>CM061747.1:38691153-40057794 GCA_030979885.1 Lolium multiflorum
GTCGGTTAGGGGATTAGCGCACAATAACTTGGTTATATTTGATGGCACAAATTATGATCTATGGAAAATTTATGTGCTTAATATTTTGCGGCGTATGTCTCCGGACATGGAGCGATTTCTTGACATGGGTTTTTCTTCTCCTAAGGATCCTCAAAATTTATCTCTTGAGGAGGAGAAAAACTCTTGTCTCGATGCTCTTGCTTCTCATGTGTTTTCCATTGTTGTGAGCAATGTAGTTACTTCTTCAATCATGCCTTTTGGGAGTGCTCATGAATTATGGACAAAGCTTCAAGACAAATATGATGTGTCCAATATTATTGAGGATGATTGTATTGCTTCCACTTCCGGCCGTGATGAGTTCTCATCTTCATCCACTTCACCAAAGTGTGGTAAGACACAAGGTAATGATATGGTGAGTGGTGATGAAAATTGCAATGTTGATATTGAGCTTACTATTGATGATTCTTCATCTCTATCTCATTGCAATGCTTCATCTACGGACTCAAACACATCTAGCACTAGAAATGATTTACATGCTTGTGTTGATAGTCCTTGCATATCATGTGTAAGTTGCTTGAATAAATCTAATGATGATATGCTTGCATTGTCTTGTGGCCATGATAAAAATGCTTCTATTTCCTCTAGTTGTTGTGTGTCTAACAATGTAGAGGAAACCAAAGATTCTATTGGTCAAGACAAGATCTTGAAAGGAGCCTCAAGTAACTCCTACTCTTTATCTCACGGTCCTCATATATGCCTTATGGCCAAGGGTTCCACGGTACCTCCTACCATGGAACCCAATATGTCTCGTGGTGATAAGGATGAGGATGAATATGAAGAAGAGGATTGGGTTGTCTCTCTACGCGATAAGGGTAAGAGCGTATTCAAGGTTATTTGCAAAGATAAAATTGCTAGCACTCACTTCTTTGAAATCTTGACTACCGCTATTGAGAGCCAAAAACTTATTTGGATGCATGAGAACACCATTGATAAAAAGGGTGCTCTTGAACGAGAGTATGCCGATGATGTAGCATCATTAAAAAATGAACTTGAAGAAGAACAAACCATCAAGGAAGCTCTTGAGGAGACCTTTGCTCTAGAATTGTCTAGAGAAAAGGAAAACCATGATAGAGCTCTTGAGATGGCAAATGAACTAAAGCTAAAAAATGATAAGCTTGTGTTTGTTAATGCTAAACTCCTTGAGGATTTTGAGCAACTCAAAAAGGGCTCAAGGGTCATTGAGAGTGCGCTCGCCAAACTCACCGAGTCGCATGAGCAACTTAAAGCTTCTTATCTAAAAGAGCATGCCAACTTGCCTTCTCCTATTACTACTAATATTGATGCTTGTGCTACTAACTCTACTTCTTGTGAAGCATCTATCTTGAAGGAGAATGTTGAGCTAAGGGCTCAACTTGAGTTGCTAACTTGCAATTATGGGAAATTGGAAGAAAGTCATGGAAAGCTTTCTCGCTCCCATGAGGATCTTCTAGCCTCTCATGATAGGCTAAAGTTGGCTCATGAGGCTATCATATTTAAGGCAACACCTTGTGAGCCTCATGTGGATACTAGCACTACTACTCAAAATGCTATATTTCCATGTGCTAGTCCTAGTAATTCATCCACTCATAATATTGCTAAATCTTGTGATGAATTATCTTCCTTGCCTTGTTGCTCTAACAATGAAGATTCTACTTCCTCTAGTGCTTGTGTTGTTACTAACCATGTAGAGGAAATCAAAGAGCTCAAGGCCCAAGTCACTTCTTTAAAGAATGACTTGGTAAAGGGTCATGAAGGGAAATGCAAACTTGACACGATGTTGAGTATGCAACAATCCCCCAATGACAAGAGTGGACTTGGATTCAAATCCAACAACAAGAACAAGTCCAAGAACAACAACAATAAGAAGGGCCAAGTACAAGTCAAAGACCCGGCCAAGATTGTTTGCTTCAAGTGCAATATTGAAGGGCACCATGTTAGATCTTGCCCTTTGAAGAAGAAGCAAAAAGGGAAGCGGCCTCAAGCTCAAACTTACATTCAACCTCAAGTTGAAGAAATGCCACTTCCCAAGAAGAAACAAGCCAATACTCCCATTGTGGAGAAACCTAGTGAGAAGAAGGAGAAGAAAAGAACTTGCTACATATGCCGTGAGAAGGGCCACATCTCCTCCTTGTGCACTATTGGTACCTCATCCAACTCTATCACCATTGATGATGTTTATTCTCTTCGTAAGGATGAGGGTGGCAATGTGTTTGCCAAATTTGTTGGTGCTCAAAGTGGTGTCAAGAAAAGAACCATTTGGGTTGCCAAGCCTATTGTGACTAACCTCTTAGGACCCAACTTAGTTGGGGACCAACAATCCAAAATTTGATCAATAGGTGCTTGTTGGAGGGCATTGGAGACTTGGCTACATCATGAAGAATTAAGGGATCTTCATCATTTATATTATATCAAGCCAAGTCTTTTGATTATCTTGCTACTATCATATATCCAATGTTCCTCCTTGCGGTAACATGTTCTCAACTCATTTATATTGAAAGTTACTCGCCCCTTTGCATGTGTTAGTTTCGTTCCTAACATGTGTTTGTATATGTTGTGCTTCCTAATAGTTTTGCTTGAGAAATCAAGTCTATGCATGTTGGGTTGCACACCATGTATTTGTGTTTGTGTTGGAGCCTCTTTGCATCTTGTTGTATCTTATATGGCTCTTATGAGCGATTAATGGACTATCCCATTTTGGGGGAGTGATATTCCTTTGGGAATTTCATGATCCTAACAATGTGTGTACATGAGGAATATCACTTAGAATTGATATTGCAAGATTATCTAGTCTCTATGTGGTATGTCATCTTCATGAGAAATTCAAATTCCAATGTCCATTAATATCTCTAGTTGGATCTTATTTGCCTCTTGTGAAAATAAATTCCTTATCACATTATGGGGGAGTAATAAGCTTTGTGCATATTACAAGCCTAGAAAATGTGAACATTTGAGGTTGTGTCACATAGATTTGATACCGTAAATTATCTCTCTCCTATGTGGCATGTTTGCTCAAACAAGCTCCAATTTGCTTAAATGGCTTCATTGCTAATATCTTTGTGGATCTTATTTGTGAAAGTTCTTCTTGGCATGGTTTTTCACAACGTGTCCCTCAATACATTTTTGGAAAACCATGTGCTTCAAGTCATACTATTAATTGCTTTGCATGTTGGTATGAATACTATTAATTGCTTTGCATGTTGGTATGAATACTATTAATTGCCTTGCATGTTGGTATGACTAAATGAAGCTATCAAGAAACTATCTTTGCATGATGGTTAACTCTTATCTTTTACCATATGCTTTGTTCGTTGTAAATATGATCTTATGTATACTTACAAACTACCACCGGGAAATATTTCCTAATACCTCTTGTCCTAGGACAATTGGTAATCAATTATGAGGTAGATATTTATTGATCATATCTACATTGGCTCTTGTATTTATATTGCCTTATTTATTGCCATGAATTTGTTGTGCTTTGACTCCCATGTGTCTTCCTTGCATCTTATGGATCTAAGTTGTCTATTCAAACTTTCTTAGCATTGTTAGAAGATATAGGTAGCGTGATGATCCTAGTTTTGTGCATTTTGTATTCATATAAAAAATCCTTGATAATGCACCAAACTTGGGGGAGCTCTTCTATATTATTATAATGCTTAACATCTCTTGATCTTTATCAAAAATTTGGTTTTGGGAGACATAAAATTTTCTTTTTGGTACTTTGTGCCATCATAAAAAGTTTCGAGGGTTTGGTTTATTTGTTGGAACCTTGCTCTCTTGGGAGTTGGTTATCTCATTCATTTGTGTTTAGGTTTAATTAGCTTCTTATAATGAGATAAGTCTTTGGGGTCAATCTTGTGTTGATTTGATTCTTTGATATAATTTGGACAACCATTGTCTCTTGATTTATTTGGTGTTTTGTCCAAATTGTATCTTCCTTTGGTTCTTGAAAGTATTGTGCATGCATATTTAATATATGTATATCTTATGGCATGTGTTACTTTCTTTAATCCAATATATAGGGTAAACTCCATCAAATCCTAATTTGGCTAAGATGTGCATGAAATTCAATTTCATATCTATATGCACATAGTATTGTGGAGTTTGTCCTATATGTTGTAGTGTGTCTAACTACTTTGGACCCAATTAGTTTGGGGACCTTTTTGTACTTACCTTTGTGTTAGGTACAATGGATATGCATTGGATGCTTGTCTCACTCTTGGGGAGAAGTGGTGACTCAATGATAACTTGAGGCAAGCTAGGATGGTCAACAAACACATATCTACTACATCCTCACCAATGCTATCTCGGTAACAAGTATCTTCTCATGCATATTTTTCTAGCATCCAACCATGTGGTTGCATCTTGGCATGAATCTCTTGATTTGCAAATGTTGTGCTTCTTGCTAAAATCTTAACGAAACCTCTTTATTGCGAATGTGAGTAGTTTGAGATGAGCACATATGTTGGGAAGTATATAAAATCATGATCATGATTCACCCATCCCATCTATGCCTATCTAGCAATTTTATTGCATATCAATTCCTCAAGCCTCTCACATGTGCAATATCGATGAAAGTGCAAATTGAGTTATTTCTTTTAGTATCCCCGTTTGTGATACTTGTTGCCTTTCTCAAATGCATCCCAACTATCTTCTATCCCTTGTTGATATTTGTGATGTATTTTAGTTGTTTGTGGTTGAAGTTCATGAATGTACAATAAGATAAAATTGAGCCTTTGGCCATGCTATTAAGCAAAAATTCTTATTGGTATATTGCATGACTTTGTCTTGGATATCATGCTATATTTCTTGTGTATCTATTTTGTGTGTGCATGTTTCTTTGTGGATAAATATCTTTGTGATATTGCTCACTTAGAGAAACTTATACACATAAGAGATGATACATCTCCATTCGATATCTTATTTATTTGTTGCGTGTTGATTGGTCATGCTAAGCAATATAATTCATTGAAGACTATGATGATGCTTTTTGCTCATCCTTGTAATAGTCTTATAATATGCTTTATCATGCCTTTCACATATCCTCTTGGTTGAGCCTTTTTATTATGGTGCCTCTTACTTGTTGCTCAACTATTTGTTTGTTGCAAGTGTTAAGCTTATTTCTCTACCTATGATCTATTCCAAATGTTTTTGTTTTTGAATGATATTATGGGAGTGATGATTCCATGTTTGTGCACTTTATACTCCAATGCAAATTGTCTAGTTTTGTGCACAAACCTTGGGGAGCTTCCTCATATTATTTAGAGCAATCTTCTTGATCTTATCATAATATATATCTTTCTTTTGGTATCTTCTTTGTGGTTCATTTGGTTGCTTGCTTCATTTGTTGAAGCTTCTTGACTTTGTTATCTTTTTGCAATCTTTGATCCTATCTATGGTGTGATTCCTTCCGAATATTCGTAATTGGATATGTGCATTTGATTCCACTCAAATTATGAGAAATGCACACGCTATGGAGGAACTCTCACTATATTGGCCTTCTAAATTTTTCACCCATTTCGGCAATTGGTGCCAATGGGGGAGAAGTTTGGAGGGTTTAAGGGAATTTGGTTATGTCTTTGCTTTGTGCTTAAGCATGTGCCTTTATTGCATTGCATCTTGTTGCTTTGCATAGTTGAATATTTAGAGGAAACTCCACTAGGCTTTGAATGCCAATATATGCAATGAAAGTCAAGATCATTCACACATGCATATATTATGGGGGAGTTTGCTCTATAGATTCAACTTATTTGTTACTTAAATTCCTTATATAAACCCTCTCAAAGAGATTGTCATCAATTACCAAAATGGGGGAGATTGAAAGTGCATGGAGCCCCCATGTGTGGTTTTGGTAATTAATGACAATCCCTATGGACTAATGTTTGCATTGAGTTATATTTGTAGGTGTGGTCCATAGGCAATGCTTGAACCATATGTTGGCTTCAAGGTTGCAATAAGAAGAAATTGATGAAGAATTTGAAGTGTCAAGTATGTCTTGAAGATGAAGATGAAGTGAGCCCTCAAAGTTAACTTCAAGACATCAACATGATGAAGAATGAAGAAATGAAGTGCAAGTTCAAGATGAGCCATCTCGAAGAGATCATTTGCTTGAAGCTTGCCATCCATATGGTGATCATGGATATGTGAAGATGTGCCGAAGAAGAAGCTCTCCCATGGTGGATTATGGGGGAGCAATCCACAAGACTTCGTCAAGCAAGCACAATCAAGAAAGGCGTTCCATCTTGTTGTGATCAAGATCGTCATCATCGAGCTCAAGAGGAACGCGCAAGGATAAGGTTTGCTCTTGATAGGGTTTCTTTCTCACCGGTCTCATGGTGTAGTTGGAGACCGGTTTATAGTTTAGTTGCCGTACTATCAAGAGGGCTCTCGAGTGAGTAACTCGATCGTATCCTTCGGAGAGCTCAAACCTTTGCATCCTTGCATCATCTTTCTTGGTTGTTATTTGGATCTTATCCATATGGTGTTTTAGAGCTTGTGCTTATTCTCATGACAAGCTCTAGTTCATCGAAAACGGATTCCGCATGAATCACTTGTTGCGTTTTCGATATTGGAGTTTTTCTCGGTTTCTCGTATTGAGAGGTTTCACTCTAAAATACATAGAAAAACCTACCCCACTTGTTCTTAAGCTTTTCAATCTTTGTGGGGTAGCTATTGTCATCTTCTTTACAACAAAATTGGTTTCACCTAAATGCGAGTTTCCTAACTCAAGTTGTTGCATTTTCCATATTGGAGGTTTTACCGGTTTGCTGTTTATAGATAGGTAAAACCTTTATCCATTTGTTTCTATCCTACTTTGCTGGACTATGATGTTTCTATGCATATTGTTGTAGAGCTCGTTGTTGTGATTTCAACGAGCCCAAGATCATCGAAATCGGAGTCCGGATGCAAAAGTTATCAAGGTTTTCGTATCGGGTGTTTGGGCAAAAACTGGGGGGCCGGAACTGCCGCCGGGAACACCCCGGCACTGCCGCCGGGCCGGCACTGCCGGTGGAAAAAGGCCAGCACTGCCGGCCACCCCGGCACTGCCGGTGGAACAAGGCCGGCACTGCCGGCCTGTCGCGATTTTGGCCCCAACGGGCAGAAATCTGAGACCCCTATTTAAGGCCTTCTTCCTCCTCTTTCTCCCCACTTCTTCTTCCTCCTTTTGCTCTCCACCATTGTTGACCTTGAGAGCTTTCCCAATCCCTCTACTCCTCCAATGATTCTTGAATCCATTTGAGGGAAAAGGAAGAGGAGATCTAGATCTATATTTCTACCAATCAAATCCATCTCTTTGTGAGTGGAACTCTCTAGATCTTGATCTTGGTGTTCTTTGTGAATTCCTTTGTTCTTCCTCTCTTATTCCCCCAATAGCTTTTGTAGCTTTGTTGGAATTTGAGAGAGAAGGACTTGAGCATCTTTGTGGTGTTCTTGCCATTGCATTTGGTGCATCGGTTTGAGTTCTCCACGGTGATTCGTGGAGGTGAAAGCAAGAAAGTTGTTACTCTTGGGTTCTTGGAACCCTAGACGGATTCTACACCTTTGTGGTGATTTGTTGGGAGCCTCCGATTAAGTTGTGGATGTGTGCCCCAACCTTTGTGTAAGGCCCGGTTTCCGCCTCGAAGGAAATCCCTTAGTGGAACCGTGACCTAGGCCTTTGTGGCGAGGGTCACCGGAGATTTAGGTGAGGCGCCTTCGTGGCGTTCGGTGTGTGGTGTGAGTACCGCATCTTGGGGTGAGGCCTTTGTGGCGTTGGTGTGCATCGAGCAACCACACCTCAAGGTGAGCCTCTTGTGGCGTTCGGGAGCACTAAGCCACCGCACCTCTCCACCGGAGATTAGCACTCGCAAGAGTGTGAACTCCGGGATAAATCATCGTCTCCCGCGTGCCTCGGTTATCTCTATACCCGAGCTCTTTACTTATGCACTTTACCTTGTGATAGCCATCGTGCTTGAAGTTATATATATCTTGCTATCACATACTTGCTTGTATTGCTTAGCATAAGTTGTTGGTGCACATAGGTGAACTCTTGCTTAGAATAAGTTGTTGGTGCACATAGGTGAACCATAGTATATAGGCTTTGGGCTTGACAAAGTAAACGCTAGTTTTATTCCGCATTTGTTAAGCCCATCTCGTAAAAGTTTTAAATCGCCTATTCACCCCCCCTCTAGGCGACATCCGTGTCCTTTCAACGGCTAGGGTTTGGGGAGAGGGAGCTAGGGCTGCGACTTGTGCACCTCTTGGGGCTCCCCTTGCCCTCCTTTTATAGGTGGAAAAGGTCCTTGGGTCGTCCAAGACCTGCCCCCAAAGTTTGGGAGAGTTCCGGTAGGTTTCTGTCAGCCGAAACCTACTAGAACTAGGACTCTTTTGCCAAATCCGAATCTGCCTTAGGGGAAACTTCTTAACCCTTAAGAAAAACATGGATACACCTATTATGGAACCCTCCGGACTTCCTTAGACAGCCCGGGTCGTCCCGGACACTTCCGGAACCTTCCACAATATTCCGGACTATTCCGGTCCTTCCAAAACCTTCTAGAAGCTCGGTCAAAACACCGGACTTTTTCCGAACCCCCTTCCCATATATGAATCTTATTCTCCGGACCATTCCGAACCTCCTCGTGATGTCTGGATCCCATCCGAGACTCCGAACAATATTCGAACTCCATTCCATATTCCATACCTACTTAAACGACATCAAACCTTAAGTGTGTCACCCTACGGTTCATGAACTATGCAGACATGGTTGACACTTCTCTCCGACCAATAACCAATAGCGGGATCTGGAGATCCATAATGGCTCCCACATATTCAACGATGACTTTAGTGATCGATTGAACCATTTACATACGATACCGATTCCCTTTGTCACACGATATTTTACTTGTCCGAGGTTTGATCATCGGTATCTCTATACCTCGTTCAACCTCGTCTCCGACAAGTACTCTTTACTCGTACCGTGGTATATCATCTCTTATGAACCATTCATATGCTTGCAAGCTAATTAGATGACATTCCACCTAGAGGTCCCAGAGTATATCTATCCGTTATCGGGATGGACAATATCCCACTCTTGATCCATATGCCTCAACTCATACTTTCCGAATACTTAATCCCACCTTTATAATCATCCATTTACGCAGTGGCGTTTGATGTAATCAAAGTACCCTTCCGGCATAAGTAATTTACATGATCTCATGGTCGAAGGACTAGGTAACTATGTATCGAAAGCTTATAGCAAATGAACTTAATGACGTGATCTTATGCTACGCTTATTTGGGTGTGTGTCCATTATATCATTCACTCAATGACATAACCTTGATATTAATAACATCCAATGTTCATGATCACGAAACCATGATCATCTATTAATCAACAAGCTAGTTATACAAGAGGCTTACTAGGGACTCCTTGTTGTTTACATAACACACATGTATCAATGTTTCGGTTAATACAATTTTAGCATGGTATGCAAACATTATCATAAACATAAAGATATATTATAATAACCATTTTATTATTGCCTCTTGGGCATATCTCCAACAGGCGCCTCCTGCGGTCGGCCATGATGAAGGCCCGGCGGTCCATCTCCGTCTCCCAGTCCTCCTGCGACATGGTCGCCGGCTTCTCCTTCGGCGCGACGGTGCGCGTCTTCGGCGGCGCCTTCGTCGGCGCCTTCGCTGCCTTCACCGGAGCCTTTCTCTTCGGTGCCATGGCGCGGCGGCGAGGGTTTTTCGGGTTGGAGGCTGGATGGGAGATGGAGCGGCTGGCGGGAGAAATGAGCGGCGGAGGGGACGGGGTTTTGGGGGAGAAGATGTATATTTTGTTGTTGTGTGGCTGACAGGTGGCTCCCACGCCCAAAATTTTCAGCCCCGCGAGGCGGCGCGCATTCGCGCCCTTGGCGAAGGGGCCGGCACGGGGTTGCCGGCGCTTCTATTGGGCTCCAAAAATCGCCGGCGCCGTTTGGGGCGCTCCAGTGCGAGCCCATTTTGGCTCCCGGCCCCAAATTGCTATCGGGGCCGCTATCGGGGGCGCCGGTGGAGATGCTCTTACTTGGCAAAGAGCCAACTCAACACATGATTCGAGTCATTTCAGCGGTAAAACCGGCAGTGCCAACTGTAGCGCTGGTTTGGTCTTCTCATTCCGGCGACACAACCAGCGGGCCTAGCTTCAGGGCATCTCTAGCGGCGCGACGCAAACGGATGTTGAGCGACCGTTTGCGTCCGCTTTGACCGAAAATGCATCTGGCACCCTCTCCGGCGCGCGCGCAAAGTGACCGGGCCGTCGCAGACGCAAACGTGCCGCAAATTTGCGGCAGGTTTGCATCTCTGCGAACGCTGCGCGGACGCGCAAAGTGTCTGCTCGCGTCTCCACCGGGCCCGCCTGGCAGCGAGTCTGCATCGAGGGCACCGCTTCGGCGGTCAGCGCTTCCGCATCGGCGCCGTAGCCTTCGCCATCAATGGCGCGGCTGCCTGTTCTGCGCGCGCACTGGCGGGCGGCGGCTGGGCTTCTGCGCCGTCTTCAATGGCATCGTATCCGCGCGCGGCCGCCCTTAAAAGTCCACCGGCCGCGTTCGTCCTTCGCCCACACCTCCACTCGCAACACCACCGCCGCAGCGCCATGGGGAAGAAGAACGACTTCGAGGCCTCCGGCAGCGGCAGCAAGAGGGTGCCGCTCCCCGTCACGGTGGGGAGGCTCATGCACGGCAAATGGTTGCCGTGCGACAGCCTGGTCGGCGTGCAAGCTGCACTGGCGGCTGGCGGCTCAGCTGCCGTCGGGTGCCCATCCCTCAGTCCCTGCGCGAGCCTGATCGGGCGCGGAGATCCGGCGAAGGGCGTTACTGCCGCCGGACCTCCGCGCCGATCCGGCGTACGCCATCGACTCGAGTTGGCGTACGTATCGTCGAGACGGATAGGAGAAGAAGAGGCGGGCTTCATGGGCGACAGGGATTTTCCCTTCGCGGCTGCACCGTCGGCTCGTCCACGAAGACGGAGGCGCCGACGCGTCGTCGCGACGACGCGTCGTCGGCGGCGCGTACAACGACGACGACGACGACGCCGCCTACGATGCCTACGACGACGACGACTACATCGAGGCGCTCGCCTACCATAATGAGGAGGTGAAGGACGACAGCGACGACTAAGTCGCGGCCGTCTTCCACGAATGGCAGCAGGCCATGGCGGAGGGCCACAATTTCGAGTTCCCGGAGAACATGACGGACGACGAGATGGCGAAGGTCGGCGTCCTCGTCTCCGAGCAACGCGCCTGTGCAGCCGCCGTGCCCCGCTACGCCACCGGCGTGCCGCCGGGCCTGTCGGAGGATGAAGCCCTTCGACAGGCGCTCCTGGACTCGGCGGCGCCTCCTCCACCGCCGCCACGGCCGTATCCTGGGCGCCTCCTCACCGCCGCCACAGCCGTATCTCTGCGTCTCCGCCGCCGCACGCAGCCCTGGGCGCCTCCACCGCCGCCACAGCCTCCTCCACCTCCAGCACCGGCGGCGCGCCCGGCGTACGCTCCCCGGATGGCTACGGCCGTGGGTGATAGAGCTCATCGTGCTCGGCAACGAGGAGCAGCAGTAGGCGTTAGGGTTTTCTTTCATGTTTTAACTATGTAAATTATGTTTCATGTTTAAAAAAATGATTCGGCCAAAAATGCGTCGTGCCGCTGGAGCCACCCCGACGCAAAAGGACGCACGGTCGATTTCGACCATTTCAACCGAGGCAAACGGACGGACGCTAAAATGCAAATGTGTCACGCCGCTGGAGATGCCCTCAGCTGGAATTGCACTCAGTCTCGCGTTGGCATTTCAGCTGGCGTTGGCAGGCAGACTGGCGGCCCACATACAGGTTCGGCGCTAGGTCCGATGCAGGACCGTCGTGCTGGTTTTATTTCGGCACCAGCTCCGGTGTTACCCAGCATGCCGTTTGGACAATTCCAGCGCCAGCTTCGACATTAGCCATTCCAGCGCTCGACATTTCGGGTCTGTTTGGTTTCCATTCACATTTTGCTAAGGGCATCTCCAGCGGCGCGACGTATTTCGAACGTCCGAAATGTCCGTTTGCGTCGCGCGGCGAACGCAAGACAGACCATTTTTGTCCGCGCGTCCGTTTGCACTTAGAGGTGGCTCCAGCGGGCCGACGTATTTCCGCGTTTGCATCAATTTATGAAGTTTCCAAACAACAAAATAAGGAAATCAACGAAGTCATAGTTATTACATTTAAATTTTTAAAAGTCTACATGAAAATAAGATAGTATTTCTCTAGGCATGATCTTCATGGCCAGCCAATGTCCACTGATGCTCAATCAGATCCGTTTGCAGCTGTTTGGAGACGTTCTCGTTAGTGACTTCTACATTCCTATGTAGATAGTCCTGCCAAGATGAAGCTCCAGGAAGTGGCGCAACCAGCTCACCTTGGAATTCCCAGTGGTTCTCATTGCGGCCATCAGGATGCTCGTTCTCAACGATCATGTTGTGCATGATCACGCAGCATGTCATCACCTCATGCATGGTCTTCAGCGACCATGTTCTTGCCGGGTGACGGACAATTGCCCACCGAGCTTGGAGCACACCAAATCCACGCTCCACATCTTTCATGCAAGCCTCTTGCATCTTGGCAAACCTCCTCGTCTTCTCGGAGTTTGGATTACGGGTAGTCTTCACTAATGTGGCCCAGTCAGGGTAGATGCCATCAGCAAGATAATATGGCTTGTCATATGCATTTCCATTGATCTCATAGCTCACCCGGGGAGCTTTGCCTTGCATGAGCCGGTTGAAAACCGGTGATCGGTGCAACACATTGATGTCATTGTTGGAACCGGCCATGCCAAAGAATGAATGCCAAATCCATAAATCTTGAGATATGACAGCTTCAAGAATGACAGTTTTTCCCTCCTCATGCCCGTTGTACGCACCCTGCCATCCAAATGGACAGTTTTTCCACTCCCAGTGCATGCAATCTATGCTGCCAATCATTCCTGGGAACCCTCTAGACTCGTTGATAGACAGGAGCCGCCTTGTATCCTCAACAGTTGGCTCCCTACAGTAATACTCTCCGAACACGGCAATCACGGCTCGGCAAAACCTGTACATGGCCTCAAGGCAGGTGCTCTCACCCATTCGAAGATACTCATCGAATATATCCGCAGCCATTCCATATGAGAGCATGCGAATAGCCGCGGAGCATTTTTGGTAGGAGGTGAAGCCTAGCGCACCTGTTGCATCGGGCCTGCATTGGAAGTAGGGGTCGTAGTTTCTGACGCCCCGTAGAATGACCAAGAACAGGTCCCTTGACATCCTGTATCGGCGCCGGAACAGTTTTTCCGGGAAGATCGGATTGGTGAGGTGGAAGTAGTCCTTGTGGAGGCGGGCCTGCCCTTCCACTCTGTTGCGCGGCAGGTTTTTGGAGCGCCCCTTCACAGAGCCCCGGTGCTGCGGCCCCGGGTTAGAGGTGAACTCGTGGATCATGGAGGCCGCAGTAGTTGCCAATGTCTGCGTCGACTGATCGGACTCCTCGTCGGAAGAGGAGTCGACGACCTCCGCGCGGAACTTGTCCAACATCTTCCACATGTCCATCTGCGTGGGTACAAACTGCGGATCAATGGCCGCGCACAATAGCGCCGAAAACACGAGTAAGAAACCTACCGACGCAATTGACCGAACAGGTCGTGGGCGGCGCGGAAGGGCGGCGCAACCGGGAGCGTTTGGCCCGAAAACAGCCGGCAGGTACGCGGCGGAGCCAAGCCCGAGTACGATCCTGCTCTCCCGCGCGGCGAGAACGGAGCCGACGGCGACTACTGCGGCGCTGCGGCGGGACGGCGGCGGGTGGGGTTGGGGTGGTGGCGTCGCACTAGGGCAGCAAAGAAGGGGAAAAGAAGCAAATCGAAGCGGTCGATTTCGCTGTCCCTGACATGCGGGACCGGGTAAGAAATGGAGGACGCTCGGCGCGACCGCGAGCGTCCGGAGACGCAAACGGCGCATATTTGGGCCAGGTTTGCGTCTCACGGCCCGTCACTTTGCATCGCGTGACGAGCCCAGACGCATTTCCGGTCACGGCGGACGAAAAAGGTCGCTCAGCGTCCGTTTGCGTCGCGCCGCTGGTGATGCCCTAAGCCTCCTTTGGTAAGTGTGGCCGCCACAAAAATGTGGCTAGGATTTTGGAAGCCACAAAGTGTGGTAAAGTTGGCAAAAAAATCACTCTATGACAAGTGGGCCATACGGATAGTAAGGTGTGGCAGTTTTAAAGTGTGGCAAGAACCAAACACATGTTAAATTACCAAACTTTGGCTTGGCAAAGTGTGGCTGAGAACCAAACAAGGCCTTCATTCTTCTTCGATGGATTGGCTTCCAATGTGTGCTTCTTGCGTGATGTACCTAATGAGAAAAATATTTTTTGCATGAGGTAGCAATCCATCCAAAGGAGTATCAAGATCGCACAAGGATAGAGCGAATTCACCTCTTGTTGTATTGCTTTAGCTCGGGCTTGAGTCATTGGTTCACTTGGGGGACTTGGAGGTCTTGAGGCGGAGGTGTCCGAAGGTGAAAGCTATAGGGGAAATAACACAACCAAAACCCTAAAATATTACATATACATCACACAAACCAAAACCTTAAGCTTCCGGTGCAGTTAACAAATTAGCATTATCTAGTGCACACACAAGTCTGACATCAAACTTCTGCTGTTTTGCCACAAGAGGGCTTACAAAAGAAAACTCAAGTGGTACTTTATTAGGAGATAAACAGTCATTAGAGCATTGGATGTCTTCTTCACTTACTCCTCTGGATGCCAGTTCTTTGGAGCAAAGAACACCCTCACATCAAACTGCCCATACTTTGACACAAAGTCATCAGGATTCCTAACAGCTCCAACATATCCATCCTGGAAAGTCCACCAAAAGAGTGATTGCCCCAATTTTAAGCAAACATCCAGTTTTTCCTGTGCCTTCACCACAACTACATGCTGAAACTGCACCTTAGTCCCACTGAACTTATCATCAAACAACACAATCTCATGATCAAAGCCACTGCTGAAAGCAGCGAATCTCAAGTGATGAGGACCGTCAACCTCTGCAAAGACTTGTATTACAGCCTCAACACTTCGTGTAGATAATATGTAGCTTATGTCCAAGCTGAACAGGCCACTACGAACCTGTCCATGTCGAATTTTATCAAAACCTGGGCGGCCCTCAATCTCAGCATACACAGAAAGTATTTGTTTGTCAGCTGATCCATCCCCTTCCTCCTTTACCCAGAGATCAACTTCTACTAATGCATCATCCAGCAAGTACATTCCTCGACGAGGGCTACAAAGAGGTAAGATAAGGGAATCCTACAATTTAACACCTCTAATTAGAACTATAAAGAAAGATGTTAAATCAACTTTCAGACACATTTGTGTGTAGCAACAGAATAAAACGTGCACAATAAAGTTGTAAAAGCAAGGCATGCATGCATTTTCTCTTGTACCCTCATTTATATATATTGTCAACCCCTTCAAGCATTTATCAGTAAACATTCAAAAACAGTATTATCCCCCCAATTCCAAAACATTGGCATATAGAACTTTGGGGATTCCATAGAATGTTAATGCAATCAAAGAAAGGAAAACATATACTTCGAAGGGAGTCCATATCCGCACAACATGGAGAACTTAGTGCATAAATCTGAGCACATGTGATTAACTATTTAATCGATCCAATCCAAGCATAGAAGAAGGTAACTGGCATGGATCTCACACATAGTGTTGAACGTTGATCATTCTTGAGCAACAAGCAAGTTATGTGGAAAGACAACAAGCCTGGCTTGATTACCTTGTCAATGGTGACAGCATCATCTCTGCAGGGACGGTTAAAGAGGTGATTCCGCATAGGCTGCAATTCATCCCGAACGGCGATTATCCCATACACACTAACAGGGTACGATGCGGAGGTTGATAAACAGACTGAGAAAAACTGTAGCATCAGATGTGGTTCGCGAAATCCAATAGTTGATTTAGCTGCAAACACCGAGGGAAAAGCTAAGGTTCCAAACACATACATACATGCATATATAGCACATGAGCAGATTGCTAGGCTAGTAATGAAATTGACGGGACTAGCTTACTGGTAGAAGTATCGTGGGTTTTGTAACGACGGTGGTAGCAGTCGCCCCGCAAAACACATAGACCTGTCGCCTGAGGTAATACTTTCATAGGGAAAGGAGGAAGAGTATGCCCCTGTGCTAGAAGCATCTTGCACAGCTGCTGGTGTTCTTCCTTGCGTTTCATGTCACCGGCTACCCATATCCTGTCGATTAGTCTGGCTTTTTCCATAGGGAATTTCTTCCCTGCAGGATAAAATCAATGTAGCAATCAGTGTTGTTTGGATATTTTGGAGATGAGATTGTGGTGTACGGTCTGGAGAATGAGCTACCTTGGCAATTTGTTTCCTCATCGTCTGTCACCACTTGATCGACGTCCAAGACCAAGTCGTCCAAGTCAGCTACATTGTCGTCATCATCATCACTGTCGGATATGCAGACATCGTCCCAGTGAAGGATAGGCGGATCTAGAAAATTAATTGGCATGGTTGAATTAGCGAATAGAGAAGGTGAAGATAACTGCTGCATCTGGTCGGAGCACCGACCGTGGTCTCCCCGGAGTCGGAAGAGAGGCTCCTCCCCAAACTCCGGCGTCAACGCCGGCATCTGCATCGGAGGTTTCGTTCGTGCTTGACTCGGAGGACTTCCCCTCGCTTCCGTTGGGTGGATGCGGGCGCGGCCTCGTCGAAGGATCTTCTGCTCCGGCCCCGTTCTTTCTGGTTGGGGAGGTGCCGATCTTGGTCGCGGCGACCGGAGCGCCGCCGCCGCCCGGGGTGGGTGTGTGGCCGCTGCTAGGGTTTCCTGTCTCACCTGCGGGTGCGACGTTGGGCCTGGGTGCAGCTGGGCCGGTTGGGCGCGGATGGGCCGCAAGGCCTTAGGCCATCGGGTGTCTTAGCTGGGGAACGGTTGGATCCGTGCCAGGTGTCCCAAGGGCAAAAAGGAACGGCGCAGATTGCTGCTCGAGGAGTTGGGCACCCTCTTTCCGCTTTTACCCCTGCGCCGCCGGTACAAAAGTGGCTCTGGTTGCGGGCTGGAACCCTAGATCCAGCATTAGGTTTTCCACCCAACGAAAAGGACCTATCTTGTTTCCACCGTAGAGCCAGGCGCTGCTACGCTCATGGAAACCAACCGGCGAGCTTTCCTTCGTGTTGATGGACCGCAACTGGCGCGGCGGCAACTCGAGGAAGCGGCCCTATGAAGAGATTTCGGGCGGAGGTGCGCACCGCCGGGAACTTGATCTTCGCCAACGCCTTGACCGCGAACAGGAGGAGCAGCGCAGGCAGCAGCGCTCGTGGGATGGAGACTCTCAACGTTCTAGGGAAGAAGATAGGTACGTCCGTGACCAGCAGCTTCGCCGCCCCCTCCATTGAATGTGCGTGGGAGCGATTCAGGAAGGGGGCCTAGCCCTCGTCGCAACCGGCCGCCACGAAATCCGCAAGGGACGGATCTGGCTGGGGCCCGGGTGACATAGGCATCCCCAATGGGCCTGCCGAAGATGGTACCCGGGGTTTAATGAAGGCCCACAAGTCGAAGAATATGAAGTTCGGAAGCCCAGTTAATATTAAGAAAAGTTAGAGTTGTATTAGGAAATATAGAGACTTGTAATTTTACGGGACGGGTTAGAAACCCTCCGGACTCTGTAACTTGTGTATTATGAATCCTCGGCTCGCCTCCTATATGGGGAGTCGAGGGACAAAGAATCGAATCCATTGTTAACATAACCCTAGTTTCTTAATCGTCGAGTACTTTTAAATTTGAAACCTTGAGATCTACTTCCTTCCAACCAAACCCTAGTCTACAATACGTAGGCATTGACAAGTTAATACCTTGTCAGCAGGCCGGTCTCTCGGAGTCGGTGGCGGATGAATCGTCCGGGGGTGACGTCACCCGTATCATCTGTTACAAGTGTGGTCAGCCAGGGCATATGCAAGTCGATTGCACCGCCAATCCATTTTGTGTCAACTTCAAGAAAGAAGGCCAATTATCTGCCATGTGCTCCATCTTTTCCAAACTCCAAGAACCCTTCTGGGCAGGTTTTGGTGGTGATGGAGTCGGTTTTTACTGCTGCGAGGTGGCAGAAGAAGAGCTGCAGAAACCCAAGGCAAATTCGGCGATCGTTTGTATTGAAGTTGGGGAGCTTTCGGTTGAGCAGGTTGAAGCAGAGTTCAAAGATTTAGTAGAATAAGAGTGGGACTGGCAAGTGCACAAAGTTTCTGATACAGACTTCTCCCTTGTCTTCCCCTCCAAAGAAAGCTTGAGGATGGCGATCCGCGGGGGCGGCATCAAGCTGCCATCTAGCTAGTGTCATGCGCTCGTCATGTCCAATACTACCGACCCGGCTGCAGTTGAGCAGTTGGTGGAGACCAAGGTCAAGTTATTTGGAGTTCCCCCTCCCTTCCGCTATGTCGACCGTCTCCGGTGGGGGCTAGGGAGCTGGGCAGGCTCCTTTCGGTGGATGAGAACTCGTTGAACAATGTTGATGGCCCCGTCTGCATGTCCATTTGCTGTCGGGCCCCTGTGCAACTCCCAGAATACTTCGCACTACAAGAAAAGTTGCCATGGCCGACGAAGTTGAAGTCGCGCCGTGGTTGCTGGTGACCATGGCCGACGATTTTTGGTCTCTCCGTTGTGCATGTCAAAACGTTTTTTTTCTCGTTTTTGAGGCCACCTAGCCGACGAAACGGCCAAAACGTGGTGTATGGTGCCCGGGACGTGGTGCATCTCGAAATCTCGGGTTCGCCGGCCGAGTCAACGCAAATCCGCCCAGGGATGTAGGGCCCCAGATGGCTGCCTCTCTGGCATTGTTTTTTTCTCTATCGCGCCATCTCGTTCAACGCTCTCCGATCGAGCCGTTTACGATGCGGGATCATGGGTCCCGCATGTCATCCTCTATGAACCAAAATTCTTTCTATTCTTGGATTTTTGACCCCTGATTTCTGGCTACTTCCTTTTTCTTTTGATCCCTTGCCGCCTTGGAAACGTTGAGACCGCTCTTGCTAAATGGGACCCGCATGTCATCCTCTATGTGCAATCAACTTTCTTTTCTTGGGTTTTTTTGGCACCTCATGTTGGTCACTTGCCTTTTTCTTTCGATCCCCTGCCGCCTCTCAAGCGGTGATACATTGCTTGCTAAATGGGACCCATGTCATCCTCTATGTCTTGTAAAACTTTCTTTTCTTGAATTATTTTGGCACCTCATATTTGGTCACTTGCCTTTTTCTTTCGATCCGTCCCGCCTCTCAAACGGTGCTCTGCTAAATGGGACCGCATGTCATCCTCTATGTACTATAAAACTTTCTTTTCTTGAATTATTTTTGGCTCCTCATATTTGGTCACTTGCCTTTTCCTTTCGATCTCATGCCACGTCTCAAACGGTGATACCGCTGCTGCTAAATGGGACCGCATGTCATCCTCTATGTACTATAAAACTTTCTTTTCTTGAATTATTTTTGGCTCCTCATATTTGGTCACTTGCCTTTTCCTTTCGATCTCATGCCACGTTTGAAACGTTGAGGAACCTGTTGGCTCATGGGACCCGCATGTCATCCTCTATGTACTATAAAGTTCATTTTCTTGGTTTTTTTCACCCTCCGATTTTTGGCTATTTCCTTTTTCTTTTGATCCCTGCGCCTTTGAAACTTTGAGGACTCTGTGGCTCATAGGTCCCACATGTCGGCCTCTATGTACAATCAAGTTTCTTTTCTTGAATTATTTTTGGATCGATATTTGGTCACTTGCCTTTTTCTTTCGATCTCATGCCACGTTTGTTGAGGAACCTGCTGGCTCATGGGACCCGCATGTCATCCTCTATGTACAATCAATTTTCTTTTTCTTTTGATCTCAAGCCGCATTTGAAACGTTGAGACCATTGCTGCTAAATGGGACCCGCATGTCATCCTCTATGTACAATAAAGTTTCTTTTCTTATCTTTGGCTTCTGATATTTTGTCACTTGCCTTTTTCTTTCGATCTCATGCCGCCTTTGAAACGTTGAGTAAGCTGCTGGCTCATGGGTCCCGCATGTCATCCTCTACGAACAATAAAGTTTTCTTTCTTGGAGTTATTTTTGACCCTAATTTCGGCTATTTGCCTTTTTCTTTTGATCTCATGCCCCCTCTGAAAGATGAGGACGCTTTGTTGGTCGGTCCCACATGTCATCCTCTATGAACAATAAAAGTTTCCTTTGATGGATTTATTTTGAACCCCTAATTAATTTATGGATATCCCCTGCCTTGGAATCGTTGAGGATGTTGCTGACTCATGGGACCCGCATGTCATCCTCTCTGAACGGTAAATGTTTATTTTCTTGGTTTTGTTGACCAAACGATTTTTGGCTTATTTTTCTTTCGATCTGCGGCCTTTAAAACGTTGAGGACGCTGTGGCTCACGGGTCCCACATGTCAACCTCTATGAACAATAAACGCTGAGGATCTGTTGCCTCATGGGTCCCGCATGTCATCCTCTCAAAACGAAAATGTTTCTTTTCTTGGATTTTTACCAACAGATTTTTGGTTTATTTTTTCTTTCCATCCCCTGCCGCAAACGTTGACGGCTGCTGGCTCATGGGTCCCCGATGTCAGCCTCCTCGTACAAGAAACATGTGATATCTTGATTATTTTGCGGACAATAAACGGTGTATTTCGCTCTGAGCTATTGCAAACGGATAAATTAAATCTTTATTTTTACATAAACAAACTTATATGTTGAATCTCCTTGTTTTGTGTTTTTGCGAAGCATAGGACTTTCTGTTTTTTTAGAAAAATCCGAACTTTCATTTTGGAGTGGGCTGAAGTATGAGTCAAAAGGCGACAGGATAGTTCGAAGGCAGATGTCCAGATGGGCCCAATTGAAATCTTTCTTTTCTTGGATTTTTTCACCCCCTGATTTCTGGCTACTTCATTTTCTTTTGGTCCTGTGCCACCTTGAAAACGTTGAGATCGCTGCTGCAAAATGGGACCCGCATGTCATCCTCTATGTACAATAAAATTTCTTTTCTTGGATTATTTTTGGCTCGATATTTGGTCACTTTCCTTTTTCTTTCAATCTCATGCCGACTTTGAAACGTTGAGGAAGCTGCTGGCTCATGGGTCCCGCATGTCATCCTCTAAGAACAATAAAAGTTTCCTTTGTTGGATTTATTTTTACCCCTAATTTCTGGCTATTTGCCTTTTTCTTTTGATCCCCTGCCCCCTTTGAAACGATGAGGACGCTGTTGGCGGGTCGGTCCCACATGTCATCCTCTATGAACAATAAAGGTTTCCTTTGATAGATTTATTTTGACCCTAATTAATTTCCGGCTATTTCCTTTTTTATTTTGATCCCCTGCCGTCTTGGAATAGTTGAGGATCTGTTGCCTCATGGGTCATGTCATCTTCTCGAAAGGTAAATGTTTCATTTCTTGGATTTTGTTTACCAACTGATTTTTGGCTTATTTTTTGTTTCGATCTCCTGCCGCCTTTAAACGTTGACGACGCTGCTGCCTCATGGGTCCCCAATGTCAGCCTCCCCATACTGCAAATCCTCTTTCTGCAAAGGTTGTATTTCTAGCTAGATAGCTAAGGTGGATTCGAATCTGCCATGGTTCAGGCAGCTCAGGTAAGCCTTCTTGCACTGATTAATGGAACTAGTGTATAGCAAGGTCAAGACATGTGGCTCGGTGTAATGAATCTATTTGAATCATGTTGTGGATTCAATCTGATAGTTCTCTAACAGGTCAGCCAAAATAGAAATTAAGTTTTTTTCTAAAACGGAAATGCAAATTAAGATGAACACAAACATTAGTTATCATAATAGATGATCATACATACATACTTGCTAAGAGCAAAAGCTTGCCAGAGTTTTACCACCCATACAATTAATTAGCAGTTCAGATAAGATAACCTTATATAAGTATAACTACAAATGCATTTGCTAAGGGCTCATGGGACAACAGAACTAGACAACCGCAAACTTTATGACCAGCATGTCACAGCGGCATCGAAAGATCTTGACCTTCAACTTTGATCCAATGCGAAGTTTGGCACCGTCAATGAACTTTTTCCACCTGGAAGTAACAGCCAAGCGGCCATCTGTGGGACTGACGGAGTACCGTCCCTCCACGGTGAGACCTTCACTCTCCATGACGAGGGAAATCTTGCCCCTTCGGCCAGCATTGAGATCCTTGGAGATACTTTTAGGCAATTTCTGATTCAAAGCAAGAGATACCACCAAAAATTAGTCAATGGCACCAATGCACTAAAGACTGAACCATGTGAGACTTTGAGTAGAGAAGACATCAAGATAAGAAGCGTTATGTTGTCATATACTCACGAACATAGCCTTCGGATGCGTCTGGTCACCACACGGGTGGCACGACAATGGCTGAAACCTCGGTGATGCAGGCTAGAGGCGGTGCGGAGCACAGGCTGGTACAGAGCCAGTGCGATGCGGGAGAGCTGGGCAGGTGCAATAAACGGTGCCTCTAGAGGAGCCGGTGCTGAGAGGCTTGGGCGGTGCGATAAAGCGGTGCAGCTAGAGGAACCGATCTTGATGGGGAAGCCTGGGTAGATGCGATACGGAGGCCGAGGTCAGAGCCGGTGCTGATGCGGGAGAGTGGGAAGCCGGTGCCGTGCTGGTGTGGGTGCCCTTTGTGACATCCGCTCTGTTCCATCGGGGGATCTGTAACTTTGATCATGTTAAACCCAGCAAGCTAGAACAGAGGGAATGGTTTAGAACAACTGCTCAGAATGCAGTAATCAAAGGATATGAGTACAAAAAAGTTACATAATATATATTTCGAAGTGTCTCCAACTCTGTAAGCAGTTACGTATATCTGCCCGTTTGAGTTTCTGATCCTCAGCTCGTCGCCCTTCTTGAGACCGTAGTCAAAAGCAAACTTTCTCCAATCATGTCCATACAAATATGTGATGCCTGCGTCTTGTAGACATACACCTCATAGACCGTGTAGGTGTTCATCAATTTGCCATTGCCATGCATAGTGAAAGACCCTTCATGCGGACACATCTGGTTAATCATTGGACGAAGTTCACAAGGTACAGTCTGCATGTGAAAATTGATACAAATGTAAGAAGCAGGAAGACTAAAAACAAGACTTTACTATATGCCAATTCATGCTAAACCACTGAGAATACATACCTGTAACTCTGTGAAGGAGTTATTAGAAAGGTAGATAGAGCCATAGGAGGTGTTATATGCGGGGTATGTACATGGGCCCGCCATATTCCCGCAAGCTCGGCATCGGGATGGTGGAAGGAAACATGGGAGGTACTACTGGTGCGTAGCGCTGAATGTAAGTGGAAGAATTAGGTTGTGTAAAGTGCATAGTTCAGAGCAATGCAAATGTTGACAAGCGAGTGCATAACACTATGTTACAAACTGAACAGTCAAAATTTAGTGTATGATGAATATAAGCATGCTAATTTGGCGTTTCCGAATTCCAAAAAGCATTAGACAGAGCCGGTGATAATATCAGACATAAATCATGGCATGTATATGTGGCTTAAGAAAATATACCCGAACCCTTGGATGGTTACGGCCCGGCTGGTCCTTGGACTTGAGCTTATATAAGCATCCAGAAGGTGGGGCTGACAGTAACTTGGTGGCAGCCTCTGCAGATGCCTCATCAGCAGCAGTTGCAATCCTTTTGACCAATGAAGGCTTAGCAGTTTCAGTCTGCATATGAAAATTGAAGAGCAACAGACATCAGCGGTGATATATAAAATGAATCTATGAGACACTGATGCATATAGTGCTGGATGTAAGTGGAAGAATAGGGTTGTGTGTGTTTCTGAACTATTGGTAAGCATTAGACAAAGCCGGCAATAAACAGACAAATCAAATCATGTATGAGGATTAAGAAAATATACATGCTTACTGAAAAGGATACCACCCAGCTGGCCCGTGGCCTTGTGCTTGAGGAGGTTTTCAGAAGATGGTAGCGGCACCATCGTCTTCACAGCGACCTCATCGGATCATTTTTTCCATTTGAGTAGAGGCACAGAAGCTTTCATCCTGCATATGAATAGCAACAGAACTCATCATTGATATTTAATAAATCTATGAGATGACTGATGCAAATAGTGCGGGATGTAAGTGGAAGAATAGGGTTGTGCATAGACAACAGTTGACAACAATGCAAATGATTACAAAAGAAGCCAACGGAACTCAACAGTTTATATACTGGATGAGACAGACTGAAAAGTGAAAAATTAGTGCATGATGATTGTAAGCAAACGCGGTGTTTCTGAACTTTTGGTAAGCATTAGGCAAAGCCAAAAGTAATTAAACAGATAATAATAAAATCATGTATGTGGATTAAGAAAATATACCAGGTTCATTAAAAGGTCACCACCCAGCTGGCCCATGGCCTCGTGCTTGTAGAGGTTTTCGGATGATGGTGCCGGCACCATCGTCCTCACAGCAGCCTCATTTTGCATCCACTTGAGTAAAGGTGCGGCAGTTTCAGCCTGCATAAGAATGGGAACAGATCTCAGCAGTGATATTGAATGACTCTGAGACAGACTGATGCATATAGTGTTGGATGTAAGTGGAAGGGTATGGCTGTGTATGGACAACAGTTCACAACAATGCAAGGGTGTGTTCGGTTCTAAACAGCATGGAATGGAATGGAATGGTTCCATTTCAGAGGAATGGAATGGTTACATTTTTGTTCGGTTGGGAAAAATGGAGAGCAGAACAGATCGAGGTTAAACTAATCATTTGTCTCAAAATTGTAATTAGCAATTGTAAATGACATTTTAATCTCAAAGTCATAATTAACAGCGCCTAATGGTGCTCTTTTAATCTAAAAATCGTAATTAACATCGTTTTTTGTTGGGTTAGGGGAACTGGAGAGTAGATGAACATTATTGTATGATGATTGTAAGCAAACGAATTTGGTGTTTCTAAACTTTTGGCTTCGAGATCTTATGGGCTTCAACTCTAGCCTACCCCAACTTGTTTGGGACTGAAAGGCTTGGTTGTTGTTGTTGTTGTAAACTTTTGGCAAGCATTAGAAAAAACCGACAATAAACAGACAAAAATCAAGGCATGTTTTGTGGATTAAGAAAATATACCATATTCATTAAAAGATCACCACCCAGCTGGTGCGTGGCCTTGTGCTTGTAGAGGCATTTAGAAGATGGGGCGGCATCAACATACTGCAGCCTGATCAGCCGCAGTTTTGATCTTCCTTTTGAGTAAAGGCCCTAAAGTTTCAGTCTGCATATGAATAGCAAAACAAAAGGCAGACCTCAGCAGTGATATTGAATTACTGTATGAGATAGACTAATGCATATAGTGGATGCTCTTAGCCTTTTGCACCATGAACACTAGCTATATGGACAGACAAAAAAAACTAGTTGACTCAGCTTTGTCTAGATACCTCCATCCCAAAGCTTAAGGCTTATTTATTTTTGAGAAATCAAAACAAGTAAAGTTTGACCAAAATTTTAGAACATTCTATCAACAAATATAATATTGTGTAGATACCGTAGGAAAATATATTTCACAACCTATTTAATGATATTAATTTTGTATTTTGCATGTTAATGATTTTTGGTAAAAGCTTAGTCAAACATGGTATAGTTTGACTTTCTAAAAATAATATAAGCCCTAAGCTTTGGGATGGAGGTAGTAGTATCTAGAGCTAAAACACATCTAGATACATCCGTATCTACAGATAGTTGAGTCAATTAATTTGGATCTGAGGGAGTATCAGATTCAGACTACATGGTAAGTTGGTTAAAAAAAATTACCCCTGGGCGGTCCCTGCCCAGCTCGGCAGTGGCATTTCGCTTCTTGTCTTGCAGATCTGGCCATGCTCCTGCAGCAGGTGGGCGCTATCGTTCCCCATAGCCTCGGCAGGAACCTGGAGGTACCAACGATACAGAGAATATAGAGCATGGTGTCACAGAGGCTTTACGCACAAACAGTGAAGACATGTGCTACTTTAAGCATTTTCCAGAACAGGAACAGATTGAGGATGCGGACAAACAGAGTGGATAAGCAAACGGAGTACCTGCTTCGCGGGGCTGGGGAGGCTCAGCCAACTGCCCACATGCGTGGTGGCCTTACGCTCCATTGCCCCCCACCACCACCACCGATCGAGGTCTTCCCTTTCCTGTACAAGCTGACAAAAGATACATTGAGGATCAGCAGAGACTACAAGGGTTGCAAATGTCGACAAATAAAGGAAGAACACCCCAATCCAAGCAAAGGTAGCCCCCCCCCCACCCCCATCCCCATCAATCACCCCCAGCGCGAGGGTGACCAGAAAGACACCCCTTCGCCCAGAATAGGAAATAGATGCGCAAGATATCGAGGTGAGGAAAAAGGAACCGATATCGAGAAAGGATAGAACATTACTAGTAGAGTACTACCTAATCCGCTTGGTCTAGATGCAGCTTGCCCCTCCAAGCTGGATGCCTGGACGGTGGAGGCGAAAGGAGGGGATCGAGCTAGCGGCTTGCATCCGTCGGCTGTCGGCACTCGATCGGGAGAGACAAGGGGGCTACATAAAGGGGAGGGGTAACATATTTTATTACACAGTGAACTTACTGATGTGACTAGTCATTACATGTCTCACTGAAACTGGGGCCCATAGTGTGGCACCCCAAATTCACTTGAACCTCCCCGGCGGGACACATTGGCGCGTCAAGCCCCCGAATTGTAGCGGGGAAATGAAACATTTCACGAAAATTCGAAATTCAAGCACACTGCCACGCGCCAAGCACGCGGGCTGTTCCTTCCTCTTCCTCGGTTCCTCCTCCCCTATCCGAAAAAACCCCAAATCCCAAGCTCAAACAACAACAAAAAAACCAAATCCCCTGGCCGCCATGCATGTCCTCGTTAACCCGCTGGAGATCGTTCAGGGGCGGACCCCATACTGAGATCCGAGTTCGTCCGTTCCGTCCACCTCGAGGCCTTTGCGTGCTTTGTCTCGCAGCGGTGGCTTGGGGCGCTGCGAGGAAGTTCCGCGGAAAGTGCTCATGGCAACCGTGCAAGCTCACCGGCGTGCCGTATCCCGAGAGGAACTAGTCAAAGCTTTGCTATTCGCAAAAAAAAACGGGCCAAGATCTGGTCAAAGCTTCGTCGATGGCTTGCCGCGAGAGGCTTGGAGTCCAGAGTCAATAAACTAGCTGCTCGAGGACTTGGGCGGTTTACACCGATTCATATTAACTGACTCAAGTTTGTTAGTCTAGTTAACAAATGCATCTAGATACATCCATATCTAGACAAAATTGAGTCAATTAATATGAATCAGAGGGGAGTGCCTGAAAGTGTTTCATGCTACCAATTAATGCGCTGGCAGGACTGGCTGTAGAAGTAATTGTGCTACTACTCATACGATGAACTGATTGTGTGGGTGTCAAATTTTGCAACGCGATCATCCACTGAATGCTTAATTATAGTTCTAGCGCCAAAGGCGTACAAATCATAACAAAGATAGTACATACTACAGCACCAGAACATAAGAGTACGAATCATAAAGTAGCTCAACATTTTGCATCGGGGCTGGGTGGTCCTGAGACTACCGGGACGCCCCTGATGATCTCGTGCATCCACTTCAACGCAAAGCGTGTACTCGGTCCACGGCCTCCTTATGTAGGCTGGATAATCTCAGGTGCAGGACCTTCGTCTATGAAAGGCTCGTCATCAGTACCATCCACAGGTGCATCAGGGCTGGGTGGTCTTGAGACTACCCGGACGTGATGATCTCCGGGCGTGCATCCACTTCAACGCAAAGCTGTGTACTCGGTCCACGGCCTCCTTCTGTAGGCTGGATAATCTCAGGTGTAGGACCTTCGTCTATGAAAGGCTCGTCATCAGTACCATCCACAGGTGCATCAAACTGAGATTCATCTTCAAATCTCCCATCAAACTGAGAGACCTCTTCAACTCTATGCTTCTGCAATTAGTACATCAACCGATTAGACAAACATCTAAGGGATGCAACCTGAACAAATGTCGTTTTACATATTTACCTTCTCATCTGGCACAGCACATGTCCCAGAGCTGAAACCCGTTTCCTGAAGCAAGCGCTTTTTCTCTCCTTCCCGTCCATCCATCTGCAACAAGTTAAATTTGAGTACAGAACCTTGCACAGCAATGCAAACTATTGATCGAAACAGCGGCAGCATCAATATAAATAATTAACTACATATGCCAGCACACGTACAGTGTGAGCAAGATCTGCTTCTCCCGCTGAAGGATCATTATATGGTTCACCATGATAAACCCACCTAACATATGTGCGGTCCATCCCAAAAATGTGTAAATGATCTTCCACTACATGGTGAGGCCTCTTCTCGCCATTCATACATGTGCAGCGCGGGCAATACACGTCCAGGTTGTGACCTTCATGAGCTCTAATAAACCCCATAAAGGGTTGAACATCATTTATATATGAAGGGGAACATAAGTGTCCATGCAGTATCCAAGTTCTGTCCATCTGTTTAATTATGAGATACAATGGTTGGTGATTAATTTTTAAGGCGAAGTAGGAAATGTATATCCATCGAGTACAAAACTATACTACATGATTATGCATTTCAGCAATCATGTCGAGTACAAAACAAAAAATGCCCATCGACATTTTAGCAAACAGATCGTGTACAAAACTCTGCCATGGCATTTCAGCAAATTAACGGATCGAGTGCGGAACTGACTCTATATGCCCACGCAAATGAACAAATTGATCAAGGACAAATCGAGCGGAAAACTATAAAGTGCCAATTAGTTCGAGCATACTGACGATTTTTTTAGCAGCATCAAGAAAATATAAATCGTTAGGCCGTCTTGCCCGATGCATGATTGAGCTAGAGATAGCAGCCCTACCGTGGATCAACTTGACCGCCGGTGCGTCTCGAGAAGAACGACGGGGAGGGGAAGCTTCTTCTTCGCACGGACGGGACGGGGAGGGGAAGCTCTTCGCACGGATGGGGATAAGTTGTGTAGGGGTGGGTGGGGGGTCATGCGGCCGGGCCGCCCGGTAGGTGGTGTTTAATGGAGTTGCGTGTGTAATTTGCCGTGCACAAGGTTGAGGAATAGGCGGTTCCCTTTGCCGCGCGCACAATTCAAACTATCCCGCCCATGTAGTTTAAATTCGCCCTATTTTCGTTAAATCGACATAAAGTCATGTGAGTGGGTGGAAATTAGCAAAGTTGCTTGAAAAATAGTAAAACTCTGGAATTGTCCTTTAAATATGCTCTACTTCGTGTGAAAATTGGGGTGTGGAGGCATGTTGAGCTGTTTTATTTGTACTTTCTTCATTGAAACTCCCATTTTATGCACTTTGGATGGAAAGAAATCATTTGTACATAAATTTTGACAACGCCATTTGCAAACATTAATTGTTTTACATGCCAAGATGCACCCATCCACCAAATATGGGGCAAAAGTTTATCACAATCTAGATATATATGTATAATTAGTGAGGGACCCCTTTTGATTTTGTGCAATTTCCACTAATTAGCTAGAGAGAAGGGGTCAATTAATTAGGCCATGCATGTTAGGGGCTATGTGTTTTAGATTAGGGTTGTGTGGATTCAAATACAACTTCTTTATTTGTGTGCTATGATTAATCAAAACTAGATCGATCGAATGCGCACACATTATTAGAGGCACATGCCTTTGCGCGCACAAAGTGCAGGTTAGGGTTTAGGGTTTAGTGTTTAGGGTTTAGGGTGTAGTGTTTAGGGTTTAGGGTCTAGGGTTTAGGGTTTAGTGTTTAGGGTGTTTAGGGTGTACGTTTAGGGTATAATTCGGGATTAGGGATATTAGGGTTTTAGGGTTTAAGGTTTAGGGATCATCGATCGAGTGCACACACACATTATTAGACGCACCCGCGCCTTTGCGCATAAAGTGCATGCGTATATAAAAGTGTGTGTTTTGGCCACCAACGATATATAGATCGAGAGAGAGATTAAAAAAAAATATCCCCAAGAATATGACATGCGCGCATGCACACACTAATTGTATATATATATATATATTATGAGGCAACTTAATCAAATGTGTTTTCATATATTCGAGAGAACTTGTCAAAATTCAAGTTAATTAATTTATCAGCACTAATTAGTTGGTCGCCTGCTTGATGCGCAATGAAGTGTCGTTGGCCTATATATATATGTAGGGTTTATTAGGGTTTAGGGTTTAGGGTTTAGGGTGTAGTGTTTAGGGTTTAGGTCTAGGGTTTAGGGTTTAGTGTTTAGGGTGTTTAGGGTGTACGTTTAGGGTATAATTAGGGATTGGGGATTAGGGTTTTAGGGTTTAAGGTTTAGGGATCATCGATCGAGTGCACACACATTATTAGAGGCACCCGCGCCTTTGCGCATAAATTAAGTGCATGCGTATATAAGTGTGTTTTTGGCCACCAACGATATATAGATCGAGAGAGATTGAAATATATATATATCCCCAAGAATATGTTCAGATATATATTGAAATATATGCACGAATGATATGTGCAAGGTATGACATGCGCGCATGCACACTAATTGTATATATATTATGAGGCAACTTAATCAAATGTGTTTTCATTCGAGAGAACTTGTCAAAAATCAAGTTAATTAATTTATCAGCGATAATTAGTTGGTCGCCTGCTTGATGCGCAATGAAGTGTTGGTTGGCCTATATATATGTAGGGTTTAATTAGGGTTTAGGGTTTAGGGTTATCTAGCTAGGGTTTTAGGGTTAGGGTTAGGGTTAATTAGGGTTTAGGGTCTAGGGTTTAGGGTTTGGGGTTTAGGGTTTAGGGTTTAGGGTCTAGGGTTAGGGTTTAGGGTTTAGTGTTTAGTGTTTAGGGTTTAGGGTGTAGTGTTTAGGGTTTAGGGTCTAGGGTTTAGGGTTTAGTGTTTAGGGTGTTTAGGGTGTATGTTTAGGGTATAATTAGGGATTAGGGATTAGGGTGTTAGGGTTTAAGGTTTAGGGATCGATCGAGTGCACACACATTATTAGAGGCACCCGCGCCTTTGCGCATAAAGTGCATGCGTATATAAGTGTGTGTTTAATTTTGGCCACCAACGATATATAGATCGAGAGAGAGATCTAAATGTATATATATCCCCAAGAATATGTTCAGAGGGAAGCATGGATTACTATTTTTTGTGCTAGAGCTTTTCATTTTGAAAACATAGAAACAATTTTGTCAACGATAGTAATAAATCATATGCGTTATGTATAAGACATCCTATAAGTTGCAAGCCTCATGCATAGAATACCAATAGTGCTCCACACCTTGTCCTAATTAGCTTGGATTAACACGGATTATCATTGCATAACATATGTTTCAACCAAGTGTCACAAAGGGGTACCTCTATGCCGCTTGTACAAAGGTCCAAGGAGATAGATCGCATTTGATTTCTCGTTTTTGATAGATCTCAACTTAGGACATCCATACCGGGACAACATAGACAACAGATAATGGACTCCTCTTTAATGCATAAACATTTCAACAACAGATAATATTCTCATAAGAGATTGAGGATTGATGTCCAAACTGAAACTTCCACCATGATTCATGGCTTTAGTTAGCGGCCCAATGTTCTTCTCTAACAATATGCATACTCAAACCATTTGATCATGAAAATCGCCCTTACTTCAGACAAGACGAACATGCATAGCAACTCACATGATATTCAACAAAGGTATAAAAGTTGATGGCGTCCCCATAAACATGGTTATCGCTCAACAAGCAACTTATAAGAAATAAGATACATAAGCTACATATTCAATACCACAATAGTTTTTAAGCTATTTTCCCATGAGCTATGTATTGCATAGATAAAGAATGAAATTTTAAAGGTAGCACTCAAGTAATGTACTTTGGAATGGCAGAGAAATACCATGTAGTAGGTAGGTATGGTGGACACAAATGGCATAGTTTTTGGCTCAAGGATTTGGATGCACGAGAAGAATTCTCTCTCAATACAAGGCTTAGGCTAGCAAGGTTGTTTGAAGCAAACTCAAGTATAAACCAGTACAGCAAAACTTACATAAGAACATATTGCAAGCATTATAAGACTCTACACTGTCTTCCTTGTTGTTCAAACACTTAACCAGAAAATATCTAGACTCAGAGAGACCAATCATGCAAACCAAATTTTAACAAGCTCTATGTAGGTCTTCATTAATAGGTGCAAAGTACATGATGCAAGAGCTTAAACATGATCTATTTGAGCACAACAATTGCCAAGTATCAAATTATTCAAGACATTATACCAATTACCACATGAAGCATTTTATTTTCAACCATATAACAATGAACGAAGCAGTTTTCAACCTTCGCCATGAACATTAAAAGTAACACTAAGAACACATGTGTTCATATGCAACAGCGGAGCGTGTCTCTCTCCCATACAAAGAATGCTAGGATCCGATTTTATTCAAACAAAAACAAAAACAAAAACAAACAGACGCTCCAAGTAAAGCACATAAGATGTGATTGAATAAAAATATAGTTTCACTAGAGGTGACCTAATAAGTTGTCGATGAAGAAGGGGATGCCTTGGGCATCCCCAAGCTTAGATGCTTGAGTCTTCTTAAAATATGCAGGGATGAACCACGGGGCATCCCCAAGCTTAGACTTTTCACTCTTCTTGATCATAGTATATCATCCTCCTCTCTTGACCCTTGAATACTTCCTCCACACCAAACTCGAAAGAAACTCATTAGAGGGTTAGTGCATAATTGAAAATTCATATATTCAGAGGTGACATAATCATTCTTAACACTTCTGGACATTGCACAAAGCTACTGAAAGTTAATGGAACAAAGAAATCCATCAAACATAGCAAAACGAGGCAATGTGAAATAAAAGGCAGAATCTGCTCAAAAAACAGAACAGTCCGTAAAGACGAATTTTCTGGGGCACTTAACTTGCTCAGATGAAAAATCTCAAATTGAATGAAAGTTGCGTACATATCTGAGGATCACGCACGTAAATTGGCAGAATTTTTCCGAGTTACCTACAGACGGGGCTGCTCAATTTCGTGACAGTAAGAAATCTGTTTCTGCGCAGTAATCCAAATCTAGTATCAACATTACTATCAAAGACTTTACTTGGCACAACAATATGATAAGGAGAGGTTGCTACAGTAGTAACAACTTCCAAGACTCAACAAAACAGTAATAAAAACATACATGGGTTATCTCCCAAGAAGTGCTTTCTTTATAGCCATTAAGATGGGCTCGGTAATTTTAATGATGCTCACATAAGGATGAGAGTTGAAGCAAAAAGAGAGCATCAAAAAGCAAGTATGAAACAAATTTAAGCCTAACCCACTTCCTATGAAAAGGAATCTTGTAAATAAACAAGTCAATGAAGAACAAAGTGAATAGCATAGGAAGACAAAACAAGTGTAACTTCAAGATTCTCAACATAAAGAGGGGAAACTTAATATTATTAAGATGCATATAACCATGTTTCCCTCTCTCATAATAACTTTCAGTAGCATCATGAACAAACTCAACAATATAACTATCACATGAAACATTCTTATCATGAGCTACATGCATAAAATTATTACTCTCCACATAAGCATAATCAATTTTATTAGTAATAGTGGGAGTAAAACTACCATAACCATCATTGTAATCATCATAAATTGCAGGCATGGTATAATCATAATAACCTTTATCCTCCATAGTAGGTGGCACCAAAATACCACTATCATTATAATCATCATAAATAGGAGGTAAAGTATCATCAAAGAAAATTTTCTCCTCAAAACTTGGGGGACTAAAAATATCATGCTCATCAAAACCAGCTTCCCAAGCTTAGAATTTTCCATAGCATTAGCAACAATGGTGTTCAAAGCATTCATACTAGTAACATTCCCATTAGCATGCATATAAAGTTCCATGGGTTTTTTAATTCTCTCTTCAAACACATCATGTCCTAATTCAAGATAAAGTTCATAAAGATCTCTCATTTTGTTGTTGTTTTCCATTAAGCCTAACTAGTGAAAACAAGAAACAAAAAGATATAATTGCAGGATCTAAAGGAAATACCTTCGAGCACTCACACACCGGCAACAGTGCTAGGAAATAGCTTAGTAGTCGGAGGATGTGAATACCTTTTACCTTGCCTCCCCGGCAACGGCGCCAGAAAATAGCTTGATGTCTACGCACGCTTCTATTCCTGTAGACAGTGTTGGGCCTCCAAGAGCAGAGGTTTGTAGAACAGCAGCAAGTTTCCCTTAAGTGAATCACCCAAGGTTTATCGAACTCAGGAGGTAGAGGTCAAAGATATTCCTCTCAAGCAACCCTGCAATTACGATACAAGAAGTCTCTTGTGTCCCCAACACACCTAATACACTTGTCAGATGTATAGGTGCACTAGTTCGACGAAGAGATAGTAAAACACAGGTGGTATAGATGGTGGTAATATTGCAGGAAGTAAAGATGCAGTAAAATAGTAAACAAGCAATGTTTGCAGTATTTGGAAATAAGGCCTAGGGATCATACTTTCACTAGTGGACACTCTCAACATTGATCACATAACAAATAAATAACTTCTCCTCACTTGTGCTACATACACTCTCTTGTTGGATAACAAACACCATTCATTGTGTAGGGCTACAAGAGCTCCCTCAGGAGTTAACAAGCTCCACAACATTCGGCATTCATATTTAAGTAACCTTTAGAGCATAATAGATCATTGCAATTTAGACCGAGTACTAACATAGCATACACACCGTCACCAATAAGCTATGAAAGTGGGAATAGATCACATCAATACTATCATAGTAATAGTTAACTCCATAATCTGAGATTACAATCATAACCTACGCCAAGAACTACATGATGCACACACCGTCACCTTTACATCATGAAGGAGGAATAGACTACTTTAATAACATCACTAGAGTAGCACATAGATTAATAGTGATACAAAGCTCATCATATGGATCTCAATCATGTAAGGCAGCTCATGAGATCATTGTATTGAGGTACATGAGAGAGAGATTAACCACATAGCTACCGGTAGAGCCCTTAGCCTCGAGGAGAACTACTCCCTCCTCATCATGGGAGACAACAACGGCGATGAAGATGGCGGTGGTGTCGATGGAGATGCTTGGGGGCAATTCCCGTCCGGCGTGCGTGAACAGACTTGTCCCCGAAGAGGAGTTTCACGATGGCGGCGGCGTCCCTGGAGTCTTTCTGGAGTTTCGTCAATCCGTGTCGAGTTTTTAGGTCGTGAGGGACTTTATAGGTGAAGAGGCGGCGTCGGAGGGGCACCAGGGCGCCCTCCCCATAGGCCGGCGCGGCCGGGGGTCCACCGCGCAGCCACGTGAGTGCAGGGGCCCAGGCCTCCTCCCGTCTCCCCTTCGGTGTTAGTCAGTCTCGGTGAAATAAGATGTTTGTTTCGTTTCGTCGAATTCCGAGATATTGCCCGAACAGCCTTTACGGAACCAAAAACAACGAAGAAAACGAAGCGCTTGTGGCATCTCGTTAATAGGTTAGTTCCGGAAAATGCATCAAAACGATATAAAGTATGGATAAAACATGTAGATATTGTCATAAAACTAGCATGGAACATAAGAAATTATAGATACGTTTGAGACGTATCAGCCATCCCTTGTGTCAATAGGTTCTGCCTCTCTCTTCTTCATTCACATACACTTGATCATCCATTGCCATGGCTTCCACGTCTCGGACGCGGAGCGGAAGGGGAAGGGGCGGCCGGGGTGGTGGATCATCATCATTGCCACCACCACCGTCAACACTGCCATTGATCATAGAGGAGTTCTTCATCGTCATCTATGAAGACCCTTTGGTCAAGAAGGTACGTACGCGTTCCCACATATATGATGCATGTGATTAATTATGGGCATGTTCTAAAAAACCTTTAATTTCAAACGATCGGCGCTCGATCTCTTTGCAGGCTCTCCCAAAAAAGTTTGCGGACTATCTTGACGGCCAGGAGCCAGCTAAGGTGTATCTGCGAGCAGCTGACTGCGGTCCTCGTCTCTGGACCGTGGAGGTCCTATTTGACGGACAAGGCCGGATGTATCTCGACAAGGGCTGGGAGAATTTCGCCATCGCGCATGGTGTGGATTTCGGCTGCTACGTACACTTCAAATATGAAGGCGATGATGTGCTCACTGTCGTGGTATCGTCACAGCATATGCCATAGGGTGGCTAATGAGAGTGGTTCCTAGATGATCTTACGGCGGTATCCGGATGCGGGTATGAGCCGAGCGACACGGCGACGTACCCAGGTTCGAGGCCTTCCTATGGAGGTAACACCTCTACTCCTGCTATGAGTGTATATGATGTATTACAGTACAATGGTGCTCCTAGAGCTGTATCCGGCTGCTCCTGGGAGGCTAAGGAAGATGATGATCTCTCTCTCAGGGCAGCGCTAGGACTAGAAATGACTAAGGATTGATCGATCCCCCGCACGAGAGGGGGTAGTGCAGCTTATATAAGCGCTGGCACTTTACATAAGAGTCCCTAAGACCTAGTGGCCGGCGGGCCGGCTTCGGCTGCTCCTTCCCGGCGTTGACGTCGGGAGCCGTTGAGGCGTTGAGGCACGTCCCATCCGTGCAGGGTCCGCGGTATGGAGAGGAAGTGTCTTTGTCGCCATCGAGAGCCTGTAGCCCGTACGGCTCGGCGTGAGCCATGATGGCCTGTCGAGCGAGGCACTGTTGCTCTACAGTGCCCCGCACTTTACGGAAGGTGAGATTATCGTGGACTTTGAGCCGAATCACCTTCCCGGTTCCTTTCTGCAAGGCTCACCAGCTTGGGCCGGTCAGATACAAACCAACTCGGATATGGCAAGTTGAAGTCGGCCCAGCCATAGCGCGACGGCCATGGCCGGACCGACGTGGACTTTGAATCACCGGCTCCAAGGCAGCCGGCCACGGCTCCGCCGGCTGCTCCTCCCGGCCTTTGCGCGGGCCAGCCGGCCTTGGCCGCTGTTCTCAGTCCTTTGCCCTACCGGGGATTTCCCAGACATTAGCCCTGGCGGCAAGGTCCTGCGCAAGGGCCTGGGCAGGTTTTCCTGACTATAAATCTTTGATCCTACGGATTGTACTTGAGAAGCACTCGAGGGGCCGGCTGAGAATTTTCATTCAGCCGGTTGCGCCCTCCTTCGGCTTGTTTCATCCGGCGCTCTGAGCCGGACCGCCCTGTCGTTTTCATATTTCTTAAGTGTTGAAGATGTCTTCGTCTTGTTGGAGCGCTTTGGGCCGGATCGGAGGAAACGTCCGGCTGCGGCTTGCGCGGGTCTCCCGCGCCTCGGGCCTTGCACCCGACTTGATGGCCTCGGTACTTGCTACATCATTTCGTGCAGTCACATCGTTGTCTCCTCCGGATCTTTTGCGATGGTGGGTGACGTGGTGTGTCCGTTCCGATTAACAGCGGTAGTGGGGAAGTTATGGCGCAATGAATCATGGATCGTGGCCCACGATCACCACTTGGCCGCCAACCGCGCGTGGCAGGAGGCTATAAATGCTAGCGGGGCGGTACCGAGGCGGCCGTTCAGCCCACTTCTTCCTTGCGCGAGCCAAGTTCCTGCGCCCGCGCGATTTCGTCGGCGACCTCCTGGCGAACTCCGGCGACCAGACGCGGCCGGACTCCTCCGCCGCCCGGCAGCCGTCCGCACGCCAAGCCGGCGCCACGGGCACTCGCGTTTCCACGGTCGCCCCTCCGCCGCCGCGTTTGTCGCCGTCGGCGGCTCTTCTTCGCCCTTCGAGCTTTTCATGTCTTCTTCCTCTTCTTCCTCCTCGACCATGGCTCCCCCAAGCGGATCATGGGAGGTTCCTACATGAAGGAGGAGGGATATCGCTCGCCTCGTTCGCCTTCGCCGAATTCCGGCGGAGGTGGTCTGAGCGCCGGGGAAGAGGTGGAGGCCGGGACCAGCCCGACGGCGCGTCGTCTTCGGGCGCACTTGACCAGTGCGGGCCTGCCGGCTTCGCCCTTCTTCGACGGTTCTTGATTTCTTTGGCTTGCCCGGCCGCTGCCGGCCAACGCCTTTGTTTCTTTGAGTTGCTATGTGGCCTTCATGGAGGGCTACGCCGGCTTGTGGCCGGACGTGGATTTGGAGCCGGCTCTTCTACCTCCAAGGCCAGACCACCGGCGGCCACTGCGAGCCTGCGGCGCTGCCTCGATCTACTCCCGCACGGCCGCGCCTTCCCGAAGATTCCATTGTGGATTCGGTGAAGAAGTGGCAGATGTCCTTCTTCTACGTGCGGAACGACAACCCGGCGTTTGACCGGATCAACTGCGGAGTACAACCGGTCCGCCGATCGGCCGGATCAAGCCCAGGCCAGCGCCAAGTCGGCGGACCGGAGGGAGTAAACCTTCTCTAGGATTTTCTCGGGAGTGTACCGGCGGGGGCGGTGTGCGCCCGAGCTTCTCTCTTGCTACACCTCCCGCCAAGTGCTGCCGCTGTAGGCCAGCTGCCACAAGATCGCCATATGTCCGGTCGGTTTGACCCGACCGGACATCAAGGTGGAGGCGAACAAGGCGCAGATCGCCTCGAGGGTGAACTTCATTTCTCAGGCGAAGTTGTCCGACAACTGGTGCTGGGGGCTGGAGCCCTACGACCGGACGGAGATGTCGCCCGTGGTGAGGGTTGTTTATTTTATTGACCGGATGCCGGCTTGCGGCTGTGTGGCCGGCTTTCACTGACTGTTTTCCTAGTGTTTGCAGCTCTTCGACCGCCAGAGGGTTGAAGACGCGGCGATAGCGCGGCGATGGACGCTGTGTGTCGATCCGGCTGACCAAGCCGTGACGATGAGCCGGGGCGGCAGTCAAGCCGACCGGGGGAGCACAGCCCGCCGCCTTCTCCGCATCAGCCGGAGGAGGGCAGCGAGGAGGAGGGGAGCGACGTCCGCCTCGGCGCCAATCCGGCGGTGCTGCGTCCGTGAGGCCGCCTTCCACCTTGAAAACTTCCTCGCCTGCGCCTAAGGAAAAACGGGCCGCGAGCCGGTCCACGGCCTTGGCCAGGCGAGGGTGAAGAAGCGCCGGATGGTGCCCAAGAAGGTTCCGGAGGCGGCCGGGTGAGTTTCTTTCTCTCGCTGTTTGATTCCTTTCCTTTCCTTCCTTTTGCTTATCTTTTTCTTGTTTGACCGACTAGGGCCGCCATAAAATTTTCCAAGGGCGGCGGCTCTTGGCCGACTCCCAACGGCGTGTCGCCGACTCCGTGGCAGAGGAGGGAGCCGACTCCGTAGCCTGCGCCACGTGCGCGCATGCCACCCGTCGTTGTGCCGCCTGTGGTCACGTCACCTGCCGCGGGGGCAGGTTCTTCAGCTGCCCTTCGAACCGCGCCGCAGTGGGCGCGACCCTGCATGATCTCTTCCCGCGCCACGCCGGCTTTTGGAACCTACGGCCGGGAGCCAAGAGGTGCATCGGCGGGGCGTCGGCGGGTGCGCGGCTGTCGTCATCCGCGAGATTCGGACGACTGCTGCCGCCGTGCAGCCGACGCTTTCAGCTGCGCGCCCCATCTTCGAGCCGGCGAGAGACAGCCGCGGGGGCAGGAGCGCGCTCGACTGGAGCGATGCCGGGCGCTGGTGGCCGAACGGGCCCCGGTGCGAGCCTCGGGGCCTTCATGTCTCCAGGGCCGCCTCGCAGCTGAACGTGGTGTGTGCCTCCGACTCCAGCCTTGGCTCCGTTGGTGCCCTGGAGAAGGACTGGCACCAGGCGGACGCCTGTGAGGTGACCAGCCGGGAGGGGCGGTCGGGCGTGGCACCCGTGTCGATGTTCTTTTTCGGCTTCCGCGCCTTCACCAAGTCTCAAGCTGAACAGGCCGAAAGCCGCCTGGCACGGCTGGAGGCGGCTGACAAGGTTAGTATATGTTTATGCTTATTTTTTGCGATTTTGCTATTATCCTGGTAGCCCTCCGAGGCATGGGCCGGCTGCTTGAAGCCGGTCCGGGTTTCGCCTAGACTCTTATCTTTTTTCTTTATTTCTCCAGGTGGTGTCGGAGAGGCGGACCGCCTTGTATAACAAGGTGGTGGCCGCTCCACCACAAGGCCAAAGATCGAAGCGAGCATGGCCCGCGAGTTGGCGGTTACCAGAGTAAGACTTTTCTCTCTTTTTAGCTGTTTCTTTTTCTTTAATTTCATCCGGCAGACGGTTTCTTTGAGCTTGCTGTTGCGCCGGGTTCGCGAGTGGAGGAGGATCTTGGGCCGCCGCGCCCAATGTCTTGAAACGCGGGCATCCGGACTCGCTGCCAAGGCGAAGGAGACCGAGGGGAGGCTGTCGCGGCTGCGCCGCTTGAGGCTAACCACCTTGCGAGCTTGAAGCCGCGAAGCAGGTTGGGCGGGAGGAGGTGGCGGACCTGGCAGCGGCTGGAGGAGGTAGATCGGCGGCGCACAGCCTTCGTCAGGTGACCTCAAGTCCAACGAGGCGTCGGCCACCGCCAAGCGGTGGGTGGAGAGATCGCGCTCGACCGCGGCTTGGCGGGTGAGTCTTTCTTTTCTTCCTTTCCCTCTTACCGGCTTTCGGCTGTCGGTGCCGACTTAGGTTGGCGGCGGTAGCTGGCTTACGCCTGGCTTTCGATATCTCCACCTTCGAGGCTGAGGACGGCGGTTCTTGCCGGCTACACGCCGGTCTTCTTTTTAGACTTCGATATCTCTATCTTCGGGTGGGAGAGGCGGTTCTTGCCGGTGCCGCGATGTTCTTTTAGACTTCGATATCTCCATCTTGTTTGGCGGTTCTTGCCAGTGCCGCCGGTCTTCTTTTAGACCGATATCTCCATCTTCAGGGTGGGGGCAGGCGGTTCTTGCCGGCTGCCGCCATCTTCTTTTAGACGTCGAAATTTTGTATTTTCATCCTTTCCCCGGCTTGCGGCTGACTGCAGTCGGCGAGGGTCAGCCGGCTGTGGTCAGCCGGATCTTCAAATTTTTAACATGTTTTTATCTTTGCAGCGGCCTTCCCTGAGGCGCAGGACGCGGCGCTAGCTGCGGCCGGCAGGGCGCGACCCGAGCGGCGAGGCCACCGCGGCGAGCTACGCACTTCTCCATGGATGACTGTTGGCGTCCATGGCTGCCCGCGTCGAGCCAATCACCAGCTTGGCTGGGAGCTTAGGAAGGCGGCGGAGGAACTGATCCGTGCTGGCTGGCGCGAGACGCTGCTAAGACCCTGCCAACCTCATCTTTGGCTCGAGAAGGCGCCGGACCGCTTCCTCCTTTGGAAAGAGTCACCCCGCGTGCCGGAGCCGACATGGCCTTGTCGTTTGTGCTCTCCTGGTACAACGAGGTTGGCCTCGATCATTGGAGTGCCGACGGACGACGTGGAAGCAATCTTCCGGCGAAAACAAACCGCCGACTTGCCCGTGCTTGCGCCATCGCTTAAGTGACAAGGGCATCTTCGTCGAGATCCGAATCCGCCTTCAGATGACGGGGAGGGAGATGGGAAGATGAGGAGGCGGAGGATGTGCCGAGGCGGACCGGCAGCCGGCTCGTCAAATGCTCCCCCGGCTGGCTCTGCTCCAGCCGGCGCTTAAATTTATCTGCATGTAATTTTGCTTTTGCAAGACAGTTCGTTAAATCCCCGAAATGCCGGGTGCATATGTAAGACAATATTATTATCCTTTTGTTAAGTCACACTTTAATGTGTTTGTTAATCATGTGTGTGTCGGCTTGTTTTCTTTCGGTTCGTTCGCTTTTTCCCATCCGCCCCACTCTTTGGCTTTGCCCTTGCCGTCATACGCCCACTTGCGGTCGTCCGGATCAAGAGCGTGCCGTTGGGTGGCCGATAGTATTTCAGTCGATCGATTGAGTTCGGCAATCCGACATTTATGAAAGGTTGGGTCAATTCGCCTTCCTCTTTTTACTCCGTCTTTCGCGTGCCGGTTCCTTAAGCATCTACCCCCGCCAGCCGGACAGCCGGGTTGCGGTCTGTAGCTGGATCGGGAGCCGGCTGTCGGGAAACCGGATCACGGTACTGAGCCGGCCGCGTGAGAGGGTGCAAGCCAATTGGCTAAAGCAGTAGAGTACGCGGAAAACTTGTTGAAAATGACGCTCTTGGCGTCTGATTTTTCATAGCTTACAAAAGGAGTACAAGGGATACATACATTCCTTCTCTCAAGTATAAAATGGGCGAAGCAAGTTGACATTCCAGGGACGTTTAGTCTCCTCGTCAGTCTTGTTCGACTTGTTTTTCTTAACCTCTTGGGCATCTATGAGATAGTAGGAATCATTGCCTACAGCCTTGCTCACGATGAAGGGACCCTCCCATGGGGATGACAGTTTATGCTGTCCGGCTATCCGTTGGATCAGCCGGAGCACTAGGTCTCCTTCTCGGAATGCTAAGGGCTGGACCTTCCGGCTGTGATAGCGTCGGAGGCTTTGCTGGTATATGGTAGATCTGGACGCGGCCAGCAGCCGGACCTCTTCGACCAAGTCGACTCCATCTTCACGAGCTTCTTTAGCTTCAGCTTTTGTGTATAACTTGATCCTTGGCGCGTCGTGCTCGATGTCAGTCGGTAGGACGGCTTCGGCTCCATATACGAGGAAGAATGGTGTGAAGCCGACTGAGCGGTTTTGCATTGTACGCAGGCTCCACAGTACGTGGGGCAGCTCTTCTATCCAGCAGCCGGCTGCTCGCTCGAGCGGCTCCACCAACCGGGGCCGGATGCGGCTGGATCAAGCCGTTGGCCTTCTCCACTTTCCCGTTGGACCTCGGATGCGCCACGGACGATAGGTCCATTCGGATCCCCATTCCTCGCAATAGAGAGAGAAGATGCCTTGGGCGAAGTTGCTGCCGTTGTCGGTGATGATGTTGTGGGGGTAGCCGTACCTCACGATGATTTCCTTGAGGAATGTGACGGTTGTGGAGCCATCCAGCTTCTTGATCGGCTTGGCTTCGATCCACTTGGTGAATTTGTCAATCATGACCAAGAGGTGCGTCATGCCGCCTCGGGCAGTTCGGAATGGGCCCACCATGTCCAAACCCCATATGGCAAACGGCCAGGTGATGGGGATAGTTTTCAAGGCGGAAGCCGGCGAGTGCCTTTTCTTGGCGAAGTGCTGACAGCCATTGCATTTCTTCACCAACTCTTCTGCGTCTCTGAGCGCAGTCGGCCAGTAGAAGCCGTGCCGGAAGGCTTTGCCTGGCTCTGGAGGAGCGTGGTGAGCACTCTCCTGATGGATTTCCCGTAGGAGTTCAATCCCTTCAGCCGGCTCGACACACCGCTGGAGCACCCCACTTACGATGCGTTTGTACAGCTCGTGGTTGATGATGGTATAGGCCTTGGCCCTTCTCTCAATCTGCCTGGCTTGAACCCTGTCATTGGGCAGCACACCATCGGTGAGGTAGGAGAGGAATTCTTGTGCCCATGATGGTACGCATTTTATTTCAAATACGCTACCATCGAGCCTCCATCTTCGGAGCTTCGGGTTCGACTGCGTGGTCGCCGGGTTGGGCTGAAGCGGTGGGTTCGGCTGAGAAGCCCGAGTTTGGCTGAAAGCCCGGGTTGACCGAAGCCGGGTTGTTGCTTGGAGCCGGCGGGTTCGGCTGAGAAGCCCCCGGTGATACGTCTCCAACGTATCTATAATTTCTTATGTTCCATGCTAGTTTTATGACAATACCTACATGTTTTATTCATACTTTATATCGTTTTGATGCATTTTCCGAACTAACCTATTAACGAGATGCCGAAGTGCCGTTCTGTTTTCTACATTTTTGGTTTCAGAAATCCTACAAAGAAAATATTCTCGGAATTGGACAAAATCAACGCCCGAGTATCTTATTTTTCCGGAAGCTTCCAGAGCACCGAAGAGGCCAGAGGGGAGCCAGGGGGCCCTACCCCACAAGGCGGCGCGGCCAAGGGGGAGGGCGCGCCCCCCTATGGTGTGGCCCCACCAGGACTCCTCCGAGGCTGCCCTTCCGCATGCGAAAGCCTACGATCGAAAACCCTAGAAGAATAAGCCACGGGACGAAAGGCCATGGCCGCCCGCCATCGCGAAGCCAAGATTCGGGGGACAAGTCTCTGTTTCGACACGCCCGCCGGGACGGGGAATTGCCCCGGAAGGCATCTCCATCGACATCACCGCCATCTTCATCACAGCTGCGTTGTCTCCATGATGAGGAGGGAGTAGTTCTCCATCGAGGCTAGGGCTTTAGTAGCTATGTGGTTAATCTCTCTCTCATGCACCTCAATACAATGATCTCATGAACTGCCTTGCACGATTGAGATCCATATGATGAGCTTTGTATCACTATTAATCTATGTGCTACTCTAGTGATGTTATTAAAGTAGTCTATTCCTCCTTCATGATGTAAAGGTGACGGTGTGTGCATCATGTAGTTCTTGGCGTAGGTTATGATTGTAATCTCTTGTAGATTATGGAGTTAACTATTACTATGATATTGATGTGATCTATTCCTCCTTTCATAGCTTATTGGTGACGGTGTGTATGCTATGTTAGTACTCGGTCTAAATTGCAAAGATCTATTATGCTCTAAAGGTTACTTAAATATGAATGCCGAATGTTGTGGAGCTTGTTAACTCCGGCTTGAGGGAGCTCTTGTAGCCCTACACAATGAATGGTGTTTGTTATCAAACAAGAGAGTATATGTAGCACAAGTGAGGAGAAGTTATTTATTTGTTATGTGATCAATGTTGAGAGTGTCCACTAGTGAAAGTATGATCCCTAGGCCTTGTTTCCAAATACTGCAAACATCGCTTGTTTACTGTTTTACTGCATCTTTACTTCCTGCAATATTACCACCATCTATACCACCTGTGTTTTACTATCTCTTCGCCGAACTAGTGCACCTATACATCCGACAAGTGTATTAGGTGTGTTGGGGACACAAGAGACTTCTTGTATCGTAATTGCAGGGTTGCTTGAGAGGGATATCTTGACCTCTACCTCCCTGAGTTCGATAAACCTTGGGTGATTCACTTAAGGGAAACTTGCTGCTGTTCTACAAACCTCTGCTCTTGGAGGCCCAACACTGTCTACAGGAATAGAAGCATACGTAGACATCAAGCTATTTTCTGGCGCCGTTGCCGGGAAGGTAAGGTAAAAGGTATTCACATCCTCCGACTACTAAGCTATTTCCTAGCACTGTTGCTGGTGTGTGAGTGCTCGAAGATATTTCCTTTAGATCCTGCAATTATATCTTTTTGTTTCTTGTTTTCACTAGTTAGGCTTAATGGAAAACAACAATAAAATGAGAGATCTTTATGAACTTTATCTTGAATTAGGACATGATGTGTTTGAAGAGAGAATTAAAAAACCCATGGAACTTTATATGCATGCTAATGGGAATGTTATTAGTATGAATGCTTTGAACACCATTATTGCTAATGCTATGGAAAATTCTAAGCTTGGGAAGCTGGTTTTGATGAGCATGATATTTTTAGTCCCCAAGTTTTGAGGAGAAAATTTTCTTTGATGATACTTTTACCTCCTATTTATGATGATTATAATGATAGTGGTATTTTGGTGCCACCTACTATGGAGGATAAAGGTTATTATGATTATACCATGCCTGCAATTTATGATGATTACAATGATGGTTATGGCAGTTTTACTCCCACTATTACTAATAAAATTGATTATGCTTATGTGGAGAGTAATAATTTTATGCATGTAGCTCATGATAAGAATGTTTCATGTGATAGTTATATTGTTGAGTTTGTTCATGATGCTACTGAAAGTTATTATGAGAGAGGGAAACATGGTTATATGCATCTTAATAATATTAAGTTTCCCCTCTTTATGTTGAGAATCTTGAAGTTACACTTGTTTTGTCTTCCTATGCTATTCACTTTGTTCTTCATTGACTTGTTTATTTACAAGATTCCTTTTCATAGAAAGTGGGTTAGGCTTAAATTTGTTTCATACTTGCTTTTTGATGCTCTCTTTTTGCTTCAACTCTCATCCTTATGTGAGCATCATTAAAATTGCTGAGCCCATCTTAATGGCTATAAAGAAAGCACTTCTTGGGAGATAACCCATGTTTTTATTTTGCTACTGTTTTGTTGTGTCTTGGAAGTTGTTACTACTGTAGCAACCTCTCCTTATTTTTTTTATTGCATTGTTGTGCCAAGTAAAGTCTTTGATAGTAGGGTTGATACTAGATTTGGATTATTGCGTAAACAGATTTCTTACTGTCACGAAATTGAGCCCCGTCTCTGTAGGTAACTCAGAAAATTCTTCCAATTTACGTGCGTGATCCTCAGATATGTACGCAACTTTCATTCAATTTGAGCTTTTTCATCTGAGCAAGTTAAGTGCCCCAGAAAAATTTGTCTTTACGGATTGTTCTGTTTTGACAGATTCTGCCTTTTATTTCGCATTGCCTGTTTTGCTATGTTGAATGGATTTCTTTGTTCCATTAACTTCCAGTAGCTTTGGACAATGTCCAGAAGTGTTACGAATGATTGTGTTACCTCTGAACATGTGAATTTTTGATTATGCACTAACCTCTAATGAGTTTGTTTCGAGTTTGGTGTGGAGGAAGTTTTCAAGGGTCAAGAGAGGAGGATGATATACTATGATCAAGAAGAGTGAAAAGTCTAAGCTTGGGGATGCCCCGTGGTTCATCCCTGCATATTTCAAGAAGACTCAAGCACCTAAGCTTGGGGATGCCCAAGGCATCCCCTTCTTCATCGACAACTTATCGGGTCACCTCTAGTGAAACTATATTTTTATTCAGTTACATCTTATGTACTTTACTTGGAGCGTCTGTGTGCTTTTATTTTTGTTTTGTTATTTTCATTCTCTGAATAAATTCATGCTTGTGTGGGAGAGAGACACGCTCCGCTGTTTCATATGAACACTGGTGTTCTTAGTTCTATCTTTAATGTTCATGGCGGAGTTGAAACTGCTTCGTTAATTGCTATTTGGTTGGAAACAGGAAATGCTTCATGTGGTAGTTGGTATATGGTCTTGAATAATTTGATACTTGGCAATTGTTGTGCTCAAATAGATCATGTTTAAGTTCTTGCATCATGTACTTTGCACCTATTAATGAAGAACTACATAGAGCTTGTTAAAATTTGGTTTGCATGATTGGTCTCTCTGAGTCTAGATATTTTCTGGTTAAGGTGTTTGAACAACAAGGAAGATAGTGTAGAGTCTTATAATGCTTGCAATATGTTCTTATGTAAGTTTTGCTGTACCGGTTCATACTTGTGTTTGCTTCAAACAACCTTGCTAGCCAAAGCCTTGTACTGAGAGGAAATACTTCTCGTGCATCCAAATCCTTGAGCCAAAACCCATGCCATTTGTGTCCACCATACCTACCTACCATGTGGTATTTCTCTGCCATTCCAAAGTAAATTACTTGAGTGCTACCTTTAAAATTTCATTCTTTGTCTGTGCAATATATAGCTCATGGGAAAATAGCTTAAAAACCATTGTGGTATTGAATATGTTGCTATTTATCTTATTTCTTATAAGTTGCTTGTTGAGCGGTAACCATGTTTCTGGAGACGCCATCAACTTTTACACCTTTGTTGAATATCATGTGAGTTGTTATGCATGTTTGTCTTGTCTGAAGTAAGGGCGATTTATCATGATCAAATGGTTTGAGTATGCATATTGTTAGAGAAGAACATTGGGCCGCTAACTAAAGCCATGAATCATGGTGGAAGTTTCAGTTTGGACACCAATCCTCAATCTCTTATGAGAATATTATTGTTGAATGCTTATGCATTAAAGAGGAGTCCATTATCTGTTGTCTATGTTGTCCCGGTATGGATGTCCTAAGATGAGATCTATCAAAAGCGAGAAATCCAATGCGAACTTTCTCCTTAGACCTCTGTACAGGCGGCATAGAGGTACCCCTTTGTGATACTTGGTTGAAACATATGTTATGCAATGATAATCCATGTAAATCCAAGCTAATTAGGACAAGGTGCGAGCACTATTGGTATTATATGCATGAGGCTTGCAACTTATAGGATGTCTTATACATAACACATATGATTTATTACTACCGTTGACAAAATTGTTTTTATGTTTTCAAAATGAAAAGCTCTAGCACAAAAATAGTAATCCATGCTTCCCTCTGCGGAGGGCCATTCTTTTACTTTATGTTGAGTCAGTTTACCTACTTCTTTCTATCTTAGAAGCAAACACTTGTGTCAACTGTGTGCATTGATTCTTACATGTTTACTTATTGCACTTGTTATATTGCTTTATGTTGACAACTATCCATGAGATATACATGTTACAAGTTGAAAGCAATTGCTGAAACTTAATCATCCTTTGTGTTGCTTCAATGCCTTCTACTTTGAATCTATTGCTTTATGAGTTAACTCTTATGCAAGACTTATTGATGCTTGTCTTGAAAGTACTATTCATGAAAAGTCTTTGCTATATGATCAGTTGTTTAGTCATTATCTTTACCATGGCTTTGAATCACTTCATTCATCTCATATGCTTTACAATAGTATTGATCAAGATCATGTTGGTAGCATGTCACTTAAGAAATTATTCTTGTTATCGTTTACCTACTCGAGGGTGAGTAGGAACTAAGCTTGGGGATGCTTGATACGTCTCCAACGTATCTATAATTTCTTATGTTCCATGCTAGTTTTATGACAATACCTACATGTTTTATTCATACTTTATATCGTTTTGATGCATTTTCCGGAACTAACCTATTAACGAGATGCCGAAGTGCCAGTTCCTGTTTTCTGCTGTTTTTGGTTTCAGAAATCCTACAAAGGAAATATTCTCGAATTGGAACGAAATCAACGCCCGTATCTTATTTTTCCCGGAAGCTTCCGGAGCACCGAAAGGGGCCAGAGGGGAGCTGTGGGGCCCTACCCCACAAGGCGGCGCGGCCAAGGGGGAGGGCGCGCCCCCCTATGGTGTGGCCCCACCAGGACTCCTCCGAGGCTGCCCTTCCGCCTACTTAAAGCCTCCGTCGCGAAAACCCTAGAAGAGTAAGCCACGGGACGAGAAAAGTTACGCAGCCGCCGCCATCGCGAAGCCAGATTCGGGGGGGAAGTCTCGTTCGCCACGGACGAGGAATTGCCCCGGAAGGCATCTCCATCGACATCACCGCCATCTTCATCGCCGTTGCTGTCTCCCATGATGAGGAGGGAGTAGTTCTCCCTCGAGGCTAAGGGCTTTACCGGTAGCTATGTGGTTAATCTCTCTCTCATGCACCTCAATACAATGATCTCATGAACTGCCTTGCACGATTGAGATCCATATGATGAGCTTTGTATCACTATTAATCTATGTGCTACTCTAGTGATGTTATTAAAGTACTCTATTCCTCCTTCATGATGTAAAGGTGACGGTGTGTGCATCATGTAGTTCTTGGTGTAGGTTATGATTGTAATCTCTTGTAGATTATGGAGTTAACTATTACTATGATAGTATTGATGTGATCTATTCCTCCTTTCATAGCTTATTGGTGACGGTGTGTATGCTATGTTAGTACTCGGTCTAAATTGCAATGATCTATTATGCTCTAAAGGTTACTTAAATATGAATGCCGAATGTTGTGGAGCTTGTTAACTCCGGCTTGAGGAGCTCTTGTAGCCCTACACAATGAATGGTGTTTGTTATCAAACAAGAGAGTATATGTAGCACAAGTGAGGAGAAGTTATTTATTTGTTATGTGATCAATGTTGAGAGTGTCCACTAGTGAAAGTATGATCCCTAGGCCTTGTTTCCAAATACTGCAAACATCGCTTGTTTACTGTTTTATTGCATCTTTACTTCCTGCAATATTACCACCATCTATACCACCTGTGTTTTACTATCTCTTCGCCGAACTAGTGCACCTATACATCTGACAAGTGTATTAGGTGTGTTGGGGACACAAGAGACTTCTTGTATCGTAATTGCAGGTTGCTTGAGAGGGATATCTCTGACCTCTACCTCCCTGAGTTCGATAAACCTTGGGTGATTCACTTAAGGGAAACTTGCTGCGGTTCTACAAACCTCTGCTCTTGGAGGCCCAACACTGTCTACAGGAATAGAAGCATGCGTAGACATCACCCGGTTTGGGCGATGAAGCCCCCGGGTTTGACTGAGGAGCCCCCGGGTCAGCCGGCACGAATATGGAATCCGAGTCCGGCGACGGTATGATGGACGGCTTCCGCAGGTGCGTCAGGGCGACGCCTGGCGGGATTGCTTGCCGGGTTGAGCCTATCTTGGATAGTGCGTCAGCCGCCTCGTTGTTTGCTCGCGGCACATGATGGAATTCGCAACCATCGAAGAAGCCGGATATGTTGGACGTGAAAGCGGTATGAGGCCATGTTGGCCTCCTTCGCGTCCCAGTCGCCAGACGCTTGCTATATAACCAAGTCGGAGTCGCCGAAGCAGAGAATGCGATGCATGCCTATCTCCTTGGCCAGCTTCAGCCCATGAATGAGTGCCTCGTACTCCGCCACATTGTTGGATGCGGTGAAGTGAATCTGCAGGACGTAGTCCAGCCGATCTCCTTTGGGAGAGGTGACGACGATGCCGGCTCCCAAGCCGTTTCGCATCTTCGAGCCGTCGAAGTGCAGCTTCCAGTGTGTGGAGTCAGGCACAGGCGGCAGGTATTGCATCTCGGCCCAGTCGACGAAGAAGTCCGCGAGGATCTGCGACTTGATGGCCGTGCGTGGCTCGTAGAGGATGGTATGGGCAGCCAGCTCCAAGGCCCACTTGGCAACCCGGCCATTGGCGTCTTTGCTGCCAATGATTTCCGCCAAGGGTGCTGTGGCCACCACCTTGATGGGGTGCTCTTGGAAGTAGTGCTTGAGCTTCTTGGCCGCCATGTACACGCCATAGGTGACCTTCTGGTAGTGGGGGTAGTTTTGCTTTGACTGGGAAAGCACATCGCTGAGGTAGTAGACTGGGTGCTGAACCGACTGCTGCTGGCCGGCTTCCTTGCGCTCCACCACCAGGACGACGCTAACCACTCGGTTGGTGGCTGCGATGTACAAAAGCATCGGCTCCATTGAAGCCGGCGATGCGAGGATGGGCGCGGTTGAGAGTACGCGCTTTAAGTCACGGAAGGCTTCATCCGCTGTGGTGACCAGACGAATTTGTCGATTTCTTCAGCAAGCGTACAGGCGGTGCCTTCTCCCTAGCCGGTGACCGAGCGGCTCAAGGGCGCCAGCAACAACTTCGGACGTCTTGAGGCACTCTGCAGTTCCATCTTCTCGAGGGCAGATCTTCTCTGGTTGCTTCGATTCCTCGTGAGACGAGGTAGCCCAGGAGTTGGCCGGCTGGCACGCCGAACATGCACTTGGCCGGGTTGAGCTTCATCCGGAATCTTCGCAGATTGGTGAAGGTCTCTCTCAGATCGTCAAGGAGGGTAGGCGTCTCCTTGGTTTTCACAACGACATCGTCCACGTATGCGTGAACATTCCTGCCGATTTGATCTTGCAAACACTTTTGCATGCACCTTTGGTAGGTGGCGCCTGCATTTTTTAAGCCGAATGGCATAGTCGTGTAGCAATAAGCCCCGTACGGGGTAATGAACGAAGTCTTTATTTGATCATCCAGATTCAAAGGAATCTGGTGGTAGCCTGAGTAGGCGTCTAAAAAAGACAACAGTTCACAGCCGGCAGTCGAATCTATGACTTGATCTATGCGCGGCAGGGGGAAGGGGTCCTTCGGGCACGCCTTGTTTAGGCTGGTGTAGTCGATACACATGCGCCAGGAGCCGTTCTTCTTCAAAACCAGGACTGGGTTCGCCAACCAGTCCGGGTGCAGCACTTCCATGATGAAGCCGGCTGCGAGCAGCCGGGCGATTTCTTCACCGATGGCCTTCCTTCTTTCTTCGGCGAAGCGGCGAAGGGGTTGCTTCACCGGCTTGGCCTCTGGCCTGACGTGGAGGTGGTGCTCAGCCAACTCCCTCGGCACACCCATGTCCCTTGGAGACCACGCGAAGATGTCCCGATTCTCATGGAGGAAGCTGGTGAGCTCGCTTTCCTATTTGCTGCTCAAGCCAGCACCGATGGTGACGTACTTGTCCGGCTGCGCCGGGTCGAGCAGGATCTTCTTGGTGTTGCTGGCCGGCTGGAAGTGAGTCGTCCCAGCCAGGTTGCCCAGCCGGCATGTCCGACTGCGCGGCCTTAGCCAGGGCGACGGCGTCGTGGATGAGCTGCTTCTCGGTGGCGATGACCAGCATCTGGGCCATCTTGGAGCTCTGCGTGGCGCACTCCATGGAGCGGCGATAGTCGCCGGCTACGGTGATGACCCCTTTTGGGCCAGGCAGCTTCATCTTCAGGTACCCGTAGTGGGGCACCGCCATGAACTTGGTCAGGGCCGGCCGGAGCCGCGTGGTAGGGGCTGACGAGGTCCACCACCTCGAACTCGACCTTCTCGGTGCGGAAGTGATCCGGCTTCCCGAACATCACCTCCAGCGTGATCCGGCCGATCGGCTGGCAGCAGTGGCCTGGCACGATGCCATGGAAAACGGTGGGGGTGGGGCGCAACTCGGCCTCTTGGATGCCCAGCTTGCGGGCGGTGTCGCGGTAGAGGATGTTGATGCTGCTGCCCCCGTCGATGAGGACGCGCGAAAAGCGCACGCTGCGCCGGGTTGTGCCGATGGTGGGGTCGAGGACCATGGCGTAGCTGCCCGGCTTCGGCAGGACAGCCGGTGTGTCGCGGCGATCAAATGTGATGGCCTGCTCTGACCAGTTTAGGTACTGGGGGACCGGCGGTATGACCGCGTTGACCTCGAGGGAACGGCTCTGCTGGCTCGTCTTGTCCTCGGGCTCGGAGGTGAAGATGATGTAGGTGGCATCCTCGGCCAAGTAGCGGCCATGCTGCACTTGGTTAGCCTCGTGGTGCTCGAGGTTGGCGTTCTCTGCGCCGGCTTGGCCACCCGGCCCGCCGGCTGGTGGAGGCGGGGGTGGAGGTGGGAGCGGTTCGCCGCTTGTTAGCCGCTTCATGAAGTGGCACTCGCGGGTGGTGTGGTTGGAGGGGTTCTTGCCGCTGTGGTACTTGCACGGCACATCGAGCATTTGCTCAAAGGTGAACTTCGGCTTCCAGGGCCGGTCCTGCTTCTGGCGCCGGCTGCCGCCTGCCGCCGCATGGTCCGACACGGCTGCCACATGGGCTGAGCCATACCGGCGGTCCGGCTGGTCGCTGTGCCGCTTGCCGCGGTAATTGTCCCGCCGGCTGCCATGGGAGGCGCCTTCGGCCGGCTTGTGCTCGGCCGGCTTGTTATTGTCCCGCCTGGACGGAGCCGGCGAAACTTCAGCCGGAGCTTTGCCGGCTTCTTCAGCCAGCGCGTATTTGTCTGCGATGGCCATCAAGGCGACCATCGTCTTGGGCTCGCTGCGGCGCAGCTTGTGCCACAGCATGGTGTTGGGCCGGCAGCCTCCCATCAAGAAGCTGATGGCCGGATCTCGTGCACACCCTCGCAGAGTTGCGCATCTCGCACCAGCGCGTCGGTACGTGCGGTCCGTCTCGTCCGGGCCACCTTGCACATTCCAGCTTTGAGGGCGGCCGGCCGGCGGTAGGTGCCGGTGAAGTTGCTGATGAAGGCTTCTTCGAAGTCTAGCCAGCCATTGATGCTGCCGGCTGGGAGGTTGTTGAGCCAGGTGCGGGCGGAGCCGACCACCATCAGGGGGGAGTAGCGTACCGCCCAGCGTTTGTTGCCCCTGGCGATGCCGACTGCGGTGGAGTAGTCTAGCAGCCAGTCCTCCGGCTTGGCGGTGTCGTCGTACTTGGGGGTGTCGCGCGGGAGTTGGAAGCCGTCGATCATGGGCTCGTTGAGGATGCGCGGCCCGAAGCACTTTGGGCCGGCTGGCCCCTCTTCTTCCGCGATGCGGGATTCGACCAGCCGGTCGAGGCGGTCTCTGGCGTCTACCAGCTCGGCGCGCGGACCCAGCCGGGAATGTGCCGGCTGGCGGTGGCGCTGCAGCCGGAGCCGGCCGTGCGGCGCCTCGGGCCGCCTGCCCGAGTCTTGCTCCGGTTCCCGGTGGGTGGGCGGTTGCGGTCCTCGGCCGCTCGGCGCGTCGGCTTGAGCTTACTGTGTGGCCGGGAGTCCGATGCGGCTTGGTGCTGGGAGGCGGACTCGGCCGTGTCGCTGGCGCCGTCTCTAGCGTTGGCTGCGGCACCACGAGCGTGAGAAGCTCTGGGAGCATGGGCGTACCTAGGGTTTCGCTGTTGGTGGTGCGTGGCACAGCTCGCCACCCGCCTTGTCCGGCGGCGTAGCTCTTCTCCCTCGAGGAGGCTCAGCTCTTGCGGCGGCCGGCGCGCGCATGTTCTTGTCGGGGTGTTGTAGATCGGTAGCTCCATGGACAGAGCCGGCGTTCGGTGCCGTCACGGTCGATTTCGGCGCCTAGGTCGCGCCCCCTTCGGCGAATCTGGCCGGCTCGGCTGGGGCTGTCGCCGCCTGGTGTGAGGCCGTGGGGCGCATCTACTCGCGCGGGTGATTTCCACTGGCGCTTGGTGGTGGCCAGCTCTTCGGCTTGCACGAGGAGGAGCGGCGGTGCGCCTCCGAGTCCGCCTCGATGGTGGTGGGGTCGCCGCCGCGTGAGCGGGGAGCTCGGTTGCCGGACTTCGTCCAGCGGGACGGTGGTGGTGGCGCTTTGGGGCGGAGCGGAGGCGTGGCCGTCGATGTTGCGCGCTCAGTCCGGACCACGGGTGCGCGTGGACTTGGTGACCTGCTCATCACCGGCTGCCATGACTTGCACGATGCGGGGGCAGTAGAGCGTTCCGACGCCGGCTCTGGGGAGGGCTTGCCTTGCACACCTTCGCGGGGCGCGGCGGTGCGACGGTTGCGACGTAGACGTCGTGTCCGTCGAAGGAGATGATGCTGCCGCCGGCAGGGAAGGGCCTGTCGGCGAAGCAACCAGCGTTGTCGCTGACGCAGTCGAGGGAGCCGAATCTCCAGATCAAGCCTGAAGCGACTCGCTCGCGGTGGCGATGGTGAGGCCCGTCCGGATGAAGACACCGCCGCGACTGAAGGCCCCACGGTGGGCGCCAAATGTCGTGGTATCGTCACGACATATGCCATAGGGTGGCTAATGAGAGTGGTTCCTAGATGATCTTACGGCGGTATCCGGATGCGGGTATGGGCACGAGCGACACGGCGACGTACCCAGGTTCGAGGCCTTCCTGTGCTATGAGTGTATATGATGTATTACAGTACAATGGTGCTCCTAGAGATGTATCCGGCTGCTCCTGGGAGGCTAAGGAAGATGATGATCTCTCTCACAGGGCAGCGCTAGGACTAGAAATGACTAAGGATTGATCGATCCCCCGTACGAGAGGGGGTAGTGCAGCTTATATAAGCGCTGGCACTTTACATAAGAGTCCCTAAGACCTAGTGGCCGACTGGACGGCTTCGGCTTCTGCTCCTTCCCGAGGCGTTGACGTCAGGAGCCGTTGAGGCGTTGAGGCACGTCCCATCCGTCTGCCGAGGTCAGCGGTATGGAGAGGAAGTGTCTTTGTCGCCATCGAGAGCCTGTAGCCGTACGGCTCGGCGTGAGCCATGATGGCCTGTCGAGCGAGGGGCACTGTTGCTCTACAGTGCCCCGCACTTTACGGAAGGTGAGATCATCGTGGACTTTAGGAGCCGGATCACCTTCCCAGTTCCTTCTCCTGCAAGGCTCACCAGCTTGGAGCCGGTCAGGGAGATACAAACCAACTCGGATATGGCAAGTTGAAGCTGGCCCAGCCATAGCGCAGACGGCCATGGCCAGACCGACGTGGACTTTGAACCAGCCGGCTCCCAAGGCAGCCGGCCACGGCTCCCACCCGGCTGCTCTCAGCCGATCTTTGCCGCGGGCCAGCCGGCCTTGAGCCAGCTGTTCTCAGTCCTTTGCCCTACCCGGGGTTTTCCCCCCGACACTCACAGTGAAGGTGTTCGACGGAACAATGTGCAGGAAGTACTACTACTCAGACGACGAATATACTGACGATGAAAGCGACGACGACGTGAATCCATGCATCCATCCCCTTTAGATAAGGGGATTATGACCAAGAATATATATGTAGCTTCATATGCATCGATTTAGATATCTACTAGCTATTTTCTATATATTTAGAGATCTAGCTATTTTTCTATATATTATGCACAATGTTTAGCATAAGAGTCACTTTAGATTAAGCTACGAAAATAGTCACCTGCCATGGGCTGAGGCGGCCCCACAGAGTGGCTCTATATTATATTCTCTAAATAAATAGACAACCCCAGCGGTCATTGGCTGCGGAGGCCCCACAGAGTGGCAATATATGATTTTCTATAAATAAATAGACGACCCCACTGGTCATTGGCTGCGGCAGCCCCACAAAGCGGCAAATATATGTCATTTCCTAAAAAATAGACGACCCCACTGGTCATTGGCTGCGGCAGCCCTCAGAGCGGCAATATATGACTTTTCCTGAAAAATAGATGACCCCACTGGTCATTGGGCTGCAGCTATAGAGCAGTCCCATTTGTCATTGGCAGCACCGCGTATACAATCAGGAAATAAAACTGCCCACGCGTCAGCGATAGATGGATGGCTACCCGTCGCACGAGACGGGTCGGAGAAGACCCTCTGTGCAGCCCCACCCATCAGATTGTAATAGTAAGGCCTCGACTGACGGCAACCCTCCCGTCCGAGCGTCTGCGAGGGGTTTCAAACTAGAGGGAGGGGAAAACTGAGGAAAAACTAACGAGCTGGAGAAAACTGAGCACAACTAAGGAACCGAGGGCACGAAAATAGAAATCCCAAGTTTTTATCTCGCCTTTGCTGGAACCTAGGTTCCCTATTTGCTCAATTTTCGCTGAAACTACCCTAGGCTTCGACCATACTCCCCTGATTCTCGATACAGCGTACGACAGCCCCATTAGAAGTAATCGGTTCTTTTTCGAAACATGGTGGTTTGAAACTGAGGGCTTCCATCAATTACTGTCCCAGGTATGGGATCATCTGGGATCGCAAATTGGTGGCAGTGACATCGTGGACTGGTGGCAGGGTATGAGTGGCGGCCTGCACCAATATCTTAGGGGCTAGAGTAAGAATATTGGGAAGGAACAACACGCCCTCAAGTTGCAGTTGTTGGGACAGATTAAGCAACTAGATGAGGAGGCGGACTTGGAAGGCCTCAAGGAAGAGGGCTGGGCCTTCCGTTATCACCTCGAAGATCAACTCATAAATATCTACAAATTGGAAGAGGAATATTGGAGACAGAGAGGTCGAGTGCGTTGGTCTTTCCAAGGGGATGCAAACACCACGTATTTCCATGTTGTGGCCAACGGGCGTAGAAGGAAGTGTCTGATCTCCACCCTTACAACGGACGCTGGGCCTATCTCGGACAAGAGATTGATACAAGAGCACATTTACTCGTTCTATAGGGAGATGTTGGGTTCAGAATCTATACGGCTCTGCGGTATTGCCCAGAATGCGTGGACGCTTCACCGCGGGTTTCCGCCGCAGAAAACTTGCACTTAGCACTTACCTTCTCGGAGGAGGAACTGGAGGAAGTGGTGAAAGAAATGAAAACCGACACGGCACCAGGCCCGGATGGTTTCCCAGTTGCCTTTTTCCAACGTTGCTGGCTGCTGGTAAAACATGGGGTTTTACACATTCTCAACGATTTCATCCTTGGGAGGATTGATATCGCTCGCCTCAACTTTGGAGTTCTCTCACTAATCCCTAAAGTGTCGGGTGCTGATAAGATCACCCAGTACATGCCAATTGCTCTCATAAACGTGATTTTCAAGATAGTATCCAAGGATTTTGCCATAAAACTTGATCCAATTGCACATCGAGTCATCAGCCAAAACCAGACCGCCTTCATTAAAGGCAGATTTATTCTCGACGGGGCGCTGGCCTTGCAGAAAATTATCCATGATATGAAAAGCAAGAAGCTAGGGGGCATTTTGCTTAAACTTGATTTTGAAAAGGCCTACGATAGAGTCAATTGGGATTTCTTGACTGAGGTCCTGCGGGCGAAGGGCTTTGATGGTGGTGCAGTGCACAGAATCCTGCAGCTGGTTACCGGTGGACAGACCGCTATTTCCATCAACGGGGAGGCCGGCCCTTTCTTCCGCAATAAAAGGGGATTGCGACAAGGGGATCCCCTCTCGCCTTTATTATTCAACTTCATGTCAGAAGCTCTGTCCATCAAGCTATCCAAAGCCTGCGAAGCTGGTCACATTTCTGGGGTCGTGCCACACTTGATACCCGGGGGGTTTCACACCTGCAATATGCCGACGACACTTTAATCCTTATTCAGTATGACGAGCGAGAAGTCATAAACCTGAAATTCCTTCTCATGTGCTTTGAAGAGATGTCTGGGCTTAAAATTAACTATCACAAGAGTGAGGTGATTGTCATGGGTCAATCTGTTGAGATTCAGCATAGGGTGGCTGCCATGCTCAACTGCAAGCTAGGGGCTTTCCCTTTTGTTTACCTAGGTCTCCCCATCTCGGACCGCAAACTTACCTTAGATCAGTGGTTGTTTCTGGTTAGAAGATTAGGTTTAAAGATTGAAAATTTGTTGGGGAGATTCCTTTCCTCGGGAGGAAGGTTGATTCTCTCCAACTCTTGTTTGGGTAGCCTTCCAATGTTTGATATGGGCCTCTTCTTGCTCTAGGGCGGAATTCACTCGAAACGTAAATACCACTTAGTGAATTGTCCTGCGATTTGTAGACAAAAGGAGGCAGGAGGTCTAGGCTTACTCAATTCCAGGAAAATGAACATTGCTCTTATGCTTAAATGGATTTGGAAATTATACCAGGGGGACATGCCTTGTGGGCACAGCTTATTAGAGCCAAGTATGCGCCGGCGTCTGACATTTTCTCTAGCTCCGGAGTGGGGGGCTCTCCGTTTTGGAAAAGTTTGCACAAAATCAAGCACTTCTTCAAGTTAGGGGCCAAACACATGGTGCGTGATGGGAATCGCACTATGTTTTGGCTCGATCTTTGGGTGGGGCGGAGGCCTCTTAAAGACACTTTCCCTACCATGTTCAATATATGTGACAACCAACAACTATTTGTCGCCTCGGCCTATGCGGACGTCTCGGGTCTCCGATTCCGTAGATCTTTTGACTTAGAGTCCCGGGAAGAATGGGCGAACTTGCAACACATCCTCCTGGAGACCCAACTATGCCCCGGTGACGGCAATATTGCCTGGAACCTCGAGCCCACGGGTTGCTACTCGGTGTCATCTATGTATAATAAGTTGTCCGAGGGAGCGTCGGTTGCCCCTGCGAGGGATGATTGGGCGGCCAAACTCCCCCTTAAGATTCGTATATTTACTTGGAAACTTATTTTGGTTCGTCTACCTTCCAGTCAACTCGTTGCTTCCAGATTTGGCCCGGCGACAGGGCGTTGTGCTCTCTGTGATGCGCCAGAAGATGCCAACCATATTTTCTTTACTTTTTCTCTGGCAAGGTTTATGTGGAGTGTGGTGAGACAGGTTCTCGAATGTCGCTGGTCTCCCACCTCCTTTGCTTAGTTTTTTTTGCCATTGTCTCTAGTTTCTCGGGTCGCCCTCGTCGTCCTATTTGGACTTTATTTGCGGCATCAAGTTGGACGCTTTGGCATGTTCGGAACAAGCACGTTTTTGAATCTAGGGTGATCTCTAAACCTGCTAATCTGCTTTATAAAACCATTGTCATCTTGCAGCTGTGGGCTCCCCTCGCAAAGCCCCAAGACAAAGCAAACCATCTGGAGATGATAAGGCAACTAAGACTTACGCATGCGGGAATGGTGGCAAATGAGCACTATCTGAGTTTCATGCTGCTCTTCCTCAAGATGGTGGTCTTCACTTCGAGCATGGCCGGGACGTCGATGTTTCATCTTATGTTTTGTTTGTCTGTCTTCTTGGCTAAGCTGTAGGCCTCAGCATTGTAACTGTACTATGTTCTAAACCTAAGTGCTTTATTAATTTAAAGTCGGGCACTAGATGCCTTTTATCTAAAAAAATAATGTGAAGATAAATAGTAGAAAAACTAGAGAGGGACGCACCGCTGGCTCTGGGCATCGGATCGCGATGTTTGTCGACGAAGAAATAGTTGGAGGAGGGCTCCACATCCACCACCACCTGGTCATCCTCCTCGCGAGGATGATGGAGAAGCTAGAGCGCGGGACCAAATAGGTCAGGAGGGAACCGGAAGTTAGGTAGATCACGGGGGAAGCGGCCGTCTGGAAGCGCAAGGCGGGGCCAGACTTGCTCGTCGATTGATAACATCGCGACGCCTGCCTAGGGTTTCGTTGCCGGCGGCGGCGGTCGTTGGGATTGGGATTGGGATTGGGTTCGGGTTTGGGAAAAGGATGAACAAGGGGGCAAGCGAAACGGTGCGGCTTTTGCGTGTGGCTGCGAGAATGCTTGATCGAGTTAAGATTACGAAAAGGAATAATTGTGTCCATTTAAAAAAGAGGAATAGTTTTGCCGACTATCGAGCCCAATGAGTCTGATTTGTACAAGGATTAAGTATACTTTTCCCCCTCAAATCTTAGGGACTGGATAGAAATCCCCCTAACCTTTTTTACTGGTTTTAACCCCGATCTCTGCAAAACCAGTTAAATACTCCCCTAAGCTGGTTTATTTGTGATTTTCAGTGGTTTCAGACAAATTTGAGTGGTTTCGGGCGAGCTTACGTGGTGTTGATGTGGCGCACCGTTACATCGCGTTATGGTTTGGTTCGACCAGACCTGTTTTGACCCTGCCTCCCGAGAGTGGTTCGTCTTCGCCGCGTCGTCCTCGCCGCTCCGTCCTTGCCGCGTCGTCCTCGCCGCTCTGTCCTCTCCGCGCTTGCCATGGACCGTCCTGCCCCATCGCCGTGGACACGATGATCGGGACGCCAAGCTTCCCCGTCGTCTCCTCCTTCTTCCATGTGGTCTTCTTCTTCTCCCCCGTGGAAAGCGCCTGTCTAAGCAGAGCCCACTGTCGCCGTCAACGCCGTCCTTGTCGTCGATTCTGACGAGATGTCGTCGGAGCCGAGGTGTCGCGCCTTGTTCTAAGAGCTCCCGGAATACGGTAACTCTTTTCCCTCTCCCTTTCTACCCCTCATTGATTCTGGAAGATTGTGGATTTATTTTCGCTCGTATGATGAACTGGGGTGAAAAAAGTTAGCTTTCTCCATATAGATTCACTGGTATGCACAAATATAGCAGTATTGTAGTTCGAAAATAAGTTTTCGACACAATTGGAACCAATTTGAAAGTGGCATGTTTCTCTGTATTTTCGACAGTGCAAGTCCAAGTTAACTGTTACTAGTGTAGTTTCAGTTAAATGTTAGATAATGTAGATTTGTGCGCTGTTTGTATCGCAGGCGAGAATTCTGAATTGTTTACACTGGAGATTGACCATAATGGACTATTTTGTGGACTGGCAGAAGATCTGTGTTACATGCGGGGCTCAGTGGACTTCTTTGATGATTGCAGCTGTGATACTATTTCCATTAAGTGGATTCAAGAAATGCTGGCTCGGTAGGACATTCTATGGATGAGAAGCTCCATGTGTACTGGTCAAAGCCTGTCCATAATGGTTGATCACTCAAACTTTCTGAAGAGATTGAGGCGGGATGTGGTAGCCAAGGGAGCAATCAAAAAACCAGAACCAACTATTGATTTTTGTGGTATCACATTCTGGGTGAGTTCATTAGGGAGAATGATGGGCTTTCTTATGTTGGTGGGACAGAGTATGAAGTGAAGATCGACATGAAGATCATATGCTACAAAGAGTTGTATGAGTTTGCTAAGGATCTGTACTACATGGAAAGGGACAAAATCAATGAAGCTACATTGGCTTGTGCCAGGCAAGAACCTTACAAATGACCTTACTACATGGAAAGTGACACAATCTAGTTGCGTACAAGTTAGCAAAAGGAAGCAATGTTGGACACGATAAGTAACTAGGTTTGAAGATCCTTTTCGGACATGATAAGTTGAACAAATTTTTGATGTCATTGATGTATCTTGACTGTAATGACAGAACAAGGCCATTTGATGGCATGTCCTTGATGTATTCTGAATAACAAGGTTGCTATGTATCTTGACTATAATTTTGCATCTATTTTTGCCCTAGATTTTGCTTACATTTCGAAACAACATATATGGCAAAAATGGAAGATAAATGAAAACTATGGAAGATAAATGATAAATGTGGAAGATAATAAATATTGCATTCATCAACAACAGCATACATAGACCATATATGTTCAAATATTGCATTCATCAACAACAACATACAACAGCTTGTTCAAATATTGCATTCATCAACAACAGCATACAAACTGCAGATCAATTACACCACTTGTTCAAATACAACATTTAGATAACTTCAGCAACTAAACAAACTGCATATCATTGCAAACATAGACCATTACACTTCCTTCCTTTACTACTGTCTTGGCCAAGCTAGCTTCTAGTTTCTCATTTCTTGAATACAAGCAGAGCACAAAGAACACACAACAGGCTAACTCCAATCTTCAGCAGAAGCACCACTTCTTTGATTGCATTTAGGAGTGCAACACCTTCATTGTTCATCAGCTTCATCTGCCTTGGTCCAGCACCTGCATCTCCTGTTTTTTCCTTCTCAGCTTGCCTCAAAACTAACTCCTCCCTTCTATCTTCAGCCTATCCAATAGCATCCACAACACGATCACCTTGTAGGAAATTATGCTCAACCAGATACACATCATACTCTAATTCCCAATGCCAGAATGAACAACCGAATTGTCAAATTCAAAGAAAAAAATCAATTTTGGGCGCGCTCATACCAACTGCAGGAAATCTCTAACCCAGGTATAGGATATGCACAACGTGAAGAAGGGAACTAACCCCATGAGTCCGGCACTTGTAGAAGGTCCATCATGTGTGCTCCGGCGTCCACGACACGCTCTGCTTCACCGTCTTGCCGCAGTCCGGACATGGGATCAGGGGGAGGACATGTGCTGCTGCGGCGCAACGGCGGAGCGCGCGGCTGCTGCCAGAGCTGATGCTCCCCATCTGAGTGGGCGGCAGCGGATGGCGAGCGAAGGATGGTGGAGAGGCACTGATGACCCACAAGTATAGGGGATCGCAACAGTCTTCGAGGGAAGTAAAACCCAAAATTGTTGATTCGACACAAAAGGAGCTAAAGAATACTTATAAGCCTTGACAGCGGAGTTGTCACTTCAGCTGCACCTGGAAAAGCACTAGCAACAGGGTGATGTGAAAGCAGTGGTAATATGATGCGGCGCCAGAAAATAGTTGGTACTACTTTGTGTTGGAGATATGCCCAAGAGGCAATAATAAAAGTGTTTATTGTTATATCTTGGTGTTCATGATAAATGTTTACATCCCATGCTATAATTGTATTAACCAGAAATATTAATACTTGTGTGTTGGTTGTTATAAAGGTGGCATTAAGTGTTCGGAAAGTATAGGGTTGAGGCACTTGTATCAATAGTGGGATTTGTCCATCCTAATGACGGATAGATATACTCTAGGCCCTCTCGGTGGAATGATATCTAATTAGCTTGCAAGCATGTGACTGGTTCACAAGGGATATCATATCACGGTACGAGTAAAGAGTACTTATCGGTAACAAGGTTGAACTAGGTATGGAGATACCGACGATCAAACTTCGGATAAGTAAAATATCGCGAGACAAAGGGAATTGTTATTTTATGTGAATGGTTCTTTCGATCACGAAGTCATCGTTGAATATGTGGGAGCTATTATGGATCTCCAGGTCCCGCTATTAGTTATTGATCGGAGAGGAGTCTCGATCATGTCCGCATAGTTCTCGAACCGTAGGGTGACACACTTAAGGTTTGATGTCGTTTTAAATAGATATGGAATATGGAATGGAGTTCGAATGTTGTTCGGAGTCTCGGATGGGATCCAGGACATCACGAGGAGTTCCGGAATGGTCCGGAGAATAAAATTCATATATAGGAAGTCACTTTCCAAGTTTGGAAATGATCTGTGCATTTATGGAAGGCGCTAGAATGTTCTAGAACTTTCGGAAGAAATCACCATGGAAGGTGGAGTCCCGGATGGACTCCACAAACCCTAGGCCGACCAAAGGGGAAGGTGGAGTCCATGGTGGACTCCACCACCATGGCCGGCCATAGGGGAAGGAAAGGGAGGAGTCCCACTTCCCCTAGGTTTCACCAATATGGAAGTTTTTGAGTTGGACTCTTATTCGGATTTTGGGCTGTAACATCCCAATTTTTCAAATTTTCAAAACTTCATGCATTGCATCATGTCAACATTGCTTTTATAGGGAAAATCCAAATTACAAAATCATTCAAAACCCCGAACCTTAAAATGGCACTATTAGCCTCTTAGACAGGTATGCCAAAATTTGTTTTATAAAAGTTTTATTTTGTTTCCAAAGTGTTGGCCTTTTTACAAGGTTTCCAACGATATCTTATTTGTTTTTTCTGATTACTTTTGGTACACCAAAAAGGCTTTACAAATGAGGAGAAAAGAGAGAAATAAAAAAAAAGAAACGGGCCGACCCAAACTGGGCCGACCCGGTCGGACTAACTGGCCGGCCAGGCCAGGCTGCACCAAGTCGTTCGCCCCGCACGCCCGCTGACCGCAAGCCGCCGGCCCCACCCACGATCGGGGTCGTCTCCTTCCCCAACCGCTCCTCCGGCTCCCAGGCACGCACGCAGAGGCCCCGGCCACCTCCCGTTGCCCACGATCCTACGCCGCCCGCTCCTCCCCAACCGGCCCCGAGCCCTTCCCCTTAAAGCCCCGCCTCTCCTCTCTCCATTAGAGCATCTCCAACAGACGAGCTATATAGGCCGCGCGGCATAAAAATGTCCGATATAGCGCGCGCGGGAGGGAATGCGGCGCTCCAGCAGGCGCGGTAAATGGCGCGGCACTGTAAACAATTTAGGGCGCGCGGCGTTTTGCACAAACCGGAGCGGCATATCTGGCGCGTCGGCTACAGCGCGGCAACGCTCGTCCAAGCGCGAAAAAGCCAACGGCTGGAAATTTCCCCCCACCCGCGCTCGTGCCCATTTCCCCACCTACCACCGGCGCGAAATCCAGCCGCCGCCGGTCGACTCCGCCGCCGCCCCCGCTTCTGCGCGCCGCCGCGTCGTAGATCCGCGTCGCCCGCACCTCCTCCTGGCAGCGGCGGACGCTCCGCCGCACTGTGTCGCTCGCGCCGCCGCCAGCGACGAGTTGTAGTCGGCGCTCCTTCTCCGCGGCCCCCTTCGCGCCGCCGTCGCGTTCTCCTCCGCGCAGGCGTCGACATGTCGTCCTCGTCGTCCTCGAGCTTGCTAGCAACATGGCGCGCCCATGGTGCTCGCCCATTTGCTCGCAAGGTATGAACCTCCGCCGGCCGGCCTCTATTAGCTACAATAGTTCATAGTGAAGTAATTTCATACATATGTTTGTAGAGTTCATCATATGATTCATCGGATGACGAGTTCGACCAAGAAGAAGAGGAGAACATATCGATACTATTAGCATACCGCGCCGTTAAGAGGCCAAAATTTGGTGGATCGGTGTTCGGTAGACAGAAGTTGTGGAGAGAAAGGATTGAAGGGCATGAGAAGTTGATGCGGTCGTATTTCAATGAGAATCCGATTTTCCCCGAAAGCTATTTTCGGCGGCGTTTCCGGATGAGTCTCAACTTGTTCAAGCACATTGCAACGGAGGTCACCAAGTATGATCGCTTCTTTGAGCAAAGGAGGAATGCCGCCGGAGAACTTGGTCATAGCACATATCAAAAGGTGACCGCCGCCTTGCGTATGTTGGCATATGGTATACCGGCGGATCTTATTGATGATCATTTGGCCATGGGAGAGAGCACTTCTATCTTGTGTGTGAAGCGCTTTGTCGTTGCAATTGTCAATGTCTTTGGCTCCACATACTTGAGAGCCCCCAATGCTCAAGACACGGCAAGGCTTTTGGAGATCAACGCCAACGGGGGGTTTCCCGGTATGCTTGGATACACCTACAAAACAGTGATCGCGGAAAAGATGTGGATCATACCCACTACGACTTGATGGGGGTTCCCGTGCAAGTGAGGAGGTCCGCACATAGGATTGCCCGATTCATTGCCTCATACCATGCCATTCGGTGCAACGACACACATGATGAGCTTCAAAAAGATCTCATGGAAGAATGGTGGAATTGGAATGGACAACAATAGTTGCATATTTGTTGTATTTTTTTGAAAACTATGTGTTGTATTGTCTCAAAACCATGTTGTATTGTTGTATGTTGGACGTGTTGTATTTGGTGTGAAGTATTGTTGTGAACAATGTATTGTATTTGGATGGTACAATTTATTTGTGAATTTTTATATATTGTTTGATCTTGTTGAATGCATACTTGTGTGTGTTTGTGTTTGCGCCGCGCGCGCGCTGCAAAATGGCGCGTCTGGCGGAGGGGCTATTTTACCGCGCCAACGCGCGCTGCAAAATGGCGCACCCGGCGGGGGAGAAATCGCTCCGGCGCGCGGCAACGGTTTACAGCGCGCATAATCTGAGGTTTAGCGCGCCGCGATATAGCGCGCCTGCTGGAGATGCTCTTACCCCTCTCCTCCCTCTCAGCCACGCCCCCAGGCTGCCCGGATTGCTCGCCGGAGCACCACCAACCGCGCCGCCTCCATTTGCTCGCCACAGCCACCTCGGCCCGAATCCCTCCAAGCCGCTGCCGCCACCCGGCGTGCCACCTCAAGCCGCCGCCATCGCCGCCACCAGGCCGCGCCGGCCAACCGCCGTCGCCGCCACCGCGCCCGGCCAACCACCTCGCCGCCACGTCGCGCCACCTCAGCCGCCACCTCAGCGCCATGTGAGCCCCTTTTCTTTTTTTGTTTTCTTTTCCCAATTCCTGTCATCATATCTCGGCCGTAGGTATTATGAAGATCCAACGGCTTATAGAGGATAATCCGCCCGAAGGGGTACGCACCAATAGGAACGCGCCACTTGTCATGGCACCACCCTAAGTTTCGTTTAAACAAGAATTTGATAGCCCGCGCATTGTAAAATTCGTATCCAGAGATTGGTAGCTCCAAAAATCACAAATTATATACCGTTGGAATTCTATAAATATAAGGAACATTATGGAACCATAAAATGTGAACTTGCAGAATTTGAAAATTATTCATATTTAAATGCCTAATCCGAGTACTTTACCCGTAAAATGAGATCTACACACTCTTTTCGAGTGATTCCTTTTGCGTATGCTCGCAAATAGAACTCTCTGACCAGTATCACAAAAACCATCATTTGTCTACTGTACCAAAACACCTTTTACAATTAATGGTAGTTGCCCTTCGTTAGTGCGACATAGACGATTCGCAATAATCCAACCAACCGTAAAACTTGACCATGGCATCATGCATATAGTGACAACCAGAGAATAATAAATGAAGTGCACTTGTGTAAACCTCATATGCATCTCATGTCTATGTTTGTGCATTTGTGTCTTGCATTGTGCTTATGGTGCAATGTTATCGGATTGTAGATTGTGATTGTGCCGACTGCAACGGTTGTGCTTGTGAAGATTGTGCCAACTCTCCACCTTATCCAGGCAAGTGACACACACAAATGTCCCAGTTTTTATCTATGCACAGTAGAGATTTTGTAGTATACATGTGTAGGGTTTATGCTTTGCTATGCAATCCTAGTAGTCTAGCTACCCCTACTTGACTTACTTTGTCGCCATTAAATTTAGTTGTTGCTTACCTATGCTATGAAATGATTTTGTTAGTGAGTTATGGAAAAACAACTAAGTTTAATGAATTACCTGGGTGGAACTGGTATTGCTCGGTTTATGTTGAGTGGTTGCACCGGAGTCATGTCTATGGCGGTCGTGTGCATCGCACTTGTGGACGGCCACCCAGGAACAAAGAGATAATAGACAACCTTGCTCATTAGCTTACCGTACAGCCACATGCTATATGGGCTCTGGCTTGACGGAGTATGTTGTGTGAACCTGGGCCCTACGCGACATGATGATGTAGGGGAATGTAGGTTGGAGCGGGTCCGTAGAGAAAGGTCTGGGTGATCACTTCGGAAAAGTCTTGTCCTAGTCGACATCTGTCCATTTGAGCAAAATGTGCATCATGGAAGAAGAGCAGACTAGGTCATGTGGGTAAATTTGTACAACCTCTGCAGAGTGTTAAAACTAAGTACTTAGCCGTGTCCCCGGTTACGGACAATTTGAGCGAACTGACAAGGATCCTGTTCGAAGATCTCTGATACGTCTCCAACGTATCGATAATTTCTTATGTTCCATGCTACTTTATTGATGATACCTACATGTTTTATGCACATTATATGTCATATTTATGCATTTTTGGAACTAACCTATTAACAAGATGCCGAAGAGCCGATTCTTTTTCTGCTGTTTTTGGTTTGAAATCCTAGTAAAGAAATATTCTCGGAATTGGACGAAACTTTCGCCCGGGTCCTATTTTTGCAAGCTTCCGAAGACCGAAGACCTGAAGTGGGGCCACGAGGAGGCCGGGAGGGTGGCGGCGCGGCCCAAGCCCTGGCCGCGCCGACCTGCCCCCTGGGCCCCTCGTGTGGCCCCCGCGTTGACCCTCCGCCTACTTAAAGCTTCCGTCGCGAAACCCCCGGACCGAGAGCCACGATACGAAAAACCTTACGAGAGACGCCGCCGCGAATCCCATCTCGGGGATTCGGAGATCGCCTCCGGCACCCTGCCGGAGAGGGGATTCATCTCCGGAGGACTCTACACCGCCATGGTCGCCTCGGAGTGATGAGTGAGTAGTTCACCCCTGGACCATGGGTCCATAGCAGTAGCTAGATGGTCGTCTTCTCCTTGTTGTGCTTCATTGTTGGATCTTGTGAGCTGCCTAACATGATCAAGATCATCTATATGTAATTCTATATGTTGTGTTTGTCGGGATCCGATGGATAGAGAGTACTATGATTATGGTGATTATCAATCTATTGTTCATGTGTTGTTTATGATCTTGCATGCTCTCCGTTACTAGTAGAGGCTCTGGCCAAGTTTTTACTCTTAACTCCAAGAGGGAGTATTTATGCTCGATAGTGGGTTCATGCCTCCATTGAATCTGGGACAGTGAGAAAGTTCTAAGGTTGTGGATGTGCTGTTGCCACTAGGGATAAAACACGATGCTATGTCTAAGGATGTAGTTGTTGATTACATTACGCACCATACTTAATGCAATTGTCTGTTGCTTTGCAACTTAATACTGGAAGGGGTTCGGATGATAACCTGAAGGTGGACTTTTTAGGCATAGATGCAGTTGGATGGCGGTCTATGTACTTTGTCGTAATGCCCAATTAAATCTCACTATATTTATCATATCATGTATATGCATTGTTATGCCTTTCTCTATTTGTCAATTGCCCGACTGTAATTTGTTCACCCAACATGCTTTATCTTATGGGAGAGACACCTCTAGTGAACTGTGGACCCCGGTCCTATTCTTTACATAGCATACAATCTCTGCAATTGTGTTTTACTATTTTCTTTGCAAACATCTTCCACTCGATACGTTTAATCCTTTGTTACAGCAAGCCGGTGAGATTGACAACCTCACTGTTTCGTTGGGACAAAGTACTTGGGTTGTGTTGTGCAGGTTCCGCGTTGGCGCCGGAATCCCTGGTGTTGCGCCGCATCACATTTCGCGACCATCAACCTTCAACGTGCTTCTTGGCTCCTACTGGTTCGATTAAACCTTGGTTTCATACTGAGGGAAACTTGCTTCTATACGCATCATACCTTCCACTTGGGGTTCCCAACGGACGTGTGCATCTACGCGTATCAAGCTAAATTTGGCGCCGTTGCCGGGGAGATCAAGACACGCTGCAAGGGGAGTCTCCACTTCTCAATCTCTTTACTTTGTTTTTGTCTTGCTTTATTTTATTTACTACTTTGTTTGCTGCACCTAAACAAAACACAAAAAAATTAGTTGCTAGTTTTACTTTATTTACTGTCTTGCTCTCCATATCAAAAACACAAAAAAATTAGTTACTTGCATTCACTTTATCTAGTTTGTTTTATTTACTGTTGCTAAAATGAATACCCCTGAAAATACTAAATTGTGTGACTTCACAAATGCAAATAATAATGATTTCCTATGCACACCTATTGCTCCACCTGCTACTACAGCAGAATTCTTTGAAATTAAACCTGCTTTACTAAATCTTGTCATGAGAGATCAATTTTCTGGTGCTAGTTCTGATGATGCTGCTGCCCATCTCAATAATTTTGTTGAACTTTGTGAAATGCAAAAGTATAAAGATGTAGATGGTGATATTATTAAATTGAAAGTGTTTCCTTTCTCATTAAGAGGAAGAGCTAAAGATTGGTTGCTATCTTTGCCTAAGAATAGTATTGATTCATGGACTAAATGCAAGGATGCTTTTATTGGTAGATATTATCCTCCCGCTAAAATTATATCTTTGAGAAGTAGCATAATGAATTTTAAGCAATTAGATACTGAACATGTTGCTCAAGCTTGGGAGAGAATGAAAACTTTGGTAAAGAATTGCCCAACCCATGTACTGACTACTTGGATGATCATCCAAACCTTTTATGCAGGACTAAATTTTTCTTCGCGGAATTTATTGGATTCAGCTGCTGGAGGTACCTTTATGTCCATCACATTGGGGGTGGCTACAAAACTTCTTGATGATATGATGATAAATTACTCTGAATGGCACACGGAAAGAGCTCCACAAGGTAAGAAGGTAAATTCTGTTGAGGAAACCTCTTCCTTGAGTGATAAGATTGATGTGATTATGTCTATGCTTGTTAATGGTAGATCTAATGTTGATCCTAATAATGTTCCTTTAGCTTCATTGGTTGCTCAAGAAGAAAATGTTGATGTGAATTTCATTAAAAATAATAATTTCAACAACAATGCTTATAGGAACAACTCTGGTAATAACTATAGGCCATATCCTTCTGCTAATGGTAATGGTTATGGTAATTCTTATGGGAATTCTTACAACAATAATAGGAATGTACCCTCTGGTCTTGAAGCCATGCTTAAAGAATTTATTAGTACACAAACTGCTTTTAACAAATCTGTTGAGGAAAAGCTTGATAAAATTGATACTATTGCTTCTAGAGTTGATAGGCTTGCCTCTGATGTTAATCTTTTAAAGTTGAAAGTTATGCCTAATAATGATATTGATAATAAGATTACTACCACAGCAAATGCCATCCAAGTTAGAATTAATGAGAATATAAGATTAATGGCTGAACTACGTGCTAGGTGGGATAGAGAAGAAAATGAAAAACTAGCTAAAGAGAATAATGTAGCTAAAGTTTGGACTATTACCACCACTAGTAATGCTAATTCTTCACATGTTGCTGCACCTCCTACTATCAATGGTAAAATAATTGGTGTTGGCAATGTTTCTACTCCTAGTGCAAAGCGTACAAAACTGCCTGAAATTGCTAAAACTGCTGAAACTGCTTGTGATAAAACTGCTGAAATTTTTTCCAACCTTGGGAACAATGATCCCATTGCTGTAGCTCATAATGATTTAGATTTTGATGATTGCCACATCTCTGAAGTTATAAAGTTCTTACAAAAACTTGCTAAAAGTCCTAATGCTAGTGCTATAAATTTAGCCTTTACCAAACATATTACAAATGCTCTCATAAAAGCTAGAGAAGAGAAACTAAAACTTGAAACTTCTATTCCTAGAAAGTTAGAGGATGGTTGGGAGCCCATCATTAAAATGAAATTCAATGACTTTGAATGTAATGCTTTATGTGATCTTGGTGCAAGTATTTCTGTTATGCCTAAAAAGATTTATGATATGCTTGACTTGCCACCATTGAAGAATTGTTATTTGGATGTTAATCTTGCCGATAATGTTAAAAAGAAACCTTTGGGGAGGATTGATAATGTGCATATTACGGTTAACAATAACCTTGTCCCCGTTGATTTTGTTGTCTTGGATATCGAATGCAATGCATCTTGTCCAATTGTGTTGGGAAGACCTTTTCTTCGAACTGTTGGTGCTGTTATTGATATGAGGGAAGGTAATATTAAATATCAATTTCCTCTCAAGAAAGGTATGGAACACTTCCCTAGAAAGAGAATGAAGTTGCATTTTGATTCTATTATTAGAACAAGCTATGATGTTGATGCTTCTACTCTCGATAATACTTGATTTGCACTTTCTGCGCCTAGCTGAAAGGCGTTAAAGAAAAGCGCTTATGGGAGACAACCCATGTTTTTACCTACAGCAATTTTTTGGTTTTGTTGAGTCTTGGAAGTTGTTTACTACTGTAGCAACCTCTCCTTATCATGTTTTTGTGCCAAGTAAAGTTTCTATGTCAAAGTTGATGTTATATTTGGGATCGCTGCGCAGAAACAGCATTGCTGTCTGTCACGAATCTGGGCACAATTCTCTGTAGAAAATTCGAAAAAATCTGCCAATTTACGAGCGTGATCCTCAGATATGTACGCAACTTTCATTAGTTTTGAGTTTTTCCATTTGAGCAAGTCTGGTGCCATTTCTAAATTCGTCTTTACGGACTGTTCTGTTTTTGACAGATTCTGCCTTTTATTTCGCATTGCCTCTTTTGCTATGTTGGATTTATTTCTTTGATCCACTAATGTCCAGTAGCATTATGCAATGTCCAGAAGTGAAAATAATGATTGTGTCACCTCTGAATGTGTGAATTATTAATCGTGCACTAACCCTCTAATGAGTTTGCTTGAAGTTTGGTGTGAAGGAAGTTTTCAAGAGTCAAGAGAGGAGAATGATATACTATGATCAAGAGGAGTGAAAGCTCTAAGCTTGGGGATGCCCCCGTGGTTCACCCCTGCATATTTTAAGAAGACTCAAGCGTCTAAGCTTGGGGATGCCCAAGGCATCCCTTCTTCATCGACAACATCATCAGGTTCCTCCCCTGAAACTATATTTTTATTCAATCACATCTTGTGTTCTTTACTTGGAGCGTCGGTTTGTTTTTGTTTTTGTTTTTGTTTGAATAAGATGGATCCTAGCATTCACTTTGTGGGAGAGAGACACGCTCCGCTGTTGCATATGGACACATGTGTCCTTAGGCTTTACTCATAATGTTCATGGCGAAGTTTCTTCTTCGTTAAATTGTTATATGGTTGGAATTGGAAAATGCTACATGTAGTAATTCTAAAATGTCTTGGATAATGTGATACTTGGCAATTGTTGTGCTCATGTTTAAGCTCTTGCATCATATACTTTGCACCCATTAATGAAGAAATACATAGAGCTTGCTAAAATTTGATTTGCATATTTGGTTTCTCTAAGGTCTAGATAATATCTAGTATTGAGTTTTGAACAACAAGGAAGACAGTGTAGAGTCTTATAATGTTTACAATATGTCTTTTATGTGAGTTTTGCTGCACTTGTTCATCCTTGAGTTTGCTTCAAATAACCTTGCTAGCCTAAACCTTGTATCGAGAGGGAATACTTCTCATGCATCCAAAATCCTTGAGCCAACTACTATGCCATTTGTGTCCACCATACCTACCTACTACATGGTATTTCTCCGCCATTCCAAAGTAAATTGCTTGAGTGCTACCTTTAAAATTCCATCATTCACCTTTGCAATATATAGCTCATGGGACAAAATAGCCTTAAAAACTATCGTAGTATTGAATATGTACTTATGCACTTTATATTTTATTAAGTTGCTTGTTGTGCGATAACCATGCTTCTGGGGAACGCCATCAACTATTGTTGAATATCATGTGAGTTGCTATGCATGTCCGTCTTGTCTGAAGGTCTATCATTTTAGTGGTTGGAGCATGCAAAATTGTTAGAGAAGAACATTGGGCCGCTAACTAAAGCCATGAACCATGGTTGAAGTTTCAGTTTTGGACATATATCATCAATCTCATATGAGAACAATAATCATTGCTACATGCTTATGCATTTAAGAGGAGTCCATTATCTGATGTCCATGTTGTCCCGGTATGGATGTCTAAGTTGAGAATAATCAAAAGCGAGAAATCCAAAATGCGAGCATTCTCCTTAGACCTTTGTACAGGCGGCATGGAGGTACCCCTTTGTGACACTTGGTTGAAACATGGCATGCGAAGATCCGGTAGTCCAAGTTAAGTAGGACGAGGTGCGGGCACTATTAGTATACTATGCGTGAGGCTTGCAACTTGTAAGATATAATTTTCATAACTCATATGCTTTATTACTACCGTTGACAAAATTGTTTCATGTTTTCAAAATAAAAGCTCTAGCACAAATACAGCAATCGATGCTTTCCTCTTTGAAGGACCTTTCTTTTACTTTTATTGTTGAGTCAGTTTACCTATCTCCTTCCACCTTAAGAAGCAAACACTTGTGTGAACTGTGCATTGATTCCTACATACTTGCATATTGCACTTGTTATATCACTTTATGTTGACAATATCCATGAGATATACATGTTATAAGTTGAAAGCAACCGCTGAAACTTAATCTTCCTATGTGTTGCTTCAACACCTTTACTTTGATTTATTGCTTTATGAGTTAACTCTTATGCAAGACTTATTGATGCTTGTCTTGAAGTACTATTCATGAAAAGTCTTTGCTTTATGATTCAGTTGTTTACTCATGTCATTACCTTTGCTTTGATCGCTGCATTCATTACATATGTTTACAAATAGTATGATCAAGATTATGATGGCATGTCACTTCAGAAATTATCTTTGTTATCGTTTTACCTGCTCGGGACGAGCAGAACTAAGCTTGGGGATGCTGATACGTCTCCAACGTATCGATAATTTCTTATGTTCCATGCTAATTTATTGATGATACCTACATGTTTTATGCACATTATATGTCATATTTATGCATTTTCTGGAACTAACCTATTAACAAGATGCCGAAGAGCCAGTTCTGTTTTCTGCTGTTTTTGGTTTCAGAAATCCTAGTAAAGAAATATTCTCGGAATTGGACGAAACTTTCGCCCAGGGTCCTATTTTTGCACGAAGCTTCCCGAAGACCGAAGACCTAACGAAGTGGGGCCACGAGGAGGCCAGGAGGGTGGCCGGCGCGGCCCAGGCCCTGGCCGCGCCGACCTGCCCCTGGGCCCCTCGTGTGGCCCCCGCGTTGACCCTCCGCCTACTTAAAGCTTCCGTCGCGAAACCCCAGTACCGAGAGCCACGATACGGAAAACCTTACAGAGACGCCGCCGCCGAATCCCATCTCGGGGGATTCGGAGATCGCCTCCGGCACCCTGCCGGAGAGGGGATTCATCTCCGGAGGACTCTACACCGCCATGGTCGCCTCCGGAGTGATGAGTGAGTAGTTCACCCCTGGACCATGGGTCCATAGCAGTAGCTAGATGGTCGTCTTCTCCTTGTTGTGCTTCATTGTTGGATCTTGTGAGCTGCCTAACATGATCAAGATCATCTATATGTAATTCTATATGTTGTGTTTGTCGGGATCCGATGGATAGAGAGTACTATGATTATGGTGATTATCAATCTATTGTTCATGTGTTGTTTATGATCTTGCATGCTCTCCGTTACTAGTAGAGGCTCTGGCCAAGTTTTTACTCTTAACTCCAAGAGGGAGTATTTATGCTCGATAGTGGGTTCATGCCTCCATTGAATCTGGGACAGTGACAGAAAGTTCTAAGGTTGTGGATGTGCTGTTGCCACTAGGGATAAAACATTGATGCTATGTCTAAGGATGTAGTTGTTGATTACATTACGCACCATACTTAATGCAATTGTCTGTTGCTTTGCAACTTAATACTGGAGGGGGTTCGGATGATAACCTGAAGGTGGACTTTTTAGGCATAGATGCAGTTGGATGGCGGTCTATGTACTTTGTCGTAATGCCCAATTAAATCTCACTATATTTATCATATCATGTATATGCATTGTTATGCCTTTCTCTATTTGTCAATTGCCCGACTGTAATTTGTTCACCCAACATGCTTTATCTTATGGGAGAGACACCTCTAGTGAACTGTGGACCCCGGTCCTATTCTTTACATAGCATACAATCTACTGCAATTGTGTTTTACTATTTTCTTTGCAAACATCTTCCACTCGATACGTTTAATCCTTTGTTACAGCAAGCCGGTGAGATTGACAACCTCACTGTTTCGTTGGGACAAAGTACTTGGGTTGTGTTGTGCAGGTTCCGTTGGCGCCGGAATCCCTGGTGTTGCGCCGCATCACATTTCGCGACCATCAACCTTCAACGTGCTTCTTGGCTCCTACTGGTTCGATTAAACCTTGGTTTCATACTGAGGGAAACTTGCTTCTATACGCATCATACCTTCCACTTGGGGTTCCCAACGGACATGTGCATCTACGCGTATCAATCTCCTCATTCCAATTTCTTAAATAAAACTTGATGGGTGAACAGGGAATATGTCAATTGGTGCAAGTGACTATCGGCTAGCAGGTCCCGTGCCATGTCTATGGTCTGAGTCTGCAGGGGTAGGTCGCCCAAACCAAGTTGGTCATATGAAATAGGAAGGCTCACTGATGTCTATCGGTGGTGTCAGGGCTCACTGATGTCTATCGGTGGTGTCCAGGTTCATTGATGTCTATCAATGGTATCGCTTAATTAGTATGAAATAAAATGATTTGTCAAATGATAGGATAAAATTGGCTTTATGCAAATGTGCCTGAGCTCTACCAGCCAAATGTGCACTTAAGTGTTAGGTTGCCACTTGTGTCCACCATAGTGTCATCTTGCCAATACAATTCCAAATGTATTGACCTTTGGGCTGTAACGTTTTATGTTGCAGGTTACTTCTCTAGCTGAAGATGTTTGTTTAGGTTCACGAGTCTTTGCCCAACATGTCTGCCTGTGGCTTCATGAAGGAAGATGGCTCCATGCTTTATATTTTCCTTGCTGCTTTAAACTCTGAATTTGTGCTAGCCTGAGAGCTATGCAACTTGTACCGAACCATTTTATTTCCGTTGGATCTTAGGTTGTAATGAAGACATTTGCTACTTGGTATTTCATCTTAAACTGTGTGTGCTAGCAGTTCGATCCAGGGACTAGCACGGTTGCACAGAGACTCTCACTTTTTCAGGTGAGGTCACCACAGATGGTATCAGAGCAATGTGTTGCCCATAGGTTCGTGACCCTAGGTTTGGATTAGAAATAGGAAGATCTTAGGATGAAATTCCATCTTATCTATCTAATCCATTTTCTATTGAAAAGAAATGTTTGCAAATTGGTTTTCTTGTATTCTCACCTATTTCATCTTCAAAACAAATCTTCATCCTTTAGACGTCCAATCTTTGAAGACCTCAAGGAAGTGGAAGAGAAGCTTGAAGCACCCAAGATGGAAATAGAGTAGACCACCACTTTCTCTCTTTTATGAGACCAATGATATCTTAAAAACGCATTGATCATACCAAATTATGGTATGACCATACTAGTTTGTTAGTGTTTAAAAATATTTGCTTGCGTGATTTTATGGATTGTTTATTGTGTGACTTGTTTGTGCATGGGTAGGAAATTTTATTCCCTAGATCTGTCTATCTTGTTTCTCATCTATGCTAAACAACCACAAATGCCGCCAAGACGTGATCCAACCCAACTGGTAATTTTGGAATCCCAAGGTGTGGATGTAATCCTAGGCATGGATTGGATGACCACTTATGGAGGCATAATAGATTGTGCAAAGAGATCAATTACACTCACAACCCCAGAAATGAAGAGGATTCGTTTCAAATCAACCTTTGAGCTTAAAGGTAGTAAGGTCAACTCTCTTAAGGGGGTTAGCCTAGAGGATGTACCCGTTGTGAGGGAATATCCGGATGTCTTCCCGGAAGAGTTGCCAGGATTGCCACCTGATAGAGATGTTGAGTTTCTCATTGAACTTTTGCCCGGTACTGGACCCATAGCCAAGAGACCATACAAGATGGATGTTGATGAACTAAAGGAGCTTAAGAAGCAGCTTAAGGAGCAAATTGAGAAAGGATTTATTCGACCTAGTTCGTCATCTTGGGGAGCACCTGTACTGTTTGTTGAGAAGAAAGACTCTAGCAAAACATTATTGATGGACTACCGTTCGTTGAATGAGATGACGATTAAAAACAAGTACCCATTGCCCAACATCAATGACTTGTTCGACCAATTGAAGGGAGCAAAGGTATTCTCCAAGATAGATCTTCGATCGGGTTACTTCCAACTGAAGATCCGGGAGGAGGATATACCTAAGACCGCATTCACAACTAGATACGGTCTGTATGAGTATACCGTTATGCCCTTTGGACTAACCAATGCTCCGGCATATTTCATGACCATGATGAACAAGGTATTCATGGAATATTTGGATAAGTTTGTGGTGGTATTCATCGATGATATATTGATATATTCAAAAGATGATGCCGAGCACGAGAAACATTTGCACCTAATCATGGAAAAGCTCAGAGAGCACAAGTTGTATGCCAAGTTCAGCAAGTGTGAGTTCTGGTTAGACAGAGTTGGATTCCTTGGACACATAGTTTCAGCAGAAGGAGTCGCAGTAGACCCAAGCAAAGTTGCAGCTGTGACTGAATGGGAGTCACCCAAGAATGCAGGAGAGATTCGGAGTTTCTTAGGACTCGCTGGATACTACCGGAGATTTATTGAGAATTTCTCCAAGATTGCAAAGCCCATGACAGAACTGTTGAAGAAGGATAAGAAATTCATATGGACTGACGAGTGTGAAGCTAGTTTTCAAGAGTTGAAGCAACGCCTAGTAAGTGCACCGGTTCTATGTTTGGCGGATATCAATAAGGATTTTCAAGTGTACTGTGATGCTTCTCGCCAAGGACTTGGAGGTGTTCTAATGCAAGATGGCAAAGTAGTGTGCTATGCTTCGCGACAACTCAAACGTCATGAGAGAAACTATCCAACTCATGACTTAGAGCTAGCATCTGTCGTGCATACTCTCAAGGTATGGAGACATTATCTGATGGGAAAGCATTGTGATGTGTTCACAGACCATAAGAGCCTAAAGTATATATTCACTCAGAAGGAACTGAACATGAGGCAAAGAAGATGGTTAGAACTAATAAAGGATTATGATATGAGTTTGCAATACCACCCGGGAAAGGCTAATGTTGTAGCCGATGCGCTGAGCCGTAAGACCTATGTAAACGGTCTCACCGCAGGAGAACTACCTGAAGAGTTGTGTGAACATTTCAAAGATCTCCGACTGGAGATTGTGCCAGAAGGTTATTTGGCATCGCTTGAAGTTCAGCCAACACTAATGGATAAGATTAGAGAAGCTCAGAAGTTAGACAAAGAAATAGAAGTAATCAAGGCCAATATGAGTGAAGGCAAAGCAAAGGGATTTCATGAGGATGAGCAAGGAACAATATGGTTCGAGAAGCGAATTTGTATGCCCCAGGACCCTGAACTTAGGAAGTTGATTCTACAAGAAGCACACGATTCACCATACTCCATTCATCCTGGTAACACTAAGATGTACATGGACGTAAAGGAAAGGTTTGGTGGACTAACTTGAAGAGAGACATTGCCGAGTATATAGCACTGTGTGATGTTTGTAGCAGAGTCAAGGCAGAACATCAGAAACCAGCAGGATTGTTGCAACCCCTACCAGTACCAGAGTGGAAGTGGGAAAATATTGGCATGGACTTTATCACCGGATTGCCAAAGACTAGATCAGGATATGATTCAATTTGGGTCGTAGTGGACCGTCTGACTAAAGTGGCTCACTTCATACCAGTGAAGACCACCTACACAAGCGCCAAACTAGCCAAGTTATACATGAACAAAATCATATGTTTGCATGGAGTGCCCAAGAGCATTGTTTCAGATAGAGGTACTCAGTTCACCTCTCACTTTTAGCGTCAAATACATGAGTCATTGGGAACTAGACTTGAGTTCAGCACAGCGTTTCACCCGCAGACTGATGGATAGACTGAAAAAGTGAATCAAATCTTGGAAGGTATGTTAAAAGCATGTGCATTGGACTATGGATCAAGTTGGGATGAAAATCTACCTTATGCAGAGTTTTCTTATAATAATAGCCACCAAGCTAGTATTGGTATGGCACCCTTTGAGGCATTGTATGGAAGAAAGTGCACCACCCCACTACTATGGAGTGGAGTAGGAGAAAGGAGTCTATTTGGCCCAGACTTGATCAAGGATGCAGAAGAGAAGGTCAGGTTGATCAGAGATAGACTGAAGATAGCTCAATCCAGACAGAAGAGCTACGCTGACTCAAAGCGTAGGGAAGTAACCTATGAGATAGGTGATAGAGCATACCTTAGAGTCTCACCACTTCGTGGTGTGAAGAGGTTTGGAGTCAAGGGAAAGTTAGCACCCCGCTTTGTAGGACCATTCAAAATCCTGGCTCGCAAAGGTGAAGTAGCTTATGAGCTGGAACTGCCAGAATCACTATCTGCAGTTCATAACGTGTTCCATGTAAGCCAGCTGAAGAAGTGCCACCCAGATATGGAAGAGACCCCGTTGAGAGATACAGTGCCACTTGAGGAAGTTCAGTTGGAGAGTGATCTCACATATGAAGAGAAGCCAATCAAGATACTGGAGACGGTAGAAAGAACTACTCGTACTAAGACGATCAAGTTCTGCAAAGTCCAATGGAATCACCACACCGAAGAAGAACCTACCTGGGAGCGGGAAGATGATCTTCGAGAAGACCATCCACACCTATTTGCTAGCCTTTCCGAATCTCGAGGACGAGATTCATCTTAAGGGGGGTAGGTTTGTAACATCCCAATTTTTCAAATTTTCAAAACTTCATGCATTGCATGCATTGCATCATGTCAACATTGCTTTTATAGGGAAAATCCAAATTACAAAATCATTCAAAACCCCGAACCTTAAAATGGCACTATTAGCCACTTAGACAGGTATGCCAAAATTTGTTTTATAAATTTTTTTATTTTGTTTCCAAAGTGTTGGCCTTTTTACAAGGTTTCCAACGATATCTTATTTGTTTTTTCTGATTACTGTTGGTACACCAAAAAGGCTTTACAAATGAGGAGAAAAGAGAGAAATAAAAAAAAGAGAAACGAGCCGACCCAAACTGGGCCGACCCGGTCGGACTAACTGGCCGGCCAGGCCAGGCCGCACCAGGCCGTTCGCCCACGCACGCCCCTGACCGCAGCCGCCGGCCCACCCACGATCGGGGTCGTCTCCTTCCCCAACCGCTCCTCCGGCTCCCAGGCACGCACGCAGAGGCCCCGGCCACCTCCCGTTGCCCACGATCCTACGCCGCCCGCTCCTCCCCAACTGGCCCCGAGCCGCCCCAAAGCCCCGGCCTCCTCTCCTATTTCTCCTCCCTCTCAGCCACGCCCCCAGGCTGCCCGGATTGCTCGCCGGAGCGCCGCCAACCGCGCCGCCTCCATCGCCCGCCACACCTCCTCCAAGCCGCCCTCCACCGCCGCTGCCTCAACCGCCACCGTCCAAGCCGCACGCCGTCCACGCTTCTGCCACGGGAGCCGCCGCCATCGCCCCACCGCCGCCGCGCCACCAGGCCGCGCCGGCCACACGTCGCCGCCACGTCGCGCCACCTCAGCGCCACGTGAGCCCCTTTTCTTTTTTTGTTTTCTTTTCCCAATTCCTGTCATCATATCTCGGCCGTAGGTATTATGAAGATCCAACGGCTTATAGAGGATAATCCGCCCGAAGGGGTACGCACCAATAGGAACGCGCCACTTGTCATGGCACCACCCTAAGTTTCGTTTAAACAAGAATTTGATAGCCCGCGCATTGTAAAATTCGTATCCAGAGATCGGTAGCTCCAAAAATCACAAATTATATACCGTTGGAATCCTAAAAATATAAGGAACATTATGGAACCATAAAATGTGAACTTGCAGAATTTGAAAATTATTCATATTTAAATGCCTAATCCGAGTACTTTACCCGTAAAATGAGATCTACACACTCTTTTCGAGTGATTCCTTTTGCGTATGCTCGCAAATAGAACTCTCTGACCAGTATCACAAAAACCATCATTTTTCTACTGTACCAAAACACCTTTTACAATTAATGGTAGTTGCCCTTCGCTAGTGCGACATAGACGATTCGCAATAATCCAACCAACCGTAAAACTTGACCATGGCATCATGCATATAGTGACAACCAGAGAATAATAAATGAAGTGCACTTGTGTAAACCTCATATGCATCTCATGTCTATGTTTGTGCATTTGTGTCTTGCATTGTGCTTATGGTGCAATGTTATCGGATTGTAGATTGTGATTGTGCCGACTGCAACGGTTGTGCTTGTGAAGATTGTGCCAACTCTCCACCTTATCCAGGCAAGTGACACACACAAATGTCCCAGTTTTTATCTATGCACAGTAGAGATTTTGTAGTATACATGTGTAGGGTTTATGCTTTGCTATGCAATCCTAGTAGTCTAGCTACCCCTACTTGACTTACTTTGTCGCCATTAAATTTAGTTGTTGCTTACCTATGCTATGAAATGATTTTGTTAGTGAGTTATGGAAAAACAACTAAGTTAGTGAATCACCTGGGTGGAATTGGTATTGCTCGGTTTATGTTGATTGGTTGCACCGGAGTCATGTCTATGGCGGTCGTGTGCATCGCACTTGTGGACGGCCACCCAGGAACAAAGAGATAATAGACAACCTTGCTCATTAGCTTACCGTACAGCCACATGCTATATGGGCTCTGGCTTGACGGAGTATGTTGTGTGAACCTGGGCCCTACGCGACATGATGATGTAGGGGAATGTAGGTTGGAGCGGGTCCGTAGAGAAAGGTCTGGGTGATCACTTCGGAAAAGTCTTGTCCTAGTCGACATCTGTCCATTTGAGCAAAATGTGCATCATGGAAGAAGAGCAGACTAGGTCATGTGGGTAAATTTGTACAACCTCTGCAGAGTGTTAAAACTAAGTACTTAGTCGTGTCCCCGGTTACGGACAATTTGAGCGAACTGACAAGGATCCTGTTCGAAGATCTCCTCATTCCAATTTCTTAAATAAAACTTGATGGGTGAACAGGGAATATGTCAATTGGTGCAAGTGACTATCGGCTAGCAGGTCCCGTGCCATGTCTATGGTCTGAGTCTGCAGGGGTAGGTCGCCCAAACCAAGTTGGTCATATGAAATAGGAAGGCTCACTGATGTCTATCGGTGGTGTCAGGGCTCACTGATGTCCAGGTTCATTGATGTCTATCAATGGTACCGCTTAATTAGTATGAAAGAAAATGATTTGTCAAATGATAGGATAAAATTGGCTTTATGCAAATGTGCCTGAGCTCTACCAGCCAAATGTGCACTTAAGTGTTAGGTTGCCACTTGTGTCCACCATAGTGTCATCTTGCCAATACAATTCCAAATGTATTGACCTTCGGGCTGTAACGTTTTATGTTGCAGGTTACTTCTCTAGCTGAAGATGTTTGTTTAGGTTCACGAGTCTTTGCCCAACATGTCTGCATGTGGCTTCATGAAGGAAGATGGCTCCATGCTTTATATTTTCCTTGCTGCTTTAAAATCTGAATTTGTGCTAGCCTGAGAGCTATGCAACTTGTATCGAACCATTTTATTTCCGCTGGATCTTAGGTTGTAATGAAGACCTTTGCTACTTGGTATTTCATCTTAAACTGTGTGTGCTAGCAGTTCGATCCAGGGACTAGCACGGTTGCACAGAGACTCTCACTTTTTCAGGTGAGGTCACCACAAAACCCTAGGTGGTTCCACCTATATAATGAGGGGGAGAGGGAGGGGGCTGGCTACCTCTTGAGCCGCACCACCAAGGGCACCCAAGGCCAGCGCCCAAGTGCCCCTCCTCTCTCCCAAACCCTAGCAACTCCCTCCTTCTTCTTCTCTCGCGGTGCTTACAGCGAATCGCTCCCGGAGATCTCCACCACCACCGTCACCACGCCGTCGTGCTGGCGGGATTCCGAGGAGGATCTACTACATCCGCTGCCCGCTGGAACGGGGAGAAGGACGTCATCATCAACACCTAACATGTGATCGAGTGCGGAGGTGCTGCCCGATTGTGGCACCATCAAGATCTTCTACGCACTTTTGAATGCGGCAAGTGATCGTCTACATCCACCACGAGATTTATCTTGTTAACGCTTAGCGATCTTCGAGGGTATGTTGATCTTCACCTCGTTGCTACCATATACTAGATTAGATCTTGGCTTGTTATTCGTTCTTGCGTTAGGAAATTTTTTGTTTTCTATGCTACGAATCACTACAGTGGTATCAGAGTCGTGTCTATGCATAGATTGGTTGCATGAGTAGAACACAATGGTTTTGTGGGCGTTGATGCTTTTGTTGTCTCTTGTTATGCATGTGTACTTTGCATCTTGCGTTATGGTGGGATGAAGCGGCCCGAGCTAACTTTACATGACCGCGTTCATGAGACTTGCTCCACGCTCGACATGCAACTTGTATTGCATAAGTGGCTTTGCGGGTGTCTGTCTCTCTCACCATAGTTAAGATTCAATTTACTATTTCAATTGACAACACTAATATCAGCGTTGTGGTTCATGTTCCTAGGTAGATTGGATCTTACTCGAAAATCCTAAACCACGTAAAATATGCAAAACCAAATTAGAGGTGTCTAACTTGTTTTTGCGGGGTTTGGTGATGTGATATGGCCATGATGTGATGATGAATATGTGTGAGATGATCATTATTGTATTGTGGCAACCGGCAGGAGCCTTATGGTTGTCTTTATATTTCATGTAGTACTATTATTTCAAAGTAGTTGTAATAGTTGCTACATGTGGTGAACAACCATGAAGACGGCGCCATGGACCTTGACGCTACGCCGACGATGATGGAGATCATGCCCGTTGATGATGGAGATCATGTCCATGCTTTGGAGATGAAGATCAAAGGTGCAAAGACTAAAGGGTCATATCATATCACATATGAATTGCATGTGATGTTAATCCTTTTATGCATCTTATATTGCTTAGATCGCGACGGTAGCATTATAACATGATCCCTCTCACTAAAAATCAAGATAATAAAGTGTTCGTCCTTAGTTAGCACCATTGCTAAGACTCGTTGTTTCGAAGCATCACGTGATGATCGGGTGTGATAGACACAACGTGTGCATACAACGGGTGCAAGCCAGGTTTGTGATACGTCTCCAACGTATCTATAATTTCTTATGTTCCATGCTAGTTTTATGAAAATACCTACTACCTCTGTCCATTTTTAGATGTCAATTTTTTTCTAAATTCGAATGTATCTAGACATTTTTTAGGCATAGATACATCTAAATTTAGATGAACCACTGGACATCTATTAACGGACGGAGGGAGTACATGATTTATTCATACTTTATATCATTTTGATGCATTTTCCGGTACTAACCTATTAACAAGATGCCGAAGCGCCAGTTCCTGTTTTCACTTTTGGTTTTGAAATCCTACACGGGAAATATTCTCGGAATTGGACGAAACAAAAGCCCACGGTCCTATTTTCCGCGGAGGGTTCCAGAACATCGAAGGAGAGTCGGAGGCGGCCAGCAGGGGGCCCACACCATAGGGGGCGCGGGCCCAGCCCTGGCCGCGCCACCAGGTGGGGAGGCCACCCCTGGCTCCTCCGAGGCCGCCCTTCCGCCTATATATTCTCCCCGTCGCGAAAACCCTAAAACATCAAGTCATATTCCACGAAGAGTTCCGTAGCCGCCGCCATCGCGAAGACAAGTTTCGGGGACAGAAGTCTCTGTTCGGCGCCGCCGGGACGGGGAATTGCCCCGGAGTCATCTCCATCGACACCACCTCCATCTTCATCGCCGTTGCTGTCTCCCATGATGAGGAGGGAGTAGTTCTCCCCGAGGCTGAGGGCTCTACCGGTAGCTATGTGGTTCATCTCTCTCCCATGGTGTGATCTTTATGTGATCATGAGCTTTGTATCACTATTAATCTATGTGCTACTCTAGTGATGTTATTAAAGTAGTCTATTCCTCCTCCATGATGTAAAGTTGACAGTGTGTGCATCATGTAGTACTTGGCGTAGGTTATGATTGTAATCTCTTGTAGATTATGAAGTTAACTATTACTATGATAGTATTGATGTGATATATTCCCCCTTTCATAGCTATTGTTGACAGCGTGTATGCTATGTTAGTACTCGGTCTAAATTGCAACGGTCTATTATGCACTCTAGAGGTTACTTTAATATGAACTCCGGATTCACTCTCCACGGTGTGACGGTGACAGTGTGCGCATCGTGTGTGATTCCTTTATGACGTTGTGGAGCTTGTTTATTCCGGCTTGAGGGTGCTCTTGTAGCCCTACACAATGAATGGTGTTTGTTATCCAACAAGAGAGTGTTTGAGAGTAGCATTTATTTATTCAGTTATGTGATCATTGTTGAGAGTGTCCACTAGTGAAAGTATGATCCCTAGGCCTTGCTTCTAAGTATTGAAACACCGTTTCCAACAAGTTCGGCTACATGTTTGCTTGCTGCCATTTTTATTTCAGATTGCAATTACTACTTATAATCATCCATATTACGTGTATTTCACTATCACTTCGCCGAACTAATGCACCTATACATCTGACAAGTGTATTAAGTGTGTTGGGGACACAAGAGACTTCTTGTATCTTAATTGCAGGGTTGCTTGAGACGGATATCTCTGACCTCTACCTCCCTGAGTTCGATAAACCTTGGGTGATTCACTTAAGGGAAACTTGCTGCTGTTCTACAAACCTCTGCTCTTGGAGGCCCAACACTGTCTAGGAATAGAAGCGTGCGTAGACATCAAGCTATTTTCTGGCGCCGTTGCCGGGGAGATCAAGACACGCTGCAAGGGGAGTCTCTCACATCCAATCTCTTTACTTTGTTTATTTTCTTGCTTTATTTTATTTTCTGTTTTGTTTGCTTTCTTTATATCAAAAACACACAAAAATTAGTTACTTGCATTTACTTAATTTATTAGTTTACCTTTGTTTATTTCATCATGCTTCTCCCTAAGTTTACTTTGAAAGATATATCGGTAGGGCATGGGTCTATCATTGGAAGAGATAATATAGAAGAATTTTTCACTCATGTTAGTACGGTTAAAGATTTTGAAGATAGATCCTTGGTGGACCTCGTTCCTAATTATGAAATTGCTACTGCTTCTTTAGTGAACATGTTGGAGGCTAGATTTGTTAATCTTAATCCTATAATGCAACATATGTTTCTTACACTCTGTGATATGGAAGAAGGAGAAAAGAAAGATTTTGTTTTAGAAACCCTTCTTAGAGAATTTGGTGATGTAGCTAGAGAAGCTAGGAAAGTCTTTATTAAACATAAGAGGCTTGGCTTTTATACCAATTTTGCAAATACCCTTGAAAAGATGGAAATAGATAGGTTAAAATACACTAATAAAACCAATTGTGAGGGGGAGATTAAAATACCAATACCTAATAAACTCATAGGAATGCATGAGGCACTAGAAAAGAATTTTGCTTGGATTGTTCCTGAAAATTTGTTTGAGGAGGATAGTAAGCCTAAGAGTAACGAAAGAGGAGTTTCTTACATAGATAAGATACAATGCATAGTTGAGAAAACTCCAAACTCCTCTGTTGATGCTTCTTCTCTTAATGTTACTTGATTTGCACTTTCTGCGCCTAGCTGAAAGGCTTTAAAGAAAAGCACTTCTTGGGAGATAACCCATGTTGTTTTTATTTTACTACTATTTTGTTGTGTCTTGGAAGTTGTTATTACTGTAGCAACCTCTCCTTATCATGTTTATTTCGTTGTTGTACCAAGTAAAGTCTTTGATAGTAAAGTTGATACTAGATTTGGATTCCTGCGCAGAAACAGATTTTTACTGTCACGAATTTGAGTTGATCTCTCTGTAGGAAACTCGTAAAATGCTGAAAAAATTCATGTGTGATCCCTCGCAAAACAACTTCCTCTGAGACCTACTTTTATTTCACATTGCCTCTTTTACTGTGTTGAGTGGATTTCTTTGTTCCATTAACTTTCAGTAACCTTGGGTAATGTCCAGAAGTGTTAAGAATGATTGTGTCCTCGCTGAACATGTGAAATTTTTATTATGCACTAACCCTCTAATGAGATTGTTTTGAGTTTGGTGTGAAGGAAGTTTTCAAGGATCAAGAGAGGAGGATGACATGATATGATCAAGAAGAGTGAAAATTCTAAGCTTGGGGATGCCCCCGTGGTTCATCCCTGCATATTTCAAGAATACTCAAGCATCTAAGCTTGGGGATGCCCAAGGCATCCCCTTCTTCATCAACAACTTATCAGGTCACCTCTAGTGAAACTATATTTTTATTCCGTCACATCTTATGTGCTTTACTTGGAGCGTTTGTTTATTTTTTTTTGTTTGAATAAAATTGGATCCTAGCATTCATTATGTTGGAGAGAGACACGCTTCGCTTTTTCATTTGAACACTGGTGTTCTTAGCTTTACTTTTAATATTCATGGCGAAAGTGAAAGTCGCTTCATTTATTGCTATTTGGTTGGAAACAGAAAATGCTTCATGTGGTAATTGGTATATTGTCTTGAATAATTTGATACTTGGCAATTGTTTTGAGCTCTCAAGTAGATCATGTTTAAGCTTTTGCATCATGTAGTTTAAACCTATTAGTGGAGAACTACCGTAGAGCTTGTTGAAATTTGGTTTGCATGATTGGTCTCTCTAAAGTCTAGATATTTTCTGGTAAAAGTGTTTGAACAACAAGGAAGACAGTGTAGAGTCTTATAATGCTTTCAATATGTTCTTATGTAAGTTTTGTTGTACCGGTTCATACTTGTGTTTGCTTCAAACAACCTTGCTAGCCAAAGCCTTGCACTGAGAGGGTATGCTTCTCGTGCATCCAAAACCTTGAGCCAGAACCTATGCCATTTGTGTCCACCATAACTACCTACTATGTGGTATTTTTATGCCATTCCAAAGTAAATTGCTTGCGTGCTACCTTTAAAAATTTCATTCCTTGTCTTTGCAATACATAGCTCATGGGAAAGTAGCCTAAAAACTATTGTGGTAATGAATATGTCGCTTATGTATCTTAGTTCTTATAAGTTGCTTGTTGAGCGGTAACCATGTTTCTGGGGACGCCATCAACTTTTTACACCTTTGTTGAATATCATGTGAGTTGCTATGCATGTTCGTCTTGTCTGAAGTAAGGGAGATTTCTCATGATTAAATGGTTTGAGTATGCATATTGTTAGAGAAGAACATTGGGCCGCCAACCAAAGCCATGTATCATGGTGGACGTTTCAGCTTGGACATTAATCCTCACATCTCATATGAGAATATTATCTGTTGTTGAATGCTTAAAGCATAAAAGAGGAGTCCATTATCTGTTTTCTATGTTGTCCCGGTATGGATGTCCTCAAGTTGAGATCTATCAAAATTGAGAAATCAAATGATCTATCTCCTTGGACCTTTGTACAGGTGGCATAGAGGTACCCCTTTGTGACACTTGGTTGAAACATATGTAATGCAATGATAATCCATGGAAATCCGAGCTAATTAGGACAAGGTGCGGGCACTATTGGTATTCGATGCATGAGGCTTGCAACTTATAAGAGGTTTTATGCATAACACATATAAATTATTACTACCGTTGACAAAATTGTTTCCATGTTTTCAAAATAAAAAGCTCTAGCACATGAGTAATCCCTGCTTCCCTCTGTGAAGGGCCTTTCTTTTACTTTATGTTGAGTCAGTTTACCTACTTCTTTCTATCTTAGAAGCAAACACTTGTGTCAACTGTGTGCATTGATTCTTACATGCTTACTTATTGCACTTGTTATATTACTTTATGTTGACAACTATCCATGAGATATACATGTTACAAGTTGAAAGCAATTGCTGAAACTTAATCATCCTTTGTGTTGCTTCAAAACCTTCTATTAAGAATCTATTGCTTTATGAGTCAACTCTTATGCAAAACTTTTTGATGCTTGTCTTGAAAGTAATATTCATGAAAAGTCTTTGCTATATGATTCAGTTGTTTAGTCATTATCTATTTGTTAACAAACTATAGACCATTGCTTTGAGTTACTTCATTCATCTCATATGCTTTACAATAGTATTGATCAAGATCATGTTGGTAGCATGTCACTTAGAAATTATCCTTTTTATCGTTTACCTACTCGAGGGCGAGTAGGAACTAAGCTTGGGGATGCTTGATACGTCTCCAACGTATCTATAATTTCTTATGTTCCATGCTAGTTTTATGACAATACCTACATGATTTATTCATACTTTATATCATTTTGATGCATTTTCCGGTACTAACCTATTAACAAGATGCCGAAGCGCCAGTTCATGTTTTCCGCTGTTTTTGGTTTCAGAAATCCTACACGGGAAATATTCTCGGAATTGGACGAAACAAAAGCCCACGGTCCTATTTTCCACGGAGGGTTCCAGAACATCGAAGGAGAGTCGGAGGCGGCCAGCAGGGGGCCCACACCATAGGGGGGCGCGGCCCACCCGCGCCAGGTGGGGAGGCCACCCCCTGGCTCCTCCGAGGCCGCCCTTCCGCCTATATATTCTCCCATCGCGAAAACCCTAAAACATCAAGTCATATTCCACGAAGAGTTCCGTAGCCGCCGCCATCGCGAAGACAAGTTTCGGGGGACAGAAGTCTCTGTTCCGGCACGCCGCCGGGACGGGGAATTGCCCCCGAGTCATCTCCATCGACACCACCGCCATCTTCATCGCCGTTGTTGTCTCCCATGATGAGGAGGGAGTAGTTCTCCCGAGGCTGAGGGCTCTACCGGTAGCTATGTGGTTCATCTCTCTCTCCCATGGTGTGATCTTTATGTGATCATGAGCTTTGTATCACTATTAATCTATGTGCTACTCTAGTGATGTTATTAAAGTAGTCTATTCCTCCTCCATGATGTAAAGTTGACAGTGTGTGCATCATGTAGTACTTGGCGTAGGTTATGATTGTAATCTCTTGTAGATTATGAAGTTAACTATTACTATGATAGTATTGATGTGATCTATTCCCCCTTTCATAGCTATTGTTGACAGTGTGTATGCTATGTTAGTACTCGGTCTAAATTGCAACGGTCTATTATGCACTCTAGAGGTTACTTTAATATGAACTCCGGATTCACTCTCCACGGTGTGACGGTGACAGTGTGCGCATCGTGTGTGATTCCTTTATGACGTTGTGGAGCTTGTTTACTCCGGCTTGAGGGTGATCTTGTAGCCCTACACAATGAATGGTGTTTGTTATCCAACAAGAGAGTGTTTGAGAGTAGCATTTATTTATTCAGTTATGTGATCATTGTCGAGAGTGTCCACTAGTGAAAGTATGATCCCTAGGCCTTGTTTCTAAGTATTGAAACATCGTTTCCAACAAGTTCGGCTACATGTTCGCTTGCTGCCATTTTTATTGCAGATTGCAATTACTACTTATAATCATCCATATTACGTGTATTTCACTATCTCTTCGCCGAACTAGCGCACCTATACATCTGACAAGTGTATTAAGTGTGTTGGGGACACAAGAGACTACTTGTATCTTAATTGCAGGGTTGCTTGAGAGGGATATCTCTGACCTCTACCTCCCTGAGTTCGATAAACCTTGGGTGATTCACTTAAGGGAAACTTGCTGCTGTTCTACAAACCTCTGCTCTTGGAGGCCCAACACTGTCTACAGGAATAGAAGCGTGCGTAGACATCAGTTTGCACATGCGAAAACTAGGGTTTGACTTGACGAGCCTAGCATGTACAGACATGGCCTCGGAACACGGAAGACCGAAAGGTTAAGCATGAATCATATAGATGATATGATGAACATGTTGATGTTCGCCATTGAAGCTACATGATCTCTCGTGATGATCGGACTTGGTGTAGTGAAATTGGTTCGTGTAATCACTAAGGCAACCTGAGCGATGTTGTTTTGAGTGGGAGTTCACCTAGTTAATTTAAGAATTAATAGTAAACTCAATTATCCTGAACATAGTCTAAATTGTATTTGAATTAAATTTTGTAGAATTGGCATCCGTTTTCTACTTTGCGCTAGGCTTGTAATTGAGATAGAAATATTGTTTAATCTGACAAGTAACTTTACGGGCTGGTACCGTATGTTTAAAGAATCAAGAAATGATTAAGTCCTATAGCAAACTTTTGGTAATCCTCAAATTGTTGATTCAAAAGCAATGGTTTCAATTAGTATCTAAAATTATCTTGTCTCCGTGAAACTTGATGTTCAAATCCGTTTGAAAAGTAAGGAGCTGAAAAGTTTGTTTTCAGAAATAAACAAGGTGTGAGATATATGTGATACCTAAGATCTTATTACAAGATAATAGAATATAATTTAGTGAGACTACATAAACTCATAAGTTTTATGGGAATGTACGAAGGTTGAAGATGCTAGGCGTCCCGATCCTCCAACTAGTTGGACACTAACATTATTCGCATATCCATGTAAGCCATAGTAGCTTCATCATGAAGTTGTCATGATTTGATGAATAAAATTATGAGTGAAATTGTTCATCACATTAAAAAGTTACTAATAGTGAAATCCGGAACACTTGTCATGTGATGATCAACTTTAAAGTGAGAACCTCAAGGTTATTGGTATTTGACCAACAAGCCTAGAAGTTATTGATGTTGAAGTGTTTTCTGGAATATGAGGAAAGTCGAAAGAGAAACTACAAAAAGGATTTTGGCATAAAGAAAGAAAAGACTAGAAAGTCTAGCTCAGGTGTATATAGATGATATACATGTTATGAATGTATTCTTTGATTGGTCACACAATGAAGTTCTTGGGTATTTGTACCATATTGGTTGCTATGAGATGTCATACAACACAACGCAATACAAGAATACAATGGCCTAAGTGACTGATAAGGAATGTGATAATAATGCACGTCTAGAACAAAATAAAGTGTTATTATGTTCGTCGTTGGCATTCTACCTAGCCCTTCAGATTTATAATAAAGAACTTAATAATTGTTATTTAGCTCTGGTCAAATAAAAACAATGAGTTGTTCAAAGTTATGACCGTACTCCATGTACGATGGATAAGTTACTATAAATCTTAATGGTGAAACACACATGCATAACACTGACGCTAAAATGCCATAAGGCAAATTATTTGAATTCCACTTATTTGTGGAACCACCATTTAGGACATGTTAGAAAGGAACGCATGAAGAAACTCCATGCAAATGGATTTTTGGAGTCATTTGAGTTTTGAATCGTTTGGCACTTGCAAATCTTTTCTAAAGAAAATAACTGAAATACCGTTCATAGGCGAAGAGTTGAACGGGCAACGAACTTAGTGGAAACATACATGATGATGTATGTGGTTCATTGGGCATAGTTGTGTGCGGAAGATTCTTCTACTTCATGAAAACTTCCAATAATGAATTGAATGTATATATATAGATATATTTATTCAATGAGGAAGAAGTTTGAAACATTTGAATAGATTCAAATAAATTTCAGCATGAAGTGGAAATCATCGTAATAGAAAAGTCAAATATCTATGATTGGATCATGGTCGAAATATTTGAATTACGAGTTTTAGCAAACATCTAAGAGAGTTACGAAATTGTTCCACAACTCACGTTTCTCGGAACACCATAGTTATGATGGAGTATTCGAAAGACATATCCAAACCTTGTTGGATTAATGATGATATAAAATAAAATGATGTCATTATATTTTTGTAGATTATGCTTTAGAGACTACCGCTTTTACACTAAATAGAGCGCCATCATAATCCGTTGAAATGACACCATATTAGTTATGGCATGGGTATATTCCCTAATAGTCCTTTCTTAAATTATGGTATGCATAGCATAAGTAAATGAGTTTACAATCAAAATCGGATGAATGTCTTTGTTGGTTATCCCAGAGAACAAATTGGGAATTCTTTCCACTATGAAGTCAAAGACAAAAGTGTTTGTCGATGTGTCTTGCTTATTTCCAAGAAATTGTTTCTAGCGAAGTATTTGAGTGGGAGGACAATGGAACTTGATAAGGTTGATGAACCTGAGCATGATGATCAGAGTAGCGCAGCATCGGAAATGGTTCCAGAAGCAGCCACGACGATTATGGCTCCCATGTCTACAAAGTGTTATAGTCATGGAGATCAAAGTACCTATTGAACCTTGTAGATATGGTTTACTTTGTGATCGAATAAATGATTTGTGAACAAAGGAAACCAACAACGTACAAAGAAGCTGTGATGGGCCCCGACTCCGTTAAAATGGCTAAGAGCCATGAAATCCAAGATAGTATCTAAAATACTTTTTAAAGTAAATAGATCTATAAATAGACTTGGATATAATATCCTTGAAAAAGCTCGACTTGTCAAAAGATTGTTTATGACAAAGTTCAAATAGTTGACTGCGATAAGATTAAGATCTTCAGCAGCGATGCTTATAGTCTATGCGGATTATTCTAGTAATCACTACATATTTCTTTTATAAGATATGTTAGTAGGATGGCAAAATCCATTCCTTGACAGAAGTGCGTATTAAAGGTGTATACTAGATACAGCTAAGAGTTTTTGCTAATCCGTAGAATACTAGAAAGGTATACAAACTTCACTAGATGAAGTAAGTATCACGGAGTTGGAATCTTCACCGGATGAAATAATCAAAGAGTTATGATTTCATCAGAAACGATGAAGAAACTTGCATTTGCAAGAAATTAAGTGGGAGCGCAGAGACATTTTTATAATACTTTATGTAGATGACATATCGTTGATTATAAATAATGTAATCATGTACTTGATGTGATTAGAAGGTTTCATTGAAAATTAACTTCAATGAAAAGATATGGACTAAAAACATATATAGTGTCAAGATCTATGAAGATAGATTGAAACGCATAATAAGTTTAAGTCAAAGTACATAGAATGAATATTGAAGTAGTTCAATATCAAAATATTAAGATGGTGTTCTTTTCCATCTGGATGTTTAAACAGGATTTGAGTGTATTTGACACTCAATGAGTAAAAACACATGAGTGATTTTAGATCACGAATAATATGTACACAATTAGATGTCCTATGCTCTAAAAGTGTTACGAGCATATATCAGAATGATTCATAAGATGATCATTGGACAACAGTAAGAATATCCCTGAGTGCTTTGTCAGAGCCGAGGATATAAATATGTAGTTTTATATGGGGTAATGACAAACAAATCGTTGTAAGGTGTTACACCGATATTAGTTTGGTCACATATAAAATAAATTTCAATCTCAATTAGGCTAAATGTGTTCATTAAAAGGTAGCACAATGGGCTAGAAAGAGTCTATGCTAGATTTAGATGAGTTCTAAATATTGTGACGGATTCTACAAAACAAAGGCAAAATATCTCATTGTTTTGACAATGCCCTGAGGGTGTTTGAGTCGAGGAGTTCTTTGAGAACTTGGTATAGTTTCGGTAGTGTCAGAACTATGAAACTATATTGTATGTGACAATATTGGTAACATATTTCAGACTGCGGAATTAAGATTCCACCAGAAGATCAAACATATTCAATTAATGCCGAATCATTTGAAAAATTGAGTAATGCGTAGAGACGCAAATGAATTGCAAAATACATACGTTTCTGAGTATGTCCGATTCGTTGACTGAAACCTCTCCCATAAGCAAATGTGATAAGCACCAGAAGGTCAAGGTGTTATATCTTTACAAATGTAAACTAGATTATTGACTCTAGTGCAAGTGGGATACTGTTGGAGATATGCCCAAGAGGCAATAATAAAAGTGTTTATTGTTATATCTTAGTGTTCATGATAAATGTTTACATCCCATGCTATAATTGTATTAACCGGAAACATTAATACTTGTGTGTTTTGTAAACATAAAGGAGTCCCTAGTAAGTCTCTTGTTAAACTAGCTTGTTGATTAATAGATGATCATGGTTTCCTGATCATGAACATTAGATGTTATTAATAACAAGGTCATATCATTAGGTGAATGATGTGATGGACATACACTCATAGTAAGTGTAGCATATGATCAAGTCATTTAGTTCTTTGTGCTTGAAGCTTTAATATGCATAGTAACTTAATCCTCCGACCATGAGATCATGTTAATCACCTACACCGGATGGATGCTTTGATGACCACAAACACTACTACGTAAATGGGTTGTTATAAAGGTGGCATTAAGTGTTCGAAAAGTATAGGGTTGAGGAACTTGTATCAATAGTGGGATTTGTCCATCCTAATGACGGATAGCTATACTCTGGGCCCTCTCGGTGGAATGATATCTAATTAGCTTGCAAGCATATGACTGGTTCACAAGGGATATCATATCACAGTACAAGTAAAGAGTACTTATCAGTAACGAGGTTGAACTAGGTATGGACATACCAACGATCAAACTTCTAATAAGTAAAATATCACGAGACAAAGGGAATTTTTATTTTATGTGAATGGTTCTTTCGATCACGAAGTCATCGTTGAATATGTGGGAGCTATTATGGATCTCTAGGTCCCGCTGTTAGTTATTGATCGGAGAGGAGTCTCGGTCATGTCCGCATAGTTCTCGAACCGTAGGGTGACACACTTAAGGTTTGATGTCATTTTAAGTAGATATGGAATATGGAATGGAGTTCGAATGTTGTTCGGAGTGTCGGATGGGATCCATGACATCACGAGGAGTTCCGGAATGGCGGTGCATTTATCAAAGGCGCTAGAATGTTCTGGAACCTTCTGGAAGAAATCACCATGGAAGGTGGAGTCCCGGATGGACTCCACAAACCCTAGGCTGACCAAAGGGGAAGGTGGAGTCCATGGTGGACTCCACCACCATGGCCGGCCATAGGGGAAGGAAAGGGAGGAGTCCCACTTTCCCTAGGTTTCACCAATACAGAAGTTTTTGAGTTTGACTCTTATTCGGATTTTGGGCAAACCCTAGGGGGTTTCACCTATATAATGAGGGGGAGAGGGAGGGGGCTGGCTACCTCTTGAGCCGCACCACCAAGGGCACCCAAGGCCGGCGCCCAAGTGCCCCTCCTCTCTCCCAAACCCTAGCAACTCCCTCCTCCTTCTTCTCTCGCGGTGCTTACGGCGAAGCGCTGCCGGAGATCTCCACCACCACCGTCACCACGCCGTAGTGCTGGCGGGATTCCGAGGAGGATCTACTACATCCGCTTCCCGCTAGAACGGGGAGAAGGACGTCGTCATCAACACCGAACGTGTGACCGAGTGCGGAGGTGCTGCCCGATTGTGGCACCGTCAAGATCTTTTACGCGCTTTTGAAAGCGGCAAGTGATCGTCTACATCCACACGAGATTTATCTCGTTAACGCTTAGCGATCTTCGAGGGTATGTTGATCTTCACCTCGTTGCTACCATCTACTAGATTAGATCTTGGCTTGTTATTCGTTCTTGCGGTAGGAATTTTTTGTTTTCTATGCTACGAATCCCTACACTTTGATGGCGTGTTGATAGGGAAATGTGATGCGGCAGTAATATGAGAGCAATAGTAACACAGCAGTAGCAGTAACACAGAGGAGATGGCACTGGAAAATATCCCAGCGCGCAGTTGATTGAAAAGTAATGATGAAGAAATAAAGGACCGGGGTTCCCGACGATCTACACTAGTGGTAACTCTCCGATAACAAGTGTTGGGTGAACAAATTACAGCTGGGCAATTGACATAATCGAATTTAGCATTAAGACAAAATATCCAGTCTATTAATATCGTAGGCATGTTTTCCATATATAATCACACGCGCTCGTAATGAGAAACTTGCATAACATCTTTTGTCCTACCAGCCCGTTTGCAGTGGGGTGATACGTCTCAAACGTATCTATAATTTCTTATGTTCCATGCTACTTTTATGATGATACACACATGTTTTGTACACACTTTATGTCATTATTATGCATTTTCCGGAACTAACCTATTGACGAGATGCCGAAGTGCCAGTTCCTGTTTTCTGCTGTTTTTGGTTTCAGAAATCCTAGTAAGGAAATATTCTCGGAATTGGACGAAATCAACGCCCACATCTTAGAATTCCACGAAGCTTCCAGAACACCCGAGAGCCGCCGAGGGGAGCTGGGGGCCACACATGTGGCCGGCGCGGCCCAGGCCCTGGCCGCGCCGCCCTATTGTGTGGTGGCTCCGTACCCCCTCCGACTCCGCCTCTTCGCCTATATAAAGGTCCCTGACCTAAATCTTCGATACGGAAAAGCCACGGTACGAGAAACCTTCCAGAGCCGCCGCCATCGCGAAGCCAAGATCTGGGGGACAGGAGTCTCTGTTCCGGCACGCTGCCGGACGGGGAAGGGCCCCGGAAGGCATCTCCATCGACACCACCGCCATCTTCATCAACGCTGCTGTCTCCCATGAGGAGGGAGTAGTTCTCCATCGAGGCTAAGGGCTGTACCGGTAGCTATGTGATTAATCCCTCTCCTATGTACTTCAATACAATGATCTCATGAGCTGCCTTACATGATTGAAATTCATATGAGTTTTGTATCACTATTAGTCTATGTGCTACTCTTGTGATGTTATTAAAGTAGTCTATTCCTCCTTCACGGTGTAATGGTGACAGTGTGTGCATCGTGTAGTACTTGGCGTAGGCTATGATCATAATCTCTTGTAGGTTATGGAGTTAATTATTACTATGATAGTATTGATGTGATCTATTCCCCCTTCATAGTGTAAAGGTGACAGTGTGTATGCTATGTTAGTACTCGGTTTAAATTGCAAAGATCTATTATGCTCTAAAGGTTACTTAAATATGAATGCCGAATGTTGTGGAGCTTGTTAACTCCGGCATTGAGGTGCTCTTGTAGCCCTACACAACGAATGGTGTTCATTATCAAACAAGAGTATATGTAGCACAAAGGAAGAGAACTTATTTATTTATGTGATCAATGTTGAGAGTGTCCACTAGTGAAAGTATGATCCCTAGGCCTTGTTTCCAAATACTGCAATCATCGCTTGTTTACTGTTTTACTGCATCTTTACTTCCTGCAATATTACTACCATCAACTGCACGCCAGCAAGCACTTTTCTGGCGCCGTTACTACTGCTCATATTCATTCATACTACTTGTATTTCACTATCTCTTCGCCGAACTAGTGCACCTATACATCTGACAAGTGTATTAGGTGTGTTGGGGACACAAGAGACTTCTTGTATCGTGATTGCAGGGTTGCTTGAGAGGGATATCTTTGACCTCTTCCTCCCTGAGTTCGATAAACCTTGGGTGATCCACTTAAGGGAAACTTGCTGCTGTTCTACAAACCTGCTCTTGGAGTCCCAACATCTACAAGAATAGAAGCACCCGTAGACATCAAGCACTTTTCGGCACCGTTGCCGGGAGGAAAGGTAAAAGGCACTCATACTCCGGTCCCAGGTAACTAAGTACTTTTCTGTTGCCGTTGTGTGTGTGCTCGAAGCTATTTCCTTTAGATCCTGCAATTGCATCTTTTTGTTTCTTGTTTTCACTAGTTAGGCTTAATGGAAAACAACAACACAATGAGAGATCTTTATGAACTTTATCTTGAATTAGGACATGATGTGTTTGAAGAGAGAATTAAAAAACCCATGGAACTTTATATGCATGCTAATGGGAATGTTATTAGTATGAATGCTTTGAACACCATTGTTGCTAATGCTATGGAAAATTCTAAGCTTGGGGAGGTCGGTTTTGATGAAAATGATCTCTTTAGCCCTCCGGGTATTGAGGAGAAAGTTTATGTTGATTATGATATGCCTCCTATATATGATGATTATAATGATAGTGGTCTTTTGGTGCCACCTACTATGGAGAGTAAATTTTATGATGATTATACTATGCCTCCTATATTTGATGATGAGAATAATAATGATAGCTACTTTGTTGAATTTGCTCCCACTACAACTAATAAAATTGATTATGCTTATGTGGAGAGTAATGATACTTTTATGCATGTGAATAAGAATGCTTTATGTGATACTTATATTGTTGAGTTTGTTCATGATGCCTCTGAAAATTATTATGAGAGAGGAAAATATGGTTGTAGAAATTTTCATGTTACTAAAACACCTCTCTATATGCTGAAATTTTTGAAGTTACTGGTTTTATCTTCCTATGCTTGTTACTTTGCTCTTCATGAACTTGTTTATTTACAAGATTCATTTTCATAGGAAGTGGGTTAGGCTTAAATCTGTTTTGAATTTGCTTCTTGATGCTCTCTTTTGCTTCAACTCTTATTTCTTGGGAGTGCATCATTAAAACTGCGGAGCCCATCTTAATGGCTATAAAGAAAGCACTTCTTGGGAGATAACCCATGTTTTTATTTTACTAGAGCAATTTTGTTTTATATTTGAGTCTTGGAAGTTGTTACTACTGTAGCAACCTCTCCTTATCTCTATTTTATTGCATTGTTGTGCCAAGTAAAGTCTTTGATAGTAAAGTCAATACTAGATTTGGATTACTGCGCAGAAACAGATTTCTTGCTGTCACGAATTTGGGCAGGGTTCTCTGTAGGTAACTTAGAAAAATCTGCCAATTTACGTGCGTGATCCTCAGATATGTACGCAACTTTCATTCAATTTGAGCATTTTCATCTGATCAAGTCCAGTGCCTCTAAAAAATTCGTCTTTACAGACTGTTCTGTTTTGACAGATTCTGCCTTTTATTTCGCATTGCCTCTTTTGCTGTGTTGGATGGATTTATTTGTTCCATTGACTTCCAGTAGCTTTGGGAAATGTCCAGAAGTGTTAAGAATGATTGTGTCACCTCTGAACATTTGAAATTTTGATTATGCACTAACCCTCTAATGAGTTGTTTCGAGTTTGGTGTGGAGGAAGTTTTCAAGGGTCAAGAGAGGAGGAGGATATACTATGATCAAGAAGAGTGAAAAGTCTAAGCTTGGGGATGCCCCCGTGGTTCATCCCTGCATATTTCAAGAAGACTCAAGCATCTAAGCTTGGGGATGCCCAAGGCATCCCCTTCTTCATCGACAACTTATCAGGTTTCTTCTTTTGAAACTATATTTTTATTCGGTCACATCTTATGTACTTTACTTGGAGCGTCTGTTTTTTTTGTTTTGTTTGAATAAATTCATGCTTGTGTGGGAGAGAGACACGCTCCGCTGTTGCGTATGAACACATGTGTTCTTAGCTTTACTCTTAATGTTCATGGCGAAGGTTGAAAACCGCTTCGTTCATTGCTATTTGGTTGGAAACAGAAAATGCTGCATGTGGTAATTGGTATAATGTCTTGAATAATTTGATACTTGGCAATTGTTGTGCTCATATAGATCATGTTTAAGCTCTTGCATCATAAACTTTGCACCCATTAATGAAGAACTACATAGAGCTTGTTAAAATTTGGTTTGCATGATTGGTCTCTAAGTCTAGATATTTTCTGGTTGAGGTGTTTGAACAACAAGGAGACGATGTAAAGTCTTATAATGCTTACAATATGTTCATATGTGAGTCTTGCTGCACCGTTTTATACTTGAGTTTGCTTCAAACAACCTTGCTAGCCTAGCCTTGTATTGAGAGGAATTCTTCTCGTGCATCCAAATCCTTGAGCCAAAAATTATGCCATTTGTGTCCACCATACCTACCTACCATGTGGTATTTCCTGCCATTCCAAGCAAATACTTCATGTGCTACCTTTAAACAATTCAAAAGCTATTATCTCTTATTTGTGTAAACGTTTTATAGCTCATGAGGAAGTATGTGGTGTTTTATCTTTCGATCTTGTCATTTACTTCGGACAGACTTTCACCAATGGACTAGTGGCTTCATCCACTTATCCAATAATTTTGCAAAAAGAGCTGGCGCGGTTCCCAGCCCCAATTAATCAACCTTCATTAATAATTCTCTTCACATGTTTTACTCTGATTCATAAGCAACTTAATTTTGCAAATAGACACTCCTTCATGGTATGTGAATGTTGGAAGGCACCCGAGGATTCGGTTAGCCATGGCTTGTGTAAGCAAAAGGTTGGGAGGAGTGTCATCAATAAAAACTAAACTAAAGTACATGTGTAAACAAAAGAGAAGAGGGATGATCTACCTGGTAGAGATAACGTCCTTCATGGGAGCCGCTCTTGAAAGTCTGGTTGATGAGGTAGTTAGAGTACCCACTACCATTCGTTGACAACAACAAGCACCTCTCAAAAATTTACTTTTATGCTCTCTATATGATTTGAAAACTTAAAAAGCTCTAGCACATGATTTAATCCCTGCTTCCCTCTGCGAAGGGCCATTCTTTTACTTTATGTTGAGTCAGTTTACCTATTTCTTTCTATCTTAGAAGCAAACACTTGTGTCAACGTGTGCATTGATTCTTACATGTTTACCTATTGCACTTGTTATATTACTTTGTGTTGACAATTATCCATGAGATATACATGTTGAAGTTGAAAGCAACCGCTGAAACTTATATCTTCCTTTGTGTTGCTTCAATGCCTTTTACTAAGAATTTATTACTTTATGAGTTAACTCTTATGCAAGACTTATTGATGCTTGTCTTGAAAGTACTATTCATGAAAAGTCTTTGCTGTATGATTCAATTGTTTACTCATTGTCTTCATCATTGCTTCGAATCGCTGCATTCATCTCATGTGCTTTACAATAGTATGATCAAGATTATGATAGCATATCACTTAAGAAATTATTCTTGTTATCGTTTACCTACTCGAGGGCGAGTAGGAACTAAGCTTGGGGATGCTTGATACGTCTCAAACGTATCTATAATTTCTTATGTTCCATGCTACTTTTATGATGATACACACATGTTTTGTACACACTTTATGTCATTATTATGCATTTTCCGGAACTAACCTATTGACGAGATGCCGAAGTGCCAGTTCCTGTTTTCTCCTGTTTTTGGTTTCAGAAATCCTAGTAAGGAAATATTCTCGGAATTGGACGAAATCAACGCCCAACATCTTAGAATTCCACGAAGCTTCCAACACCCGAGAGCCGAGGGGAGCCCGGGGGCCCACACATGTGGCCGGCGCGGCCCTGGCCCTGGCCGCGCCGCCCTATTGTGTGGTGGCTCTGTACCCCCTCCGACTCCGCCTCTTCGCCTATATAAAGGTCCTGACCTAAATCTTCGATACGGAAAAGCCACGGTACGAGAAACCTTCCAGAGCCGCCGCCATCACGAAGCCAAGATCGGGGACGGAGTCTCTGTTCCGACGGCCGGACGGGAAGTGCCCCCGGAAGGCATCTCCATCGACACCACCGCCATCTTCATCAACGCTGCTGTCTCCCATGAGGAGGAGTAGTTCTCCATCGAGGCTAAGGGCTGTACCGGTAGCTATGTGGTTAATCTCTCTCCTATGTACTTCAATACAATGATCTCATGAGCTGCCTTACATGATTGAGATTCATATGAGTTTTGTATCACTATTAGTCTATGTGCTACTCTTGTGATGTTATTAAAGTAGTCTATTCCTCCTTCACGGTGTAATGGTGACAGTGTGTGCATCGTGTAGTACTTGGCGTAGGCTATGATCATAATCTCTTGTAGGTTATGGAGTTAATTATTACTATGATAGTATTGATGTGATCTATTCCCCCTTCATAGTGTAAAGGTGACAGTGTGTATGCTATGTTAGTACTCGGTTTAAATTGCAAAGATCTATTATGCTCTAAAGGTTACTTAAATATGAATGCTGAATGTTGTGGAGCTTGTTAACTCCGGCATTGAGGTGCTCTTGTAGCCCTACACAACGAATGGTGTTCATTATCAAACAAGAGTATATGTAGCACAAAGGAAGAGAACTTATTTATTTATGTGATCAATGTTGAGAGTGTCCACTAGTGAAAGTATGATCCCTAGGCCTTGTTTCCAAATACCGCAATCATCGCTTGTTTACTGTTTTACTGCATCTTTACTTCCTGCAATATTACTACCATCAACTGCACGCCAGCAAGCACTTTTCTGGCGCCGTTACTACTGCTCATATTCATTCATACTACTTGTATTTCACTATCTCTTCGCCGAACTAGTGCACCTATACATCCGACAAGTGTATTAGGTGTGTTGGGGACACAAGAGACTTCTTGTATCGTGATTGCAGGGTTGCTTGAGAGGGATATCTTTGACCTCTTCCTCCCTGAGTTCGATAAACCTTGGGTGATCCACTTAAGGGAAACTTGCTGCTGTTCTACAAACCTCTGCTCTTGGAGGCCCAACACTGTCTACAAGAATAGAAGCACCCGTAGACATCACGGGGCCTCAAGGGAAACTACTGGTAATTAAGTTACTCCTTTTAATAGAGCACCGGAGCAAAGCATTAACACTTGGTGAAAACATGTGATCCTCATATCAAAGCCATCCCCTCCGGTTATCCCAATTCGAGGTCCTTGGGTTCCGGACAAAGATATGTGCATACAATTTGTAGATACAATCTAAGCAACAATTATAGAGCCTAGATCTAAGATCATGCCACTCGTGAACTAGTGACAAGAATTAAACATAACAATATTGCAACAACAAATACTTCACAAACTTATAAGATATACTGAACATAATGATCAATCCATCGGATCCCAACAAACACAGCACCGATTACATCATATGGATCTCAATCATGTAAGGCAGCTCATGAGATCATTGTATTGAAGCGCATGGGAGAGAATACCATCTAGCTACAGCCAAGAACCCATAGTCCCTGCGGGAACTACTCACAAACCATCATGGAGTCGAAGTGGAGGCGGTGGAGTCGATGGCGATGGCTCTGGGGCACTTCCCCGTCCCGGCAGGGTGCCGGAATAGACACTTTTGTCCCCCGAAACTTGGTTTCGGTGATGATGGCGGCTACAGAACTTTTCGTGGACGGAGGGTGATATGTTGTGGAGTTTTTAGGTCATAGTGGTCTTATAGACGAAGAGGTGACGCGAGGGGGTGCACGGGGTGCCCATACCACCCCTAGGCGTGGCCAGGCCTGGGCTCGCGCCTGGGCATGGTATGGCTGCCCCGTGGCACATCTCCGTCTCCCCTTCTGGCTCCCGGAGTCTTCTGGTATATTAGAATTTCTAGGATTTTTCTAGAATTTTCCGAGCACTTTCAATTTTGGACATTTTCTGCAATAAACAGACATAATAAACAGAAACTGGCACTGTGGCACTTGTTAATAGGTTAGTCCAATAAATGTCATAAAATAATGCAAAGTTCACATAAAATATAGAGGAATTGGTGTAAAACAAGCATGGAGCATCAAAAATTATAGATACGTTTGCAACGTATCAGGCACAACGGTGGAGCGGCACGAAGGCGTGGTCGATCTAGGCAGTGGACGAGCGACGACGCGACGGGACCTAACATCGGCGCCACAGATGCAATCCAACGTGGTAGACTTTCGTCAAAACCGCCTCCAATGTGACACGTGGCAACTAAAACCAACTTAGGGGAGTATTTAACTGGTTTTGCAGAGATCAGGGTTTAAATCAGACCAAAAAAAGGTTAGGGGGATTTCTCTCCAATCCCTGAGATTTGAGGGCGAAAAGTATACTTAATCCTTTGCAAAAATTGATATCATCCTAGCAACCGCCTCACGGCCCACGGGGCACCAGTCAGTTTCTTTGTTTTGTTGTAGTGGTACATTTCCTAGCTTGTGTCACGAACTGGATTTTGAGATGGGCCGCAGTGGAATTTGGGCTAGTTATTGGGACAAAATTGATGTCGTGCAACTATATAAATTCTTTTCTAGTAAAGTTTTGGTGGGGAAGTAAGGATGGTAAAAGGAAGTCAGCATGGGTCTCCTGGAATGCCCTGTACCAATGCGTCTTATAAGACCTTGCTTCAAAATGTCCAGGCCTTCATGGATCCCCCCCCCCTCCAAACCTGCGAAAGGTTACTCCCCAACTCAGCTTTTAGAAGATCTCAACTCTGGAAAATACCGAGCTTTGAGGATTCTTGCACTCAAGTAAGAAGGGTTTTGAAGAAGTTGCCACCCTTGACGAGCAAGACGTGCCAAATTAAAAATCTAGATGTCTCGGAAACCTAGGCCTCATATGCCTTTGGGTTTAGTGGAAGCCTACATGTTAGCACTAGACATCGGATACCAGACAAGCGGGGGCGAGATTTACCCAGGTTTGGGGCTCTCGTAGAGGTAATACCCTTACGTCATGCATGTCTGATCTTGATTATGGGTGAAATAAATTACAATGGGGCAGCCGACAGACTGTGTGGATGATTTCTCGTTGAGAGGCAAGGTGGCTAGGGTTTGGTGTATGCGTGAAAGGTTAGATAGATCCGCCAGCCCTCTCCTGGCCCTTATATAGGAGGCCAGGTCCCGAGAGTTCTGCCCGAATTCGGTTACAATACAAATATATTCTATCTAATCTTTCCATACTTGAATATTTCCTTGCCTTATACTTCAAGAAATCATCTCCTTCCATCTATTCACCATGCAACCAACGTCTTGGACCTCATTGGGATACGGCGCTCAAAATGGGCCCCTGTTGGGCCAGACGAGGTAGGGCAATGTCGAGTACCCAAAGGGTAATGCCCACATCAGTAGCCCCCGATTGACTGGCTGAAGCTAAGCTTCGGGCAGGGACTGAAGTTGACACCAGCTGATACTTTCCAATCTATCGGGTCTTCAAAAGATACAGGTTTCGTAATCGCCGGTGGAGTACACGTAAGGGATGGCGTAACGAGGCCAGATTTACTCGATAAATCGAGATTGGTTAACTACCGGAGCAAAACATTGTTACCCTGCACAGATTTGAGTCCCCGGGCTCGGACTTGGATTGTTGGAACCTTCGGGTCCGTAAACAAGTTTGAAACCTTCGGGTTCACTTCTTCCTTGTATGCGGGAGTTGAAACTACTAAGTTCGTTACTCTCGATTAGGCTTTGATCTTTTTTTATCGGGTGCGCGACCAGCTTTCCCGTTGGGAGTAGCCCCCCGAGCCTGTGGATGACTGGGTAATATTCATATAGGCTGGAAATGGCCGAGTCAAATACCGTAGATTCTTCGGGTCCTGAAATATGTTCAGGTGCTCCATCCTGGGGGGAGCCGGTATTTTTTATGACGTCGTCGCCGACGTAGCACCCGCTGCGGCGCAACTGACGGGACATGACCTGGTGGGCCTAGCCAACGAGTGAGCGGTCAATTTGGAAATGACCGATCGATGCGCGTTTACCGAGGCGTTTTCTCGATCCTCGTGCGTAGTGGAGGTATTGGGCCACCGTTTTCTCTCCCATTACGACATGTGTAGGGTTAGATTCCCTTCTTGATTTTAGTTGCCGGATTTAACGGATCAGATGAAGGCTCAATTTTCTTTATAAGCGAAAGGGGCAGGTCAGTTCATCCCTTCACCACTCATTCTCTCCATCTTCTTCCTCTCAATCTCCACTCTCCATTGCCACCGCACCGAGCGCATAGAGCAGTGGGAAAAAAATCCTCCGGCGAGATGGGGAAGAAGAGGATCGCCACCTCCTCGAGCATCGCCGCTAGCGTCACCGGAGCAAGGACAAGCGTCGCCGCACCGAGGTCCTCTGCCACCATCGATGTTGTCGGCGCCAAGGCCCTCCAATGCGATTGGGGGTGGTCCACCATGATGAAGCACGAGGAGAACAAAATGCGCCGCTTGGGGCTGATCTCCAACAACGAGAAGGACATCAGGTTTCCAGGTGCGGAATCTCGCCCCAAGCCTCCCGCCGGATTCGTAGTGATGTTCGCCACGTTCTTGTACCGTGTGATCTCTCTTCCAGCCCACGAATTTCTTCTTTGCCTCCTTTTTACCTAGGGCGTCCAACTCTGGCAGCTCACACCGAACTCTATTCTGCATCTTGCCATTTCCATCACCATCTGTGAGAGCTTTCTCGGCATCGACCCGCACTGGGGCTTGTGAAAGAAGATTTTCTTCGTCAAGCGCCATTGCGGGAACAATGGCCCTTACATCGTGGGCGGAGTCGGCTTTGTCGTCCGCATGGAGGCGAAGTACTTCAACTTCCCGATGAGAGAGTCGCTTCAAGGTTGAAAGCAGAAGTGGTTCTACCTCAAGGACTAGCAGGCTCCTAACCACCGCTCCGACCTGCCAAAGTTTACGGACGTCTTGGAAGCTAAGTCGAAGAAATCATGGAGGAACATCCTGACTGCCGAAGAGAAGCCAGCAGCCGACGATTTGTATAAGAGGGTCCTCGAGCTGAAAAACTCTGGAGCTCAGACGATGCTTGGCACCGAATTCGCTGCCCTCTTTCTGAAGCATCGTATCCAGCCAGTGATGGCTAGGGGCCACCCGATGTGGTTGTATACTGGCCCCAAGGACTCGACCCGCATTAATGCCTCAGATTATTCAGATAAGGAGCTCTTGGATGAGGTCAGGAGCTTGACTCACTTTAGCCAAGAAAACACCATCACCCGGAATCCCCTGTGGATCCCTACGACGCCCGTCACTTGCCAACCGAGGTAATTCTATTGTCTTCACATTCCATGATCGATATAACTTTGTACTCGATGCATGCTTTTTAATTTCGACTTTATTTTGACTTGGCAGGGCCTTACTATTGTGAGATGCTATCCTCCTTCCCTCGAGAGTGGGATAGAACCCGAAGACGATGAGTCGGAGGAGAACCTCGAGGAGGTAGCCGACAGTGAAGCTGCAGAAGACGATGAAGATGAAACTGAAGATGTCGAGGGTTTCACTTTCAGATGCCGAAAGCGCGCTGCTGAAGAACTGATCGACACAGCGGAGTCGAGTCCTAGCGACCACCAAGACGATGATGCTGATCATAATGTGCTTGTTGAAGCGGACAGAGGGCGTCTTTGCCGATGAGGATGATATGATGTTTGAATCGTAAGTGTGTTTTTTTCTCTTTTACACTGTTCGTCTACTTTCCTGAAATGTTTGAATTTGTTTGGCCAGTGACAAAGGAGGGTAGCTCCTCCACCTCCGAAGAAACCGAGGGTCAGCTCTGAAAAAGACGGTGACCACGGGAGTCGAGGAATTAGTGAAGGAAGTGTCGGCTCCGCCAGAGGATTCACTTGTTACTCCTCCGCCCCCGAAAAGGGTGTTGAAGAAGAAGAAGGACGACACCTCGGATGCCGCTCCTGCGCCTTCGGCTTATCGAGATCATGCTGTTAAGGAAAAACATGTGGTATAATGGATAAAATAGCATTTTCTTATTTTCTAAGAGATGATTATTTAGCTACGGGAAGACAATCTTCTTTCTCTCTTCGTTCTCTCTTCACTAAGCAAAAAATCCGACATGACACTTCTAAGAAAAAGCTGGTGTCAGCACATTGTACGTGTCCTTGCAGGACATGCCCAATGTGCGAGAGAAGGACATGAATCGAGAGGAATGTTTCTAAATTAATCAATATTAATTAAGTTTCCAAATAGAATGGTTGTTGAGCGGATATCTAGGCATGCATGATTTAACTTCGGCATGTGTGGCAACTCGAAATTAGAGGGGCATGATGCAAGAGGTACTTCCACCTTGCCATAATATAGTGCACATTGATTTGCGCGAAAGTCAAGCTCCACTAACTTTGACAAAGTGTATTGAAGAAATTATCAAAATCTACAATATATACTTTATGATGAATGAAATGGTATTGACTTGATACTCTAGGTGCAGGTCAAAGATCACACGGGTTGACTTTTAAAAAATCTTATAGATACTATATTATATTTTGGCATAGAGGGAGTAATTAATAAATTCCTAAAAAATACGGTATACTCGAAAAAGGAAACCGATATACTACTACGTGATGACGCTCAAACGCCCGCGATGAAACCCCACCCGCGCTTCCAATGAGGAAGTCGAGAGGGCAAGCGTGTAGGTATATATATATAGAAATAGATAAGAGATAGGAAGGCCTACTCTCCGTAACCTAGCCGACGAGCCTGTACTCATGCCGCCCCTGTGGTCGCGCCGCGCCGCCGCGACCGAGAACGCGCCGGCAGACGACGTCGAATCCAGCGACTGCGGCATCTGCTTCCTCCCGTTCGATTGCGAAGCGCCGCCGATCTTCCAGGTACTAGCTGCACGCGATCTTCCAATTTGATCTCTCGATCGATCTATCTTTCTTTTTTTGCCGTGGTGATGATTGCGGCCTGCTAATTTGTTTTGCAGTGCGACGCCGGGCACGTGATCTGCTCGTCATGCCGGGACATGCTGGAGCTGCCGGAGGGGAGGTGCCACGTGTGCTGCGGCAAGGCCGCTTGCCGCGGATCCCGCCGGGGCCACGGCCGCGACGTCTGGCCGGAATACTACGGCTCACGCATCCGCAGCCGCGCGCGCCGCGGACCGTGCCGCTGCCCCGGCGACTGCGACTTCGTCGGCTCCGCGGCGGAGCTTCTCTGCCACTTCGTCAGCGTGCACAACTGGCCGTGCACCAACGGGGTGCTCGCTGGGGACACCATCGCCGTCCGCCTCCGGGATGGCGTCAACATCGTCGCAGTTGACTGCGTCGCCGCCTCCGACGACGACGACGACCGCCGGGACATCGCCGGACGGTACCTGCTCGCGCTGGTGGTGGTCGAGCTGGAGGATGAGGGCGTGACGATGGGCCGCAGCGTCTCCGGTTTCTGCATCCGCCCCCGCGGGGCCGCCTTCGACCAGCGCTCGTTGCGTCCAGCCAAGGACGCGCAATGCCAGCTCTGCCTCTCTTACACGCGCAACGTCTACGCCGCCGCCGATGACGACACGCTGGTGCGGCGCCACCACCAGAAGACCAACGCCAGCGTGGCCTGCAGCGATCTCGCCCGTGGGCTGCCTGGCCGCGACGGCTGGTTCAAGGCCGATGTCTTGCTGTCCGACGACCTCGACGACAACGAGGAGACCGTCGAGGTCAACCTTAGGACTATCATCAGCTAGATCGGTGCTGGTCGCGGGAGAGGAAACGGTTTGGGATGTGGATTGAGATCAAAGATCTTGTTAGGATTTTGGTGATGATACCCTTGCCAGGGGTTGTTATATTACTTCGTAACCGTATGATGCAGTGATCCGATTTGTGAATGCTCAACTATAACAGGAGAAAGTTGTGAATGAGCTCGGTGTTGAACGTGACTCCGTGGCATAAACACTGTATAACAGAAAAATACCTATGTCTCAGTTAACTGAGATTTCCTTAAGTCTTAGTCAACTCAGAAAAGTGCAACTACAGTTCAAAAAAAAGTGCAACTCGGTTCAGTTGCACATTTCTGTTAGAAAAGTGCAATTGCACTTTTTTAACAGAAAAGTGCAACTCAAAGCACATTTTTGTACGTGACTTAGACTTAAGAAAATCTCAGTTGACTGAGACATAGCAAAGAGCATGTTATCTCCAGCACTTTTTTTTATGTGAATGAGCTCGCCTGTTGGACCTGTGACTTTTTTTGTGGCATAAAGATTGTAAAAATAAAATCCACCAGAAATCATCAACATTGTACATAACCATACATATATGGCAAATATATGCTATATGGCAAACATAAAAACTGAACAACGTGAGTCTTATCTTAGAGCTGATATTTGTTAAACTGGAGGAGAGAGAATAAATAGAAAGAGAAGGTTGTCTTCTCTTAGCTAAGATCTCTTTAAAAAGAAGAGAAATGATTTTCTCCATTTACCATATATCTTTCCTTACCAACGTAATATCCTACCGAAATTTAATTATTTCTCATTAATTGTAAGGGATGACAATAAAAGATAATGCATTGTACACCCTATACTTATTGCCTTCTCTAGATAATATGGAGGATGAAGAGGAGACATGCCTTCTCTACTATGCCCAAAGATGGTCCTAAGAGCATCTCTAATACGGAGTACTCCCTCTGCCCCTAAAAAAGTTTCTCAACTTTATCGAGATACAAATATATACAAACATATTTTAGTTATTTATACATCTGAATCTAAAAATGTTAAGCAGTTTTTTTTTTGGATGGAGGAGGTATATGATATAAAATAGGGCTAGTGTCTACAAAACTATTTGTTTAGGGCATTTGGGGCTAAAATCTCACCTTCAACATATGCATTATCTCTATATTGTACCAAAAATATAGAACATACCCTAAAAATTGGTTGCAAGTGATATATATTTGGGTGTAGGGCACCCAAGACGTTGTGGCGAGAACCCAACCACCATGATCGTCGTTGCCTGATCCCAATTCCGGCAAGTTCTCACCACCGTGCGCCACTTCGACAACTCTGTCGGCCGCCTTCATCCCTATCATCACCTCATCGCTCATTCCCCCCTCTCAGGGGCTCCGCCACGACCCTTGCCACCCCTGCTGAATCTTGGGACGTCACCACCCGAATATGCTCGTTCCTTGCCATGCCGCCTTCCGAAATAGTCATTGCAGCAGCGTCACATCCCACTGACGGCTGCCACTACCCTCATAGAGTTGTCGGCAAGCCGCTACTCCTTACCAGTCTCTCAACGCCCGATAAACATGTCGCTGCCAGATTTAGCCGCATCCCTGGCTCCCATCCGGATCCGGTCCGTCCCTGCCCTTGCCGCCTAAACTATAATGGTACTATTAATTTGACTACTGCAATGGCTAAGTTGATGGTATTGAGAAGTGGAGTAATGCTTGGGGGACTAGAAGCCCCTACCTCAGAACATAGTTAGACAAGTTATCAACGCACCTTAGAAATATTCACCGATGTTTGTTCATAAAATAGTGTAGAATCGTGCGGTGGGAAAATTAAAAGCAATGCACATGTTACAGGTAACTTCATGATTGGGTTTTTAATAATAAAAATGTTTCTCTTATGCAGGTTATTTACAGATGAACCGCCATGTTCCGTTTGTGATCACCTCTACATGGTGTGGAGCATAGAGATCTCTTTATAGAGGTGTCTACATGATTAAGAACACGGCGAGAGATATTTTTTCTCAACGTGGATGGCAGCACGATCATCGGATAGGATCATCCCCGCCTTAGCTTTATTCTTGTTCGATGTTTCTTTCTCAGAATTTTAAACCTTTTATGGTGCTTTATCTGTGTGCATTTTTGTTATGCAGAAGCCGGGTGTAATGTTTAAACTTTAAGTAATAAAAGCGTCCATCGAAGAGAGAAAAAGGTAACTTCACGATGTAGTTGCACAAGTTATCACCGCTACTAGAAAATTGAATTGTGGATTGATTTTGGTTAGTACTTAGGGCATGTACAATGGTAGAGAAGGCATGCCTTCCCTTATCCCGCCACATCATCTAGAGAAGACAATTGGTATAAGTTTTACAATGCGTTATCTCTTATAGCCATCCCTAGCAATTAATGATAATTAATTAAATTTGATAGAAAATTATGTTTCTAAGAGAAAAAATGTGGAGAAAATAGCTTTCCCTTATTTTCTAAGAGATGATCTCTTAGCTAAGGAAAGACATCCTTCTCTTCCTTCATTCTCTCTCCTCCAACTAAACAGAAATCCAATGTAGCACCTCTAAGGGAAGGCTGACGTCACTCCATTGTAGGTGCTCTTAGGAGCATATGATTCTACGAGGCACCAGCTAGCTCGATGAAGATAGGAAGCTAGCTAGTTGAGGGCTTGATGCTATGGATCAATTCCGGCAGCACGGCAATCTCTGCATTTTCCTGTTTCTTTATTGCTTTATATAGAACGGCACTACAAGAATTTTAGAGCATCTCCACTCGTTTGGCCTGCCCACGACGAAATTCGGACGAAACAACCACCGGATTGGATGAAATAAAGTCGTGGGGAGTACCGTATTTCCAGTCGTCCACCCGGAGTTTGGCGAACATAGTTTAAATTCAAACAAACCGTCGTCCCGCGCTACAAATACGGCCAGTTGATCGGCAAAAGAACCAGCAAAAGGATCAACCACAGATCGGCGATAGGAGGGAAATTACACGGAAATAGGCTCATCGGCAGTCCCGGCTGGCACGGCGGTGTCCGATGGACCAGTTTCCTCACACGCCGTGGTCGAAGCGGCGGCAGTCGACGACGAAGCAGCGGCAGTCGACGTCCAAGCAGCGGCAGTCGACGGCGTAGACGGTGAGGAAGACGAGGTAGGAGCCGGCGGAGACGATGAAGAACTGGCCGGAGTGGGTCGGAGGATGTCGCTGCGGTGGCCCTCGTACCAAATCCTCGTCTCCTCGTCCATCAGATCCGTGTTCCCGCCCATCAGAAACGCCAAGTCAGTGTTCCTCTTCTTCGCCTCCGCCGTCGTCTTCAGCAGGGCGATCCGGACGCCTTGGTTGGCGAGCATCTCCCGCCACCTGCCGTCGAACTTGCCGTCCCTCCCGGCGGCATGCATCCTCGCGTCGGCCCAGCACTTGTCGAACGACGCCTGCAGCCTGTCGGCGGGATTGCCCGTCTTTTTGAGCTTCTTCTGGCCGAGTTCCGGGCGCCCATCCGCCAAGCCAGCCGCCCGAGCGTCGGGGTTGTACTGCTCGGTCTTGCTCTTCGAGAGGTTCTTGCGGGTTTCCGCCCACTTCTCGCACTTCTCGATGCGTGCGTAGACGTTCAGGAACTTGAACTGCATGCCGGTGTCATCCATGTACATGTCCAAAGCACGGCGCAGCTGGGGAAAAAGAGTACGGCGATACGGGTCAGCTCACGACTATCACCTTTTCTGTGCACAGCTAACCTCGGTGATGCAGGGTCGACGGAGCATACTTTTTGCTCCAAGTCGTGGCCGCTCATCGGCCGTTCTTTGATCTCCTCCTGCACGCCGTGCCATTTGCTGCACGCCGTTTGTATGATCCCCCAATGGGTGGCCATTGCCTTGTCTCCCCGGTTCATGTTCGTCTTGTTGAAGGAGGGATCGACGAGTTTGCGTTCGTCGAACGCCTGATTCACTCGAAGCCAATATGTGTCAAACGACTGATTGGCCCCGGTTATGCCGTTCATGGACACGGTCATCCAAGCTTCGGCGAGGCACTCCTCTTCCTTCGGCGTCCATTTGATACGCGGTTTGGCAGGCGGCGAGTCCTTCTTCCTCTTCTTCTTTCCCTTCGACAGGTTGGCGTCGGCGACCTCGGCTTGAGTTTGTTGTTCTTCTTCGTCGTCTTCTTCTTCGACGGCTTGGCTTCCGTCGGCCACATCCTCCACATACTCGTTGCGCGCTGCGACAGCTGCCGTCGCCCTCGCCTCCTCTTGCGTGAAGAACCCCGGGCTCGCAGCGGCGGCGGCCATGAAGAACCCCGGGCTCGCAGCGGCGGCCATGGAGCCGGAGGTGATCATCTTGTGGATCTCCTCGTCGTTCGGCGCCGCCATCGCACCGAACGGGAGCGGCCCTCGTCGCAGGGCCGGCGAGGTGCCCTCGTACTGGTTCCCGCTGCCGACGGCGAGCTCGGGCGGCGACGGCGTGAACCTGGACGGTTGGACGTAGGTGCCCTCTTGGAACATGGCAGGCGGCGACGGCGAGTAGATCGAAGGGGAGAAAGTCGACGGGGAACTGCTTGTACCTTGCGTCGGCCATTGGCCGGGGAACATGGCGCCGCCGCGCCGTGAGCATGGCCCATGCTCATGGCCATGCTGATCTTCCTCGCTTGTTCGTCCTGGGCCGCCGCCGCCCTCTTGGCGGCGGCTTTTTTCCCTCTCCACCCTGCCACTTGTTTCGACCTGGCGCCGGATCTCGTCCGCCGCCCACTCTGCGTTCGACATACCCGGCGGCCGCTCCTTCTTCGCCCGCGGCTTCCTCGCCTTCGGCGGCATGGTGGTGGACGAGAAGACGAGGAGGAGAACGGTGGTGGACGAGAAGACGAGGACGGGAACTGGAACTGGAAGACGAAGAGGAGAATGGACAAATTCGGCGGGAGAGATTGGGGATATGCAAGCAAATTGGAGGGAAATCGACAGGATTTGGCTTTCCTGTCGCCGACTACGAGGGTCCACACGATGTTTCGCGCCAAATTCTTTCGTCCGGAGTCCCCGAGCGCGCCCCGGGGGACCGGGGATGGCGTGGGCTCGCCGGATGGATGAAGGGCTAAATCCGGACGAAAACGAGAAACCGAGGGCGCGACTGGGCCGAATTTCGCTGTCCGGATAGGAAAAACGTCGCTCGGGGGCCTCGTCGGGGAGACGAGTGGAGATGCTCTTACAAATGATACATCAAGGTTAAATTGTTTGTACTACCAAAAAAACTCATTTACTATCATGTTTCTTTATTGCTTTATATAGAAAGGCACTGCAAGAATCTTACAAATGATACATCAAGGTTAAATTGCTTGTACTACCAAAAAAACTCATTTACTAATTTAAACGAATGGCATAGAGCAAAAGATTCAAGATACTGTTGCTATTTTAATGAAGATTAGAATATGAATTAGTATGGTTTATAAAATGGCAGTCCCAAAATATGGACTGATGTTCTAAAACAGAGGGAGTAGGCAACTGGAGGTTCTGGGGAGAAATGGACACATACAAGCTCACTGTGGAGATGAGAACACGGTAGCAACGCTAATACGACCAACATACCACCTGCTCTACTCTTTCCTGTCCAGTTCTGTCAAATGTGAATTCAGCAATGAAGCAGCACACCAGACCAATATGCTTCAATTAGCCTGCTCGAACATCTAGGCCTTCAATGCCATGGCGGAGCCACAGATGAAGTGAAACTTTCTGGCCTTCAGTGCCTATTGCTAAAGAAGGGAGTACGGTCAAGAAAGCAGGTCAGATCATAATATATATCAATACCCTCTGTTATATTATCGATATTCCCCTTTTCCTATGCAAAAGAGGTTATATTGCTATCGCCTGCATGATTTTGCGCCAGAATTTGCTTCTTCCAATGTCCGATTGATATATTGCTGCAACTTCGAGGCCTGAGGACCAGGTTTCACAACGTTCACGTCACTCCACTGGGAACATGAGTCAACGAACCAGCCCTTCCTGCCTGAGCACCAGGCACCAGGAACAGGCCCATGCCCAGGACGCCTGAGTAGTTTGTCATCGATCTTGTTCAGCAATGGTTCCTTCTTCTGAAAACGCCTTGCAAAAGGCTGTCCGCTGTTCACCATCTCATCATAATGTGCCATGTTCAGAAATAGGGGCTCTGTCTGAGGTGGTTCATCCCACACCTTGTACCTCAAATCATTGTTCACAGTGGAATTACGGAAATCAACCGAGTTGCATATGACTGAGTGGAAATATCCTTCCTGAGGCAGCACTACGTTGTTGAAGTACATGAGAAGAACCCGAGGAAGATTCTCCCAGCCAAGAATACAATACTCTATAAACCGCCGATTTAGAATAACCCATGGAGAACCTAGTAAGAAAGAAAAGTAGATGGATAAGGATATTATCTAGACCAATGAAATAAAATCAGCGCAGGGAGCAAGAAATGCCTGTGAAGAACTTAAAAGCATCCGGAGTTGGTCTTTTCTGTGAGGCTCGGAAAAAGTTGGTCCTCCCTGACAAGTATATTCCAGCATCCACTATCATTGATTGCACTTTTTCAGATCTGCAAGTGAATAGTTTTATCAAAACTGATACTGTTGGTTGCTAAAAATCTCTCCAAGTTCAAATGGTTCATACTCTTTCTCTCCAACGTCACTAGTGTGATCAATGAAGTTGAATTCCCTTGGAACATATGATAAGGCATGAATCAAGTCTGCAGCAGGATAAAATGAACAACAGTATCATAATCAGCATAAACCTAACTATCAAAATGGTGCAGTTTCGCAAAATAAACCAGAACAGCATCACTACTATATTTTTCAAGAAAACACAAAGGACCTTTGTGTTTCATTTCATTGAAAAGGTAGAAGTTTTTTATTACAAGCCTCCTAGGAGGAAGAGGGTACAGGAGGAGGACAAGTTTAGGTGGAAGTGGACTACGGATGGGCAGTTCTCGACGAAGACGGCCTATCGCACCTTCTTCCATGGCTCAACTGTGCTGCCCAGTGCGGCGCAGGTTTGGAACTCGTTGGCAGGAGCGGAACACTAGGGTTTTCGATGATACCTCCACTTCTGTGGGACGCGTCCTAGATGGTGTCGTAGAAGAGTGGCATCTCTGGCTATCTTGTAGACGTGGGCAGATTCAGGAGATAGGGTAGTGCCTCGCTCGCTCCTTGTTGGAGCTTTGGTCGTGAGTGTTGGGGTCCGTTTCGAACTTGTAACATTGTAACCTTGTTTACCCTCCTTTTCGAGCTTAATGAAATGACTCGCAGATCTCCCGCGGGTTCTTGAAGAAAAAAGAGGAAAACTAACTAATGTACATCCCAGGTCATCGGTCACTACTCTTTAGCCCAGAGAATTGTTTCATCTTTGATGCTGGAGATCAGACCATTGATCAAAGGTTGTGCACCCTCAAACACGCAACTGTTCACAGGATGAGCAGCGTCGTGGGAGCCAAGCATTGTCTTGCTTCTATCCACCATTCAGTGAGGATATCTCCTGAGCTGGCGGTGTGCAGATCACCGGTGCCAGGAGAGAGTTTCCGGCCATATCAGCAAGGTGGAAGGGCAGGGTCAGGTGCAGCATTGTCTCAGGGGCCTGTCCACAGAGCAAACAAGCTGAATGGTGCTGGAGTCCTCGACGTGCAAGACGGTCAGCCATCCAGCACGGGTTTTGGTCAGCCAGCCAGTGGAAGAATTTCACACGTGGCGGTGCCCAGCTTTTCCAGATAAGTTTCCAAGCTCTGCTCGAAGTGGAGCCCTGAAAGGTTGTGTGATAGCACGATTTCGCTTTGTAGGGTCCGTTTGCAGTCCACCTCCAGATCAGCTTGTCAGCGTCTGAGGGTGGTGTGCTGAATTTCCTGCCAATCCCCTCGATTCCGAGGATCCCATAGATGCCACACGCTCAGATGTTTGCCTGCAAGCCATCGGCTATTGTTCTCACTTTCCACCATCTTTTTGGTGTGCAGGCATGGAGTTGTGGTGCAATCTCACTGATTGAGCTGCCGCTGATCCAGCGATCGTCCCAGAACAGCGCGGTCTGGCCATTGCCCACTGACATCGAAGTGGAAGTGAAGAAGAGGGTGTGTTCTTCTGCCGAGAATTGGAGTTCAAGGTTGCTCCAGGCCCTGTTCGTGTCGGTGTGGCTATACCAGAGCCACCAGAGGCGCAGAGCGAGGCCAGCGCGCTCCAGATCGCTGACGCCAAGCCCACCAAGGGAGATGGGTCTGCAGACACGTCGCCGGTTCACATGGCAGTTCCTTCCGTTGGCTTCTGCGCTACCAGTCCAGAGAAATCCACCCTCGATTTTTTCTAATTGCTTGGTGCTTTTCTTCGGTGGCGCAAGGACAAGCAGCTGATGCATGGGTATTGCACTGAGAACAGATTTGACAAGCTCAAGGCGCCCAGACTTGTTCATAAGACGTGCATTACATGTTGGTAGATTGTCTCGTGCCTTCTCAATCAGCGGCTGCATCTGGGCGGCTGTTGGTTTGCAGACAGTGAGCGAAATGCCCATGTAGATGATAGGGAGCACCGATGGGCATCTAAAGTGTTGGCCGATGGCATCGGTGTCTTCCTCACTGCAGTGAATAAGGGTGGCAGAGCTCTTTGAGAAGTTCACCTGTAGCCCTGATGTACGCCCAAAAAGATTGCGAATCTCTTTGATCGCCATGATATCTTCAGTTGTGGGGTGGCAGAAGAGCACGACACCATCTGCATAGATGGAAATCATGGGGATCATCCGCCGGGGGTGCAGCTGTTGCAGTATGCCCAGAGTGGCTGTGCCCTTGATCAGACGACCCAATGCATCGACGGAGAGGACAAAGAACTGTGGCGACAGAGGGTCGCCCTGCCAAAGCCCTCGGCAATGCCAGATTGGGGGTCCAGGTTCACCGTTGAGCAAGACTCTCGTACTAGCCGAAGAGAGGAGGATTGCTAGCCATTCTGGGAAATGGTCTTCAAAACCATATTGGCATAGGGCCTCAAAAAGGAACGGCCAAGATATGGAATCAAAATGTCAGCAAAATCCTCAGCTCTTTGAGTTGATGCAGCAGCCGTGTCGTACTAGGCTGATTGGCCGATAATCGCCTGGGCTAGATGCATCTGCAAGTGTAGGTAGCAGGGTAAGGAGCAGTAAGCAGTACAAGGTAGCAGGGGCGCCAGTGGCTGGTCCTCCTGGGCTTTGCCGACAGTGTGAGCGCTCCAGCTGGTCAGTGTGTGAGCCGTGGCTTGTAGACGGAGCCACAAGGCGCCGGAAGGGTCGATGCCATCCACCAAGGACCAAGCTTCAGCCACAGCGCCGTGGAAGCTGTCGAGAGGCAGTCAATACTCCTCAAAGTGGAAACGTGGCCGTGCAGAGGGCATGGGGCAGCAATCGAGCAACAGGGTGCAGTGATCCGAGACCAGGGACGACAGGCACCGCAGGTGGCAGGCACCATATAGTTCTTCCCAAACAGATGTGCACAGTACACGGTCAAGGTGAACGAGATCTACTACATGTCTGGGAAAGAAACTGGAAATGTCATTTGGTAACCCAAACAAGTCCAAAGGTCAGCACTACAATTACTTCGCGTCCTGAATTTAGTCAAAGTCAAACTTCGTAAAATTTGACCAAATATTTAGGAAATAATATCAACATCTACAATGTAAAATCTATTGTATTCGAATCGGCATAAAGAAGCACTTCCCATCCAGTAAAGAAGAAGAAGAAAGAGTTATGTCACAAACACCTTGCCAGAAAACAGAAAAAAAAAACTTACTCTAGCAGAAAAAAAAAGCTGCTCCTCAGCCTTCTACTCAGCCAAAAAAACCAACGGCCTAAGAAAAATCAAAGAACTGTTCATTGATCATTGCTAATCTACACTGTGACAAGTCCTCGTGAGCGAGGAAGGCCGCCTCACTAGGAGGAAGAGATCGGTGCTGGAAAATATGCCGATTACGCTCCTTTCACACATTCCAGAAATCATAGATGATCAGCCCACTAAAACTTCTCCGCGACTCTTTGGCACTTGCATGCAAGAAGTGATCCCACCAAGCATCAAGAGATATAGAGCTCGAACCAAAACTGGCAGCAGGAATGCCATTCCAATCCGCCAACAGCGAGAGAACCTCATCGCTAAAGGGACAACTCAAACAAAGATGATGAATAGTCTCTGCCTCCAAACCACAAAGCACACACTGATGCTCATGAGGCTAAACGCCTCTCAAGGTTGTCGGCTGTAAGGATGTGGTTATGAAGAGCCGACCAAGCGAAGAGACGACATTTTGGTTCAGCCTTAGCATTTCGTATTATAGTTATTGATATTTTTTCTAATATTCTTGGTCAAACTTTACAAAGTTTGACTTGGACTAAATTCAGAGCGCGAAGTAAATATAAACGGATGGAGTACTTGGCTACTATTAACAAATTCTCCTGCAAAAACTATTAGTACGTAGTACTAAACATCTAATATCATGATGGTCATCAGCACAACTTAAAGGTTAGTCTTATAATCAACATGTGCATGTTCTGAAATCCCCGCACCTTCTACTCAACTTCAGATGCTACATCAAACTGGCGATAATGGGAGCCTGAATTTAAACAGACAGTAATGCAGATCCATATGGAGGTCTATGCTGTGAAACAAATAACTGAAATGACACTACATCTGCGTAGTTTAAAAAAACACTACATCTGTGTGGGTAATAGGCAGTTAGTTGATGTTAGTTAGAAGATTAATGTGTATAGCTTGCAAAATTAATTTCGTTTCTAACACTATTGGAGAAATGAAATAATCAGAATGGGGGGACTATTTCGGGTCAATAAGATACAATCATGGAGGATCAATACAAGTCGAGTTGCCATACCGTCCTGGGTGACGAGGGGGTAATCGGCGGCGTTGAGGGTGAGGAACCAATCCCAGTCGGGGTGGAGGCGGAGCAGAACGGCGGCGGCGCGTAGCGTGCCGGCCAGGCCGGAGGACCCGACAGGCGTCCCCGCGGTGGGCGTACCCACGACCGCGACGTTGGCGAACGCGACAGCGGCGGGCGCGGCGGCGGCGACCCCGGCAGCGAGGTCCCGGCGCTCGTCGTTGGAGGCGTCGGCCGAGAGGTGGAGGACGTAGCGGTTCCGGGGGTGGTAGACGGCGAGGAGTAGCCGGAGGAGGCGAGGCCCGTCGCCCCGGGCGCCGATGAGGAAGTACGCGAGGCAGGGCAGCGCGTCGGGGCCACGGCGGACGCCGGCGGCGGCGTGGGCGGTTGTGAGGCCCGGGAGGCGGAGGCGCGTCGGGGAGGAGTAGGCGGAGAGGAAGAGGAAGAGGAAGGAGAGGAGGAAGGAGACGGAGACCAGCGAGAGGAAGAGGATCCACCGCCACCTCTCGCCCGAGCCGGCGCCCCCTCCCCCGATGCCGCCTCTCACCCCGCCTAATCCCATGGAGGAAGAGGATCCGGAATCCGGAGAGAGTGATCCAGATCACATACACGTTATAGGGCACCAATGGAGCGGCGGCGTGGATCGGCTCGCCGGCGGTGAGTCGCCGTCGTCGGAGGTGCTTTGTGCTTAGAGTAGAGGCCACGAGAGCATCGCGTCCCGTCGCACGACGCACGGCGAGTGATTTTTTTCGTTACTTTTTCCTCGTCGGTGGCAGGAGTTGTCGGAGTATGACAGATGGGCCTTCGTCTGGCCGTCTGGGCCCTTGCCACGCAGCCCGCTGAAACATCATACCAAATTAAGAGCATCTCTAACAAAAGACTTAAACACATGAACTGAAAACACCGAGTTTAGTTTACCGAACTCGTGTTTACGGCCGTGTTCAGTTCATCGAACATGATATCAAAGCAAATTAAGAGCATCTCTAACATCCTACATCTTCGATCCCTGTCAGCATTAATCGCCCGTGTTCCTCGGGTTGATCAAGGGGTCCCTACCCCCCTTCCCGGCCTTTGGTTCTCGGGTTGGCTGTATTGTGAGCTAGGGTTTCGTTGTTTTTTCGATCAAACATGTTTATACGTGTGCGTCTGTTATGGCGACAAAAACTACAGCGGCAACGTCGGATCTTGCAGCATCTGGGTCGGGCACCGCCGATGCAGATGATGTCGTGGATGTGACCACGGCAGATGCTACAGGGGGTAGCACTTCGTTGATGCGAGGGGAAGGGAACATCGCCATCTACGGGTCGAGGTGCAAGAGACGCAAGGGTTTTACCCAGGTTCAGCCCCTCCGGAGAGTAAAAGGCCTACGTCCTGCTAGATCTTTATTACTCAGTGGAGAATTACAATGGGGGCTCACCGGCGGCTATGCCAGAGCTTACAAGGGGAGATCGAGTCTCAGATGACGTGTCCTCTAGGGTTTAAGCTCGGGGGTTTATATAGGCACCCCCGATCTAGGGTTACATGGAGATAACTCCGAATCGTATCAGTTGCTACTAATCCGGGATTCGCTAACCCTCTTGCAAGTAAACTTCTTATCCAGACGCACAGATTTCCTTCTTGAGATCACAGCCCAGTCACCTTAGGGCCCAGTCGCTCGGGCGACTGGCGACCCGCCTGGGCCTCCGTCTTCATGGCGAGTGGGACTGGCGACCCCCCCTATGGGCATATCCCCATCAGTAGTCCCCGAGCGCGGCGGTGATGAAGCGCGGATCCAGAGCAAGTCTTGGAAAGGCACAGTGATGGATCAAGATGAATCGCCACCGGGCTCCCGAAGATGGAGTCGCAAGCTTGGTGCCGGTACCCAATCGCCGGGGTTTGGCCAGCCAGTCGGCGTATGATCGCGCCAGCCAGTCGTCGTCTGCCAGTCGACGCGCATTCACCATAGGGACACGTGGAAGAGCCAACGGCTAGATTTCACGTTGACCGAGGCATGAACCGTTTGCATGTTGTTGACCGTTGGGCTGACGTGACCGCTAACGGCTAGTTTAACGGCTATTCAGCCGGAGCCGGAGCAAATCTTGAACGTTGATTGGGGGCGGCGATTCCGGGATGAATTAACGAACGGATTCCATCCTTAATCTGGGCGAGTGCGGGCGGTATAAAAGGCTACCCCCGAAATTAGGGTTCACCACTCCTCCGCCTTCTTCTCTCATTTTCCCCTCATCTCAACCTCACTCCGAGCCCCGCACGCATCCATGGCGACGAAAGGCTGGGGCAAGTCGAAGGTTACGCGGGAGTCTCTGCTCCCGTACGTCGCCTCCGGGGTCATCCCGGAGTTCAATCGAGAGCGGTGGCGAGTTCCGCCGGCGGACGAGGTGGAACCCTCCCCACGGCCTGGGGAGTTCGTGATCTTCTCGAGCTTCCTCGACCGCGGGTTCGCTCTCCCCACTTCCGACTTCCTCCGGCAGTTGCTAGCCTTCTACAGCATCAAGATCTCCGACCTCGGGCCGCACAGCGTCCAGCAGATTTCGCTGTTCGTGGCGTTGTGCGAGTGCTACCTGGGCTGCCCGCCCTATTTCCCCCTGTGGGTATCGGTCTTCCACGGGCGGGCGACTCGGGCCAGCAAGGGCAGCGAAGCGCTCATCCCGAACGGCGGAATCACCTTTCAGGTGAAATCCGGGGAGAGCTTCATCGACATGGCGCTCCCCAAGAAGGCGCAGTCGCAGTGGCGCCGCTTCTGGTTTTACGCCAAGGAGTACACTCCTCCTGGTGAGGTCTGCATTCCTCAGTTCAGCCCCGAGCCCAGTATCCCGCGACGCCTCAACATCCGGTCGCTGCCACGCGAGCAGGAGGAGGTGGTGAAGGAGATGCGCCAGGCGATCCAGGCGCTGAAGGATAATGGCCTGACGGCGGTCAATGTGTACAATTGCTGGCTTGGCCGGCGGCTAATCCCCCTGCGGTGCCGAGCCCATCCCATGTGGGAATACCGGGGGCAAAACGACTGCACCCGGTCGACAGCGACAGAGTGGGACGAGAGCGAGTACCGGAAGGCGCTCGCCAAGATCACCACGGCCACCTTTACCTCCTTCGAGGACGGCCTGCAGCCCTACTCCGAAGATACCCCAGCGCCTCAGGTAATCGCTCCGCTCGGCGACTCTGTCTGGTCTGGCCGTGTTTCTTCTCTTCTGACTTGCTTCCTTGATCCGAATGCAGCGCTGGCAGAAGATCGCCGACCACCTTCCCCCCCTCGCCGGAAAGGAGCCTCCGGAAATGACCGAAGGCGAAGAAGAAGAGGTCGACGACGAGGAGGAGCGCACCGAGTCGGACTCCGAGGCGCGGGACTTCATCAGACTCCCGCGCGGGGCGAAAAGAGGTGCCGGGTCCTCGTCCCAGGGCGCGGTTGAAGAGGAGGCGACCTCTCGCCCGGAAGGCGAGGCGGAGCTTTCCAAGGAGGGGGCCGAGCCGCTGTCGAAGCGACTGCGCCCCACTCTCCTAGAAGGCTCCATGAGGCTTCAGCGCCCCTTGAAGGACGCGATCGATGCGGGAGCTCGGGCCGGTCCGGGCGTAAAAGCAATCCCCACGGTGAAGTAGGTGCTCCTTGTCAAGCTTGTCCTCCCTGTAGCGGGATTGGGTGTCGACTCACCTTGCTTCCCTGTAGGTCTAAGAAGAAGACCCTGGTGAGGCCGGCCGTGGCTGGGGCGGCGGCCACGAGGGCGGCCGAGGCGAAGAAGAAGGCCGCGGAGAAGAAAGGGGCGCCCTCCGACCTTGGGGGCACGGGGTCGGCTCCGGAAGGGCCCGTCACCGCGGGCCAAACTGAGAAGGTGAGCGCCCGCCACGCCGAGCCCACCGCCGAAGCCTTTCCTCTACCCAGCATGGTTCACGGGGGCACGGCGAGCGTGGCGATGGGACCGGACGTCGTTCCACCCGTGGTGGAGGAGGGGTCGGCGGACGTCGGGTCGACCGAGGGGCAAAAAGCGCCCGAGGCTGAAGAGAGCATTGTTGGGGAGGGTGGCCTCTCGGAGCCGCTGAAGGAGCGCCGATCCAAGGCTGCTAGGGACCGAGCCCCGCCCAGTGATGCCGACGCGCGGGCGGGTGAGGTGCCGTCGACTGAGGCGGTGATGCAGGCGGGAGAAGCGGCCGAGTCGCGCCACCCACCGCCTTCTACCTCAACCTTTACCGAGCTCCACACGGCGCTTGGTGAAGCACACGTGGTGAGTGTCTCTGAACTCGTAGTCGGGTCACCCCCAGTCCCCGAGGGTCGACTTGGTCTGAAAGGGCGAGTCGAGTCTCCTTTTGCCCGTCTGGTTTTCCTTTGTCAACCTTTTTGCGTTTTTGTTTGATTTTTGCAGGCGGAGGTTAAGCGATTGACCGCGCTCGTGGAGGAGGCGGCGCAAAAGAACCGGAAGTTGATTGCTCTGGGCAGTAAGTCATGCCCACTCGCCTTCCTCTCTCGGTATGATTGCCCCCAACCGAATTTTCGTTCTCACCGTCTTCTTTTTTTGTAGCAGAGGCGCAGGCAAAGGCTCTTGCCGAGGCTCGGGAAGGATTCGTCAAGGACTTCCGCGAAGCCGAGTTCCGGGCGCAGCAGGCCGAAGAGGCCCGGAAAAGGGCGAAAGCGGAGGTGGCGGAGCTGACGAAGGTCCTGGAGCAGAAGGGCCGGGAGCTGGAAGACGTCATCGCCGAGTACAAGGTAAAGCTGGAGGCCGCGACTGATGCGCGGGATTCCGCGCGTGGGGCTGCCGCGTCTCTGCGGGAGGAGGTTGCGGCCTTGAAGCAACAGCACGCCAAGGAGTTGGCTGCGGAAAAGGAGGCGTCCGAAGGCATCGTCCTGGCGGTACAGGCCGAGAAGACCAGCTTCGAGGCTTTCGTCCGAGAGATGTCGCGACAGATTCTTGGTAAGTTCCTGTCTTTTGCGCTTGTTGTTGACTTGCCGGGGCGTCGAGTCCCCGAGCATGGCGAATCGGCTTCGGGGGCCAGTCCCCGAGCATGGCGAGTCGGCTTTGGGGGGTCCCCGAGCATGGCGAGTCGGCTTCGGGGGCCAGTCCCCGAGCATGGCGAGTCGGCTTCGGGGGTCAGTCCCCGAGCATGGCGAGTCGGCTTCGGGGGTCAGTCCCCGAGCGTGGCGAGTCGATGTCAAAACAAATTCTTATTTTCCTCTTCCTTATGTCGGTGGTCGCAGGTACGTGCGACTTCGTGGAGACGGCGACTCCGCGGGAATGCCTGTCGACTGCGACCACGCGTATCATTGCCTGTGCGGGGGAGATATTGGCGGCGCTCCAGTATCTGAGTCCGCGGGAGGTGATTCCGCGGGACACGCCGTCCTGTCTTCAGGGCCGTGTCCAATATCCCAGCCGTTGTTGACTGGCTTCGCCGCTCCTCCTGCCGTGTTGGCATTACCATGGCTCTGAGCATGGTGCTGGCGCACTACTCCGAGGGGTTCGACGTGGAGGAGGTCACCGCTGGCTTCCCCTCGGAGACTGGTGAGTTCGACGTTGCTGAGGTGCTGCGCTTGATGGATGCGGTGCGCCCCTTTGCCGACCGAGTACTGGCGACTGCGGACCTGGAGACTCACATCTCCAGCCAGGCGGCGCCTGGGGACGCGGAGAAGGAGCCGGGCCCGGTGGACTATCCCGCGGAGCGACTCTTCCATGCCGCGGCCGTCGGCTCATTGTCTACGTATCCGGTCGTTCTGTATACGCCCAAGTTTCGTCACGGCGATGACGGCGCCGAACCTGTCGTAGAAGGGCCTCCGGGGCCGTCCTCGTAGGCTTCTGAGTCCCTGTGTAAGAAGTAACTTGAATTCCCGCGAGCGGGTGTCAGTTGTAAATAAAGTGATAATCTTTTGCTAAATTATAATTCGGTGGTTGCATCTGGCTTTATGTTATTTGTGGCGGCGACGCTTTGGAGTTTGTTCCGGCTACCCATGGCCTTCAGGCCAGTCGCCTTGCGACCCCGATGAAGGCTATCGACTTGACTGTTTTCCTTTTCGAGCTGGGCGTCCCCAGTCGCAGTACGTAGTCGTTATAGTACGAATAGCGGCCTCATGGGTGGAGTAGCGGTAAGTTGTAGTTTGCGCTGTTCATATGTAGCGCGCCACTCGTCGTGGCTCGGTGAGCCAGTCGCTAGGCGACTCCAAAGGGGGTCATTGCGGGCGTATTTTCCTTGGCGAGCCGCGGGTCCGTTTTGCGGGGTCCCTAGTCGAAGTACTTAGCCGCGCAATTCGCCAGCCTAAGGTAGAGGAGGGCATTTGTGTGCTGTATAGCGTAGCACGAGGCGGTCGCCGTGGCCCGTGGGGCTGGCCGAGCGTGCGGCCCTGCTGTGGGTTCCAGTCGCCGTTTTCACCTGACGGCGTAAAGGATGGTGGATGGCCGGACCTGGTGTTGCGTCCGGTCACGCCGCCACGCCCTTGTTAGCCCGGCTACTTGGCCGATCGTGGACTTCGCTCTTCCAGCAGCGGCGACCGAAGGTCTCTCAGTACCGAGTCGCTTATCGCGGCGACTGGGCCGGTATGTACCAAGATGAGAGATGGAGATATGTAACCAATGAAGGAGAGGCAGTTGGGATTGGAGATCAATGCGGTCGGCGATTTTTATTAACCTCTGAATTTGCGGGCTACATTTTGTCCTTAGGTGTAAAACCGTCGGAGGAGGTTGACGTTCCAGGGGCGCTCCACTTCTTTGGTGAGCGGTTCGCCTTTGTCGTCCTTGCGGACGTCGATGAGGTAGTAGGAGTCGTTGCCGAGTACACGACTGACGGCGAATGGTCCTTCCCAGGGCGGGGACAGCTTGTGCATGCCTTTCCTGTCTTGGATTAGCCGGAGTACCAGGTCGCCGATTTGGAAGGAACGACTCCGGACACGGCGACTATGGTAGCGACGGAGATCCTGCTGGTAGATGGCGGTTCTGGAGAGTGCGAGATCTCTGGCCTCGTCAAGGAGGTCGATGTCATCCTGGCGAGCTCGCTCGTTGTCTGCCTCGGCGTAGTTGGCGACCCGAGGTGAGTCGTAGGCGATGTCCGTAGGCATAACGGCTTCGGCGCCATACACCAGGAAGAAGGGCGTGAAGCCAGTTGACCTGTTTGGCGTTGTGCGGATACCCCAGAGCACTGACGAGAGCTCTTCCGCCCAGCAACCGGCTGCGCGCTCCAGGGGCACGACCAGGCGTGGTTTGAGCCCGTGTAGGATGCTCTGGTTTGCTCTTTCTGCTTGGCCGTTCGACTCGGGGTGGGCGACTGAGGCGAGGTTGAGTCGGATTCCCTTCTCTTCACAAAAGTCGGCCATCTCCCCCTTGGCGAAGTTGGTGCCATTGTCAGTTATGATGTTGTGCGGGTAGCCATATCGATAGATAAGCTCGCGTAGGAACTTTGTGGCTGTCTTCCCATCGCACTTCTTTATGGGCTTTGCTTCTACCCATTTGGTGAATTTGTCCACCGCAACCAGGAGGTGAGTATATCCGCCGGGGGCCGTTTTGAACTTCCCCACCATGTCCATGCCCCAGACGGCGAAAGGCCAAGTGAGGGGAATGGTCTTTAATGCCGACCCTGGCATGTGCGACTGGCTTGCGTACTTTTGGCACCCGGCGCATGAACGGACGAGCGCGACCGCATCTTCGTGGGCTGTTGGCCAGTAGAAACCGTGACGAAAAGCCTTGGCGACGATTGAACGCGCGCCTGCGTGGTGGCCGCAGTCCCCTGCGTGGATGTCGCGCAGAATGTTACGCCCTTCTGCGGTGGCGACGCACCGTTGGAATACTCCCGAGACACTGCGTTTGTATAGTTCGTTGTTGATGATGGTGAAGGACTTGCACCTGCGCACGATGGCTCGTGCTTTGGCTTCGTCCATCGGCAGTGTCTGGCGCTCGAGGTAGCTTAAGTATGGCTCGGTCCAATCGAGGCTGTCGGCGGCGAGTGCGACTAAGGCGGAGTCGGGAGCAGGTGGCTCGGCGATGTCCAGCTCGCGGGGTGCGTGCACCGAGGGGTGGCTGAGGATGTCCAGGACGACACCCGGGGGGGGTTGGAGTCGCTTGGACCCGATTCTGGCTAGCGCATCGGCTTCTTCATTCTTGCGCCTGTCGACCCATTCGACGATGTGGCCGGCGAAGCTAGCGCCGGCTTGGTCGACGGCGCGCTTGTATGCGATCATGTTGGCGTCGGTGGCGTCGCAGGTGCCGGAAGTCTGGCTGGCGACTAGGTCGGAATCGCCGAGGCAGCGCAGCCGTGTTGCGCCCATCTCTTTTGCGACTCGCATACCATGTAGGAGCGCCTCGTACTCGGCCATGTTGTTGGTGCAGGGCTCGAATCTGAGTTGCAAGACGTACTTCACTGTGTCGCCCTTTGGTGATGTGAGGACGACTCCCGCGCCTGCCCCTTCGAGATTTTTAGAACCGTCGAAGTGCAGTGTCCAGTGTTTAAGGTCCGCGGGGGAGCTTGGCTGCTGGGCCTCTTCCCAGTCGGCGAGGAAGTCGGCGAGTGCCTGAGATTTGATTGCATGGCGCGACTCGTAGGTGATGTTGTGGACGCCGAGCTCGACTGCCCACTTGGCGATCCGGCCGGTTGCGTCACGGTTGCGGATGATGTCGGCGAGTGGCGTCGAGGCGACTACCTTGATGGGGTGCTCGTGGAAATAAGGGGCCAGTCGCCTCTGGGCCCTGAGGACTGCGTACACCAGCTTTTGGTAGTGCGGGTACCGCTGCTTGGATTCAATAAGAGCTTCGCTGATGTAGTAGACCGGGCGTTGTACCAGCTGCTCCCTTCCTTCTTCCTTCCGTTCGACAACCATGACCGCGCTTATAGCGCGGTTCGAGGCGGCGACGTATAGGAGCATAGTCTCGTCTGGCAGCGGGGCCGCGAGGATAGGGGCATTCGAAAGGGCGTGCTGGAGTTCTTCCAGGGCCCGCTGCGCCTCATCTGTCCACCTGAATGATTCCGACTTCTTGAGCAAGCGGTAGAGTGGCATGGCCTTGTCGCCGAGCCGGGGTATGAAGCGACTGAGGGCGGCGACTCGGCCGGCGAGTTTCTGCGCGTCGACTAAGCAGGTCGGCTGCTTGGTGCGCATGACCGCCAGCGTCTTCTCGGGGTTGGGCTCGATGCCTCGTTTGGAGACGACGTAGCCTAGCAGCTGTCCGGACGGGACCCCGAATGTGCATTTTAAAGGATTGAGCTTGATCTTGTATCGCCGTAAGTTGGCGAATGTTTCGGCGAGGTCGTTGATGAGGTCGGTCTGGTGGGTCGATTTGACCACCACGTCGTCGATGTAGACATGCACATTGCGGCCGATCTGGCTTTCCAGGCAGCTGTTCATGCACCGCTGGTACGTTGCCCCGGCGTTCTTGAGGCCGAAGGTCATGGACGTGTAGCAGTAGGCGCCCATGGGCGTGATGAATGTTGTCTTCTCTTGGTCTTCCTTTGCCATCTTTATTTGATTGTACCCGGAGTACGCATCGAGGAAGCATAGTGACTCGGACCCGGCGACCGCATCGATAATTTGATCGATTCGCGGTAAGACGAATGGGTCCTTGGGGCATGCGCTGTTGAGGCTTGTGTAATCGATACACATTCGCCACGTCTTGTTTTTCTTTAACACCAGGACTGGGTTTGCCAGCCATTTTGGGTGTTTGATTTCAATGATGAAGCCGGCGGCGAGTAGCCGGTTTACTTCTTCGGCGATTGCGCGTCGCCGTTCTTCTCCTACAGGGCGCATTGCCTGCCTAACGGGTCGTGCGGAGGCGTCGACGTGTAATTTGTGCTCAGCAAGTTCTCTCGGGACACCTGGCATGTCAGACGGTTTCCATGCAAAGATATCTCGATTCTCACGGAGGAACTTGATGAGCGCGCTTTCCTATTGGGCGGACAGGCCCGTCCCAATGGTAACTTGCCTACTTGGATCGTTTTCTACAAGATCTACTTGGCGAGTGCCTGTTGCAGGCTTGAAGGCTGCTGCGGACGAGTCGAGCTCGGTTGGCTTCTCCAGGATGGCGGGGTCGTTGCGATCTACTGGGTACTTGGCGAGTTCGGCGGAGTTGTCTTGTTCGTCGGCGATGACGGCATCGGCGAGCTTGGCGCTGACGTCCTCGCATTCCAGTGCCATCTCCGGATCCCCATGGACGGTGATGACGCCTCGAGGCCCTGGCATCTTCATCATGTTGTATGCATAGTGAGGGGTCGCCATGAAGCGGGCGAACGCCTGTCGACCGAGTACGCAGTGGTAGGAGCTGCGGAAGTTCACCACCTCGAACGTTATCCGCTCGGTGCGGTAGTTCACGGGCGTGCCGAAGGTGACTGGCAATGTCACCTTGCCGATTGGGAAGGCCTTCCGCCCAGGGACGATGCCATGGAACGTAACCTTGGTGTTCTCAAGGCGTGAGTCTGGTAAACCAAGCCGCTGGAAGGTTTCGTAGTACATAATGTTGATGGAGCTTCCCCCGTCCATCAGGGTTTTTGGTAGCCAATAGTCGGCGACCTTGGGCCTGACGACTAGCGCCACTCGCCCGGGGTACTCGATGCGGGGGGCGTGATCTTCGCGGCTCCAGGTGATGCTTTGCTCGGACCAGTTGAGCCACCGGGGCACGTCAGAAAGTATGACTGCGTGTACCGCCACTGCCCTTGCGAGGACCTTCCTGTCCCGCCGGTCGCCGACCCCAGTGAAGGTGTGGAGCGAGCCGGCGCTGCGACCGAAGCCTTCCCCCTTGTGCTGGTCTTGGTCTTTTGCGCGGTCCTTGTGCTGATCACCGCCGTTGTTTTCCTTGGCGCGGCGGGCCTTTTCTATTTGCTTCAGGGAGTAGCAATTTCCCGTCGTGTGATTGGCGGGCTTGCCCTCCTTGCTGTGATAGATGCATGGTGCGTCGAGGAGGCTGCGGGCGTCGAAGCGCTTGGGCTGAGGCCGATCCTCTCGTGGTGCGCGAGTGTCGCGCCGGAACGACTTTGGCTCGCGCTGCTCGTAATCGGTGGTGGCGACCAGCTCGTTGTGTCCTCCCTCTCCGCGGCGCTTGCCGTTGTTGGGTCGGCCGGCAAAGCGATAGTCGCCGCGCCGGGGCTCCGTGTGCACAGGGCGGCGATTGCGTCGCTGACCGTACTCGTCGTCCGAGTCGACTGTAGGGTCTTCGTCGGCGTAGCGGGTGGCGATGTCGAAGAGCTCGGAGATTGAAATATTATCCCTGCTGACGCGACGGAGTTTGGCGCTTAATGGTTCGTACCGGCAGCAGCGTCGGAAGCAATAGATTGCCGTGTCCGTGCTGATGCCGTTGGAGGTTGTCCACATATCTTGCCAGCGTTGCACCCACCGGCGGGTCGACTCGCGCGGGCCTTGGACGCAACGATCCAGGTCTTCTATGGTTGTGGCACGTGTGTACGCGCTGGCGAAGTGCTGGATGAACGCGGTGCGGGCTTCTTCCCAGGAGTCAATGCTGTTGACGGTAAGGGTGTTGAACCAGTGGCGATTGACGCCGTCCATCATGAGGGGCAGGTAGCGTGCTGCGAGTAGCTCGGAGTGGCCCTGGATACCCATTGCCATGGCGTATGAGTCGATCCAGACCGTAGGGTCGATATGCGTGTCGTACTTCTCGATGTCGCGGGGTCCTTTGAACCCCACAGGGTACGGCTCGCCTCTGATCATTGGCCCGAAGCAAGCGGGGCCGATTCGAGTGAACGCGCTCTGGCGCGGGGCTTCATCGGCGTGGCGGTCGTTCAACCGATTACGCGCCCGCCATTCTTGGTCGTTGACGATGTGGGTTCGGGCGTCGACTGGCTGTCCGTTGGCGGCGACCATCACCCGCGCGGGGCGCGGCTCGACTCGGTTGTTAGACGAGTGGGCCGCACGCGGTGCTGGCGGCGGGCCGTTGTTGGCGTTGACGACTGCGCGGTTTGCTGCATCCGACGACGCTGCGCGACTGGCGGATGTGCGCGAGTAGAGTCGCCCTTGCGAATCGGCTGCGGCGTGCTGTTGTTCCAATGCCTTGGCGACCAAGGCCTTGGCATGCTGGACAAGGATTGCTCCATCTCCCGTTTCAGGGATTCTTGCGAGGACGGCCTGAGCAGCCGCAACGTTGTCAGCTGGAGACGAATGCAGCGGTAGGCCGTTGGCGTCAACTTCTGCTTGAGGAACTTCGGGTGGTGGCGGAGGAGGTGGCGGAGGTGCTCCGCGCGCCGCTCTGTCGGCGGCAGCCCGACTTCCTTCCGGGATGTCAGGGTTCTGGATTCGGGCGACCCGGATTTCTCCGTCTGGGTCGTCGAAGTTAAGGCGCGCGCTGGGGAAGTCGTTCGCGCGGGCGCGCTCCATGCGCCGGCGGTTTCGCTGCTGACGATAGTGAGATACGGCTCTCACTTCGTCTTGCTCGAGACGAAATTTCTGCCTTTCGGCGAGCTCCTTTTTCCTCTGCTCTTCGAGGGCCGCCCGGTGGGCCTCGATCTCCGTTGCGGTGGCGGTTGCAGGGAGGGGGGTGGTGAAGGCGTCGACTGGAAGTTCCTCCCCGCCCCCTGCCATGAAGACTGCGGTCGGGTAGCGGTAGCGTGGGGCCTCGACGGAGTCCGAATCGGAGTCGCTGCCGAAGAGGGAGAGGATGGAGTCGTCCTCGAGGCCACCTTCGAAGTCGCTCGGGTGGGAGACCAAGGAGATAGAGTCCTTGTCCGATGCCGCGACGACAGAGCGGGCAGTCGGGGGCGCAGCGGTGGACCCGGCAATCGATGTCATAGCGATGATGTCTGAGAAGTCGGTGTCGATCGCGGCGATGACGGAGTCGATGGCTGGGACGATGTCGGCGGAGTCGGCGACTGTCGAGGCAACAGTGGAGTTGGCGGCCGGTGCCACGACCGCCGACTCGGCGTCGTCTTCCAGGGCTGTTTCAGCCTCTGCGTATACCTCGCCGGTGACCGGGCGAGTAGCAGTGAGGAGCTGTCCCGGCGCGAAGGGGTCATGCGACTGACCGGGACGAGGCTCAGCGGGGTCGCTGACGCCGCGAGCCCAACGAAGAGGTTGATGGAGCCGATCGGCACCATCCAGGCGTGCTTGAGAGGCGACGAGGCGGGCCGGTAGGTGCTTGGCTGGATGTGGAAGAAATTGCCGGTGGCGATCATCCTGCCGGAGGCAACCGGCCGCCGCACTGGCGAGTAGGGCCTCGCCGTAGCTCGGAGGCTTGATGTCCCATGCCCCACGGTGGGCGCCACTGTCGTGGATGTGACCACGGCAGATGCTACAGGGGGTAGCACTTCGTTGATGCGAGGGGAAGGGAACATCGCCATCTACGGGTCGAGGTGCAAGAGACGCAAGGGTTTTACCCAGGTTCAGCCCCTCCGGAGAGTAAAAGGCCTACGTCCTGCTAGATCTTTATTACTCAGTGGAGAATTACAATGGGGGGGCTCAGCCGGCGGCTATGCCAGGAGCTTACAAGGGGAGATCGAGTCTCAGATGACGTGTCCTCTAGGGTTTAAGCTCGGGGGTTTATATAGGCACCCCCGATCTAGGGTTACATGGAGATAACTCCGAATCGTATCAGTTGCTACTAATCCGGGATTCGCTAACCCTCTTGCAAGTAAACTTCTTATCCAGACGCACAGATTTCCTTCTTGAGATCACAGCCCAGTCACCTTAGGGCCCAGTCGCTCAGGCGACTGGCGACCCGCCTGGGCCTCCGTCTTCATGGCGAGTGGGACTGGCGACCCCCCCCCTATGGGCATATCCCCATCAGATGATAGAAGTTTTGATGGTGAAGTTGGGACTTCACGAGGAGGACCTTGATGACATTGTGTTCTAGGACGAAGGAAGCCAACATGAGTAGGCAACTCGCTGTCTTGTTATGGATTATGTACACACAGATCGGTCAACATTAGATCTTGCCAAGGATGTGGAGATTAAAGTGTTGAAGATATCTATGCATATTCCATTTTGCACGTCTTGGTGACTCGGAGAAGGTAATGAATGGGGGATCTTGGGTGGAGAAGTCAGTCGCCATGGCCCCCTATGGGGATTCACCAAACCCGATCGAGCTGACTACATTGCTTATATGGATACATATACATGATCTCCCGTTTTGGCTACAGAGATATGATCAAAACCCTAGCAAGCAAGGTGGGGGAGTTTGAGGCAGTGGACCCTCCATCAAATGATTTTACTGGTTAGTTTACGCAACTAAAGTTAGGATTGATATCGGAAAATAGTTGAAGCATGTAGTCTTGATTATCAGAAATTCAAAATGGCAGCTCTTTTTAGTCAAATACGAACGATTGTCTAACTGGTGTGCAGTCTGTGGTATGTTGGGCCACCTCTACAAGGATCATGGTGATGGTGTGCATAGCCCTAAGGCGTTGGTCTTCAAAGACATGAGGGCGAGCTTTGGACCATGTTCATTTGGTTGTTTTGTTGGCCGTGGTAGAGGACGATGAGCTGGCCATGGAGGAAGAGGTGGTTGTGGTGGCAGACCCCTTTGGTGATCTCGACAAAGATATGTGATGCGATGATGCTATGGAAGAGGAGGACCCAACTGATCCGAATAGGAAGCATGTTGCACTCATTGCAGCTCTTGATGGCACCAATCAAGAAATTGTTGGTGACATCCGAAACATGTTTCCCTTAGGGAGTACCGACGGGACCAATGAGTCTCATCGGCCTGAACTGTCGGGGAGCAAGCAATGCCTCGACAATCCATGACCTTCATGACTTTGTCAGAAAGTGTAAGGGTATTTTACCCTTATCCATTATTTTGGTAACTATGACACCGTGCTAGAGTATTTGGACTAATACATGTCTACAAGATAATTCACAGGTATTAGCCAAAGAGGTATAATGGTGTATCGATGGAACAAGAAGGCAACGGGAGACCCCCCAATTCGATGAAGAATCAGCAAGGTTTTCCAGAGACTGGCCGGTCCCAGATCCGGTCGGACCGGGCGCCGGACCACCCGGTCACCAACCGGACCAAGGACCGGTGCCATCCGGACAAGATCCAGTAAAGAATGAAGAGTTGTCCGGTCAGTGTCCGGTCGCCAGCCCGGTTTGAACCGGCTGCTCCGGTTCCCCGGAGGCCAGACGGCGTCCCGGCTGCAACCGCCTTTGCGCCTGTGCCATCCGGGCACTATCCAGAAAGAATGGCGCCTGCCCGGTCAAGACCCGGTCCCAGCTCCGGTTGGAAACCGCCGCCGGTCAGTGGCCCGGTCGGAGCTGTGGACCGGCCTGTCCGGCGCAGATCCGGTCGACCGGGCTCCTCGAGAATCTCGATGTGGCAAGTGACCAACGGCCATATTTCGAAGAACACTATAAATAGGCCTTCTTCTACCTCTGAACAGTTAGGCACTACACTACAAGATGTTCTTGAGCTCCTTCTCTCATACTCCATTGTTAGAAACACCAAAAGCCTCAGATCTCCCTCCTCCTCCACCCAAACTCAAATCCCTCCGGGGAAACGATAGAGGAGGACCCGATCTACCGTTCTACCAAGCCAAATCTCATTCCCCCTTGTATTCATCAAGAAGCTTGCTTCCTAGGGTTCCTTGGAAACCCTAGGTGGGCAAGAGGAGTCCGGAAGCATCCGGGCTGTGGATCTGCTCCGGGCAAGATTGTGAAGGTTTGGAGGCTACCTCAAAGTCTACCACAAGTGAGAGAGCTATTCCTTCGTGGGATAGGCTCCGGAGAATAGGGTGAGCCTTCGTGGCGCGGGGAATCCTTCGTGGGACCTCCACTCCTCCAAACGTGACGTACCTTGTTGCAAAGCAAGGGAACACGGGAATACATCCTCGTCTCCGCGTGCTATCGGTTATCTCTAACCGAACTCCTTACTTGTGATTTAACTGCCTGTGAGAGCCTTCGTGCTCGAGTTAGTTGTATCCTCATATAGGTTGCTTCACCTAGTTTGCATTAGGCTCACCTTTGTATTCCGCAAAGCCTAATATTGCAAAGAAAGAATTAAAATCTGTAGAAACCTATTCACCCCCTCTAGGTTTACCATCTCTATACTTTCAATTGGTATCAGAGCCTGGACTCTTTTTAAGGGCTTCACCGCCTTAAGAGTGAGATGGATAAACTATTCGAGGGTCTAGATGATGACTCTAACCTTTCGGTTAAAGAAATGAAATCTAGATTCTTGGCATATGATGCCGAGAAGAAGAAAAAGGAGGATGAACTACAAAGCCAAATGGCAGAAATGTCTGTCATGCTTAAGAACCTAACTGCTAGTGGAGCTCGTAGTGGGACTTCGGGCTCTAAGGAAACTTACAATGAAGTTAACCATGACTATCCCAGAAACACTTCACCCATGCCTCATATAAACCATAGTGGGACCATTCCCCATTTTGATGGAACTCACTTTCCACATTGGAAATCTTCTATGGAATCTCATATTCGCAGCTGCAGTGTGGAGCTATGGGAGATCATTCTTCATGGATACCGGGAGCCACAAGATCCCATTCGATTGACCTCCACCGAGTTCTACAACCGTCAACTCAATGCCTCCGCACGTGACAAGATTAGAAGTGGCATCAATCGCAAGCTTCTTGATCAAGTCAATGACATCAGCTCCGCTAAAGAGTTGTGGGATCGAATCGTAGTACTCACAGAGGGAACCGATTTGATCCAATCATCTCTTTATGAGACCGCAAAGCAAGAAGCTCACCGGTTCATGATTCGAGAAGGAGAATCCTTGGCCGATGCCTATGCAAGGCTTGGTGCTCTTAAAGTAAGGATCAAGGGACTTGGTGCTGAGAAGTATGATGATGGCTTTGAAATGAATGAAGGATTCATAAAGTCCAAGGTCATTGCTATGATTGCTGTCAAGCAAGAAGATACCAACCTTGCACTCAACTTGCAAATCATGACCAAGAGTGCCGATCTGAACTCCGATGATCTAGTCTCCTATGTGGCCGCCAATGAAAACATGGCCAAGGCAGGAAAAATGCTCATGGCAATGAACCGTGTTGATGAAGCCTCACACAACCATGAAGCGCCACACAACCTTGCTCTCAAGGCTAGAGCTGACCATGGAGGAGAAGAAGAATATGAAATTGAAGAAGATGAGGAGATGACTTCAACTAGTGACATCGCCACTGATTTTGCCTTCTTTGCCAAGAAGTACAAGGGAAAGTTGCCTATGCTCCTCAATGACAAGAAGAAGAAGAGAACTTGCTACAATTGTGACGAAGAGAGCCACTTTGCAAATGAGTGCCCTTATGAGAAAAGGGTTGACAAGCCAAAGTTCATCAAAGGGGTCAAGCCAAGATTGAAGCCAAACCCAATCAACGATCGATACAAGAGGAACAAGGGAAGAGCCTTTGTTGGGGCCGAGTACTTGTCCGATGAAGAAGAGGAAGATGAGGAGAAGGAGGCCGGAGTGGCCGGCTTGGCTTTCTCTAAGCCCGGGTCACTCTTCACATATGACTACTCCAAGGATTACTCCACGGAGAATGATGTTGGTTCTTCCTTCATGGCAAGAATAACACAAGATGATGACTCCGACGACTCTTCCTCATCTACAACCGTTGGCTCTTGTCTTATGGCAAGAGAAACCAAGGTAATGGAACCCCCACCTTCTTTGTCTAGTGTCCTTGATAATGAAGCTGAAAATCAAGATGAATTAACTGTGCTTAAGGAACTTTACAATGTTAGATGCACCCTTCGTGGTGAAGCTCTTGTCAAATTTGATTTCTTGATGGACTCTCTCAAAGAAAAGGATGAGTCCATTGAGGAATTAGAATATCATTTGAATGATAAGGAAAGGAGATTCAATCTCCTAAGACAAGAGCTAAAAACCGAAAGGTGCATATCTCAAGGTCTTAAGCAACAAATTGAAACTTATGAACTAGATAAAGTTAAGGATCTTGAAACTATTGAAAGGGCTCAATCATTGACCCAAGAGCTTAATGCCTCAAAGGAGGAACTTGAAGTTGCTCATGCTTCTCTCACTAGGGATCTTGACCACCTTGAAAGAGCTAACAAGCTTGTCAAGGATGAGCTCAAGAAACTTGGAAAGAACCATGACCTACTCCAAGAAACCTACTCTAAAGCTCTTGAATCAATGAATGATTCTATTGTTGATAAAAATGTTGCTAGTTCCTCCACCACCTTTACTAGTGAGCATGCTAAGCTTGTTGCGGAACATGTTCGTTTACAAGAGGAACTATCTTTGCATGTTGAGACCAATACATATCTTGAATCTTTGGTAACCAAATATGGTCTCAACTATTATCCTAATGAATCGGCTTGTGAGCAAGCAACTACTCTTGAGGAAAATGTTAGGTTGAAGAAAGAACTTGCCAAGTTCACCACAACCAAGAGTAAGATGGGATTGGATGACCTCTTGAGTAAGCAAAGGTCAAACAATCAAAAGTATGGACTTGGGTATGTTCCCAAGCCCTACAAGAAGAACAACTACAAGAAAGAGAAGCCCGCTCAAGAAAAGAACAAGAAGGTCACTAATGATGGCAAAGCCCCAAAGGGCAAAGCCACTAGTGGTGACCGCACGGGGCCAAACAATCACTATGCTTTATTTGTTGATTATTATGGTGATGTTTATGCTAACTATGTTGGTCCTTGTAATGGCTATGCTTATAGAGGGTACTCGATTTGGGTACCAAAAGATCTTGTTGCCATGACTAGGGAACCCATTAATCAATGGGTTCCTAAATCCTCTACTTGATTTTGTAGGGGTATTCCTCCGGTGGTCCAAAATGGGTGTTTGATAGTGGATGCACCAATCATATGACCGGAGGAAGAGGTGTGCTTGACCAATTCATTGAAGATATTAACAAGAAGTCAAGCATTACCTTTGGTGACAACTCAAAGGGAAAGGTACTTGGGTATGGCAAGGTGGCAATCTCTAAGGACTTGTGCCTTGAGACGGTCATGCTTGTTGAACACCTTGGTTATAACTTGCTTTCTATATACCATCTTGCCGATGCCGGTTACAATTCATATTTTACTAAATATTATGTGCAAGTCTTTAGGAGTGACAATCTCAAATTGGTCCTTGTTGGATATGTGGAGAACAACCTTTACGTGGTTGACCTCTCGAAAGAGAGCCCCTCTCCCTCCACATGTCTAATGGCGGCCAAGCATGACGAAGGTTGGTTGTGGCATCGCCGCCTTGGTCATGTTAACATGAGGAATCTTAAACAACTCCTAAAGGGTGAGCACATTGTTGGACTAACCGGCATTTCCTTTGAGAAAGATCGTGTATGCAGTGCATGTGTAGCCGGAAAACAACTCAAGAAGAAACATCCTATCAAGAGTATTGTCACCACATCTAGGCCTTTGGAGCTCCTTCATTTGGATCTCTTTGGGCCATCACATTATGATACTCTTGGTGGGAGCAAGTATGGACTTGTCATTGTTGATGATTACTCAAGATACTCTTGGGTCTTTCTCCTTAAGTCTAAGGATGAGACCCATAGAGAGTTCATCACCTTCGCCAAGAAAGCTCAACGTACATATGAATCCGAGATCAAGGCGATTAGGACCGACAATGGCACCGAGTTCAAGAACTACACTATGCAAGAGTTTGTTGATGATGAGGGCATCAAGCATGAGTTTTCAGCTCCATATACCCCTCAACAAAATGGTGTTGTTGAAAGGAAGAACCGGACTATCATTGAGATGGCAAGAACCATGTTGAGTGAATTCAACTCACCCCACAACTTTTGGGGAGAAGCCATCTCTACAGCTGTCCACTACTCCAACCGGCTCTTCCTCCGCCCCCTCCACAACAAAACTCCATATGAGCTTCTCACAGGTAACAAGCCTAATGTCATGTACATTCGTGTCTTTGGATGCAAATGTCTTGTTAAGAACAATAAAGGGAAGCTTGGTAAATTTGAAACTAGAACTATAGAGGGCATTTTTGTTGGATATGCGGAGAACTCCCACGCCTATAGATACTACAACCGGTCCACTGGGACTATTGAAGTATCTTGTGACGTGGTGTTCTTGGAGGATAATGGCTCCCAAGTGGAGCAAGTTGTTCCATGTGTTGCAGGTAATGATGATGATCCATCTAGTGCCATCAAGCATATGGGCATTGGACACATCCGGCCCATGGAAGTTCATAGTGATGATCAAGGTGATGGAATAGAAGTATCAAGCTCACCTCAAGTTGAGCCTAGCTCAACTCAAGTTGAACCATCAAGTGCAACCCAAGATGTATCCTCCACTCAAGATGAGCCACATCCCGAAGAACAAGAAGAAAGCCCTCAACCCACTGAGCAAGACCATGATGATGATCAAGAAACATCTTCAACTCATGTTCAAGCTCAAGTTGTCCCTCATGATCAAGTATTAGCAAGAGATGAATTCATTGATCATGAAGGAACCATTCGGAAGATCAAGGCGGCTACAAGGGCAAGTGACATGAAAGTAGATCTTGTCCTTGGTAGCATCTCAAAAGGAGTGGTAACTCGTAGACACCATGCATTACTTATGACTTATTGTCAACATCATGCTTTTGTGTCTAGTTTTGAGCCACTCAAGGTACATGAAGCCTTGGTTGATCCGGATTGGGTCATTGCCATGCAAGAAGAATTGGAGTGTTTCACTCGCAATGAAGTATGGTCTCTAGTTGAGAGACCCAAGGATCATCGCATCAATGTTATTGGGACCAAATGGGTATTCAAGAACAAGCAAGATGAGGATGGCATTGTCATTAGAAATAAAGCAAGGTTAGTGGCGCAAGGGTTTGCCCAAATAGAAGGTATGGATTTTGAGGATACCTTTGCGCCGGTAGCCCGTCTTGAAGCTATTCGTCTTTTGCTTGCATTTGCATCTTTCCACAATTTCAAACTATATCAAATGGATGTGAAAAGTGCATTTTTGAATGGCCCTCTAAAAGAAACCGCATATGTAGCTCAACCCCCGGGTTTCGAAGACCCATGCCGACCCAACCATGTGTATTTACTCCATAAGGCACTCTACGGTCTCAAGCAAGCTCCACGTGCTTGGTATGAGTTCCTTAGGGATTTTCTACTACAAGATGGGTTTTGCATGGGTACGGTCGATTCCACCCTTTTCACCAAGCGGGTTAAAGGGGGTGGCTTGTTTATATGTCAAATATATGTTGATGATATTATATTTGGTGGAACTAACCCCAATCATAACAAAGCTTTTGAGCTATTGATGACTAGGAAATTTGAGATGTCCATGATGGGGGAGTTGAAGTTCTTCCTAGGCTTCCAAGTGAGGCAACTTGCAAAAGGCACCTTCATCTCTCAAGAAAAGTATGTGAAGGACATGCTCAAGAAATTCAACATGACCAATGCAAGCCCAATGAAGACACCCATGCCCGTAAAGGGGCAACTTGGCTCATGTGACGGTGAGAAGGATGTGGATATAAAGGTATACCGTTCCATGATAGGATCCTTGCTCTACCTTTGTGCCTCTAGGCCGGATATCATGCTAAGTGTAGGGATGTGTGCTCGTTTTCAATCCGCTCCTAAGGAGAGCCATTTGATGGCGGTCAAACGGATTCTAAGATACCTTGTTCTCACTCCTACTCTCGGGCTATGGTATCCAAAGGGGTCAACCTTTGAACTCATTGGCTATTCGGATTCCGATTGGGCCGGTGATAAGGTTGACCGGAAGTCTACCTCCGGGGCTTGCCAATTTATTGGCCGGTCATTGGTGAGTTGGTCATCCAAGAAACAAAACTCCACCGCTTTATCCACCGCCGAAGCCGAATACATATCCGCGGCATCTTGTTGCACTCAATTGTTATGGATGAAGCAAACCTTGAAAGACTATGGTGTGTCTCTTGGTACGGTGCCTCTTCTATGTGACAATGAAAGTGCAATAAAGATCGCCAATAACCCGGTTCAACATTGTCGCACCAAACATATTGACATTCGCCATCACTTCCTACGTGACCATGTTGCCAATAAGGATATTGATCTCACTCATGTGGGAACAACCTACCAATTGGCGGATATTTTCACTAAGCCTTTGGATGAAGCCCGGTTTGTAAACTTGAGAGGAGAACTTGGTATTCTTGATCCTAAAAACTTGGATTGAATCAACTTCTTGCACTATATTCTTGCATTTATCTAACTATCTAGCTTAGAGGCATAGCACATATGGGGATAGTCATCTTACCATGTCTTGGTATGATGCATACCCATGTGTGCAACATAAATAGACCCAATGTCATTATATGGACCCAAGTGAAAGTGCATGGAGCCCCCATGTGTGGTTTTGGTAATTAATGACAATCCCTATGGACTAATGTTTGCATTGAGTTATATTTGTAGGAGTTGTCCATAGGCAATTCTTGAACCATATGTTGGCTTCAAGGTTGCAATAAGAAGAAATTGATGAAGGATATCAAGTGTCAAGTATGTCTTGAAGATGAAGATGAAGTGAGCCCTCAAGTTACTTCAAGACATCAACATGATGAAGAATGAAGAAATGATGTGCAAGTTCAAGATGAGCCATCTCGAAGAGATCCTTTGCTTGAGTCTTGCCATCCATATGGTGATCATGGATATGTGAAGATGCGCCGAAGAAGAAGCTCTCCCATGGTGGTTTATGGGGGAGCAATCTACAAGACTTCGTCAAGCAAGCACAAGCAAGAAAGGCGTTCCATCTTGTTGAGGTCAAGATCGTCGTCATCAAGCTCAAGTGGAATGCGCAAGTATAAGGTTTGCTCTTGATAGGGTTTCTTTCTCACCGGTCTCATAGTGTAGTTGGAGACCGGTTTATAGTTTAGTTGCCGTACTATCAAGAGGGCTCTCGAGTGAGTAACTCGATCGTATCATTCGGAGAGAGCTCAAACCTTTGCATCCTTGCATCATCTTTCTTGGTTATTATTTGGATCTTATCCATGTGATGATTTAGAGCTTGTGCTTATTCTCATGACAAGCTCTAGTTCATCAAGAATGGTTTTTGCACGGGCAACTTGTTGCATTTTCAAGATTGGAGGTTTTACCGGTATGTCTTTTTTAGATAGGTCAAACCTTTCATCATTTGTTTCTATCCTCCCTTGTTGGACTATGATGGTTTCCTGCATGATCTTGTAGAGCTTGTTCCTAGCTTTAAAACAAGCCCAAGATCATCAAAATCGGAGTCCGGATGCTAAAGTTATGCCCGTTTCAGTTTGATGTTTCTGCCAGTTTTCAGGGGGGCGGATATTCCGGCCCAAGTTTGGGGCGGATAATCCGGCCCCCCGGAAAAATCCGGTTTTTGGACAAATCCGGGCAAATATCCGGCCAAATGTCCGGCCCCCATCCTGAGAGCAGTTTTCTCATGTCCTTAGCCGTTTTTCGGGGCCCGGATATTTTGCAAATATCCGGCCCGGAAAATCCGGCCTGAGCTGACCCAAACGGTCATATTTCGATGGGAGGGGGTATTTAAGCCCCCCTTCTTCCTCCTTGGGCAGCTACCTCTTCCCCTTTGTGCTCTCCACCATTGTTGACCTTGAGAGCTTCCCTTTCCCTCTACTCCTCCTATGCTTCTTGAATCTTTTTGAGGGAAAAGGAAGAGGAGATCTAGATCTACATTCCTACCAATCAAATCCCTCTCTTTGTGAGGGGAATCCACTAGATCTAGATCTTGGAGAAATTTGGTGTTCCTCCTCTTATTTGTTCTTCCTCTCTTATTCCCCCAATAGCTTTTGTAGCTTTGTTGGAATTTGAGAGAGAAGGACTTGAGCATCTTTGTGGTGTTCTTGCCATTGCATTTGGTGCATCGGTTTGAGTTCTCCACGGTGATTCGTGGAGGTGAAAGCAAGAAGGTTGTTACTCTTGGGTTCTTGGAACCCTAGACGGATTCTAGGCCTTTGTGGCATCTTAGTGGTGTTCTTGGGGACTCCAATTAAGTTGTGGAGAATCTTCAAGGGCAAGGCCTTTGTGGCATCTTTGTGGTGTTCTTGGGGACTCCAATTAAGTTGTGGAGAATCTTCAAGGGCAAGGCCTTTGTGGCATCTTTGTGGTGTTCTTGGGGACTCCAATTAAGTTGTGGAGAATCTTCAAGGGCAAGGCCTTTGTGGCAATTTGTTGGGAGCCTCCAATTAAGTTGTGGAGATAGCCCCAAGCTTTGTGCGGGTTCGGTGACCTTCCTAAGGTCCCATAGTGGATCGAGGACATCCCTTTTGGTGGGAATTCTCGAGGAGAATACGGTGGCCCTCGTGCATTTGGAGTGACTTGTCCTCCACACCGCTCCAACGGAGAGTAGCACTCGCAAGAGTGTGAACTTCGGGCTACATCGTTGTCTCCGCGTCACTTCGGTTATTCCTATACCCGAGCTCTTTACTTATGCACTTTACTTTGTGATAGCCATCGTGCTTGAAGTTATATATATATCGTGCTATCACATAAGTTGCTTGTCTTGCTTAGCATAAGTTGTTGGTACACATAGGTGAACCATTGCTTAGAATAAGTTGTTGGTGCACATAGGTGAACCATAGTTTATAGGCTTTGGGCTTGACAAAGTAAACGCTAGTTTTATTCCGCATTTGTTAAGCCCATCTCGTAAAAGTTTTAAATCGCCTATTCACCCCCCCTCTAGGCGACATCCGTGTCCTTTCACCAAGCACGTCTCTTCGAGGTCACATGACATTTGCGCTTTCACATAGGGGGAGTAATCCCCCGCCCCTCATTTAGTCTCAATTGCAACTTGATTTGGCTATACAAGGCTAAATGATCTTATTGCAAAAATCACTTCAAAATGACTTATGATTCTTGATTTATATTTCGAATCATGCCCATTGTTGCTATTTACATCTTGTTTGGATTTTCACTCCAATGGGTATGCCTAGAGAATTTTGTGTTTCCAACCCCATGTCTATGCTCATCTCATCATCCTCTATCTATCTATATGTACATGTCATCATCATATGAGCATTCATCCACACTTACACAAAGAATAGGGGCAAAACGAGGCAAAACGAGACACAACTGTGTGGCCGGTCTCTGGCCCGGTTGGACCGGCCCCTGGGCCGGATCAGCCGGCGCCAGGTCCGGTCGACCGGACGCCCGACCGGCCGGGCGGCTGTTATGTTTTGAAGAAGGATACCCCTTGGGGGCTTCTTCCTCATTATCCCCCAACCTCCAAACACTCCATGGCCGCCGCCCCCACCAGCTCCACCACGCCCTAGGCCCTTCCCCCCACTAGTTTCTCCCCAAACTACACTCAACCATAGATCGGGATCCCTCAAGCCTCTTCACCAAAGGATTTGGTCCCTCCCAAGCTATTTTGGGAGATCTTGGGGATTTGGTCCTCAAGCCCTCTTCACGTGTTCCTCCTGCTCACTTGGGCAAAGAGGACAATGTCTTCGGGTAACTCTTTCTCCCTATCCCTCTCCCTCTTGCTTTTCCTCTCCCATTGCCAAATTTTGAGGAACTTTGAGAAAAATTAGGGTTAGGGTTAGTAAGTCCTCATGCCAACTAGAGTGTCTCACATGCCTATGCACATTGTTCACTCTCCTAGTATAGTCTATGTTCAAGTTTATGAGTTTTTGCATGATTTTGTGTCGAATTTCTGGGCAAACATCACAAATCAGCATGACCCGGTTTACAGCCCGGTCGACCGGCCTCTCAACCGGCTGGTCCGGCGCCTTGTCCGGTCAACCGGATGGAAAACCGGCTGGTCCGGTCCACCGTCCGGTCTGACCGGCCCCTGCGCCGGCTAGCCCAGCTTTTTCGCATACTTTCGTCGAAACACTTGGATATAGGCTATGCTTTTGGCTTCCTCATATATACTGATGACATGTACACTTATCCCCCTGCTCCCTCTTGTTCTACTTTGCTGACTCACAGGAAGTTGGAGCGGTGAGGATCGTGGCACTACCGCCAAGAGAGGAAGGCTTGCAACGGCTCCACCACGCCGTGCTAGTGGCCGTGCAGCTCAGCCCACTGGTGGCAGCTCAGCTAGGGGACGCATCAAGTCATCTGCCAATAAGAGGAAAGATAAACATGTAGCTCAAGATGGTGATGAGGTATTGCCAACATTCCATGTTGGTAATGTACAAGTTGGTGCATGGAGAAGACTCAGAGAGTCCAACCCCTATCGTTTTGAGGAACCTACATACACAGAGGGAGATAAATTTTTCTGGACCAAGACACAGCAAGTCATGTGGGACGACTACTATAACTCCCAAGAGCACATGAAGACAGGCACCATTGTTATGCCCAAGGCCATCAAGGATGTCATTGGAATGTATGAAGCCACCAAGTTTCGCTTTGTGGTTGAGACCTTGAGGCGGATGGGATTGTATGATCTTATGTGTTTGACACCTTCTGATGGGTGCTACTTGATACGTCTCCAGCGTATCGATAATTTCTTATGTTCCATGATACTTTATTGATGATACCTACATGTTTTATGCACATTATATGTCATATTTATGCATTTTCTGGAACTAACCTATTAACAAGATGCCGAAGAGCCAGTTGTTTTTGTTTTTGGTTTGAAATCCTAGTAAGGAAATATTCTCGGAATTGGACGAAATCTTCGCCAGGGTCCTATTTTTGCACGGAGCTTCCGAAGACCGAAGAGATAACGAAGTGGGGCCACGAGGTGGCAGACCACGGCGGCGCGGCCCGGCCCTGGCCGCGCCACCTCGTCCCCGGGCCCTCGTGTGGCCCCCGACCTACCCTTCCGCCTACAAATAGCCTCCGTCGCGAAACCCCAGCCGAGAGCCACGATACGGAAAACCTTCCGAGACGCCGCGCCGCGAATCCCATCTCGGGGATTCAGGAGATCGCCTCCGGCACCCTGCCGGAGAGGGGATTCATCTCCGGAGGACTCTTCATCGCCATGATCGCCTCCGGAGTGATGAGTGAGTAGTTCACCCTGGACCATGGGTCCATAGCAGTAGCTAGATGGTCGTCTTCTCCTTGTTGTGCTTCATTGTTGGATCTTGTGAGCTGCCTAACATGATCAAGATCATCTATATGTAATACTATATGTTGTGTTTGTCGGGATCCGATGGATAGAGAATACTATGTTATGGTGATTATCAATCTATTGTTTATGTGTTGTTTATGATCTTGCATGCTCTCCGTTATTAGTAGAGGCTCTGGCCAAGTTTTTACTCTTAACTCCAAGAGGGAGTATTTATGCTCGATAGTGGGTTCATGCCTTCATTGACACCTGGGACAGTGACAGAAAGTTCTAAGGTTGTGATGTGCTGTTGCCACTAGGGATAAAACATTGATGCTATGTCTAAGGATGTAGTTGTCGATTACATTACGCACCATACTTAATGCAATTGTCTGTTGCTTTGCAACTTAATACTGAATGGGGTTCGGATGATAACCTGAAGGTGGACTTTTTAGGCATAGATGCAGTTGGATGGCGGTCTATGTACTTTGTCGTAATGCCCAATTAAATCTCACTATATTTATCATATCATGTATATGCATTGTTATGCCCTTCTCTATTTGTCAATTGCCCGACTGTAATTTGTTCACCCAACATGCTTTTATCTTATGGGAGAGACACCTCTAGTGAACTGTGGACCCCGGTCCTATTCTTTACATAGCATACAATCTACTGCAATTGTGTTTTACTGTTTTCTTTGCAAACATCTTCCACTCGATACGTTTAATCCTTTGTTACAGCAAGCCGGTGAGATTGACAACCTCACTGTTTCGTTGGGGCAAAGTACTTTGGTTTTGTTGTGCAGATTCCACGTTGGCGCCGGAATCCCTGTTGTTGCGCCGCATCACATTTCGCCACCATCAACCTTCAACGTGCTTCTTGGCTCCCTGGTTCGATTAAACCTTGGTTTCATACTGAGGGAAACTTGCTTCTATACGCATCATACCTTCCACTTGGGGTTCCCAACGGACGTGTGCATCTACGCGTATCAAGCTAAATTTCTGGCGCCGTTGCCGGGGAGATCAAGACACGCTGCAAGGGGAGTCTCCACTTCTCAATCTCTTTACTTTGTTTTTGTCTTGCTTTATTTTATTTACTACTTTGTTTGCTGCACTAAATCAAAATACAAAAAAATTAGTTGCTAGTTTTACTTTATTTGCTATCTTGTTTGCTATATCAAAAACACAAAAAATTAGTTACTTGTCTTTACTTTATTTGCCTAGTTTACTTTATTGCTACTAAAATGAGTAATCCTGAAGTTGAAGTTCGTTCTTTTAAGCAACAAGGTGGAGAAAGTTTTAAAGATGCTTGGTATAGAATTAGTAATGCTCATCATAGGTGCATTAAGAAACACTCCACCACTATCCTTCTTAGAAACTTTTATGTTGGTTTATCTAGTTGGAATAGGTATGTTCTTGATACTCTTTCGGGAGGCAATTTCCTAGGTACTCCCGCTTTAGAAGCTAGTTGCATCATTGAGAGTCTAGTTGGAATACCACCTGTTAATGAAGTTAAAATTGAAATCTCTCTTGAAGATGTTATGAAAAAATTGGAAACCATAGAGAAATTTTTTCAAGTGTTGAAACTAAATTGGGAATGTTATTTGATAAAACTTATGAACTTGATAAATCCTTAGGAGGAATTGATGAAAGAATTAGTGTCCTAGGAACTTGTGTTGTCCATGATAATCAAACCAATAGGATTGATGAACTTGAAAAAGCTATGGGAACCTTGGGTTCAACCTTTTCTTCTCTCAAGTATAATGAGAAAGCTTATGTGGGTAAAGAGCAAAAATTCATGTACGCCTCTAAAGTGCCTAAACAAAAGAATTATTATAGGCCTAAAATTTCTAAAACCCCTAGCACTACCATAGAGAATTTAGATAATGGAGCACCTAAAGTACCCTCTGCAACAAGTTGTGTTTGCATGAAAAATAATAATGTTGATGCTTCATCTCTCGATAATACTTGATTTGCACTTTCTGCGCCTAGCTGAAAGGCGTTAAAGAAAAGCGCTTATGGGAGACAACCCATGTTTTTACTACAGCAATTTTTTGTTTTGTTGAGTCTTGGAAGTTGTTTACTACTGTAGCAACCTCTACTTATCATGTTTTTGTGCCAAGTAAACTTTCTATGTCAAAGTTGATGTTATATTTGGGATCGCTGCGCAGAAACAGCATTGCTGTCTGTCACGAATCTGGGCACAGTTCTCTGTAGAAAATTCGAAAAAATCTGCCAATTTACGAGCGTGATCCTCAGATATGTACGCAACTTTCATTAGTTTTGAGTTTTTCCATTTGAGCAAGTCTGGTGCCAGCTTTAAATTCGTCTTTACGGACTGTTCTGTTTTTGACAGATTCTGCCTTTTATTTCGCATTGCCTCTTTTGCTATGTTGGATTTATTTCTTTGATCCATTAATGTCCAGTAGCTTTATGCAATGTCCAGAAGTGTAAAGAATGATTGTGTCACCTCTGAATGTGTGAATTATCAATTGTGCACTAACCCTCTAATGAGTTTGCTTGAAGTTTGGTGTGAAGGAAGTTTTTAAGGGTCAAGAGAGGAGAATGATATACTATGATCAAGAGGAGTGAAAGCTCTAAGCTTGGGGATGCCCCGTGGTTCACCCCTGCATATTTTAAGAAGACTCAAGCGTCTAAGCTTGGGGATGCCCAAGGCATCCCCTTCTTCATCGACAACATCATCGGTTCCTCCCCTGAAACTATATTTTTATTCAATCACATCTTGTGTTCTTTACTTGGAGCGTCGGTTTGTTTTTGTTTTTGTTTTTGTTTGAATAAAATGGATCCTAGCATTCACTTTGTGGGAGAGAGACACGCTCCGCTGTTGCATATGGACAAATATGTCCTTAGGCTTTACTCATAATGTTCAAGGCGAAGTTTCTTCTTCGTTAAATTGTTATATGGTTGGAATTGAAAAATGCTACATGTAGTAATTCTAAAATGTCTTGGATAATGTGATACTTGGCAATTGTTGTGCTCATGTTTAAGCTCTTGCATCATATACTTTGCACCCATTAATGAAGAAATACATAGAGCTTGCTAAAATTTGATTTGCATATTTGGTCTCTCTAAGGTCTAGATAATATCTAGTATTGAGTTTTGAACAACAAGGAAGACGGTGTAGAGTCTTATAATGTTTACAATATGTCTTTTATGTGAGTTTTGCTGCACCTGTTCATCCTTGAGTTTGCTTCAAATAACCTTGCTAGCCTAAACCTTGTATCGAGAGGGATTACTTCTCATGCATCCAAAATCCTTGAGCCAACTACTATGCCATTTGTGTCCACCATACCTACCTACTACATGGTATTTCTCCGCCATTCCAAAGTAAATTGCTTGAGTGCTACCTTTAAAATTCCATCATTCACCTTTGCAATATATAGCTCATGGGACAAAATAGCCTTAAAAACTATCGTAGTATTGAATATGTACTTATGCACTTTATATTTTATTAAGTTGCTTGTTGTGCGATAACCATGCTTCTGGGGAACGCCATCAGCTATTGTTGAATATCATGTGAGTTGCTATGCATGTCCGTCTTGTCTGAAGGATCTATCATTTTAGTGGTTGGAGCATGCAAAATTGTTAGAGAAGAACATTGGGCCGCTAACTAAAGCCATGAATCATGGTTGAAGTTTCAGTTTTGGACATATATCCTCAATCTCATATGAGAATAATAATCATTGCTACATGCTTATGCATTTAAGAGGAGTCCATTATCTGTTGTCCATGTTGTCCCGGTATGGATGTCTAAGTTGAGAATAATCAAAAGCGAGAAATCCAAAATGCGAGCATTCTCCTTAGACCTTTGTACAGCGGCATGGAGGTACCCCTTTGTGACACTTGGTTGAAACATGGCATGCAAAGATCCGGTAGTCCAAGCTAAGTAGGACAAGGTGCGGGCACTATTAGTATACTATGCATGAGGCTTGCAACTTGTAAGATATAATTTACATAACTCATATGCTTTATTACTACCGTTGACAAAATTGTTTCATGTTTTCAAAATAAAAGCTCTAGCACAAATACAGCAATCGATGCTTTCCTCTTTGAAGGACCATTCTTTTACTTTTATTGTTGAGTCAGTTTACCTATCTCCCTCCACCTTAAGAAGCAAACACTTGTGTGAACTGTGCATTGATTCCTACATACTTGCATATTGCACTTGTTATATTACTCTATGTTGACAATATCCATGAGATATACATGTTATAAGTTGAAAGCAACCGCTGAAACTTAATCTTCCTTTGTGTTGCTTCAACACCTTTACTTTGATTTATTGCTTTATGAGTTAACTCTTATGCAAGACTTATTGATGCTTGTCTTGAAGTACTATTCATGAAAAGTCCTTGCTTTATGATTCACTTGTTTACTCATGTCATTACCTTTGTTTTGATCGCTGCATTCATTACATATGTTTACAAATAGTATGATCAAGATTATGATGGCATGTCACTTCAGAAATTATCTTTGTTATCGTTTTACCTGCTCGGGACGAGCAGAACTAAGCTTGGGGATGTTGATACGTCTCCAACGTATCGATAATTTCTTATGTTCCATGCTACTTTATTGATGATACCTACATGTTTTATGCACATTATATGTCATATTTATGCATTTTCTGGAACTAACCTATTAACAAGATGCCGAAGAGCCAGTTGTTTTTCTGCTGTTTTTGGTTTAAGAAATCCTAGTAAGGAAATATTCTCGGAATTGGACGAAATCTTCGCCCAGGGTCCTATTTTTGCACGGAGCTTCCGAAGACCGAAGAGATAACGAAGTGGGGCCACGAGGTGGCCGACCACAGGCGGCGCGGCCCGTGCCCCGGCCGCGCCACCCTGTCCGGGCCCCTCGTGTGGCCCCCGACCTACCCTTCCGCCTACAAATAGCCTCCGTCGCGAAACCCCCAGCACCGAGAGCCACGATACGGAAAACCTTCCAGACGCCGCCGCGAATCCCATCTCGGGGATTCAGGAGATCGCCTCCGGCCCTGCCGAGAGGGGATTCATCTCCCGGAGGACTCTTCATCGCCATGATCGCCTCCGGAGTGATGAGTGAGTAGTTCACCCCTGGGTCCATAGCAGTAGCTAGATGGTCGTCTTCTCCTTGTTGTGCTTCATTGTTGGATCTTGTGAGCTGCCTAACATGATCAAGATCATCTATATGTAATACTATATGTTGTGTTTGTCGGGATCCGATGGATAGAGAATACTATGTTATGGTGATTATCAATCTATTGTTTATGTGTTGTTTATGATCTTGCATGCTCTCCGTTATTAGTAGAGGCTCTGGCCAAGTTTTTACTCTTAACTCCAAGAGGGAGTATTTATGCTCGATAGTGGGTTCATGCCTTCATTGACACCTGGGACAGTGACAGAAAGTTCTAAGGTTGTGATGTGTTGTTGCCACTAGGGATAAAACATTGATGCTATGTCTAAGGATGTAGTTGTCGATTACATTACGCACCATACTTAATGCAATTGTCTGTTGCTTTGCAACTTAATACTGAATGGGGTTCGGATGATAACCTGAAGGTGGACTTTTTAGGCATAGATGCAGTTGGATGGCGGTCTATGTACTTTGTCGTAATGCCCAATTAAATCTCACTATATTTATCATATCATGTATATGCATTGTTATGCCCTTCTCTATTTGTCAATTGCCCTGTAATTTGTTCACCCAACATGCTTTTATCTTATGGGAGAGACACCTCTAGTGAACTGTGGACCCCGGTCCTATTCTTTACATAGCATACAATCTACTGCAATTGTGTTTTACTGTTTTCTTTGCAAACATCTTCCACTCGATACGTTTAATCCTTTGTTACAGCAAGCCGGTGAGATTGACAACCTCACTGTTTCGTTGGGGCAAAGTACTTTGGTTTTGTTGTGCAGATTCCACGTTGGCGCCCCCTGTTGTTGCGCCGCATCACATTTCGCCACCATCAACCTTCAACGTGCTTCTTGGCTCCTACTGGTTCGATTAAACCTTGGTTTCATACTGAGGGAAACTTGCTTCTATACGCATCATACCTTCCACTTGGGGTTCCCAACGGACGTGTGCATCTACGCGTATCACTACTGTCCAATCTTGGTGAGACAGTTTCATTGCACAGTCTTTTTCCATGATGATGCAGCTCGGACTATGACTTGGATGACGGGCAAACAGAAATACACTTGCAACTATCTTGATTTCTGTGAAGCCTTGGGGTTTGGTGGAGGCCGTGCTCGTGGTTTCAAGATATATTCTCAGCAGACGTTCACCAGAGGGGACATTGCCTTTTGCTATCCTCCGGACCCCACACCTGGACCTCCCAGCATCTCTGGCATGTACTACTCCTACCTTATACTCGCCAAGCTATTCCGTGAGAGTCTCATCAGCAAGATCGGCGATACAAGTGAATGCCGTGCATACCATCTGAACTTGATGTACTACTGCCATCCTGAGCACCAGAAACTTATTGACGGCTGTGATCTCATCTACTGTGAGTTACGCCGCTGTGTTCGTGAACGGTTGACTCCTAACCTTGCCCAGTACGTTCAGCTGCTCATCAACAGGGTTGTGCCAGCACCTCTCAATACGCAAGGTGAACGGGTCAGGATGGCAGCCTTCAAGGTAACTGCCCAAGGTGATAGGCCGGACGTCCCTGCCATGATGCCTTCTGAGCGCCGGTCCAAGGAAAGCCATGATCATGCCAGCTCCAGCTACTCTAGGCGCCCACAGCATGGTGTCTCACGGTTCTTCTCTAGCCTATGGCAGATGTGCAAAAATACCAATGATGTTGCACATCAAAGTCTTTCTTTGAACCAAGAGACAAGGAGGCGCCAAAATGAGTTCATGGCTACTAGGAATGCACCTGTTCCTCCTCCTGGCCCTGAGTTGGAGCCTGTCCATGCACCAAACTGGGAGATGCCTCTCCTTTCTGATGAGATGTTCCAGAACTTTGATCCTTCCTTGTACTTTGGTGGTCCACCTCCTAGGCCTGCGCGTGCACCTCATGCTGCTGATGATGATGAAGAGGATGAAGGTGATGAGGATGACAATGGCGACGATGATGATGGAGAGGATGACGATGAGGATGGTGATGGCAGCTCTCCATCCGCGGGGACCGAGTTCTATTGATGGGAACGCTAGCATCTCTCCTTTTTCTTCGCCTTTTTGGTCTTCCGATGCCAAAGGGGGAGAAGAGAGTAGAGTCTAGGACCACGGGGTTCTTTGATTGCCACAAGCCATGGGTGTTGCTTTATTTGATTCTTATATGGCTTGTGCTTGTTTGCTTTGATTTCTCAAGAATCATTTGGATTTGCTACTTCGAATAATTTGTGTATGGACGAATATTATGTGTGCTACTCTATGTTAGGATGTTTTATGTATGCTATGCTTATATATCTTGATATGCACATCTCCATACCATGCTTGTTTCCTAAAGATATTGGGGGAGCTTCTCATGATCCACTAGTGTTGCACTTTGCATTCAAACGCAAATTCTCCAAGTGCACACTTTATGGGGGAGCCGTCTCAATATCTTATATGGAATCAAGGTTTAAAGCTTATCATAATATTTATATGTGACTCTAGCTCGGTTTGTCATCGTATACCAAAAAGGGGGAGATTGTAAGGGTATTTTACCCTTATCCATTATTTTGGTAACTATGACACCGTGCTAGAGTATTTGGACTAATACATGTCTACAAGATAATTCACAGGTATTAGCCAAAGAGGTATAATGGTGTATCGATGGAACAAGAAGGCAACGGGAGACCCCCCAATTCGATGAAGAATCAGCAAGGTTTTCCAGAGATGGCCGGTCCCAGATCCGGTCGGACGGCCCCCGCGCGGACCACCCGGTCACCAACCGGACCAAGGACCGGTGCCATCCGGACAAGATCCAGAAAGAATGAAGAGCTGTCCGTCGTGTCCGCCGCCCGGTTTGAACCTGCTCCCGGTTCGGTCGGGACTGCCAGACCGGCGTCCCGGCTCGCAACCTTTGCGCTGTGCCATCCGGGCACTATCCAGTAAAGAATGGCGCGTGCCCGGTCAAGACCCGGTCCCAGCTCCGGTTGGAAACCGGCCGCCCGGTCAGTGGCCCGGTCTGACCGGCTGTGGACCGGCCTGTCCGGCGCCAGATCCGGTCGACCGGGCTCCTCGAGGAATCTGCTGATGTGGCAAGTGACCAACGGCCATATTTCGAAGAACACTATAAATAGGCCTTCTTCTACCTCTGAACAGTTAGGCACTACACTACAAGCTGTTCTTGAGCTCCTTCTCTCATACTCCATTGTTAGAAACACCAAAAGCCTCAGATCTCCCTCCTCCTCCACCCAAACTCAAATCCCTCCGGGGAAACGATAGAGGAGGACCCGATCTACCGTTCTACCAAGCCAAATCTCATTCCCCCTTGTATTCATCAAGAAGCTTGCTTCCTAGGGTTCCTTGGAAACCCTAGGTGGGCAAGAGGAGTCCGGAAGCATCCGGGCTGTGGATCTGCTCCGGGCAAGATTGTGAAGGTTTGGAGGCTACCTCAAAGTCTACCACAAGTGAGAGAGCTATTCCTTCGTGGGATAGGCTCCGGAGAATAGGGTGAGCCTTCGTGGCGCGGGGAATCCTTCGTGGGACCTCCACTCCTCCAAACGTGACGTACCTTGTTGCAAAGCAAGGGAACACGGGAATACATCCTCGTCTCCGCGTGCTATCGGTTATCTCTAACCGAACTCCTTACTTGTGATTTAACTGCCTGTGAGAGCCTTCGTGCTCGAGTTAGTTGTATCCTCATATAGGTTGCTTCACCTAGTTTGCATTAGGCTCACCTTTGTATTCCGCAAAGCCTAATATTGCAAAGAAAGAATTAAAATCTGTAGAAACCTATTCACCCCCCCTCTAGGTTTACCATCTCTATACTTTTAGAAAGTTAGCCCCTTCTATTCTTTTTTATTCTCGAAACTCAAATAAGTAAGACTCGTGTTCAGTCATTATCTGGTACTTTAGGGTATGTGATGCATGTAAATTGCATACACGAACTTTTCACTTTATTAACATGTATTTCCACATATTTGCAACATATATGATGCTATTACCATGTTTTATATTGATTTATGGGGATTTACCAATGATCCCCTTTACTTGGGTTATAACTCTGCAGAACAGGAAACCATGTTTTCTGTATTTTTCACTTTCAGAGACCTATACAGAGTCAAATTTAGCTCGTGGACTTTTGGACCAGGTCTGGAAGGCTTAAAGGCCCAAAAGAGGGCAGGTGGCGTGCCCAGCCTGCTAGGGCGCGCCACCATGCCTCTTTTGGCCGACGATCGTCTGATTCGTTTGATTCTTTCGCGAACTGATGGCGTGTAACTCACACGTTCGTTGGGAACCCCAAGAGGAAGGTATGATGCGCACAGTAGCAAGTTTTCCCTCGAAAGAAACCAAGGTTTAATCGAACCAGAGGAGCCAAGAAGCACGTTGAAGGTTGATGGTGGCGAAATGTGATGCGGCGCAACAACAGGGATTCCGGCGCCAACGTGGAACCTGCACAACACAACCCAAGTACTTTGCCCCAACGAAATGTGAGGTTGTCAATCTCACCGCTTGCTGTAACAAAGGATTAAACGTATTGTGTGGAAGATGATTGTTTGCGAAGAAAACAGTAAAACAAGTATTGTAGATTGTATGCTATGTAAAGAATAGGACCGGGGTCCACAGTTCACTAGAGGTGTCTCTCCCATAAGATAAAGCATGTTGGGTGAACAAATTACAGTCGGGCAATTGACAAATAGAGAAGGGCATAACAATGCATATACATGATATGATAAATATAGTGAGATTTAATCCGGGCATTACGACAAAGTACATAGACCGCCATCCAACTGCATCTATGCCTAAAAAGTCCACCTTCAGGTTATCATCCAAACCCCATTCAGTATTAAGTTGCAAAGCAACAGACAATTGCATTAAGTATGGTGCGTAATGTAATCGACAACTACATCCTTAGACATAGAATCAATGTTTTATCCCTAGTGGCAACAACACATCACAACCTTAGAACTTTCTGTCACTGTCCAGGTGTCAATGAAGGCATGAACCCACTATCGAGCATAAATACTCCCTCTTGGAGTTAAGAGTAAAAACTTGGCCAGAGCCTCTACTAATAGCGGAGAGCATGCAAGATCATAAACAACACATAAACAATAGATTGATAATCACCATAACATAGTATTCTCTATCCATCGGATCCCGACAAACACAACATATAGTATTACAGATAGATGATCTTGATCATGTTAGGCAGCTCACAAGATCCAACAATGAAGCACAATTAGGAGAAGACGACCATCTAGCTACTGCTATGGACCCATAGTCCAGGGGTGAACTACTCACTCATCACTCCGGAGGCGACCATGGCGGTGTAGAGTCCTCCGGGAGATGAATCCCCTCCGGCAGGGTGCCGAGGCGATCTCCCGAATCCCCCGAGATGGGATTCGCGGTGGCGCTCCGGAAGGTTTTCCTTATCGTGGCTCTCACGGGGTTTCGCGACGGAGGCTATTTGTAGGCGAAAGGGCAACGGGGCCACACGAGGCCCACACCATAGGTCGGCGCGGCCGGGCCGGGCCGCGCCGCCCGTGGTGTCGCCACCTCGTGGCCCCACTTCCTCCTCCTTCTGGAAGCTTCGTGCAAAAATAGGACCGGGCGGTGATTTCGTCCAATTCCGAGAATATTTCGTTACTAGGATTTTCGAAACCAAAAACAGCAGAAAACAAAGAATGGCTCTTCGGCATCTTGTTAATAGGTTAGTTAAAATGCGTAAATACGACATATAATGTGCATAAAACATGTAGGTATCATCAATAAAGTAGCATGGAACATAAGAAATTATCGATACGTTGTATGCATCCAAGCTTAGTTCTGCTCGTCCCGAGCAGGTAAAACGATAACAAAGATAATTTCTGAAGTGACATGCCATCATAATCTTGATCATACTATTTGTAAACATATGTAATGAATGCAGCGATCAAAACAATGGTAATGACATGAGTAAACAAGTGAATCATGAAGCAAAGACTTTTCATGAATAGTACTTCAAGACAAGCATCAATAAGTCTTGCATAAGAGTTAACTCATAAAGCAATAAATCAAAGTAAAGGTATTGAAGCAACACAAAGGAAGATTAAGTTTCAGCGGTTGCTTTCAACTTATAACATGTATATCTCATGGATATTGTCAACATAGAGTAATATAACAAGTGCAATATGCAAGTATGTAGGAATCAATGCACAGTTCACACAAGTGTTTGCTTCTTAAGGTGGAGGGAGATAGGTAAACTGACTCAACAATAAAAGTAAAAGAAAGGTCCTTCAAAGAGGAAAGCATCGATTGCTGTATTTGTGCTAGAGCTTTTATTTTGAAAATATGAAACAACTTTGTCAACGGTAGTAATAGAGCATATGAGTTATGTAAATTATATCTTACAAGTTGCAAGCCTCATGCATAGTATACTAATAGTGCCCGCACCTCGTCCTACTTAGCTTGGACTACCGGATCTTTGCATGCCATGTTTCAACCAAGTGTCACAAACCATGCCGCCTGTACAAAGGTCTAAGGAGAAAGCTCGCATTTTGGATTTCTCGCTTTTGATTATTCTCAACTTAGACATCCATACCGGGACAACATGGACAACAGATAATGGACTCCTCTTAAATGCATAAGCATGTAGCAACAATTATTATTCTCATATGAGATTGAGGATATATGTCCAAAACTGAAACTTCAACCATGATTCATGGCTTTAGTTAGCGGCCCAATGTTCTTCTCTAACAATTTGCATGCTCCAATCATTGAAGTGATAGATCCTTCAGCCAAGACGAACATGCATAGGAACTCACATGATATTCAACAATAGTTGATGGCGTTCCCCAGAAGCATGGTTATCGCACAACAAGCAACTTAATAAGAGATAAAGTGCATAAGTACATATTCAATACTACGATAGTTTTTAAGGCTATTTTGTCCCATGAGCTATATATTGCAAAGGTGAATGATGGAATTTTAAAGGTAGCACTCAAGCAATTTACTTTGGAATGGCGGAGAAATACCATGTAGTAGGTAGATATGGTGGACACAAATGGCATAGTGGTTGGCTCAAGGATTTTGGATGCATGAGAAGTATTCCCTCTCGATACAAGGTTTAGGCTAGCAAGGTTATTTGAAGCAAATTCAAGGATGAACCGGTGCAGCAAAACTCACATAAAAGACATATTGTAAACATTATAAGACTCTACACCGTCTTCCTTGTTGTTCAAAACTCAATACTAGATATTATCTAGACCTTAGAGAGACCAAATATGCAAATCAAATTTTAGCAAGCTCTATGTATTTCTTCATTAATGGGTGCAAAGCATATGATGCAAGAGCTTAAACATGAGCACAACAATTGCCAAGTATCACATTATCCAAAACATTTTAGAATTACTACATGTAGCATTTTCCAATTCCAACCATACAACAATTTAACGAAGAAGAAACTTCGCCTTGAACATTATGAGTAAAGCCTAAGGACATATTTGTCCATATGCAACAGCGGAGCGTGTCTCTCTCCCACAAAGTGAATGCTAGGATCCATTTTATTCAAACAAAAACAAAAACAAAAACAAACCGACGCTCCAAGTAAAGAACACAAGATGTGATTGAATAAAAATATAGTTTCAGGGGAGGAACCTGATGATGTTGTCGATGAAGAAGGGGATGCCTTGGGCATCCCCAAGCTTAGACGCTTGAGTCTTCTTAGAATATGCAGGGGTGAACCACGGGGGCATCCCCAAGCTTAGAGCTTTCACTCCTCTTGATCGTAGTATATCATACTCCTCTCTTGACCCTTGAAAACTTCCTTCACACCAAACTTCAAGCAAACTCATTAGAGGGTTAGTGCACAATTAATAATTCACACATTCAGAGGTGACACAATCATTATTTTCACTTCTGGACATTGCATAAAGCTACTGGACATTAATGGATCAAAGAAATAAATCCAACATAGCAAAAGAGGCAATGCGAAATAAAAGGCAGAATCTGTCAAAAACAGAACAGTCCGTAAAGACGAATTTTAAAATGGCACCAGACTTGCTCAAATGGAAAAACTCAAAACTAATGAAAGTTGCGTACATATCTGAGGATCACGCTCGTAAATTGGCAGATTTTTTCGAATTTTCTACAGAGATTTGTGCCCAGATTCGTGACAGACAGCAATGCTGTTTCTGCGCAGCGATCCCAAATATAACATCAACTTTGACATAGAAACTTTACTTGGCACAAAAACATGATAAGGAGAGGTTGCTACAGTAGTAAACAACTTCCGAGACTCAAATATAAAATAAAGTACTGTAGTAAAAACATGGGTTGTCTCCCATAAGCGCTTTTCTTTAACGCCTTTCAGCTAGGCGCAGAAAGTGCAAATCAAGTATTATCGAGAGTAGAAGCATCAACATCATAACTTGTTCTAATAATAGAATCAAAAGGCAACTTCATTCTCTTTCTAGGGAAGTGTTCCATACCTTTCTTGAGAGGAAATTGATATTTAATATTACCTTCCCTCATATCAATAACAGCACCAACGGTTCGAAGAAAAGGTCTTCCCAACATAATAGGACAAGATGCATTGCATTCGATATCCAAGACAACAAAATCAACGGGGACAAGGTTATTGTTAACCGTAATGCGCACATTATCAATCCTCCCCAAAGGTTTCTTTTTAACATTATCGGCAAGATTAACATCCAAATAACAATTTTTTAATGGTGGCAAGTCAAGCATATCATAAATCTTTTTAGGCATAACAGAAATACTTGCACCAAGATCACATAAAGCATTACATTCAAAGTCATTGAATTTCATTTTAATGATGGGCTCCCAACCATCTTCTAACTTTCTAGGAATAGAAGTTTCAAGTTTTAGTTTCTCTTCTCTAGCTTTTATGAGAGCATTTGTAATATGTTTTGTAAAGGCTAAATTTATAGCACTAGCATTAGGACTTTTAGCAAGTTTTTGTAAGAACTTTATAACTTCAGAGATGTGGCAATCATCAAAATCTAAATCATTATGAGCTACAGCAATGGGATCATTGTTCCCAAGGTTGGAAAAAATTTCAGCAGTTTTATCACAAGCAGTTTCAGCAGTTTTAGCAATTTCAGGCAGTTTTGTACGCTTTGCACTAGAAGTAGAAACATTGCCAACACCAATTATTTTACCATTGATAGTAGGAGGTGCAGCAACATGTGAATAATTAGCATTACTAGTGGTGGTAATAGTCCAAACTTTAGCTACATTATTCTCTTTAGCTAGTTTTTCATTTTCTTCTCTATCCCACCTAGCACGCAGTTCAGCCATTAATCTTATATTCTCATTAATTCTAACTTGGATGGCATTTGCTGTAGTAGTAATCTTATTATCAATATCATTATTAGGCATAACTTTCAATTTTAAAAGATTAACATCAGAGGCAAGTCTATCAACTCTAGAAGCAATAATATCAATTTTATCAAGTTTTTCCTCAACAGATTTGTTAAAAGCAGTTTGTGTACTAATAAATTCTTTAAGCATAGATTCAAGACCAGAGGGTACACTCCTATTATTGTTGTAAGAATTACCATAACCATTACCATTAGCAGAAGGATATGGCCTATAGTTATTACCAGAGTTGTTCCTATAAGCATTGTTGTTGAAATTATTATTTTTAATGAAATTCACATCAACATGGATCGCAACAGTCTTCGAGGGAAGTATTACCCAATTTATTGATTCGACACAAGGGGAGACAAAGAATACTTGTAAGCCTTAACAACGGAGTTGTCAATTCAGCTGCACCTGGAAACAGACTTGCTCGCAAGAGTTTATCAGTAGTAACAGTTTTATGGCAGTGGAAATAGTGAAATAACAGCAGCGGTGAAATAAAGACAGCAGTAGTGATTATAGTAAACAGCAGGATTAAAATACTGTAGGCACAGGGACGGATTTAACGGGCGTTGCATGGATGAGAGAAACTCATGTAACAATCAAAGCAGGGGCATTTGCAGATAATAATAAAACGGTATCCAAGTACTAATCAATCAATAGGCATGTGTTCCATATTTAGTCGTACGTGCTCGCAATGAGAAACTTGCACAACATCTTTTGTCCTACCAGCCGGTGGCAGCCGGGCCTCTAGGGAAACTACTGGAAATTAAGGTACTCCTTTTAATAGAGCACCGAGCAAAGCATTAACACTCCGTGAACACATGTGATCCTCACATCACTACCATCCCCTCCGGTTGTCCCGATTTCTGTCACTTCGGGGCCATTGGTTCCGGACAGCGACATGTGTATACAACTTGCAGGTAAGATCATAAACAACGAATATCTTCATGAATCAATAACATGTTCAGATCTGAGATCATGGCACTCGGGCCCTAGTGACAAGCATTAAGCATAACAAGTTGCAACAATATCATAAAAGTGACATCTACGGATACTAGGCACTATGCCCTAACAATCTTATGACTATTACATGACCAATCTCATCCAATCCCTACCATCCCCTTCAGCCTACAGGGGGAATTACTCACACATGGATGGGGGAAACATGGCTGGTCGATGGAGAGGCGTTGGCGGTGATGGCGGTGAAGATCTCCTCCAATTCCCCGTCCCGGCGGAGTGCCGAACGGAGACCTGGCTCCCGCGACGGAGTTTCGCGATGTGGCGGCTCTCCGGAGGGTTTCTGGCGACTTCGACTTCTCCCGTGCGTTTTCAGGTCGAAACCAATAAGTAGTCCGAAGGGGGCGTCGGAGGCCGGCGAGGGGGCCACACCACATGGCCGCGCGGGCCCCCCGGGCCGCCATGTGGTGTGGGGCCCTCGGGCCTCCACCTCCCTTGCCCTTCTGGCTCCGTCAATATTTTGGTAAAATAGGGCCTTCTGCATAAATTCCGAGGATTTTCCCGAAAGTTGGATTTCTGCACAAAAACGAGACACCAGAGCAGTTCTGCTGAAAACAGCGTTAGTCCGTGTTAGTTGTATCCAAAATACACAAATTAGAGGCAAAACAATAGCAAAAGTGTTCGGGAAAGTAGATACGTTTTGGACGTATCAACTCCCCCAAGCTTAGCTTATTGCTTGTCCTCAAGCAATTCAGTTAACAACTGAGCGATAAAAGAACTTTCACGAACACATTTGCTCATATGATGTATATATTCTCATGCTATGGCTAATACTTAAGCAGTTCATAATGAGACATATGCAAATAAGATCATCCAACAGCTATGTCAATCATGGAGAGGTACCAACAATTAATAATAAGCATCATGAATCATGTATGTAAGCAAGATTGCAATGTTCATAAGAGAATATGATAAAGTGGTATCTCGCTTGCCCGTATTTGATCGGCAAAACATAAATGCCGAGGCACCTCTTGAGTTCATAGAAAGACTAGAAGTAGTGATTGTCAAAGATAAAAGCATCAAAGTTATACCACAATCAATCATATTTTGAGACAAGCATATTATACTAAGAATGACAGTTGTGCTCTCAAGATAGTGCTCAAAGAAAGAATGGAGACACAACATAAAAGTAAAAGATTGACCCTTCGCAGAGGGAAGCAGGGATTAACATGCGCTAGAGCTTTTCATTTGTAAAGTAGGAGTAAAATTATTTTGAGAGGTGTTTGTTGTTGTCAACGAATGGTAATGGGTACACTAACTACCTCATCAACCGGACTCACAAGAGCGGCTCCCATTTTATTTATTTTTGGTTGGCACTCCTTCCAACCTTTCTTTCACAAACCATGGCTAACCGAATCCTCGGGTGCCTGCCAACAATCACATACCATGAAGGAGTGCCTTTTTATTTAAGTTTTATTATGATGATGACACTCCCCCAACCTTTGCTCACACAAGCCATGGCTAACCGAATCCTTCGGGTGCCGTCCAACAATCACAAACCATGGAGGAGTGTCTATTTTAGTTAATTAATTTGGGACTGGGAATCCCATTGCCAGCTCTTTTTGCAAAATTATTGGATAAGCGGATGTGCCACTAGTCCATATGAGAGTCCGTCAAAAGTAAATGACAAGGTTGAAAGCTAAACACCACATACTTCCTCATGAGCTATGAAACATTAACACAAATTGAGAAGCATTTTGAAAGTTTTAAAGGTAGCGCATGAGAATTTACTTGGAATGGTTTGAAATGCCATGCATAGGTATTTATGGTGGACACTTTGGAACAACTTGGTTTTCAGGTGTTTGGAAGCACGAGCGGCATTCCCGCTCAGTACAAGTGAAGGCTAGCAAAAGATTAGGGAGCGACAAATCAAGAGAGCAGTAACTGTCATAATCATGCTTGCGGCAAAATAAATTAACGGAGGCATAAAAGTGATACAAGAACTCTGAAGCAATATAAATCATCGAGGCTTAATTGACTTTTTGTTCAGTCATATGCATGCGTGAGCATGTGCCAAGTCGATATAAATGAATTATTCAGAGGAGGATACCACAATGCCATACTTACTTATGAATAAAACAATGCAAGCAAACATCCATGACATGCTACTCATATTAATAAATTGGAGCTAAACATGAGAGATCATGAACTACTAGACTTTCTCAAATAACATATACCTCACATGAACCAACTAAGCATGCTCATATGGATGAGTATATGTACAAAAATGAAAGCAAATAGAGTTCATACCAGCCTCTCACCACAATCAGATTGTCGTAGATCGTCATTATTGCCTTTTCACTTGTGTAGCTTGGATAATATAAAATGAAAACCACGCTCCAGCCACCGAAGACCATTGAACTCATGATGAACTTTACAAACCAAAGAAGAACAGCAAATATTTTTGGTGTTTTCGAATTAGAAACAAGAACGAAAGAAAACAAGCAAACAAAGCAAAATCTTTTTGGGTTTTCTCATAGCAAACTAACGATAGCAAATAAAGCAAACTAAGAGCAAGGAACCAAATAAACAAATGGTAAAGAGAAACAACAGAAATATTTTTGGTCTTTTTGTGTTTTAGGAAAGAAACAAAGCGAAAACAAAAGAATGCAAACTAACAGAAACACAGAAAAGCAGGATGACAGAAATCTGCCAAATCCTGACAGCAGTACAGAAATCGAAATTAACAAAAATCTTCCATTGCTCAGACCAAAAAGTGTTCAACTAATGAAAGTTATATAACAACCTGGGGAACATGCTCAAAAATTGGCAACTCAAAATAACGTTCTGGCTGTGCGTACGAATTTTTTTGGTAACAGCATAGAATCTGTTTTTGGACAGCACTTCCCCACATATCATCTCCCTCTCATTAGAAAACCACTCTAAGAGACTAAGCAAGTATGTACAAGTATCCAGCAACCATAATATGCAAAGAATGAGTGATGCCGGTATACCTCCCCCCAAGCTTAGGCTTTTGGCCTAAGTGGAGTTCATTCCCACGGTCCCCATGAAGTGGTGTCTTCGTAATATGACGAAGAACGACCCGGTTCCATGTATGTGCTGGAGGAAACGTCGGGGTACGTGACGGTGTAGTCGTAGGAGGGCTCGGCGTTCTCGGAGTCATGTTGCTGGTGGAATTCCTGTATCTTCATATGTTCCTCCACCGCCTCCTTAGTGAGCGACCATGATTGCCTGTCAATATTGAACAAACCTGGCTGGGGAAGAGGGATTTCCTTCTCATTCCCATCAGCAAACAACATTCTATAGACCATATTATCTATAGTGGAGTCAGTAGTAACAAAACGATGGCTCTTCATAGCAGCAATATCTAGTTTCCTAGGGGTTAATGGTACATCATTAGAATCAAGAGGAATATCTAGATGTGTTAAAATGCGCAGTGCAATAGTTCCTCCAAAAATAGGCCCCCTGCTAGACAGGCGGCGAGCAATAAGAGAACCAAGATGATAAGGTGTCTCTCCAGTAAGTGCAACATTCAAGAAAGCAAGATGGTAGCTAGAGATGTTGCTAGTATTTTCTCTACCCAAAATGCTAGTACCAATGTAATATGCAAAATATTTAATAGCGGGGAGTTGAATGTTTCTTATCTTCCCTCGCTGGATGGTGCGGCAATCATCCCCGGTGATCCCTCGGTAGAGCTCCAACAAGTCCCGGGGGTTGTCATCAATCCTCCTTGCTGTACCTACAGGGGCAATACCCAATGCACGACAAAATTCTTCCAATTTCATAGTAACAGGAATATCATAGATCTTGAATGCAACTGTCGGCTCATATTCCGTGTTGTGGAACTTGAAGCTCTCAACGAAAACCTTGGTGAGCCTGTAGTATTGTCCCCTTTCATCTCCCACGTAGGTGGCTAAGCCCGCCCTATTGACAAGGGTGAAGAAATCATCCAATATCCCTGCATTTGTCAGAAACTCATAACATGGGAAGGATGAAGCATTAGGAGCCCCATGGTCCTCCTCGGGCGCGAAGCTAGGCGCGATGACATCCTCATTGTAGGATCGCCTAATTTGAGTAGACGCCCTTGAGGGCCTACCGGTGCTGGTTGTTGCTTTCTTGAACAATTCTCCAAATTTGAATTTCTTCATCTTCCCCTTCTGAAATTTTCAACAATCATTATAAAATTTGATTTCAAGGTATGTAATTGAAGGGAACTACTATAGGAACTTGCTAGAGTACTAAACATGCATCAAAACTAGTTTCTTCCACTTAGAACAAGCATGCAAGCTCACTAAACATGTTATCTACAGCAGCAAAATATTCAAGATATACTCAACCAAATGAAATTCTAATTGGACAATCAAAGGAGTCACATACCAAGGAGTAAATGTGCCAAATTTCAGACAGAAATCTGGGCTGAGCAAGGAGATCGAAAAATCGCGAGTTCTTGAGCAGAAACACGAGTGAGAGAAACTTGGTACGAGCTTTTTCGGGAGAGAGAAGGTGCTGGGAGGAAGAGATGATGTAGTGGGGCAAGGGGTGGCCCACACCACAAGGTGGCGCGGCCCCCTTGCTGGCCGCGCCGGCCTATGGTGTGGCACCCCCTGGTGCCCCACAGGTCATCCTCTGGTGCTCCCAGGTGCCTCGTCGAAAAATAGGACCAACGGTGTAATTTTTGTAATTTTTAGAGAACTTCGAAAAATGCACATTTCTGGGTATTAAATTAATGATTACTGCGCAGGAAAATGATTTCTAAAATCTTAAATGACTAAAGCATATTGCAAAACAAAAGTGCTACAGCAAGTAAAATAGGTGGAGGGAGAAAGAAAGAAAGAAGTGTTGTTTAGCTCTTTTATGCAATAAAATATACTTGTTAACAAGGTTGATCAAGTCTTGCTACCAAATAAATTTTATATGACATAAGAAGAAATAAACCTCAAATCAATCATGTTACCTTATATTGAATTGATATGGATCCAATCACAAGAGTTTGATATTCTTCTTTAGGCTCATATATAGGACAATCAATGGATCCCACTTTGATAGTTTTCACATTAAAAATTGTATTGACTCCACATACTTTATCAATCCTCTTGGGAAAATAGACAGTGTGTTCCTTATCATCAACATTGAAAGTAACCATGCCTTTATTGCAATCAATAACAGCCCCTGCAGTATTAAGAAAGGGTCTTCCAAGAATAATGGACATATTATCATCTTCAGGCATTTCCAACACAACAAAATCAGTTAATATCAAGCAATGCTGAGTAACTTGCACAGGAACATTTTCACATAAACCAACAGGAATAGCAGTGGATTTATCAGCCATTTGCAAAGATATATCAGTTGGTATCAATTTATCTAAATCAAGTCTCTTATAAAGAGAAAAAGGCATCACACTCACACCCGCTCCCAAATCACATAGAGCAGTTCTAACATAATTATTCTTGATGGAACAAGGAATAGTCGGTATACCTGGGTCTCCAAGCTTCTTTGGAATCTTACCATTGAAGGAGTAATTAGCGAGCATAGTGGAAATTTCCTCATTGGGGATTTTCCTTTTGTTAGTAACAATATCTTTCATATACTTTGAATAAGGAGGCAATTTAATAGCATCAGTCAAAGGGATTTGCAAAAATAAAGGTTTCATCCAATCACAAAATTTATTATAATGTTCCTCCTCCTTTGATTTAAGTTTCTTAGCAGGAAAAGGCATTTGCTTTTGAACCCAAGGTTCTCTTTCATTACCATGTTTCTCAGTAATAAAATCTTCTTTAGTGTACTTTTTATTTTTAGCATGCTTTTCAGGTTCTTTTTCAATTTCTTCTTTATCAGGAGTATCATCCTTATCATTATCTTTATCATGTTCATTACCACTTTCAGTTTCAGCATCAGAAATAGAAATACTATTAGGATCATTAACAGGTTCAGAGGATTCTACAACATTCTTATGTTTCTTTTTCTTTTTCTTAGATGGAGCACTAGTTTTAATTAGTTGAGAATCTTGTTCAACTCTTTTGGGATGCCCTTCAGGATATAGAGGATCCTGGGTAGAAGCACCACCTCTAGTTGTTACTTCACAAGCATGTTTTTCTTTAGAATTATTTCCCAACAAGTCATTTTGCACTTTAGTAAGTTGATCAATTTGAGTTTGAACCATTTGAAAATGTTTAACAAGTATCTTAACATCATTGGAGGTTCTCTCCACAATACCATGCAATTCACTAATAGCTCGGGAATTTTCCATTAAATGATTCTCTACTCTCATATTAAAGTTTTCTTGCTTAATAATATAATTATCAAACTCATCTAAGCATTGAGCAGGAGATTTTGAATACGGAATATCTTCCCTAGTAAAGTGTTGAAGAGAGTGTACCTCAATCATGGATGAAGGGGGAATCGTCTCACATATATCTTCTATAGGAGGTAAATTCTTCACATCTTCAGGTTTAATACCCTTCTCTTTAAGAGACTTCTTGGCTTCCCTCATATCTTCATCATTCAATTTAATCATACCCCTCTTCTTCACTATCGGTGTCGGGGTTGGTTCAGGTGTAGACCAATCATCATGATTCCGGCCTATTTTAGCCAATAATTCTTCAGCGTCGTCTGGAGTTCTTTTCCTGAAAACACAACCAGCACAACTATCCAGGTATGCCCTAGACTCAATAGTTAGTCCACTATAAAATATATCAAGTAAATCATGCTTTTCTAAATCATGGTCAGGCTGAGCTCTAATAAGAGAGCAAAATCTCGCCCAAGCCTCAGGCAATTTCTCTCCATCTTCCTGGTCAAAATTATAAATTCTCTGCAAAGCAGCATGTTGAGCACTAGCAGGAAAGTATTTTCGAAAGAAAACATCACGCAAGTCGGTTGGACTTTTAATAGAACCAGGAGGCAAATTATTATACCAAGTTTTAGCATCATCCTTTAATGAGAAAGGAAAAATTTTAGCGACAAAATAAGTACGCATCTTGACATCATCAGAAAACACGCCACTAAGAGTAGATAACTCAGTCATGTGTTCAACAGCACTTTCTTTTTCAGTACCACAAAAGGGTGTTTTCTCAACAATAGCTATATGAGATAGATCAAGAGAAAAATCATAGTCTTTATCCCTAATGTTTATAGGAGATGTGGCAAATTTAGGATCAGGAGATGGTTTATATCTAAAGCATGTTCTGCAAGCAACTTTTTAATTTTTCTTGCATCAGTAGTAGCATTGCATTTTTCAATAAAATCATCATCAAGCTCTACATAATCTTCATCAGATCATCACTAGAATAATCAAGTTCAGGTGATTTAACAGGTGTAGTAGCATTAGGAGTTTCAGTATTTTCAATTTGTCTAGACCTAGCAATTGTAGCATCTAGAAAAGATCCCAATGAACCACTATCATCAAGCACAGCAGATACGTCTCCAACGTATCGATAATTTCTTATGTTCCATGCTACTTTATTGATGATACCTACATGTTTTATGCACATTATATGTCGTATTTACGCATTTTTTGGAACTAACCTATTAACAAGATGCCGAAGAGCCGCTGTCTCTGTTTTTGGTTTCAGAAATCCTAGTAACGAAATATTCTCGAATTGGACGAAATCAACGCCTGTGTTCCTATTTTGCCCGGAAGCATCCGTAACACCCGAGAGTCGGAGGGGGCCCCGGCCCCGATGATAGGGTGGCGCGGCCGGGCCTGGGCCGCGCCCTATGGTGTCGTCGCCCTTCGACCTTCCGACGCTGCCCTTTCGCCTATATAAAGCCCCCGCATCGAAAACCCTTACAGAGGAAGCCACGGTACGCGAAACCTTCCAGAGCCGCCGCCATCGCGAAGCCAAGATCCTGGGGACAGGAGTCTCTGTTCCGGCACCTCGCCGGACGGGGAAGTGCCCCCGAAGGCTCCTCCATCGACACCGCTGCCATCTCCACCGCCATCTTCATCACCGCTGCTGCTCCCATGAGGAGGGAGTAGTTCTCCATCGAGGCTCGGGGCTGTACCGGTAGCTATGTGGTTAATCTCTCTCCTATGTACTTCAATACAATGATCTCATGAGCTGCCTTACATGATTGAGATTCATATGAGTTTTGTATCACTATTCATCTATGTGCTACTCTAGTGATGTTATTAAAGTACTCTATTCCTCCTCCACGTGTGTAAAGGTGACAGTGTGTGCACCGTGTGAGTACTTGGCGTAGGCTATGATTGTGATCTCTTGTAGATTATGAAGTTAACTATTGCTATGATATATTGATGTGATCTATTCCTCCTACATATGCATGAAGGTGACAGTGTGCATGCTATGTTAGTACTTGGTTTAGTCTTTTGATCTATCTTACACTATAAGGTTACTAAAATATGAACATTAATTGTGGAGCTTGTTAACTCCGGCATTGAGGGTTCGTGTAATCCTACGCAATGTGTTCATCATCCAACAAAAGTGTAGAGTATGCATTTATCTATTCTGTCATGTGATCAATGTTGAGAGTGTCCACTAGTGAAAGTCTAATCCCTAGGCCTTGTTCCTAAATATCGCTATCGCTGCTTGTTACTGTTTTATGAGTTACTACTGCTGTGTTACTACCGCATGTTTACTTCGCAATATTACTACCATCAATCGCACGCCAAAAGCTATTTTCTGGCGCCGTACTATGCTCATACTTATTCATACCACTTGTATTTCACTATCTCTTCGCCGAACTAGTGCACCTATTAGGTGTGTTGGGGACACAAGAGACTTCTTGCTTTGTGGTTGCAGGGTTGCATGAGAGGGATATCTTTGACCTCTTCCTCCCCGAGTTCGATAAACCTTGGGTGATCCACTTAAGGGAAACTTGGGCTGTTCTACAAACCTCTGCTCTTGGAGGCCCAACACTGTCTACAAGAATAGAAGCACCCGTAGACATCACACAGCAGAAACATTATCAATATTATGAGAATTTTCAGATTCAGCAGAAGTACCAGCATGTGAAGCATGTGGCGGTGAAACAAGTTTATCAATCACAGAGGGTGAATCAAGAGCAGCAGAGGTACTCAGAGTTGTACCTTTTCTTGTAGTGGATGGTAATATGGCGATCTTAGTATCGCGAGGTTTACCCATGATGGATAATTTGCAGCGAACAATATCAATCCAAGTGAACTTCCAAATAAAGCTATGCTCCCCGGCAACGGCGCCAAAATAGTCTTGATGACCCACAAGTATAGGGGATCGCAACAGTCTTCGAGGGAAGTATTACCCAATTTATTGATTCGACACAAGGGGAGACAAAGAATACTTGTAAGCCTTAACGGAGTTGTCAATTCAGCTGCACCTGGAAACAGACTTGCTCGCAAGAGTTTATCAAAGTAACTTTATGGCAGTGGAAATAGTGAAATAACAGCAGCGGTGAAATAAAGACAGCAATAGTGATTATAGTAAACAGCAGGATTAAAATACTGTAGGCACATGGACGGATTTAACGGGCGTTGCATGGATGAGAGAAACTCATGTAACAATCAAAGCAGGGGCATTTGCAGATAATAATAAAACGGTATCCAAGTACTAATCAATCAATAGGCATGTGTTCCATATTTAGTCGTACGTGCTCGCAATGAGAAACTTGCACAACATCTTTTGTCCTACCACCGGTGGCAGCGGGCCTCTAGGGAAACTACTGGAAATTAAGGTACTCCTTTTAATAGAGCACCGGAGCAAAGCATTAACACTCCGTGAACACATGTGATCCTCACATCACTACCATCCCCTCCGGTTGTCCCGATTTGTCACTTCGGGGCCATTGGTTCCGGACAGCGACATGTGTATACAACTTGCAGGTAAGATCATAAACAACGAATATCTTCATGAATCAATAACATGTTCAGATCTGAGATCATGGCACTCGGGCCCTAGTGACAAGCATTAAGCATAACAAGTTGCAACAATATCATAAAAGTGACATCTACGGATACTAGGCACTATGCCCTAACAATCTTATGACTATTACATGACCAATCTCATCCAATCCCTACCATCCCCTTCAGCCTACAGCGGGGGAATTACTCACACATGGATGGGGGAAACATGGCTGGTCGATGGAGAGGCGTTGGCGGTGATGGCGGTGAAGATCTCCTCCACCCCGTCCCGGCGGAGTGCCGAACGGAGACTGGCTCCCGCGACGGAGTTTCGCGATGTGGCGGCTCTCTGGAGGGTTTCTGGCGACTTCGACTTCTCCCCGTGCGTTTTCAGGTCGAAACCAATAAGTAGTCCGGGGGCGTCGGAGGCCGGCCGAGGCCACACCACATGGCCGCCGCCCCCCCGGGCCGCGCGCCATGTGGTGTGGAGCCCTCGGGCCTCCACCTCCCTTGCCCTTCGCTCCGTCAATATTTTGGTAAAATAGGGCCTTCGCATAAATTCCGAGGATTTTCCCGAAAGTTGATTTCTGCACAAAAACGAGACACCAGAGCAGTTCTGCTGAAAACAGCGTTAGTCCGTGTTAGTTGTATCCAAAATACACAAATTAGAGGCAAAACAATAGCAAAAGTGTTCGGGAAAGTAGATACGTTTTGGACGTATCAAATTCACATCAACATTTTCTTCTTGAGCAACCAATGAAGCTAAAGGAACATTATTTGGATCAACATTAGATCTACCATTCACAAGCATAGACATAATCACATCAATCTTATCACTCAAGGAAGAGGTTTCTTCAGAATTTACCTTCTTACCTTGTGGAGCTCTTTCCGTGTGCCATCCAGAGTAATTTATCATCATATCATCAAGAAGCTTTGTGGCCGCCCCAAAGTGATGGACATAAAGGTACCTCCAGCAGCTGAATCCAATAAATTCCGCGAAGAAAAATTTAGTCCTGCATAGAAGGTTTGGATAATCATCCAAGTAGTCAGTCCATGGGTTGGGCAATTCTTTACCAAAGTTTTCATTCTCTCCCATGCTTGAGCAACATGTTCAGTATCTAATTGCTTAAAATTCATTATGCTACTTCTCAAAGATATAATTTTAGCGGGAGGATAATATCTACCAATAAAAGCATCCTTACATTTAGTCCATGAATCAATACTATTCTTAGGCAAAGATAGCAACCAATCTTTAGCTCTTCCTCTTAATGAGAAAGGAAACACTTTCAATTTAATAATATCACCATCTACATCCTTATACTTTTGCATTTCACATAGTTCAACAAAATTATTAAGATGGGCAGCAGCATCATCAGAACTAACACCAGAAAATTGATCTCTCATAACCAGGTTCAGTAAAGCAGGTTTAATTTCAAAGAATTCTGCTGTAGTAGCAGGTGGAGCAATAGGTGTGCATAGGAAATCATTATTATTTGCATTTGTGAAGTCACACAACTTAGTATTTTCAGGGGTATTCATTTTAGCAACGGTAAATAAAACAAACTAGATAAAGTAAATGCAAGTAACTAATTTTTTTGTTTTTGATATAGAGAGCAAGACAAAATAAAGTAAAACTAGCAACTAATTTTTTTGTGTTTTGTTTAGGTGCAGCAAACAAAGTAATAAATAAAATAAAGCAAGACAAAAACAAAGTAAAGAGATTGAGAAGTGGAGACTCCCCTTGCAGCGTGTCTTGATCCCCGGCAACGGCGCAAAGAGCTTGATGGCGTGTAACTCACACGTTCGTTGGGAACCCCAAGAGGAAGGTATGATGCGCACAGTAGCAAGTTTTCCCTCAGAAAGAAACCAAGGTTTAATCGAACCAGGAGGAGCCAAGAAGCACGTTGAAGGTTGATGGTGGCGAAATGTGATGCGGCGCAACAACAGGGATTCCGGCGCCAACGTGGAACCCGCACAACACAACCCAAGTACTTTGCCCCAACGAAACAAGGAGGTTGTCAATCTCACCGGCTTGCTGTAACAAAGGATTAAACGTATTGTGTGGAAGATGATTGTTTGCGAAGAAAACAGTAAAACAAGTATTGCAGATTGTATGCTATGTAAAGAATAGGACCGGGTCCACAGTTCACTAGAGGTGTCTCTCCCATAAGATAAAGCATGTTGGGTGAACAAATTACCGGGCAATTGACAAATAGAGAAGGGCATAACAATGCATATACATGATATGATAAATATAGTGAGATTTAATCCGGCATTACGACAAAGTACATAGACCGCCATCCAACTGCATCTATGCCTAAAAAGTCCACCTTCAGGTTATCATCCAAACCCCATTCAGTATTAAGTTGCAAAGCAAGACAATTGCATTAAGTATGGTGCGTAATGTAATCGACAACTACATCCTTAGACATAGAATCAATGTTTTATCCCTAGTGGCAACAAGACATCACAACCTTAGAACTTTCTGTCACTGTCCCAGGTGTCAATGAAGGCATGAACCCACTATCGAGCATAAATACTCCCTCTTGGAGTTAAGAGTAAAAACTTGGCCAGAGCCTCTACTAATAACGGAGAGCATGCAAGATCATAAACAACACATAAACAATAGATTGATAATCACCATAACATAGTATTCTCTATCCATCGGATCCCGACAAACACAACATATAGTATTACAGATAGATGATCTTGATCATGTTAGGCAGCTCACAAGATCCAACAATGAAGCACAATTAGGAGAAGACGACCATCTAGCTACCGCTATGGACCCATAGTCCAGGGGTGAACTACTCACTCATCACTCCGAGGCGACCATGGCGGTGTAGAGTCCTCCGGGAGATGAATCCCCTCTCCGGCAGGGTGCCGGAGGCGATCTCCCGAATCCCCGAGATGGGACGGCGGCGGCGTCTCCGGAAGGTTTTCCGTATCGTGGCTTCGGGGTTTCGCGACGAGGCTATTTGTAGGCGAAAGGGCAACGTGGGGGCCACACGAGGGCCCACACCATAGGTCCGCGGCCAGGGCCCGGGCCGCGCCGCCCGTGGTGTCGCCACCTCGTGGCCCCACTTCGACTCCCTCCGGTCTTCTGGAAGCTTCGTGCAAAAATAGGACCCGGGCGGTGATTTCGTCCAATTCCGAGAATATTTCGTTACTAGGATTTCTGAAACAAAAACAGCAAAAACAAGAATCGGCTCTTCGGCATCTTGTTAATAGGTTAGTTCCAGAAAATAAATACGACATATAATGTGCATAAAACATGTAGGTATCATCAATAAAGTAGCATGGAACATAAGAAATTATCGATACGTTGGAGACGTATCACAAACCGACGTATTTTGACCTAAAAAACCACTATATATGACCCCTGAGGGTTCTCTGGAGGAGAGCTCCGCAGAAACACAGAAACACGAAAATAGAGGCTGCACCAACGAAGTTTGGAGGGGGGAAACTCCGCCGAAATCACCACCGCAGGGATCTCCACCTTCTCCAACATCTTCTTCACCAACACCATGATCAAGTGGGAGTAGTCCACCTCTGTACTACGGGTTTGTGGCAGTAGTTTAATCTATTTCTCTCATGTTCTTCATATATCTTTGTAACACATGAGATGCCCACCATGATTATGGTCATATATGTAATTCCTATGTGGTGGATCTTTATTCTATGATATTGTGCTATGAGATTTGACTCTACTTTGTGTAATATGTATTGATAGATGCATATTATGTACCCCGTTCTTAGGTATTGGTTCTAATCCAACTTTTATGCATGAAAATGTGTGGGCTGGTGTGTGTGTTAGATGTAATAGCATGGTTTTAGTGATTGGATAGTGACAACAAATTCATGATCTATTATGGCTTTGCATTTTCTTTTACTCTCTCACTAGGGATAAAGTGAATGCATGTGCTATGTTCGTCACATGACAAAAGTGATGATATTGTTTGTTCAAGGCAGCATATTTGATATTCAAACATCATGTTAAGGTAGTTATGGCTATACTCTGTTAATTCTTAATACAAGATTGCATTGAGTTTTCCCTTTCTTGTGGAGTATAAGAGATATGTTATGCATCATCTCTATGTTAGGATGTGATGCCCATATGAATGTATACCTTATACATATTGAAGATGTGATGAATTGTTATTATCCACTACAACTTTAAAGAGGGAGTAGACAAGTGAACCCACGAACTCCGGTCCAATTTAAATCATAAGAAACACCTTTCCATTGCATTTATCTTACTTTCTATTTGCTGCACTATTTTAATCCGAGAATACAAAAATATTTAGTTATCTTATTTGCACACAAAACCCCAAAACAATCAATCCTTTACTGCTTTTTGATGTTCGAGGATGTCTAACGGCCCTCGCTGATAACCTTGGAAGATGGAGTAATGAAATGTTTGGAAGCGTGAGAAAAGAGATTTCAAACCTAAAGGTGGAGTTAGAAACCTTGAGGAACATAGCAGTAAGAGTAGGTCTGCTGAAAGGACGAGATGTCACCTAGAGGGGGGGTGAATAGGCTTTTTAAAAATTATTACGGATTTGGCTTGCAAGAATGCGGAATTAAACTAGCATTTATTTTACAAGCACAAAACCTAAATATGCCAGGCTCAACTAAGTGCAACAACATCAACTTCAATAAGCAAGATATGCACAAGATATATGTAGCACAAGTGATAGTAAGATATATGTACTTCAAGAACGATGGCTATCACAAGGAAAGTAAACTTGGGTATAGAGATAACTGAGGCACACGGAGACGAAGATGTATTCCTTTGTTCCCCCATACAAGGTGAGATACGTCACTTTGGAGAGATGCGGGCTACCATGAAGGTCTCCCAAACGTCATGAAGGCTCACCTTCTTCTCCAAGCCAATACCATGAAGGACAAAGGCCTTTCCCTTATGTCTAGATTTTCCTCCACTCCGGAGATGGCAAGCTCCACAACTGCTTCACAAGCTCCACGAAGGAGAAGCCCGCCTCTTCACAATCTTCCACGAAGAGGTCACCGGAGCACCAACCGCCAAGCCAACTAGGAGGTAACCCCTCCAAGAGTAACAAGCTCACGGTCTCTCACTCGAACAAATCATAATGGAGAGCTCAACACTTATGCAAGGATGCAAGAGAACACCAAAGGTGTTCAAATCCCTCACACTCAAATCCCACCAAAGCAACAAGTACTAGGGATGCATTAGAGAGGAAGAACAATGGAGGAAATCAACAGATGACTCCAGGATCTAAATCTCGAGAGTTCCCCTCACAAAGAGGAGGAATGGATTGGTGGAGTTGTAGATCTAGATCTCCTCTTTCAAATCCCTCAAGAATATGCAAAAACCATAGGAAGGATGGAGAGGAAGCAAGCTTTTGAGGTTTAATATGGAGTAGGAGAGAGAAAGCAAATAGAATGGTTGACCCTTATATCCTCAAGGAAGAAGGACTATTTATAGTCCAAGGGGGAAAACTAGCCGTTTGGGAAATTCCTGCGACCCATACCAGCGGTAAAACCGGCACTGCCGGTTCACACGCCGGAATGGTCCGGCGAGCAAACCGGCAGACCCAAACCACCGCCGGAAATATCCAGCACACGAGGCTGGACCGGTTATGAAACTGGCACGCCGGTTCCCTCGCCGGAACAAGACCGGCTCACCGGAATGAAACCGGTTTTGCCGGAACAGCGTGCTAGGATGTGTTCCGGTGAATTCGGAACCATTTCGGATCGCCGAGATATTCCGGCAGGAGAGCCGGCACCACCGGTTTCAGCACCGAAATCGCCAAAACCCCTCAAACATAGTTTTCTCGAAAGAACTTAACTTTGACAAAGTTCCCAAACTCCGATTGAGATGAAACCAATTTTGTTGGAAAGATAACAACCAATTTTTTGGAAATATTGAGACTCCTCACATAATATTTTTAGATGATTTAAGATACGGAGCCTCCCTCCCAATGTTAGGAAACGATAAAGACGTCCAAACTCGAAAACGCAATAGAAGATGCATGCGAATTCTGTTTTCGATGAACTTGGGCTTGTTGAAAAGGTAGCAACAAGCTCAAGAACCTCACACAGAGAAACACCAAGAAGCAAAAAATATAGGGATGCAAAGTATGCAAATGATTGAGCTTCCTAAGACGATGCGATCAAGTTACCCAACCGAAAGCCCCTCTTGATAGTGCTGCTATCTAACCTATAATCCGGTCTCCCAACAATCACCTTGAGACAGGTAAAAGGAAAACCTAGCAAGGCCATACCTTTGCCTTACGCATCTCGCTTGATCTTGATGACAATGCTTCAAGCTCCACTCAAGCCGGAACACCTCACTTGATCGTTGTTGCTTCGTGAAGACTCACAAATGCTCCCCCATACACCATGATGGGATAGATTTATTGAGGCACATGTTCACATGTCCATTATCACCAAATGGACCACAAGATTCAAGCATGATATCTTCGAATGCTCATCTTGAACTTGCCTATCTCAACCTTGATGATATCCATATTTGATGCCATCCTCACATGGGCTATATGAGATCATACTCTTGATGCATGCCCATGGCAAGATACCTAACCCACATAGACAACACAAATGCACATATATAGTGGGTTAGCTCATGAAGCACAATTGACAAGGCTTACCATACCACAAGATCACATGATCAAAAGTGGTACACTCTTTATGCTTCATGTGTTGACCAACTTGAATTCAATCTTCACTCTTAGTCTTGGTCAACCTTATATCTCTTCAAATCGATGATCTTGATGCCAAAACCAAAGGTATATAAATCAATCTTCATGGCATCGACACTTGATTCCAACACATGGACTACAAGCAATACCTATGGAACATTCCTTCACATAAACACAATGAAAACATTAGTCCATGGAGGATTGTCATTAATTACCAAAAAAACACTTAGTGGCAATGTACCCTTAGATCTATGTCATGTTGAAATTAAAATAAATTATTTCCTGATCGAATTATATCATAGGGGGAGATTCTGTGGCAAGAACACTCACGTATTGAGTGCCTTTCAGTCGGCGATAAGAATAAAAAAACATCAAAGATCAAGTATGCGTAGGCGAAATAACTTTGATTAAGGCCTTAACCCAATCAAATGGTAACCTTATGGAGGATGGAGTGGAGATGAAACATATGACCTCAAAATTTTACAAAACCCTCTACACATCCAAAGGGGTACAAAATATGAATCAAGTTCTGGATCATGTGCCCCAGAAAGTTAATGCTGAGATAAATGTCAATGCGTCTTATGATCCTAGTTAGGTGAAAACAACATTATTTCAGATGTTCCCCACTAAGTCACTAGGGCCTGATGGCTTCCCGACTCACTTCTTCAGATCCATTGGGATATATGTGGAGAGGATGTTACTAGGGTGTAACAACCAAACCTTTGTAACCTTGTTTAAGCAAAGTTCAGTAGTGCGAAATGGAGGGCCAACTAAAACTTTTTTGTTAGTCTCTTGACAAAATATTTCCTTGCATATTGTCTTGATTAATGCATTGAACATATAGGTTTGGGTTGATTGTTGACCAAGATTGTGAACCAACACAATATTTCTACTGCATTGATCGCGTCCTTCAAAATACTACTATCTATTTTACAAAAACATTATCTTGGCAACTTCTCTTATTTCAAGTGATTTTACTTTTTCTAAAACAATGAACCAATATTTATTTTGACTCAAAAGTTTTTGAAAAAAAAGAGTATTTACAAAACCTATAAGTTGGTATGATCCAACTACTTTGCAATCCTTTATATTCTAAATGTTTTACAAGATGATTTCAAACACTTTTGAAAAGTATACAAAGTTAGGAGATGTTCATGTCTCCACTATTTTCTGGAAAATCTTGCCCAAGCTTTGCTCCCCTATTTAGACCTCTATTAAAACATGCCATGACAGGATCATGTTTGAGCAGTTGATCAGCAACTACTTCTTGGTTTGTCTATTAGTTTTTTTTTTGAATTGCACTTGCTTGTGTGTGTGACTCCTTGTGACTATGATTGAAATGCTTGGTGTATATCTAACCACAAGTGGGCAAATGTCCTAACCTAACCTCTAAAACTTAATCCAAATTCCTATGGCAATAAATCAAGATTTCTAAGTTTGGAGTTCCCTCCAAAAAAAATTCCAACACCATCACACCCTATTTTTTCTTCTCTACTTTAACTACAAAACGATTTCTAGTTTTTATCAATAGGAAATGTGACTCATAGGTTGTATCATCTCTTTTCCATCCAAAAGTATTTTCTAGAAAATTGTTTTTTTCTTTTACCAAAATGCACGCTGGTGGTGTATATGCCATTTCTTGCAATTTTTGATGTCAAATAATTTGGGGAAATTCTACTATGCTAAGTTAAACAAGTAAGATATGTTAAAGTCAAAATATTGGTAAATCTTGCCTCCTTGAAAATTTCCAAAGAGTTAGTTCTATTAAAATTCATACAAATCTTGTTCGCCTCTCATCTGTGGTCTACCCCCTATTTTGCATAGTAGAATTTTCCCAATATTTTACACAAAATAGCAATATATGTGATATTAAATTACAATATTATTGAATTATACATGTCAAGATGAATCTAACGATAGTAAATAACGCTTACTTTTCATAGAAAACGGATCAAAGTTAAGTACACTTGTTTACCCTCGTTCGTCATTAATCCACTAGTAGGATGAACTTGATTAGTACCATGTCGGTTGAAGTAGTAGTTTAATTTGTACTATCAGTTACTACCTCATTAAAATATTTGTATGGTGAATGTTAATGGTGCTCCCAGGCTCCATTTTTACCGTGTTGGGAACAACTTTTGAAGCTTCTCTTTTGCTTGCATTGGATACAACCTAAGTAACTTTGCTGTTTCTCTGTGTTCCTTGGACACTTTGCTTGATCCAACGGAAAGGCATCTTCCATGTGAAAAAATCATCACATGTCAAAAAGAAGAGCGTAGCAGTATAGTATGAGTAGTGGCACTGATAATGTACATGGGCATCCATGTTTTCAAATAGCAGTAGATTCATAGGCAATTTATATGCAAAGTATGCAAGATACTTTACCATTGACTATAATAACTGAAGATATAATAATATATTTATGTTGCAATATATACGTATAATTTTTTTATTTTCTTTTGCACAATATCTACCGCTAACAATTTACATCAGAGCAATAGATTTTTTCTCTTAAATATCATGGACATTTTTCTAAATATTCTTCATTATGCTAAAAGAAATAAAAATGAAACAAGCTAAAACTAGGTGTGATATGTTAGAAAATTTGAAAACAAGTGAAAGCTAAAAATAACTTTTTTTGTTTTGTTTTGAAAAACACTATCACCCACCACCTCCCAAGTCTGCCCATTGCTTCCTTCCTCATCTCACCTCACCCCTGGCGCCTGGACGGCTGCCGTCCCGTCCCAGAATTACACGCCACGGCAGGTCCAAACCCAAAATCGAATTGACCTATATATACAGTACTACTCGCGAGATAAAATACTCTCAGAGCCTAACCTAAAACCCTCACCTTATCCTCTCCTCCCCTCTCCTCACCTCCACCTCCACCTCCGGCGACGGAATCCGGCCACTTCCACCGCTGCTTTGCTTCTGGGCGGCAGCATGGCCACCACCGACGCCCGAGCCGCGACCGCGGCCGACGAGCGCCCCCCGGCTGCTGAGGGGGACGAGGTCGCGGCGGCGGCGGCGGAGGGGAGCAAGCGAGTGGCGGCGGAGGTGGGCGGCGGAGGAATTGACGGCGAGGAGGTGAGATTCGAGGGGGAGGACCGAAGCCCTGGTGGTTCGGAGGCCAACAACGGGGCGGTCGAGGCGGAAGCAGCCGCAGGAGATGCGAAAGATGGAAGCGATGGGGAGGTCGAGCCGGCGCCGGCGGCGGCGGCGGAAGCCGAGGAGGAGGCGGGAGACCGGGAGTCCGTGGCGGAAGATGCGGAGGCTGCTCCGTTGGCGCCGGCGCCCTCCGACAGCAGCGAATTGGGCGACGGGTATGCTTCCCTGCCTTCCCCTGATGCACCCGTAGCGGAGGATAAGGGTGAATTGGTCGGTGAACCGGAGGAAAGCGCGGCTTCCGAGGTGAAGGATGGCGGCGAGGCGGCACCTGATGCTGAATTGTCTGTGGAGAAACTGAAGGATGCAGAGGTGGTCGCTGGAGGTGAAGACGATGGTGAATTCGGCAGCCAGGAAGAGGCTGCGGTTTCCACCAGGAGCACGGAGGAGGATAAGGTGGCTCCTATTGCTGAAGCTAATGGCAAATTGGGTGGCGACGCTGATGCGCCTGCTGAGACGGTGGCAGTGGGAGGTGAAGAAACTACAGAAGCATCGTTGGAGACTGTGGAAGACAAGGCGGCAGAGCCAGAGCCAGAGAGCGATGCAAGCCCGGTGGTAAGCATGCATCTTCAGTAAATTATTTTTCACTATTGTTGATACTAGTGGGGATGTGAACAATTCCATTGGCCTAAACCAGATTATAGCGATGGAGAACCATGCTATTGTGGAAGACGGGGTCGCGAAGCCTGAGACCGAGAGCGGTGCAAATCCAGTGGTAAGTAGGCGTGTTCAATCCAGTCTTGTTGTTCATAGAGTTAGTACTGGTAGGGATATAAACAATTCAAATGGCACGAGCAGGTTGTTGACAACGGTAGCTTGGAGAACCATGCTGATGTGGAAAATGAGGTGACAAAGCCATCGGTACGTGGCCATGTTCTTTGTGATTCTACTGCTAGTAGTGTCGACGGTAGTAGGGATGTGAACAATTTGATTGTCATGAAGCAGGTTGTTGGCGACAGTAGCTTGGAGAACCATGCTAATGTGGAAGACAAGGCGGCAAAGCCCGAGTCAGAGAATGATGCAAGTCCAGTGGTAAGTGGGCACGTTCAATATAATTCTGTTGCTACTGGTGTTGACACTAGCTGGGATTTGAACAAATTACATGAACCAAAGCAGGTTACTGACAATAGTAGCTTTGGAAGCCAGGCTAATGTGGAAGATGAGGCGGCAAAGCCTGAGCCAAAAGGCGATACAAGCCATGTGGTAAGTAGGCATGTCAAATTTAATTCTTCCGATTATAGTGACATTAATGGGGATATAAACAATTCAAATTATCCAAACCAGGTTATTGACGACAGTGACTTGGGAATCTCAGAGAGGCTTTCCCCTGTAACCTCAGACATTGTGCTTAATGAAAGTAATGAGAATGCACAAAATGCTGAGGGCCAGGTGGCTGCTAGTGGAACTGTGGAAGATGTTAGTGTTGAGAAGCCGACAGAGGTTGAGAGTGTTGTTGCTGGCGGCACTGATGTTATCCTGTCCCGAGAGTTGGCTCCAGAACCTATCGAGGAAAACAATGATGTTGTGGAGAATGAAAATGCTGCAGAGGTTATTGGCCATATAGAAGATGCTGGTGATGATGACATAGTTGTAGCTGCAGCTGGTGATGATCAGAAAGCTGTAGCTGCAGATGATGACGAAGAAAGGGGCGGTGAGGAGAATGAAGGTGCTCCAGATGTCTCTGACCGTGAAGTAGAGGCTGTTGATGACGAGATAGTTTTAGCTGCAGCTGATGATGAAGACGGGAGTGGTAATGAGGGTGATGAGGACGATGATGAGGTGAGCTTTGATAGGAGTCCTGCACGAGTTGCAATCATAGAGAATTCTGAAGCTGCGAAGCAGATCATGAAGGAGCTTGGGGAAGGTTCCTCCAGTGGTAGTCCTGTGTCTGGCTTGAGCAGTTCAAGAGAGTACACTAATAGCATGGATGGGCAGATTGTGCTTGATGATTCTGAGGATGATGAGGATGACGACGATAATGAGGATGATGATGAGAAGGGGTTTGATTCTGCTGCCTTAGCCGCCTTGCTTAAAGCAGCTACTGGTGCATCCCCTGATGGAAACATCACAGTTTCTTCACAAGATGGATCTAGAATTTTTTCCATGGATAGACCTGCTGGTCTGGGCTCGTCAGCCCCATCTTTGAGGCCAACTGCTCCACGACAACCTGCCCGGTCAAACCTCTTCAACCCATCTGAGCTAGCAGTGACTGCTGAGCCTAATGACGAGATGACAGAGGAGGAGAAGAAATTGCACGACAAGGTTGAGTTGATCCGTGTAAAGTTTTTGCGGCTTGTGTATAAATTGGGAGCAACCCCTGAAGAAACAGTAGCAGCACAAGTGCTGTACCGTCTGAGCCTTGCTGAGGGTATCCGACATGGAAGGCAAACAAACAGAGCTTTCAGCCTTGAGAATGCACGGAAGAAAGCCATACAGCTTGAAGCAGAGGGAACAGAAGATTTGAGCTTCTCATGCAACATACTTGTCTTAGGAAAGATTGGGGTTGGCAAAAGTGCAACTATAAATTCTATTTTTGGTGAAGAGAAGACCAAAACTGATGCTTTTGGTGCAGCCACCACCAGTGTACGAGAAATTGTCGGCAATGTAGATGGTGTCAAGATACGGATCATTGATACACCGGGCCTTCGGCCCAATGTGATGGACCAAGGAAACAACAGAAAAATTCTCGCATCTGTCAAGAAATATACCAAGAGATGTCCGCCAGATATTGTTCTATATGTGGACCGTCTTGATAGTCTGAGTCGTGATCTCAATGATTTGCCTCTTCTAAAAACTATCACTGCCGTTCTTGGTTCTTCCATATGGTTCAACGCTATTGTTGCTCTCACCCATGCTGCTTCTGCTCCTCCTGAAGGCCCTAGCGGTGCCCCTATGACATATGAGGTATTAATGGCACAGCGATCCCATATTATCCAGCAATCCATCAGGCAAGCTGCAGGGGATATGCGACTGATGAACCCAGTAGCCCTTGTTGAGAACCACCCTTCTTGCCGGAAGAACCGTGAGGGTCAGAAAGTGCTTCCAAATGGGCAAAGTTGGAGGCACCAGATGCTGCTCTTGTGCTACTCTTCAAAGATATTATCAGAAGCCAACTCACTTTTGAAGCTTCAGGATCCTTCTCCTGGGAAGCTTTTTGGGTTCCGCTTCCGTTCCCCGCCACTTCCTTTCCTGCTATCCTCCCTTTTGCAGTCAAGAGCTCACCCGAAACTTTCCCCTGACCAGGGTGGTAATGAAGGAGATTCTGATATTGATTTGGATGAGTATTCTGATATAGAACAAGATGAAGATGAAGAGGAATATGACCAGCTTCCTCCCTTCAAGCCTTTGACCAAATCTCAGCTTGCAAGGCTCTCAAAAGATCAGAAGAATGCTTATTTTGATGAGTATGACTACAGGGTCAAACTTCTGCAGAAGAAACAGTGGAAGGACGAGCTCCGCAGGTTGAAGGAGATGAAGAAGAGGGGCAAGTCTGATATGGACGCTTATGGGTATGCTAGTATTGCAGGAGAAAACGATCAGGATCCTCCTCCAGAAAATGTTTCAGTCCCTTTACCTGACATGGTGCTGCCTCCTTCATTTGATTGTGACAATCCGACATACCGGTACCGCTTTCTGGAACCAACTTCTACTGTCCTTGCTAGGCCTGTTTTAGATGCGCATGGGTGGGATCATGACTGCGGTTATGATGGAGTAAGTGTTGAAGAGTCACTCGCTCTCCTTAGCAAGTTCCCAGGTACTGTGGCAGTTCAGGTTACCAAGGACAAGAAGGAATTTAGCATCCATCTAGATTCTTCCATCTCAGCAAAGCATGGAGAGGATGCGTCGTCCCTTGCTGGTTTTGACATCCAGACTGTTGGGCGGCAGCTTGCTTATATTCTTCGTGGTGAGACCAAATTCAAGAGTATCAAGAAGAACAAGACTACTGGAGGATTCTCTGTGACTTTCTTGGGTGACATTGTGGCAACTGGGCTGAAGGTTGAGGACCAGCTCTCTGTTGGTAAGAGGCTGGCATTAGTGGCAAGTACAGGAGCAATGCGAGCTCAAGGGGATACTGCTTATGGAGCTAACTTGGAAATGCGCTTGAAAGACAAAGACTATCCAATTGGCCAGTCCTTGTCAACCTTGGGCCTGTCCCTCATGAAGTGGCGCCGTGACCTTGCCCTTGGCGCTAACCTGCAGTCCCAGTTCTCGATCGGAAGGGGTTCAAAGATGGCGGTCCGCCTTGGGCTGAACAACAAGCTGAGCGGGCAGATCACCGTCAGGACAAGCACCTCAGAGCAGGTACAGATCGCGCTGCTGGGTCTTGTCCCAGTACTTGCCTCCATCTACCGGAGCATCTGGCCCAGCGAACCATCGTTTGCTTATTAGCTTGGCAAGAAGAGCATCTATTACTTGTGTCATCAGCATCTATTTTTTACTTTTCCTAATTTATTTGAACCGTCGCCTGTATCTGTTTCAATTTTCGTGTCTTGTCCGCAGATTGTTCCTATCATAATTTTGGCTGAAGAGTTGTTGTCTTATTCATGTAGAACTATAGTTGAATAATGTTGGTAGATCTATATGATCCTTCCACCGATCTTTGTATTACTGTTGTTGCCCTCCATCTTCTTGTTATTATATTCTGCTATGTGCTTTTGCTTAAAGATGCGGATGCCTCTGCTTTTCGTGGTACTGTATAATTTGCATTGAGTACTTGCAATAGTGCAAGTGCAGCATTCTGGCATTACTAGATCTGGGTGAGAAGCAGTGCTTGCTCTAGAATACAATCATGGTCACTGGCAATCTTCAGCAGGGCAAATAATATTTGATCCTGCTGGAAGGTGAAAACTGCTCATCAGCTACTTGCCGATGCCAGCCATTATATGCAGATTTCGCAAGTCATCTTGTAGCAGGGCACGCTTCTCCGCTATTTATCCAGTTGTACTTAGAGATTTAATTATTATTTTTTGAATTGACTTAGAGATTTAATTGATAGGTAAACTTTGAAAGAACATGCTTTATGCTGATATGGTGGATCTGACCAATAAAAGTCAATCCCAATTTGAATAATTCTGCTGGATCCGTATGATTCTTTATAAGCTGTTGACTGTTACTACTCTTAAAGTACTCCGTACCATGCATTGAATTAGATGGTATGTTTTCTCTTAAGCGGCATATGCTTTGTGTTTCTACTTTCTTTTGTGAGTTGGCATGTTGGCCAGAAGCTAGTGGAAAATTCTATGGAATATGCTGAAACCTGCATGAGATTGTTGCCGAGGCGAACTCTCCGTCGCTATCTATGGCGTGTGGCATTATTGATCTGGGAGGAAATATGGTCAGGTTGTCATGCAGACATCTATCACCGGAAGTGAGAACTTGGAGATGATCAAGGATGACCTATTTATTCTGTCCTACACTGCAGATAATGTGGAAGCCGAGGTCGTGTGCTTGGCTTCCACCGCTTGCCCAAGCGTGCAACCTGAAACAGAGTTCGAAACCGGGGAATGACATTCCTGGACATCATGCAGCTGCTTGTTGAGATGCCTTCAGGTGCTCTCGGTGCCTTGAGAACGGTTATGAGGCATAAGTGTCACAATGCCGGCGTCCACTCAGCTTGTTCGGAAGCCCTGCTATGTCCCTGTCGCCCTGACTCGCCACTAAGCATTGGCAGGACCTAGATAGAACCCTCGTTCCCACCTGGGCATCGGCCGTTTATGCTCTTGTTGGCTTTGTAGCCTTGACAAATACTCCCTCCGTTCCTATATATAGTGCCTATTGTTTTTTCGCATTTGTTTCAGATTATAAGAGTAAAGCTGTGTTTATTTTGCAAAAACTCCCTTCCACCGATTTGCTTAAGTCCTAGAAATAAGGAAAGAATCAATGTAGCTGCTAAATATCTGGAAACAATCACGTAGCTGCTAAAAATCTGGAAATAGATCGTGATCGATCTCATCTCTCCCAGCCCGTCTCTCTCTCTCTCTCACGTGAGATCACGTGAGATCGTGTTGGTTAAGGAAACAGCGCAAAGATCTCACGGAACGGCCGGTCCTTTCCCCCGATGGAGCAGGGAGTAAATCACGTCCGATCTGTTTCCAGTTTCCTTCTTTCCTCTAAAAAACGCTGGGGGTTTTGTGTGAATAAATTAGCTTGCGTTAATTACCGTGCAGAAAAACAATAGGCATTATAGAAAGGAACGGAGGGAGTATGTCGTTGCGGTCGGCTTTGGAGGGGAATGCTGAGCAGCTGCGCTATGAACTTCTCGACATGGCTTCCTTTTGGATTGAGGAGACGGTCCAACCTCTATGTGGTGTCGTTGACTCAATGCAACGCTGGATGCTAATGATTGAGAGTTTTTTTTGGGTGTGGTCTAAGCCTGCGTTAGCTAGGCTCTCCTTGACACCGCATGTGTTATACATAGTTCTCCTGAGTTGCTCCTTTTGGTTGTGCCTGATGTGGATTTCACGGACGAGAGTGGAGCACGTCTTTATGGTCATTTCTCCCCTAGTGCGAGGGCTAGCTTGACATTCATGGCTTCAGTGCTCAAAATCATACCCAAGCTTAGGAGTTATGTGGGGAATCTATTCTGCCTCTGTCCATCTAGCAAGTGAAGGTGGACTTGCTCGAGATTCAGTTCTAGCTTCACTGCCGAGCTAGGCGCTAGACATCGAGGAGGGTGACGATGTGGACAGTGGGATCTCGTTCTCACCTAAGTCAATTGACACATGTGCCCAAGTCTCTTGTCACTAAAGAGATTTGTGATTTCCTCACTACTTTGGCTGCTACTAACCCTAGATCTGGCAATGCGACTGGGTTTCCGTTGAAGGAAAAGGACTGACGGGATAAGATCAAGATGGCGGTGCGATAGCCCTAGACTAGTCATTGTGAAGGAGAAATGAAACATGTGTAGAATAAAACAAAAGGCGCCCCATAGGAAAAGCGTCCACGGTTGCTTGATGGATGACTCTCAGCATCTTGGCATGTCATCATGGTTGTGGTCGTCTTCGTTGTCTTGCCGATTTGTTTTTCTCGAGCTACAACCGGCCGATGGGGGCACGTTGGTGATGTTGTGGATCTCCTTTTTGGAGTCTTGGCGGAGTATTGTGCGTTTTTACTCATGTTTGTGTGGTCGTTCGGTCTCGTGTTTTGGGGAGCAGCCAGTTTGTCTCATGGAGTTGTAGGTAGTTTTTTTTTCTTAATTAGTGAATGACTTGGATCTTCTGCCTCAGCTTTGAAAAAAATGTGGTCCGTGGAATCCACATTGTAGGATGAGATAGTTGGAAGTGCCTAGTAATCAACCTAATAGTCTTTTACTTTGTTTTTGAAAAATAGTCTTTACTATTTTTTTTATTTCCGATTTATTTATGTTGGCCATATCGTCTGAATTGAATCCTATATAACTAAGAAATTCATCCCCACTACCATATTTCTCTAAGCATGCAGCCTATCCACATCAGCAAATTGCCATGTCAGCAAGCACTACAATTTCTGCTCCATTTTGTTTAACTCTTTTGATAATCACCGAAGGAGATAGCTGCATGGCAACTCAGCGGCCGCGCGGCCGAACATCTCCTGCTTCCCAACTTAGCTTACATTTAGTCCCCTTGATGCGCACATCCCATGGTCTTAAATCCATCTCCCACTTACTTAATCTTGATCCCCGGGACAGAACAACCACTGGATGCCTGGACGCCTCTTTGTTTCTCCTTCCAACTAAGTCTGAATTATGTACTTCCAAATTGACTCCGGCTTCTCACCTTCCTTCACAATAATGTCATGTTTGCCGCTTCACCTTCCAATTAAAATAGAGTCCAGAAAACTCTACTGCTTGATTGGCATCGTTACTTCTGTGTTCTCCGTTCCTTTTAATACCAGCTGCTTCTGTACGTCTGCACTTGGTTGAGGTTGTCTCGCCGAGCTCCACAATGTCGTGGATTGGTCTACTATATAGCAAGTCTGTGTTGGTTCAGATCGCGGTCTTACTATTCTCGACCAGCTCGACATCCTCTGCTGCATAAGTCGTCGTCGTCGCAAGAATGCTGATGCTTCCCTGCAGAACACGTGGATAAGCAGGAGGATATGGAGGAGTTCAAAGCAGTCCCAAGACACGGCATGCAACATATTCACGGTCAGAAACCCAGTTCTTCTACAGATCATTGCAAGAATATTAGATGTTTCGTCTTCCGGCAGATTGGTTGGGGTGATTATCTCTTCTCCGTCCAATTAGATCCCTGCACATGCAGTCATACCCATTTGAATAACCTCTATATCTATCCAGATTCATGAAAATTTCTGCATTCACTGATGGTTAATTAGAGTACAGTACTTGCGGTACTTAATATCTTGTGTTTTTTATAGCTGATTAGTTGCATACAAAAAGGAACCTTCCGTCGAAGTGAGAAGACACAAGCAGCAGCCTGGCAAATCTTTTGTTTTAGGTCTCGGTCCTTCTTTCCAAACCATTTGCTGGTATAGTTTTGGTTGTTTATATATGAAACTAAGATATCATTTTTAATTTTTTTCTAGATTATTTCCATTGTATCGACTGTATGGATAGAAGGTTCATATACTCATAACCTATTCATGTCGTTTGCCCATTAATTTTGCAAGTGATTGGATTGGGTTGAGATGACATCTTTGCCTCCTTGGTTTCGCTGGCAATCATCAGATAGAGATTAACATGACAAGATCTCCTTTGCTGATTTCATATTTCTTATTCTCATTATCTTCCATATCACCTTGACAAATTGGCACCGTGCCTAAAGGGCTCTTCTGTTTTTTTTCTCGCAAAGTGGATCCGAATTTCTCACAATGGTGTATTGGTTCTTATTCTATTTCATTCATACAGATCAGGTAGATTGGTAAACCTGTCAATGGTTGCACATACGTCTTAGACTATTTTTCACAAATGCGTGACAATTTTTGTAGCATACATTTCCGCAGCAACGTGCGGGGCAGCCTCTAGTTGTTAGAACACCTCCGGTATATATATATTACCGGAAACGTCGACTAGCCGTGTCAACCGGAACTCTTTGTGGCATTCGGTATCCCCGTGCCGTCTACTTGGACGTGCTGCTTGCGCATAATTGACCGCCCAGGATCATCTGGACTTGTCTCCATGACATGATCAGCATGGTCCTGTCGATAAGATAAGTTCACTAGCTCCACTATATATAGCTTAAATACTAGCAAGTGATGAAGAGATAGCTGCTAAGATCAAAACTTAACGACTAGATTAGTCCTGATTAGGTTGTGCGGATAGTAAACTAAGCTTGTGTATGCGAGTCCTGATTAGGTTGTCCTGATTAAGTGACGTACTCTACTGTGCCCGTGGTGCAGGGGTTTAGTTCTGTGGTCGGCACTAGACTACGAGTCTCTATTGTGTGTGATGAAAATATGTCCTGCTGCGGGGTCCAACCGCAAAAACCACAGGCCTCTCTGGATCGAGTCTCGAACCTTCCACTTTATTCCTGCTACTCAAATAGATCAACGGAAAAGGAAACAGCGGACGGCGTTCACACGCTCCGAGCACCCGTCCCGCGTGAACGGAAAACTGGCCCCGAACACGTCACACCGCCCCCACCGGCACGCGGGCCACATCCGCGTCACCACCACCCACCGACAAGCGGGGCCCGCTGTAACTTGCCCCACCCGTCAGCGGCCCGTAACGGCACCCTTCTGGAAGCCCCGACGCTGACGCGAAACGGACAGGCGCACCCGCTCGCCTCGATTAAGCGAAAATTCCTTAACTCCGAAGGCAAAAAGGCGAAAACAAACGCGTCCCAACGTTTCGTCATCTGCCTATAAGAGATCCGATTCCCCACCTCCACCAAATTCACCCACCAAATCCTCAAAACCCTAGCAGCCAAATCACCAATCACCCGACCCGATCCGAAGACTTCTCGTCGAATCCGCCGCAGACCAGTCGATTTCCCGATCAGCAGAGATGGCGCAGTCCGGCAGCGACGCCGCCCCGATCAGCACCCACCCCACCGAGGTAACGGATCTCGCCCATCTCGGTTCTCTTGTTCAGATTTCCACGGTTTCTGATTGAAGTGTTCGCTGATCTGCGATTTTGGGTTGTGCAGGAGGAGGAGGTGACGGTGGAGAGGACGCCGGAGGAGGAGGCGGCCAGGCTCAGGTACCTCGAGTTCGTGCAGCAGGCGGCGGCGCAGGCGGTGGTGCTGGCGGCCGCGGCCTACGCCTACGCCAAGCAGGGCGCGGGGCCGCTCCGCCCCGGCGTCGACCACGTCGAGGGCACCGTCAAGGCCGTCGTCGGGCCCGTCTACGACCGCTACCACGCCGTGCCGCTCGACCTCCTCAAGTTCCTAGATCGCAAGGTGAGGGCGCACGACAAACTAGTTTGTTCTCTTATTACCTGGATGCAAGGATTTAGTTCTCAGTTGTTTAGACCATAGTGTTATGTTCTCCTGAATATGTTAAATTTGGGGTTAGCCCTGTCTAATCTTACTATTCATTGGATGACCATCAATTGCATGCTATACTGGCCCTCAAATAGCACTCATGATTTCATTACAAGTTAAATCCTCCTGCCTAGAATTTGAGGTGTTTATTCAACTAATCTCATCTGCTACACACGTACAATATATGAGGATACAGTTGGTTGTCACAATCTGTCTGTTTAGTGCTGGTTCGTAGGATTGACTTGTAGCACATTAGTTGGTGGCTTGGTGCTACTCAATGATTAATTGAGATCATTTCGGTTGAGATGTCAACTTCTTCCCTTGCATCTAACCTGCCAATTCACTAAAATGGGATTTCACTATGAGGGAGCTGCCATGAATTAGATAATAATGTGCAATGTGGTGGCATCACAGAATGGGATTTAATTGTTCAATTGGCTTGAGGCAAGATGCACTTGTCTTGCTTAACATGTAATCTCCATTCTAATAGCTGCAAAAGTAACACATACGTCTAGTCTGGCACATGATATGTCACACAATGCTTACACGCCTAAGAACAATACAGTGTTACTCGATTCACTAGAGTGTTTCTTGCGAATTCTTCTACGAACTAATATTTTACGTCCATGCTTTGTGTCTTACGGAACATCCTCACTGATGCTGAATGTTTAATTTGTCAGGTTGATGAGTCTGTCCAGGAGCTGGACCGCCGTGTCCCCCCGGTTGTGAAGGAGGTGCCGACCTATGCCCGCTCTGCGGCGGCTGAGGTGCACAAGACCGGCTTAGTTGGCACCGCCACCGGCCTGGCCAAGTCTGCCATAGCTCGCGCTGAGCCAAAGGCTCGCGACCTCTACACCCGCTATGAGCCTGTGGCGGAGCGCAAGGCTGCTGAAGCTTGGGCTGCCCTCAACCGTCTCCCGCTTGTCCCGTCGGTGACCAGGGCTGTCCTCCCCACCGCTGCACAGCTCTCAGCCAAGTACAACTCTGCCGTGCTTGACGGGGCCAAGCGCGGGAACTCTGTTGCCACTTACCTCCCCCTTGTCCCCACGGAGCGCATCGCGAGGGTGTTTGCCTACCCACCTGCCGACGCTGCTGCCACCTCGGCTCCTGAGATGCAGCCCATCCCGACGCAGTAATGGTGATAATTTCATCAAGCTGAATTATGTTACTCCCTAGTAGCTAGTCTCTTGTGTAGTGTCTTGTGAACTGGGTTGTCGTGTGGATGTTACTACGGTTTCTGCCTGTGTATGGAGGTGACTTGTACTGTGCTGCAGCATCTGCTTTGAGTTTTAGTTTGTTGCATGAACCATTTGTAATGTTCTAAATCCAAATTATATGAATAATCCATCTGTAAATTCACCATTTGCTGTGTCTGCTGTATAACTCAGTTATTTCTCATTCTTCGTAACAATTCCTTGAATGTATTTAGACTCCATTGCTCTAATGGTGAGCCAGTATAGTCTTCAACTATTTCCAGCTCTCGAGCATATTCCAGGGTAGAATAGATCTTATCAGAAGATTTAGCGTGCGGTTGGGATATTTTACCCCAAGCAAATGGAATACCAATTTCTCAAGCTTTCCGTCACGAATTATGTTAACTAATAGCTAGTATGTTGTGCAGTGGTTCTTGTGGACTGGAGTATTAATCTGTCTGTATGGATGGCTGTTGCTGTTGTGCTGCAACATCTACTCGAGTTTTAGTTTACTGCATGAACCATTTGTAATGCTTTAAATTTACATGATAATCCATCTGTAAATTCGTACCATCTGATGCGTGTATGTTGCATTACTACAAATCATTTCTCTTCTGTAGCAATTCCTTGAATGTATTACTCAGTTGCTCTAATGGTGAGCCAGTATAGTCTTCTACTCCTTCCAGCTCTCCTGCTATGTTACATAAGAATTATTAGTTGTGTATGTTTCAGGGTAGAATAGTTCTCGTCAGAAGATTTACTGATTTAGCATGGGTATGTGATTTTGACCCGAAACAAATAAAATGGAGTACCGATTTCCCAAGCTTCCGTCAGAGCATCTCCAACAGGCGCGCTAAAACGCCCGCGCGGCATAAAAACTGCCGGGAGGAAAGTCGGCCCTCCAGCAAGCGCTGCAAACCGCGCGGCGCTGTAAATTTTTTAGGGCACGGGCCGATTTACGTTATCGCGAGCGGCATACTTTGTGCGCCGGCTACAGCGCGCGACATCGCTCGTCCACGCGCGAGAAAACTCCCGCACTGAAACTTCCCCTTCCGCGTCGCCGCCCGAGCGTCCAATCTCTCGTCTCTGCGCGGCCGCCGGCGCAATCCCGACGATGGATGGCCCCTCCGGCAACCCACCGACCCCTCCCTACTCCATCCCACCCTCCGCCGCCGCCGCCGCTTCCGCAGCGCCGCCGCTTCCGCCGCGCCGCCGCCCAATGCGGCAAACCCTAGCGGCGGCGCCGACGCCGGCAACACAACAGCTGCTGCGCGTGCGTCGTTCCCGCGCGGCACAGGCGCCGCCGCGCGATGGCAGCCGCGTAGGGTGCCGACGCGCGGCGCGCCGAGGAGGAAGCGTCGACCAAATGGCCATACATCGGTGCCGCCTCCGTCGCGCCGAAGAAGCGAAGGCGCGCCTCCGCCGCAGCCTCCTCCTCCGACGAACCAGACGCCTCCTCGTCCTCCGACGAACCATCCGGCGCCTCCGTCCGGCAACCGCGCGGGCGCACATACAGTGCATGATGAAATGCCCGAGAGGTAAAATACACTACTTTTCATCCAAATTGTAGTTTAGATGCATACATAGCCGGAGAATAATGAATTTCATTGCAATGCAGAGTCGATGATGAGACATTCATGGAGACAATGAATGTTGGATCTTCTTTTATGCTGTTTTCCGTGCTCGCGTGTGCTGTAGTTTGGCGCGTTCGGCGGAGGACCATTTTTACCGTCCGCGCACGCGCTGCATATTGACGCGTCCAGCAGGGCAAAAACCGACCCAACGCGCGCTATCCGTTTACCGCGCGACGAAACGGAGGTTTAGCGCGCCGGTTTTTTGTGCGCCCGTTGGAGATGCTCCGAGGATGACAGCTCCAAACGGCGCGGCAGATTCCAGCATCCATAGGACAGCATCTACCGTAAAACAAATTGATCCGAAATATGTTGGCCCATTCGTCAGTTCTTTTCTTCACTACAACACACACGCCAGACGCCAGTTCATTATAACAGCACCAGAACAATTCTTCACAACCATGCTTCTGTGTTCTGCTGATTTTGGAATTTTCAGTCGAAAAAAATAGCATCCTCTTCTTTCTCTATTTGCCAGATCTTCGCTTTTAAGAGAACACATCTCTAACGCAGACACCTGCTTCCATACTAGTCAGCGAACTAATTCTCGTAACTAAAAACAAAAAGTAACACTGAAGTATGCAATAGCTATAGTCCAGAACTTTTTCGTGACAACTTACGCACTCAGATCTCCTGAGCTCTGACATGCTCTCCAAATTGGAATGATCATACAATACCAAATTGGAGTACTTTAGACTACATATATCTAGATAGTTCCACAAGCATAGCTCAAGTAAACATCTTAAGAAGCTTCAGGGCATGGCATATCCAAAAGAAAAGAAACAAAAACACAAATGGGCTGCTAATTTGCTACGCCATCCTTAACTTTGCATCCGAGATCTGACAGAACACTCGGGTCACCTCACCTATCGGCATGAGTACTCGGTACCAACTGAGCCCAACACTTGACAAGACTCTCTGCATTATCAAGCTCCCAGGCTCCCTACTCAGCAAATAGAGACTTGCAGCTTGACAAGATGTCAGATAATACTAACCATATACCAAAACACCATACTAGAGCTATGCTTGAACGCCTGAAGTTACACATGTTATGTCCTAAACCTCCTTTTGAGCTCAGCAACGATCAATGGGAATTTTAGAACCGATGCATAACCATCAGTGAATATAGCCTCCTTGAAATTTTCCTCCTGAACAAAGAAGTCCATGCACTTCTTTTTCAACTCTTGGCAGTTGTAGGTTTCAGCGCAAGCTAAGATAGTTGCAACTGTATATACCGACACTTTATCCCATAGCTTCCGGGCACAAATAAACTTCAGCCTGTCAAGCGCATACAGATCGGCTGCAGCGAGTAGATTCTGAATCATCTCAGTGGAAGAGTCCTGATGCTCGTCTTCTGCAGGCAATTCATCTGTGTATATGAACCGAAGCATAGTTTTAAATGTTGCAGGTGTGATGCCGTGCAGCGTGATGGATGACATTGTAGACTCGGCCATGGAACCGAAGAGCTCTGCTTTGAAGACTGGTGAGCGGGCAGCAAGCACTGCTCGGTGAGCAGGGAATGTCTCATCGTCAATGATGAATGACACATCTGTCCCGTCAGTTTGATCTAGTAGGCGGCCAAGATGGGTAACAATGTCTGAAGGCGGCACAGGAATAGGACTGTCATCAATGACCATGATGGCACATACAAATGTAACATGTCCCTCTGTTAAGATTTTTTCCTCCAGAGTAGTTATCTTGACAAACTGAGTCCATCCAACGGAGTTGAAGTTATCTCCCTTGATTCCGAAGGTTTCTAACATCCTTTTTGCCCCGTTAAAGGACTTAGATGGTTTGTAGTCCCTACCCATCACGAAGGCCTCGAAGATGGCATTGACACTACAGGATTTGCTCATGTGGCTGAGGAAGATAGAAGTATACTCGCCATTGTCTTCGTCAGTCTCTCCACGCGGGTAAAAATCAATTCTCCAGAGGTGTCCCCCGGCCGAGACGATGTCGGAGTGGACGGCCTTCCCGATGGGTAGCTGCTTACTTTGCTCGTAGTCGACTCTGAACTGAAAGACAGAAGAACCCAGAATGGTGGTCCGCGCATTCGGCTCTGACATCTTGGCTTGCTTGCTCACTGAACAATTTTTAAGCAAACGTAAGAAGAAATTACCGCAAAACAAATCGAGCTAAGCAACAGAAATTACCAATATCACAAGCTAGCGAATGATTCAATCCGCCTAATAGAGGAAGAGCACAAGAGGGCACTCACTGGCTCGGCAGCTGCCGGTGGTGACGGCGGTTGGCCTGCTGGTAGTAGCGAATGGTGCTGAGGCGCTGCCGACCGCTCCTGCGAGCTCTCCGCACCCGTCCCGGAACGTCCGCCGTACGCCGTGTGCCCGCCTCCTCTGCTCTGCTGCTGCTCGTCGACTGCACCTGTGGCGCCGCCCCTCGCAGCGGAACCCTTGAGCACAGAACTGTTCTTTGCGGGCTTCCAACACGGGAGGTGCGTACATGGGCCGCACAAGCGTCAGTATTCCTTTTTACGAAACAGTCAGTATTTTATTTGCAACATCGCGGCGGTCGCAATCTTAGCGATGCAATCACCACGAAGACACCAAAACAACATGCAGCTATAATCTCCCGCCTAAAACACAAAGCACTACTATTTTAATTCAGGCCTATTAGTCTATGTAATGTCGTGTACAAGGTTATATCTAAAATGTTGGCTGCTAGGTTAAAGAATTATCTATCAGAGATTATCAGTGATCACCAAAGTGCATTTGTTCCTGGTAGGTTGATTAGTGATAATATTCTTCTGGCTCATGAAAGTATCCATACAATGAAGAATAAGAAAGGGAAGAAGGGATTATGTGCAGTAAAATTAGATATGCACAAGGCCTATGATAGGGTGGAATGGAGGTATCTTGAGAAGATCATGTTGAAATTGGGTTTTGCTAGAAGATGGGTAGATATGATTATGGCCTGTGTTTCTTCGGTTGAATATAATATCAGATTTAATTCTATGGAAACTGAGTGGTTCAAACCATCTAGGGGACTGATACGCGTAGATGCACACGTCCGTTGGGAACCCCAAGTGGAAGGTATGATGCGTATAGAAGCAAGTTTCGATGAAACCAAGGTTTAATCGAGGAGAGCCAAGAAGCACGTTGAAGGTTGATGGTCGCGAAATGTGATGCGGCGCACCAGGGATTCCCGCGCCAACGTGGAATCTGCACAACAAAACAAAGTACTTTGCCCCAACGAAACAGTGAGGTTGTCAATCTCACCGGCTTGCGTAACAAAGGATTAAACGTATCGAGTGGAAGATGTTTGCAAAGAAAACAAGAAACACAATTGCAGATTGTATGCTATGTAAAGAATATGACCGGGGTCCACAGTTCACTAGAGGTGTCTCTCCCATAAGACAAAAGCATGTTGGGTGAACAAATTACAGTCGGGCAATTGACAAATAGAGAAAGGCATAACAATGCATATACACGATATGATAAATATAGTGAGATTTAATTGGGCATTACGACAAAGTACATAGACCGCCATCCAACTGCATATATGCCTAAAAAGTCCACCTTCAGGTTATCCGAACCCCATTCAGTATTAAGTTGCTAAGCAACAGACAATTGCATTAAGTATGGTGCGTAATGTAATCAACAACTACATCCTTAGACATAGAATCAATGTTTTATCCCTAGTGGCAACAAGACATCCACAACCTTAGAACTTTCGTCACTGTGTCAGATTTAATGGAGGCATGAACCCACTATCGAGCATAAATACTCCCTCTTGGAGTTAAGAGTACAAACTTGGCCAGAGCCTCTACTAATAACGGAGAGCATGCAAGATCATAAACAACACATAAACAATAGATTGATAATCACCATAATCATAGTACTCTCTATCCATCGGATCCCGACAAACACAACATATAGAATTACATATAGATGATCTTGATCATGTTAGGCAGCTCACAAGATCCAACAATGAAGCACAACAAGGAGAAGACGACCATCTAGCTACTGCTATGGACCCATGGTCCAGGGGTGAACTACTCACTCATCACTCCGGAGGCGATCATGGCGATGAAGAGTCCTCCGGAGATGAATCCCCTCTCCGGGGTGCCGGAGGCGATCTCCGAATCCCCCGAGATGGGATTCGCGGCGGCGCGTCTCGGAAGGTTTTCCGTATCGTGGCTCTGATGGGGTTTCGCGACGGAGACTTTAAGTAGGCGGAAGGTCAACGCGGGGGCCACACGAGGTGCCCAGGGGTAGGGCCGCGCGGCCAGGGCTTGGGCCGCGCCGCCCTAGCCCCTGGCTGCCTCGTGGCCCCACTTCGTTATCTCTTCGGTCTTCGGAAGCTTCATGCAAAAATAGGACCCTGGGCAAAGTTTCGTCCAATTCCGAGAATATTTCCTTACTAGGATTTCTGAAACCAAAACAGCAGAAACAAAAGGGCTCTTCGGCATCTTGTTAATAGGTTAGTTCCAAATGCATAAATATGACATATAATGTGCATAAAACATGTAGGTATTATCAATAAAGTAGCATGGAACATAAGAAATTATCGATACGTCGGAGACGTATCAGCATCCCAAGCTTAGTTCTGCTCGTCCCGAGCAGGTAAAACGATAAAAAAGATAATTTCTGAAGTGACATGCCATCATAATCTTGATCATACTATTTGTAAACATATGTAATGAATGCAGCGATCAAAACAAAAGTAATGACATGAGTAAACAAGTGAATCATATAGCAAAGACTTTTCATGAATAGTACTTCAAGACAAGCATCAATAAGTCTTGCATAAGAGTTAACTCATAAAGCAATAAATCAAAGTAAAGGTGTTGAAGCAACACAAAGGAAGATTAAGTTTCAGCGGTTGCTTTCAACTTATAACATGTATATCTCATGGATATTGTCAACATAAAGTAATATAACAAGTGCAATATGCAAGTATGTAGGAATCAATGCACAGTTCACACAAGTGTTTGCTTCTTAAGGTGGAAGGAGATAGGTAAACTGACTCAACAATAAAAGTAAAAGAAAGGTCCTTCAAAGAGGAAAGCATCGATTGCTGTATTTGTGCTAGAGCTTTTATTTTGAAAACATGAAACAATTTTGTCAACGGTAGTAATAAAGCATATGAGTTATGAAAATTATATCTTACAAGTTGCAAGCCTCATGCATAGTATACTAATAGTGCCCGCACCTCGTCCTACTTAGCTTGGACTACCGGATCTTTGCATGCCATGTTTCAACCAAGTGTCACAAAGGGGTACCTCCATGCCGCCTGTACAAAGGTCTAAGGAGAAAGCTCGCATTTTGGATTTCTCGCTTTTGATTATTCTCAACTTAGACATCCATACCGGGACAACATGGACAACAGATAATGGACTCCTCTTAAATGCATAAGCATGTAGCAATGATTATTATTCTCATATGAGATTGAGGATATATGTCCAAAACTGAAATTTCAACCATGGTTCATGGCTTTAGTTAGCGGCCCAATGTTCTTCTCTAACAATTTTGCATGCTCCAACCACTAAAATGATAGATCCTTCAGACAAGACGGACATGCATAGCAACTCACATGATATTCAACAATAGTTGATGGCGTTCCCCAGAAGCATGGTTATCGCACAACAAGCAACTTAATAAAAGATAAAGTGCATAAGTACATATTCAATACTACGATAGTTTTTAAGGCTATTTTGTCCCATGAGCTATATATTGCAAAGGTGAATGATGGAATTTTAAAGGTAGCACTCAAGCAATTTACTTTGGAATGGCGGAGAAATACCATGTAGTAGGTAGTTATGGTGGACACAAATGGCATAGTAGTTGGCTCAAGGATTTTGGATGCATGAGAAGTATTCCCTCTCGATACAAGGTTTAGGCTAGCAAGGTTATTTGAAGCAAACTCAAGGATGAACAGGTGCAGCAAAACTCACATAAAAGACATATTGTAAACATTATAAGACTCTACACCGTCTTCCTTGTTGTTCAAAACTCAATACTAGAAATTATCTAGACCTTAGAGAGACCAATTATGCAAACCAAATTTTAGCAAGCTCTATGTATTTCTTCATTAATGGGTGCAAAGCATATGATGCAAGAGCTTAAACATGAGCACAACAATTACCAAGTATCACATTATCCAAGACATTTTAGAATTACTACATGTAGCATTTTCCAATTCCAACCATATAACAATTTAACGAAGAAGAAACTTCGCCTTGAACATTATGAGTAAAGCCTAAGGACACATGTGTCCATATGCAACAGCGGAGCGTGTCTCTCTCCCACAAAGTGAATGCTAGGATCCATTTTATTCAAACAAAAACAAAAACAAAAACAAACCGACGCTCCAAGTAAAGAACACAAGATGTGACTGAATAAAAATATAGTTTCAGGGGAGGAACCTGATGATGTTGTCGATGAAGAAGGGGATGCCTTGGGCATCCCCAAGCTTAGACGCTTGAGTCTTCTTAAAATATGCAGGGGTGAACCACGGGGCATCCCCAAGCTTAGAGCTTTCACTCCTCTTGATCATAGTATATCATTCTCCTCTCTTGACCCTTGAAAACTTCCTTCACACCAAACTTCAAGCAAACTCATTAGAGGGTTAGTGCACAATTAATAATTCACATGTTCAGAGGTGGCACAATCATTCTTTACACTTCTGGACATTGCATAAAGCTACTGGACATTAATGGATCAAAGAAATAAATCCAACATAGCAAAAGAGGCAATGCGAAATAAAAGGCAGAATCTGTCAAAAACAGAACAGTCCGTAAAGACGAATTTAAAACTGGAACCAGACTTGCTCAAATGGAAAAACTCAAAACTAATGAAAGTTGCGTACATATCTGAGGATCACGCTCGTAAATTGGCAGATTTTTTCGAATTTTCTACAGAGAACTGTGCCCAGATTCGTGACAGACAGCAATGCTGTTTCTGCGCAGCGATCCCAAATATAACATCAACTTTGACATAGAAACTTTACTTGGCACAAAAACATGATAAGGAGAGGTTGCTACAGTAGTAAACAACTTCCAAGACTCAATAAAACAAAAAATTGCTGTAGGTAAAAACATGGGTTGTCTCCCATAAGCGCTTTTCTTTAACGCCTTTCAGCTAGGCGCAGAAAGTGCAAATCAAGTATTATCGAGAGATGAGGCATCAACATTATTATTTTTCATGCAAACACAACTTGTTGCAGAGGGTACTTTAGGTGCTCCATTATCTAAATTTTCTATGGTGGTGCTAGGGGTCTTAGAAATTTTAGGCCTATAATAATTCTTTTGTTTAGGCACTTTAGAGGCGTACATGAATTTTTGCTCTTTCCCCACATAGGATTTCTCATTATACTTGAGAGAAGAAAAGGTTGAACCCAAGGTTCCCATAAATTTTTCAATTTCATCAATCCTATTGGTTTGATTATCAGGAACAACACAAGTTCCTAGGACACTAATTCTTTCATCAATTCCTCCTAAGGATTTATCAAGTTCATAAGTTTTGTCAAATAACATTCCCAATTTAGTTTCAATACTTGGAAATTTTTTCTCTATGGTTTCCAATTTTTTCATAACATCCTCAAGAGAGATTTCAATTTTAACTTCATTAACAGGTGGTATTCCAACTAGACTCTCAATGATGCAACTAGTTTCTAAAGCAGGAGTACTTAGGAAATTACCTCCCGAAAGAGTATCAAGAACATACCTATTCCAACTAGATAAACCGACATAAAAGTTCCTAAGAAGGATAGTGGTGGAGTGTTTCTTAATGCACCTATGATGAGCATTACTAATTCTATACCAAGCATCTTTAAAACTTTCTCCACCTTGTTGCTTAAAAGAACGAACTTCAACTTCAGGATTACTCATGATAACAGTAATAAAGTAAACTAGGCAAATAAAGTAAAGACAAGTAACTAATAATTTTTGTGTTTTTGATATAGAGAGCAAGACAATAAATAAAGTAAAACTAGCAACTAATTTTTTTGTATTTTGATTTAGTGCAGCAAACAAAGTAGTAAATAAAATAAAGCAAGACAAAAACAAAGTAAAGAGATTGAGAAGTGGAGACTCCCCTTGCAGCGTGTCTTGATCTCCCCGGCAACGGCGCAGAAATTTAGCTTGATACGCGTAGATGCACACGTCCGTTGGGAACCCCAAGTGGAAGGTATGATGCGTATAGAAGCAAGTTTCCCTCAGTATGAAACCAAGGTTTAATCGAACCAGTAGGAGCCAAGAAGCACGTTGAAGGTTGATGGTCGCGAAATGTGATGCGGCGCAACACCAGGATTCGCGCCAACGTGGAATCTGCACAACAAAAGTACTTTGCCCCAACAAAACAGTGAGGTTGTCAATCTCACCGGCTTGCTGTAACAAAGGATTAAACGTATCGAGTGGAAGATGTTTGCAAAGAAAACAGTAAAACACAATTGCAGATTGTATGCTATGTAAAGAATAGGACCGGGGTCCACAGTTCACTAGAGGTGTCTCTCCCATAAGATAAAAGCATGTTGGGTGAACAAATTACAGTGGGCAATTGACAAATAGAGAAAGGCATAACAATGCATATACATGATATGATAAATATAGTGAGATTTAATTGGGCATTACGACAAAGTACATAGACCGCCATCCAACTGCATCTATGCCTAAAAAGTCCACCTTCAGGTTATCGTCCAAACCCCATTCAGTATTAAGTTGCTAAGCAAAGACAATTGCATTAAGTATGGTGCGTAATGTAATCAACAACTACATCCTTAGACATAGAATCAATGTTTTATCCCTAGTGGCAACAGCACATCCACAACCTTAGAACTTTCTGTCACTGTCCCAGATTTAATGGAGGCATGAACCCACTATCGAGCATAAATACTCCCTCTTGGAGTTAAGAGTACAAACTTGGCCAGAGCCTCTACTAATAACGGAGAGCATGCAAGATCATAAACAACACATAAACAATAGATTGATAATCACCATAATCATAGTACTCTCTATCCATCGGATCCCGACAAACACAACATATAGAATTACATATAGATGATCTTGATCATGTTAGGCAGCTCACAAGATCCAACAATGAAGCACAACAAGGAGAAGACGACCATCTAGCTACTGCTATGGACCCATGGTCCAGGGGTGAACTACTCACTCATCACTCCGGAGGCGATCATGGCGATGAAGAGTCCTCCGGGAGATGAATCCCCTCCGGCAGGGTGCCGGAGGCGATCTCCCGAATCCCCCGAGATGGGATTCGCGGCGGCGGCGTCTCGGAAGGTTTTCCGTATCGTGGCTCTCGGTGGGGGTTTCGCGACGGAGACTTTAAGTAGGCGGAAGGTCAACGCGGGGGCCACACGAGGTGCCCGGGGGTAGGGGCGCGGCAGGGCTTGGGCCGCGCCGCCCTAGCCCCCGGCTGCCTCGTGGCCCCACTTCGTTATCTCTTCTTCTGGAAGCTTCATGCAAAAATAGGACCCCGGGCGAAAGTTTCGTCCAATTCCGAGAATATTTCCTTACTAGGATTTCTGAAACCAAAAACAGCAGAAAAAGCAATGGCTCTTCGGCATCTTGTTAATAGGTTAGTTCCGAAAATGCATAAATATGACATATAATGTGCATAAAACATGTAGGTATCATCAATAAAGTAGCATGGAACATAAGAAATTATCGATACGTCGGAGACGTATCAGGGACTTCGGCAAGGGGATCCTCTGTCCCCTTACTTGTTCTTACTTGTGGCCGAGGGCCTTTCTTGCATGCTCAGAGGTGCGGAGGCGCGGGAAGAGATTGTTGGGGTGAGGGTGTGCCGTGATGCACCGATGATATCACATTTGTTGTTTGCAGATGATTCATTAATTCTAATGCAAGCTGATAATGATAATGCAATAAAACTGAAGGAGATTCTTGATACTTATTGTCTGAACTCGGGCCAGAAAATTAGTGAAGGAAAATCATCCATTTTTTTCAGCGGCAATACAAGAGTGGAGGTGCGTGCTGATGTTTGCCAAGTTCTGAATATTCTGACAGAGTCCTTATCAGACAGATATCTGGGCCTGCCGGCTATGATTGGCATAGATAAGAGTGATTGTTTCCGTCACCTGATAGATAGGGTTCTGGCCAGAATTAATGGTTGGAAGGAGAAGTTGTTAAGTATGGGAGGAAAGGAGATTTTAATTAAAGCTATTGCTCAAGCCATTCCAGTTTTTGCTATGATGGTGTTCAAGATTCCAAAAAACATTTGCAAAGGAATATCTGACGCTATCTCTCAATTCTGGTGGGGTGATGAGGAAGAGCAAAGACATATGCACTGGAAGGCATGGTGGAAGATGTGCATACCAAAGAAAAGGGGTGGTATGGGTTTTCGGGATCTTCATTCCTTTAATATGGCAATGCTAGCTAAGCAGGTTTGGAGATTGTTAAGTGAACCAGATTCATTATGTGCAAGGGTTCTTAGAGCAAAATATTACCCAGATGGAAAATTACTGGAAGCAAAGATGAAGAGTGGGTCTTCTTATACTTGGCAGAGTATCCTGGCAGGTTTGGCGTGTTTCAAAAAAGGATGCATTTGGAGAGTAGGAGATGGGACGCAAATAAATATTTGGAGTGATAATTGGATTCCATCAAGTCATAATATGAAGGTGATGACTCCTAAAGGGGCGGTTTTGCTGAATAATGTGAGAGATTTGATAAACCCCATAGATGGCCAATGGGATGTGGAGTTGATCAATGATATTTTCTGGCCTATTGATGCGCATAGGATTTTGCAAATACCTTTGACCCCGGATAGAGAAGACTTTGTTGCATGGAATTGTACAAAGACGGGCCTATATACGGTCAGGTCAGGATATAACTGTCAATGGGAGCACAAGTTTTTTAGACACAATCAATTTTCAAGTTTGGCCGAGACAGCTGAAAATCAAGTATGGGACAAATTATGGAAGCTGGAAATTCCGAGCAAGATTAAAATATTCGGATGGAGGGTGTTACATGGTATGATCCCATGTCGTGGAGTTCTGGCCAATCGGCATATTGGAAATATAGGGGGCTGTCCTATATGCTTTTCGAGTTGTGAAGATATCAAACATGTTCTCTTTTCCTGTGAGAGAGCTATAGAGGTCTGGAAGGGAATTGGTGTTTGGGACAAGATTGATGAAGTAAGGCAGTTGGACAGGTCGGGATCAGTGATCGTTGAAGAAATAATTAAGCGAGGAGGCAGACTAACCCACCTTGACAATGTTGGTTTTGCTGAATTGGTCTTAACTGCAGGTTGGTTTATTTGGTGGGAAAGGAGGAAAAAAGTGCATGATGAAATTGTGCAATTACCGGGTAGATCTGCGCTATCTATAATCGTTCTATCCAGGAATTATATGATAGGATCTAGAAAGCCAAAGGCAAAACAGAGAGAAGGATGGAAAAAACCAGAAGAAGGTAAACTGAAGATTAACGTTGATGCGGCTTTTGATGAAAATAGTGGAAAAGGAGCTACAGGAGTGATTATAAGAGATTGTAATGGTCAGTTTGTAGCGGGATCCCAAAGATTTATTGCACATATTGTGGATGCGCCAATGGCTGAAGCTTATGCTCTCAGAGAAGGATTGAGTCTGGCGCAACATATTGGATGCAATAATTTCATTATGCAAACGGATTGTATGCAAGTAGTTGAGACCATGAAAGACAGAGGGTTTTCGGCGATGTCCTCTGCTGCTATTTATGATGATTGTATGATCCTTTGTAGTGGTTTCAACTCGGTGATTTTTGACCATTGTAATAGGGAAGCTAATCAGGTAGCTCATGAGCTTGCTAAGGATGCTTGTAGTTTTAGTAAATCTTGTATTTGGGTCGATGAACCCCCTAGGTTTATCCTTAGCAAGCTAGCAAATGATGTAATAGTTTTATCGGATGCTTGAGCAGCAGGTTTTTTACGCACTCTTTTCCTTACCAGGGTACCTAAGGGGACTGGAAGGTTTTTAATGAGGCGGCCTGCTTGCTAATATATTATGGTTTCAAAAAAAAGCACTACTATTTTAAAGACCTCTTACAACAGCGCCGAGCGCAGGTTCAAGGTCCCACCTCCTTCCGTCGTTGGAGCCACAAATAGAGAAGACGGGACCCGTCGATTTCTAGTCGGAGATGAAAAAGACGGGCTGATGGCGGCGGCTATGGTGAAACCCTAGATCACCGGTTTCTTCCTAGCGATGGAGGAAAGTGCTCGAGGATAACAATGTATGTACTTAATGTCCTTCAAAACTATATTTGTACTACATAGAGTAAGTGCCACATCTATCATTAGAATAATTTTTTGGAACCAGATTTACATTAATATGCCGCCAATAGAGTTCCCATTTTTCTTGTTTCAAACATTCCTTGTTTGATGGTTTTTTGAATTAACGAAAAATATAGCACTCTTTCTTTCCATTGTCAATTTTTAAGAAAACATCGCATATTTATGTTGGGACATCCAGTTCCTTGCTAGCATCGAGACGAGTTTCCTTCTAACAATTTCGAGAAATAGAATCTTGTTGTGTTTTGTTGAAGCCCAATGTAGATATCACAAATTTTAGTTATTAGATGAATCAAGGAATAGAACTACACACGAAGATCGCAAAAGTTATACACCAGAGTTTTGTCATGAAAATATAACTATACATAAGTAATCCTCCAAACAGGTATTCTCTCTGACTATATTAATATAGCAATCGCACGATACAACTTCGAGGGGCAAACAACAGAAACACGCCTAGGAGAAAAAAGAGAAAGAAAGAGAAACTAATGCTAACAACACAAAAATGACAGAAAGTCTTATTAGTGGCGCACCAAAAAACTATTCTGTGGCGCATGTAGCTAGTATCTTGTGTAGTGTCTTGTGAACTGGGTTGTCGTGTGGATGTTACTACGGTTTCTGCCTGTGTATGGACGTGACTTGTACTGTGCTGCAGCATCTGCTTTGAGTTTTAGTTTGTTGCATGAACCATTTGTAATGCTTTAAATTTACATGATAATCCATCTGTAAATTCGTACCATCTGCTGCGTGTATGTTGTATGACTACAAATCATTTGGACATGTCTACCGAGCGGCCGCATGCCCGTTCGTTATTCTGAGCGGTCATACCAAAATGGAAAGTGCTCACACTGAAAGATGTGTACAGCTGTCAAAAAAGGTAGGCTAGCTCATATCACTTTTTTGTTTTAAAAAAGCTGTAACTTTTAAACCGTGCGGCGAAATTACAATCCGTTTTCACTTTTAGAATCCGAACGACGAGAGCTTCGAAACTAGACCACATTTTCATATGTTTCGACGCAATTTTTTAACAAGCAACTTTGATGCACGACAGAGCAACTTTGTTGCGCGGGAAAACAATTTTGGTATGCGGAAAAGCAACTTTGGTGTGCAACAAAAACACTTGATTCACAACGATGATAGGATTCACAACAACTGCAGCAACAACTCCTAATGTTGCTCTACATGACACTAAAATTGCTCGGCCGAGTACCAAAGTTGCTCGCAGGATACTAAAAATTGCTCGGTCGGGCGCCAAAGTTGCTCTGCAGGGTTCAAAAACTGCGTCGCCGGGCACCAAAGTTGCTCTGCAGGGCACTTAAGTTGCTCGTCACACATTGAAATTGCTCCCATGGACACCAAAATTATTGTTGGGCACCAAAGTTGTGCCTTCGTGTACCAAAAAATGTACATGTTCGTTGCACACCAAAGTTGCTTTGTCGCACATCAAAGTTGGTTTGCTGCATAATAAAGTTGCTAAGCCGCGCATCAAAGTTGCTTGTTAAAAAAATTCGTCGAAACATATGAAAATGTGGTCTAGTTTCGAAGCTCTCGTCATGGGGATGTTAGTAGTGAAAACGAATTGTAATTTGGTCGCACGGTTTAAAAGTTATAGTTTTTTAAAAAATGACACATGATATCAGCTAGCCTACCATTTCATTGACATCTGGACTGCCTGGTGCGTGTGCCCGGGACATCCATCCGGCACGCACCCGCCCGTAAGATTTCAGGAAATCATTTCCCTTCTTTTGTAGCAATTCCTTGAATGTACTACTCATCAGTGCTCTAATGATGATCCAGGATAGTCTTCTACTCCTTTCAGCTCTCCAGCTATGTTACATGAGATTTATAAGTTGTGCATGTGATTTTGACCCAAAACAAATAGTTGTCAGAAGATTTACTGATTTATCATTGGTATGTGATTTTGACCCAAAACAAATATAAAACGGAATACCGTTTTCCCAAGCTTCCATCAGGATAACACCTCCAAACACGAGGCAGATTACAACGTCGATAGGACAGCATCTGAATATGTATGGGTCACTATTTCTCAATACAAAAGGAACAAAATATGACATTTCGTAAGACAAATTGGTCTGAAATATTCTTGTTATAACATCGATAGACCATTTGTCAGTTCTTTTCTCCTCTCCAACAAACACGCCAGCCAGTTTGTTATAACATCACCAGAACAATTCCTCACAACCATGCTTCCCCGTTTGCTGATTTTGGAATTTTTCAGTAAAAAAAAAAAAAGCACCCCCTTCTTTTTCTATTGCCAGATCTTGGCTTTTATAAGAGAACACATCTAGACGAAGACACCTGCTTCCATACTAGTCAGCAAACTAACCAAAAACAAAAAAAACCAAAATCAGTATTGTGTTTTAACAGATGAGAGGCCCCAACCTGATATCACCCATTTCAGTTTTCAAATAAATAAAGGAATTCAAGTAAACACTAAAGTATGCAACAGGTATAGTCCAGAACTTTCTCATGACAACATACGTGTTAGATTTCTAGGACCTTTAGTTGTTGCATCTAGTGAGCAATTGCATCTAGCCTAACCGGGATGAAACTAGAGGGAAAATAGTAGGGTGCATACCGTCGGTCTTCGTCGACGAGGAGCTCGCCATGGCGGCAACGGAGGAGTGGCGGCGATGTCGGTGGTGCTTCCCGCCGCTACAGCGCCTCACCAGATCGGGTGGCTTAGGGTTTTGTGTGTCGGTGGGGAGGACGACAGCGAACGAACCTTGGCGTTCGTGCCCCGGCCCCCACCTCTTTTATATGGCGATGGCGACGGGGGCCCACCAACCATACGGGTTGGGCGCCCCCGATCAGGGCGCGAGACAAGGTCGTGCGACCGTTGGGTCGTACGTGGAGATCAAACTAACATTCTCCCCTTGATCTCACCTTACTTTAATCTTAATCTTAGACTTAAACTTTTCTTCGTACCCATTTCATCATAGATTAGCATATAGAGCATGTCTCGTCATGATGGCCAGTTATGCACCATCAGATTCAACAGCTACTACACACCTTTCCATTTTAAAATAGATTCTTCCTCTAGGCCCTTAATATCCAGGTATCATAGGCTATTCCGTAAACCCATGCCGGCTACGTGTTCACTGAACACACTGGGTGGTAAGCCTTTCGTAAGCGGATCCGCGAGCATTCTCTTTGTGCTTATATGCTCTAAACTTATGGTATGATCCTGGATTCTATCTTTCACAACATAATACTTGATGTCAATGTGCATGCCAGCATCACTTGACTTATTGTTGTGAGCATAAAATACTGCTGGCTCATTGTCGCAGTACATTCTAAGTGGTCTTTGAATGCTGTCTACCACTATCAACCCGGTTATAAATTTCTTTAACCAGTTTGCCTGCCCCGAGGCCTCATAACATGCTACATACTCAGCAACCATCGTGGACGGTGCCGTGATATATTGCTTGAAACTTTTCCACGATATAGCTCCACCTGCGAGAGTGAATACATAACCTGATGTGGATTTTCTGTCATCTACATCTCCCGCAAAGTCTGCATCTGAATACCCTTCTATCTCAAGGGAATCAGTTCTTCTATATGTTAGCATGAGGCCTTTAGTGCCTTGCGCATAACGCAATGCCTTCTTCACCATTTTCCAGTGATCTATTCCTAGATTACTTTGGAATCTGCCAAATACCCCGGTAACAAAAGCTAAGTCTGGGCGCGTACATACTTGAGCATACATTAGGCTTCTGACAGCTGAAGCATATGTAACCTCTTTCATTTGATCGATCTCATATTGGTTCCTGGGACATTGAAAATCCCCAAATCTATCGTCCTTGACTATAGGAGCAGGCGTGGCATTACTCGCATGCATACCATACTTCTTTAGAACTTTCTCTAAGTATGCCTTTTGCGATAGTCCTAAAACCCCTCTTTGTCTATCTCGGTGAATTTCAATTCCTAGAACGAATGAAGCTTCACCAAGATCTTTCATATTGAAGTTCGAGGACAAGAACTTCTTCGTCTCCAATAGTAGACTAACAACACTACTAGCAAGCAGAATGTCATCCACGTATAGGATAAGGAAAATGAATTTCCCTTTCTTAAACTTTGCATATACGCAATTGTACTCTCTATTCTCATTAAACCCAAAACTTTTAATTGTCTCATGGAACTTCAAGTACCATTGCCTGGAGGCTTGTTTTAACCCATAAATGGATTTCTTCAGACGGCATCCCATATGTTCTTTTCCTTCCACGACAAAACCCTTGGGTTGTGCCATGTAAACATTTTCCTCGAAGTCTCCATTTAAGAAGGCCGTCTTTACATCCAATTGATGCAACTCTAAATCATAGTGTGCCACTAAAGCCATTATAATTCTAAAAGAATCCTTACATGAGACCGGAGAAAAGGTCTCATTATAGTCTATTCCTTCACTTTGAGTGAAACCCTTCGCAACAAGTCATGCTTTATATCTTTCAACATTCCCTCTAGAGTCACACTTTGTTTTGTAGACCCATTTACAGCCTACTATTTTGGCTCCTTTAGGAATTTCTTCTAAATCCTAGAATTTGTTGCTACTCATTGATCTCATTTCATCAACCATGGCCTCAATCCACTTCGATGAATGAGCACTTCTTGAGGCTTCCAAATGTGGTGGGATCACCCTCCATTTGAACTTCTTCACTGACATAGATCTCAAAATCGTCAGGAATAGCTGGCTTTCTTGCTCTTTGAGACCTTCTAAGGTTCTCAATCTCTGGCGCACTTTCTATGTGGGGCTGTTGCAGCTCTTCCTCATGTGTGGTAACATTCTCTCTATTTTCATTCATTGTTGCCACAGGAGAACTAACAACAGGTGTCGCAATGACATCGTCCTGTGTCGGTGCAGCATCAGCAGGTATCGAGAAAAATGGTTCCTGGATCACCGGAGTGGGTGCATACACCCGCTTCTCCTCAAGATTGATTTCTCGGGATACCGTGTTCCCCCTGATCATCTCATCCTCCAGAAACACAGCGTGTCTCGTTTCTACAAACTTAGTGAGTCTGTCTGGACAATAGAAACGATAACCTTTCAACTTGTCTGGATAGCCAATAAAATGGCAACTTACTGTCTTAGGATCTAATTTCCCAATGTTCATGTTAAAGAGTTTAGCCTCAGATGGACATCCCCACACTCGCAAGTAATTGAGTGAAGGTTCTCGACTAGTCTAGAACTCATATGGTGTTTTAGACACCGACTTACTAGGAACTCGATTAAGTATGTGAATAGCGGTTTTTAACGCCTCCATCCACAAACTAACTGGTAAAGTGGAGTAACTTAACATGCTTCTCACCATATCCATCAGGGTACGGTTTCGTCTTTCAGCTACTCCATTCTGCTGAGGCTCGCCCGGTGTAGAATACTAGGCAACTATGCCATGTTCCTGTAGGAACCTTGCAAATGGTCCAGGAACTTGGCCATATGGGGTGTGCCGACCGTAGTACTCCCCACCACGGTCAGACCTTACTATTTTAATCTTTATGCTATGCTGATTTTCTACTTCAGCCTTAAATATCTTGAATTTATCCAACGCTTCTGAACGCTCTTTAATTGGATAAATATATCCATAACGCGAATAATCGTTTGTGAATGTTATGAAATAATCATAGCCATCCACAGATTTCACAGAAAACGGACCGCATATGTCCGTATGAATTATTTCTAAAACCCCTGTGCTTCCTTTGGCGCCCTTCTTTATGTTCTTTACATACTTTTCTTTAAGGCAATCGATGCATTGTTATAAATTCGAAAATTTCATAGGCGGAAGCATTGATTCTTTTACTAAGCGTTCTATTCCCCCCCTCGAAATATGGCCTAAACGACAGTGCCATAATTTCGACGAGACTTCATCGATTCTCTTCCGCTTATTATTTTCATTCAGGGATGTGGAGACATTCTCATTATCAGCGCTTAAAACATTCACATTCTCATCACAAAGTGACAATAAATAAAGCTTGTCTTGTCTGAAGGCAAGACCAACAATCTCATTATTAAACTTGATCTTACATTGACCATCACCAAAATGGCAAGCAAAACCATCATCATCTAAGCGCGATACACTTATTAAGTTCCGATGCAAAGAGGGTACATAAAGCACATCTACTAATAAAAGTACAAAGCCATTAGCTAATACTAATGGGAGATCTCCAATGGCTTCGACTTCAGCTTGGACGACGTTTGCTACTTTAATGCATCTTTCTCCTCTTTGCAGGTCTGTCTCATACGGAATCCCTGTAATGAATTTGCAACATGAACAGTTGTACCTGAGTCAATCCACCAACTAGATTTTGCATAACTTAAAAATAAGGATTCATCTACAAATGTAATTAAATCCTCACCTTTCTTGCACAGATGTTTCAGGAATGCCACACAGTCTTTCTGGTAGTGGCCCTTTTCCTTGCACCACTTGCAAGTGTCGTTGGCCACCTCTTCATGCGGCTGGTGATCTTGAGCCTTTCCATGCGGCTTAGCAGGAGGAGGATTCCACTGAGGTTTCCCTTGTGGCTTGGAACTCTGAAAGTTCCTCTTCTTGGTTGGGCTTAGGTAATTGACAGAATCACCAGATTGCCCCTTGATCCTCTCTTCTTCTTGCACACACATGGCAATCATCTTCTCAATCATGGCTGTGCATTGTAGTTCACAGCAAATGTCTCAAGTTCTTTTGGGAGTGAGGCAAAGATCAGATGGATGACGAACTGTTCTGGAAGCTCTATCTCCATAGACTTGAGCTTGGAAGACATATGGCTCATCCTCAATATGTGATCCCTTACTCCACCACCAGTGTACTTGGTAGTGACAAGCTTTCTTACGAGAGTGCTAGCATAGGCCTTGGAAGACCTAGTAAACTGACTCTCTACCTTTTTCAGGTACTCACTGCGGTGTCACATTGTGGGATTGCTCCCCTTATAGCCTCCAAAATGGAGCTCTTGATCACCATCAAGCACTTTCTGTTGGGCGAGTCCCACTTAGCACGATCAAGATTGTACTTCATTCTTTTTGGTCCATGGTCAAGAACCCTTTTGTTGAAGTCATCTTCACTTTCTTTGTCGCCCCTCACGGGGTCCTTAGGTTCTATGGACAAGCCTCTATCAGTGCCAAGTCGAGGTCAAGTAAGGCAAGCCCCACCTCAATCTTCTCTCGCCATGAGCCATAGTTCCCTCCATTGAGGGGCTCAATAGCCGAGATAAAACTCATATGATTTCCTGAAACAAAATTTCCATCAAAATGAGTTAATTCAACGTTGGTCAAATTAAAACATGGCACTTCTCAATATTAATTCTATATCACCGTTGGGCAGAAATAGAACCAATAATGATAAATCTGAATCTTGCGGGATATAATTTTATTAACAACGTTGGTCATTAAATAAAATCATCATACTCAAAATTAACTCTTATTTCCTAATTCAATTTTCCCGTTGGTTCCAATTAAATTAGGAAACAATAAAATATGACTTCAACTTAACTAGCACATCGGAAACTTAACTTAATTTCGAACTTTAACCCACAGGAAAAAATCCATATCTCACATTTATTCTTATTACTAAACTATTTCCAGAAAATTAAAAACAGAAAAAATTACTGGAAACAAAAGACACACAAAACATGCCAGATGGGCCTCTCCGCTTCTCTCAGCGAGCTCGAACAGGCCGAGCCTAGCAAAACGGCCCACGACCTCTCCTTTCTCTCCCTTTGGCCCGCGACGGGGCCTGGGTGACTCTTGGCCGCCGGATCGCATCGGACGGTCGTCCGCCGGGATCGGCCGAACAAAACCAGCTCGACACCGGCGCCCTAACCCTAACCCCTCATTCTCACCCTCTGCCTCTCACTCACAAACCCGATACTGGCGGCGCAAGGAAAACGATGGCCACCGGCCCGGGCCGTCGCGTGGAGGGAGATGGCGGCGCCGTGGCTGACCCTCTCGCCGGCGCGCGCGTTCCCCTTACGGGTGGGCGCGCCGCCATCGAGCGGATTCGCCTCGGTGCTTCGCTGGTGGGTCGGGGGCCCTTCTTCCCGGAGCTACGCCGGTAGGTGGAGGCCGACAGGTGTGCCGCTTCCCTCTCTGTTCTTTCCCTTTATTTCTTATCTAATTACTGCTGCAACTCGGGATGGAACTGATGTAGGGTTAGGGTTTGCCTACAAATTAAATCTTCTCTGTTTTGATCTTTGATTCTATCCCGGTATAAGATCTACCTCAACTAGATGAACGAAACTAGACATGCTCTGATACCATTGTTAGATTTCTAGGACCTCTAGTTGTTGCATCTAGTGAGAAATTGCATCTAGCCTAACCGGGATGAAACTAGAGGGGAAATAGTAGGGTGCATACCGTCGGTCTTCGTCGACGAGGAGCTCGCCATGGCGGCGACGGAGGAGTGGCGGCGATGTCGGTGGTGCTTCCCGCCGCTACAGCGCCTCACCAGATCGGGTGGCTTAGGGTTTTGTGTGTCGGTGGGGAGAACGGCAGCGGACGAACCTTGGCGTCCGTGCCCTGGCCCCCACCTTTTTTATATGGCGCTGGCGACGGGGGCCCACCAACCATACGGGTTGGGCGCCTCCGATCAGAGGGCGAGACAAGGTCGTGCGACCGTCGGGTCGTACGTGGAGATCAAACTAACAATACGCACTCAGATCTCCTGAGCCCTGACATGCTTTCCAAATTGCACTGATCATATAATACTCTACCATCTACTATAGACTACATATATCTAGACAGTTCCACAAGCATAGCTCAAGTAAACATCGTAACAAGCTACAGGCCATGGCATATCCAAAAGAACAAAAACAAAAGGAAAATGATTGCTTTCCCCCGGAGGCTGCGAGCGACGCAACCTCCGGGTCGGGAGCCGTTGGATGCTCTGCATCGTGTGGTTATCCTCCTTCCCGCGCGACACGTTCTAGGGAGGATCCACCAACCGCACATCATCTCCTCGTTTCTACCTTATCCTTTCTCTTTCCTTTTTTCTGCCGGCAATGGAGCTACCGATGGAGAGCAGAGGAGGCCGGCCATGGGGCCTCCTGCACGAGCTCCGACTGCTGCGCCCAAGCCACGCGCCGCCGCGCCCAAGACGCTCCGCCGCCGTCCCCCAGCCACGCTCGGGGCGCCGTCGGCCTTGGGGTTTCCCGCACAAGCTCGGACTACCGCGCCCCAGCCACGCGCCGCCGCCCCAAGGCACGCTCCGCTGCGCCCAAGCCGCTCCGCCGTTGTCCCCCAGCCACGCTCGGGGCACCGTCGCGCCGCCAAGAGGTGCGGCCATGGCGCTGCGAGGTCCACCTCTCCCCGTCGCCGGCCGTTGAGACGCGCAGTGGCAGCAAGGCGGGGGATCCGTCCTGGACCTCCTCTACCTCCCGTGAGGCCGGCCACGGAGCCTCCCGCACGAGCTCGGGCCGCCCCGCCCAGCCACGTGACGCCGCTGCTGCTTGCGGTGGGCGAACGTGCTGCCTGCAGCGGGCGTAGTTGCTACCTCCCGTCCGCGCAGGTGCTTCCATCGGCGGGCGCCACTTCCGATTGCGGTGGGTGGAGGTGCTGCACTACTGCCTACAGCGGGAGCCACTGCTGCTTTGCGGTGGGGAGGGAGGTGCTACCACTCGCGGGCGCCACTGCTGCTTGCGGTGGGAGGAGATGTAGCCTGTGGCAGGCGCCTTTTCTACCTCACGTCAGCGGTCCTGCTACTACCAATGGCCGTCGTTCCTGTGCGCCGTGGGCGTAGATGCTGCCTACAGAGGGCGTCGTTGCTGCCTCCCGTCGACGGAGGTGCTGCCTGCCGTGAGCGCCCCTTGCTGCCATAGGTTCGCGAAGGAGCTGCCATAGGTGTGCAGAGGTGCTACCAAGGGGTCGACGTCGCCGGCGATGCTAGCTAAGAGTCTGTTGTGGCGGTTCTACAAGAGAGGAGCACTGATGCTACCGGCGCGGGCGGCGGTGGCACCGGCGAGGACGGCGGTGCTGACGGCGAGGGTGTGGCGTGGGCAGAGGTCTGCAAGTCGACCTCTCGCCGGCGTTGAACGCATCTCTCCATCTCTCCCGCTCCCGTGATGATGAGGCTGCGCAGATCCTATAGCATTTTTGCCACTGTAGCATATAATTTTTGCTGCCAAATCTCCGACGAGGTCCTGAACAAGTTGTGGAGAATGTCTCTGGTGATATCGATTTTGCTACAATATCACAAATTTTGCTACAATTTATTTACGGTTTTGCTACATCTGCGTAATATGTTTGCTACGTGGTCCCCGGCGAGGTCTCCGGCGAGCCTAGCCTTTTTATTTTCTTTTCTGAACGAACCGTTTTTTGCTTCAGTCATTTGCTGCCGGGGGTGATTTTTTGCTGCCGGAGATGTTTTTTTGCTACATGCAAATCTAACCGTCAAAATGGTTGATCCGACGGCTGGGGAATCGGATCCCCCGGGGGACGCCCAATGGGCTGCTAATTTGGCATGTCATCCTTAACTTTGCATCAGAGTTATCTGATAGAGCACTCCAGGTCACCAATCCTATCGGTATCGGTACTCGGTAGCAACTGAGCCCAAAACTTAACAAGACTATGCATTATCAGGCTCCCAGACTCCCTACTCAGCAAATAGACTTGCAGCTTGTCAAGATGCATGTAAGATACTACCAACCATATACAAAAACACCATACTGGAGCTATGCTTGAATGCCAGAAATTACATATGTTAATCCCTAACCCTCTTTTTGAGCTCAGCAACGATCGATGGGAATTTTAAAACGGAGGGTTAGGGATTAACCATCAGTGAATATAGCCTCCTTGAAATTTTCTTCGAGCACAAAGAAGTCTATGCACCTGTTCTTCAGCTCGTGACAGTTGTAGGTTTCAGCACATGCTAAGATAGTTGCAACTGTACCTATCGTCACTTTATCCCATAACTTCTGGGCACAGATAAACTTCAGTCTGTCAATTGCATACCGATCAGCGGCAGCGAGTAAATTCTGAATCATCTCAATGGAAGAGTCCAGATGCTCGTCTTCTACAGGCAATTCATCCGTGTAAATGAACCGAAGCATAACTTTGAATGTTGCAGGTGTGATGTCATGCAGCGTGATGGACGGCATTGTAGCCTCAGCCATGGAACCAAACAGCTCTGCTCTGAAGACCGGTGAGCGGGCAGCAAGCACTGCTCTGTGAGCAGGGAATGTCTTGTCGTTGACGATGAATGACACATCTGTCCCATCAGTGTGATCTAGCAGCTGGCCAAGATGTGTCCCAATGTCTGAAGGGGGCACGGGAATAGGACTGTCATCGATGACCATGATGACGCATACAAATGTCACGTGTCCTTCTGTTAAGAAATTTTTCTTCAGAGTAGATATCTTGAGGAACTGTTTCCAGCCCCAGGATTTTCCAACCCCCATGATTTTGAAGGTTTCGAACGTCCTTCTATCTTTGAAGGAAATAGATGGTTTGCTGTCACTAGGCATCATGAAGGCCTCGAAGATGGCCTTGGCTGTCGTTGCCTATTCGACGGTACCTCGGAGGAGGGATCCTCACGAGGGGGAGAAGAAGTAGGGGCCATAGGGCGGAGTGCACACGGGACGGTGGTACGCGAGTTACCCAGCTCGGAACACCTGCACGATGACAGAGCCTACTGCTGCTTGTCTGGAATTATCGGCGCTTCGCGTTGTTACAATGAGTTGTGGTTGTGCCTCTAGGGCTCCCGGGATCCGGCTTATAAAGGCGCACGGATCTAGGGTTTACATGGAGAGTCCTAGCCGGATTACAGATAGCCTAACTACGGTATAACATCTTGTCGTGCACGTCACGGATCCGCCTTCCGTACATGTCGTACTGGATCCGGGTTCCTCATGGGCCTCCATGGATCCGGGTTACTCCCAAGGTCGGTACGGATCCGGCCTCGATCCGCTGGACTTCTTCCTTCATGATCAACAGCAATGGGCCGCCCGATGGGCCACATGCCTCATCACCATCTCTGGGCCACCCGGGCTTGCCGGATCTAGGCATGTCGATGGTACACCCATGAAGTATACCCACAACGAGGCCCCGAGTTCTCCGAGTTTCGCCTGCAGTTTCCGCCATGCTTCTACCATAAATTTCCGGCATCGTTGGTAACGCGGAGAAACTTGAAGAGCTCCAACTTTGTATTTTCTTCTTTTCTCAACTTTCAGTCGGAAAATGCTCCCATCCTGCGGGACTTCATCCATCGACATTCCAAAGAACATTTCCGGGTTACTCCCTGCCTGCGAATGGAGGCTAACTTACTTTCACGTGATTACCCGGAATCTTAAAAGACTCAAACGATTCCGCCAAATCTGGCGCCATTTTCGCGCGATTTCCGCGGTAACTTATCTCTAGCCATTTTTACCGTTAGGGTTCAGGACACGTGTCACGCATCCAAGGTGCGACGCTTGCGTTCCGACCAGGATGCGGAACACGAATCTTATCCACTCAGCCTATAAATATCGGCCGTCGACCCCTTTACCCCTCATTCACCCCCTTCTCACCTCTCGCCCGCGAGAGCTCCTCCTCCGCCGCGCCGGAACGTCGAAAGTCACCGGAGCATCACCGGAGCGAACGCGCCACCGTGGTGTTCTTCGTGTTCATAACTCCGGCGAACCACCGCAACTCCGACCACCGCACGCCATTACGGTAACCTTCGAGCTCCACTTTCGCGCTGTAGCTGGTAGGGATGAACTTGGAGAAGACGATGTGGGATCCGACTAAAGTAAGTTTCCGCCAACCTTTTGCTTCAGATGTCGTCGCAACTCCGCCTCCGACCTCGAGCCAATTATGGCGACCCCGCTCTCCTCCGCCCCTCCTCCCTTCATTCCAATCAACCTGGATCCTTCAAAGGATTCCGGTAAGGAGGTGGCGGGGACCTCTGCTCACCCGGAGAAAACCTCCGGAGCAGATCGACGGAGCACCCAGCGGACGAGGCCATCAAGAAAACGAAAGCTCGGAAGCGAGACTCCGAAGCTAAAGGAAAATGGTGGCCATGCACCACCACCGAGATGGAATGAAGAACCTCGAATCGGAAGGCTTTCGGAGGTCAGTTCCGGATGAACCTGCTCCGGCTCCGAGGGACGATGAGATGGTGCTGACAAAAGCACTGGTGGAGCGCGGATTTTCGTTTCCGCCTTCAGATTTTCTCTTGGAGATTCTGAAGACGTATGGACTCCAACCCCACAACATATCTCCGAACTCCTTGCTCGCCATCAGCAACCAGCCCTCTGCGAAGGCCATCTCCGGGTAACCCCTGAGATCTCTCTGTTCCAATACTTTTTCTCTGTCAAGAAGATCCGGCAAGCTGGCGAACTCGCCACATGCGGATCCATCACGTTTATGCTCCGCCCGGGCCGCGTCTACCCTCCAACCGACCGCCACGAATCCGCGAGGTACTGGTCCGCGGGTTTCTTCTATCTGAAGGACGTCTCCGACCCCACGAGCGGAAAGAAACTTCCGGCTTTTAAAAACTGCCCCGCCATCGAGCTTCCGTCATGGACTTGCCCCCACTTCTCCGACTCGCCTCAGCTGACCCGCGCTGTAAGGCGGATCTGCAAGCTCACGGAGGAGGGGCTGAGAAAGACTTAACACTTTCCTGGTTCACCAAACGGATCCAACCGTTGCAACACAGGGACCGCCTGATGTTTGAATACACGGGGCGCGATGATCCAATGCGCGCCACCAAAGATAATCTTTCCGCCGACGCCCTCGACAGGAGGATCCGGGTCCTCATCAAGATTCCACGTGAACTCCATGTTCACGTGTGCAACAAGGACATCCATACAAATGGATCCGGAACTGCGGTATGTCGCCTTGATTTTGATCTATTGTTTTTCTTCACTTTCTTCATCTAAGTGTTTTAACTTTGTACTAGCTCGAGGCGCTTGAGGAAAATGAGCTCGGAACTCTCCTCCGAGTCCCATCCAGCAGCAACGTGGATCCGGAGGCTGCATCGGAGGCGGAGGCTCCCGAGGCTTCCCGCCCCGCTAAGAGGAAGAAGCCGGCACCTTCCAGCCCTCGTGCAAAGCGTGCCCGCGAAGTGCTTAGCACTGCGGCTACCCGGAAGTTGGAGGCGGAAAAGAAACGCCTCTCGCTAATTAACACCAGCAACAGAGGACAGCCTGCTTCCCAGCACTTCTTCAAACCCTCCGGGTAAACGTTCATTTCCGATACCCAAGTCCTGACTCAACGCTCGCTCTTATACTTGTATGTTTTTTACTGAAGCTCCGGAAGCCAGCCCCCCAAGGCCCCAAAGACCTTTACGAGGAGAACCAAGCCATCTCCGGCTTCTATTCCCATCACTCCTGAAGTTGAAGCTCCTCTTAAAGCTTCATCCACCTCCAAGCCGGATCCAAAGGAAATCATCAACATTGATGACCTTCCGGAAGACCCCGCTCATCATGGCGACTCCGCCAAGGGGACCTCCTCACCAACTCCTCCGCCAGATCAACCAAGCTCCGCGTTCGCGGAGCCCACTGAAGAGGAACAAGAGCAAAAGGTTAAGCTCCTCCAAGTGACCAACGCGACCCGAGTTCACCTCCAACCAACTCCGTCCTTCCAGAAGCTCACCCTTTCACAACGTCACGCGGAAGTTTCCGCCATGTTGAATAAAGTGTGGGGTAAACGGAGGAGGAGGTGCGTGAACTCGCCGACCTGGAGGTCAGCCTGAAGGATTTTTCGCCAAGCACGGAAGTGCGGCAGGTAATACTACTAGCCCCCAAGCATTGGGTGATATATTTCCGTGTAACATGTATTAGCCGATGCTTTCCCGAAAGATGTACCTGAGGCGGAAATTTAAATTTTTTGTACCAAGACTTTGAATTCCTCGCCAGCCCCCAAGATTTTAAATATCCGACTGACTGTTCTGCACAGACCACGCGAAAACTGCACGAGGACCTGCGCGTACATGCTGGAGCAGATCACGGAGATCGAAGGGCTGCGCCAGAACGCGGAAAATGGCCAGAAGGCTATCCAGCTGCTTGAGACCCGCCTTCAAGGTACAAGATCCGGGTCAAACGGTCTTGTTTTTATATAGCTGATCCGGAGACATAACATGTATACTATTCTATCTCCGAACAGAAGAAACTGCCAAGCATGCCAAGTTTGACGAGCTGTCCGCCAGGATCCAGGTGCTGGAGGCGGAAAATGAATCTCTCAAAGAGTTTGTTAAGACATCCGCCTCTCAGGAACATCGAGCAAGGAAGGAGCTGCGCGAGAAACATGCCCGCGACCTGGCGGAGCTGAATGAAAAATTGGAGAAAAGCCAAGGCCGCACGGTTACCATGATATCCAAGAACAAAGCTCTGGAAGCGGAGGCGGAGGCCATTGACAAACTCATCTTCCGTAAGCGTTTTCCGTGTTGTTGCTCCGACTATCCCGCAAGTTTTATCTCTAACGGAAACTGTTTCCTCTTCCACAGCGAGCCTTGGCTTTGAATGGACAAAAGATTCAAACCTTTCGAGGACGGAGGCGTACGATGAAGCGCGCATATCAATCGACAAGTTATTTGAAGCCTGTCGCGGAATCGCCACGGCTCTGTCTCTGAAGAAGGCCAAAACCACGGTCATCGATACGATGACCAAACTTATGGGACTGGTGCCGGATTTCATCAAGGACTGGCAGGAGTCTTGCACGCGGAGTCGCCTCTCTAGTCTTGGCCACCTGCAAGGCTCACTTCCCTCGCTCAACTTGGCGATGTTGCACGCGGAGCCCCCGGGTTCCGACATGGGCGCCCTCCTCGCGAAACCGAAGGATACGAACAGCTCTTTGTCAGGCGAGTGGATCACTCGTTCTGGTATAACAAGCACGATCTACCCGAAGGATTTTCCGACGCCGAGGAGGAAGGCGAGCCAGAATTTTACGGAGAAGGATCCGGGTCAAGCGACGAGCATTCTGGGAAGGCTCTGGCGACGGCTCCAGGCCGGATCTGGTGACAGTGATGATGGCTCCAACTATCAGCAATCCGAAGAGGAAGATTCCAAGTAGATCTCCTGTTTTAGAACAATGAAACAAGTTGCATCATTTTGGCCCCGGAGCGGGTTTGTAATAATACTTAAATTCTTAAGTAGCTAGGTACGAAACAACTATGCGTGGGCGGAAACAACTTATCCTGCTATCCGTTAATATTATTTCTGCATGTTTCGTTTGTCGGAAAGCAAGTGCTGATGTCGTTGTTTTCCGGCTTGCTCGCTTGACCTTCCGCGAGCCGGAAGATCTTAGCCGGAGACGCTCCGCGGCGACGAAACCCAATGGTAATCCGTCAATAACAGCAAGCCCAGCCAAGGTGCCGGAAATCGCTACTAGGAATCCACGAGTTCGCAACAGATAACAATTTAATCAGAAAGCTTAAGCTTACGTCCTGAAGGACGATTTTTGAAAATCACAACTTTCATACACGCCTAGGCGGAAATATCCAGCTCTGCGGTTTTAGTCGGAAAACATACATGATCGAAAAATGAACAAGTAAAGGAGGTAAATGACTCAAAGAGTGAACCAAGCTTTATTTCATTGATCATATATAACTATTACAGAGTTTGTAACTCGGGAGAAAAATGCTAAGTGTAGAAAGGACGTAGCTGTGCAATGTTCCAGGGACGATCTGTTTCATCGTAGATGTCATCCGGATCCTCACGCTTGTTTCCGGCGCCAATTGGCAGGTCTGTCTCTTAGCTCGCGGAAATCGACAAGGTAGTATGACCCGTTGTGAAGCACTTTGCTGACGACGAAGGGTCCTTCCCATGGGGATTGCAGCTTATGGTCTTTCTGTCGAAGGCGGAGGACCAGGTCTCCCGCCATGAAGGAGCGATTCCGTACTCGACGATGTGATAACGTCGGAGCTTCCGGTAGATGGCGGAGCGCTGGCTAGGTTCCGAGCTTCCTCGATCAGTCCACAGATAGCTGTCTGGCCTCTTCACTGTTTCTTCATTGTAAGCGGAAACTCGTGGTGAATCGTGGATGATGTCGGAGGAATCACGGCTTCGGATCCGTATACCAGAAACGGTGTAAACCCCGTTGACTGTTAGTAGTTCGCAAACTCCACAAGACAGCGTCCAGTTCGTCAGCCCAAGCTCCGCTGCTCGTCGCAGCGGTTCTTCAAGGCGTGGCTTGATTCCCGATAATATTAGACCGTTAGCCCTTTCAACTTGACCATTGGATTGTGGATGAGCCACGATGCAAGGTCCAATCGAATCCCCATGGTCTCACAATAATCCTTTAATTCTCCCCGAGCGAAGTTTGTGCCATTATCTGTTATGATGTTGTGTGGGATGCCGAATCTCATTACGAGGCTGCAGACAAATTTTAGTGCTGTAGCACCATCGGCTTTTCTCACTGGCTTTGCCTCTATCCACTTGCTGAACTTGTCAACAGCGACCAAGAGGTATTCACAACCACCAGGAGATGATCTTTTTAACTTACCAACCATATCAAGCCCCAGACCGCAAACGGCCAGTGATAGGTATGGTCTTCAGCTCTTGAGCTGGAGCGTTTGGTTGAGTAGTAGTCGGCAACCCCGGCAGGTTTTGACTATTTTATCGGCGTCTTCTTTAGTGTGAGCCAAAACCCTAGCCGAAAAGCTTTGGCAACGAGTGACCTGGGGGCGGCGTGATGCCCGCAGTCCCCTGCATGGATCTCTCCGAGGATTTCAATGCCATCTTGATTAGAGACGCATTTGAGAAACACTCCTGTTGTACTTCGTTTATAGAGCTGTCCATCAACAATTGTGTAGGATCTTGCTCGTCGATGATCTGTCGTGCGAGGACCTCGTCCTCCGGCAACTTCTGATCGATGAGGTAGTCCGGAAAGGCCGTGTCCAAGCCGGAATGATGGCCATCACCTCCTTGGCCGGAGACTGCCACCTCGGGTTTTCCGGGTTAGCGCCTTCACCGAGGGTATCCGAGATGCTCTAAAATTCCAGGCGGGATTGGCTTCCTCCCGGATCCGAGCTTGGATAGCATGTCGCCGCTGTGTTGTCGTCTCTCCGGACATACTTGACTTCGTATCCTAGAAAGCACTTGGCGATCTCGTCAACTTCGTCTCTCGTAGGCCGCCATGACGGAATCTCGGCGTTCCGGGTTCCGGCTACTTGCTGTGCCACCAGGTCGGAATCTCCGCAACAGATGATATGCTTGATCCCTATTTCCTTAGCGATGCGCAGTCCGTGTAGTAGAGCCTCGTACTCTGCCATGTTGTTTGTAGCCGAAGTGAATCTGGACATACTGCAGTTCTTCTCCGGTAGGGACTTCAGGGGTGACTCCGGCTCCTGAGCCTTGATGCTGCTTGATCCGTCGAAGTGTATAACCCAAGTCTCTGGTTCCGGCTCCAAATTTGCATCCGGAGCTTCCATCCAATCTGCGACGAAATCTGCCAAAACCTGGGATTTGACCGCGGTCCTGGCTTTATAGGTGATGTCGAAGCGGATAATTCAATGCCCCATTTTGCTGTGCGTCCTGTTGCGTCAGCATTGTTGAGAATTGTTGACAGCGGAGCTTTGCTCACGACTTATTGGATGTTCTTGGAAGTAGTGTCTCAGCTTCCTGCTGCCCAGGAATACTCCGTAGGCTAACTTCTGAAAGTGGGGGTAGCGCTGTTTGGATTCCGTGAGGACTTCACTAATATAGTAAACTGGCCTTTGGACTCCATATTCGTGACCTTCTTCCTGTCTTTCCACCACGATGACGAGGCTGATGACCCTGTTGGTGGCTGCCAGGTAAAGGAGCATAGGCTCTGACTCTCCTGGAGCTGCTAGGATAGGTGGGGAGGTAAGTATCTCCTTCAACCCTTGTAGTGCTGCATCTGCTGCCTCGTCCCAGACAAACTTGTCTGTTTTCTTCAACAGCTTGTACAGGGGAAGTGCCTTCTCGCCAAGGCGGCTAACGAACCTGCTGATTGCGCGACGCAGCCAGTAAGCCGTTGCACATCTTTGAGACAAGTTGGCCTCTTTATGCACAAAATTGCCTTGATTTTCTCCGGGTTCACTTCAATGCCCCTGTTAGAGACAATGAAGCCAAGGAGTTTTCCACTGGCACGCCAAAGACGCACTTCAGCGGATTCAACATCATCTTGTACCGACGGAGGTTCTCAAAGGTTTCTGTGAGGTCGCTAATCAAGTCGGATCCTTTCCGAGTCATGACCGCGATGTCGTCGACGTAAGCGTGTACGTTCGGCCGATCTGGTCCTTCAAGCACCGCTGCATCGTACGTTGGTAGGTGGCACCTGCGTTTTTCAAGCCGAAGGGCATAGTAACATAGCGTAAGTGCCAAATGGGGTGATGAACGAAGTTGCCTTTTGGTCGGACTCCTTCATTCGGATCTGGTGATAACCGGAATACGCATCAAGAAAACACAAGTTCCGCCCCGTCGAATCAATGACTTGGTCAATGCGCGGCAGGGAAACGGATCCTTCGGGCAATGTTTGTTCAAGCCGAGTAATCGATGCACATTCTTAGTATTACGGTGTTCTTTTTGGGTACAAGGACGGGATTTGCGACCCAATCAGTGTGGATAACTTCTACTACAAAACCTGCCTCTAGTAACTTAGCTAGTTCCATTCCTATGGCGCGGCGCTTCTTATCTCCAAAGCGTCGCATAGCTTGCTTCACCGGTTTAGCCCCCGGATTTATATTGAGGTAGTGCTCGGCGAGTTCCCTAGGTACTCCGGACATGTCAGAAGGTTGCCATGCGAAGATATCCATGTTAGCGCGGAGGAACTCGACGAGCGCGCTTTCCTATTTGGGGTCCATATTGGCTCCGATTGAGACTTGCTTGGTATCGTCGCCTTCTTTGAAGCTGACTTTTTTGGTCTCTATCGCGGCCTTGAAGGACGCCTTGTCTTCAGAGATTTGCTTCTTGGTGGTCTGCATCTCGGTCGGATCCACCGCGGCTCTGTAGCCTTTCAGCTCCTCTCCAGATATCACAGACTCTGCGAAGGCGGCTTCGCCTAACTCGCATTCGTGAGCCTTTTTGTAGTCTCCGGACACGGTAATCATACCTTTGGGACCCGGAATCTTGAGCTTGTTGTAGATGTAGCACGCCCTTGCGTGGAACTTGTGGTAGGTGGGCCTGCCGAAGATGACGTGATAGGAGCTCTTGAAGGGCACAACTTCAAATGTGATCCTTTCTTCGCGGAAATTGTGAACATCGCCGAAGGCCACGGGAAGTGTGATGCTGCCAAGGGAATTTGCCTTCTTACCCGGAACCACGCCATGAAACTCAGTCGTGCTGTGTTTGAGCTGTTCCTTGGTGAGGTTCATCCGCTCCAGAGTCTCCAGGTACATGATGTTCAAGCTGGCTCCACCATCCATGAGGCACTTGGAGAAATCACCCGTCTATGCGGGGACTTACAACCAAGGCGTAGTGCTCCTTTGGCACAATGACGGGTGATCCTCTCTGTCAAATGTGCACGGGATTTCCGACCATCTGACGTACTGCGGCACGGCCGGAACTATGGCGTTCAGGAGCAGCAGACTTGGTGGCACGCACTGTTGGGGTTCCGAGGAAAGTGTGGTAAGCCCCCACGCTCTTTTGTCAAATGGGTTGGATTTACCTGCGGTCCCGACTTGGGGTCCGGCGAGTTATCATCCTCTTCCATTGCCTCGGAACTATCCTCATCCTTGTCCTTGTTCTTGCCCTTGCCTCCTTTGCCGCGAGGGCGGTGCTTCCGGGCTCGCTTGTATCCTGCCTCCGGGTCGTTCTTAGATCGTTGACCCACTTGCAGTTGCGATTGGTGTGTGTGGACTTCCCTGTAACCGGATCCAAGTGGGCCAGGCAGGGCATGTCCCTATACTCTTCGTAGGTTTGCGGGCGCGGGATCCGCCACCGTGGGCGAGCCCCGCGGCCGACCCCCGCCGCTCCGCCACCGCGCCGCGTCCTCTTCCGCCTCCCTGAACCTCCGCGTTGAAACGCCACGGCGACCAAGTCGGATCCGCCGCTCTTGGTCATCGGGATTTTTGCGTTTGTGGCCGCTGTTATTGCCGTTATCACGATTCTTCTTTTGTTGGTGTAAGGGGATTGTGTGGCCGCGATATCACCGCCTGCGTCGTCATCGGCGGCAGTGTGGTCGCTGGCAATGGAGATCATCTCATCCAAAGTTAACTTATTTGCGTTAGCTAAACAAGTGAGCTTGTGCCGCAGCAGTCCTCCTCTTTGCAGTCCGCCGATGAAGGCGTACATGGCAGTGGTGTGATCGCGCGCTCGTTCCTGCACGCCAACCACCGTGTAAGGAAGTTTCTTGAGGATTCTCCCTTCTTCGGATACAGGCTTGCAAGTCGCTTGCCGTGGCAGGTCTTTTGTAGGTGCCCCTAAAATGTTTCTCGAAAGCTGTTTTCAGGTCAAACCAACAAAAGATGGTGTTCTTCTCGAGGTCGCCGAGCCAGATCCGGGCTGGCCCTACAAGATACAACTGGAGCATGCGGCGGCGATGTTAGGGGTTCCTCCAAAAGGTTCTTGCATTGTAGTAGTCCTCAATCCAGGTATCCGGCCTTTCGGTGCCATCATAATGCTTCAAGTTTCCGGGTAGCTTGAGGGAGCTCCTTGGCTTTGGTTCCTCTCGAATCATCCTGCCAAAGCACTTTGGTCCGATGTAGTCGGTTCTGTATTCGTTGAGGCGTTCCCGTGCATCGCGCGAGCCGTGCCGGGGATTTTGAGCGAGAGCGAGATCTCCGGCCGCCACCTCCGCCTCCACCTCCGTCGCCACCGCTAGGTGGTGGTGAGGGAGATCTGCGAGGGGGCCGATCCGACCTCCTGCTTCCGCCGTCATACTCTCCCCGGTCCTCCCGGTGCTGGCTCCGGCTCCTGTGGCTGCCTTGGTCGTCACCGCTCCGGCGAGGTTCCGGGTCGCGCTCTCATTCCGGCTCCTCCTGGGCTCCGGTCGCGTCCTTGGCTTCTCGCGAGGCTGTGGTCGCGTTCTTGACTCCGACGAGGCTCCCCGCTCGCGGTTTTGGTTCCGGCCTCCGAGTTGCTCCAGCCGTACGCTCCCTGTCCTGTCTCTAGGAGCCGGCATCGCGTCGCGAATGCTGATTCCGCCTGGCCCATGGGGCCTGGGAATTCCGGCAGGACTGCGGCGTCTAGGGTGGCGGAGGACGCGAAGCTCGGGGTGGTGGTGATGGAACACGGTATTTGTCTCTACCAGTGTACATTGGGCCCTTACCCCTTGCTGGGTCTCTCGGAGTTGAATCCGAAGGAACCGGGATCGGGTTTGGGTGCTCTCTTGCTTCTCTCCGGCGTTCCGTGGAACCGGTGCGCGATTCATCATCACGGTGTTGATCTCCTGGGGCGTCCTTCGCGCGGTGGATACGCAAATATCCGGGTTGGATGCCAACCTGCGTGAAGTATCCGCCTTGCTTTGTTGCGCACCGCTGAAGCAACGAGCTTCGGACGAAGTCGATGTCAATCTCCTCATCCTTCTTTTTCGAGTTCCGCGGCTTTCGTCATGTTGTCCTTCGGGGTGGCAAGCGGTTGCTGCCCCTGGAGTTGCGAAGGTGATCCTGCGGGGAGTTATCATGTCACGCCGGAGCTTTTCGACCTCATGATGAGCTTCAACGATCTTGTCCTCCCAATGCTTTCGGAGTTCCTTGACCTTTACCAATCCTTCGTCCACTTCCTTCTCACGCTGGATGTAACCTGACACAAAAATTTCTGCGTCTTCCGTTCCTCCAGTATGGCGGCTGCAGTGTTCTTGATCTTTTTGGTGTGGCCAGAGTCTTTTAGCTTCTAAAGCTTCAACATCGTCGGGAGTGATGGGTGTGTTAAGAACATCCAAGGGATAAGCCGCATCCATGGCTGCTTGTGCGATCATGTCTTCAGTTGACAGGTGGTCCTCCGGGGTAGGGTCCCTGCGAGGTCGCTCTCGCGACACGGGGATCCCCTACGAGATGGCTGGGGGTCAGATTGGGTGTCTGCTGCTTCGATCCGTGTTCTCCCAGCGCCGCAATGGTCGCCAGGACCTGCTTTGGCTGGGCGACTGTGTGGGCTCGATACGTCTCGACGTATCGATAATTTCTTATGTTCCATGCCACTTTATTGATGATATCTACATGTTTTACACATTGTATGTCATATTTATGCATTTTCTGGAACTAACCTATTAACAAGATGCCGAAGTGCCGCCTTTTCCTGTTTTTGGTTTCAGAAATCCTAGTAACGAAATATTCTCGGAATCGGACGAAATCGGGTTCCTATTTTCCCGGAACCATCCGAACACTCGAGAGCTGCCAGAGATGGGCCCCGTGGGCCCCGATGATAGGGTGGCGCGGCCAGGGCTGGGCCCGCGCCACCCTATGGTGTGGTCGCCCTTCGCCCCTCCGACGCTGCCCTTTCGCCTATAAAGCCCCCATCGAAACCCTAACGGAAAAGCCACGATACGAGAAAAGTTCCAGAGCCGCCGTCATCGCGAAGCCAAGATCCGGGGGACAGGAGTCTCTGCCGGCACCCGCCGAGCGGGAAGTGCCCGGAAGGCTTCTCCATCAACACCGCTGCCATCTCCACCGCCATCTTCATCACAGCTCTCCCATGAGGAGGGAGTAGTTCTCCATTGAGGCTCGGGGCTGTACCGGTAGCTATGTGGTTAATCTCTCTACTATGTACCTCAATACAATGATCTCATGAGCTGCTTTACATGATTGAGATTCATATGAGTTTTGTATCACTACTATCTATGTGCTACTCTAGTGATGTGTTATTAAAGTAGTTTTATTCCTCCTGCATGTGTGCAAAGGTGACAGTGCGTGCACCGTGTTAGTACTTGGTTTATGCTATGATCATGATCTCTTGTAGATTGCGAAGTTAACTATTGCTATGATAATATTGATGTGATCTATTCCTCCTACATATGCATGAAGGTGACAATGTGCATGCTATGCTAGTACTTGGTTTAGTCTTTTGATCTATCTTACACTAAAGGTTACTAAAATATGAGCATTATTGTGGAGCTTGTTAACTCCGGCATTGAGGGTTCGTGTAATCCTACGCAATGTGTTCATCATCCAACAAAAGTGTAGAGTATGCATTTATCTATTCTGTTATGTGATCAATGTTGAGAGTGTCCACTAGTGAAAGTCTATTCCCTAGGCCTTGTTCCTAAATAGTGCTATCACTTGTTTACTCGTTTTACTGTTACTACTTGCAATACTACCACCATCAACTACACGCAGCAAGCTATTTTCACCGTTGCTACTGCTTATATATATTCATACCACCTGTATTTCACTATCTCTTCGCCGAACTAGTGCACCTATTTGGTGTGTTGGGGACACAAGAGACTTCTTGCTTTGTGGTTGCGGGTTGCATGAGAGGATATCTTTGACCTCTTCCTCCCCGAGTTCGATAAACCTTGGGTGATCCACTTAAGGGAAACTTGCTGCTGTTCTACAAACCTCTGCACTTGGAGGCCCAACACTGTACAGAAAGGAGGGGGGTAGACATCAAGCACTTTTAAGCGCCGTTGCCGGGGAGGAAAGGTAAAGGTACTCACACTCCGGATCTCGGCTACTAAGCTATTTTCCCGGCGCCATTGTAAGTACTCGAAGCTATTTCCTTTAGACTCTGCAATTGCGACATTTGGTTTCTTGTTTACACTAGTTAGGCACAATGGAAAACAACAAAAATATGAGAGATCTTTATGAACTTTATCTTGAATTAGGACATGATGTGTTTGAAGAGAGAATTAAAAAACCCATGGAACTTTATATGCATGCTAATGGGAATGTTATTACTATGAATGCTTTGAACACCATTGTTGCTAATGCTATGGAAAATTCTAAGCTTGGGGAAGCTGGCTTTGATGAGCATGATATTTTTAGTCCCCCAAGCATTGAGGAGAAAATTTACTTTGATGATACTTTGCCTCCCATTTATGATGATTATAATGATAGTAGTCTTTTGTTACCACCTGTTATGGAGGATAAATTTGATTATGATTACAATATACCTCCTATATTTGATAGCTACTTTGTTGAATTTGCTCCCACTACAACTAATAAAATTGATTATGCTTATGTTGGGAGTAGTAATTATTTTATGCATGAGACTCATGATAAGAATGCTTTATGTGATAGTTATATTGTTGAGTTTGCTCATGTTGCTACTGAAAGTTATTATGAGAGAGGAAAATATGGTTGTAAAATTTTTCATGTTACTAAAACACCTCTCTATGTGCTGAAATTTTTGAAGCTACACTTGTTTTATCTTCCTATGCTTGTTACTTTGCTCTTCATGAACTTGTTTATTTACAAGATTCCTTTGCATAGGAAGCATGTTAGACTTAAATGTGTTTTGAATTTGCCTCTTGATGCTCTCTTTTGCTTCAAATACTATTTCTTGCGAGTGCATCATTAAAACTGCTGAGCCCATCTTAATGGCTATAAAGAAAGAACTTCTTGGGAGATAACCCATGTGTTTATTTTACTACAGCAATTTTTGTTTTGTTGAGTCTTGGAAGTTGTTTACTACTGTAGCAACCTCTCCTTATCATGTTTTTGTGCCAAGTAAAGTTTCTATGTCAAAGTTGATGTTATATTTGGGATCGCTGCGCAGAAACAGCATTGCTGTCTGTCACGAATCTGGGCACAGTTCTCTGTAGAAAATTCGAAAAAATCTGCCAATTTACGAGCGTGATCCTCAGATATGTACGCAACTTTCATTAGTTTTGAGTTTTTCCATTTGAGCAAGTCTGGTGCCATCTTAAAATTCGTCTTTACGGACTGTTCTGTTTTTGACAGATTCTGCCTTTTATTTCGCATTGCAGCTTTTGTTAAGTTGAATGAGTTTCTTTGTTCCATTAACTTTCAGAAGTTTTGTGCAATGTCCAGAAGTGTTAAGAATGATTGTGTCACCTCTGAACATGTGAATTTTGATTATGCACTAACCCTCTAATGAGTTTGCTTGAAGTTTGGTGTGAAGGAAGTTTTCAAGGGTCAATAGAAGAGGGTGATATAATGTGATCGAGAAGAGTGAAAGGTCTAAGCTTGGGGATGCCCGGTGGTTCATCCCTGCATATTTCAAGAAGACTCAAGCATCTAAGCTTGGGGATGCCCAAGGCATCCCTTCTTCATCGACAACTTATCAGGTTTCTTCTAGTGAAACTATATTTTTATTCGGTCACATCTTATGTATTTTACTTGGAGCGTCGTGTGTGCTTTTATTTTTGTTTTGTTATCTTAGTTCTCTGAATAAGTTCATCCTTGTGTGGGAGAGAGACACGCTCCGCTGGTTCGTATGAACACATGTGTTCTTAGCTCATAATATTCATGGCGAAGTTTCTTCTTCGTTAAATTGTTATATGGTTGGAATTGGAAAATGCTACATGTAGTAATTGGTAAAATGTCTTGGATAATGTGATACTTGGCAATTGTTGTGCTCATGTTTAAGCTCTTGCATCATATACTTTGCACCCATTAATGAAGAAATACATAGAGCTTGCTAAAATTTGGTTTGCATAATTGGTCTCTCTAAGGTCTAGATAATTTCTAGTATTGAGTTTTGAACAACAAGGAAGACGGTGTAGAGTCTTATAATGTTTACAATATGTCTTTTATGTGAGTTTTGCTGCACCGGTTCATCCTTGTGTTTGTTTCAAATAACCTTGCTAACCTAAACCTTGTATCGAGAGGAATTACTTCTCATGCATCCAAAATCCTTGAGCCAATATTCATGCCATTTGTGTCCACCATACCTACCTACTACATGGTATTTCCGCCATTCCAAAGTAAATTGCTTGAGTGCTACCTTTAAACAATTCAAAAGTTATTACCTCTGATTTGTGTCAATGTTTTATAGCTCATGAGGAAGTATGTGGTGTTTATCTTTCAATCTTGTTGGGCAACTTTCACCAATGGACTAGTGGCTTCATCCGCTTATCCAATAATTTTGCGAAAGAGTTGGCAATGGGATTCCCAGTCCTAAATTAATTAACAAAAATAGACACTCCTCCATGGTATGTGATTGTTGGACGGCACCCGAAGGATTCGGTTAGCCATGGCTTGAGAAAGCAAAGGTGGGGAGGAGTGTCATCATAATAAAACTAAAATAAAAAGGCACTCCTTCATGGTATGAGATTGTTGCAGGCACCCGAGGATTCGGTTAGCCATGGTTTGTGAAAGAAAGGTTGGAAGGAGTGCCACCCAAAAACAAAATAAAATGGGAGCCGCTCTTTGAAGGTTTGCCTGGCAAGGGGGTTAGAGTGCCCACTACCATTCGTTGACAACAACAAACACTTCTCAAAATTTTACTTTTATGCTCTCTTTATGTTTTCAAAACCAAAGCTCTAGCACAAATATAGCAATCGATGCTTTCCTCTTTGAAGGGCCATTCTTTTACTTTTTATGTTGAGTCAGTTTACCTATCTCTCTCCACCTCAAGAAGCAAACACTTGTGTGAAGTGCATTGATTCCTACATACTGGCATATTGCATTTGTTATATTGCTCTATGTTGACAATTATCCATGAGATATACATGTTATAAGTTGAAAGCAACCGCTGAAACTTAATCTTCCTTTGTGTTGCTTCAATACCTTTACTTTGATTTATTGCTTTATGAGTTAACTCTTATGCAAGACTTATTGATGCTTGTCTTGAAGTACTATTCATGAAAAGTCTTTGTCATATGATTCACTTGTTTACTCATGTCATTACCTTTGTTTTGATCGCTGCATTCATTACATATGTTTACAATATGATCAAGTTTATGATGGCATGTCACTTAAGAAATTATCTTTGTTATCGTTTTACCTGCTCGGGACGAGCAGAACTAAGCTTGGGATGCTGATACGTCTCCGACGTATCGATAATTTCTTATGTTCCATGCCACTTTATTGATGATATCTACATGTTTTATACACATTGTATGTCATATTTATGCATTTTCGGAACTAACCTATTAACAAGATGCGAAGTGCCAGTTCCTTTTCTGCTGTTTTTGGTTTCAGAAATCCTAGTAACGAAATATTCTCGGAATCGGACGAAATCGCGCCAGGTTCCTATTTTCCCCGGAACCATCGAACACTCGAGAGCTGCAGAGATGGGCCCTGTGGGCCCCAGATGATAGGGTGGCGCGGCCAGGGCTGGGCCCGCGCCACCCTATGGTGTGGTCGCCCCTTCGCCCCTCCGACGCTGCCCTTTCGCCTATAAAGCCCCCGTCGAAAACCCTAACGGAAAAAGCCACGATACGAGAAAAGTTCCGAGCCGCCGTCATCGCGAAGCCAAGATCGGGGACAGGAGTCTCTGTTCCGGCACCGGAGCGGGAAGTGCCCGGAAGGCTTCTCCATCAACACCGCTGCCATCTCCACCGCCATCTTCATCACCGCTGCTGCTCCCATGAGGAGGGAGTAGTTCTCCATTGAGGCTCGGGGCTGTACCGGTAGCTATGTGGTTAATCTCTCTACTATGTACCTCAATACAATGATCTCATGAGCTGCTTTACATGATTGAGATTCATATGAGTTTTGTATCACTACTATCTATGTGCTACTCTAGTGATGTGTTATTAAAGTAGTTTTATTCCTCCTGCATGTGTGCAAAGGTGACAGTGCGTGCACCGTGTTAGTACTTGGTTTATGCTATGATCATGATCTCTTGTAGATTGCGAAGTTAACTATTGCTATGATAATATTGATGTGATCTATTCCTCCTACATATGCATGAAGGTGACAGTGTGCATGCTATGCTAGTACTTGGTTTAGTCTTTTGATCTATCTTACACTAAAGGTTACTAAAATATGAGCATTATTGTGGAGCTTGTTAACTCCGGCATTGAGGGTTCGTGTAATCCTACGCAATGTGTTCATCATCCAACAAAAGTGTAGAGTATGCATTTATCTATTCTGTTATGTGATCAATGTTGAGAGTGTCCACTAGTGAAAGTCTATTCCCTAGGCCTTGTTCCTAAATAGTGCTATCACTGCTTGTTTACTGTTTTACTGTGTTACTACTGCTGCAATACTACCACCATCAACTACACGCCACAGCTATTTTCTGGCACCGTTGCTACCTTATATATATTCATACCACCGTATTTCACTATCTCTTCGCCGAACTAGTGCACCTATTTGGTGTGTTGGGGACACAAGAGACTTCTTGCTTTGTGGTTGCAGGGTTGCATGAGAGGGATATCTTTGACCTCTTCCTCCCTGAGTTCGATAAACCTTGGGTGATCCACTTAAGGGAAACTTGCTGCTGTTCTACAAACCTCTGCACTTGGAGGCCCAACACTGTCTACAGGAAAGGAGGGGGAACGTAGACATCAGGCACCGTATCCATATTCCTTCACCTTACGATCGAACTCTTCAGTGTCCATGGATTGAGTATCTCCGGAAATTGGGCTTAAGTTTCCCAGAATCGACTCTTCTACCGGAGATCCGCTTTCTCCGGAGCAGCGTTTTCCGCGCCTCAACCCGCACGGGACCAGCTCCGTCCTCTTGAGGGGCGGCTGCGGTATGGGCTATGAAGTGTACGAAGTGACACCTTTGCTTTTCTAACACCTGGGAGACCCGGCGGATTGGTCTTCCACCGTTATTTCCTCTGGGGCGGATTGGGTGGGTTTAAAATTTTCGATCTAAGGCGGAATCTTCCTTAGGAGGCTCCTGCGTCTCAGATCGGAACCCGCGCTGCGTCCTGCTCGCCGGCGGTCGCGCGCCGCTACTACCAGTGGGTTTCGTCGGAATCGACGGTTTCCCCGATGAAGATGTGGATGCCGCCGATTGGGACGATGGAGAGCTTGACGGGGTTTGACCTAGCCGGAATCCAAAATTCGTCCGGGGGGACGATCGGAAAATTCCCGCGTAGAGTACACGCCCACGGCGATCGAGTCGTCGTAGCTTCCCATGGCGGAGCCCTCCGGTTCCGGCCTCCGGACGCCTCAGCCCCACGGTGGCGCCAACTGTCGTTGCCTATTCGACGGTACCTCGGAGGAGGGATCCTCACGAGGGGAGAAGAAGTAGGGGCCATAGGGCGGAGTGCACACGGACGGTGGTACGCGAGTTACCAGCCGGAACACCCGCACGGGGCCTACCGCTGCTTGTCTGGAATTATCTGGGCGCTTTCGCGTTGTTACAATGAGTTGTGGTTGTGCCTCTAGGGCTCCCGATCCGGCTTATAAAGGCGCACGGATCTAGGGTTTACATGGAGAGTCCTGCCGGATTCGGATAGCCTAACTACGGTATAACATCTTGTCGTGCACGTCACGGATCCGCCTTCCGTACATGTCGTATTGGATCCGGATTCCTCATGGGCCTCCATGGATCCGGGTTACTCCTAAGGTCGGTCGGATCCGGCCTGCGATCCTGGCTGGACTTCTTCCTTCATGATCAACAGTCGGCCGCCCGATGGGCCACATGCCTCATCACCATCTGTGGGCCACCCGGGCTTGCCGGATCTAGGCACTGTCGATGGTACACCCATGAAGTATACCCACAACATTGGCACTTCTGGATTTGCTCATGTGCCTGAGGAAGACAGAAGTATACTCGCCATTGTATTCGGCAGTATCTCCACGCGGGTAAAACTCAATCCTCCAGAGGTGTCCCCCGGCCGAGACGACGTCGGAGTGGACGGCCTCCCCGATGGGAAGCTGCTTGCTTTGAATGTAGTCGACTCTGAACTGGAAGACAGAAGAACCCATAATGGTGGTCCGCGCATCCGGCTCTGACATCTTGGCTCGCTTGCTCACTTTAAACAATGATTAAGTAAATGTAAGAGGAAATTACCGCAAAACAAATCGAGCTAAGCAACAGAAATTGCCACGAACTTGACAGTATATCACAAGCTAGGGAATGATTCAATCCGCCGAATCGAGAATTCAAGATAGAGCACAAGAGGGCACTCACTGGCTCGACAGCTGCCGGTAGTGGCGGCGGTTCGTCTGCTGGCGAATGGTGCTAAGGCGCCGCCGACCGCTCCTTTGACCTCCCCGCACCCGCCGTACGCCGTGTGTCCGCCTCCTCTGACCTGGCGCTGCTCGTCGTCTGCACTTGTGGCGCCGCCCCTCGCAGCGGAACCCTTGGGCACAACAGCACGGGAGGTGCGTACATGGGCCGCACAAGAGTCAGTTATTCCTTTATACCAAACAGTCAGTATTTTATTTGCAACATCGCGATGCAAAGATGGAGGGGCGATGAATTTGTTGTTGACCCCGTTGGCCCTAGGGTCATGCCAAAAGGTGCATTCCTAACTAACAATGAATTAGGCAAGCCTATGATTCACCTAGGCGATCGGTCATCTGGGTGTGACTCGTGCGCCGTGTTGTAGTCTCGAAGGTGTGCCAACGTTTCCAGTTAGCTCCTCGCCTAACAAGAACCTCCTCCTCCGCTAGTTCCTCTTCTCTTATGTTGCTAGTCCTTCTCCTCCTGTCCAAATTGAGCCATGGGGAATGCGTCCATGGTTGACCTAAGGTGTAGATTTGTATTGGAGCTAGCTCATGGGAGATGGTAGGCCGAGGGAAATGCCAGGGCTGGTCTGGCGAGTCAGATTCATCGTCATCAAGCCCTGTCGGGCTAAGTTGAAGCTCCAACACAAGGTAAGTTTTTCGCAAATATGCCGCATGGTGTTTTTCACATGTTGCAAATGTGTGTGTTTTGCAAACACACAAATGGGATGATGCAATGATTTTTGTACTCCTGCTGCAAATGTTTCCTTGAACCGCTGCAAACATTGTCCTCCATGCTATGTACATGTGCTGATTTTTATCTCAGAAATTTGTGTGACATGTGGGGGTTTCCAGCGACCGGTTGGGATATGGTACATATTCGTTTTTTTTGCTGCATATGTGTTTTGAAATGTTGCGATGCTTTTTTTGGATAGTTTTGAACCAACCAATGGATAAAATGTTGCAATCACTCCACAATAGGACAACATTTTTCTATGCGGACGGGTATGATGTATGTTGTATGGATCGGACCGACAAGATTTCTAGTTTTACAAAGGCAGCTGCGGAGGTAGAAGACTTTTCCCTATCATCGGGATAACACTTAATTCTTGTTGCTCCTTTTTTCTTGTGAGATTTGTACTAAAAGGAAGTACCAACCTACCTCCCCACCAGATCAGACACATCAGAGTAATTTTACAACTAGGGAGAGAATTTGCTGTGATAGTTTTGCCCTTGTTTTAGCAACAACGTATTAGATCAAACACAAATTGTTATTAAAAAAGTCCAAATGGATGATTAGCAATAGTAGATGTAATTTGGCCCTAATACTTTATTATCATTAATGTAATGTTATTCGTAATTGTGTGTACTCCCTTCGATCATGTTTAATCAACGCCAAACACTGCACGACATCGGTAAAATCCGCGCCAATTAAACATGATCGAAGGTAGTAATTCATATGTTTTGGCACCAATCCATGGATGAGTAGCGATAATTGATGCTAATTATAGTTATGCAGTCGAATGACGCTGAGTCATTCTATAATTTTACTAGTACTAGGAAATCATAGATTTTATTACCCAGCAGCTGCAACAGAATCGCTGGCCAAAGTAGGGAGATCTCCCCGTTCCTGGTTCTCCTGTAGCTGGATTCCCCGGAACCACAAGAATCCTTAGAATGAGATTCCCTTAGCACCTTTTGTTTTGAGATTTTGAAAAGAGTTGCTCTTTAGAGAGCGATGAAAGTTGTAAGCTGTGTTTGAGGGGGGAGGGGGGTTATTGTCTATCGTTGGCCTCTATGGGATACTCTTTAGTACGTCCTTTGGGGCTAAAAACACGTTTGCTTATCCGCATGAAATAGTAAATACTATGTTATTTCCTTTTCTGATATTACTGTCTTTTACTTTATTCATTGGATTATGGCTCATTTGATTCATATGATAGAAAAATCACAAGAATAGGAAAAACATAGAATTAAAATGTCATGTCTAGTTGAATTCTATAGGAAGATGAGTTCTATTTGATTGTGTCAAAGAAATTTTCCATAAGATACAACCTCATGTTATTTTTTCCTATAGAATTTACACTACAAGATTTATATAGAATTATTTTTATAAAATATATTCTTATAAATCAAACAACTAGTGTAGAAAATTCTCATAAAATTTAAATTCTACACGATTTCTATACAAATCCTACCAATAAAGGAGCCCTTTACAAAATCCGGAACCAGATCTTGCCAGCGTAATAACACCACCTGGTTCCATAGCCGCACCCGGATGGTCGTGGCCGATGTTGTTGCCCGCAAGAGTTGCGGTTGAATTGTTCAAAACTGGCCGGCGGGATGGAGGTCCGTCGGGGAGCTGTCAGCGAAGATGATCCGGCCAAATCTCCTCCACGGCCGCCGTCCGACCCAGGGAAGCCCCTTGCTTCGCCAGCGCGTCGGAGCAAGGAGGAAACATCTGAATCGGACTCTGGGTCGGCAAGGCGGAGGAAGAGGAAGAGGGTCACCGAGCCTAGGGATTCGGCGAGCTCTGGTTCTGACTCCTCTGCCGACAGCTCTCCACTTCGCGAGCCCAAGGCTCCCGTGGTGCCCCTTACAGATGAAGATGGTTCCGTGTCCTACTTCTTCACCAGTGACAAGGCTGCCGTGCACAAATACTACAATGATGTGGAGAAATATGATGCAAAAATGGGTAATTCTCTTCATCGGCTGGCATTTTTTATTGTCTTTGATTGACCTATTGACCCACTACTTAGCAAGGTTCTTACCGCATACTAGGTAGTAATAATATCTTTTTCTTGTCAGCGGTACTGGAGTATCATGACACCATGAGATTTTTAGCTTTATTTAATATAATATATTTATACATTAAAACAATACCTCAAATGCATTTAAAATTAATTATGAATGAATCTAAATTTTGAGCTCATTCTGTATCCTTTGCAAAAGTCGACAATTTAATTCTGCATTTATATTGAATATGAATATTTACCGATGACCAATCTCCAAAGCATAACATAAACTTAACCAATTGCTAACCTATAAGCTCTGGTTAAAATAGCCGGCTATAGCCGATAGCCGCGAATTTTTTAAAAGCTATGAAAGGCTATAGCCGGGCTATAGCGGGCTATAGCGATTTGCTAAATAATGAAAAAAATTGGACAGTATATAGGCATATATATATATATCAATAATTCACAAATTAATAACATAATAACATCTTCACATATATAAGATACACATAATAGTTCACACATAGTTAAATACATAGTTTTTTCCAAATATTACAACATCATTACGTAGTTTAGGACATAGTTATGCTTGCCGCTCGGCTTGGTGGCTATTTCGCTAAGCAAATGGGCCGGTCAATTGAAATTTTTGGTCAAAATTTTGGGCCCATTGAGGGGAAGTTAGCGGCTATGCGGCTAAATTAAGGCTAAAGAGCCTTAGCCGGGCTATTAGCGGCTATTTCTATTTTAGCCTCTAAATCCTCTAGCTATAGTCGCAGGCCTATAAGACAATAGATCACTTTAAAGCCCACATAGACGAATGACTTGTTGGCTGTTTTTGTTCACGTACAAAATTCCTTTCTTAGTCTGATCTCACTGAAACTAATGGGAGGACGTGCTATGATATACCAAGTTCACCCCAGCATTGCTCTTATTCTTGTCAGGCTGCTGTGTGTGCCGATGTGGCTTACGTTTGTTTAGCTGAAACGTGTGATCATATGGTGTCGAATTTGTATCAGGAAACTAGAGATAGATACCACGATATGTATCGCGGTACGGGATCCTAAAATCATAAGGTACTACGATACGTATCTGGATATTGACGACATTGACAAGCTTGCTATTTAGTGACCAGGGCCGTTCCTGAGATTTCAGGGGCCCGGGGCGCAACAAAAACCTAGGGCCCTAGAAGTCTGAAATAATTATTTATGCACGTATATATAAAATGATATGAATTAACATTTAGAATCTACATAAGCAATATTGATATCAAATATTCTTTACTTGCTGTTTTAAAAATTCAGTATTGCTAGATATAAAATGACTAATGATGGCATGTTAACAATCTACGTAGTCCCTCCATTTTAAAAGAATGTCGTGAATTTGTCTAAATTTAGATGTATTTAAATGCGATTAGATAAAAAAATTATAGAAATATGCTAGTACATCTAACTTAGATAAATCTATAACATCATTTTTTATGCCGAGAGAGTATATGTTTATATGATGAGCTTCATTTTGAGACAATAATGATCTTATTTTAATAGTCACTAATGATAGTAGTTTACGGAACCAAGGTCCTGCGGCAGATTAACTAGCCAAGTATGAGAAGCGACATCGTCTTATAGTGATTTTTGAGCAAGCCTATGTCCTTCTTTAGAGCGTGACTTCTCAAATTAAAGGAAAAAGGCCCACCCACTTAATCTCCTCACTGCTAATTAAAGGAAAAAGGCTGAATTGATCAAGGAAAAAAGCCCAACATAACTAAAGTGGAAAAGGATCCTGGAGCCCACTAAATAGAATAACGCTTCGTCCAGTCGTCCTCCTCTCGTGAACGGCACGACGGAAACTCTCTGATGTGCTGTAATGGCGCCGCCGGATGAACCTCCCCCGCTACTGCATATGCCTTAGCTAGCCAGGACCTTGGGCCCCCTTTGGGTTTGGGCCCGGGGCGGCCGCCCCGCCTGCCCCCCCTCAGGGCCGGGCCTGTTAGTGACGTGCTATGGCCTTTGGTCAGTTAAATTAGGATTTTCGCTATCAAACTTGATCTACTTCATATATGGTTCTCATGGTGGATAATGCTGGCTTCATTTTTTCTAGCTCGTCATGAGCGGTTGTTAACAAGCGGGCGGTCCAGTATCACCGAGCGCTACACTCTGAAGGACACGGAGGCTGTTATAACTTGTGCCAAATCAGTTCTTACCCTTTCGTCCTACCAGGGTACCCTTCTTAGCCTGTTACCTACTTGATTTTCTTGTTGCTATTGCTAAGCATGATCCATAATATGCGCAGATGGCAAGGTGATGAACCATTGCACAGGAATTGTCGTTGAGGTAGATGCAGTTAAAAACTCTGCTGTCATTCTCACCTCCGCATGGATCATCTGCAGCAAGAAACCTCTAGATGACTGGAAAAACAAGGAATATTGGAATATTATCCTGAGGCAAAGGCAAAGTCTTTAAACAAACCTTGCACCTTTTTTATTTTCCCTTCCTCCCACTCTAATATAAGTGATTTCAAGATTATTGAGTTTTATCTATTCATAAGAAGTTACTAGTGTGGTAGGTGCGCTTTGTATCAGGTTCGTGAGATAGGCTTTTTGTATGGGCTATTTTGTTGCTAATTTTTCTTGCTTTGAGTAGTGAAGTTTTCTCTTGAAAAACGAGCAGCAAAACTGTATAGGTGAGACAGTAGAACAATATACTCAGTAGAATAAATGATTCATATGTAGTTTCATTTTCACATCTTAACCGGTTTAAACATGAAAAAATCTACGCACGATAAGCTCAAAGACCAACAGACATGGCATCATTTATCCAGCATACACTACATCATCTTCATTAGAATCAAGAAGATTTGTTGTGTTCATCTCTAGAGCAAGTCGAGAAACACTGATTATCAGAAACGATTTTGAGCCCCTTTGCTCAAAGCCGAAGCCTCCCCTCATAAAAGGCATATAGCTGAATGATGTCCTGTTGCTGCCATAAACAGTTCGCCGGATTCATCCCATAAGACTGCACCCGTGCCTCCACTGCCACCAGAATGTAAGAAGTAGTGGTCGATATTCAGTTTGAGTATGTGACCCACACAACTGTAATATCAACACAGGTTGCTTAGTTGGCTTTATACAGATGATACTACATATCTGTGAATAAACAGAGCATGCTACCGCACACTTCAGAGGATTTCCGGATTCTTGCTCACAAACACAAGTGTCTTAGGCCCACTTTAGCATTAGGGCTCCATATGTGTTCCAGAACTAATAATGGAGATGCACAAGCAATCAGCTCTACTCTAATATATTCTAGGAGAAGCTCCTTCCAGAAATCTCTATCTTCCTTGCAAGTTGCACCTGAAGAACAGATGAGCCCCTTCATTATAAAGCCTGAGGCAAAAACGGCAAATAGGGTCAAACAAAAGCATTTCTGAATATCTGTATGGTACCATACAATGCTTGTGGTACTGCATAACAATGAGAGATAATCCTTTGAAGGTGTTCATGTTCTCTTCATCTCTTCTCTCAGACAGCCATCTTAGACAAAAGAACTAATGGGTTCACTTTACTTTATCAAGATAACTAATATCTTCTTATTCCAATCATATCATTAACTATAGCTTAAGGATGCACAAGCTTCCATCATGCATTATCTCAGAATGCACAAGCTTCCATCATGCATGTGATTCGTGAACATCAAGATTCCGAGACAAGTACAGCTCCTAGAAATTATGAAAACTTGCCATTTGAAACTAAAGACTATGGCCATCAGTTTCAAACAAACAAAAAAAAAGGTCTGAAAATCACTTATGAGATTTATTGCTAAATATTTGTATCCCAACATGTTTGGGTAAGACAAACAAAACAAAGACACTTGGAGTCTTCTGAATATCACTCTTAGAGTTATTAACTTGTAAATTCTTAACGCAACTCTTGGATATAACTTTTCCAGTTACCTTCTTTTCAGGTCAATGTCCATATGTTGGATGGCTCAGTCGTGGAGTGTCGGCTGATGTACTTCAGCAAGCACTATGAGATAGCATACTTTGAGATTCCTCAAGCTAGTCAGTTGCAGACATTGTCATTGGAATCTAATGTGGAGTTTGATCAGGATGTATTTCTATTGGCTAGAGATACTGATTTGAATCTGATCTATAAGCGAGATAAGTTGCAACTTGTAGATCCGTGTGAACACCAACACAATCACTACCAATTCGTCAACGGTCCAATCCCTGAGGTTAATCATCTTTTCTTCTTTGGCTAAATTTTATTTGAGTTCTAATTACAAAGTCTCAAGTGACATTCTGCATGTAGTGTGGAACCGGAGGAGCATTGCTGGACCTTAGTGGAAAAGTTGTTGGGATGCTATTCTACAAACTGCCACTTGTTGCCTTCATTCCAAGCTCTCTTATCTTGAAGTGTTCAATCATGTGGCAACGTTTTGGGTAAGCATTATTTTATTAATCTTTATTTGGTGTTGAAGTCATTGAACATTTGATGCCTTGCCAGTCCCTTTTATGCTCCCTTATTTATGTGCGCATTAAATATCTTAATCAAATATCCTGCAGTATATCAGTGTGTAACTAAGTAATTAGTTTTAGTGTGAGTATCTAGTTTTGCTGAAATCATGTATATTGTGTCTGAAGTAGAACGTTAGAGAAAATACATGTTGTGTCATCACACCTTTTGTGCTCCATTTTGCACTCAGGATAAATTGAAAGTTTATGTTCTAATCATATTTTCCCTGTGAACTGAATGATTTAATGTCTAGGCAACTTGCTCGACCCCAGCTTGGCATGAAGCTAGGGACATTGGGATTTCTAGGCATTCCCCGTGTTGACTTCATGTCACGTAATTTCAATATTTCCTCTGGTCTCATTGTAGGAGAGGTACACCTAACTGATCAAGCCATTTATCTATGCGTAAATTATGTTGTAACCAAGACGTAACTCCTGCAAATTGTTACCAGATTTCAGCAAAATGTGATGCTGAGAAGCTTGGCATTAGGGCAGGGGATGTTATTTTTTCATGCCAGAAAAAACGTGTTTCAAGTATTGTTCAGGTAAAAATTGTAGTCCTTATAAGTATACATCCGTGACATTTTATTTTACTAGGTTCTGCATGTTTATTTCAGCTGGAAGATGTGCTGTTGGGTGTTGGTGCGGAACATCTTGAGAAGAGCAATGATCTCTGCTCTAAAGTTGATGTTGAGGTCTGTTCCTATCCACATCCAGAAAATGCCCAAACTATTTGTGCATTTTCGTTTGAATTTACCCTTATTGATCTCACCAAAAAAGATTCCTCCTTTTGTCTCCACAGATTGGTGTATTTCATGTGCGCAAACGCAAAAAGAGTGACATTATTTTAAGAGTAGAGTTGTCAGATCGTCTTGAAGTTTTTCACTCAGGTAATACATATACCTCCTTTGGCATATTATAGATCGTATTACCGTGCCTTGTTCATATTTTTTTTTTTGCAATGAAAACTCTTAGTACATGAGGCAATATGCAAATATAACCTCACTTTTTGACACAATGCATAAGAACTTCGGCACCTTGGTATCCAGGCGGGTAAGGTAGCAATCAAGCTCCAGCTGCAGCTTCTGAACATGTACATCCCTTGTCATCAATGAGGAGTCTCATCTGTTTCCATGGAATCCTTAGATACCATCCATGTCGCTCAATAACAACAAGAAAAAAGCCTTTTGTCCCAAGCAAGTTCGGGCAGTCTAGGTCCACCCACACCGCTTGCTGGAAAATAATGGAATTCCTGAACTTCCATAGGATCCAAAGAGTGGCTGACATAACAGTATTTAGATGTCTATCTGTTTTTCTTATCCAGCAACCATCATTTAGCCAACTAATCAAAATTGTGGTACTCCCTCCGTCTCAAAATAATCTACTCAAGTTTGTCTAGATACCTTTGTATATAGACATATTTTTAGTGTGTAGATACATCCGTATATAGAAAAAAGTTGAACAGCCTATTTTGGGACAGAGGGAGCAGTATTTTTAATATAAATATATCGGACTTGATCTCAACCATGACAGCCATTTCACACTCAAAAAACGGTCTTACAATTCAGAAGTTGGTCCTACGTTGACCCCCCCCCGAAGTTAACTACTTTATATAAGGAATTCTAGATAACTTACCTTTACTATTCAGATCCTATTTCAAACGATCAAATTCAGAAACAGATTGATAGATTTAACAATATGCAAAAGATTGAACCACAATTGCATAATTCTTTCATCAAAGTAATGCATCAAGTTAAGTTTCTGATTGTTCCTACCCCATGCCCCACTTAAAGAGATATGTGGTTCATTAGTGATAACTAAAAGGTCTGAGAAATGTGTGGTTAAGGATTCCGTTGGTTCAGGGGATATCCCTGGCCGAGTCCTGGATATCCAGCTCTTTAGTCCATCCAGCAGTTTCTTTTAAGGTATTGTAGGGATATAACAGATGCTTAGGCACTTTACCTTTTCTAATACGATTATACACTTATTAGACCTGTCCTTGGGCTCTTCCTAATCATATATCTTCCTACGGATCCCCCTTTCTCGTTTGTGAATTATTGCCAGATGTATGACCCAGTCAGTTATTCTATCTAACATGTGTGATTGTGTGAGTATGGTAAACAAAACAAAGACTCTTGGTGTCTTCTAACTTTCGAAATTTTGAACATAACTCTTGAATATTCGACTCTGATGTCAAACAGAAAATGGATATATTGACATGAATGTGCTGATCTAACTTCATGTTTCTTAAGTTGCAGATGATGAAGATGCCAAGGCAGTAGGAATCAAGGGAGAGGAAGCACCGGCATCAGCTGCAGGCGAAGCAAAGCCATGAAGAATGTGGAGGTGAACTCTATCCATGACTTCCTTGTACTGATCATCAGATATTTAGCTAGAGGCTACCTAGGATTTTTGCTGTAAGCTCGGTAGAATGTATCACTGCCCCTGAAGTAAAGAAGTAGATGTGGTGTAGCTTTTGGATGAAACTTGCAGGCTAGTATTAGTTTTTGATGGTACTATTCTGGATTCTGGATTCTGGATCATATCGTAATGCTATAATTGCTAGCTATTCAGGATTGAGTAATTGTGGTCAGCATGTATGCCTCCGTTTTAGAGAACTAAAACTATATTGCTGATTGTTACTTTCTGATAGTGTTGTGGATGCTAACTTCATGTTTGCTGAAAGTTTTCTACGTACAACAATATGATTTGGACGGAGTGATTTATCTTGTTCCATTGCTCAAAATTACATGTAGAATTGGTGATCTCACCATCATCACAACACCCTATCTACCCTCATCAAAATAAGTTCATCTCATCCATCTTTCATAGTTTTTACCAACACATAAACTGGCTCGACTCCACCCCGTTCCTTGATGATCGCAAACCGAGTTTCCAGGGCCAGTCCAAGTATCAGCACAATAATGTTTCTTCCTTCCATTTCCGAACTGACACTTTGAACCAAGCTTTCCAGCTTGATCCCATAACCCCTTGCAGTAAAGGGACAAGTTAGAGGGCGAGCAGCAACATTTATATACACCGCCATATATGCAACCTCTACTTGACGATGGAAAGTGCATAGCTAATATATACACACATATAAAACGATGGAGAACTTTTCAGTTATTGAACAGCACCACTTTCAAGAAGTAGTTTATATACTGGCCAGAATTAGCACAATCACAAAGCTTATGGAGATTCTACATCGACCAGCTGAACAGCGCCTTCAAATTTCCGAGGGAAGCTCCTTGTAGGGCGACACCACCAATTGCAGGTGGTTCCTTCTCCTGGCCGTTGCACCGACGACCATGTCCATGTCGAGCTCATTCGGCTTCATTCCGTGGGGGAGACTCCAGTCAAAGTAGTAGAGAAGTCGGACAACCATGAGCTCCAGCACGGCGAGCCCGAAGTTATCACCAGGACACATCCTCCGTCCGCTCCCGAATGGGATGTACTCAAACTGCAAACCCTTGTAGTCTACCGCGCTATCCTCAAACCTCTCTGGCCTGAACTTGTCTGCGTCATGCCAATGCTCGGGGCTTCGTGCCACTGCCCACGCGTTGACGATGACCTTGGTGCCCTTGGCGACCTCAAACCCGCCAATGTCGCAGGTCTCCTGGCAGAGACGGGGAATCAGGAGCGGCAGCGCGGGGTGCAGCCTCATGCTCTCCTTGATCACCAACCTTGTGTAGCTTAGCTCGTTGATGTGGCCTTCATGGTCTTGTGGGCTCTTGCCGTCCAGTGTTCGTCGCACCTCTGCCTGCGCCTTGGCCATGGCCTCAGGGTTCCTCATGAGCTCTGACATGACCCACTCTGCAGATGATGACGTCGTCTCTGTCCCTCCGATGAGCATGTCCTACAGGTTAACGTTGAATGTGAGAGTTAAAAAAGAAATACATGTTGCAATCTGTGTGCATTTCAACACTTACAAATGTGACTGCTTGGATTGTTGCAGCGGTGATGGGGATCTCAAGGTCCGCCTCGTCCTTCATCCTAAGCATGGCACTCAGAAGGTCTTCATCTCCTGTCTTCTTGCCCTCCTCTTGCCGCGCCTCGTGCTCATTGATGATCTTTTCAAACACGCCGTCGAGCTGCCGGCGCGCTCTCCTCAGCCGGCCTCTCAGTCCAGTGACGACGTCCACAAACCACAGCGACGGGAAGAGGTCTGCGGCGCAGAAACCAGACCCCTCCGTCACTGCCACGTTGACGACCGACATGAACTGTTCCTGGAGCTCACCGCCGCACAGCTGCCCAAGCGTCGCCTTCCAGGTGATGGCGATCGAGCACGGCACGAGCAGCCTTTCGAGATTCACCGGCTCTCCACCCTGTCCGGCCGCGGCAACCTTCCTGATCAGGGAAAGCGTCTCTCTGTCCCGGAGAGGTGCCAGCTGCCGCACCTTGTGCGCGCCAAGGAGGACGGTCATGCACAGCTTGCGCACCTTCCGCCAGTACGCACTGTGTGGCGCGTAAGCGAGGTCCATTCCGTCGAGGATGATATCCGTGGCAAGCATCTTCGGCCGTGACGCGAAGATCAGGTCCTTGTCCCGGAGCACCTCCTGCGCCGCCGCCGGTGAGGAGATCACCACCGTGTCGACGTGGCCCAGCCTCAGGTACATCACCGGGCCGTGCTTCCTGGCCAGGTCCCATAGTGCGACCTGCGGCTGCGCAGTGACGAGGTGGAGGAGGTTCCCGATAAACGGGAGACACCGTGGACCGGGAGGCCGATTCTTCTTAGAATCATGTGAAGATTTGCGGTGGAGTAAGTACACAAGGATCACCAACGAAATCAGAGAGAGGAAGAGGAGGACTGTGGCCGCGCTTACCTCCATGTTTCAGCTTTGCATGGGAAGAAGAACAAGATTTGATGGCGCGATTTATAGGCCTTGCCATGGCATGCATGTTAATTTGATGGCGATTTGTAAGAGCATCCCCAGCCGTTGGGGCTCCCCAGGCCGAAATCCGGCGCTATTTAGCGCCGGATGGATGTATTTTTTGGCCTGGGGAGGCCCATTTTCCGTGGCGAGCCCATGGTCGCCTTCACCCACCGCGTGCATAGCGACGGTGTCGCCGGGAAGGGCAACCGTCGGAGTGCCCTCGTCGCTTTGAACCGCCGTAATGGTCCGCGAAGTCGCCTCGTGGAACGGTCGAAGTCGCCTCGAAATTACAACCGCCGTAATGGAGCATGAACTCCGAGGAAGAGCAACCGCCGCTCTCTTCGTCCAGAGAACTACATATACGGTTTCGAACGGCCGACGCCATTCATCTATTCTCTCCTCACCATCTTCTGTCAACCATGAGCGACGGTCGTGGCCATCGGACACCGACAGCGAGGGGAAGCCGCCAGGATGGCGACATTGGTGGGATCGCGTTGCATCGTCCAGCAGCGACGATTCCCCCCCGCCGTCCAGCGAAGACGAATGGGATGACGACGACGAGGAGGACGAGGAGGAGGCCGTGGAGCAGGCCGTGGAGCCGGCCGAGGAGCAGCCCGAGGAGCCGGCCGAGGAGCCGGCCGAGGAGCCGGCCGAGGAGCAGGCCGAGGAAGAAGCCGAGGAGCAGGCGGAGGAGGAGGACGCAGAGGCGAAGGCACCTTCCTCCGACGAGGAGGTGACGAGCCGGAAGCGTCGCCGCCACGACGATGAGGCGGGGCCATCTAGGAAGAAGTAGTAGTTTAAGTTTGTTTTTAAGTTTTTATATGTAATTTTTATGTTTATTCGAACTATATATAGTTATGTTTATTCGAACTATATATAATTTGACTATGTTGAGAGTTTAAATCTTTCGTTCGACGATGGTCTTGCCGTAGATCGGGAAGACAAGGGTAGTGCCGTAGATCGGGAAGACGAGGGTATTGCCGTAGAAACCCATGCCATTGTCGCCGACAGGTCGGGGCCACCAAACGTTTCCCGCGATTTTCTCTCATCCGGAGTCCCCGAGCGCCCCCGGGATGGCGTGGGATCGCCGGATGAAATTAAGCCCAATTCCGACAAAAACGAGGAACGGGGCGACTGACGCCGTCCGGATGGAAAAAAGGATCGCCGGGGGCCTCGTCGGGGGACGAGTGGAGATGCTCTAAGCATTGACACGTCATGTTTGATGGCGATTTCTCAGAACGCAAGGATATTCCTCCACAAAATTCCGCACAACTTGGGTTAGCTACATTGTTGCACTAGCATACTAAGTTAACAGCTCTCTTTCCCTAAAAAAAAAGTTAACAGCTCTCTTATGCTATTAGGTGCCAAGAAGAACACCAAAATTTGATGGCGATTTATAAGTCTGCCGTGCCATGTTTTTCTTGCCTAGCATCTTGCAACTAGCGTCAGCTACTGCATTATTGCTAGTGTATTATATGAACTTAGTAACTACTAACTACTCTATTAGGCCACTACATGTCAATGTCAATGTCACTGCAGCGCGATGCAAAACAGATATGTGGGGGAGAACTTGTCGCCACATGTACAAGGCATCTAACTTATTTTGCCAACATGATGCTGAATAAGGTATACATGGGTTTTCCACAACCAGCTAGACGTCTCCCACCTATCTTGCCCATCCATCTTAGAAATTGGTGAAATATGTTTGCACTTATGATATGTAAGGGCACGTACAATGGGGTGATGCCAGCCTTCCCTTAGAGATGCCAGATAAGATTTTTGCTTAGTTGGAGGAGAGAAAATAAAGAGAGAGAAGGTTGTCTTACCTTAGCTAAGGGATCATCTCTTAGAAAATAAGGGAAGACTATTTTCTCCATTGTATCACATATGCCTTCCCTTAGCAACAAATTTTCTACCAAAATTTAATTATTCATATTAATTGGTAGAGATGGCTGTAAGAGATAATGCACTGTATGACTTATATCTAATGCCTTCTCTAGCTGATGTGGCGAGGTAAGGGAAGACATGTCTTCTCTACCATTGTACATGCCCTAATGGATCCGAAATAGAAAACAATCCTACCGTTCTCTATCACTGAACCCGTCCCAATCCACATCACTACCCCCTCCACTCTCCTAATGCTCTACCCCACGATCTCAAAATCCGCACTCTACACAACCATATCTCTTCGATTTGAAGAAACAAATTCATGTTCATGGAGTTGGATGGATTGATGGGGATGAGTTTAACTTATGCATTTTAGAATTTCTCGTGGATTTGTCTGATTTGCATTGATGAGGATGTGTTCATGGATGTTTTTTTACTTTACTATGTGTATGTGTCATTGCACCGCGCCGCAAAACAAATTTTGGGGACAACATATAAAAGCATCTAACTTCTTTGCCAACATGATGCCAAATTAGCTCAACGCCGTTTTCCACAACCAGCTCGACGTCCCTGCATTATCCAGACCATCCATCTTGGATCCAACAGTTGGATGATACCCTTTGCAATGAAGTGGGAATGCTACTAGTAGAAATAAACATCTTTAAAGGGCCGTAAAGAGCGTTATTGGCATAAAACTAGAGCATTGAACATGGCTATAGGTGTAACCGACGTACAGCGGCACTACTGGAGAACCGAACAATGGAGGACCGAGCAGCACCGAGAAAAAAAGGCGGGGGTGTCTAAGGAATGGGTAACTAGCGTGTGGGAGGTGAAGGGCAGCCGCCTCCAGGCCGGCGAGTGCCGCATCAGCAGCAGCTTCAAGAATGGGGAGTCTCGCGTCAGCGGCAGCCTCCGCATAGACGAGTCCCGCTTCGATCACCAGTGTAGCTACAAAAACAAACGATGAATGAGAAAGCCCGTGTTGGCCTGAGTAGTTAATCTACTACAATGATAGGGTTTCATTTGGAACTGAGGTTCCCTATCTATGTCTAATTTCTTGGCAGCCAAATAAACGGCTAGACATCAAGTTTATCTCTAGCAAGGATCAAATTATAGATGGTTTCACAAAGGCATTACTAGTCAAGGATCTTAATTAATTGAAGCGTAATCTCAACCTTTAAAGCCTTAGGAATTTTTCATAGCTATATAACACACGTAATTGAGACCCCCAACGGGATCATCACTTCTGCCACTTCTGATAGATTGAATAGAACAATAATCGATAATAATTTGGGGCACCATACAAGTGTTCATATAGGAGTACAAACTGAACGGCTAACCCTAATCCTAACTTGGATTACAAGTAATATGAATAGTCTAACATCCCCCGTAGTAGCAACATGGGGTTCAACAACATTGAGACTGGATTGAATATCAGTGAATGGTTGAGTGGCAAGCCCTTTGGTGAAGATGTCAAAATGCAACCTTCTCCCGAATAAAGTGAATGTCAATCTCGATATGCTTGGTCCGCCGATGTTTAATAGGATTCCCACACATGTAGAGAGCTGAAATTTTGTCGCAATAAACAATAGTAGCCTGCTTAATAGGGCGATGTAGCTCCGATAATAACTGACGAAGCCAAATAGAATACGAGCGGGAGACTGTAACTTGTCTTTTAGAAAACCAAGAAATCAAACTGTTACCAAGAAAAACACAAAATCTGGATGTGGACCTATGAGTATCTGGACAACCAGCCCAGTCTGCATCAGAGTATGCTGTCAAAGAAGTAGGAGGACAAGTGTTGATATGAAGACCGTGCTCAAGAGTGCCTTTGAGATATCACATCAAGTGTTTGACATGGTTGAAGTGAGGGAGACAAGGGTCATGCATGTATAGACAAGCTTGTTGTACATCAAATGAAATTTCATGACGAGTAATAGTGAGATATTGAAGAACACCAGTAAGACTACGATAAAGAGTAGCGTCAGAATAAGGTTCACCAGCAGAAAGTTTGAAAGTAGTATCGCCAGGAGTGCGAGAAGGTTGACAATCAAGCATAGCAGAGCAAGAGAGTACATCAAGAATATATTGTCATTGGGAAAGGAAATTACTAGAAGAATCACGGAGAACAGCAATGTGCAAAAAAATGGTGGAGGAGACCAAGATCAGTCATAGAAAACTCAGACCGAAGAAGAGTAATAATGTGATCTTAAAAGGTTTGAGAAGATGCGGTGAGAATAATATCATCGACATAAATAAGCAAGTAGGAGATATCGGAATTATGGTGGTAAACAAAGAGAGAAGTGGCGGAAACAGAGGGAGTAAAACCAATAGTTTGAATGAAGGAAGAAAAACATTGGAACCAGGCGCGAGGTGCTTGTTTGAGACCATAAATGGATTTTTTTAGAAGACAAACATGATTGGGGCGGGAAGGATCTTCGAATCCTATAGGTTGTTGACAATACACAGTTTCTAGAAAAGATCCATGAATAAAAGCATTTTTGACATCTAATTGGTGGATGGACCATGTGAAAGAGACGGCGATGCTAAGAATATGGTGAATGGTACTGGTTTAACAATGGGAGAGTATGTTTTATCATAATCAATACCATGTTGCTGAGAATAACCACGACAGACCCAATGAGTTTTGTAACGAGGAAGACTTCAACCGGAGTGAACTTTTTGACGAAAACCCATTTGCCAGACAGGATGTTAATGTTAGAGGGACGAGGAACCAGCTTGCCAGGTGTTGTTCTCAAGGAGAGCATTGAATTGACCGTGCATGGTAGCGGCCAAATTGGGATCGAGAAGAGTGGATTTGTAAGACTTTGGAAGTGAACAAAGGGACACATCGACATGAGGGTTGAGACGTTGAGAGGGTAGGCGAAAACCAGATTTACTACGGGTGCGCATAGTGTGATCGTTTGGTGGTGCGGTGCTGATTACGGCATGAGGAGGTGGTTGTAGTGTAGTTGAGGCGCCTGGCGCATCGGATGAAGCAGGCGCGGGGGTGGTGCTATTGGGGGCTCTGCCGCGAGTGGGTTTTTGGGTGGTTCGGCTGCCGCGGTAGGCGGCACGACAGAGGAGGGACTACCGTGGGAGAGTTTTGATCTGCCATGGGCGGGTTTTGGATGGTTTCGGCTGCCACGGAAGGAGCCGCGGCAAAGATAGGAGCATAAAAAGGAAAGTGTGTGGAGTGAGAAGGGGTGGGTGACAAAGGGGTGGTTTGATTAGGTGGGGTTCGTTGGGCAAAGGGAAATATAGTTTCAGCAAAGGTAGAGTGACGAGATACATGTACATGGCTAATGAGTAAATCGAGGCAGCGATATCCTTTGTGTTCGGCAGAAAACCGAAGAAGAACACATGAGATGGAGCGAGGAGAGAGTTTGTTGGGGGAGGTGGCATAAGCGTTGAGAAATTAAAGACAACCGAAAACCCGAATATCACCGTAGTTTGGATGCCAGAAAGAGAGAGAAGTAGGGAGAGGTGTTTGGATTCGCTTTGGAAGATCGTATATTAAGGAGAAAAGTGGCCGTGTGGAGGGCTTTAGCCTAGAATTTTAGCGGCATAGAATCTTGAAGTAAAAGAGTACGAACGATGTCATTGAGTGCGCGAAGAGAATGTTCAACTTTACCATTTTGAGGAGATGTATAAGGACAAGAAAAACGAAGAATAATACCCTGTTGGAGAAAGAAATTACGGTTTTTGAGGTTACCAAATTCACGACCATTATCACATTGAATAAAATGAATTGGGAGGAAGAAATGAACAAAAACATAGCGTTGGAAATTAACAAAAATTGTGTGTACATCGGATTTCTTGCGTAGAGGAAAAGTCCAAACAAAATGTGTATAATCATCGAGTACGATCGACAAGATAATACTTAAAACTAGAAACACTTACAATGTGGATGTCCAAAATCATAATGTAGTAAGTCAAACGGATAAGTACTGGTGGAGCTAGAGGAACTTAAGGGAAGACGAACATGTTTTCCTAATTGACAAGACTCGCAAAGCGAGTGAGAATCCCGAGGTATAGAAAATTCAATAAGTAGAGAAAATTAAACAATATTGTTTGGATGGCCGAGTCGTTGATGCCACAGATCAATCGAGGCCACCATGGACATGGGAGGAGCAACGGCAGGGACACCATGAAGGGAGTATAAATCACTAAAGCTATTGAAACATGCGATCTCGGCCTTGGTCAGATAATCCTTCATAGATAAATCAAAGGGGTCAAACTCGACAAAAACAAGCGGAGCAACAAGAACATCACGGGTAAGTAGTGGTTTGGTAGGATAAGGAATTTGAGCTTGACCAACACAATAAATTGGAATAGACGAACCACTGTTGAGTGTAATAGAAGGAAGGAAGGTGTGGTGCAAGAAGACAACAAATTACTAGATGCAGAGCACCAGAATCAAAAATCCAATCCGTACCTGAGTTTCCTTGAGAGCAAAATTATTGATGGCATGAAGAAAGGTAGCTTGATCTTGGCTCGGTGTCGACGTTGAGGTTGGTGTTGGCAAGACCGCTGGCTGATGTGGCGGTGTCGGCAGCAGAGACATCGAGGGTGTGTCGTAGGCACCGTCGTTGGCATAGTGTGGTGATTGAGCACCGTATGGAGCATATGGCGGATCATTCTACGTCGGAGGATACTATTTTGGGGCAGCATGGTAGGCGTGCGTCGATTGGCGTGGCACAAAATCCAAGAGGTACTGGTGGGCGGACGAACGTCGGGCTGCCAAGCACCAGCGTATGCAGGTGTATCACCATAAGGTGACAGGGCGGACCAGGACATGTGCCATGCCTGGATGAGTCCATGTCTAGGGGTCGGGCGAAGGGTGCCATCCTGAAGGGGCTGGCGTAGCACTTGGAGGAGCCGATGTCGAAGACGGGGCACCGGGTGTGGCTGAGGTGGCCGACGCATAGGGTTTTTGCCGCGGTGGTTATCGCTGGGATGCCGACCTGCTGGTGGTGGGTGGGGGGGGGGGCGCCGTCGGTGAAGGAGGAGGGGGTGGCGGCGCATCATGGGGATAAAGGAGGTATGTTTCTCAAAATGCTCGATGAGCCCATCGAGGAGGATGTTGATGAGTTGACGATCGTCGATGGGGTCATCGAGCTCGCGGAGTTCATCGCCGCGGGCCTTGAGGCGTTGACAGTAGACATTGAACAGTGCATCACCTTGCACCGTGTTCTGCAACTCGGTGTGGAGGCTGTTGGTGCGGGCGTCGATGTTGTGTTGGAACAGTTGACGGAGAGCCACCCATAAATCAACGGCGATAGCAGCGTCACGAAAAACCAGATTGAAGATCTCGGTGGAGACGCGCATGTAGATCCATTGTATGATGGCGAGATCATCCTTGACTCATTGAGGATCGTTGGGTTGTGGAACGGAGTTGGCGGCTACTTGAGCGCGAAGATTGCAGTGCCCAAGGTGAACATCGAAGAGGTGGCACCAATGATAGTAGTTGTGAGAGGTGAGATCTAGGGTTATAGGAATATATGGGCTAATATCTGAAATTGTATCGGTGAAGGAGATGGAGGGGAAGGCATTGGTGTAGCTAGGGAGAGGGTAGGGGAGGAGGGGGTCGCGGCGGCGAGGGTTGCCTTCCTCTCGAAGTAGCCAGACGGCAGTGGTGGCGACGGGGTTTGAGGAGCTGTCATACCCTAGGATTGGTAGTCTGATGCCATGATAGATTGAATAAAACAATAATCTCGGTAATAATTTGGGGCACCGTACAAGTGTTTATATAGGGGTACAATCCGAACGGCTAACCCAAACCCTAACTTAGAGTACAAGTAATATAATAGTCTAACAAATTCCACGCTCTGAACTTGTTGACCAATGGATGCGAGGCGCAAACACAGTGCTTCGAGCATAGTTTCTTCATATATTTACTAAAAACATATTTGTCTCGACATTGATACTTATGCATGCCGTAAGAGCCGTTACAATCCACCCCCATTTTTTTCCTAGTCTTGTCAGTTGTCACAATCCGGGTTCTCCTAGCAGTAGCAATTGTTGTTAGTACGAAAAAAAATCAACACATTGTTTTCAATCCTAAGAGGAAAACACACACACGCGCGGAGAAAACATGAAGCAAGGGGCAATGCCATTTTCTTTCTGTACTTATACAATCACCCTGTAAACAAAAATAATACTGAGTACTTGAATATTGCAACTCGGGACTGTAGAACTACCGGCCCCAAACTTGAAGTCAAGTCCCAGCTCCCAACGTATATGAGCAGGAGGATTCATTCCAGTGCGACTCTGAATTGGTCGGTCGACAGTTTACCATGGCCAAACTTCCTTCTGGAATCCATGAACTCTGTCATGGTGAAACTCCGGTACACTGCCGGCTTTTCTGTTGTGATAAGCTCCTGGAGAGGACCAAGCAAGTTTGAGTCGCCGCCGCTCATGGCAGGATTGAAGAACACCGCAAGGGAGGCCCTGGCATCTTGGCTAGACTTGATCATCACCCTGTGGCCGACGCTATGGTACTCATTATTCGAAACAAGCTGTAAACAAATTCCAAGGAAGAAAATAGTTAGGTATGTCCACGTTAGAGAAGGGTCGAAGAGCAATTCTGTCAATGGGCCTTTACCTTGAGCACGTCCCCAACGTTGACGAGAAGTGCGCCCGGCACCGGCGGCACGTCCACCCACTGCCCGTCATTGTCGCCGCCGTTGATGCGCACCTGGAGCCCTCCAATGCCGTCCTGTGCCAGAACGGTGAAGAGGGAGGGGTCCGTGTGCTCCACCGCGCCCTCCACACGCGCGGGCTCTGGGCATGGCGGGTAGTAGTTGCACGCCATGAGCCAGCCTTCCACCTGCGTCGCCGTCTCCAACCGCTCAGCGCCGACGCCGAGCGCCTCGGACAGCAGCCTGGCCATCTTCTTCCCCAGCTCCTCGATGCACCGCAGGTACTCCACCAGTGCGTCCCGGCATTCCGCGGGCAGACGGCCAAGGTCCGCCGCCTGCAGCAGAACCCGGAGAGAGACGCGCCAGGGGAGGATGGGGCCAGGGCCGTCGAAGCTGTTGCGGTCCATGTAGGGGACGGTAGAGTAACTCATGCCCTCCACGGCCGCGACCGAGTAGAATGCGGAGCGGACCGCGGGAGGCAGCTCGTGGAAGGCCCGGACGGCGGACACGGCGGCGCCGGCATCGATTCCGTGGTTGGTGACGTGGAAGAAACCGCACATCCGCGCGGCGGCGCCGACGATCGGCGCCGAGGATGAGAGCGGGAGAGAGAGGTCAACGGTTGGGATAGCGAGGATGTCCGTTGGTGGATAGTTGGTAGTGCTAATGAAGAGAGGTGGCACGGAGGCGATCCCGGACTCGACGAGGCTCCGGACGGTGCTGCGGGAAGCGTCGAACTCGGCCAACGCGGCCGCGTAGTCGTAAACCTCGGCTGCACCGGCCATGTCGATCCTCAGAAATGGAGGTTGGGGTACGTTGCCGAGGCCAGCTCCGGCTCTTCGCTTATATTATATCGTTGGTCAGCTCCTTGAACTGAAAGTAAATGCATGAACAATCCATGATTACAGAAATATCATAATCCATTGGGAAGACGACAATTGAGCTAGTGCAAAAGCATCTCCATTCAGGATGCTAGCTAGTGCAAGCATGATCTTTGGCATAGGATATTGATACGATGCCTAACAACCTCATCAATGTCAACGACGGTTTTCGATCAATCACAAGTCCCGTCAGATCAGTCTTATGCGCTAGGCACTTGCAGCTCCAACTTAACTCACTCCAGCCCGCCTCCGCCCGCCTCCGCGCGGCGGCCGCCGCGCCGCGCCGGGGCGCCCTCCCCTACCTTCCCGAGCCCTCCACAGCGCAGATCCCCCTCCGCCGCCGCCGCCCTGGGCGTCGCCAGGCAAAGCCTGTGCGGCGTGACGGCGGCGGCGGTTTCCCTCGGTCGCGGATCAAGGCGGCGCGGCGGCGGCTACCTTCTTCCAAGCGATGGTGGAGCGGGGTGGGTGGCGACCTAGGCGGAGCAGCTTCGGCCGACGACGGTGACGTGGGCGTGGCGGCGCGGATGTCGGGCCCGATCTAGGCCCGTTTGGGGCTGGGCGGGTGGTGACGTCTGCGCAGCGTCTCCCTCTTCTACATCGACGGCTCGCGGTGGTTCCCCTCGGCCACTTCCGCATCCCTGAGGACGCCCAGGGCAGCGGCTCTGGCCACGGTGGCGGTGATCTTTTCCTTCGCCGGAGGAGGTCGGCCGGTTTGCGACGAGTCGGGTTGCGTGGCTGTCGGTGAAAACCGAGCTTCGACCAATGGTCTTGGCGGGCGATGGCGGCGTCACGCGTCGCTCCCTTCCTGAAGGCATCGTCGACGCAGTCTACGGTTTCTCACTCGTGCTGCTCCGGGGAAACCCTAGGTCCGGGTCTCCCGGATCGGACGATGGCGGCGCGTCCTGCGTCGTTCTACCTCTTGGGGCATCGTTTTTGGAGCAGCTGCTGGATGTTGGCGGACTTCGGTGGAGTGGTGTTCATCTACCACATTGTTGGCGCTGAGTCTCAGTGGCATGGTGCTGCAGGGTATCGACGACAGATGCGGGATGATGTATACGTGCAGGAGGGTGGTGCCGTCTGGTGTCATGGTGGCATCGACGGCAGGTCTTGCAAGGTTAATGCGTTGATCTCTCTTGAAGATGGAGTCGAGGAAGACGGCGGGAGCAACTCCTGTGGCGTGTGCGTTGGCGTGCGCTGAGAGTCCGCTTGACTGGATGTGTTTCTCACCTGCTATTGGGCGGTCTGAGAAGGCATTTAGTTTTGGATGATTTGAGTTGGTGTATTGTCACCCTCTTCATCACTGTAGGTATAGTAAGGTTGCTTCAAGTTTGATCTTTTGTATTTTTCTTGTAAGGTTTCGTAAATAATCAATAAAAGGTTGTGCATCCTTTGGATGCAGAAGCTGGGGCGATATTTCCCCCATTTCGAAAAAAAAAAGGTATTTCGGAGGTGTTCGTATGCATACGTTTATATTAATAAGTGTATACATGTGTTATTTTTTTTGTAAGCGTCTAAGACTATAGACCATATTTAGTTAAAAAAAGGTTACCATGGGTTTAGAGATTCATTCGCTATTGCAGTAAAGCATATACTCTACTTTTGTCAGATGTAATGCATACTACCCTTTCCGAGGCCATATGATTTCTGAACACGACATGGGTTTGCATATATAGGGACCGACAAAGATCCATGAAGAATGAGAAGTCCTGAATCTGAATGCTCTGTTGTTCTTTTTTGCATGTATTATAGCTGTACGGGATGTAATCCGAAATCCATCCACACTTTAGCATTTAACGATTGAATGATGAATGAAAAAAAAAAACCCACCTAAATGGCGAATGGAGTAGTGTCGCCGCCTTTATGTTTTTCCGACAGGTCGAAGGACTACACAGGTTGTTTCCCCATATGCCAGCTTGAAGGGAGATGGATGGTCAACTGGCTGACGACACGAGGGCAGTTAAGCACTTAAGATGGATCGTGTAGGCAACGGAGACCCGAGACCCTCAACCGGAATGGCGGCGGCACAAGCAGGGCCCCTAAACGGTGTCGCGCTACGGTCGATCATGAGCGAAACGACGAGGGAAGGCTCTACTTCATGCCCAGGGGTAGGGGCGATCCTGGTACGCTCGACCAGAACGGCGGAGGTTGCTGATCGATGCTGGTGGCGGCAAGGCAAAAATCAATACAGATCAGGTGCCCATGGGCAGGGTCAGACGTTTCGGAAGTTTAGGGAAGATGACACAAACTTACCAATAATCCTACACTTACGGAGGATTTGTACGGATTTAAAGTTACGGGTTGGTGTGGTGATGCATAACAGCATACATAAGTGAGCATCTCTAGCGGATCCCTAAAACCGCAAACTTCATATCCGCCCATCCAAGCCACGCCAAACGCATTTTGGAGGTCGAAAAATGGCCGTGCTGTCCAAACACGCCAAACGTGGCCCGCATAACAACATATTCCTGAATATGCTGTTATGTGGGCCACGTTTGGCGCGTTCGGACTGCGCATCCCTTTTTCGGCCCGCAACCAGAAACCGCAAACGCAAGGTTTATCCGAATTATTCGATAATTCTCAAATGCAGCAACATAATCATGTAAAATAGATTGTTCAAAGTACTCAATCATACATAAAACACGGCACCAAAAGAAAATCGAACATCACATCATGAAAGAGGAAAGTGATCACGCGTCACCGTTGCTTGCCGGCGCATCGACATAGCCGCCGCCGCTCGTCTCCACCTCCGGCAGTCATCGGAGCGGCAGCCATGACAGCGCGTGCAGCTTCCCTACTCCGCGCCAAGATCTGCGTCTTTGTGAGCTTCCTCCACTCAAGGGTCTCCTCATCCGTGGCGGCCGGGTTCATCAACATAGAGGCATTCTCTGCCACGATGAGCTCCGCCATGGCATGGTGCTCCCCGGCGCGTGCTCTCTTCTCCTTAATGTCGGCCTTGCGCTTTGCATCCTCCCGGAGTTTCGCCCACTTTGCCTCTTTCTCCCTTCCTTCGCCGCCAAAGTCTTGATCATCATCGCCTCTTTGGATTTGACCACCACATCGATCTTGAGAGACAATGAAGCGGCCTCTCCTTGTCTCTTGATCTTCTCCTTGGTCGCCTTGCATCCATCGGACCTCTTGTCCTTGTTCTTCTTGGTCTCAAGCACGTCATCCTCCTCTGCATCCTACAACTCGATAAGCTTGTGCTTCGGCAGTGGCGCCTCTTGTTCCGTCAACATTCATTTCGGATTGTGCTCAAGAAGGGCATAGCACTGAGTGAATTTGAACGGTACATGCTTCAAACCCGGCATCTCCCGGAACCTTTGTTTGCGCAATAGCTTCCCAATCGCCGGCGTTGGTGCCGCTCGGTGGCGCGTTCCTCACGCCCTCGATGCAACCTGACCACCGGCTGCACGCCGTCTTGATGGTGTCCCATCGGCCTTGGAGTGAGCGGTAGGAGCGGGTCGGAGTAGTAGAGAGAGGCGGCATCAATTGGAAGAATTTATCCTCGATGCGTTGCCAATACCTCTTGCCGGTTTGGTCGGTGCCTGTCACGGCATCCATCGAAACCGCCTCCCAAGCACGGATCAAGATCACGTTCTCGAACTCGGTGTAGTTGCCGGTGCGGATCTCTTTCCCCTTTGCCTTGGCCACCGCCCCATCAAACGTCCCCTCCTGGATCTCTTCCAATTCATCTTCTCCCTCGCCGTCGGCGTCTTCTTCTTCCTCAAACTCCTCCCCTTCGAGCCCCTCCTCCAATCCGGCATGTAGTCACCGTAGTCCGCAAGCGGCAGCGTGTCGATGTCCGCAGCAGCATCGTTGAACATGTCAACGTACGACTCCGGCGCGTCATCAACCGCGGGACTTTCATCGACCACCTTGCGTGCATCGGCCGGCTCCGGCGGTGTAGGCACCAAAGCCGTAGTCAAGGGAGTCAGTGACGCCATCTTTGCCGTCGGTGGCTTCTTCACAGCCTTCTTTGGAGCCGGCTTCTTTGGCGCCGGCGCCGCGGCCGCTGATGCGTCTCAAACATATCTATAATTTCTGATGTTCCATGCTTATTTTATGACAATACCTACATGTTTTGTTCACACTTTATATCGTTTTGATGCATTTTCCGGAACTAACCTACTGACGAGATGCCGAAGTGCCGCTTTTTCGCTGTTTTTGGTTTCAGAAATCCTAGTAAGGAAATATTCTCGGAATTGGACGAAATCAACGTCCAGGGTCTTATTTTTGCACGAAGCTTCCAGAACACCGGAGAGACACCAGAGGGGAGCCTGGGGGGCCCCACACGCCAGGGCGGCGCGGTCAAGGCCATGGGCGCGCCCCCCTAGTGTGTGGCCCCACCAGGGACCCTCCGAGGCTGCCCTTCCGCCTACTTAAGGACTCCGTCGCGAAAACCCTATACGAAAAAGCCACGGATTGACGAAACTCCAGAAAACATCCAGGGGCGCCGCCGCCATCGCGAACTCCAATTCGGGGACAGAAGTCCTGTTCTCACCCTGCCGGACGGGGAATTGCCCCCGGAGCCATCTCCATCGACACCACCGCCATCTTCATCGCCATCGCTGTCTCCTATGATGAGGAGGGAGTAATTCTCCCCGGGCTGAGGGCTCTACCGTAGCTATGTGGTTAAATCTCTCTCTGTACCTAATACAATGATCTCGTGAATTGCTTGCATGATTGAGATCCATATGATGAGCTTTGTATCGCTACTAGTTTATGTGCTATTCATGTGATGTTATTAAAGTAGTCTATTCCTCCTGCATGGTGTAATGGTGACAGTGTGTGCATCGTGTGGTTCTTGTCGTAGATTATGATCATAATCTCTTGTAGGTTATGGAGTTAATTATCGCTATGATAGTATTGATGTGATCTATTCCCCCTTTCATAGTGTAATGGTGACAGTGTGTATGCTATGTTAGTACTCGGTTTATTTTGCAAAGATCTATTATGCTCTAAGGTTACCTAAATATGAATGCCGAATGTTGTGGCGCTTGTTAACTCCGGCTTGAGGGAGCTCTTGTAGCCCTACACAATGAATGGTGTTTGTCATCCAACAAAGGGTGTATGTAGCACAAATGAGAGAAGTTATTATTTATTATGCGATCAATGTTGAGAGTGTCCACTAGTGAAAGTATGATCCCTAGGACTTGTTTCCAATAGTGCAAACATCGCTTATTTACTGTTCTGTTGCATGTTTACTCGCTGTCATATTTTATTCAGATTACTATTACCACTCATATACATCCATACTACTTGTATTTCACTATCTCTTCGCGAACTAGTGCACCTATACATCTGACAAGTGTATTAGGTGTGTTGGGGACACAAGAGACTTCTTGTATCGTGATTGCAGGGTCGCTTGAGAGGGATATCTTTGACCTCTTCCTCCCAGAGTTCGATAAATCTTGGGTGATCCACTTAAGGGAAAACTTGCTGCTGTTCTACAAACCTCTGCTCTTGGAGGCCCAACACTGTCTACAGGAAAAGAAGCGTGGGTAGACATCAAGCTATTTTCTGGCGCCGTTGCCGGGGACGAATCAAGACACTCCATCAAGCCCGTCAACAGCCATCAAACCTCCCACGTCAACCACGCGCCAGTTGTGGGCAGCAAGCTATTTTCTGGCGCCGTTGCCGGGGAGGAAAGGTAAAAGGCACTCATACTCCGGTCCTAGGTAACTAAGTTATTTTCTCGTTGCCGTTGTAAGTGCTCGAAGCTATTTCCTTTAGATCCTGCAATTGCATCTTTTGGTTTCTTGTTTACACTAGTTAGGCATAATGGAAAGCAACAGTGAGCTTCTTATTCTATTTCCGAGTTAAGACATGGATTGTTTGCTGCAAAAATAAAAAACCTATGGAATCTTATTTGCATGCTAGTAGCAATGATATTAGTATGAACGCTTTGAACACCATTGTTGCTAATGATATGGAAAATTCTAAGCTTGGGGAAGCTGGTTTTGATGAGCATGATATTTTTAGTCCCTCAAGCATTGAGGAGAAAATTTTCTTTGATGATACTTTGCCTCCTATTTATGATGATTATAATGATAGTGTATTTTGGTGCCGCCTACTATGGAGAGTAAATTTTATTATGATTATACTATGCCTCCTACACTTGATGAGAATAATAATGATAGCTACTTTGTTGAATTTGCTCCCACTACAACTAATAAAATTGATTATGCTTATGTGGAGAGTAATAATTTTATCTATGTGGCTCATGAAAAGAATGTTGTATGTGATAGTTATATTGTTGAGTTTGTTCATGATGCTACTAAAAGTTATTATGAGAGAGGGAAACATGGTTATATGCATCTTAATAATATTAAGTTTCCCCTCTTTATGTTGAGAATCTTGAAATTGCGCTTGTGTTGCTTTTCTATGCTTGCCACTTTGTTCTTCATGAATTTATTTGTGTATAAGATTCCTTTTCATAGGAAGTGGGTAAGGCTTAAATGAGTTTTGAATTTGCTTCTTGATGCTCTCTTTTGCTTCAACTCTTATTTTCATGAGAGCATCATTAAAATTACTGAGCTCATCTTAATGGCTATAAAGAAAGAACTTCTTGGGAGATAACCCATGTGTTTATTTTACTACAGCACTTTTGTTTTATATTTGAGTCTTGGAAGTTTTTACTACTGTAGCAACCTCTTATTATCATGTTTTTGTGCCAAGTAAAGTCTCTATGGTAAAGTTGATACTAGATTTGGATTACTGCGCAGAAACAGAATTGCTGTCTGTCACGAATTCGCGGAGATCTCTATGTAGAAGAGTCAAAAAAATCTGCAAATTTACGTGCGTGATCCTCAGATATGTACGCAACTTTCATTAGTTTTGAGTTTTTCCATCTGAGCAAGTTAAGTGCCCCTGCCAAATTCGTCTTTACGGACTGTTCTGTTTTTGACAGATTCTGCCTTTATTTCGCATTGCCGCTTTTGCTATGTTGAATGAGTTTCTTTGTTCCATTAACTTTCAGAAGCTTTGTGCAATGTCCAGAAGTGTTAAGAATGATTGTGTCACCTTTGAACATGTGAATTTTGATCATGCACCAACCCTCTAATGAGTTTGCTTGAAGTTTGGTGTGGAGGAAGTTTTCAAGGGTCAAGAGAAGAGGATGATATACTATGATCAAGAAGAGTGAAAGGTCTAGCTTGGGGATGCCCCGGTGGTTCATCCCTGCATATTTTAAGAAAACTCAAGCATCTAAGCTTGGGGATGCCCAAGGCATCCCCTTATTCATCGACAACATATCATGTCACTTCTAGTGAAAATATATTTTTATTCCGCCACATCTTATGTACTTTAATTGGAGCGTCTGTGTGCTTTTATTTTCGTTTAGTTATTTTCATTCTCTGAATAAATTCATGCTCATGTGGGAGAGAGACACGTTCCGCTTTTTCATATGGAACACTAGTGTTCTTAGTTGTGCTTTAATGTTCAAGGGCGAAAGTGATCGCTTCACTTGTTATTATTTGGTTGGAATCAGAAAATGTTTTATATGGTTTGGAATAACTTGATACTTGGCAATTGTTTTGAGCTCTCATAGATCATGTTTAAGCTTTTGCATCATGTAGTTTAATCTATTAATGGAGAACTACCGTAGAGCTTGTTTAATTTGGTTTGCATGATTGGTCTCTCTAAGTCTAGATATTTTCTGGTAGAGTGTTTGAGCAACAAGGAAGACAGTGTAGAGTCTTATAATGCTTGCAATATGTTCTTGTGTAAGTTTTGCTGTACCTGTTCATACTTGTGTTTGCTTCAAATAACCTTGCTAGCCTAAGCCTTGTACTGAGAGGAAATGCTTCTCGTGCATCCAAACACCTTGAGCCAAAACCCATGCCATTTGTGTCCACCATATCTACCTACTATGTGGTATTTCTCTGCCATTCCAAAGTAAATTACTTGAGTGCTACCTTTAAAATTTCATTCCTTTATCTTTGCAATATATAGCTCATGGGACAAATAGCTTAAAAACTATTGTGGTGATGAATATGTAGTTATGTGTCTTAGTTCTTATAAGTTGCTTGTTGAGCGGTAACCATGTTTCTGGGGACGCCATCAACTTTTTGCTTTTGTTGGATATCATGTGAGATGCTATGCATGTTCGTCTTGTCTGAAGTAAGTGCGATCTCATGATCAAATGGTTTGAGTATGCATATTGTTAGAGAAGAACATTGGGCTGCTAACTAAAGCCATGTATCATGGTGGAAGTTTCAGTTTGGACATACAACCTCAATCTCTTATGAGAATATTATTTGTTGTTGAATGCTTAAGCATTAAAAGAGGAGTCCATTATCTGTTGTCTATGTTGTCCCGGTATGGATGTCTAAGTTGAGAATAATCAAAAGCGAGAAATCCAATGCGTGCTTTCTCCTTAGACCTTTGTACAGCGGCATAGAGGTACCCCTTTGTGATATTTGGTTGAAACATATGTCATGCAATGATAATCCGTGTTATCCGAGCTGATTAGGACAAGGTGCGAGCACTATTAGTATTCCATGCATGAGACTTGCAACTTGTAGGAAGTATTATGCATAGCACATATGAATTATTACTACCGTTGACAAAATTATTTCTATGTTTTCAAAACAAAAGCTCTAGCACAAAAATAGTAATCCATGCTTCCCTCTGCGAAGGGCCATTCTTTTATTTTATGTTGAGTCAGTTTACCCACTTCTTTCTATCTTAGAAGCAAACACTTGTGTTAACTGTGTGCATTGATTCTTACATGTTTACTTATTGCACCTGTTATATTACTCTATGTTGACAAATATCCATGAGATATACATGTTACAAGTTGAAAGCAACCGCTGAAACTTAATCATCCTTTGTGTTGCTTCAATGCATTCTACTATTTATTGCTTATGAGTTAGTTCTTATGCAAGTCTTATTGGTACTTGTCTCGAAAGTACTATTCATGAAAAGTTTTGCTATATGATTCATTTGTTTAGTCATTATCTTTGTTAGCATTCTTTTGCTTTGAATCACTCCATTCATGTCATATGCTTTACAATAATGTTGATCAAGATTATGATGGTAGCATGTCACTTTTGTGTTATCGTTATCTACTCGAGGGCGAGTAGGAACTAAGCTGGGGATGCTTGATACGCCTCAAACGTATCTATAATTTCTGATGTTCCATGCTTGTTTTATGACAATACCTACATGTTTTGTTCACACTTTATATCGTTTTGATGCATTTTCCGAACTAACCTATTGACGAGATGCCGAAGTGCGTCCTGTTTTCTGCTGTTTTGGTTTCAGAAATCCTAGTAAGGAAATATTCTCGGAATTGGACGAAATCAACGCCCATCTTATTTTTGCACGAAGCTTCCGTAACACCGAGAGACACCGGAGGGAGCACGGGGGCCCCACACGCCAGGGCGGGCGCAAGGCCTGGGCGCGCCCCCTAGTGTGTGGCCCCACCAGGGCCCCTCCGAGGCTGCCCTTCCGCCTACTTAAGGACTCCGTCGCGAAAACCCTATACGAAAAAACCACGGATTGACGAAACTCCAGAAAACATCCAGGGGAGCCGCCACCATCGCAAACTCCAATTGGGACAAGTCTGTTCCGGCACCTGCCGGGACGGGAATTGCCCCCGGAGCCATCTCCATCGACACCACCGCCATCTTCATCGCCATCGTTGTCTCCTATGATGAGGAGGGAGTAATTCTCCCCTGGGGCTGAGGGCTCTACCGTAGCTATGTGGTTAATCTCTCTCTCTGTACCCCAATACAATAATCTCGTGAATTTCTTGCATTTTTGAGATCCATATGATGAGCTTTGTATCGCTACTAGTTTATGTGCTATTCATGTGATGTTATTAAAGTAGTCTATTCCTCCTGCATGGTGTAATGGTGACAGTGTGTGCATCGTGTGGTTCTTGTCGTAGATTATGATCATAATCTCTTGTAGGTCATGGATTTAATTTTCGCTATGATAGTATTGATGTGATCTATTCCCCCTTTCACAGTGTAATGGTGACAGTGTGTATGCTATGTTAGTACTCGGTTTATTTTGCAAAGATCTATTATGCTCTAAGGTTACCTAAATATGAATGCCGAATGTTGTGGCGCTTGTTAACTCCGGCTTGAGGGAGCTCTTGTAGCCCTACACAATGAATGGTGTTTGTCATCCAACAAAGAGTGTATGTAGCACAAATGAGAGAAGTTATTATTTATTATGCGATCAATGTTGAGAGTGTCCACTAGTGAAAGTATGATCCCTAGGCCTTATTTCCAATACTGCAAACACCGCTTATTTACTGTTCTGTTGCATGTTTACTCGCTGTCATATTTTATTCAGATTACTATTACCACTCATATACATTCATACTACTTGTATTTCACTATCTCTTCGCCGAACTAGTGCACCTATACATCTGACATGTGTATTAGGTGTGTTGGGGACACAAGAGACTTCTTGTATCATGATTGCAGGGTTGCTTGAGAGGGATATCTTTGATCTCTTCCTCCCTGAGTTCGATAAACCTTGGGTGATCCACTTAAGGGAAAACTTGCTGCTGTTCTACAAACCTCTGCTCTTGGAGGCCCAATACTGTCTACAGGAAAAGAAGCGTGAGTAGACATCAAGCTATTTTCTGGCGCCGTTGCCGGGAACGAATCAAGACACTCCATCAAGCCCGTCAACAGCCATCAAACATCCCACGTCAACCACGCGCCAGTTGTGGACAGCAGCCGCCACCTTGCTGCCCGGACGCTTCACCCGCTTGGCCAGGACGGCAGGGGCAACTGCAGCGGGGAGCGTCGGGCCATCGGGAGGCGCGGGGACGACGTGCTGCCCCAGCCGCTTTCGCTTTCCGGCAGCAGCGAGAGGCGCAGCGACCACGGCGAAATCGGTGGTGGCTTCCGTGGCGGCGCTAGATCTAGATGCGGTCGCTGCAGCTGGTCCGCGCGGTGCGGCCTGGCCCGGGAGCGGCGGAGGGGCGGCTGCGTCCATGTCGGCGCGATCGCGGGGGGGCTCCGGTGGCCGGAGATGGGCGGGGGCGGCAGAACTGGGAGCGGCGGGTGGAGCGAAAGCGGGAAAGGGAGGGGCTGAAACTTCCTTCACGCCAAGGGATGGAGGCCGGCCTCGCACAGCCCCTCCTACCTGGGAACTTGGGGGTCGCGCGGCGCGAGTTGGGGCGACCCGGATTTTTGCGTGAAAATGGGGGTCCGATGCAGGATCTGAACGGCGCCTTCTGTGCCATCCGAACCGAAAATCGGCGGTTATTATGCGGATGCGGGTCGAATGGGGGGTCTGCTAGAGATGCTCCACGTCATTCGGTATGAGTGAGCCCCTAAATTTTTCGTAGGTCATTGCTCGAAGCTTACCCTCCATCATGGAATTCTAATGTGCATGGTACGCGAGTGCATTATTTGGGAGTACGATACTGTAAAGTTCCTCTGTTATAGTTGTTATAATAGTATTTTTTAAAGTTTTGTCGGAATTTACTTAGTTTGACTTAATAAAAGTAACCGTTATTCGCAGCCAAGGGGTTATTAGTTAAGTAAAAACCAAATTTTGGGAAGTTAGCCTTGAAATATAGAATTTTTTTTTGAGAACAGCCTTGAAATATAGATGAGTGTCTGGTGTCAACTAGACCTTTTTTTCTAAGCCTAACTTATTTTTTTGTAGGCCCAACTGCCCACTCTTCTGTAATCTCGTGGTTCTCCAAATTAAGCACGGCAATAATATGGATGTCACAATATCTTCAAATGTTATCTCGTAACTGAGTGAAAATAAAAACGGTCTTCGTGCATACCGGATAACATGTCATAGTGTACATTATGTGGTTATTACATGAATAGCTACTCCACCATGGAAATACGTTGGGCGCCCACTCATGCATCATGTTATTCGTCATCGTCTGGACATGTGACTAAGTTGTTACGTTACATGAACATCGATGATGTGGGATGAGTAAAGAATTACATGTCCAGTAACGAGGATACCTAGAGTTTCATCTCGGGCTACGTAAATTATCGAGAAGCAATACGACATGTATTGAATAGTAATACTGAAGGTTCACACGACTAAGATGCTCGTGTTATTCGTGGGGATCTTTATCAAGCGATCCACATCGGTCATTGCCGCAAAAGGTTGTTCCAGACATGTCATTCATATCTGAACCCACAAGATCACACACTTAAGGTTAACCGATATTTAAAATGTCAGCGCGAATGAAGATTAAGCAAGGACGTGGCTCTGAAGGTCAAAAAGTCTCGGAATATTCTAAAAGCGTCCGAGAGTGTTCGAAATAGTTTCGAGGATTTATGGAAGGTACTAGAAGGATCTAGTAACTTCCTGAAATGTTACGGAAGGATCTGAAATATTTTAGGAAGGTTGAAAAAGTCCATAAGGGAAGGCTCGGGTGGGCACCATCGGGCATGGCCGTGCATACATAGAGTAAAGAGTCCAATGAGATGGACTCCCCCCAAGTTGGTTTGGGTGGGAGGTGTCCGGATGGACTCTAACCCCCCTCCCCCCACCCAAGTCGGTCATCACCCCTCTAAAAAGGCGAGGGAGAGGGGAGGGCGGCACACAACGAGCACGGCCCACCCACCCCAAACCATAACACCTCCGCCTCCACCTCCACACTATTGTTGCCCTAGCCATTGGCCTTCGCCACCCTCCTCCTTGCGTCGCCACCCTAGTCACCATTGCTAGGAGATCGTCGTCATCACCACCTCTTCTTTCGGCCTCGAGGCGGAAGTGCTGCTTGCGTTCTACCGCCACCTAGATCCAATTAGTCGGCACTCGCGGAAGCGCTGCCGGATCTTCATCGACACGTCCCCGCTCGACCATGTGCTTGATCACACTTCAACACGGTGTTGCTAATCTCGAACATGTGGATACCATAGAGGTGTTGCACATGCGACCCACTTGGTTTGATGGATAATACATCTCCTCACGATTAAACGAGTCTAGTTACGAATATCGACTCGAATCTTCATCAACCTCGTCATCGACAACTTGTGCTAGTTCAATCTATGAGGGTATGATCTGTTACCTCTCCTCTCACATATGATTTTGGTTTTGCGCATTGTTTGATATGCCGGTCACCACGATGGTACTAGAGTGGTCTATGCGTAGATTAATCTTTACCTACTAATAAAGAAAGTAAGGTTTCTTCCCTTTTTTCGTCCGTTTTAAATTTACCCTTATTTTCTAATGGAAATTACAGGGCAGTGCCACCGGTTATTAAGAAAATGTTTTAGTTTATTTTGTTCCGGTCCGCCGTGTGTTCGATCGGGTAGGAAAGGCTTCGCTCCTTCAGTTCTCTCACTCCCGCTGGGCGTTCGCTCCGCTACTGTGGGCTTTGTTCCGTGGTGTTCTCGCGCCGGGCTCGCTTGCATCGAGTGGGCCGGCTTTGTTCTGTACTGGATCGGCCAGGCAAAATCACACGTGAACAAAAGCAGCGATAGAACATAAACCAGCCAAACCGTTCGTAGCTCCGAAAACTCGGTTGTACGCCCGAGCTTGAGTACACCTTATATCCTTTCCACATCATACCATTGATTTCTTTAGCTGACGTCATATCTTGAGTTGTATAAGCTTCAGTAATCTCTTGTGCAAATACAGAGCAGCCGTGAGCCAACCACCCCAACCGTATGCAGCGTAGCGATGCTAACCCAAAAGGCCACAGTATAACGCGGCAGGCCGCAGAGACTTACGCAGTTTGGTGCATTCGATCATGTTGTTGAACTCTCTCTTGTTGAAATTGTTTCCCCAAATTTTGAATCAATGACCAGTGTACTTTAACTAATTTCTCTCTAGATACAGCATAACCCATGTCTACGATTTTATTTCACATTTTTTGAAAACTCGAGTCGAATGTGTGACATCTAACATTGGGGTGCCGACGCAACTAGTTGCGAAACATTCGCACTCTACATAAGCATCCACACACTAGTAGACATTAGTAGAAAAAGAGGCTTTGAATTTTGGCTTGAAAGAGATTATGCTACGAACCCAGACTAAAGGTTGCATTAGCACCGGTTCGAGAGACTAGAGTTTTAGCATCTGTTCGTGCTGGACCTTTAGCACCGGTTCGTGTCACAAACCGGTGCTAAAGGGTTGGCGTCAGCAGCGAACCCTTTAGCACCGGTTCGTGCCACGCACCTCCACCCCCTAGATCGCCTTTTTTTAACTCTGTAAAATACAAAACAAAATAATAGAAAATTCAAAAAATAATTTTTTTTAAGATTCCTGTATGTTAGGCAATCTACTATTAGAGAAAATTAATAAATTTGAATTTTGATTTTTTTATTAGCCAATTTTTGTATTCTCAAAATTTCAAATGAAAATATAAAACCAGGAAGATTTTAGTTTTTGCTAGAAATTTAGGATTTTATATTTTTTAATTTTAAAAAAATTAAAATTAATTATTGCATCCTGCATAAAGATTACTATTTCTTTTAGCAAATTTAGATTTTCAAATTTTCAGGTTTTAGGTTTGGCAAAAAAATTAAAAAATAAAAATATGCAAATTAAAAAGTTAATGTTTATTTATTTATTCAAGATTATTATTACATCATTATTTTTGTTTATTAAAATAATTATTTAAAATTCAAACAATAAAGAAATATCACATCGACTAACGTGTTAATATGATTAACATGATACTAGTATCACGTACATGCGCGCGAAACACTTGGAAGCGGGACGGGAAGGAACTCGAAAGTTAAACGTGTTAGTGCTGGAATATGGGAGAGATGGGACCAGGAAGTTTGACCACAAGTAAGTAATTTGACTAGAGATAAGTGTAGTTAGAGACTAAACTTGTCAAATAACTAAAATATTAGAAATTTGAAAAAAAGAAAAAAGGGAGTAAATAATTCAAAAATTGGATATAAAAAAAAGGCACCAGGCCACGGTAGCGTTTTGAGGCGTTTTCCTGCCGCGGCGGATCCTTTAGCACCGGTTTGTAATACAAACCGGTGCTAAAGATCATCTCGCTTCGGCGCTCGACAGCCGCCACGTGGTGCCCCTTTAGCACCGGTTCATAACTAAACCGGTGCTAAAGGAGGAGGCTTTAGCACCAGATACTTAGCACCGGTTGGGCAACTGGTAAAAAAACCCCTTACTAACCGGTGCTAAGTCCCCGTTTTCCACTAGTGACAGGGGGTTAGTTTTACAACTAAAAAAAAGAAAATAAAATTAGGATAAGGGGGAGGAGTCGCCGCTAACTGATACGTCTCCAACGTATCGATAATTTCTTATGTTCCATGCTACTTTATTGATGATACCTACATGATTTATGCACATTATATGTCATATTTTTGCATTTTCTGAACTAACCTATTAACAAGATGCCGAAGAGCCAGTTGTTGTTTTCTGCTGTTTTTGGTTTCAGAAATCTAGTAAGGAAATATTCTCGGAATTGGACCCAAATCACCGCCTGGGTCCTATTTTTGCACGGAGCTTCCGTAAGACCGAAGAGGAAGGAAGTGGGGCCACGAGGTGGCCACACCATAGGGCGGCGCGCCTGTGCCCTGGCCGCGCGGCCTGTGGTGTGGGCCCCTCGCGCCGCCTCTCTTGACCTGCCCTTTCGCCTACTTAAAGCCCCCGTCGCGAAACCCCCAGCACCGAGAGCCACGATAATGAAAACCTTCCGCAGACGCCGCCGCCGCGAATCCCATCTCGGGGATTCAGGAGATCGCCTCGGCACCCTGGCCGAGAGGGGATTCATCTCCCGGAGGACTCTTCATCGCCATGATCGCCTCCGGAGTGATGAGTGAGTAGTTCACCCTGGGACCATGGGTCCATAGCAGTAGATGGTCCTTCTCCTTGTTGTGCTTCATTGTTGGATCTTGTGAGCTGCCCAACATGATCAAGATCATCTATATGTAATTCTATATGTTGTGTTTGTCGGGATCCGATGGATAGAGAATACTATGTTATGGTGATTATCAATCTATTGTTTATGTGTTGTTTATGATCTTGCATGCTCTCCGTTATTAGTAGAGGCTCCAAGTTTGTACTCTTAACTCCAAGAGGGAGTATTTATGCCTGATAGTGGGTTCATGCCTTCATTGACACCCGGGACAGTGACATAAAGTTCTAAGGTTGTGATGTGCTGTTGCCACTAGGGATAAAACATTGATTCTATGTCTAAGGATGTAGTTGTCGATTACATTACGCACCATACTTAATGCAATTGTTCTGCTGCTTAGCAACTTAATACCGAATGGGGTCGGATGATAACCCGAAGGTGGACTTTTAGGCATAGATGCAGTTGATGGCGGTCTATGTACTTTGTCGTAATGCCCAATTAAATCTCACTATATTTATCATATCATGTACATGCATTGTTATGCCCTTCTCTATTTGTCAATTGCCCGACTGTAATTTGTTCACCCAACATGCTTTTATCTTATGGGAGAGACACTTCTAGTGAACTGTGGACCCCGGTCCTATTCTTTACATAGCATACAATCGCAATTGTGTTTTATGTTTTTGCAAACAATCATCTTCCACTCGATACGTACAGCAAGCCGGTGAGATTGACAACCTCACTGCTTCGTTGGGGCAAAGTACTTTGGTTTTGTTGTGCAGATTCCACGTTGGCGCCGGAATCCCGTTGTTGCGCCGCATCACATTTCGCCACCATCAACCTTCAACGTGCTTCTTGGCTCCTACTGTTCGATTAAACCTTGGTTTCATACTGAGGGAAACTTGCTTTATACGCATCATACCTTCCACTTGGGGTTCCCAACGGACGTGTGCATCTACGCGTATCAAGCTAAATTTCTGGCGCCGTTGCGGGGAGATCAAGACACGCTGCAAGGGGAGTCTCCACTTCTCAATCTCTTTACTTTGTTTTTGTCTTGCTTTATTTTATTTACTACTTTGTTTGCTGCACCTAAACAAAACACACAAAAATTAGTTGCTAGTTTTACTTTATTTCTTGTCTTGCTCTCTATATCAAAAACACAAAAAAAATTAGTTACTTGCATTTACTTTATCTAGTTTGTTTTATTTATCGTTGCTAAAATGAATACCCCTGAAAATACTAAGTTGTGTGACTTCACAAATGCAAATAATAATGATTTCCTATGCACACCTATTGCTCCACCTGCTACTACAGCAGAATTCTTTGAAATTAAACCTGCTTTACCGAACCTGGTTATGAGAGATCAATTTTCTGGTGTTAGTTCTGATGATGCTGCTGCCCATCTCAATAATTTTGTTGAACTTTGTGAAATGCAAAAGTATAAGGATGTAGATGGTGATATTATTAAATTGAAAGTGTTTCCTTTCTCATTAAGAGGAAGAGTTAAAGATTGGTTGCTATCTTTGCCTAAGAATAGTATTGATTCATGGACTAAATGTAAGGATGCTTTTATTGGTAGATATTATCCTCCCGCTAAAATTATATCTTTGAGAAGTAGCATAATGAATTTTAAGCAATTAGATACTGAACATGTTGCTCAAGCATGGGAGAGAATGAAAACTTTGGTAAAGAATTGCCCAACCCATGGACTGACTACTTGGATGATCATCCAAACCTTCTATGCAGGACTAAATTTTTCTTCGCGGAATTTATTGGATTCAGCTGCTGGAGGTACCTTTATGTCCATCACATTGGGGGCGGCTACAAAACTTCTTGATGATATGATGATAAATTACTCTGAATGGCACACGGAAAGAGCTCCACAAGGTAAGAAGGTAAATTCTGTTGAAGAAACCTCTTCCTTGAGTGATAAGATTGATGTGATTATGTCTATGCTTGTGAATGGTAGATCTAATGTAGATCCAAATAATGTTCCTTTAGCTTCATTGGTTGCTCAAGAAGAAAATGTTGATGTGAATTTCATTAAAAATAATAATTTCAACAACAATGCTTATAGGAACAACTCTCGTAATAACTATAGGCCATATCCTTCGCTAATGGTAATGGTTATGGTAATTCTTATGGAATTTTTACAATAATAATAGGAGTGTACCACGTTCCAACGTATCGATAATTTCTTATGTTCCATGCTACTTTATTGATGATACCTACATGTTTTATGCACATTATATGTCATATTTATGCATTTTCCGGAACTAACCTATTAACAAGATGCCGAAGAGCCAGTTGCTGCTGTTTTTGGTTTCAGAAATCCTAGTAAGGAAATATTCTCGGAATTGGACGAAACTTTCGCCCAGGGTCCTATTTTTGCACGAAGCTTCCAGAAGACCGAAGAGATAACGAAGTGGGGCCACGAGGCAGCCAGGGGACAGGGTGGCGCGCCCGCCCCGGCCGCGCGGCCCTACCCCCGGGCACCCGTGTGCCCCCCGCGCTGACCTTCCGCCTACTTAAAGTCTCCGTCGCGAAACCCCAGTACCGAGAGCCACGATACGGAAAACCTTCCAGAGACACCGCCGCCGCGAATCCCTTGTCGGGGGATTCAGGAGATCGCCTCCGGCACCCGCCGGAGAGGGGATTCATCTCCCGGAGGACTCTTCATCGCCATGATCGCCTCCGGAGTGATGAGTGAGTAGTTCACCCCTGGACCATGGGTCCATAGCAGTAGCTAGATGGTCGTCTTCTCCTTGTTGTGCTTCATTGTTGGATCTTGTGAGCTGCCTAACATGATCAAGATCATCTATCTGTAATACTATATGTTGTGTTTGTCGGGATCCGATGGATAGAGAGTACTATGATTATGGTGATTATCAATCTATTGTTTATGTGTTGTTTATGATCTTGCATGCTCTCCGTTATTAGTAGAGGCTCTGGCCAAGTTTGTACTCTTAACTCCAAGAGGGAGTATTTATGCTCGATAGTGGGTTCATGCCTCCATTAAATCTGGGACAGTGACAGAAAGTTTAAGGTTGTGGATGTGCTGTTGCCACTAGGGATAAAACATTGATTCTATGTCTAAGGATGTAGTTGTATTTACATTACGCACAATACTTAATGCAATTGTCTGTTGTTTAGCAACTTAATACTGAATGGGGTTCGGATGATAACCTGAAGGTGGACTTTTTAGGCATAGATGCAGTTGGATGGCGGTCTATGTACTTTGTCGTAATGCCCAATTAAATCTCACTATATTTATCATATCATGTATATGCATTGTTATGCCTTTCTCTATTTGTCAATTGCCCGACTGTAATTTGTTCACCCAACATGCTTTTATCTTATGGGAGAGACACCTCTAGTGAACTGTGGACCCCGGTCCTATTCTTTACAGCATACAATCTACTGCAATTGTGTTTTACTGTTTTCTTTGCAAACATCTTCCACTCGATACGTTTAATCCTTTGTTACAGCAAGCCGGTGAGATTGACAACCTCACTGTTTCGTTGGGGCAAAGTACTTTGGTTTTGTTGTGCAGATTCCACGTTGGCGCAGAATCCCTGGTGTTGCGCCGCATCACATTTCGCGACCATCAACCTTCAACGTGCTTCTTGGCTCCTCCGGTTCGATTAAACCTTGGTTTCTTTCTGAGGGAAAACTTGCCACTGTGCGCATCATACCTTCCTCTTGGGGTTCCCAACGGACGTGTACATTTACGCGCATCAAGCCTGTTCTGGCGCCGTTGCCCGCTGAAGAAAAGCTACACCACTTTTAACTCCCACGTCAACTACACGGCTGGCGCCGTTGCCGGGGAGATCAAGACACGCTGCAAGGGGAGTCTCCACTTCTCAATCTCTTTACTTTGTTTTTGTCTTGCTTTATTTTATTTACTACTTTGTTTGCTGCACCTAAATCAAAATACAAAAAAATTAGTTGCTAGTTTTACTTTATTTGCTATCTTGTTTGCTATATCAAAAACACAAAAAAAATTAGTTACTTGCATTTATTTTATCTAGTTTGCTTTATTTACTGTTGCTAAAATGAATACCCCTGAAAATACTAAGTTGTGTGACTTCACAAATGCAAATAATAATGATTTCCTATGCACACCTATTGCTCCACCTGCTACTACAGCAGAATTCTTTGAAATTAAACCTGCTTTACTAAATCTTGTCATGAGAGATCAATTTTCTGGTGTTAGTTCTGATGATGCTGCTGCCCATCTCAATAATTTTGTTGAACTTTGTGAAATGCAAAAGTATAAAGATGTAGATGGTGATATTATTAAATTGAAAGTGTTTCCTTTCTCATTAAGAGGAAGAGCTAAAGATTGTTTGCTATCTTTGCCTAAGAATAGTATTGATTCATGGACTAAATGTAAGGATGCTTTTATTGGTAGATATTATCCTCCCGCTAAAATTATATCTTTGAGAAGTAGCATAATGAATTTTAAGCAATTAGATACTGAACATGTTGCTCAAGCATGGGAGAGAATGAAAACTTTGGTAAAGAATTGCCCAACCCATGGACTGACTACTTGGATGATCATCCAAACCTTCTATGCAGGACTAAATTTTTCTTCGCGGAATTTATTGGATTCAGCTGCTGGAGGTACCTTTATGTCCATCACATTGGGGGCGGCTACAAAACTTCTTGATGATATGATGATAAATTACTCTGAATGGCACACGGAAAGAGCTCCACAAGGTAAGAAGGTAAATTCTGTTGAAGAAACCTCTTCCTTGAGTGATAAGATTGATGTGATTATGTCTATGCTTGTGAATGGTAGATCTAATGTTGATCCTAATAATGTTCCTTTAGCTTCATTGGTTGCTCAAGAAGAAAATGTTGATGTGAATTTCATTAAAAACAATAATTTCAACAACAATGCTTATAGGAACAACTCTGGTAATAACTATAGGCCATATCCTTCTGCTAATGGTAATGGTTATGGTAATTCTTATGGGAATTCTTACAATAATAATAGGAGTGTACCCTCTGGTCTTGAAGCTATGCTTAAAGAATTTATTAGTACACAAACTGCTTTTAACAAATCTGTTGAGGAAAAGCTTGATAAAATTGATACTATTGCTTCTAGAGTTGATAGACTTGCCTCCGATGTTAATCTTTTAAAATTGAAAGTTATGCCTAATAATGATATTGATAATAAGATTACTACTACAGCAAATGCCATCCAAGTTAGAATTAATGAGAATATAAGATTAATGGCTGAACTGCGTGCTAGGTGGGATAGAGAAGAAAATGAAAAACTAGCTAAAGAGAATAATGTAGCTAAAGTTTGGACTATTACCACCACTAGTAATGCTAATTCTTCACATGTTGCTGCACCTCCTACTATCAATGGTAAAATAATTGGTGTTGGCAATGTTTCTACTCCTAGTGCAAAGCGAACAAAACTGCCTGAAATTGCTAAAACTGCTGAAACTGCTTGTGATAAAACTGCTGAAATTTTTTCCAACCTTGGGAACAATGATCCCATTGCTGTAGCTCATAATGATTTAGATTTTGATGATTGCCACATCTCTGAAGTTATAAAGTTCTTACAAAAACTTGCTAAAAATCCTAATGCTAGTGCTATAAATTTAGCCTTTACAAAACATATTACAAATGCTCTCATAAAAGCTAGAGAAGAGAAACTAAAACTTGAAACTTCTATTCCTAGAAAGTTAGAAGATGGTTGGGAGCCCATCATTAAAATGAAATTCAATGACTTTGAATGTAATGCTCTATGTGATCTTGGTGCAAGTATTTCTGTTATGCCTAAAAAGATTTATGATATGCTTGACTTGCCACCATTGAAGAATTGTTATTTGGATGTTAATCTTGCCGATAATGTTAAAAAGAAACCTTTGGGGAGGATTGATAATGTGCATATTACGGTTAACAATAACCTTGTCCCCGTTGATTTTGTTGTTTTGGATATCGAATGCAATGCATCTTGTCCTATTGTGTTGGGAAGACCTTTTCTTCGAACCGTTGGTGCTGTTATTGATATGAGGGAAGGTAATATTAAATATCAATTTCCTCTCAAGAAAGGTATGGAACACTTCCCTAGAAAGAGAATGAAGTTTCCTTTTGATTCTATTATTAGAACAAGCTATGATGTTGATGCTTCTACTCTCGATGTTACTTGATTTGCACTTTCTGCGCCTAGCTGAAAGGCGTTAAAGAAAAGCGCTTATGGGAGACAACCCATGTTTTTACCTACAGCAATTTTTTGTTTTGTTGAGTCTTGGAAGTTGTTTACTACTGTAGCAACCTCTCCTTATCATGTTTTTGTGCCAAGTAAAGTTTCTATGTCAAAGTTGATGTTATATTTGGGATCGCTGCGCAGAAACAGCATTGCTGTCTGTCACGAATCTGGGCACAGTTCTCTGTAGAAAATTCGAAAAAATCTGCCAATTTACGAGCGTGATCCTCAGATATGTACGCAACTTTCATTAGTTTTGAGTTTTTCCATTTGAGCAAGTCTGTTGCCAGCTTTAAATTCGTCTTTACGGACTGTTCTGTTTTTGACAGATTCTGCCTTTTATTTCGCATTGCCTCTTTTGCTATGTTGGATTTATTTCTTTGATCCATTAATGTCCAGTAGCTTTATGCAATGTCCAGAAGTGAAAATAATGATTGTGTCACCTCTGAATGAGTGAATTATTAATTGTGCACTAACCCTCTAATGAGTTTGCTTGAAGTTTGGTGTGAAGGAAGTTTTCAAGGGTCAAGAGAGGAGAATGATATACTATGATCAAGAGGAGTGAAAGCTCTAAGCTTGGGGATGCCCCCGTGGTTCACCCCTGCATATTCTAAGAAGACTCAAGCGTCTAAGCTTGGGGATGCCCAAGGCATCCCCTTCTTCATCGACAACATCATCAGGTTCCTCCCCTGAAACTATATTTTTATTCAATCACATCTTGTGTTCTTTACTTGGAGCGTCGGTTTGTTTTTGTTTTTGTTTTTGTTTGAATAAAATGGATCCTAGCATTCACTTTGTGGGAGAGAGACACGCTCCGCTGTTGCATATGGACACATGTGTCCTTAGGCTTTACTCATAATGTTCAAGGCGAAGTTTCTTCTTCGTTAAATTGTTATATGGTTGGAATTGGAAAATGCTACATGTAGTAATTCTAAAATGTCTTGGATAATGTGATACTTGGCAATTGTTGTGCTCATGTTTAAGCTCTTGCATCATATGCTTTGCACCCATTAATGAAGAAATACATAGAGCTTGCTAAAATTTGATTTGCATATTTGGTTTCTCTAAGGTCTAGATAATATCTAGTATTGAGTTTTGAACAACAAGGAAGACGGTGTAGAGTCTTATAATGTTTACAATATGTCTTTTATGTGAGTTTTGCTGCACCTGTTCATCCTTGAGTTTGCTTCAAATAACCTTGCTAGCCTAAACCTTGTATCGAGAGGGAATACTTCTCATGCATCCAAAATCCTTGAGCCAACCACTATGCCATTTGTGTCCACCATACCTACCTACTACATGGTATTTCTCCGCCATTCCAAAGTAAATTGCTTGAGTGCTACCTTTAAAATTCCATCATTCACCTTTGCAATATATAGCTCATGGGACAAAATAGCCTTAAAAACTATCGTAGTATTGAATATGTACTTATGCACTTTATCTTTTATTAAGTTGCTTGTTGTGCGATAACCATGCTTCTGGGGAACGCCATCAACTATTGTTGAATATCATGTGAGTTGCTATGCATGTCCGTCTTGTCTGAAGGATCTATCATTTTAGTTGTTGGAGCATGCAAAATTGTTAGAGAAGAACATTGGGCCGCTAACTAAAGCCATGAACCATGGTTGAAGTTTCAATTTTGGACATATATCCTCAATCTCATATGAGAATAATAATCATTGCTACATGCTTATGCATTTAAGAGGAGTCCATTATCTGTTGTCCATGTTGTCCCGGTATGGATGTCTAAGTTGAGAATAATCAAAAGCGAGAAATCCAAAATGCGAGCATTCTCCTTAGACCTTTGTACAGGCGGCATGGAGGTACCCCTTTGTGACACTTGGTTGAAACATGGCATGCGAAGATCCGGTAGTCCAAGCTAAGTAGGACGAGGTAGTATACTATGCATGAGGCTTGCAACTTGTAAGATATAATTTACATAACTCATATGCTTTATTACTACCGTTGACAAAATTGTTTCATGTTTTCAAAATAAAAGCTCTAGCACAAATACAGCAATCGATGCTTTCCTCTTGAAGGACCTTTCTTTTACTTTTATTGTTGAGTCAGTTTACCTATCTCCTTCCACCTTAAGAAGCAAACACTTGTGTGAACTGTGCATTGATTCCTACATACTTGCATATTGCACTTGATTATATTACTTTATGTTGACAATATCCATGAGATATACATGTTATAAGTTGAAAGCAACTGCTGAAACTTCATCTTCCTTTGTGTTGCTTCAACACCTTTACTTTGATTTATTGCTTTATGAGTTAACTCTTATGCAAGACTTATTGATGCTTGTCTTGAAGTACTATTCATGAAAAGTCTTTGCTATATGATTCACTTGTTTACTCATGTCATTACCTTTGTTTTGATCGCTGCATTCATTACATATGTTTACAAATAGTATGATCAAGATTATGATGGCATGTCACTTCAGAAATTATCTTTGTTATCGTTTACCTGCTCGGGACGAGCAGAACTAAGCTTGGGGATGCTGATACGTCTCCAACGTATCGATAATTTCTTATGTTCCATGCTACTTTATTGATGATACCTACATGTTTTATGCACATTATATGTCATATTTATGCATTTTCTGGAACTAACCTATTAACAAGATGCCGAAGAGCTGTTTTCTGCTGTTTTTGGTTTCAGAAATCCTAGTAAGGAAATATTCTCGGAATTGGACGAAACTTTCGCCCAGGGTCCTATTTTTGCACGAAGCTTCCAGAAGACCGAAGAGATAACGAGTGGGGCCACGAGCAGCTGGGACAGGCGGCGCGGCCAGGCCCCGGCCGCGCGGCCCTACCCCCTGGGCACCTCGTGTGGCCCCCGCGTTGACCTTCCGCCTACTTAAAGTCTCCGTCGCGAAACCCCCCGCACCGAGAGCCACGATACGGAAACCTTCCAGAGCCGCCGCCGCGAATCCCATCTCGGGGGATTCAGAGATCGCTCCGGCACCCTGCCGGAGAGGGGATTCATCTCCCGGAGGACTCTTCATCGCCATGATCGCCTCCGGAGTGATGAGTGAGTAGTTCACCCCTGGACCATGGGTCCATAGCAGTAGCTAGATGGTCGTCTTCTCCTTGTTGTGCTTCATTGTTGGATCTTGTGAGCTGCCTAACATGATCAAGATCATCTATCGTAATACTATATGTTGTGTTTGTCGGGATCCGATGGATAGAGAGTACTATGATTATGGTGATTATCAATCTATTGTTTATGTGTTGTTTATGATCTTGCATGCTCTCCGTTATTAGTAGAGGCTCTGGCCAAGTTTGTACTCTTAACTCCAAGAGGGAGTATTTATGCTCGATAGTGGGTTCATGCCTCCATTAAATCTGGGACAGTGACAGAAAGTTCTAAGGTTGTGGATGTGCTGCTGCCACTAGGGATAAAACATTGATTCTATGTCTAAGGATGTAGTTGTCGATTACATTACGCACAATACTTAATGCAATTGTCTGTTGCTTAGCAACTTAATACTGAATGGGGTTCGGATGATAACCTGAAGGTGGACTTTTTAGGCATAGATGCAGTTGATGGCGGTCTATGTACTTTGTCGTAATGCCCAATTAAATCTCACTATATTTATCATATCATGTATATGCATTGTTATGCCTTTCTCTATTTGTCAATTGCCCGACTGTAATTTGTTCACCCAACATGCTTTTATCTTATGGGAGAGACACCTCTAGTGAACTGTGGACCCCGGTCCTATTCTTTACATAGCATACAATCTACTGCAATTGTGTTTTACTGTTTTCTTTGCAAACATCTTCCATTCGATACGTTTAATCCTTTGTTACAGCAAGGTGAGATTGACAACCTCACTGCTTCGTTGGGGCAAAGTACTTTGGTTTTGTTGTGCAGATTCCACGTTGGCGCAGGAATCCCTGGTGTTGCGCCGCATCACATTTCGCGACCATCAACCTTCAACGTGCTTCTTGGCTCCTCCTGGTTCGATTAAACCTTGGTTTCTTTCTGAGGGAAAACTTGCCACTGTGCGCATCATACCTTCCTCTTGGGGTTCCCAACGGACGTGTACATTTACGCGCATCATGTACCCTCTGGTCTTGAAGCTATGCTTAAAGAATTTATTAGTACACAAACTGCTTTTAACAAATCTGTTGAGGAAAAGCTTGATAAAATTGATACTATTGCTTCTAGAGTTGATAGACTTGCCTCTGATGTTAATCTTTTAAAATTGAAAGTTATGCCTAATAATGATATTGATAATAAGATTACTACTACAGCAAATGCCATCCAAGTTAGAATTAATGAGAATATAAGATTAATGGCTGAATTGCGTGCTAGGTGGGATAGAGAAGAAAATGAAAAACTAGCTAAAGAGAATAATGTAGCTAAAGTTTGGACTATTACCACCATTAGTAATGATAATTCTTCACATGTTGCTGCACCTCCTACTATCAATGGTAAAATAATTGGTGTTGGCAATGTTTCTACTCCTAGTGCAAAGCGAACAAAACTGCCTGAAATTGCTAAAACTGCTGAAACTGCTTGTGATAAAACTGCTGAAATTTTTTCCAACCTTGGGAACAATGATCCCATTGCTGTAGCTCATAATGATTTAGATTTTGATGATTGTCACATCTCTGAAGTTATAAAGTTCTTACAAAAACTTGCTAAAAGTCCTAATGCTAGTGCTATAAATTTAGCCTTTACAAAACATATTACAAATGCTCTCATAAAAGCTAGAGAAGAGAAACTAAAACTTGAAACTTCTATTCCTAGAAAGTTAGAAGATGGTTGGGAGCCCATCATTAAAATGAAATTCAATGACTTTGAATGTAATGCTTTATGTGATCTTGGTGCAAGTATTTCTGTTATGCCTAAAAAGATTTATGATATGCTTGACTTGCCACCATTGAAGAATTGTTATTTGGATGTTAATCTTGCCGATAATGTTAAAAAGAAACCTTTGGGGAGGATTGATAATGTGCGTATTACGGTTAACAATAACCTTGTCCCCGTTGATTTTGTTGTCTTGGATATTCGAATGCAATGCATCTTGTCCTATTGTATTGGGAAGACCTTTTCTTCGAACCGTTGGTGCTGTTATTGATATGAGGGAAGGTAATATTAAATATCAATTTCCTCTCAAGAAAGGTATGGAACACTTCCCTAGAAAGAGAATGAAGTTGCCTTTTGATTCTATTATTAGAACAAGTTATGATGTTGATGCTTCTACTCTCGATGTTACTTGATTTGCACTTTCTGCGCCTAGCTGAAAGGCGTTAAAGAAAAGCGCTTATGGGAGACAACCCATGTTTTTACTACAGCAATTTTTTGTTTTGTTGAGTCTTGGAAGTTGTTTACTACTGTAGCAACCTCTCCTTATCATGTTTTTGTGCCAAGTAAAGTTTCTATGTCAAAGTTGATGTTATATTTGGGATCGCTGCGCAGAAACAGCATTGCTGTCTGTCACGAATCTGGGCACAGTTCTCTGTAGAAAATTCGAAAAAATCTGCCAATTTACGAGCGTGATCCTCAGATATGTACGCAACTTTCATTAGTTTTGAGTTTTTCCATTTGAGCAAGTCTCGTGCCATCTTTAAATCGCCTTTACGGACTGTTCTGTTTTTGACAGATTCTGCCTTTTATTTCGCATTGCCTCTTTTGCTATGATTTGATTTATTTCTTTGATCCATTAATGTCCAGTAGCTTTATGCAATGTCCAGAAGTGTAAAGAATGATTGTGCCACCTCTGAATGTGTGAATTATTAATTGTGCACTAACCCTCTAATGAGTTTGCTTGAAGTTTGGTGTGAAGGAAGTTTTCAAGGGTCAAGAGAGGAGTATGATATACTATGATCAAGAGGAGTGAAAGTAAGCTTGGGGATGCCCCCGTGGTTCACCCCTGCATATTTTAAGAAGACTCAAGCGTTAAGCTTGGGGATGCCCAAGGCATCCCTTCTTCATCGACAACATCATCAGGTTCCTCCCCTGAAACTATATTTTTATTCAGTCACATCTTGTGTTCTTTACTTGGAGCGTCGGTTTGTTTTTGTTTTTGTTTTTGTTTGAATAAAATGGATCCTAGCATTCACTTTGTGGGAGAGAGACACGCTCCGCTGTTGCATATGGACAAATATGTCCTTAGGCTTTACTCATAATGTTCAAGGCGAAGTTTCTTCTTCGTTAAATTGTTATATGGTTGGAATTGGAAAATGCTACATGTAGTAATTCTAAAATGTCTTGAATAATGTGATACTTGGCAATTGTTGTGCTCATGTTTAAGCTCTTGCATCATATGCTTTGCACCCATTAATGAAGAAATACATAGAGCTTGCTAAAATTTGATTTGCATATTTGGTCTCTCTAAGGTCTAGATAATATCTAGTATTGAGTTTTGAACAACAAGGAAGACGGTGTAGAGTCTTATAATGTTTACAATATGTCTTTTATGTGAGTTTTGCTGCACCGGTTCATCCTTGAGTTTGCTTCAAATAACCTTGCTAGCCTAAACCTTGAATACTTCTCATGCATCCAAAATCCTTGAGCCAACTACTATGCCATTTGTGTCCACCATACCTACCTACTACATGGTATTTCTCCGCCATTCCAAAGTAAATTGCTTGAGTGCTACCTTTAAAATTCCATCATTCACCTTTGCAATATATAGCTCATGGGACAAAATAGCCTACTATCGTAGTATCGAATATGTACTTATGCACTTTATCTTTTATTAAGTTGCTTGTTGTGCGATAACCATGCTTCTGGGGAACGCCATCAACTATTGTTGAATATCATGTGAGTTGCTATGCATGTCCGTCTTGTCTGAAGGATCTATCACCTTAGTGGTTGGAGCATGCAAAATTGTTAGAGAAGAACATTGGGCCGCTAACTAAAGCCATGAATCATGGTTGAAGTTTCAGTTTTGGACATATATCCTCTCTCATATGAGAATAATAATCATTGCTACATGCTTATGCATTTAAGAGGAGTCCATTATCTGTTGTCCATGTTGTCCCTGCATGGATGTCTAAGTTGAGAATAATCAAAAGCGAGAAATCCAAAATGCGAGCTTTCTCCTTAGACCTTTGTACAAAGCATGGAGGTACCCCTTTGTGACACTTGGTTGAAACATGGCATGCAAAGATCCGGTAGTCCAAGTAGGACAAGGTGCGGGCACTATTAGTATACTATGCATGAGGCTTGCAACTTGTAAGATATAATTTACATAACTCATATGCTTTATTACTACCGTTGACAAAATTGTTTCATGTTTTCAAAATAAAAGCTCTAGCACAAATACAGCAATCGATGCTTTCCTCTTTGAAGGACCATTCTTTTACTTTTATTGTTGAGTCAGTTCACCTATCTCTCTCCACCTCAAGAAGCAAACACTTGTGAACTGTGCATTGATTCCTACATACTTGCATATTGCACTTGTTATATTACTTTATGTTGACAATATCCATGAGATATACATGTTATAAGTTGAAAGCAACCGCTGAAACTTAATCTTCCTTTGTGTTGCTTCAACACCTTTACTTTGATTTATTGCTTTATGAGTTAACTCTTATGCAAGACTTATTGATGCTTGTCTTGAAATACTATTCATGAAAAGTCTTTGCTATATGATTCACTTGTTTACTCATGTCATTACCTTTGTTTTGATCGCTGCATTCATTACATATGTTTACAAATAGTATGATCAAGATTATGATGGCATGTCACTTCAGAAATTATCTTTGTTATACCTGCTCGGGACGAGCAGAACTAAGCTTGGGGATGCTGATACGTCTCCAACGTATCGATAATTTCTTATGTTCCATGCTACTTTATTGATGATACCTACATGTTTTATGCACATTATATGTCATATTTGTGCATTTTCTGGAACTAACCTATTAACAAGATGCCGAAGAGCCAGTTGCTGTTTTTGGTTTCAGAAATCCTAGTAAGGAAATATTCTCGGAATTGGACGAAATCACCGCCCAGGGTCCTATTTTTGCACGGAGCTTCCAGAAGACCGAAGAGGGAAGGAAGTGGGGCACGAGGTGGCCACACCATAGGGCGGCGCGGCCCAGCCCCGCCGCGCCGGCCGTGTGGGCCTCGCGCGCTGATCCCCTTTTCGCCACTTAAAGCCCCCGTCGCGAAACCCCCAGACCGAGAGCCACGATACGGAAAACCTTCCAGAGACGCCGCGAATCCCATCTCGGGGGTTCAGCTTTCGGTTGCTCAAGAAGAAAATGTTGATGTGAATTTCATTAAAAATAATAATTTCAACAACAATGCTTATAGGAACAACTCTGGTAATAACTATAGGCCATATCCTTCTGCTAATGGTAATGGTTATGGTAATTCTTATGGGAATTCTTACAATAATAATAGGAGTGCTGATACGTCTCCAACGTATCGATAATTTCTTATGTTCCATGCTACTTTATTGATGATACCTACATGTTTTATGCACATTATATGTCATATTTATGCATTTTCTGGAACTAACCTATTAACAAGATGCCGAAGAGCCAGTTGCTGTCTGCTGTTTTTGGTTTCAGAAATCCTAGTAAGGAAATATTCTCGGAATTGACGAAACTTTCGCCCAGGGTCCTATTTTTGCACGAAGCTTCCAGAAGACCGAAGAGATAACGAAGTGGGGCCACGAGGCAGCCAGGGGACAGGCGGCGCGGCCTGTGCCCCGGCCGCGCGGCCCTACCCCCGGGCACCTCGTGTGGCCCCCGCGTTGACCTTCCGCCTACTTAAAGTCTCCGTCGCGAAACCCCAGACCGAGAGCCACGATACGGAAAACCTTCCAGAGACGCCGCCGCCGCGAATCCCATCTCGGGGGATTCAGGAGATCGCCTCCGGACCCCTGCCGGAGAGGGGATTCATCTCCCGGAGGACTCTTCATCGCCATGATCGCCTCCGGAGTGATGAGTGAGTAGTTCACCCCTGGACCATGGGTCCATAGCAGTAGCTAGATGGTCGTCTTCTCCTTGTTGTGCTTCATTGTTGGATCTTGTGAGCTGCCTAACATGATCAAGATCATCTATATGTAATTCTATATGTTGTGTTTGTCGGGATCCGATGGATAGAGAATACTATGTTATGGTGATTATCAATCTATTGTTTATGTGTTGTTTATGATCTTGCATGCTCTCCGTTATTAGTAGAGGCTCTGGCCAAGTTTGTACTCTTAACTCCAAGAGGGAGTATTTATGCTCGATAGTGGGTTCATGCCTTCATTGACACCTGGGACAGTGACAGAAAGTTCTAAGGTTGTGATGTGCTGTTGCCACTAGGGATAAAACATTGATTCTATGTCTAAGGATGTAGTTGTTGATTACATTACGCACCATACTTAATGCAATTGTCTGTTGCTTAGCAACTTAATACTGAATGGGGTTCGGATGATAACCTGAAGGTGGACTTTTTAGGCATAGATGCAGTTGGATGGCGGTCTATGTACTTTGTCGTAATGCCCAATTAAATCTCACTATATTTATCATGTACATTGATGGCGTGTAACTCACACGTTCGTTGGGAACCCCAAGAGGAAGGTATGATGCGCACAGTAGCAAGTTTTCCCTCAGAAAGAAACCAAGGTTTAATCGAACCAGGAGGAGCCAAGAAGCACGTTGAAGGTTGATGGTCGCGAAATGTGATGCGGCGCAACACCAGGGATTCCGGCGCCAACTAGGAACCTGCACAACACAATCCAAGTACTTTGTCCCAACGAAACAGTGAGGTTGTCAATCTCACCGGCTTGCTGTAACAAAGGATTAAACGTATCGAGTGGAAGATGTTTGCAAAGAAAACAGTAAAACAAGTAGATTGTATGCTATGTAAAGAATAGGACCGGGGTCCACAGTTCACTAGAGGTGTCTCTCCCATAAGATAAAAGCATGTTGGGTGAACAAATTACAGTCGGGCAATTGACAAATAGAGAAAGGCATAACAATGCATATACATGACATGGTAAATATAGTGAGATTTAATCCGGGCATTACGACAAAGAACATAGACCGCCATCCAACTGCATCTATGCCTAAAAAGTCCACCTTCAGGTTATCGTCCGAACCCCCTCCAGTATTAAGTTGCAAAGCAACAGACAATTGCATTAAGTATGGTGCGCAATGTAATCAACAACTACATCCTTAGACATAGCATCAATGTTTTATCCCTAGTGGCAACAGCACATCACAACCTTAGAACCTACTGTCACGATCCCAGATTCAATGAAGGCATGAACCCACTATCGAGCATAAATACCCCCTCTTGGAGTTAAGAGCAAAAACTTGGCCAGAGCCTCTACTAATAACGGAGAGCATGCAAGATCATAAACAACACATGAACAATAGATTGATAATCACCATAATCATAGTACTCTCTATCCATCGGATCCGACAAACACAACATATAGAATTACATATAGATGATCTTGATCATGTTAGGCAGCTCACAAGATCTAACAATGAAGCACAACAAGGAGAAGACGCCCATCTAGCTACTGCTATGGACCCATGGTCCAGGGGTGAACTACTCACTCATCACTCCGGAGGCGACCATGGCGGTGTAGAGTCCTCCGAGAGATGAATCCCCTCTCCGGCAGGGTGCCGGAGGCGATCTCCGTAATCCCCCGAGATGGATTCACGGCGGCGTCTGTAGAAGGTTTTCCGATCGTGGCTCTCGGTACCTGGGGTTTCGCGACGGAAGCTTTGAGTAGGCGGAGGGTCAACGCGAGGGCCACACGAGGGGCCCAGGGATAGGTCGGCGCGCCAGGACTGGCCGCGTGGCCTAGCCTCCGGCCACCCTGGCCCCACTTCTGTTAGGGCTTCTGCCTTTCTGGAAGCTTCGTGCAAAATAGGACCCTGGGCGAAAGTTTCGTCCAATTCCGAAAATACTTTACTAGGATTTCTGAAACCAAAAACAGCAGAAAACAGCAACTGGCTCTTCGGCATCTTGTTAATAGGTTAGTTCCAGAAAATGCATAATATGACATATAATGTGCATAAAACATGTAGGTATCATCAATAAAGTAGCATGGAACATAAGAAATTATCGATACGTTGGAGACGTATCAGCATCCCCAAGCTTAGTTCTGCTCGTCCCGAGCAGGTAAAACGATAACAAAGATAATTTCTGAAGTGACATGCCATCATAATCTTGATCATACTATTTGTAAACATATGTAATGAATGCAGCGATCAAAGAAAAGGTAATGACATGAGTAAACAACTGAATCATATAGCAAAGACTTTTCATGAATAGTACTTCAAGACAAGCATCAATAAGTCTTGCATAAGAGTTAACTCATAAAGCAATAAATCAAAGTAAAGGTGTTGAAGCAACACATAAGAAGATTAAGTTTCAGCGGTTGCTTTCAACTTATAACATGTATATCTCATGGATATTGTCAACATAAAGTAATATAACAAGTGCAATATGCAAATATGTAGGAATCAATGCACAGTTCACACAAGTGTTTGCTTCTTAAGGTGGAAGGAGATAGGTAAACTGACTCAACAATAAAAGTAAAAGAATGGTCCTTCAAGAGGAAAGCATCGATTGCTGTATTTGTGCTAGAGCTTTTATTTTGAAAACATGAAACAATTTTGTCAACGGTAGTAATAAAGCATATGAGTTATGTAAATTATATCTTACAAGTTGCAAGCCTCACGCATAGTATACTAATAGTGCCCGCACTTCGTCCTATTAACTTGGACTACCGGGTCTTCGCATGCCATGTTTCAACCAAGTGTCACAAAGGGGTACCTCCATGCCGCCTGTACAAAGGTCCAAGGAGAATGCTCGCATTTCGGATTTCTCGCTTTTTGATTATTCTCAACTTAGACATCCATACCGGGACAACATGGACAACAGATAATGGACTCCTCTTAAATGCATAAGCATGTAGCAAAGTTATTATTCTCATATGAGATTGAGGATATATGTCCAAAACTGAAACTTCCACCATGGTTCATGGCTTTAGTTAGCGGCCCAATGTTCTTCTCTAACAATTTTGCATGCTCCAACCACTAAAATGATAGACCTTCAGACAAGACGGACATGCATAGCAACTCACATGATATTCAACAATAGTTGATGGCGTTCCCCAGAAGCATGGTTATCGCACAACAGGCAACTTAATAAAATATAAAGTGCATAAGTACATATTCAATACTACGATAGTTTTTAAGGCTATTTTGTCCCATGAGCTATATATTGCAAAGGTGAATGATGGAATTTTAAAGGTAGCACTCAAGCAATTTACTTTGGAATGGCGGATAAATACCATGTAGTAGGTAGGTATGGTGGACACAAATGGCATAGTAGTTGGCTCAATGATTTTGGATGCATGAGAAGTATTCCTCTCGATACAAGGTTTAGGCTAGCAAGGTTATTTGAAGCAAACTCAAGGATGAACAAGTGCAGCAAAACTCACATAAAAGACATATTGTAAACATTATAAGACTCTACACTGTCTTCCTTGTTGTTCAAAACTCAATACTAGATATTATCTAGACCTTAGAGAGACCAAATATGCAAATCAAATTTTAGCAAGCTCTATGTATTTCTTCATTAATGGGTGCAAAGCATATGATGCAAGAGCTTAATCATGAGCACAACAATTGCAAAGTATCACATTATCCAAGACATTTTTAGAATTACTACATGTAGCATTTTCCAATTCCAACCATATAACAAATTAACGAAGAAGAAACTTCGCCTTGAACATTATGAGTAAAGCCTAAGGACACATGTGTCCATATGCAACAGCGGAGCGTGTCTCTCTCCCACAAAGTGAATGCTAGGATCCATCTTATTCAAACAAAAACAAAACGAAAACAAACCGACGCTCCAAGTAAAGAACACCAGATGTGACTGAATAAAAATATAGTTTCAGGGGAGGAACCTGATGATGTTGTCGATGAAGAAGGGGATGCCTTGGGCATCCCCAAGCTTAGACGCGAGTCTTCTTAAAATATGCAGGGGTGAACCACGGGGGCATCCCCAAGCTTAGAGCTTTCACTCCTCTTGATCATAGTATATCATTCTCCTCTCTTGACCCTTGAAAACTTCCTTCACACCAAACTTCAAGCAAACTCATTAGAGGGTTAGTGCATCATTAATAATTCACACATTCAGAGGTGACACAATCATTATTTTCACTTCTGGACATTGCATAATGCTACTGGACATTAGTGGATCAAAGAAATAAATCCAACATAGCAAAAGAGGCAATGCGAAATAAAAGGCAGAATCTGTCAAAAACAGAACAGTCCGTAAAGACGAATTTAGAAATGGCACCAGACTTGCTCAAATGGAAAAACTCAAAACTAATGAAAGTTGCGTACATATCTGAGGATCACGCTCGTAAATTGGCAGATTTTTTCGAATTTTCTACAGAGAATTATGCCCAGATTCGTGACAGACAGCAATGCTGTTTCTGCGCAGCGATCCCAAATATAACATCAACTTTGACATAGAAACTTTACTTGGCACAAAAACATGATAAGGAGAGGTTGCTACAGTAGTAAACAACTTCCAAGACTCAACAAAACAAAAAATTGCTGTAGGTAAAAACATGGGTTGTCTCCCATAAGCGCTTTTCTTTAACGCAGCTAGGCGCAGAAAGTGCAAATCAAGTAACATCGAGAGTAGAAGCATCAACATCATAGCTTGTTCTAATAATAGAATCAAAAGGCAACTTCATTCTCTTTCTAGGGAAGTGTTCCATACCTTTCTTGAGAGGAAATTGATATTTAATATTACCTTCCCTCATATCAATAACAGCAACAACAGTTCGAAGAAAAGGTCTTCCCAACACAATAGGACAGGATGCATTGCATTCGATATCCAAAACAACAAAATCAACGGGGACAAGGTTATTGTTAACCGTAATATGCACATTATCAATCCTCCCCAAAGGTTTCTTTTTAATTATCGGCAAGATTAACATCCAAATAACAATTCTTCAATGGTGGCAAGTCAAGCATATCATAAATCTTTTTAGGCATAACAGAAATACTTGCACCAAGATCACATAAAGCATTACATTCAAAGTCATTGAATTTCATTTTAATGATGGGCTCCCAACCATCTTCTAACTTTCTAGGAATAGAAGTTTCAAGTTTTAGTTTCTCTTCTCTAGCTTTTATGAGAGCATTTGTAATATGTTTTGTAAAGGCTAAATTTATAGCACTAGCATTAGGACTTTTAGCAAGTTTTTGTAAGAACTTTATAACTTCAGAGATGTGGCAATCATCAAAATCTAAATCATTATGAGCTACAGCAATGGGATCATTGTTCCCAAGGTTGGAAAAAATTTCAGCAGTTTTATCACAAGCAGTTTCAGCAGTTTTAGCAATTTCAGGCAGTTTTGTTCGCTTTGCACTAGGAGTAGAAACATTGCCAACACCAATTATTTTACCATTGATAGTAGGAGGTGCAGCAACATGTGAAGAATTAGCATTACTAGTGGTGGTAATAGTCCAAACTTTAGCTACATTATTCTCTTTAGCTAGTTTTTCATTTTCTTCTCTATCCCACCTAGCACGCAGCTCAGCCATTAATCTTATATTCTCATTAATTCTAACTTGGATGGCATTTGCTGTAGTAGTAATCTTATTATCAATATCATTATTAGGCATAACTTTCAATTTTAAAAGATTAACATCGGAGGCAAGTCTATCAACTCTAGAAGCAATAGTATCAATTTTATCAAGCTTTTCCTCAACAGATTTGTTAAAAGCAGTTTGTGTACTAATAAATTCTTTAAGCATGGCTTCAAGACCAGAGGGTACACTTATTATTATTGTAAGAATTCCCATAAGAATTACCATAACCATTACCATTAGCAGAAGGATATGGCCTATAGTTATTACCAGAGTTGTTCCTATAAGCATTGTTGTTGAAATTATTATTTTTAATGAAATTCACATCAACATTTTCTTCTTGAGCAACCAATGAAGCTAAAGGAACATTATTTGGATCAACATTAGATCTACCATTCACAAGCATAGACATAATCACATCAATCTTATCACTCAAGGAAGAGGTTTCCTCAACAGAATTTACCTTCTTACCTTGTGGAGCTCTTTCCGTGTGCCATTCAGAGTAATTTATCATCATATCATCAAGAAGTTTTGTAGCCGCCCCAATGTGATGGACATAAAGGTACCTCCAGCAGCTGAATCCAATAAATTCGCGAAGAAAAATTTAGTCCTGCATAGAAGGTTTGGATGATCATCCAAGTAGTCAGTCCATGGGTTGGGCAATTCTTTACCAAAGTTTTCATTCTCTCCCAAGCTTGAGCAACATGTTCAGTATCTAATTGTTTAAAATTCATTATGCTACTTCTCAAAGATATAATTTTAGCGGGAGGATAATATCTACCAATAAAAGCATCCTTGCATTTAGTCCATGAATCAATACTATTCTTAGGCAAAGATAGCAACCAATCTTTAGCTCTTCCTCTTAATGAGAAAGGAAACACTTTCAATTTAATAATATCACCATCTACATCTTTATACTTTTGCATTTCACAAAGTTCAACAAAATTATTGAGATGGGCAGCAGCATCATCAGAACTAGCACCAGAAAATTGATCTCTCATAACCAAGTTCAGTAAAGCAGGTTTAATTTCAAAAAATTCTGCTGTAGTAGCAGGTGGAGCAATAGGTGTGCATAGGAAATCATTATTATTTGCATTTGTGAAGTCACACAATTTAGTATTTTCATGGTTGGCCATTTTAGCAACAGTAAATAAAACAAACTAGATAAAGTAAATGCAAGTAACTAATTTTTTTTTGTGTTTTTGATATAGAGAGCAAGACAATAAATAAAGTAAAACTAGCAACTAATTTTTTGTGTTTTGTTTTAGTGCAGCAAACAAAGTAGTAAATAAAATAAAGCAAGACAAAAACAAAGTAAAGAGATTGAGAAGTGGAGACTCCCCTTGCAGCGTGTCTTGATCTCCCCGGCACCGCGCCGCCAGAAAAAGAGCTTGATGGCGTGTAACTCACACGTTCGTTGGGAACCCCAAGAGGAAGGTATGATGCGCACAGTAGCAAGTTTTCTCAGAAAGAAACCAAGGTTTAATCGAACCAGTAGGAGCCAAGAAGCACGTTGAAGGTTGATGGTCGCGAAATGTGATGCGGCGCAACACCAGGGATTCCGGCGCCAACTAGGAACCTGCACAACACAACCCAAGTACTTTGTCCCAACGAAACAGTGAGGTTGTCAATCTCACCGGCTTGCTGTAACAAAGGATTAAACGTACAGAGTGGAAGATGTTTGCAAAGAAAACAAAAAACAAGTAGATTGTATGCTATGTAAAGAATAGGACCGGGGTCCACAGTTCACTAGAGGTGTCTCTCCCATAAGATAAAAGCATGTTGGGTGAACAAATTACAGTCGGGCAATTGACAAATAGAGAAAGGCATAACAATGCATATACATGACATGGTAAATATAGTGAGATTTAATCCGGGCATTACGACAAAGAACATAGACCGCCATCCAACCGCATCTATGCCTAAAAGTCCACCTTCAAAGTTATCGTCCGAACCCCTCCCGCATTAAGTTGCAAAGCAACATACAATTGCATTAAGTATGGTGCGTAATGTAATCAACAACTACATCCTTAGACATAGCATCAATGTTTTATCCCTAGTGGCAACAGCACATCACAACCTTAGAACCTTCTGTCACGATCCCAGATTCAATGAAGGCATGAACCCACTATCGAGCATAAATACCCCTCTTGAGAGAGCAAAAACTTGGCCATAGCCTCTACTAATAACGGAGAGCATGCAAGATCATAAACAACACATGAACAATAGATTGATAATCACCATAATCATAGTACTCTCTATCCATCGGATCCCGACAAACACAACATATAGAATTACATATAGATGATCTTGATCATGTTAGGCAGCTCACAAGATCTAACAATGAAGCACAACAAGGAGAAGACGACCATCTAGCTACGCTATGGACCCATGGTCCAGGGGTGAACTACTCACATCACTCCGGAGGCGACCATGGCGGTAGAGTCCTCCGAGATGAATCCTCTCCGCAGGGTGCCGGAGGCGATCTCCAATCCCCCGAGATGGGACCGCGGCGCGGCGTCTCTGTAAGGTTTTCCGTATCGTGGCCTCGGTACTGGGGTTTCGCGACGGAAGCTTTAAGTAGGCGGAGGGTCAACGCGGGCCACACGAGGGCCCAGGGATAGGTCGGCGCGGCCAGGCCTGGCCGCGCTGCCTAGCTCTCGGCCACCTCGTGCCCCACTTCGTTAGGTCTTCGGTCTTCTGGAAGCTTCGTGCAAAAATAGGACCCTGGGCGAAAGTTTCATCCAATTCCGAGAATATTTCTTTACTAGGATTTCTGAAACCAAAAACAGCAGAAAAAAGAACTGTCTTCGGCATCTTGTTAATAGGTTAGTTCAGAAAACGCATAAATATGACATATAATGTGCATAAAACATGTAGGTATCATCAATAAAGTAGCATGGAACATAAGAAATTATCGATACGTTGGAGACGTATCATACATGCATTGTTATGCCCTTCTCTATTTGTCAATTGCCCGACTGTAATTTGTTCACCCAACATGCTTTTATCTTATGGGAGAGACACCTCTAGTGAACTGTGGACCCCGGTTCTATTCTTTACATAGCATACAATCTACAATTGTGTTTTACTATTTTCTTATATCTTTACAAATGTAATCTAGATTATTGACTCTAGATTGACAAGTGGGAGACTGAAAGAGATATGCCCTAGAGGCAATAATAAAGTGGTTATTATTTATATCTTTATGTTTATGATAAATGTTTATATATCATGCTATAATTGTATTAACCGAAACATTAGTACATGTGTGATATATAGACAACAAAGAAGTCCCTAGTATGCCTCTTAAACTAGCTTGTTGATTAATGGATGATTAGTTTCATAATCATGAACATTGGATGTTATTAATAACAAGGTTATATCATTATATGAATGATGTAATGGACACACCCAATTAAGCGTAGCATAAGATCATTAAGTTATTTGCTATAAGCTTTCGATACATAGTTACCTAGTCCTTATGACCATGAGATCATGTAAATCACTTATATCGGAAAGGTACTTTGATTACATCAAACGCCACTGCATAAATGGGTGGTTATAAAGGTGGGATTAAGTATCCGGAAAGTATGAGTTGAGGCATATGGATCAACAGTGGGATTTGTCCATCCCGATGACGGATAGATATACTCTGGGCCCTCTCGGTGGAATGTCGTCTAATGTCTTGCAAGCATATGAATAAGTTCATAAGAGACCACATACCACGGTATGAGTAAAGAGTACTTGTCAGGAGACGAGGTTGAACAAGGTATAGAGTGATACCGATGATCAAACCTCGGACAAGTAAAATATCGCGTGACAAAGGGAATTGGTAATATATGTGAATGGTTCATTCGATCACTAAAGTCATCGTTGAATATGTGGGAGCCATTATGGATCTCCAGATCCCGCTATTGGTTATTGGTCGGAGTGAGTACTCAACCATGTCCGCATAGTTCACGAACCGTAGGGTGACACACTTAAAGTTGGATGTTGAAATGGTAGAACTTGAATAAGGAATGGAGTTCGAATATTTGTTCGGAGTCCCGGATGAGATCCCGGACATCACGAGGAGTTCTGGAATGGTCCGGAGAATAAGATTCATATAGGAAGTCATATTCCAAGTTTGGAAATGATCCGGTGCATTTATGGCAGGTTCTAGAAGGTTCTAGAAAAGTCCGGAAGAAATCACCATGGAAAGTAGAGTCCCGGAGGGACTCCACCTTGCATGGCCAGCCAACCCTAAAGGAGAGGAGTCCAAGGTGGACTCCCCTAGGGTGGCCGGCCAACCCCCCTCATGGAAGGGGGGAATCCCACCCCAAGTGGGATTCCCACCTTGGGTAGGTTTCCCTACATATGGGAGGTTTCATTGTTGGGGTCTTATTCGAAGACTTGGATACCAACACTTGGGGATTTCCACCTATATAATGAGGAGGAGAGGGAGGGGGCTGCCCACTCTTGGCCGCACCACCTAGGGCTGCCCTTGGCCGGCGCCCTAGCCTCCCTCTCTCCCCAAACCCTAGCGGTCTCTCTCCTCCACCACATCCCGCACGCTTAAGCGAAGCTCCGCCGGATTTCTCCACCACCACCGACACCACGCCGTCGTGCTGTCGGATTCAAGAGGAGCTACTACTTCCGCTGCCCGCTGGAACGGGGAGGTGGACGTCGTCTTCATCAACAACCGAACGTGTGACCGAGTACGGAGGTGCTGCCCGTTCGTGGCGCCGGAACCGATCGTGATCAAGATCTTCTACGCGCTTTTGCAAGCGGCAAGTGATCGTCTACCGCAGCAATAAGAGCCTAATCTTATAGGCTTTGGAATCTCTTCAAGGGTTAGTCTTGATCATCCCCTCGTTGCTACCGTCTTCTAGATTGCATCTTGGCTTGGATTGCGTGTTCGCGATAGGAAAATTTTTGTTTTCTATGCAACGTTATCCTACAGTGGTATCAGAGCCGTGTCTATGCATAGATGGTTGCACGAGTAGAACACAATGGTTTGTGGGCGTTGATGCTCTTGTTATCTTTAGTTGAGTACTTTGCATCTTTGTGGCATAGTGGGATGAAGCGGCTCGGGCTAACTTTACATGACCGCGTTCATGAGATTTGCTCCACGCTTGACATGCAACTTGTATTGCATAAGTGGCTTTGCGGGTGTCTGTCTCTCCTACTATAGTGAAGATTCAATTTACTCTTCTATTGACAACACTAGTATCACCGTTGTGGTTGATGTTCGTAGGTAGATTGGATCTTGCTCGAAAACCCTAAACCACGTAAAATATGCAAACCAAATTAGAGACGCCTAACTTGTTTTTGCAGGGTTTGGTGATGTGATATGGCCATAATGTGATGATGAATATGTATGAGATGATCATTATTGTATTGTGGCAACCGGCAGGAGCCTTATGGTTGTCTTTAAATTTCATGTTGAGTAGTATTTCAAAGTAGTTGTAATAGTTGCTACATGAGGTGAACAACCATGAAGACGGCGCCATGGACCTTGACGCTACGCCGACGATGATGGAGATCATGCCCGTTGATGATGGAGATCATGTCCGTGCTTTGGAGATGAAGATCAAAGGCGCAAAGACAAAAGGGCCATATCATATCACATATGAACTGCATGTGATGTTAATCCTTTATGCATCTTATTTTGCTTAGATCGCGACGGTAGCATTATAAGATGATCCCTCACATTAATATCAAGATAATAAAGTGTTCTTCCCTCGTATGCACCGTTGCATTGTTCGACGTTTTGAAGCATCTCGTGATGATCGGGTGTGATAAACTCGACATACAACGGGTGTAAGCCATGTTGCACACGCGGAATACTTGGGTTTGCTTGACGAGCCTAGCATGTACAGACATGGCCTCGGGACAATGGAAACCGAAAGGTTGAACACGAGTCATATGGATGATATGATCAACATGTTGATGTTCACCATTGAAACTACATCATCTCACGTGATGATCGGTTTTGGTGTAGTGGATTTGGATCGTGTACCACTTAACAACTACAGGGATGTTGGGAACCCCAAGAGGAAGGTATGATGCGCACAGTAGCAAGTTTTCCCTCAGAAAGAAACCAAGGTTTAATCGAACCAGTAGGAGCCAAGAAGCACGTTGAAGGTTGATGGTCGCAAATGTGATGCGGCGCAACACCAGGGATTCCGGCGCCAACTAGGAACCTGCACAACACAACCAAAATACTTTGCCCCAACGAAAGTGAGGTTGTCAATCTCACCGGCTTGCTGTAACAAAGGATTAAACGTATCGAGTGGAAGATGTTTGCAAAGAAACAGTAAAACAAGTAGATTGTATGCTATGGAAAGAATAGGACCGGGGTCCACAGTTCACTAGAGGTGTCTCTCCCATAAGATAAAAGCATGTTGGGTGAACAAATTACAGTTGGGCAATTGACAAATAGAGAAAGGCATAACAATGCATATACATGACATGGTAAATATAGTGAGATTTAATTGGGCATTACGACAAAGTACATAGACCGCCATCCAACTGCATCTATGCCTAAAAAGTCCACCTTCAGGTTATCGTCCGAACCCCCTCCAGTATTAAGTTGCAAAGCAACAGACAATTGCATTAAGTATTGTGCGTAATGTAATCAATAACTACATCCTTAGACATAGCATCAATGTTTTATCCCTAGTGGCAACAGCACATCACAACCTTAGAACTTTCTGTCACTGTCCCAGGTATCAATGAAGGCATGAACCCACTATCGAGCATAATTACTCCCTCTTGGAGTTAAGAGTAAAAACTTGGCCAGAGCCTCTACTAATAACGGAGAGCATGCAAGATCATAAACAACACATGAACAATAGATTGATAATCACCATAATCATAGTACTCTCTATCCATCGGATCCCGACAAACACAACATATAGAATTACATATAGATGATCTTGATCATGTTAGGCAGCTCACAAGATCTAACAATGAAGCACAACAAGGAGAAGACGACCATCTAGCTACTGCTATGGACCCATGGTCCAGGGGTGAACTACTCACTCATCACTCCGGAGGCGATCATGGCGATGAAGAGTCCTCCCGGGAGAATCCCCTCTCCGGCAGGGTGCCGGAGGCGATCTCCGTAATCCCCCGAGATGGGACGCGGCGGCGGCGTCTCCGTAAGGTTTTCCGTATCGTGGCTCTCGTATGGGGGTTTCGCGACGGAGCTTTAAGTAGGCGGAAGGTCAACGCGGGGGCCACACGAGGGCCCAGGGGCAGGGCGGCGGGCCAAGCCGCGCCCGGCCACCCCCCCGGCTGCCTCATGGCCCCACTGCTAGGTCTTCGGTCTTCCGGAAGCTTCGTGCAAAAATAGGACCCTGGGCGAAAGTTTCGTCCAATTCCGAGAATATTTCTTTACTAGGATTTCTGAAACCAAAAACAGCAGAAAACAAGAACTGGCTCTTCGGCATCTTGTTAATAGGTTAGTTCCAGAAAATGCATAAATATGACATATAATGTGCATAAAACATGTAGGTATCATCAATAAAGTAGCATGGAACATAAGAAATTATCGATACGTTGGAGACGTATCAGCATCCCCAAGCTTAGTTCTGCTCGTCCCGAGCAGGTAAAACGATAACAAAGATAATTTCTGAAGTGACATGCCATCATAATCTTGATCATACTATTTGTAAACATATGTAATGAATGCAGCGATCAAAGCAAAGGTAATGACATGAGTAAACAACTGAATCATATAGCAAAGACTTTTCATGAATAGTACTTCAAGACAAGCATCAATAAGTCTTGCATAAGAGTTAACTCGTAAAGCAATAAATCAAAGTAAAGGTGTTGAAGCAACACATAGGAAGATTAAGTTTCAGCGGTTGCTTTCAACTTGTAACATGTATATCTCATGGATATTGTCAACATAAAGTAATATAACAAGTGCAATATGCAAGTATGTAGGAATCAATGCACAGTTCACACAAGTGTTTGCTTCTTAAGGTGGAAGGAGATAGGTAAACTGACTCAACAATAAAAGTAAAAGAATGGTCCTTCGCAGAGGAAAGCATCGATTGCTGTATTTGTGCTAGAGCTTTTATTTTGAAAACATGAAACAATTTTGTCAACGGTAGTAATAAAGCATATGAGTTATGAAAATTATATCTTACAAGTTGCAAGCCTCACGCATAGTATACTAATAGTGCCCGCACCTTGTCCTACTTAACTTGGACTACCGGATCTTTGCATGCCATGTTTCAACCAAGTGTCACAAAGGGGTACCTCCATGCCGCCTGTACAAAGGTCCAAGGAGAATGCTCGCATTTCGGATTTCTCGCTTTTGATTATTCTCAACTTAGACATCCATACCGGGACAACATGGACAACAGATAATGGACTCCTCTTTAATGCATAAGCATGTAGCAAAGTTATTATTCTCATATGAGATTGAGGATATATGTCCAAAACTGAAACTTCCACCATGATTCATGGCTTTAGTTAGCGGCCCAATGTTCTTCTCTAACAATTTTGCATGCTCCAACCACTAAAATGATAGACCTTCAGACAAGACGGACATGCATAGCAACTCACATGATATTCAACAATAGTTGATGGCGTTCCCCAGAAGCATGGTTATCGCACAACAGGCAACTTAATAAAATATAAAGTGCATAAGTACATATTCAATACTACGATAGTTTTTAAGGCTATTTTGTCCCATGAGCTATATATTGCAAAGGCGAATGATGGAATTTTAAAGGTAGCACTCAAGCAATTTACTTTGGAATGGCGGGTAAATACCATGTAGTAGGTAGGTATGGTGGACACAAATGGCATAGTGGTTGGCTCAAGGATTTTGGATGCATGAGAAGTATTCCCTCTCGATACAAGGTTTAGGCTAGCAAGGTTATTTGAAGCAAACTCAAGGATGAACAAGTGCAGCAAGACTCACATAAAAGACATATTGTAAACATTATAAGACTCTACACTGTCTTCCTTGTTGTTCAAAACTCAATACTAGATATTATCTAGACCTTAGAGAAACCAAATATGCAAATCAAATTTTAGCAAGCTCTATGTATTTCTTCATTAATGGGTGCAAAGCATATGATGCAAGAGCTTAAACATGAGCACAACAATTGCCAAGTATCACATTATCCAAGACATTTTTAGAATTACTACATGTAGCATTTTCCAATTCCAACCATATAACAAATTAACGAAGAAGAAACTTCGCCTTGAACATTATGAGTAAAGCCTAAGGACACATGTGTCCATATGCAACAGCGGAGCGTGTCTCTCTCCCACAAAGTGAATGCTAGGATCCATCTTATTCAAACAAAAACAAAAACGAAAACAAACCGACGCTCCAAGTAAAGAACACAAGATGTGACTGAATAAAAATATAGTTTCAGGGGAGGAACCTGATGATGTTGTCGATGAAGAAGGGGATGCCTTGGGCATCCCCAAGCTTAGATGCTTGAGTCTTCTTAAAATATGCAGGGATGAACCACGGGGGCATCCCCAAGCTTAGAGCTTTCACTCCTCTTGATCTTAGTATATCATTCTCCTCTCTTGACCCTTGAAAACTTCCTTCACACCAAACTTCAAGCAAACTCATTAGAGGGTTAGTGCATCATTAATAATTCACACATTCAGAGGTGACACAATCATTCTTTTCACTTCTGGACATTGCATAATGCTACTGGACATTAATGGATCAAAGAAATAAATCCAACATAGCAAAAGAGGCAATGCGAAATAAAAGGCAGAATCTGTCAAAAACAGAACAGTCCGTAAAGACGAATTTATAAATGGCACCAGACTTGCTCAAATGGAAAAACTCAAAACTAATGAAAGTTGCGTACATATCTGAGGATCACGCTCGTAAATTGGCAGATTTTTTCGAATTTTCTACAGAGAATTATGCCCAGATTCGTGACAGACAGCAATGCTGTTTCTGCGCAGCGATCCCAAATATAACATCAACTTTGACATAGAAACTTTACTTGGCACAAAAACTTGATAAGGAGAGGTTGCTACAGTAGTAAACAACTTCCAAGACTCAATAAAACAAAAATTGCTGTAGGTAAAAACATGGGTTGTCTCCCATAAGCGCTTTTCTTTAACGCCTTTCAGCTAGGCGCAGAAAGTGCAAATCAAGTAACATCGAGAGTAGAAGCATCAACATCATAGCTTGTTCTAATAATAGAATCAAAAGGCAACTTCATTCTCTTTCTAGGGAAGTGTTCCATACCTTTCTTGAGAGGAAATTGATATTTAATATTACCTTCCCTCATATCAATAACAGCACCAACAGTTCGAAGAAAAGGTCTTCCCAACACAATTGGACAAGATGCATTGCATTCGATATCCAAGACAACAAAATCAACGGGGACAAGGTTATTGTTAACCGTAATATGCACATTATCAATCCTCCCCAAAGGTTTCTTTTTAACATTATCGGCGAGATTAACATCCAAATAACAATTCTTTAATGGTGGCAAGTCAAGCATATCATAAATCTTTTTAGGCATAACAGAAATACTTGCACCAAGATCACATAAGGCATTACATTCAAAGTCATTGAATTTCATTTTAATGATGGGCTCCCAACCATCTTCTAACTTTCTAGGAATAGAAGTTTCAAGTTTTAGTTTCTCTTCTCTAGCTTTTATGAGAGCATTTGTAATATGTTTTGTAAAGGCTAAATTTATAGCACTAGCATTAGGACTTTTAGCAAGTTTTTGTAAGAACTTTATAACTTCAGAGATGTGGCAATCATCAAAATCTAAATCATTATGAGCTACAGCAATGGGATCATTATTCCCAAGGTTGGAAAAAATTTCAGCAGTTTTATCACAAGCAGTTTCAGCAGTTTTAGCAATTTCAGGCAGTTTTGTACGCTTTGCACTAGGAGTAGAAACATTGCCAACACCAATTATTTTACCATTGATAGTAGGAGGTGCAGCAACATGTGAAGAATTAGCATTACTAGTGGTGGTAATAGTCCAAACTTTAGCTACATTATTCTCTTTAGCTAGTTTTTCATTTTCTTCTCTATCCCACCTAGCACGCAACTCAGCCATTAATCTTATATTCTCATTAATTCTAACTTGGATGGCATTTGCTGTAGTAGTAATCTTATTATCAAGATCATTATTAGGCATAACTTTCAACTTTAAAAGATTAACATCAGAGGCAAGCCTATCAACTCTAGAAGCGATAGTATCAATTTTATCAAGCTTTTCCTCAACAGATTTGTTAAAAGCAGTTTGTGTACTAATAAATTCTTTAAGCATGGCTTCAAGACCAGAGGGTACACTTCTATTATTGTTGTAAGAATTCCCATAAGAATTACCATAACCATTACCATTAGCAGAAGGATATGGCCTATAGTTATTACCAGAGTTGTTCCTATAAGCATTGTTGTTGAAATTATTATTTTTAATGAAATTCACATCAACATTTTCTTCTTGAGCAACCAATGAAGCTAAAGGAACATTATTTGGATCAACATTAGATCTACCATTCACAAGCATAGACATAATCACATCAATCTTATCACTCAAGGAAGAGGTTTCTTCAACAGAATTTACCTTCTTACCTTGTGGAGCTCTTTCCGTGTGCCATTCAGAGTAATTCACCATCATATCATCAAGAAGTTTTGTAGCCGCCCCCAATGTGATGGACATAAAAGTACCTCCAGCAGCTGAATCCAATAAATTCCGCGAAGAAAAATTTAGTCCTGCATAGAAGGTTTGGATGATCATCCAAGTAGTCAGTCCATGGGTTGGGCAATTCTTTACCAAAGTTTTCATTCTCTCCCAAGCTTGAGCAACATGTTCAGTATCTAATTGTTTAAAATTCATTATGCTACTTCTCAAAGAAATAATTTTAGCGGGAGGATAATATCTACTAATAAAAGCATCCTTGCATTTAGTCCATGAATCAATACTATTCTTAGGCAAAGATAGCAACCAATCTTTAGCTCTTCCTCTTAATGAGAAAGGAAACACTTTCAATTTAATAATATCACCATCTACATCTTTATACTTTTGCATTTCACAAAGTTCAACAAAATTATTGAGATGGGCAGCAGCATCATCAGAACTAGCACCAGAAAATTGTTCTCTCATAACCAAATTCAGTAAAGCAGGTTTAATTTCAAAGAATTCTGCTGTAGTAGCAGGTGGAGCAATAGGTGTGCATAGGAAATCATTATTATTTGCATTTGTGAAGTCACACAACTTAGTATTTTCAGGGTTGGCCATTTTAGCAACAGTAAATAAAGCAAACTAGATAAAGTAAATGCGAGTAACTAATTTTTTTTGTGTTTTTGATATAGCAAACAAGATAGCAAATAAAGTAAAACTAGCAACTAATTTTTTTGTATTTTGTTTAGGTGCAGCAAACAAAGTAGTAAATAAAATAAAGCAAGACAAAAACAAAGTAAAGAGATTGAGAAGTGGAGACTCCCCTTGCAGCGTGTCTTGATCTCCCCGGCAACGGCGCCAGAAAAAGTGCTTGATGCGCGTAGATGTACACGTCCGTTGGGAACCCCAAGAGGAAGGTATGATGCGCACAGTGGCAAGTTTTCCCTCAGTATGAAACCAAGGTTTAATCGAACCAGTAGGAGCCAAGAAGCACGTTGAAGGTTGATGGTCGCGAAATGTGATGCGGCGCAACACCAGGGATTCCGGCGCCAACTAGGAACCTGCACAACACAACCAAAGTACTTTGCCCCAACGAAACAGTGAGGTTGTCAATCTCACCGGCTTGCTGTAACAAAGGATTAAACGTATCGAGTGGAAGATGTTTGCAAAGAAAACAGTAAAACAAGTAGATTGTATGCTATGGAAAGAATAGGACCGGGGTCCACAGTTCACTAGAGGTGTCTCTCCCATAAGATAAAAGCATGTTGGGTGAACAAATTACAGTCGGGCAATTGACAAATAGAGAAAGGCATAACAATGCATATACATGACATGGTAAATATAGTGAGATTTAATTGGGCATTACGACAAAGTACATAGACCGCCATCCAACTGCATCTATGCCTAAAAAGTCCACCTTCAGGTTATCGTCCGAACCCCCTCCAGTATTAAGTTGCAAAGCAACAGACAATTGCATTAAGTATTGTGCGTAATGTAATCAATAACTACATCCTTAGACATAGCATCAATGTTTTATCCCTAGTGGCAACAACACATCACAACCTTAGAACTTTCTGTCACTGTCCCAGGTATCAATGAAGGCATGAACCCACTATCGAGCATAATTACTCCCTCTTGGAGTTAAGAGTAAAAACTTGGCCAGAGCCTCTACTAATAACGGAGAGCATGCAAGATCATAAACAACACATGAACAATAGATTGATAATCACCATAATCATAGTACTCTCTATCCATCGGATCCCGACAAACACAACATATAGAATTACATATAGATGATCTTGATCATGTTAGGCAGCTCACAAGATCTAACAATGAAGCACAACAAGGAGAAGACGACCATCTAGCTACTGCTATGGACCCATGGTCCAGGGGTGAACTACTCACTCATCACTCCGGAGGCGATCATGGCGATGAAGAGTCCTCCCGGAGATGAATCCCCTCTCCGGCAGGGTGCCGGAGGCGATCTCCGAATCCCCCGAGATGGGACGCGGCGGCGGCGTCTCTGTAAGGTTTTCCGTATCGTGGCTCTCGGTACTGGGGGTTTCGCGACGGGAGCTTTAAGTAGGCGGAAGGTCAACGCGGGGGCCACACGAGGGGCCCAGGGCGCGGCAAGGCCTGGGCCGCGCCGGCCACCCCCTGGCTGCCTCGTGGCCCCACTTCGTTAGGTCTTCGGTCTTCTGGAAGCTTCGTGCAAAAATAGGACCCTGGGCGAAAGTTTCGTCCAATTCCGAGAATATTTCTTTACTAGGATTTCTGAAACCAAAAACAGCAGAAAACAACAACTGGCTCTTCGGCATCTTGTTAATAGGTTAGTTCCAGAAAATGCATAAATATGACATATAATGTGCATAAAACATGTAGGTATCATCAATAAAGTAGCATGGAACATAAGAAATTATCGATACGTTGGAGACGTATCATGTACCACTTTACAACTATGAGGGATGTTGTATTAAGTGGGAGTTCATTAGTAATTAGATTAAAACATGAACTAATTATCATAAACATAGTCTGAGTAGTATTTTGAATTAATTTTGTAGTATTGGCATCCGTTTACTACTATGCGCTAGTCTTATAATTGAGATAGAAATACTGTTAAAATCTGACTAGAAACTTTACGGATTAGTACCGTATTGTTAATGAATCAAGAAATGATTAAGTCCTATTGCAAACATTTAGTGAAACTCACTTTGTTGATTCAGAGAGCTATGGTTTCAATTAGTACCTAAAGTTATCTTGTCTCCGTGAAACTTGAAGTTCAAATCTGTTTGAAAAGTAAGGAGCTGAAAATTTAGTTTTCAGAAATAATCAAGGTATGAGATATATGTGATATCTAAGACCTTATTGCAAGATGATAGAATATAATTTGGTGAGACTACATAAACTCATAAGTTTTATGGGAATGTATGAAGGTTGAAGACGCCAGGCGTCCCAATCCTCCAACTATTGGGGCACTAACAATATTCGCATATCCATGAAGTGATTGTCCTTAGTATGCACCGTTGCTAAGACTCGTCGTTTCGAAGCATCACGTGATGATCGGGTGTTATAGATTCTACGTGTGCTTACAACGGGTGCAAGCCAGATTTGCACATACGAATACTAAGGTTAAACTTTATGAGCCTAGCATGTACAGACATGGTCTCAAAAAGTTGTCATGAATTGATGGATAAAATTATGAGTGAAATTGTTCATCATAGTTACTAATAAGTGAAATCTAGAACACTTGTCATATGATGATCAACTTCAAAGTAAAAACCTCAAGGTTATTGGTATTTGACCAACAAACCTAGAAGTTATTGATGTTGAAGTGTTTTTCTGAATAATGAGGAAAGCTAAAAGAGAAACTGCAAAAGATATTTTGGCAGAAAGAAAGAAAAGACTAGAAAGTCTAGCTCAGGTGTATATAAATGATATACATGTTATGGTTGTATTCCTAGTTAACTCACACTATGAAATTCTTGGGTATTAGTACTATATTGGTTGGTATGAAGTGTCATACAAAACAACACAATACAAGAATACAATGGCCTAAGTGACTGACAAGGAATATGATAGGAATACACGTCTGGAACAAAATAAAGTGCTATTATGTTCGTCGTTGGCATTCTATCTAGCCCTTAGAATTTATAATAAAGAACTTAATAATTGTTATTTTGCTCTGGTCAAATGAAAACAATGAGTTGTTCAAATTATGACATTACTCCATGTACGATGGATAAGTTATTATAAATCTTAATGGTGAAACACATATACATAAAACTGACGCTAAAATGCCATAAGGCAAATGATTTGAATTCCGCTTATCTGTGGAACCGCCATTTAGGTCATGTTAGAAAGGAACGCATGAAGGAACTCCATGCAAATGGATTTTTGGAGTCACTTGATTTTTGAATCATTTGACGCTTGCAAATCTTTTCTAAAGAGAATGATTAAAATACCGTTCATAGGCCAAAAGTTGAACGGGCAACTAACTTAGTGGAAAAATACATTATGATGTATGTGGTTCACTGGGCATAGTTGTGTGCGGGAGATTCTTCTACTTCATGAAAACTTTCAACAATGAATTGAGTATATATATGTGGATATATTCAATAAGGAAGAAGTTTGAAACATTTGAATGGATTCAAATAAATTTCAGCATGAAGTGGAAATCATCGTAATAGAAAAGTCAAATATCTATGATTGGATCATGGTAGAAATATTTGAATTACGATTTTTAGCGAACATCTAAGAGAGTTATGAAATTGTTCTACAACTCACATTTCTTGGAGTATCATAATGATGATATAGTATCCGAGATATGTATCCAAACCTTGTTGGATTAATGATGAGATAAAATATTATGACGCCATTATATTTTTGTGGATTATGCTTTAGTGACTACCGCTTTTACACTAAATAGAGTATCATCATGATCCGTTGAAATGACACCATACAAGTTATGGTATGGGTATAAACCCTAATAGTCTTTTCTTTAAATTTTGGTCTAAAAGTTTACAACCAAAATCGGATGAATGTCTTTGTTGGTTATCCCAGAGATTTAATTGGGAATTCTTCCCACAAGACAAAGACAAAAGTGTTTGTCAATGTTTCTTATTTCCGAGAAATTGTTTCTAGTGAAGTATTTGGGTGGGAGGACAATATAATTTGATAAGGTTTATGAACCTGAGCATAATGATCAGAGTAGCGCAGCATCGGAATTGGTTTCGGAAGCGGCCATAACGATCATGGCTCCCATGACTACAAAGTGTTTTAGCCATGGAGATCGAAATACATATTGAATCTTGTAGGTATGGTTTACTTTGTGATCAAATAAATGATTTGTGAACAAAGGATTGATTTTGAACAATGATAAACCAACTACAAACAAAGAAGTTATGATGGGCCCTGACTCCGTTAAAATGGCTATATGCCATGAAATCCAAGATAGATAAATACTTTTTGAAAGTAAATGGATCTATGAAATTGATAGACTTGGATGAAATATCCTTGAAGAAAGCTTGACTTATCGAAAAATTGTTTACGACAAAGTTCAAAGAGTTGAATACGATAAGATTAGATCTTCCGTAGCAATGCTTATAGTCTATGTGGATTATTCTAGTAGGATGGCAAAATACATTACTTATCAGAAGTATGTATTAAAGGTGTATACAAGATACAACCAAGAGTTTTGCTGGTCCGTGGAATACTAGATAGGTATACGAACTTCAATTGGATGAAGTAAGTATTGCGGAGTTGGAATCTTCACCAGATGAAATAGTCAAAGAGTTTTTGATTTCATCAGAGACGATGAAGAGGCTTGCATTTGCAAGAAATTAAGTGGGAGCGCTAAGACACATTTATAATACTTTATGTAGGTGACATATAGTTGGTTATAAATGATGTAATTATATAATTGATTAAAAAGGTTTCATTGAGAATTAAATTTCAATGAAAGGATATGGACTGAAACAAATTTAGTGTTAAGATCTATGAAGATAGATTGAAACACAAAATAAGTTTAAGTCAAAAGTACATAGAATGGATATTGAAATAGTTCAATATAGAAATATTAAGAAGATGTTCTTGTCATGTGAAGTTTTAACAAGACTTGAGTGTATCTGACACTCAATGAGTAAAAACACATAAGTGATTTTAGATCACTAATAATATGTACACAATCAGATATCTTGTGCTCTAAAATGTTATGAGCATATACCAGAATGATTCATGAGATGATCATTGAAAAACAGTAAGAATATTCTTGAAGTACTTAAGAAGAACCAAGAATATATATATAGTTTTGTATGGAGAAATGACAAACAAATCGCTGTAAGATGTTGCATCGATATTTGTTTTGTCACATATGAAAATAAAATTTCAATCTCAAATTAGACTAAGTGTTGTTTTAAAGGTAGCACAATGAACTAGAAGTTGTCTATGTTAGATTTAGAAGAGTTCTAAATATTGTGACGGAATCTACAAAAGAAGGCAGAGTATGTCATTGTTTTGACAATGACAAAGGATGTTAAGTCAAGAGGTTCTTTGAGAACTTGGTGTATTTCCGACAGAGTCAGAACTTTGAAGCTATATTGTGTGTGACAATATTAGTGACATATTTCAGACCGCGGAATTAAGGTTCCACCAGAAGACCAAACATATTTAAGGCCGACTCATTTGGAAATGAGTGATGCGTTGAGACGCAAATGAATTACAAAATACATACGGTTCTGAGCATGTCAGATCCGTTGACTAAAACCTCTCTCGTGAGCGAAACATGATAAAGCACCAGAAGGCCAAGGTGTTATATCTTTACAAATGTAAACTAGATTATTGACTCTAGTGCAAGTGGGAGACTGAAAGAGATATGCCCTAGAGGCAATAATAAAGTGGTTATTATTTATATCTTTATGTTTATGATAAATGTTTATATATCATGCTATAATTGTATTAACCGAAACATTAGTACATGTGTGATATATAGACAACAAAGAAGTCCCTAGTATGCCTCTTAAACTAGCTTGTTGATTAATGGATGATTAGTTTCATAATCATGAACATTGGATGTTATTAATAACAAGGTTATATCATTATATGAATGATGTAATGGACACACCCAATTAAGCGTAGCATAAGATCTCGTCATTAAGTTATTTGCTATAAGCTTTCGATACATAGTTACCTAGTCCTTATGACCATGAGATCATGTAAATCACTTATATCGGAAAGGTACTTTGATTACATCAAACGCCACTGCGTAAATGGGTGGTTATAAAGGTGGGATTAAGTATCCGGAAAGTATGAGTTGAGGCATATGGATCAACAGTGGGATTTGTCCATCCCGATGACGGATAGATATACTCTGGGCCCTCTCGGTGGAATGTCGTCTAATGTCTTGCAAGCATATGAATAAGTTCATAAGAGACCACATACCACGGTACGAGTAAAGAGTACTTGTCAGAGACGAGGTTGAACAAGGTATAGAGTGATACCGATGATCAAACCTCGGACAAGTAAAATATCGCGTGACAAAGGGAATTGGTAATATATGTGAATGGTTCATTTGATCACTAAAGTCATCGTTGAATATGTGGGAGCCATTATGGATCTCCAGATCCCGCTATTGGTTATTGGTCGGAGTGAGTACTCAACCATGTCCGCATAGTTCACGAACCGTAGGGTGACACACTTAAAGTTGGATGTTGAAATGGTAGAACTTGAATAAGGAATGGAGTTCGAATATTTGTTCGGAGTCCCGGATGAGATCCCGGACATCACGAGGAGTTCCGGAATGGTCCGGAGAATAAGATTCATATATAGGAAGTCATATTCCAAGTTTGGAAATGATCCGGTGCATTTATGGCAGGTTCTAGAAGGTTCTAGAAAAGTCCGGAAGAAATCACCATGGAAAGTAGAGTCCCGGAGGGACTCCACCTTGCATGGCCAGCCAACCCTAAAGGAGAGGAGTCCAAGGTGGACTCCCCTAGGGTGGCCGGCCAACCCCCCTCATGGAAGGGGGGAATCCCACCCCAAGTGGGATTCCCACCTTGGGTAGGTTTCCCTACATATGGGAGGTTTCATTGTTGGGGTCTTATTCGAAGACTTGGATACCAACACTTGGGGATTTCCACCTATATAATGAGGAGGAGAGGGAGGGGGCTGCCCACTCTTGGCCGCACCACCTAGGGCTGCCCTTGGCCGGCGCCCTAGCCTCCCCCTCTCTCCCCAAACCCTAGCGGTCTCTCTCCTCCACCACATCCCGCACGCTTAAGCGAAGCTCCGCCGGATTTCTCCACCACCACCGACACCACGCCGTCGTGCTGTCGGATTCAAGAGGAGCTACTACTTCCGCTGCCCGCTGGAACGGGAGGTGGACGTCGTCTTCATCAACAACCGAACGTGTGACCGAGTACGGAGGTGCTGCCCGTTCGTGGCGCCGGAACCGATCGTGATCAAGATCTTCTACGCGCTTTTGCAAGCGGCAAGTGATCGTCTACCGCAGCAATAAGAGCCTACTCTTATAGGCTTTGGAATCTCTTCAAGGGTTAGTCTTGATCATCCCCTCGTTGCTACCGTCTTCTAGATTGCATCTTGGCTTGGATTGCGTGTTCGCGATAGGAAAATTTTTGTTTTCTATGCAACGTTATCCTACATTTCGTTGGGGCAAAGTACTTTGGTTTTGTTGTGCAGATTCCACGTTGGCGCCGGAATCCCTGTTGTTGCGCCGCATCACATTTCGCCACCATCAACCTTCAACGTGCTTCTTGGCTCCTACTGGTTCGATTAAACCTTGGTTTCATACTGAGGGAAACTTTCTTCTATACGCATCATACCTTCCACTTGGGGTTCCCAACGGACGTGTGCATCTACGCGTATCACTAACATCTAGTCCTCGTCACCGAGGTCAATGAAGACCTGCAACGGCGGCCACACATTGGCCAGAGGAGGAGGAGGCAGCTGCTCTGCTGCCAACGGTGTCGGTGGCGGCACCAGCATCGGTGCGCCATCTACGACAGCTGGATGGCCCCCTCAAGGCCAATCCACTTGGCCCACTCCTCCTCCTAAGAGACGAGCATGGCACGATGGATGGCCTCCTCCTCGGTGAGGTCGTCCTCCATTGGCTCGTATTCGCCATCGCCGTCGTCCTCCAGCGGGTTCTCCTCCTTCACGGCCTGGTTGTATGCCTTTGGAGCCAGCGACAACACCCACGGAAGGGGCTCCACGTAGTTCGTGGCCGCCCCGAGGTACTTCACCAGTCGGAACGGCCAGGGCGGGGCGTGGGGAAGACAAAACCATCCCACTCATGCTCATGCGGCCACTCCTCCGGCTGAGGCCACTCCGGAAGCTCCTCCTCCTTCATGGCCACTGGCAGAGATGGCGGCACCTGGTGCGCCTCCTCATGTGCCTCGTAGTATCTGTTAAAAAATCAGATTTTTAAAAAAGTTCTAAATAGCATTCTTCAAATTTCAAGAAAGGGGGCTCCCCGCTGCACTCTAACTCAGAAACCTAAAAGAGAGCCTAGTCAACATGGAGCACGGTTTAGAAAAAATCAAAAAAAATATTTTTAGTTCAAAAGTTCTGAAAAAAATATGCAAGTACATATAGATGTATACCATTCATGTATGTAAATATATGGAGTCTGAAATAATTATATTTTCATTCGTGACTAAAAAATATTTTTAGTTCAAAAGTTCTGAAAAAAATATGCAAGTACATATAGATGTATACCATTCATGCATGTAAATATATGGAGTCTGAAATAATTATATTTTCATTCGTGACTTGAACAGAAAAGACAAATGTGAAGACAAAATTGAATTTTCAAACGCCTACTTACATGCATTTTTTTTATTTTGGACAAAAAATTGCACTTTGATAAAAATCATATTTTTGTACCTATACACAAAAAATATGATTTATTTGTAACTTCAAAAAGAAATTTCATAAATTTTATAAAAGGGCCTCCGTATATTTGCACTCGGACTCAAAAAATTAAAACAGAGTCGAGGCTGCATACAGCCCGATCAAATTCTTTGTATTTATTGAATTATTTCATGCAAAAGTATAGAAGTACATTTAGATGTATACCATGTATGTATAGGTGTACATTTTAAAAGAATTAATTTTTCATCCGTGACCTAAACAGAAAAAACAAATATGACGGGAAAAATGAATTTTCAAATGCCTACTTAGAGTCATGTTTCATGATTTTTGACAAAAAAATACACTTTTGTAGAAATTATATTCGTGTATCTGTAAGGAAAAAAACATATTTCATTTGAAACATCAAAATGTAACTTTTAAAATTTCAAAAACCGGGCACCATGTCGTTGCACTCTTACTCTATAACCTAAATTAAATCCCATGCTACATGGAACCCGTTTTTTGTAAATTCAAAATCTTTATTTTTTACTTTGAAAACTTATGAAAAAGTATACATGTACATATTAAAGTATACCATGTATGTATATGTATAGAGTTTCAAAGAATTATCTTTTCATCCATGACCTGAACAAAACTGTCAGGTGTGAAGACAAAAAATGACTTTTCAAATGCCTACTTAGTGCCATATTTTTATGATTTTTGTGTAGCCCAAAATACTACACATTCTTTAAAGTTGCACCGTTCAAAGAAATCATATTCTCCTATCTATATGAAAATCATATTTTATTTTTGAAAATTCGAATTACCATCTTCAAATATCACAAAAGGGCTCATATTGCTGGACTCTAACTCAAAATCCTAAAAAAAGACCCGGGCTACATGGACCCGGTTTCCATAATTGAAGATATTTTTTGTACTTCAAATAGTTCTGAAAAAATATACAAGTACATATATAGGAGTATGCATAACGTTTCAAAGAATTATTTTTTTACCCGTGCCTAGACAATAAAGACAAATGTGAAGATAAAATAATGTGTACTTTTCAACATAATATTGCACGTTAAGATAAATCCTCTATGTGTATATGCTAAAGAAACCAAAAAAAAATGAAAGTTGAAAATAGCAATTTATGTTCATCATTTCTTACAAATTATTGGTCGGTCCATCGTGTGCCACATAGAGGCCGCGCACATCATGTACATGTCAAACATGTACTGACAACCGATCAGAATCTATGTCTATATCTTCTGCCCAACCAAGCTCATTAAGGCGTAGAAGAAAAATATACGGTTTCATGTCTGCAAAGTATAACTGTATTGAAACATTTACCAAATAGTAAATAGAGCATTTAATGCAACTTCTTGGATCCATCGCCATTCACTGCAGTGGACGATAAACGGACCAAATGTGCTCGGGCGCTATTCGTCCGCTCTCTTCGTAGCTCCTCCTATTAGTCCCACATCGCTGCCTTAGACTGCTCATAGTGGGAGTAACATAGCTAGTAACATCACACATCTCAAGGTATTTTGGTGACATGGCATGCTAATAAATGAAGAAAGAGAGTGAGGTGGTAACTAGCTATGTTACCATAACATCACACAACTCAAGGCAAGATGAGTCTAGAACATAATAAATGATACAATGCATGACACCACATATAAGTTACTACCCACTATGTAGGTAGTAACCTAGACTAGTAATATGGCATATGTTACTAGTCTAAGTTACTCCCCACTATGACCAGCCTTATAAGAAGTTATGCCGATTTTTATATAGGTAGATTCCGTGGATTCCGACAAGCCGCCTGGGAAAAAGATGCATCACCATCATCGGGATGGAAATAACTTGTCGGGTACCAGCGGCTGGAACTCAACGTTATTTGTAGGCATTAGTGTAGGTTGTTCTCGAGGACGAACATATGTGCGGCAAGCTGCGGGACGTAGCGCGGCCAGCAAGGGGAGCAGCGTCGAAACAACAGTAGAGTATTATGAGCCACCATTGGAGGTAGTATGCGTATTCAAAATTTGGAAGTTTCCTACTCCCTTCAATTCTAAAAATAAGACATATAGTTTTTGGCACGAATATTACATAACGTACTTGAAGGCAAAGCTAGAGCAGATTTGGCCAAAATTACTCCTGATTAATTGACGTGAAAAAATAGAGGAGTTTACATTGGCTAAGTAAACATGAAAAAAAATTCTATAAAAATATCCATACAAGTGATACAATGCAATATATCTTATATTTTGAAATTTCTCTCAAAAAACTATATAGCTTATATCAAGGAATGGAGGGAGTATATTATTGAGATGCTTCTTTTTCAATATAATATATGAATAATTCTTTAAAAATAATAGGGAGTAATAATAATTAGTTAAAAATAAAATAGAGAGTAATAACAATTAGTTAAAAATAGAATAGCCATATTTAGTTATAATTTCAGGATTAATAAAATAAAAGGACTAACTTATGCAAATAAATGGCTCCATCAAATTTTACCGACGCACATGTATAATTAAGGTTTTTCTACCGATGCAACGTACGGGACTGGTGTAATTCAATACGTGCCGCTTTAGGACTTACCGTGAATCAAATTCCACCTACTTTATCGAGTACCCAACGCGTCCGTTGGAATTTTTCTTCACATCTGTTGATGTGGATAAAGTGGGAGAGCGTATTCGTGTGCGATGCCACGCCACACAGGACGGATCATGGAGTCTTACCTTCGTAATCCTTTTGCAAGTTTACGAAAAAAATTATCGCGTCGGACGCACTCTGAGAATATATTGTCGAGTATCTTTCTGCGGCTGATGGAATACTCCATTTCATCGGGTTGAGGTACTATAGTGAATAATATATTGACTCCCGATGGGAGTACATGATGAGCTATATATAACTCGAAGATATACATAGATTGATTAAGATTCTTCGGCTTTATTCTATATTGTCTTTTCAATTTTCTTTCCTTTTACTTCCATATTTCATCGGGTGGAGTATCCCCCAAGGCTACATCCGAATGTTTGCACTTGGGTGTAGGATCAACTTTTGTTATTTAACCAACTCTATATTTTCATCATCATTACTTCGTCTTATCAGAAGTATATTCAATACTGCTGATAACAGTAGCCCCCGAGCATATGGAACCCCGAGCATATGGACCATAGGCTCCCGATTTTTTACTTCTGACCATATATTGTCTTGGCAACTCGAAGACTTGTTCAATCATGACGTCGATGCTGACGAAAACCATGTGTTGTCGCCTCGGAAAGACACGACTGCTGATGGATCACTGTTTTGTGGATCTAAAATCTCTGCTCTCCCCCCACGTCGCACAAGTGGGACTCGCACGTTCTCCAACATTCTCGGCACGCTCGCAGTAACTTCCTTGTTTCCAAAATAAATTGTAAAATGTTTTTACCACTCTGCCACGTGTATGGCTAAGATCGACCCGCGCCAAATAATTTCTCGCACGAAGAAAAATGGAAGCTCAAAATTGTCTAGAAAGTGAGGGAGAAAAATGGAAGCTCAAAGTACCACATCCATTTTGAGCCTTCCGTACAAGCAAAGTGAACCATGGTCTGCTCAAAATCGCCCTTGAGGAAAACAAAAACAAGGCTCGTTGATAAAGCAGGAGAGTGTATCGCTCCGTCGACTCTAAGCAAGCCACAAACCGCTCACGATAACAAGGAATGAAACCCAAAGTTGATGAGAAAATGGCGGAAATATCCCTCGAACCCCTTGGAAAACCGGAAACTTGTAGTGCAATGGGAAAATAATACTCCGTAAGAGCAGGTCTAACAGACCCCGTAAAAGGGGCAAACCCGTATAATAACCGCCGATTTGAGGGTTTCGCGTCTACCCGGCCGTCTAGCACGCCCCGTAAAAACGGCCCCCGCATCGATTTTTGCTGTTTTGGACTACGGGGCGGGTCGTCGCCCCCTACTTGTGCGGGGTGGGAGCGGGGATAGTGGGCGAAACCACTATCCCAATTCCGAAAGCGCGCGCGGACATTTCAGTTGTCCCCATCCATCTTCCCCGCGCGCCGCCGCAGCCACCCCGCGCCGCCGCCGGAATCCGTCAGATCCGCGCTCCGCCGTCCGCCGAGCTGCCGACGCCCGCCGCACCTCCGCCGCACCCCGGCCGAAGCCCGCGCCTCCGCGCGCGCCGCCGCCGTCCAGCCGTGGTCTTCTCCGCCGTTTGTCGCCGGTGAGTATTCCGCCGCGTTCTTCCTCGTTACCGCCGGTAAATTGGTCGGATTTCGGGCTGATCTATGGTTCCCCGTGGTAGATGGCTTCGGAGGATGTGCACATGGCGGATTTGGAGGCGACGTCGACCGATTGGTCGTCGTCGGATTCCGATGATTCCGACATCGACGAGTTGCTCAACGACGACGAGACGGAGATGATGGTGCTCCTGTTCGGCTTGAAGCAAACGGAGGACCGCTTGAAGCTGCTGGATCAGCGGAAAGGATCCGTGATGGGGCGTATGTGCATTCCGCGGAACCGCGCGCTCGGCCACGAACAGCTGATGCAAGATTATTTCGCCGAGGTACCGACCTATCCTCCCCGCCTCTTCCGTAGACGGTACCGAATGCGTAGGTCTTTGTTCGAGAGAATCGTGAAAGATTGCGAGGCAAATTGCGATTATTTCAAGCAAAGAAGAAATGCTGCCCAAGTCATGGGATTTAGCCCATATCAAAAAATTTCTGCCGCCATGAGGGTTATTGCATACGGTATACCAGCAGATTATACCGATGAGTACCTTCGCATTGGTGTGCAAACAACCACGGATTGCGTGCGTATGTTTGCCAAGATGGTGATCAAGTTGTATGGAGAGCAGTATCTCCGAGCTCCAAATGAGGATGATACAAAAAGGCTCATGGAGATCAATGAAAAGAGGGGGTGGCCGGGGATGCTTGGTAGTTTGGATTGCATGCATTGGACATGGAAAAATTGTCCAAAAGCATGGCATGGAATGTATTGTGGCAAAAGCCGTGATGCTACCATTGTTCTTGAAGCTGTGGCCTCTCAAGACTTATGGATTTGGCATGCTTTTTTTGGATTGCCGGGGACACTCAACGACATCAACATCTTGAATAGATCCCCTTTGTTTGCAAGACTAGTTAGGGGTGAATCTCCACCTTGTAACTACAAAGTTATGAACAATGAGTACACCATGGGGTACTATCTCACAGATGGTATTTACCCTAACTATGCAACCCTTGTCAAGTCCATAAAAGAGAAAAAGGACAGGGCTTTGACAAGAAAGGAAGCTTGCTTCACCAAAAATCAAGAGGCATGCCGCAAGGATATTGAGAGAGCTTTTGGTGTCTTGCAAGCAAGGTTTGCAATTGTCCGGGGTCCTGCTAGGTTTTGGGACAAGGAAACTCTTGTTGATGTCATGACATGTTGTGTGATTCTTCACAACATGATCATTGAAGATGAAAGCGGTTTGAACTTGCCGTGTTTCTATGACAATGTTGGCACCCGAGTGCAGCCCGAGAGGAACCCTGATCGGATTGAAGCTTTTCTTGCAGCTCATCGAGGCATTGAAAATGCCGAGACTCATCACCAGCTCACCCAAGATTTGATTGATCACCATTGGCAGTTGCATGGCCAATGATTTATTACATTCATTTTCCATTCTTGTATGTGTGAAACATTCATTTCCTATTGTTGTATGTGTGAAACATTTGTTATTATTTGTTTAATTCTTGTTGACATTTCCGAAAAACATTATTGTAATAATTATGACGATTATTGTGTGATGCAAAACATTTATTTTATGTGAATGGTGTGTTGGTTCTAATATGCAATTTGTCAAAAAACCCTGTTTTGAGGGGTTGACAACTCGGACGAGCTAGCAGACCCCGTATACCCACCCCGGGGTGGGTATACGGGGTCTGCTAGCTCGTCCGAGTTTTCGGCCGGCGAAAACCCGATACAGGGCCCTCTACTCGCGTTATACGGGGCGAAATTATACGGGACCTGTTAGACTTGCTCTAATACGGAGTAGGACAGTTTACATGTCTGTAACTAGACAATGAACCAACGAAGAAAAGAACCGGGAGAGAGAAAAATGAAGGAACGGTTTTACTGTAACAGTCTACACTCACAAATCAAAAGCGTTGGCATGCCAACCCGTACTTCCACGGCTAACTAATTAATGATTCACCACGGAGCACTTCTTCCTGATCTCTCCCTGGCTTCCAGTGAGCACGTCGGTGTTGCCCATCTTTACCATGGAGACGGCAAAGTCGCCGAAGAACTCGTCCTTGAATGCGCCGGTGGCGTGGCGCTGGATGTAGGCGCGGGTGAATGCGTTCGTGAGCAGGGCGCCGTCGGAGTGGAAAAGGCCCCTCCGCTTGCTGACGAGCTTGAAGTAGTCGAGGTCGAAGGTCTTGAAGCTCCCGGGGTCCATCTCCACGAGCGTTGTGTTGTCGTTGAGGCTGGCGCACTTGCTCTTCAGCTTGGCCATGTAGAAAGGCTCCAGCGTGGGGTCGATGTCACTGGGGTTGACCCTGCCGGTGAAGTTGTAGAGACGGTCGGAGAAGGAGAAGCAGTGAGACGTCCCGATCGTGTGTGCGGCTGAAGCAGAGACAGAACATCCATGTCAATTGTTAGAAGACCATTTACAGTATTATTGGTGTACAGGGCCGTTCCTGAGATTTCAGGGGCCCGGGGCGCAACAAAAACCTAGGGCCCTAGAAGTCTGAAATAATTATTTATGCACGTATATATAAAATGATATGAATTAACATTTAGAATCTACATAAGCAATATTGATATCAAATATTCTTTACTTGCTGTTTTAAAAATTCAGTATTGCTAGATATAAAATGACTAATGATGGCATGTTAACAATCTACGTAGTCCCTCCATTTTAAAAGAATGTCGTGAATTTGTCTAAATTTAGATGTATTTAAATGCGATTAGATAAAAAAATTATAGAAATATGCTAGTACATCTAACTTAGATAAATCTATAACATCATTTTTTATGCCGAGAGAGTATATGTTTATATGATGAGCTTCATTTTGAGACAATAATGATCTTATTTTAATAGTCACTAATGATAGTAGTTTACGGAACCAAGGTCCTGCGGCAGATTAACTAGCCAAGTATGAGAAGCGACATCGTCTTATAGTGATTTTTGAGCAAGCCTATGTCCTTCTTTAGAGCGTGACTTCTCAAATTAAAGGAAAAAGGCCCACCCACTTAATCTCCTCACTGCTAATTAAAGGAAAAAGGCTGAATTGATCAAGGAAAAAAGCCCAACATAACTAAAGTGGAAAAGGATCCTGGAGCCCACTAAATAGAATAACGCTTCGTCCAGTCGTCCTCCTCTCGTGAACGGCACGACGGAAACTCTCTGATGTGCTGTAATGGCGCCGCCGGATGAACCTCCCCCGCTACTGCATATGCCTTAGCTAGCCAGGACCTTGGGCCCCCTTTGGGTTTGGGCCCGGGGCGGCCGCCCCGCCTGCCCCCCCTCAGGGCCGGGCCTGTTGGTGTAAAGCTTGGGTGGAAATATTACCGTCAATTACCTGAGAGGACGACGAGGTCTTTGATGTCAAGGTTCTTGGCGGCGAAGAGCTGGGTGAGCACGGTGATGTTAGCGGTGGGAGGGGGCAGTGCGTCGGTCTCGTTGGAGATGGACACGCTGCCGTCTCGCCGTCCCAAAGGAACTTCCCAGAATGGCCCCTTGCTCTGGAGAAGAAAAACAACGAGCAGCATTGAGGATTTTGCTTCGTCACGCACGTACTGCCATTTGCAGTTCTCTTTTTTTTTTTTTGCAAAGTTGGGTAGTTCTCTCACCAGCCAGACAGCATCCCTGGCAATGAGCGTGAGCACGTCGGCGCAGGAGACGGTGTCGGGGCAGGCCTTCTCCACGGCGGCTTTCACCCTCTCCACGAAGTCGAAGCCGCGCAGCGTCTGGTTTGGTAGCGCGTCCTTCTCCGCCGTCTTGTTCGCCGAGTCCAGCAGAACCGAGCCGTCGCACCCCTGCATACATTCATCCACGTTAGACGCTGGTCACGAACCTGCACACACACAAAAGCTCAATGCACAGCGAGACAACGAAGGCAGACGAACCCTGACGAAGCAGTCGTGGAAATGCATCCTGAGGAGCGGCGCGGCCAGGCTGGGCGCGAGGGAGAGCGCCCTGACCATCTCCTTCCGGACGACCTCCTCCACGCTGGGGCACGACTCACTGTAGAACTTCTCCTGCAGCTGCGCCGTCGCGCACGACGCCGCCACCGCCGCGAGCAGCAGCGCAACCATCACACCCCTCGTCGCCATTGTTAGAAGCCAAATAGCTTTGCTTATTCCTTTGCTGTGCAAGGACGACGGTGGCTAGACAAGGTAGCTAATCGAGGGAAGCTTGAACTGCTGCTGCTGCTGCTGAATCGGCGCCGAGGAAATTTATAGAGCAGGTCTGTCCCCACGCCTGCATGTGGTAGCTGTCTTCCGAAGCAGCAGGTAAGTTCGCATGGTTTAATGAGTTGTTCCTTCCGTTGTTTGCACCTTGCGGAATCTTTGCCGTTGCAGGTACATTGCGGCCACCGTATGTATAATTGGAGGCGGCCGGGACGGGCCAGCCAGACGGAACCACATCAGCTCATCAACTCATACTAACTTTGTGATAAAAAAGTGGAGTAAATTCGTTTCCAATAGTTTCAGTCGACAACGGCTCCGAGCAAGTGTACTCAATGCCACCTACCGGTAGTTCGCTGAGATGGAAATCTCACGATCAGTATATTGTACAGGTAGCATGATGCTATGGTCCGACATATCTGTACTTTTCCTTTTGACATGCCACATATCTATACTAGTCTTGGGTGTCCATGTACTGTCTTCTACGGTGAACTCATCATAGCATCCCTGAACCCGATCATTCTCAAGCCTAGGCTGCTTCAAGGCCAAGTAAGGTACAATATAATACTTCTTAATTACAATCTCCACTGGAACACAAAAAAATTCAACGATGATTAGCTCTTGCAAATTATCAAATTTAAAATGTTACTCGGATTTTTGATAACTTCAATCCGGATTACGAAGTAGTATAGTATTTTTTTTCCTAGAAAATCTAGGTTTATCGAACCTTGGGAAATACTTGTTGTTGGTTAAGGAACATCTCTTCTCGAATCTTCATCAACCTCATCATCAACAACTTCTGCTAGTTCAATCTATGAGGGTATGATTTGTTACCTCTCCTCTCACATGTGATTTTGGTTTTGTGCATTGTTTTATATACGCGTTCACCACGATGGTACTAGAGTGGTCTATGCGTAGATTAATAAGACATGATAAACAAACCTACTTTCTGAAGCTACTTATTAAGATGTAAGTTTCGACAGAAAAAAATTAAACGGATTTGTTTCTAGAAATAAGATATCCATAGAAATCGTTTGATATCTGCCTTAAAAACCCTTAAGGCCTACTCGAAACACTGGGCCGTGAACAAAACGAGACGCCCTCGGGCAGATCGATCTAGATACCGAGATGTACATCGCAGCTGACGTCGAGAACCCTAATAATCCCGGTGGCGGCCTGCAGGGCGTGGCGGCGGCGCCGGAGCCGGACGAGCAGAGCCAGTTCGACCTGGTATGCTGCATGTTGTGCATTGCGTGCACGGTCCTCGCAGCCTCCGCCAGCCTGGTGGTGCTCTTCTGTCTCTCCGCCCACGCCTCCACCATCCTCCGGGTCCTGGCCGGCTTCGGCCTCGTCGTCGGGATCATCGGCCTCGCGTTCGGAGCCTGCTTCTGCGCCCACGTCGCCCTCACATGTATCCACGGGAACTCCGAGGGGACGCGGCAAGACGAGGCCCCGCGCGTTGCGGCTTAGGGGGCATGCGATAGAAACTTCAGATCCGTCTGATCAGCATCTAGCCATCTAGCTAGCTAGATGGAACTATTTCAAAAAAAAAAAGCTAGCTAGATGAATCACCACGAAAAGACGAAAGCAACATGCATCTATAATCTCCCGCCTAAAACACAAAGCATGACTATTCTAGAGACCTCTTACAACAGCGCCCAACGCAGGTCCAAGGTCCCCACCTCCTTCCGTCGCTGGAGCCGCAAACAGAGGAGACGGGGCCCGTCGATTTCTAGTCGGAGACGAAGAAGACAGGCAGATGGCGGCGGCTATGGTGAAACCCTAGATCACCGTCTTCTTACTAGCGAGGGAGAAAAGTTCTATGTACTTAGTGTCCTTCAAAACAATATTTGTACTACTTAGAGTAAGTGCTACGTCTATCGTTAGAATAATTTTTTGGAACCAGATTTCCATTAATACGCCCCCAACCGAGTTCCCATTTTTCTTGTATCAAACATTCCTTGTTTGATGGTTTTTTGAATTAACAAAAAATATAGCACTCTTTCTTTCCATTGTCATCTTTTAAGAAAAAACCACATATTTATGACATCCAGTTCCTTGCTAGCAGCGAGACGAGTTCCATTCTAACAATTTCGAGAAATAGAATCTTGTTGTGTTTTGTTGAGGTCCATTGTAGATATCACAAAATTTCAGTTATTAGATGAATCAAGGAATAGAACTACACACTAAAGATCACAGAAGTTATACTCCAAAGTTTTGTCATGGAAATATTGTTAGATCCTAGGAACAACTAGTGTAGATCGATTCGGGGTAGCAACTATCTCCATAAAGAATAAGTGCTATGTAATGTGAGAGGGAGAGGGAGATGTGAGGGAGAGAGGGTTACCTTCTCTCTGCGAGCATGTTTCATCGTTACAGCTCAATTGCCGATAGAATCAGACAGCTACAATACACTTCTCTGTTTTGAAACAAATTCTTTTACTTTTCCGCCTCTTATGATCCAGGATAGGTAAGACTTTCCCTTAAACCCATGCCGGCTACGTGTTCCTTGAACACGCTGGGTGGTAAGCCTTTCGTTAGCGGATCCGCAAGCATATCTTTTGTCCTTATATGCTCGAGACTTATAGTTTGATCCTGGACCTTGTGTTTCACAACATAATACTTAACCTCAATCGGTTTCGTAGCTGTACTCGACTTGTTGTTGTGAGCATAAAATACTGCAGGCTCATTGTCGCAGTACATCTTTAGTGGTTTGTCAATACAATCTACCACTTTCAAGTCGGGTATAAATTTCTTTAACCATAATGCCTGCCCCGTGGCTTCATAACATGCTATAAATTCTGCATACATCGTGGATGATGCAACTATGGTCTGTTTGGAGCTTCTCCACGAAATAGCTCCCCCTGCGAGGGTGAATACATATCCAGATGTGGATTTTCTATCATCTTTATCCCCCGCAAAATCTGCATCTGAATACCCTCTTATTTCTAGGGAATCAGATCTTCTGTATGTTAGCATGTAGTTCTTTGTGCCTTTCACATAACGCAATGCCTTCTTTACCATTTTCCAGTGTTCAAAACCTGGATTTTCTTGATATCTACCGAGTACTCCGGTGATAAATGCTAAGTCAGGGCGAGTGCACACTTGTGCATACTGTAGGCTTCCAATGGCCGAAGCATATGGAACCGCTTTCATTTGATCGAGCTCGTATTGATTTTGGGGACTTTGATGTTTCCCAAAACTGTCGCCCTTGACTATAGGGGCAGGTGTGGCACTGCACTTATGCATATTATACTTACTTAGAATCTTTTCTAAATAAGCCTTTTGCGATAGTCCTAATACTCCATTGTTTCTATCTCGGTGAATTTCTATGCCCAAAACATATGACGCTTCACCAAGATCTTTCATATCAAAATTTGAGGACAAGAACTTCTTTGTCTCTTGCAGTAGACTAACATCACTGCTGGCAAGCAGAATATCATCCACATACAAGATTAGGAAAATATATTTCCCACTTTTAAACTTTGCATAAACGCAATTGTCCTCAATATTTTCTTTAAATCCAAATCTCTTAATTGTTTCATTAAACTTTAGATACCACTGTCTGGAGGCTTGCTTTAATCCATAAATGGATTTCTTTAGGCGGCATCCCATTTCTTCCTTGCCTTCCATGATAAAACCCTTGGGTTGTTTCATGTAGACATTTTCTTCTAAATCCCCGTTTAGAAATGCCGTCTTTACATCCATTTGATGCAACTCTAAATCAAAATGTGCAACTAGTGCCATTATGATTCTGAAGGAATCCTTACATGAGACCGGAGAAAATGTCTCATTGTAATCTATCCCTTCTCTTTGTGTAAATCCTTTTGCCACAAGTCGTGCTTTGTACTTTTCTACATTCCCATTGGAGTCATATTTTATTTTGTACACCCATTTGAAGCCTACTGTTTTGGCTCCTTTAGGAATATTTTCTAAGTCCCAAAAATCATTGGCACTCATCGATTTCATTTCGTCTTCCATGGCCTCCACCCACTTTGATGAGTCAGGGCTTCTCATGACTTCTTCATATAAAGTGGGATCACCTTCCATAAGAGCCTGTTCTCTGTGTTCCTCAACTTGTGGCTCAGCTTCGAAATGGTTCATGGTTCTCCTGACGGACAGGTTCCGAATTTTCACTCATCGTTGTCATGGGTGGAGTCACAACAGGCGCTTGCACCACAATCGCAGGGATCGTCGGTACAGGTGCACATGGTAGCGCAAAAAATGGCTCCTGAGTCATCGGATTAGGTGCATGCACCCTCTTCTCCTCAAGATCAATTTTCCGAGCTACCATGCTCCCCCTCATCATTTCGTCCTCTAAGAAGACAACATGTCTCGTTTCCACAAACTTTGTGTATTTCTCTGGACAGTAGAAACGATAACCTTTTGACTTTTCAGGATAGCCAATAAAATGGCAGCTGACTGTTTTGGTATCTAACTTTGCGATATTTGGATTGAATACTTTGGCCTCAGCAGGGCTCCCCCACACTTTCAGGTGGTTTAGAGAAGGCACTCTCCCTGTCCATAGCTCATACGGCGTTTTGGGCACCGATTTGCTTGGTACTCTGTTTAGAATGTGAATAGCGGTTTTTAACGCCTCAATCCACAATCCCAATGGTAGGGTGGAATAGCTCATCATACTGCGCACCATATCCATAAGGGTACGGTTGCGCCTTTCAGCTACCCCATTCTGCTGAGGTTCGCCCGGCATCGAGTACTGGGCGACTATTCCAGTCTCCTGTAGGAACCTTGCAAAAGGTCCAGGGACTTGGCCATATGGAGTATGTCGACCGTAGTACTCCCCTCCACGATCAGACCTGACTATCTTTATTCTTTTATCATGCTGATTTTCAACTTCAGCTTTGAATATTTTGAATTTATCCAACGCTTCTGTTCTTTCTTTTATTGGATAAATATAACCATATCGGGAGTAATCATCCGTGAATGTTATGAACGAATCATAGCCATCCACACTTTTCACAGGAAATGGTCCACATATATCGGTGTGAATTATTTCTAGTGTTGTTGTGCTTCGATTTGCACCCTTTTTAATTTGCTTTACAAATTTTCCTTTAATGCAATCGATGCACTGTTCTATGTCTGAGAATTCTAATGGAGGAAGAATATCATTTTTAACAAGTCTTTCTATTCTCCCCCTCGAAATATGGCCTAAGCGACAATGTCATAATTTCGATGATTCATCAGTTCTTTTTCTTTTGTTTTGTTTTTTTTCCGACGCGGATACTTGCTCATTCACTTTACACACATACAATACTTTTTCACGCAAGGATAATAAATAAAGCTCATCATGGAGTAAAGCAACCCCACATAAGTATTATTGCACTATATGGCACACTTGTCATGTCCAAAATAACACTGACAACTGTCTTTATCCAAACGTGATACACTAATCAAATTTCTGTGTAAAGAAGGAATAACTAAAACATCTTTAAGCAGAATGATTAAGCCATCAGCTAACTCCAAAAGGATGTCACCAATAGCTTTAAATTCTCGTTTAACTCCATTCACGAATTTAATGCATCTTTCACTTCTATGCGTAGTCCGCGTCGAATGGAATCTCTGTAAAGAATTTGCAACATGAGCAGTTGCACCTGAGGCAATCCACAAGTAGATTTCAAAAACTGTGTATACATGGATTCATTTACAAAGGAAACTAAATTGTTATCTTTGTTTGCCATTAGTTCCTTTAGACAATTAGGACAATATTTCTTCTAGTGTCAAGTATTTTTGCAGTGAAGACACTCATCTTTGTTCACTGAGATTGGCTTGTTCTGGTACTGCTGATGCTGCATTTGGCCTTTTCCATATGGCTTGGAACGAGAGCCATTGTTGATTTGTGTGAAATTCCTTTTATTATTGTCCTTCAAATAATTTAGAGAAACTCCATTTTGTTCTTTGAACCTATCCTCCTCTTGCACACACATAGCTATAGTCTTTTCTATGTCCCACTTTTCAGGAGACATGTTGTAATTGACAACAAAATTTTCTAACTGTGCTGACAATGAAGTCATGACCAAGTGAACAAAAAGTGCAGGCTTCAGCTCCAAGTCATCATCCGTGGGCTTCAGCTTTGCATTCAGGTTGCTCATCCCGAGGATGTGCTCCCTCATGCCATGTGCACCTCCAGTGTACTTCTCTGTACCAACTGCTTCAGAATGGGTTGCATATGTCTTTGAAGAACCAGTGAACTGGCTCTTTATCTTTCAAGATACTCCCTTACGGAAGCACACTCTGCAATTGAGCTCACAATAGCGTTCTCAATTGTATTCTTTATAAATGGCACTTAGCCACTTTTATACTGCCATGCAGTATCATCATGGAGGATGGTCTCTTTTCTTTTTCTGACATGCATCATCATCATCCTTGTCATCTGACCGGCTTTGTGGGTTGCGGTGTTTCAAGCACCCAGTCCACCTCAGCACAAAGGCGAAATCCACCTTCTTCCTCCACTCAGTGTAGTTGTCCCATCTGAGGGTGGGAACATCCTTGATGCAGCTCATCAAGTAGTACCCTCCTTTAAACCACAATGAGTGAGAACAGTACAATTGCATATTATAATCCAACGTTGGTCTGAATTAAGACATGCAACTGTTAATGCAAATAAAACTATATCACCGTTGGGCAGAAATAGAGATAAATGCAAATATCATTGCAACAAAAACATGATCATGCCATTAATAAGGTTGGTCATAAATGACAGAATCATAATTGTTTCAACAATCACTTTTTATCAACTTTTAAATTCTAATCATCATTTTTGCATTTTTCAAATTTAAAATGCATCTTTAACTATTTGCAGTGGAAACTTTGAATTCAAACTTCAAACTTTAAACTTTTCAGAGGCATAAATTTTTACTTTTTAATTCCTGAACAAATATTTCATTGGTCCTATTTATTAAGAAAAAATCTGGACAAAAATTGGCCAAAAAACAGCCCAAAAATGCCTAAAAATTACTCTAGAAAATAAATAAAAAACAGAAAAACCGTAAACTGTGCAGGGCCCAAAAACTCACTGCGCGGCCCACAGCCCCCGCGAGCGAGAAAACTTTGTGCGTAACTTTGTGGCCTGCTGGCCGCGGCCTAGGGCCCACCAGCGACCTGCCCTGCTCGCCACACCCCCCAACGCTCCGGACGTCCATCTCCATCGGACGGCCATCCGCGCTAATAGGGGGCATAAGAGGGCGTATGTTCGAGGGAAACCCTAACCCTAGCCCCATTAGCCCCAGACCCCCTCTCTGTCTGTGTCTCCAGCGGCGGGAGGATGACGAGCGACAGCTGCCAGCGCGGCGACGACGCCAAGCGCACCACATCTGCGGCTCGGCTGTCCTCCCCACCTCCATTCTTTTCCCATTTCTGTTCCTCCTTCCAACCGAAAATATTGACGGCCACGCGCGGAGCTGCCCATGGTGAAGAGAACGGCGGAGCCCCCTGTCCCCCTTGCCGACTGCGCATGCACCCAAGGGTGGGCGCACCGCCGTCAAGCGGCGCATAGGCGGTTTTATTTTCCTTTCCCAGCGCCACGGCCAAACAGCAGCAACAGTGGGTGGGGTCGGGGCGCGGCGGCGCTACTTTGCCAGCGAGCCCAAGGCCCTGACCGGTAAGCCTTTTTCTTTTCCCTTTTCAAAGTAGGGTTAGGGATTTCGGGGACGATCTAGGGTTCGATTTTTTGTTTCGATTTCTTTTCTACCGAAAAGAAGATCTACAACTAGTAGCTCTGATACCATTGTTAGATCCTAGGAACAACTAGTGTAGATCTATTCGGGGTAGCAACTATCTCTGTAAAGAATAAGTCCTATGTACTGTGAGAGGGAGATGGATATGTGAGTGAGAGAGGGCTACCTTCTCCCTGCGAGGAGGAACCTGACGGCGTCGACATGGTGGCGACGACGGTGGCGTGAGCGATGCAGAGGCGGCGGTGGTGGAGCTTCCCGTCGGCACAACACTAGACCTAGATCGGTAGGTGGTGTTGGTGGGGCGTACGACTATGCGGTGAACCTCGCACTGCGTGCGTCCGGTCCCCACATGTCTATATAGCGCGATGACAGGGGGCCACCAACGAGTATGCGGTTGGGCGCCACCGATCACGGCGCAGACAAGGTCCACGTTGAGCCGTTGGCCGGGCTCGAACGTGCGGGAGATCATCCTAACAAATATAACTACACATAAGTAATCCTCTAAACAGGTTTTCTCCTCTGTCGAGGGTACTCCTCGGCAATGCCCTCCGATTGGGGCTTAGGGTTGATGGAATCATGTAGGCTGACACGAGACATCGGTTCACAGACAAGCGGGGAGAGCGATTTACCCAGGTTCGGGGCCCTCGATGAGGTAAAACCCTTACGTCCTGCCTGTCTGATCTTGATTATGAAAATATCGGGTTACAATGGGGTGCCGAAGGTTTCGGCTGTGATCTCGTCGAGAGGCTAAGTGCTACGGTGACCTAGCTCTGGACTTATGGTGGCTAAAGTTGCTAAGATTGATTGTGTCCCTCGGCAGCCCCTCTCCTAGCCATTATATAGGGGGTCAGGTCTCAAGAGATCTGCCCGGGTACGACTAGGTTTACAAAAGACCTAGCTCTAAACTTTCCTTGTTCGGTTCCTCTCCGTCTTGTTCTTCAAGGAATCTTCTCCAGCACCGCCTAGTGGCCCACCTTGCCATCGGGTGTCTTCATTGGCCTCCGGTTGGGCCGTACAGGATAGGGCACGTTACTCGAAGGGTAATGCCCACGTCAGTAGCCCCCGAGTGTCTAGCCGAAGATATTTCGGGTAGAGACTAAAGCATGCCTCCACCGAATGTTCTTCTCTCTTGACAGTTCTTGTCCATCTTGTTACTGCACCATCTTCTTCTATCGGGTGTGCATCCAGCGCTCCCGATGGGAGTAGCCCCTGAGTCTAGGTACGGATTCTTGCAATCCGTGCGTAGACTCAAGTTGTGCCACTCGAATGTCTTCTTCTGCCGAAGTTTTCTGCAGGTCTTCATAGGTCATCCGATACATTTGCACCGGAGCTTCAATTTTCCAAGTAAGATTTTAATGCGTAAAGGATATTGCCCAGTCTTATGGCCGATGGCAAAACATCGTTACCTACACGAAGTCCCCGGGCATGATGGGAGTGCAAAAGTTTATCGGGTGGCGTAACCCCGGGAGTAACCCCGAGTGCAGCACGGGTGCTTGTGACCGGGTGAGACTGAGCATTCCGTCCTTCTTCCAAATATTTCTTCATCCTTCTTGAAAATCTTCGAGTTCGTTTATCGGGTGCGCGTCCAGCGCTCCCGATGGGAGTAGCCCCGAGTCTAGGTACGGATGCTTGCAATTCGTGCGTAGACTCAAGTTGACCACCCGACGGTTTTGGTTTCTCCTCGGATGCTTCCGGCGAGCTTCACGACGTCACTGATGACGTAACCATTGCTATTGTTTGATTGACAAGACGTGACCTGACGGGCCCACCCTAGTTCTGCGTAGGCAGTTTTTTAGGAAATGACCGGTGCATGCGCATTGACCGAGGCGCCTCCTCGATTTCCGCACATCGTGGGAATAATGGGCCGCCGGTTCCGTTCTCTTAAGAGCGACACGTGTCACTACAAGAAAAGTTCTGATAGACAACGTCCCAAAATCGTCAACTAAGGGGCATTTTTCGTCGCCTATGGACCTAACCCGACGATATGGGTTCTGTTGTGGAAACTGCGTCAGGCAAAGTCCAACGACGATTTTTTCGGTCCGTCGCGCTTGGGCGCCCTTCCGCCACGGAAAATCGGACCGTTGCGGAAGTGTTTTCGGGAGCCCGTTGACTGCTGACGTCATGCAAACTGACACGTGGCGACGCCGTTAACGCAGTTAACGGCGTTAACCGGCTGAAACCCCGTGGTAGATGGTAGGCCCACACGAGGCCTGCCACGTCTTAAGCGGGCCGGGCCAGATGACATAGTTTGACCGGTCAACTATATAGCTGGGCTGGTCCATTAGTTACGTGGGCCGGGCCTAACCTCTAATGTTGACTGGTCAAAAGTTAAATGGGCCGGCCCATTTAACATGTGGGTCCCCCTTACAAGAATGGGCCGGCCCAAGCAAGTGGGCCGGGCCAAAAACACAGGTGGGTCCCACTATCCTATTAAAAGGCCGGCCCATTTGGTGTGTGGGGTCCACCATATAGCAAGTGGGCCGGCCCAACAAGTGGGCCGGGCCAAAAACACATGGTGGGTCCCACTATCCTGTTAAAGCCGGCCCATTTAGTATGTGGGGTCCACCATAGCAAGTGGGCCCAAAAACACAGTGGGTCCCACCTTCCAGTTAAAGGGCCGGCCCATTTAGTATGTGGGGTCCACCATATAGCAAGTGGGCCGCAAGCTAGTGGGCCAAAAACACAGTGGGTCCCACATTGTTAATGGGCCGCCCATTTGGTATGTGGGGTCCACCATATAGAAAGTGGGCCGGCCCAACAAGATAGTGGGCCGGGCCAAAAACACAGGTGGGTCCCACCTTCCTATTAAAAGGCCGGCCCGTTTACCATGTGGGACCACCATATAGCAAGTGGGTGGCCCAACAAGATAGTGGGCCGGGCCAAAAGCACAGTGGGTCCCACTTTCCTGTTAAAGGGCCGGCCCAATTAGTGTGTGGGGTCCACCATATAGCAAGTGGGCCGGCCCAACAAGATAGTGGGCCGGGCCAAAAACACAGGTGGGTCCCACTTTCCTCTTAAAGGGCCGGCCCATTTAGTATGTGGGGTCCATCACAAAAGCAATTGGGCTGGCCCAACTAAGTAGTGGGAGGGGTCCACCTAAAAGCAAGTGGGCCAGCCCAATTAGAGTGTGGGGTCCACCTTCAATCAAATGGGCTGGCCCAATAAGTAAGTGGGCCAGCCCGTTTAGTTGCTGTTTATATGCCGGCATAATAGGCGCTATAGGAATTTGCGGGCAGGCACATATGTGATTTCGCTTAATTGGGCCGTTTAAGGGATGGGAATTCGTGATTTAGATACTGAGAATATTTACGCAGCATTGATTTCTGTCGGATAGCCTCACTTACCACAAGCACCAAAGAAAAAATGCGCGAAAGAACTATAAAAACTAACTAAATATTACATCAGCTGCAAGGCATTGAAAAAATATTACAGAACCCAGAGAAATTGAATGGTAATTAAACCTAGCAATACAAGAAGCGATCCGGCAATCTTTTAAGTTGTCCATGCAGCACCTATATCTGAAACAAAGACATTACAAGTTAAGACAGCAACAATGGAAAGGCAAAGACACTACAATATTGTTTGGCAAAGAATTTGGAACTCATCATTTCGTCGTTATAACAAGATCATTGTAATGCGCACAATAAGCAAACAAAGAGTGCATGCCGCATACCAACAGCCAATATAACAGAGCATGTTAGAATGAAACAGCAGACTTACTACTGTCGAGTCCCATGCAAACCAACATGTTCAGGGTGTACAAAATTGGCATGAACAACATAGTAGCAGGCTATAAATTTTGTAACAACGACTGAGCAAGATGAAGTTATGATGGCTACATCTACAGAGCAGGGAATGTAAACCAAAAATAGAAGTTACGATGGCAAAAGCTAAAGAGGAGGGAATGTGAACCAACATGTGCCAAGTGCAATTACTTCATTTTGGCCGTGAACTAAATAATACTCCTGAACTTATAGTGAAGGGGATGCAAATCAAGATGTTTCGGGATATAAACTTGTAATGAGCAACACATAGAGGATAGTTAATGCTGGAGCTTAGGATGGACCAGATACAGAATATAGTGGGATCACCTGTGAACTTGTATAAGAGGGAATGCAAACCAATATGTTCAGCTTTCCATATGTGAGCGTCATGCCAAGTCAGAGAAACAAGTCAATAATGCAGCTTTTGAAGAACAAGATGGCACGCAAAATTATTATCTAGTAGTATGACAAGTTTATTTGTACTACAGGCTAGATAGCAGAGTGATAGCATGCCAAACTAAGTCCTTACTTTGTTAGCTTACAATGAACTAGATACAAAACAATGGCATCACCTGTAGTACAGGGAATGCAAGCCAACATGTTCATGGAGTAAAAAATTGGCACAAACAACATAGTAGCAGGCCATAATTTTTGTAACAACGACTGAGCAAGATAAAGTTATGATGGCTAGATCTACAGAGCAGGGAATGTAAACCAAATATAGAAGTTACGATGCCAAAAGCTATAGAGCAGGGAATGCGAACCAACATGTGCAATTACTTAAAATTGGCCATGAACTAAATAATAGCAGGATGTTACTATAATACCTATAATTTTTGTAACAACGACTGAGCAAGATAGAAGTTATGATGGCTACATCTACAGAGCAGGGAATGCAAACCAAAATGTTCAATCGCTTAAAGTTAGCAATGAAGTAGAAAATAGCAAGATGTTACGGTCATAGCTAGGAATGAACTAAAAGAGCTTCAGACAAACAAGCATCTGAACCCAGAACATGGCGCTAAAACAAGGGACTTACATTAGGAGAAGCACTCTGTGGGAGTCACAGCAGATCTTCCTGGGGTTGATAGATCCGGTGATGAAGTACGCTACATGTGCTACTTGGGGTTGGAGAGACGGCCATTACACTTCATGGTTACTCATCTCATCTGCAAAAACGTAACGGCGCGTCGTTAGCACAAACAGATTCCCCCAAGATTAAACAAGAACTTGCAGGCAAGCAATAGAAAAGCGACAGTAGAAGAGTTTAGATCATGCACGGCGCCGGTGAAGCAGATCCGGTTCATGCACAGCGGTGTCGGTGAGCAAGATCCGATGCGGTGGACGACGGATCCGGCGAAGCGGCTCCGGTGGGGTGGACGATACCGCAGCTGAAGCGACTGCGGTAGACTGCTGGATGAGTATATGGTTTCGAGGTTCGGCGGGGATGATCCGGTCCGGTTGATGACGGCGTCGATGAAGCGGCTCCGGCAGGCAGCCGGATGACGAGGATCGCGAGGGCTCGGGTAGGCCAGGGAAGTCCGGCGGGGATGTTCCGGTGCGGTGGTCGTGGAGGTGGGAGAGAGAGGGACTTGGGAAGTTCCGGTGGGTGGTCTCAGAGGAGAGAGTGAGGGAAATGAATTTTTTTTCGGGGAGTTTCGGAGCTAGGGAGGTGGTGATCGAAAAAAATGACGGGTAGACCCCCCACCAACCGACTTATGCATGGACATTGTTGTCATCTTTACGAGGGTAGAATGGGAAGTTAGAGGCGTGTGAAATATTTGTATTTTTCGAGCGGGAAGTTTTGCCGCTGGAATGAGATTTCGAATTTGGCTATAGTCCAAGTAATACAAAAATATGAGACCGTACTAGTACGGTCAAGTGTCACATCAAGTCATCATCACGTTGAAAATCGGTTACCACGAGCATAATCATGATATATCTTGAAAATCAATTTTGAAAAGCCCTTCTGAAATATTTCGGGATTGGTACTAGGAGATTTTGCAGCTTGACTAAGTAATTTTTTTTCTTCGAAAAGGGGATATGACCCCAGCCTCTGCATCGTGGTGATGCACACGGCTTTTATTAATAATCCAGTCGCAACAAATGTATGTTTTTTTTTGCAAGGAGCAACAAAAGTATGTTGTACAGATGGTCCAAGTAATATAGACTCGTGATTGTAATATAAGGCCAGGGGTAGACCGGAACCATATCCTCTAACGTAGAGATGACAAGTCAGGTAAGCACAGTGCTTAAGTAGTGCAAAACGTAGAAGAAAAATCAGGAAAATGTAACAAATACTGTACGTATTTACTGTAGCAACCACTGTATATTTTTACTGTATAAAAAATCGTATAAATATTTAAAAAAGATAGTCATAATTTTGATTGTTACTAATTATCGTAAATGCATATGGCTTACATATATTATGGAAGTTAATTTAGATCAAATTAGACGTAATCATGTAGATGTGGAGAAGGAAAATTAGAGAGGTGTAGCTTACCCGACTTGTCTATTGCACGTTAGAGGATCTACTTCCGGGGTAGACCATGCTACTTAGACTACTCATAGTGGGAGTAACTAAGGAGTATTAACATAGAGCTGGTTGTGGTAACTAGCTATGTTACCATAACACTTTTCAAGATAGAATGAGTCTACATACTAACTAAAACAATCATGCATGATAGTACTACATCTAAGTTACTATGCATTATGAAGGTAGTAACATAGAGTAGTGTCATATGCATGCGGAAATTCAATTTGGCTCCCGGGTGCATATGCTCCCTCTACCAAAAAATCATATTTTAAAATGTCGAAAAAAATTAGCAAAAAATTTACATGTACATATTCATAATATATGTTCGTTCGTCAAGTTTCACGAAAAACCAATATTTTTTGTGGTCTATGTAAAAAAGAGAAAACTTATCTTGTGAAAAGCATTATTTTTAGTACTGTGTTTTATCTTTTTACACACGTCACACGACAAGTCGCAACTTTTTAAGGGCGTAGCACGAGAAGATGTACATGCGAATTTTTTGTTTCATTTTTTTGAAATTCAAAATATGTGTAAGATGCATTTCAAAATGGAGGGAGCATATGCTCCTATGTTTCAAAACACCAGTCCCGCATGCGCATGACACTACTATACGGTCACATCAAGTCATAATCACAACCAAAATCAGTTCCCATGTACAAATATTTTGGATTTTATTGGCGGGAGATTGTAGCGCTTGACAGATATTTTCAATTTAGCTGGCGCTAAAAAAATACTGTACTAGCAAAATTGGTAGCTTACTGTAGTACTGCCTCCTTTCAGGGATACAAGGACAAGGACCAATCAACTAAAATAATGTATGAAAATGGTCACCAATGGGCCAACTAATAGTTATACTTTTCCCATGCAGCGCAATATAAAAAATACTACAAATCAGATTAAACCTTGATTAAATATTGGTGCATCCAATCCATTCAGTTTTCATTTAATCCACATCACCAAGGAAACAACCACCAGGTACATAACAAGTGCAGATAGAAGCACCAACAAAATAGTTCAGCATCACAAACCCTTTCACACAACCAAGGGACACCTTTGACTGTCAGTGTTCACTGTGGTATTCAGCATCTCCCACACTTTCTCAGGATGTTGCCCAGGTGGGCTTGACTTGCTTCTAATCCTGCAGTTATACGGTGGATGACTACTCTTTGTGCAGCCACTATTGCTCGTTCCTCTTTGAGTAGTTCCTCGAGAACATAAAAAGACAATGACTTGGACCTCAACCTGCGCTTGGGCTTTGACTTGGACTTGGACCTCGACAAATTAGTTGTGAACCCAGCATTACGCAGGAATGTGTTGTTGGCTATACCATGACATTGTAGTACCTTGGAAAATGAATTCAGACATTCTTCCTGGGTTTTTTCTATACCATCTTTCTTTGGTTTTGCCAGCTCCACTTTCATGTCAGACTGAGGAGTTTTCAGTTGTTACACATGTGTAAGAGAAGAGATTATAATGTGAAGACATGTGTATGAACTACCTCTAATAATCCTACAAACTGGCATGGCTGATTACCGCATATACATTTTAGTAAGAGCATGTTACATCATATTGACATGTCTTCTATTGCTAACACGTAATAGCAGGACTATAAAAATATGCATGGATCCATGTGTAGAATTCGTAATGTGCATGATATTGCTGAGAAGTATATAAGTGAATTGTACTAGCCCTTTCCAGCAGTTCAGACATTTGGTTGTGTTGGCTAGTGCATGAAGCTTGACAAATATGACAAGATATTTCTGAATACAATTGAAAACCATAACTGACATTAGTAGAGAATACTTACAATAACACTCTGTGCAAAATGTCCAGTCAAACCATTTCTGCTCGTCTGGCACACCTTGAATTGCTCAAGTAGACTCATCTCTCTGTCTGTACTCTCACAGTATGCTTGCCTTGCCTTCTGATATTTTCGCAAGAGAAAATATAAATTAGTTTCACAACCACGTCACATGCCGACATGCGACAATTGAAAGTTTTCAAAAAAAATATAAATAAAACAGAGACATCAATTTACGATGTATATTGTGCATCTATAAATTCTAAATGATTTACTAATTTAAATATAGTTGTACAGATAACATTCCTTACCATACAGTAGAGGTGTCCAATCAAGCTACGAGATCCTGTACGCTGTTGTAAACGTACATTATTACGAGCACGCATGTTACTTCGAGCGATGAACTACAAATGAAGACTTGTGAGACACATGCTTAAAAAGGAATCAGTAATGTGATCTTGTCTCACTGTCTTCACAGAACATACCAAATTCTTTTGAGCAGACCAATACTCAACAAGATCACACCATTGATCATCAGTCATCTGTAGTATAGGAGAGGTTGTTGGAATATCGCTAGGAGTCCTCCCAGCAAAGTATCTCATCTTTAGCCTATGGCGCTCCTGGCGCAACGCTGAAGAGAATATGCTCCTGATAACAGTGATTACATTCTTCATGTCATCATCAAACTCAAGACATGTCTGTTTACAACAATGGGAACCGTTCATGTGTTAGATAGCTAGCCAACAGAAAGCTAGAGGGAATGTGAACGAGCAACATGGTATTGTTTACGAAAATGACTTACATGTAACATGTGCAGTAAACCTTCAAAATGAGAAGGGGTGTTTACGTGTTGTTTCCATGATGGAAAGATAGGAATTTGAGTCCTGACAAAAACGCCTGTGATCGATGCTATATTAGATGATTCTTGTGGATCCAGTGGCCTTCTGATACCTGCTATAACTGATGTGATGGGAAATCTTGTTCCCATTCGGGCAATCTTATTTTTAAGTGATTTCAAAGTCGTTGGCCCCCTTCGTTTTCTTGGTCGTGGTGGAACTGCAAATTTAAGCATTACATCAAGCTATCAAGGTATTTATGTAACGGAGCATGTAAGGGAACACGTACCTAATTCGGCCCCACCATCATCTTTAAGGAAGAAGTTGTCTCTGGCAGGACTAAATGTCAGCGGGCGATCGTGATTAGTTAGGTGTTGAGAACCTGCTGTTGAAACTGGGTCTGCTGTGAATTGTTCTTGGGTAACTGGATTGGCAACAGGTGGCTGGGGAACATGTGGTTTGGTATTTGCTCCGTCTACAGCTTTTAGACCAACCGATGTGGGGTTAGGTCGAAGCTTTTTATGTTGGTGTTTCGCATTACAATATTTTTTTGCCTGGTCATCATTTTCAACTAGATTAGAGTGACTCTGAGTCTGAGACCTTGTTTTTACTCTGTTCACTGCATTTGTTTGTGATCTGACATGACCAGCTTGAACCCTTTTTATTTTTAGGTGAGCTGTCAGATATTGATCTTCCTGTTGAACTATGTTCTTCACCTTGTTGGTATTTGAAACGTCCTTACGTGAAGTCCCTGATGCCTGCCAGAGATAAACGGTACTTCAATCAACAAAATCATATACATGCTTGATACGATTATGGAACATAAGAACAGCAAGCCAAGACATGATGAAACATATGTTATTATTATGTGTTAACTGAGCAGATGATAATGCTATAACTTGGGCTGGGTTGGACAGATACATCACAGTTATTGAAGATGCAACAATAATGCCAATGAAAAGAGCGAGCAATCACCTTGGGTGGTGGAGTAGGGTGCTTGACAAGGGCATCCTCTTTACTCAGGTCTCCCTCAGACTCTTGTTCAGTAGGATCAAGTTCTGAATAAGAAAATGATTGTTATCGATGGAGACAGGAGAGGTGTTTGATTGTTCACTGGTGATGCCTATATTTTCTCTCCGGCCCTCTTTGTACTCTACTACAGTATCTTTAGCATGCATTAGAAAAAAATGCTAACGAGATTTATCATGGAACTTTGAGTAGAGCAGTAGAAGGGCAAATTAGTAGTAGCAAGTAGATGATAGCTCAAAAAGGAATAAAGCGTAGATCAAAAATAAATGATTTCCCTGTGCATGCCAATTGATGATTACAAGATTTATAAACATGCAGTTTAATAATGTCGACTAATCACTCTGCAGGCTTGACTTCTACTACAGTCATACCAGATAGCACCAAACAGATTGTAGGAAAAGTAAACTTGAAACCCCAGATCGCACGAAACTGATGTTCGGAAATGAAATGCATAACGGAAGCGGCTAAACACCAACCTTCGCATGGGGAGTGGACGGCTTTACGCTTTGGTTTCGCGCGGTGGACCGGTTGGGCGCGGGGTCTACCCATTTCACCGTGCGGTAGACCAGGGAGTCGGGAAGCAGATCCGACGCAGCGGCGGAGGTGGACGGCGTCCCTGAGCAGGATCCGGCGCGGTGGGCGTCGGCTACGGTGGAGCACAAATGGTGCGGTGTGCGCCTTCGTAGGGGAAGCGGCTCCGGCTTGCTTGACAACGTCTTCTCGGACACTACAGCGTCTGGTCAGGAGGCTGTGGTGGCGAGGTGGGACGGTGGTGCACTGCCGTCGTCGGGCGAGATGCTCCGATTCGGTGTGTGACGCGTGAGAGATGTGGGATTCGGCGCCTGTGCCGGTGGTATGTTTTAATGGCTGGGGTGAGATTGGCCTTGGCCAAGAGAAGAACCGCTGGGGACGTTTTTGATGAAAGGATAAGATCGGAAATTCGAACATTTGAAAATTGGAGGCGGCAACCCGAGCTATTTTCGCCGCTGTTTTGGCGCTTCGTTGAAATGGTTTGGTGGATGCGCGAAAAAAAAAATGGACGCGGTCCGACCCCATCAAGGTCTCATTTGTAAGCATGGGCGGTACGGCAGCCATCCTACCTTGATTTTTAGTGAATATCCATCCATTCATATATATGTGTTTTTTTCTGAATATTTGAGTACTTAAAACGGACTTCATATGACAAAGTTGCGCCTATTTTAGTGAACACTGCGTGGAGCCGATTTCGAAAACAAAACATGGACTAGGTACCAAAAAACATATATAGACTCGTTCTCCGCATTAAAAAGATTGATGTATCATGGATCTTAGTATATGTAAAATAACCTTGAGCTATTCATTATCATACGCGTAGAATTGAAGACTTCAGATATTTCTTTATATTTGAAAGAAACGCCATGTTTCATCCGACAACATTTATCATCTCATTGAGTTGGCGCTGATTTTATATGTGGTGACGAAAACAACTGAGGCTCCTTTGATTTATAGGATTTAGATCCTACGGGAATTATTCTACACTATTGGTTATATTCAAAGGGAACATATCCCATATGAATCTTGTACTACAAATCCTATATGAACAAAACATTAGGTCATCCCTCATGGAAAAATCCCTTTGGTACAATCAAAGAAACTCATATTCCCATAGGATTCAAATAGACAAGATGTACATACGTTTTTCCTATCCTATGACTTAAAGGACTCCTGAAATGGCTCGACAACAAAGATCATAAATTCCGAGTTGTGCATCGAGCAAAAGATATTGAAAAAATTCTTGATCGATCCAATTACAAAATGATTTTCAAAAGAACTAAAGTTTTGCCATTGATCACATAATTGGTATGTATATAGGTTCTACTTATAATAAAATATGTTTTGGTTTATTGGGATTGCGTTAGAATTACATGCATCACAATGTCTCGGGACTATTTCGGTATTTACCTCTTCTTTTAGAGTTCGCCCTATCTAAGATTATTTCCGACATTCGCCAATGTTTGCAAGGAATGGCATGCAGTCGATTCCCACCCTGTTTCAGAAAAAAATGAAGAAAAAAAAGTGAACTTGTGGCTATAAAATGATAAGCTTGAATTTTGATATGTTTTTTTTAAAAAAAACTAGCTTCAAAATATGGCCTACCATTTTATATAAAAAACCATGGGTCTTAACAAAAATGCCCAAGGTAAAATGTGCATTAACATTTTGGGGAAAGGTGCAATAAGATTTCATTTTATTGTGGGAAACAAATTGTTGTTGTTTTTTTGCCTTTTCTGAATAGCTAAAAAGGTGTCATCTTTTTTCCATACATTCCATAATGTCATAGAACATAAGCATCCGGTGTCCAGATATAGCAACAATTCAGTATAAGACAATACTAACATAGTTTCCATAAAGTACTGCTAACACATAAGAAAACAAAAGATCTAGATGATGACCCAAGAAACATCCTTGTATATAATAACAATCTATTGACCATATGGCGGCTTTTGCATCACCCTATCAAAATCATCTGCCTTCAAGCACGAGAGCAGAATGTCGACACGTGCTTCAACATGTTCCAAGATCCTCTTGATGATCTCATGGATATCTGCATCAGCCGAATAGGAATCAAAGTTGTCAGCCACTAGCTTCTGATAGAAAGAAACATCAGTGTTGAAGGCGTCGATCTTAGGAGTCCCCACATTTCATTACTTGCAAGACCAAGATGATCAAATTCCCTTTACTTCATAAGAATGTCTGGATCGCTGACACGATCGAAATCTTTGCTAGTACCCTCCTTTGGCCGAATTCAAATTTGCATCAGATCTTGGTGCCCATGCCTTTGGTACATGCGGGTAATTTTTTGCCAATATGTCGTGCATTGCACATAGCGTCCTACTGTACAGGGGTATTTCTACATATCTTCTTCCAAATATAATTTAATTTATTTCGGGTTGGATTCAATTTGTTTCAAAATTGTCTGATATACCATTTGTATTGGTAGGAGATGCAGCTTTGAATTTTAATCATTGTTTCTAGGTGCCACACTTGCAGGGTACAGTCAAAGATTTTATCCAATGTTTCATGTCTTGACAAATCCTTTTCGTAATGGAAGTTGAGACCCCCAGCCTCTGCATCAAAATGATGCACATGGAATTTTTTAGTATGGTATTCAACAAAATATGATAATATGCAAAAATCAAACCTTGGACAAATATGACACATGCTCACTTGGGTAGAAAGCCAATCAAACTGATACAAATTACATTGCAGAGTCCTTGCATGTTAAACTATATATTGCCAAACACCACATATATTAAGGGATACATATTAATTTCGATACTACTACTTTTACGATAGAAGATTTGTAACTACAAACGTTGTGGGTTGTGGCTGCCCTCCTCAATCTACTCACTTGTCTCATCGGCAACCGTCTCCACCTCTCTACATGCACATATGGGTACAACTTCTTCACACCCGAAGAAGATTACTTGTTTCCTGTCATGCTCCGCCACTTGTAGTAGGTGTGCTCCTTTTTCAGAGATGAATTCTCTTTTAGGATGGAGATGTTCTCCTTTTTCAGAGATGAGTTCTCTTTTAGGATGGAGATGTTCTCCTTCGTTAGAGACCCGTTCTGATTTACCATGGAGAGGTTCTCCTTCGATAGAGATGAGTTCTCCTTTGATAGAGATGAGTGCTCATTCAAGAGTACGGCATACTCATTCCATAGCTTCATAGCACGGTTTACCAGATGTGCGTTCACATCTCGGAGCTTGGACGCATGGTCAATCAACTCGCGCGACTCATCCAGGAGCGACCGCCGGATTACTTGCAGAGACGCTTCATGTTGTCGTCCTTCATTAGATGGTAGATTCACAGAGCGACCCTGTGTGACACATGATATTATACTAATAAAGTGCAAGAGTGTAACTTCAATAGTAAAAATATAGTACTCCGAAAGTTTGCAGGACTTAAACTTCAATACTCATAGTAATATGTACAAGACTAACTTCAATAGTAATTGTAATATGTATAAATTTCAATTGCAATACTGTAGTAATATGAGTACTCCGGAGCTTGGAGTAATAAAGTTTCAAACTAAGAACGAAACATGAACTAATAAAGTTTGCCCTATGCATCAATCGATGGAGAGGCTGGATCTCAAGTTCGAAAGGGGGAAAAAGACTGCAGTGAAGTTTCAAGTTTGCATTGAAGTTCGAAAGTGGTAATGCAGCTAGTATTAGTGCAGTAGAAATCCCTTGTGCCTTGTTTGGTTGACGTGTTTTCACATGGTTCAGTGAGTAATATCTGGGTCTTTCTTAATAAGAACACATTTTATCTGTTTGGCAGAAGAGTATTGGACAGGATCAGAGTCGCGGGGATCCTCAGGAAACACTTCCGCGCACGTCGGGTGGACGTGGAACCGCAACACCTCTATGCTCTCGCGTTTCTGGTCGTTCCGCATACGTGCTCCGATTGCTGCTTCTCCTTCCAGGCATCCACCCCGTTCCAGCATGGATCAGGCTGAGGGATTGATTCCAATGCAAAATTACAAGTCCTGAGGCCTGCTGGCATGGATTACGTGAATAGAAATTGGACGCTTCACTAATAAGGCCCGAGGAACCCCTCAAAAAAAAAACTAATAATGCCCCAGGACAGGCTATCTCTCAGGTTGTCCTGATCTGCCGCAAATACTCACGCCAAAACATGGTGAATGAAGTATTTTGCATCAAATCCCCTCCGAATAATACTCAGTAGGGGGCTAACTAGTTTTAAACCAATGATTAAACTACATTAACCACTGACCTCGAAGCTCTCCTCCTTGGAGAGGACCGACTCCCCGGCGACGGCGAGGTTGTCTTGCAGCTGCAGCAGGACTGTCACGTCTGAGCCCACGGAGAGGTCGTTGATCCGCTGCCGCTTGGTGGGCACATCAGACTCAACGGCGAGGCCGCCATGCGCCTGCTGCAGCAGCTGTAGGGGGGCGTGCGAGTTGGCGGCGAGGTCCTGTAGTTGCTGCTGGGGGATTACGACGGTGGGCCGCACACCTAACAGGCCCCCTTGTCCACTCGTGGGATTCATCGCCGGAAGATGGGGGTGCAGGGAGGCGCTAATACAGAGGTTGTGGATGGTACAGCCGCCGACGAGCACTGTACAGGTTGGGGCTATAGGATTTTGAAGATGAATGGGGAGAGGCGGCAGGGGCCTATATAAATCGAGAGGAGTGAGGTAGCGAGAAGTGAAGTGAATGGGGAGAGGCGGCAGGGGCCTATAAATCGAGAGGGCTATAGGTTGGGACATGATTTTTACGCAATATTTAAATTTAGATTTAAGCCGCATGTCACCAGGTGACATGCGAAAGGTGCATGTCACCTGATCTCTATCCGTGAAGGACACAGGTCACTCGCAACACTGTACATGGTGTACTGTAGGGACGCGAAACAGTATTGTTCACTGTTCGTAGTGTTTTTCATTTTTCTGATTTTTTTGAATTTTATGCCCATTTGAATCTTTTGGTCAAATCCTAGGTTTGACAAAGATTTAAACAAGTTTAAAATATATGAAAAGGTAAGCATGGATCCTTCTTAGTCACTCTAAAATGAAGCTTTTGGGATGTTCTTGAAATTTCCATGCTTGACTTCATAAGACAGAGTTTAGGGTTAGGGGTAGATATATACATGATTTGTTTGGTTTGAATATGTCTAGACCTTGTTTATCAACTTTAATTCTTACTATATGACATAAGAAAACTATTTGCTTTGGTTTTTCATTTTTCTGATTTTTTTGAATTTTGATGCCCATTTGAATCTTGTCAAATCCTAGGTTTGACCAAGATAATTTAAACAAGTTTAAAACATGGAAATGAAAAGGGAAGCATGTATCCTTCTTAGTCACTCTAAAATGAAGTTTTTGGGAGGTTTTTGAAATTTCCATGTTTGAAACCCAAAACCACTTCTCTTCATGCTTGACTTCATAAGACAGAGTTTAGGGGTTAGGGGGTAGATACATGGTTTGTCTAGTTTGAAACTTTGAATATGTCTAGACCTTGTTTATCAACTTGAATATGCTTACTATATGACATAAGAAGACTATGTACTTTGGTTTTTCATTTTTCTGATTTTTTTAATTTTCTGCGCATTTGAATCTTGGTCAAATCCTAAATTTGACCAAGATTTAGACAAGTTTAACACGTGAAAACGAATAAGTAAGCCTGGATCCTTCTTAGTCACTCTAAAATGAAGCCTTTGGGAGGTTCTTGAAATTTCCATGTTTGAAACCCAAAACCACTTCTCTTCATGATTGACTTCATAAGATCGACAGATTAGTTTAGGGTTAAGGGTAGATATATACATGATTTTTCTGGTTTTAATATGTCTAGACCTTGTTTATCAACTTGAATGCTTACTATATGACATAAGAAAACTATTTGCTTTTGTTTTCATTTTTCTGATTTTTTTTGAATTTTGATGCCCATTTGAATCTTGTCAAATCCTAGGTCGTTTGACCAAGATAATTTAAACAAGTTTAAAACATGAATATGAAAAGGGAAGCATGTATACTTCTTAGTCACTCTAAAATGAAGTTTTTGGGAGGTTTTTGAAAATTCCATGTTTGAAACCCAAAACCACTTCTCTTCATGCCTGACTTCATAAGATAGAGTTTAGGGGTCAGGGGGTGTAGATACATTTGGTTTGTCTAGTTTGAATATGTCTAGACCTTGTTTAACAACTTTAATGCTAACTATATGACATAAGAAGACTATGTGCTTTGGTTTTTCATTTTTCTGATTTTTTTGAATATTGTGCCCACCCATTTGTATCTTCATGAAATCCTAGGTTTGACCAAGATAATTTAAACAATTTTAAAACATGAAAATGAAAAGGGAAGCCTGGATCCTTCTTAGTAACTCTAAAATGAAGCTTTTGGGAGGTTCTTGAAATTTCCATGTTTGAAACCCAAAACCACTTCTCTTCATGATTGACTGAGTTTAATTAGGGTTTTAGGGGTAGATATATACATGATTTTTCTGGTTTTTCATTCTTTTGATTTTTTTCTGAATTTTTAGGGCCATTTGAATCTTGGTCAAATCCTTGGTTTGACCAAGATTTAAACAAGTTTAAAACATGAAAATGAAAAGGGAAGTCTGTATCCTTCTTAGTCACTCTAAAATGAAGCTTTTGGGATGTTCTTGAAATTTCAATGTTTGAAACCCAAAACGACTTCCCTTCATGCTAGACTTCATAAGATCGAAAGGGGGTAGATACACGATTTGTCTGGTTTGGATATATCTAGACCTTGTTTATCAACTTGATTGCTTACGATATGACATAAGAAGACTATGTGATTTGGTTTTCCATTTTTCTGATTTTTTTAATTTTTTGCCCACCCATTTGTATCTTCGTCAAATCCTAGGTTTGACCAAGATAATTAAAACAAGTTTTATAAAACATGAAAATGAAAAGGGAAGCATGTATCCTTCTTAGGCACTCTAAAATGAAGCTTTTGGGAGTTTTTTGAAATTTCCATGTTTGAAACCCAAAACCACATCTGTTCACATGCTTGACTTCATAAGACAGAGTTTAGGGGTTAGGGGTATAGATACATGATTTGTCTGGTTTGAATATGTCTAGACATTGTTTATCAACTTTAATGCTTACTATATGACATAAGAAAAATAATGTCATGTAAATGAGTTAACTTGGATTTCCTACCCTTGAATCCATAGGAAACTTTGTTCTAATGCACTATAATAATCAACCGAGTTTTTACACCAACAGGTCTGTCACTTACGTGTGGTGCCCACGCGTGAGGTCCCACACTTCAGTGAGCACAAGTCACGTGCAATAGGTACGCAAACTCCCAGCCATCTTCTTTGTCAAGAGAAGACGCATCAGGATGCGTATTGGAAGTCTGTGGGTCCTTCTGGATCCTTCGGTTGTCCCTCTCACAAAAAACAAATCTCTCTCATTCTCGGCCTCGCTCGACTCGCTCGCTCGCTCGCTCGCACCTCCTGCTCACTGACAAACCCTGCACAAAAGTCAACATCATCACCCGAAAAAGGGGAGACACCATAATTCTCTCCCTTCTTCTCTCCTTCCTCCGAGTGATCCCTCTTCCTCCGAGTTTCACTCGACGGGCAAACACACTTGTGCTGCATAGTAATAATAAAAAGGTATAGAAAAATCAACCTACGAATCTATAATTAAATAGGTTAGTAATAATAAAAATGTAGAAAAATCAACCTACGAATCTATAATTAAATAGGTTAAACTAGGGTTTTGCCCACTACTACAGATCAAGGTTCAAACCTTGTTTATCAACTTGAATATGCTTACTATATGACATAAGAAGACTATGTACTTTGGTTTTCATTTTTCTGATTTTTTAAATTTTCTGCGCATTTGAATCTTGGTCAAATCCTAGGTTTGACCAAGATTAGACAAGTTTAACACGTGAAAACGAATAAGTAAGCCTGGATCCTTCTTAGTCACTCTAAAATGAAGCATTTTGGGATGTTCTTGAAATTTCCATGTTTGAAACCCAAAACGACCTCTCTTCATGCTACACTTCATAAGATCGACCGAGTTTAGGGTTAGGGGTAGATACATGATTTGTATGGTTTGAATATGTCCAAACCTTGTTAATTTATCAACTTGAATGCTTACTATATGACATAAGAAGACTATATGCTTTTGTTTTTCATTTTTCTGATTTTTTTTGAATTTTATGCCCATATATTTGAATCTTGGTCAAATCATATGTTTGACAAAGATTTAAACAAGTTTAAATTGTGAAAATGAAAAGGTAAGCATGGATCCTTATTAGTCACTCTAAATTAAATCTTTTGGGAGGTTCTTGAAATTTCCATGTTTGAAACCCAAAACCACTTCTCTTCATGATTGACTTCATAAGAAAGAGTTTAGGGTTTTAGGGGTAGATATATACATGATTTTTCTGGTTTGAATATGTCTAGACCTGGTTTATCAACTTGAATGCTTACTATACATATGACATATATAAGAATGCTATGTGCTTTGGTTTTTCATTCTCTTTTGATTTTTTTTCTAAATTTTTATGCCCATTTGAATCTTGGTCAAAATCTTTGGTTTGACAAGGATTTAAACAAGTTTAAAACATGAAAATGAAAAAGGGAAGTCTGTATATCCTTCTTTTAGTAACTCTAAAATGGAAGCTTTTGGGATGTTCTTGAAATTTCCATGTTTGAAACCGAAAACGACTTCCCTTCATGCTAGACTTCATAAGATCGACAGGGGGTAGATACATGATTTGTCTGGTTTGGATATATCTAGACCTTGTTAATTTATCAACTTGAATGCTTACGATATGACATAAGAAGACAATGTGATTTGGTTTTTCAATTTTCTGATTTTTTTGAATATTGTGCCCACCCATTTGTATCTTCATGAAATCCTAGGTTTTACCAAGATAATTTAAACAAGTTTAAAACATGAAAACGAAAAGGGAAACATGTAACCTTCTCAGTCACTCTAAAATGAAGTTTTTGGGAGGTTTTTGAAATTTCCATGTTTGAAACCCAAAACCACTTCTCTTCATGCTTGACTTCATAAGACAAAGTTTAGGGTTAGGGGTATAGATACATGATTTGTATGGTTTGAATATGTCCAAACCTTGTTTATCAACTTGAATATGCTTACTATATGACATAAGAAGACTATGTACTTTGGTTTTTCATTTTTCTGATTTTTTTTTAATTTTCTGCACATTTGAATCATATCTTGGTCAAATCCTAGGTTTGACCAAGATTTAGACAAGTTTAACACGTGAAAACGAATAAGTAAGCCTGGATCCTTCTTAGTCACTCTAAAATGAAGCTTTTGGGAGGTTCTTGAAATTTCCATGTTTGAAACCCAAAACCACTTCTCTTCATGATTGACTGAGTTTAATTATATAGGATTTTAGGGGTAGATATATACATGATTTTTCTGGTTTGAATATATATGTCTAGACCTTGTTTATCAACTTGAATGCTTACTATACATATGACATATCTAAGAATGCTATGTGCTTTGGTTTTTCATTCTTTTGATTTTTTTCTGAATTTTTAGGGCCATTTGAATCTTGGTCAAATCATTGGTTTGACCAAGATTTAAACAAGTTTAAAACATGAAAATGAAAAGGGAAGTCTGTATCCTTCTTAGTCACTCTAAAATGAAGCTTTTGGGATGTTCTTGAAATTTCAATGTTTGAAACCCAAAACGACTTCCCTTCATGCTAGACTTCATAAGATCGAAAGGGGGTAGATACATGATTTGTCTGGTTTGGATATATCTAGACCTTGTTTATCAACTTGATTGCTTACGATATGACATAAGAAGACTATGTGATTTGGTTTTTCATTTTTCTGATTTTTTTGAACATTGTGCCCACCCATTTGTATCTTCATGAAATCCTAGGTTTGACCAAGCTAATTTAAACAAGTTTAAAACATGAAAATGAAAAGGGAAGCATGTAACCTTCTCAGTCACTCTAAAATGAAGTTTTTGGGAGGTTTTTGAAATTTCCATGTTTGAAACCCAAAACCACTTCTCTTCATGCTTGACTTCATAAGACAAAGTTTAGGGTTAGGGGGTATATATAGATACATGATTTGTATGGTTTGAATATGTCCAAACCTTTTGTTTATCAACTTGAATATGCTTACTATATGACATAAGAAGACTATGTACTTTGGTTTTTCATTTTTCTGATTTTTTTTAATTTTCTGCGCATTTGAATCATATCTTGGTCAAATCCTAGGTTTTACCAAGATTTAGACAAGTTTAACACGTGAAAACGAATAAGTAAGCCTGGATCCTTCTTAGTCACTCTAAAATGAAGCTTTTGGGAGGTTCTTGAAATTTCCATGTTTGAAACCCAAAACCACTTCTCTTCATGATTGACTGAGTTTAATTAGGGTTTTAGGGGTAGATATATACATGATTTTTCTGGTTTGAATATATATGTCTAGACCTTGTTTATCAACTTGAATGCTTACTATACATATGACATAAGAATGCTATGTGCTTTGGTTTTTCATTCTTTTGATTTTTTTCTGAATTTTTAGGGCCATTTGAATCTTGGTCAAATCCTTGGTTTGACCAAGATTTAAACAAGTTTAAAACATGAAAATGAAAAGGGAAGTCTGTATCCTTCTTAGTCACTCTAAAATGAAGCTTTTGGGATGTTCTTGAAATTTCAATGTTTGAAACCCAAAACGACTTCCCTTCATGCTAGACTTCATAAGATCGAAAGGGGGTAGATACACGATTTGTCTGGTTTGGATATATCTAGACCTTGTTTATCAACTTGATTGCTTACGATATGACATAAGAAGACTATGTGATTTGGTTTTCCATTTTTCTGATTTTTTTAATTTTTTGCCCACCCATTTGTATCTTCGTCAAATCCTAGGTTTGACCAAGATAATTAAAACAAGTTTTATAAAACATGAAAATGAAAAGGGAAGCATGTATCCTTCTTAGGCACTCTAAAATGAAGCTTTTGGGAGTTTTTTGAAATTTCCATGTTTGAAACCCAAAACCACATCTCTTCACATGCTTGACTTCATAAGACAGAGTTTAGGGGTTAGGGGTATAGATACATGATTTGTCTGGTTTGAATATGTCTAGACATTGTTTATCAACTTTAATGCTTACTATATGACATAAGAAAAATAATGTCATGTAAATGAGTTAACTTGGATTTCCTACCCTTGAATCCATAGGAAACTTTGTTCTAATGCACTATAATAATCAACCGAGTTTTTACACCAACAGGTCTGTCACTTACGTGTGGTGCCCACGCGTGAGGTCCCACACTTCAGTGAGCACAAGTCACGTGCAATAGGTACGCAAACTCCCAGCCATCTTCTTTGTCAAGAGAAGACGCATCAGGATGCGTATTGGAAGTCTGGGTCCTTCTGGATCCTTCGGTTGTCCCTCTCACAAAAAAACAAATCTCTCTCATTCTCGCTCGCTCGCTCGCTCGCACCTCCTGCTCACTGACAAACCCTGCACAAAAGTCAACATCATCACCCGAAAAAGGGGAGACACCATAATTCTCTCCCTTCTTCTCTCCTTCCGAGTGATCCCTCTTCCTCCGAGTTTCACTCGACGGGCAAACACACTTTTTTTAAGCCCATTTGAATCTTGGTCAAATCCTAGGTTTGACCAAGATTTAAACAAGTTTAAAACATGAAAATAAAATGGTAAGCATGGATCCTTCTTAGTCTCCCGAAAATGAAGCTTTTTTTTTGAAATTTCCATGTTTGAAACCAAAAACCACTTCTCTTCATGCTTGACTTCATAAGACATAGTTTAGGGTTAGGGGTAGATATATACATGATTTTTCTGGTTTGAATATGTCTAGACCTTGTTTATCAACTTGAATGCTAGCTTACTATATATGACATAAGAATGCTATGTGCTTTGGTTTTTCATTCTTTTGATTTTTTTCTGAATTTTTATGCCCATTTGAATCTTGGTCGAATCCTAGGTTTGACCAAGATTTAAACAAGTTTAAAACATGAAAATGAGAAGGGAAGCATGTATCCTTCTCAGTCACTCTAATTAAAATGAAGATTTTGGGAGGTTTTTGAAATTTCCATGTTTGAAACCAAAAACCACGTCTCTTCATGCTTGACTTCATAAGATATATAGAGTTTAATTAGGGGTTAGGGGTATAGATACATGATTTGTTTGGTTTGAATATGTCTAGACCTTGTTTAACAACTTGAATGCTTACTATATGCCATAAGAAGACTATGTACTTTGGTTTTTAATTTTTTTGATTTTTTAAAATTTTCTGCCAATTTGAATCTTGGTCAAATCATAGGTTTGACAAAGATTTAAACAAGTTTAAATTGTGAAAATGAAAAGGTAAGCATGGATCCTTATTAGTCACTCTAAATTAAATCTTTTGGGAGGTTCTTGAAATTTCCATGTTTGAAACCCAAAACCACTTCTCTTCATGATTGACTTCATAAGAAAGAGTTTAGGGTTTTAGGGGTAGATATATACATGATTTTTCTGGTTTGAATATGTCTAGACCTGGTTTATCAACTTGAATGCTTACTATACATATGACATATATAAGAATGCTATGTGCTTTGGTTTTTCATTCTCTTTTGATTTTTTTTCTAAATTTTTATGCCCATTTGAATCTTGGTCAAAATCTTTGGTTTGACAAGGATTTAAACAAGTTTAAAACATGAAAATGAAAAAGGGAAGTCTGTATATCCTTCTTTTAGTAACTCTAAAATGGAAGCTTTTGGGATGTTCTTGAAATTTCCATGTTTGAAACCGAAAACAACTTCCCTTCATGCTAGCTTCATAAGATCGACAGGGGGTAGATACATGATTTGTCTGGTTTGGATATATCTAGACCTTGTTAATTTATCAACTTGAATGCTTACGATATGACATAAGAAGACAATGTGATTTGGTTTTTCAATTTTCTGATTTTTTTGAATATTGTGCCCACCCATTTGTATCTTCATGAAATCCTAGGTTTTACCAAGATAATTTAAACAAGTTTAAAACATGAAAACGAAAAGGGAAACATGTAACCTTCTCAGTCACTCTAAAATGAAGTTTTTGGGAGGTTTTTGAAATTTCCATGTTTGAAACCCAAAACCACTTCTCTTCATGCTTGACTTCATAAGACAAAGTTTAGGGTTAGGGGGTATAGATACATGATTTGTATGGTTTGAATATGTCCAAACCTTGTTTATCAACTTGAATATGCTTACTATATGACATAAGAAGACTATGTACTTTGGTTTTTCATTTTTCTGATTTTTTTTAATTTTCTGCACATTTGAATCATATCTTGGTCAAATCCTAGGTTTGACCAAGATTTAGACAAGTTTAACACGTGAAAACGAATAAGTAAGCCTGGATCCTTCTTAGTCACTCTAAAATGAAGCTTTTGGGAGGTTCTTGAAATTTCAATGTTTGAAACCCAAAACCACTTCCCTTCATGCTAGACTTCATAAGATCGAAAGGGGGTAGATACACGATTTGTCTGGTTTGGATATATCTAGACCTTGTTTATCAACTTGATTGCTTACGATATGACATAAGAAGACTATGTGATTTGGTTTTTCATTTTTCTGATTTTTTTGAACATTGTGCCCACCCATTTGTATCTTCGTCAAATCCTAGGTTTGACCAAGATAATTAAAACAAGTTTTATAAAACATGAAAATGAAAAGGGAAGCATGTATCCTTCTTAGGCACTCTAAAATGAAGCTTTTGGGAGTTTTTTGAAATTTCCATGTTTGAAACCCAAAACCACATCTGTTCACATGCTTGACTTCATAAGACAGAGTTTAGGGGTTAGGGGTATAGATACATGATTTGTCTGGTTTGAATATGTCTAGACATTGTTTATCAACTTTAATGCTTACTATATGACATAAGAAAAATAATGTCATGTAAATGAGTTAACTTGGATTTCCTACCCTTGAATCCATAGGAAACTTTGTTCTAATGCACTATAATAATCAACCGAGTTTTTACACCAACAGGTCTGTCACTTACGTGTGGTGCCCACGCGTGAGGTCCCACACTTCAGTGAGCACAAGTCACGTGCAATAGGTACGCAAACTCCCAGCCATCTTCTTTGTCAAGAGAAGACGCATCAGGATGCGTATTGGAAGTCTGTGGGTCCTTCTGGATCCTTCGGTTGTCCCTCTCACAAAAAAAAACAAATCTCTCTCATTCTCGGCCTCGCTCGACTCGCTCGCTCGCTCGCTCGCACCTCCTGCTCACTGACAAACCCTGCACAAAAGTCAACATCATCACCCGAAAAAGGGGAGACACCATAATTCTCTCCCTTCTTCTCTCCTTCCTCCGAGTGATCCCTCTTCCTCCGAGTTTCACTCGACGGGCAAACACACTTGTGCTGCATAGTAATAATAAAAAGGTATAGAAAAATCAACCTACGAATCTATAATTAAATAGGTTAGTAATAATAAAAATGTAGAAAAATCAACCTACGAATCTATAATTAAATAGGTTAAACTAGGGTTTTGCCCACTACTACAGATCAAGGTTCAAACCTTGTTTATCAACTTGAATATGCTTACTATATGACATAAGAAGACTATGTACTTTGGTTTTCATTTTTCTGATTTTTTAAATTTTCTGCGCATTTGAATCTTGGTCAAATCCTAGGTTTGACCAAGATTAGACAAGTTTAACACGTGAAAACGAATAAGTAAGCCTGGATCCTTCTTAGTCACTCTAAAATGAAGCATTTTGGGATGTTCTTGAAATTTCCATGTTTGAAACCCAAAACGACCTCTCTTCATGCTACACTTCATAAGATCGACCGAGTTTAGGGTTAGGGGTAGATACATGATTTGTATGGTTTGAATATGTCCAAACCTTGTTAATTTATCAACTTGAATGCTTACTATATGACATAAGAAGACTATATGCTTTTGTTTTTCATTTTTCTGATTTTTTTTGAATTTTATGCCCATATATTTGAATCTTGGTCAAATCATATGTTTGACAAAGATTTAAACAAGTTTAAATTGTGAAAATGAAAAGGTAAGCATGGATCCTTATTAGTCACTCTAAATTAAATCTTTTGGGAGGTTCTTGAAATTTCCATGTTTGAAACCCAAAACCACTTCTCTTCATGATTGACTTCATAAGAAAGAGTTTAGGGTTTTAGGGGTAGATATATACATGATTTTTCTGGTTTGAATATGTCTAGACCTGGTTTATCAACTTGAATGCTTACTATACATATGACATATATAAGAATGCTATGTGCTTTGGTTTTTCATTCTCTTTTGATTTTTTTTCTAAATTTTTATGCCCATTTGAATCTTGGTCAAAATCTTTGGTTTGACAAGGATTTAAACAAGTTTAAAACATGAAAATGAAAAAGGGAAGTCTGTATATCCTTCTTTTAGTAACTCTAAAATGGAAGCTTTTGGGATGTTCTTGAAATTTCCATGTTTGAAACCGAAAACGACTTCCCTTCATGCTAGACTTCATAAGATCGACAGGGGGTAGATACATGATTTGTCTGGTTTGGATATATCTAGACCTTGTTAATTTATCAACTTGAATGCTTACGATATGACATAAGAAGACAATGTGATTTGGTTTTTCAATTTTCTGATTTTTTTGAATATTGTGCCCACCCATTTGTATCTTCATGAAATCCTAGGTTTTACCAAGATAATTTAAACAAGTTTAAAACATGAAAACGAAAAGGGAAACATGTAACCTTCTCAGTCACTCTAAAATGAAGTTTTTGGGAGGTTTTTGAAATTTCCATGTTTGAAACCCAAAACCACTTCTCTTCATGCTTGACTTCATAAGACAAAGTTTAGGGTTAGGGGGTATAGATACATGATTTGTATGGTTTGAATATGTCCAAACCTTGTTTATCAACTTGAATATGCTTACTATATGACATAAGAAGACTATGTACTTTGGTTTTTCATTTTTCTGATTTTTTTTAATTTTCTGCACATTTGAATCATATCTTGGTCAAATCCTAGGTTTGACCAAGATTTAGACAAGTTTAACACGTGAAAACGAATAAGTAAGCCTGGATCCTTCTTAGTCACTCTAAAATGAAGCTTTTGGGAGGTTCTTGAAATTTCCATGTTTGAAACCCAAAACCACTTCTCTTCATGATTGACTGAGTTTAATTATATAGGGTTTTAGGGGTAGATATATACATGATTTTTCTGGTTTGAATATATATGTCTAGAGACCTTGTTTATCAACTTGAATGCTTACTATACATATGACATATCTAAGAATGCTATGTGCTTTGGTTTTTCATTCTTTTGATTTTTTTCTGAATTTTTAGGGCCATTTGAATCTTGGTCAAATCATTGGTTTGACCAAGATTTAAACAAGTTTAAAACATGAAAATGAAAAGGGAAGTCTGTATCCTTCTTAGTCACTCTAAAATGAAGCTTTTGGGATGTTCTTGAAATTTCAATGTTTGAAACCCAAAACGACTTCCCTTCATGCTAGACTTCATAAGATCGAAAGGGGGTAGATACATGATTTGTCTGGTTTGGATATATCTAGACCTTGTTTATCAACTTGATTGCTTACGATATGACATAAGAAGACTATGTGATTTGGTTTTTCATTTTTCTGATTTTTTTGAACATTGTGCCCACCCATTTGTATCTTCATGAAATCCTAGGTTTGACCAAGCTAATTTAAACAAGTTTAAAACATGAAAATGAAAAGGGAAGCATGTAACCTTCTCAGTCACTCTAAAATGAAGTTTTTGGGAGGTTTTTGAAATTTCCATGTTTGAAACCCAAAACCACTTCTCTTCATGCTTGACTTCATAAGACAAAGTTTAGGGTTAGGGGGTATATATAGATACATGATTTGTATGGTTTGAATATGTCCAAACCTTTTGTTTATCAACTTGAATATGCTTACTATATGACATAAGAAGACTATGTACTTTGGTTTTTCATTTTTCTGATTTTTTTAATTTTCTGCGCATTTGAATCATATCTTGGTCAAATCCTAGGTTTGACCAAGATTTAGACAAGTTTAACACGTGAAAACGAATAAGTAAGCCTGGATCCTTCTTAGTCACTCTAAAATGAAGCTTTTGGGAGGTTCTTGAAATTTCCATGTTTGAAACCCAAAACCACTTCTCTTCATGATTGACTGAGTTTAATTAGGGTTTTAGGGGTAGATATATACATGATTTTTCTGGTTTGAATATATATGTCTAGACCTTGTTTATCAACTTGAATGCTTACTATACATATGACATAAGAATGCTATGTGCTTTGGTTTTTCATTCTTTTGATTTTTTCTGAATTTTTAGGGCCATTTGAATCTTGGTCAAATCCTTGGTTTGACCAAGATTTAAACAAGTTTAAAACATGAAAATGAAAAGGGAAGTCTGTATCCTTCTTAGTCACTCTAAAATGAAGCTTTTGGGATGTTCTTGAAATTTCAATGTTTGAAACCCAAAACGACTTCCCTTCATGCTAGACTTCATAAGATCGAAAGGGGGTAGATACACGATTTGTCTGGTTTGGATATATCTAGACCTTGTTTATCAACTTGATTGCTTACGATATGACATAAGAAGACTATGTGATTTGGTTTTCCATTTTTCTGATTTTTTTAATTTTTTGCCCACCCATTTGTATCTTCGTCAAATCCTAGGTTTGACCAAGATAATTAAAACAAGTTTTATAAAACATGAAAATGAAAAGGGAAGCATGTATCCTTCTTAGGCACTCTAAAATGAAGCTTTTGGGAGGTTTTTGAAATTTCCATGTTTGAAACCCAAAACCACATCTCTTCACATGCTTGACTTCATAAGACAGAGTTTAGGGGTTAGGGGTATAGATACATGATTTGTCTGGTTTGAATATGTCTAGACATTGTTTATCAACTTTAATGCTTACTATATGACATAAGAAAAATAATGTCATGTAAATGAGTTAACTTGGATTTCCTACCCTTGAATCCATAGGAAACTTTGTTCTAATGCACTATAATAATCAACCGAGTTTTTACACCAACAGGTCTGTCACTTACGTGTGGTGCCCACGCGTGAGGTCCCACACTTCAGTGAGCACAAGTCACGTGCAATAGGTACGCAAACTCCCAGCCATCTTCTTTGTCAAGAGAAGACGCATCAGGATGCGTATTGGAAGTCTGTGGGTCCTTCTGGATCCTTCGGTTGTCCCTCTCTCACAAAAAAAACAAATCTCTCTCATTCTCGGCCTCGCTCGACTCGCTCGCTCGCTCGCTCGCACCTCCTGCGCACTGACAAACCGTGCACAAAAGTCAACATCATCACCCGAAAAAGGGGAGACACCATAATTCTCTCCCTTCTTCTCTCCTTCCTCCGAGTGATCCCTCTTCCTCCGAGTTTCACTCGACGGGCAAACACACTTGTGCTGCATAGTAATAATAAAAAGGTATAGAAAAATCAACCTACGAATCTATAATTAAATAGGTTAGTAATAATAAAAATGTAGAAAAATCAACCTACGAATCTATAATTAAATAGGTTAAACTAGGGTTTTGCCCACTACTACAGATCAAGGTTCAAACCTTGTTTATCAACTTGAATATGCTTACTATATGACATAAGAAGACTATGTACTTTGGTTTTCATTTTTCTGATTTTTTAAATTTTCTGCGCATTTGAATCTTGGTCAAATCCTAGGTTTGACCAAGATTAGACAAGTTTAACACGTGAAAACGAATAAGTAAGCCTGGATCCTTCTTAGTCACTCTAAAATGAAGCATTTTGGGATGTTCTTGAAATTTCCATGTTTGAAACCCAAAACGACCTCTCTTCATGCTACACTTCATAAGATCGACCGAGTTTAGGGTTAGGGGTAGATACATGATTTGTATGGTTTGAATATGTCCAAACCTTGTTAATTTATCAACTTGAATGCTTACTATATGACATAAGAAGACTATATGCTTTTGTTTTTCATTTTTCTGATTTTTTTTGAATTTTATGCCCATATATTTGAATCTTGGTCAAATCATATGTTTGACAAAGATTTAAACAAGTTTAAATTGTGAAAATGAAAAGGTAAGCATGGATCCTTATTAGTCACTCTAAATTAAATCTTTTGGGAGGTTCTTGAAATTTCCATGTTTGAAACCCAAAACCACTTCTCTTCATGATTGACTTCATAAGAAAGAGTTTAGGGTTTTAGGGGTAGATATATACATGATTTTTCTGGTTTGAATATGTCTAGACCTGGTTTATCAACTTGAATGCTTACTATACATATGACATATATAAGAATGCTATGTGCTTTGGTTTTTCATTCTCTTTTGATTTTTTTTCTAAATTTTTATGCCCATTTGAATCTTGGTCAAAATCTTTGGTTTGACAAGGATTTAAACAAGTTTAAAACATGAAAATGAAAAAGGGAAGTCTGTATATCCTTCTTTTAGTAACTCTAAAATGGAAGCTTTTGGGATGTTCTTGAAATTTCCATGTTTGAAACCGAAAACGACTTCCCTTCATGCTAGACTTCATAAGATCGACAGGGGGTAGATACATGATTTGTCTGGTTTGGATATATCTAGACCTTGTTAATTTATCAACTTGAATGCTTACGATATGACATAAGAAGACAATGTGATTTGGTTTTTCAATTTTCTGATTTTTTTGAATATTGTGCCCACCCATTTGTATCTTCATGAAATCCTAGGTTTTACCAAGATAATTTAAACAAGTTTAAAACATGAAAACGAAAAGGGAAACATGTAACCTTCTCAGTCACTCTAAAATGAAGTTTTTGGGAGGTTTTTGAAATTTCCATGTTTGAAACCCAAAACCACTTCTCTTCATGCTTGACTTCATAAGACAAAGTTTAGGGTTAGGGGGTATAGATACATGATTTGTATGGTTTGAATATGTCCAAACCTTGTTTATCAACTTGAATATGCTTACTATATGACATAAGAAGACTATGTACTTTGGTTTTTCATTTTTCTGATTTTTTTTAATTTTCTGCACATTTGAATCATATCTTGGTCAAATCCTAGGTTTGACCAAGATTTAGACAAGTTTAACACGTGAAAACGAATAAGTAAGCCTGGATCCTTCTTAGTCACTCTAAAATGAAGCTTTTGGGAGGTTCTTGAAATTTCCATGTTTGAAACCCAAAACCACTTCTCTTCATGATTGACTGAGTTTAATTATATAGGGTTTTAGGGGTAGATATATACATGATTTTTCTGGTTTGAATATATATGTCTAGAGACCTTGTTTATCAACTTGAATGCTTACTATACATATGACATATCTAAGAATGCTATGTGCTTTGGTTTTTCATTCTTTTGATTTTTTTCTGAATTTTTAGGGCCATTTGAATCTTGGTCAAATCATTGGTTTGACCAAGATTTAAACAAGTTTAAAACATGAAAATGAAAAGGGAAGTCTGTATCCTTCTTAGTCACTCTAAAATGAAGCTTTTGGGATGTTCTTGAAATTTCAATGTTTGAAACCCAAAACGACTTCCCTTCATGCTAGACTTCATAAGATCGAAAGGGGGTAGATACATGATTTGTCTGGTTTGGATATATCTAGACCTTGTTTATCAACTTGATTGCTTACGATATGACATAAGAAGACTATGTGATTTGGTTTTTCATTTTTCTGATTTTTTTGAACATTGTGCCCACCCATTTGTATCTTCATGAAATCCTAGGTTTGACCAAGCTAATTTAAACAAGTTTAAAACATGAAAATGAAAAGGGAAGCATGTAACCTTCTCAGTCACTCTAAAATGAAGTTTTTGGGAGGTTTTTGAAATTTCCATGTTTGAAACCCAAAACCACTTCTCTTCATGCTTGACTTCATAAGACAAAGTTTAGGGTTAGGGGGTATATATAGATACATGATTTGTATGGTTTGAATATGTCCAAACCTTTTGTTTATCAACTTGAATATGCTTACTATATGACATAAGAAGACTATGTACTTTGGTTTTTCATTTTTCTGATTTTTTTAATTTTCTGCGCATTTGAATCATATCTTGGTCAAATCCTAGGTTTTACCAAGATTTAGACAAGTTTAACACGTGAAAACGAATAAGTAAGCCTGGATCCTTCTTAGTCACTCTAAAATGAAGCTTTTGGGAGGTTCTTGAAATTTCCATGTTTGAAACCCAAAACCACTTCTCTTCATGATTGACTGAGTTTAATTAGGGTTTTAGGGGTAGATATATACATGATTTTTCTGGTTTGAATATATATGTCTAGACCTTGTTTATCAACTTGAATGCTTACTATACATATGACATAAGAATGCTATGTGCTTTGGTTTTTCATTCTTTTGATTTTTTCTGAATTTTTAGGGCCATTTGAATCTTGGTCAAATCCTTGGTTTGACCAAGATTTAAACAAGTTTAAAACATGAAAATGAAAAGGGAAGTCTGTATCCTTCTTAGTCACTCTAAAATGAAGCTTTTGGGATGTTCTTGAAATTTCAATGTTTGAAACCCAAAACGACTTCCCTTCATGCTAGACTTCATAAGATCGAAAGGGGGTAGATACACGATTTGTCTGGTTTGGATATATCTAGACCTTGTTTATCAACTTGATTGCTTACGATATGACATAAGAAGACTATGTGATTTGGTTTTCCATTTTTCTGATTTTTTTAATTTTTTGCCCACCCATTTGTATCTTCGTCAAATCCTAGGTTTGACCAAGATAATTAAAACAAGTTTTATAAAACATGAAAATGAAAAGGGAAGCATGTATCCTTCTTAGGCACTCTAAAATGAAGCTTTTGGGAGTTTTTTGAAATTTCCATGTTTGAAACCCAAAACCACATCTCTTCACATGCTTGACTTCATAAGACAGAGTTTAGGGGTTAGGGGTATAGATACATGATTTGTCTGGTTTGAATGTGTCTAGACATTGTTTATCAACTTTAATGCTTACTATTTGACATAAGAAAAATAATGTCATGTAAATGAGTTAACTTGGATTTCCTACCATTGAATCCATAGGAAACTTTGTTCTAATGCACTATAATAATCAACCGAGTTTTTACACCAACAGGTCTGTCACTTACGTGTGGTGCCCACGCGTGAGGTCCCACACTTCAGTGAGCACAAGTCACGTGCAATAGGTACGCAAACTCCCAGCCATCTTCTTTGTCAAGAGAAGACGCATCAGGATGCGTATTGGAAGTGGGTCCTTCTGGATCCTTCGGTTGTCCCTCTAAAAAAACAAATCTCTCTCATTCTCGGCCTCGCTCGACTCGCTCGCTCGCTCGCTCGCACCTCCTGCTGACAAACTCTGCACAAAAGTCAACATCATCACCCGAAAAAAGGGAGACACCATAATGCTCTCCCTTCTTCTCTCCTTCCGAGTGATCCCTCTTCCTCCGAGTTTCACTCGACGGGCAAACACACTTTTTTTAATTTTCTGCCCATTTGAATCTTGGTCAAATCCTAGGTTTGACCAAGATTTAAACAAGTTTAAAACATGAAAATAAAATGGTAAGCATGGATCCTTCTTAGTCTCCCGAAAATGAAGCTTTTTTTTTGAAATTTCCATGTTTGAAACCAAAAACCACTTCTCTTCATGCTTGACTTCATAAGACATAGTTTAGGGTTAGGGGTAGATATATACATGATTTTTCTGGTTTGAATATGTCTAGACCTTGTTTATCAACTTGAATGCTAGCTTACTATATATGACATAAGAATGCTATGTGCTTTGGTTTTTCATTCTTTTGATTTTTTCTGAATTTTTATGCCCATTTGAATCTTGGTCAAATCCTAGGTTTGACCAAGATTTAAACAAGTTTAAAACATGAAAATGAAAAGGGAAGCATGTAACCTTCTCAGTCACTCTAAAATGAAGTTTTTGGGAGGTTTTTGAAATTTCCATGTTTGAAACCCAAAACCACTTCTCTTCATGCTTGAATTCATAAGACAAAGTTTAGGGTTAGGGGGTATATATAGATACATGATTTGTATGGTTTGAATATGTCCAAACCTTGTTTATCAACTTGAATATGCTTACTATATGACATAAGAAGACTATGTACTTTGGTTTTTCATTTTTCTGATTTTTTTTAATTTTCTGCGCATTTGAATCATATCTTGGTCAAATCCTAGGTTTGACCAAGATTTAGACAAGTTTAACACGTGAAAACGAATAAGTAAGCCTGGATCCTTCTTAGTCACTCTAAAATGAAGCTTTTGGGAGGTTCTTGAAATTTCCATGTTTGAAACCCAAAACCACTTCTCTTCATGATTGACTGAGTTTAATTAGGGTTTTAGGGGTAGATATATACATGATTTTTCTGGTTTGAATATATATGTCTAGACCTTGTTTATCAACTTGAATGCTAGCTTACTATATATGACATAAGAATGCTATGTGCTTTGGTTTTTCATTCTTTTGATTTTTTTCTGAATTTTTATGCCCATTTGAATCTTGGTCGAATCCTAGGTTTGACCAAGATTTAAACAAGTTTAAAACATGAAAATGAGAAGGGAAGCATGTATCCTTCTTAGTCACTCTAATTAAAATGAAGATTTTGGGAGGTTTTTGAAATTTCCATGTTTGAAACCAAAAACCACGTCTCTTCATGCTTGACTTCATAAGATATATAGAGTTTAATTAGGGGTTAGGGGTATAGATACATGATTTGTTTGGTTTGAATATGTCTAGACCTTGTTTAACAACTTGAATGCTTACTATATGCCATAAGAAGACTATGTACTTTGGTTTTTAATTTTTTTGATTTTTTAAACTTTTCTGCCAATTTGTATCTTGGTCAAATCCTAGGTTTGACCAAGATTTAAACAAGTTTAAGACGTGAAAATAAAATGGTAAGCATGGATCCTTCTTAGTCTCCCTAAAATGAAGCTTTTGGTTTTTTTTTTAAATTTCCAGGTTTGAAACCCAAAACCACTTCTCTTCATGCTTGACTTCATAAGACAGAGTTTAGGGATAGGGGTAGATATATATATACATGATTTTTCTGGTTTGAATATGTCTAGACCCTGTTTATCAACTTGAATGCTTACTATATGACATAAGAATGCTATGTGCTTTGGTTTTTCATTCTTTTGATTTTTTCTGAATTTTTATGCCCATTTGAATCTTGGTAGAATCCTAGGTTTGACCAAGATTTAAACAAGTTTAAAACATGAAAATGAGAAGGGAAGCCTGTATCCTTCTTTGTCACTCTAATTAAAATGAAGCTTTTGGGTGGTTTTTGAAATTACCATGTTTGAAACCCAAAACCACATCTCTTCGTGCTTGACTTCATAAGACAGAGTTTAGGGGTTAGGGGGTACATAGATACATGATTTGCATAGTTTGAATATGTCTAGCTAGAGACCTTGTTTCTCAATTTTAATGCTTACTATATGACATAAGAAGACTATGTGCTTTGGTTTTTCATTTTTCTGTTTTATTTTAATTTTATGCCCATTTGAATCTTGGTCAAATCCTAGGTTTGACCAAGATTTAAACAAGTTTAAATTATGAAAATGAAGGTAAGCATGGATCCTTATTAGTCACTCTAACATAAATCTTTTGGGAGGTTCTTGAAATTTCCATGTTTCAAACCCAAAACCACTTCTCTTCATGATTGACTTCATAAGACAGAGTTTAGGGTTTTAGGGGTAGATATATACATGATTTTTCTGGTTTGAATATGTCTAGCCCTTGTTTATCAACTTGAATGCTTACTATACATATGACATAAGAATGCTATGTGCTTTGGTTTTTCATTCTCTTTTGATTTTTTTCTAAATTTTTAGGCCCATTTGAATCTTGGTCAAATCCTTGGTTTGACCAAGATTTAAACAAGTTTAAAACATGAAAATAAAAAAGGAAGTCTGTATCCTTCTTAGTCACTCTAAAATGGAAGCTTTTGGGATGTTCTTGAAATTACCATGTTTGAAACCGAAAACGACTTCTCTTCATGCTAGACTTCATAAGATCGACAGGGGGTAGATACATGATTTGTCTGGTTTGGATATATCTAGACCTTGTTAATTTATCAACTTAAATGCTTACGATATGACATAAGAATACAATGTGATTTGGTTTTTCATTTTTCTGATTTTTTTGAATATTGTACGTGCCCACCCATTTGTATCTTCATCAAATCCTAGGTTTGACCAGGATTTAAACAAGTTTAAAACATGAAATGAAAAGATAAGCCTGGATCCTTCTTAGTCACTCTAAAATGAAGCTTTTGGGAGGTTCTTGAAATTTCCATGTTTGAAACCCAAAACCACTTCTCTTCATGATTGACTTCATAAGACAGAGTTTAGGGTTTTAGGGGTAGATATATACATGATTTTTCTGGTTTGAATATATATGTCTAGACCTTGTTTATCAACTTGAATGCTTACTATATATATGACATAAGAATGCTATATATGTGCTTTGGTTGTTCATTCTTTTGATTTTTTCTGATTTTTTAGGCCCATTTGAATCTTGGTCAAATCCTAGGTTTGACCATGATTTAAACAAGTTTAAAACATGAAAATGAAAAGGTAAGCATGGATCCTTCTTAGTCACTCTAAAATGAAGCTTTTGGGATGTTCTTGAAATTTCCATGTTTGAAACCCAAAACGACTTCGATCTCTTTATGCTAGATTTCATAAGACTGAGTTTTAGGGGTTAGGGGGTAGATACATGATTTGTCTAGTTTGAATATGTACATAGTACTCCCTCTATAGGAACTTGGAGAAAGCAACTGTTGTGCCACACAATTTTGTTGTTTTCCTATTTTTCTTTCATGAAGCTTTACGATGTGGTTCGTGTGTGGGGATCAAGCTCGTAATCTCGTTTCAATTACACAACCAACTACTCTGCTCATCCTTGCATGTAATTAACCAATATAGGAATTTGATTCCACGGAACTTTTTCAGTACATAAGTCTCCTCCTTAACTCCTCTAGTCTCTACCAAGCCGGCCGCCTCGCTACTTCCCTAGCTTCCTCCCTACAGCACACCTCGCCCCCGTACGCGAGCTAGGTCCAGCCGGAGATGGGGCACAGCCGCCCCCGCTGGAAGAATGCTCAGAGGAAGTCCGGGCAGGAGGACAAGGGTGACGCCATCCCGGATGAACTTCTCGGGCTGGTGTTCCTGCGCCTCACCTCGCCTCTGGATCTCGTCCGCGCCGCGTTCGCCTGCAGGAGCTGGCGCAAGGTCATCGCGGCGGAGGACTTCCGTGTCCTCTCCGCTCGCCACGGCGCGCCATCCTCCATAGTCGCCGGCCACTACCACATCAGCTTCTCCCATTGTCACTATCGGCCGTCTGGCTTGCTGCCCCACTTCGTTCCCTCTTCCTCGTCATGTTGGGCCGGGGTCGCCGCAAATAATCTCGCGCTCGACTTCCTCCCACGGGCGCCAAACGGCGACCTCAGTTTGGAGCTCGCCGACTCTCGGGGCGGCCTCCTACTCCTTGCGGACTTCGACCACACCGAACACGGAAAGCCTTTCGAGCAGCCTTCACGTCTCGTCGTCTGCGATCCCCTGGCAGGTCAGTACGTGACGGTCCCTCCACCCCCTGCTGTTTCGCACACAACATTCGTAAGCTTGTTCCTGGGCGCCGCCCTCCATGGCGAGGACGCTGCGGCGCGCATCAGTCTGTCAAATTACAGGGTGACGTGCCTGATCTATCATGACGGCATCTGCAAGACCTGCGTGTTCTCGCCTGGCCCTGGTGGCCACGCTTGGACCTCCTCCGGCGCCATCGTGCCTCTCCACGCCACGCACACAGGCCGGTCGGATATCCTCTTTGTGGGGTGCAACGCCCGTTTCTTCCAGTGGTACGTGTTCGGTGGGCTCGGAAACTTCATTCTTGCTCTCGACAGAGAATCCGGCGAGCTCTCACGCTTCGAGAGAGCTCGAGACGAGGACTGGCTTCACACCGTGCCGATTGAGATGCTGGGCGGGCCCTCGCGCGTGCTGAATTGGTACGTGCTAGAGCTTCCGTGGCCACCTACCTTCCGAGCTTGCTTATCCTAGGATTCTGGCTTCCTGGGTTGGATTAGTGTCGGCCATGGTGTCGTCGACATGGTCTGGAGGTTGAAGACGAAGGGCATCTCTAGGATTTTGTTGTAATTTCGTTTTTTTTCAGGTGTTTTGTACTATTTGATGTTTCTCTTAATGCCAGAGGGTTTATTTGCACTAGTCATACTTGACATAGCTGTACGTTTTGAAGATTAACTTGTTCATCATGATCCGAACTTCTCATACTCTTAATGCCAGAGGGTTTATTTGCACTAGTCATACTTGACATAACTTCGAACTTGTTTTGAGTAATACGTAGTATGGTATACTAGAATAGGAGGAGTAACACTTTTCACATTTGGGCCAAATATAAAGTACTACCTCCATTTCAAGGAATAAGGCGCACGCGTACTCCAAGACGTATCTTTTGGTCAGATTACCTTGACCATTGAATTGACAAGACAACACACAGAGCATTGGGGCGTGCTCGATGGTGCTAGCTGCGGCTATACAGACATGTGATAGGCATCGCGGAAGCGTCGCAAATAGAAAACAAATCATATTTTTTGGGGGAGGATGTTTTGGCTCCTGGTTGCGTATGCTCCCTTTAGTTTGAACTGCAACATCTATATATTTTGAAATGTAAAAAAAATCCAAACAAAAAATTAATCTTTTCATCTTCACATGCTAAGAGCGCATAAAGTCTTTCCATAAAAAACTAAATTGTCGTTTGGGCTATGTAAAAAAGATAAAATTTATTGCTAAAAATAAAGCTGTTTACATCAACCACAAAAAATATCGGCTTTTCACGAAACTACACGAACACACATAGATTATCGAGAAGTACATGCGGATTTTTTTGTTAGAATTTTTTGAAAATTAAAAATATGTTTTTTTGGGTCGAGGTAGCATATCCGCCCAATAGCCGAATTAAATTTCCGATTTTTTTGGACTGACAATTTCATCGGGAAGACATGGATGCGCGCAGACGGCGTGCAAGGCAAGGCATCGATTTGACCGGACGTACTTAGGGCAGGTCAGGCTGCTGATACGTCTCCAACGTATCGATAATTTCTTATGTTCCATGCCACATTATTGATGATATCTACATGTTTTATACACATTATATGTCATATTTATGCATTTTCGGAACTAACCTATTAACAAGATGCCGAAGTGCAGTTCCTGTTTTCTGCTGTTTTTGGTTTCAGAAATCCTAGTAACGAAATATTCTCGAATTGGACGAAATCAACGCCCAGTTCCTATTTTGCCCGAAGCATCCGAACACCCGAGAGCCGCAGGGGCCCTGTGGGCCCCAGATGACATGGTGGCGCGGCCAGGGCTGGGCCCGCGCCACCCTATGGTGTGGCGCCCCTTCGACCCCCTGCGCCGCCTCTTCGCCTATAAAGCCCTGCCGAAAACCCTTACGGAGGAAGCCACGGCACGCGAAACCTTCCAGAGCCGCCGCCATCGCGAAGCCAAGATCCGGGGGACAGGAGTCTGTTCCGGCACCCTGCCGGACGGGGAAGTGCCCCCGGAAGGCTTCTCCGTCGACACCGCTGCCATCTCCACCGCCATCTTCATCACCGCTGCTGCTCCCATGAGGAGGGAGTAGTTCTCCATCGAGGCTCGGGGCTGTACCGGTAGCTATGTGGTTAATCTCTCTCCTATGTACTTCAATACAATGATCTCATGAGCTGCCTTACATGATTGAGATTCATATGAGTTTTGTATCACTACTATCTATGTGCTACTCTAGTGATGTGTTATTAAAGTAGTTTTATTCCTCCTGCATGTGTGCAAAGGTGACAGTGCGTGCACCGTGTTAGTACTTGGTTTATGCTATGATCATGATCTCTTGTAGATTGCGAAGTTAACTATTGCTATGATAATATTGATGTGATCTATTCCTCCTACATATGCATGAAGGTGACAGTGTGCATGCTATGCTAGTACTTGGTTTAGTCTTTTGATCTATCTTACACTAAAGGTTACTAAAATATGAGCATTATTGTGGAGCTTGTTAACTCCGGCATTGAGGGTTCGTGTAATCCTACGCAATGTGTTCATCATCCAACAAAAGTGTAGAGTATGCATTTATCTATTCTGTTATGTGATCAATGTTGAGAGTGTCCACTAGTGAAAGTGTAATCCCTAGGCCTTGTTCCTAAATACTGCTATCGCTGCTTGTTTACTGTTTTACTGTGTTACTACTGCTGCAATACTACCACCATCAACTACACGCCATCAAGCTATTTTCTGGCATCATTGCTACTGCTTATATATATTCATACCACCTGTATTTCACTATCTCTTCGCCGAACTAGTGCACCTATACACTGACAAGTGTATTTGGTGTGTTGGGGACACAAGAGACTTCTTGCTTTGTGGTTGCAGGGTTGCATGAGAGGGATATCTTTGACCTCTTCCTCCCCGAGTTCGATAAACCTTGGGTAATCCACTTAAGGGAAACTTGCTGCTGTTCTACAAACCTCTGCACTTGGAGGCCCAACACTGTCTACAAGAATAGAAGCACCCGTAGACATCAAGCACTTTTGGCGCCGTTGCCGGGGAGGAAAGGTAAAAGGCTCTCATACTTCGGTCCCAGGTAAAGTACTTTTCTGGCGCCATTGTGTGTGTGCTCGAAGCTATTTCCTTTAGACTCTGCAATTGCGACATTTGGTTTCTTGTTTACACTAGTTAGGCATAATGGACAACAATGAGCTTCTTATTCTATTTCCTGATTTAAGACATGGATGGTTTGATGCGAAAATTAAAAAACCCATGGAACATATTAATATGAATGCTTTGAACACTATTGTTGCTAATGATATGGAAAATTCTAAGCTTGGGGAAGCTGGCTTTGATGAGCATGATATTTTTAGTCCCCCAAGCATTGAGGAGAAAATTTACTTTGATGATACTTTGCCTCTTATATTTGATGATAAGAATAATAATGATAGCTACTTTGTTGAATTTGCTCCCACTACAACTAATAAAATTGATTATGCCTATGTGGAGAGTAATAATTTTATGCATGAGACTCATGATAAGAATGCTTTATGTGATAGTTATATTGTTGAGTTTGCTCATGTTGCTACTGAAAGTTATTATGAGAGAGGAAAATATGGTTGTAAAAAATTTCATGTTACTAAAACACCTCTCTATGTGCTGAAATTTTTGAAGCTACACTTGTTTTATCTTCCTATGCTTGTTACTTTGCTCTTCATGAACTTGTTTATTTACAAGATTCCTATGCATAGGAAGCATGTTAGACTTAAATGTGTTTTTAATTTGCCTCTTGATGCTCTCTTTTGCTTCAACTTCTATTTCTTGCAAGTGCATCATTAAAACTGCTGAGCCCATCTTAATGGCTATAAAGAAAGAACTTCTTGGGAGATAACCCATGTGTTTATTTTACTACAGCAATTTTTGTTTTGTTGAGTCTTGGAAGTTGTTTACTACTGTAGCAACCTCTCCTTATCATGTTTTTGTGCCAAGTAAAGTTTCTATGTCAAAGTTGATGTTATATTTGGGATCGCTGCGCAGAAACAGCATTGCTGTCTGTCACGAATCTGGGCACAGTTCTCTGTAGAAAATTCGAAAAAATATGCCAATTTACGAGCGTGATCCTCAGATATGTACGCAACTTTCATTAGTTTTGAGTTTTTCCATTTGAGCAAGTCTGGTGCCATCTTAAAATTCGTCTTTACGGACTGTTCTGTTTTTGACAGATTCTGCCTTTTATTTCGCATTGCCGCTTTTGTTAAGTTGAATGAGTTTATTTGTTCCATTAACTTTCAGAAGTTTTGTGCAATGTCCAGAAGTGTTAAGAATGATTGTGTCACCTCTGAACATGTGAATTTTGATTATGCACTAACCCTCTAATGAGTTTGCTTGAAGTTTGGTGTGGCAGAAGTTTTCAAGGGTCAATAGAAGAGGGTGATATAATGTGATCGAGAAGAGTGAAAGGTCTAAGCTTGGGGATGCCCCGGTGGTTCATCCCTGCATATTTTAAGAAGACTCAAGCATCTAAGCTTGGGGATGCCCAAGGCATCCCCTTCTTCATCGACAACTTATCAGGTTTCTTCTAGTGAAACTATATTTTTATTCGGTCACATCCTATGTATTTTACTTGGAGCGTCTGTGTGCTTTTATTTTTGTTTTTGTTTTGTTATCTTAGTTCTCTGAATAAGTTCATCCTTGTGTGGGAGAGAGACACGCTCCGCTGTTGCGTATGGACACATGTGTCCTTAGGCTTTACTCATAATGTTCAAGGCGAAGTTTCTTCTTCGTTAATTTGTTATATGGTTGGAATTGGAAAATGCTACATGTAGTAATTCTAAAAATGTCTTGGATAATGTGATACTTGGCAATTGTTGTGCTCATGTTTAAGCTCTTGCATCATATGCTTTGCACCCATTAATGAAGAAATACATAGAGCTTGCTAAAATCTGATTTGCATATTTGGTTTCTCTAAGGTCTAGATAATATCTAGTATTGAGTTTTGAACAACAAGGAAGACAGTGTAGAGTCTTATAATGTTTACAATATGTCTTTTATGTGAGTTTTGCTGCACCTGTTCATCCTTGAGTTTGCTTCAAATAACCTTGCTAGCCTAAACCTTGTATCGAGAGGGAATACTTCTCATGCATCCAAAATCCTTGAGCCAACTACTATGCCATTTGTGTCCACCATACCTACCTACTACATGGTATTTCTCCGCCATTCCAAAGTAAATTGCTTGAGTGCTACCTTTAAACAAATTCAAAAGTTATTACCTCTTATTTGTGTCAATGTTTTATAGCTCATGAGGAAGTATGTGGTGTTTTATCTTTCGATCTTGTCATTTACTTTTGACAGACTTTCACTAATGGACTAGTGGCTTCATCCGCTTATCCAATAATTTTGCAAAAAGAGCTGGCAATGAGGTTCCCAGCCTCAATTAATTAACTTGCATTAATAATTCTCTTCACATGTTTTGCTCTGATTCATCAGTAAGCAACTTAATTTTGCAAATAGACACTCCTCCATGGTATGTGAATGTTGGAAGGCACCCGAGGATTCGGTTAGCCATGGCTTGTGTAAGCAAAAGGTTGGGAGGAGTGTCATCCATAAATAAAGAAAAACTAAACTAAAGTACATGTGTAAACAAAAGAGAAGAGGGATGATCTACCTTGCTGGTAGAGATAACGTCCTTCATGGGAGCCGCTCTTGAAAGTCTGGTTGATGAGGTAGTTAGAGTGCCCACTACCATTCGTTGACAACAACAAACACCTCTCAAAATTTTACTTTTATGCTCTCTTTATGTTTTCAAAACCAAAGCTCTAGCACAAATATAGCAATCGATGCTTTCCTCTTTGAAGGACCATTCTTTTACTTTTATGTTGAGTCAGTTTACCTATCTCTCTCCACCTTAAGAAGCAAACACTTGTGTGAACTGTGCATTGATTCCTACATACTTGCATATTGCACTTGTTATACTACTTTATGTTGACAATATCCATGAGATATACATGTTATAAGTTGAAAGCAACCGCTGAAACTTAATCTTCCATTATGTTGCTTCAATGTCTATACTTTAAATTATTGCTTTATGAGTTAACTCTTATGCAAGACTTATTGATGCTTGTCTTGAAGTACTATTCATGAAAAGTCTTTGCTTTATGATTCAGTTGTTTACTCATGTCATTACCTTTGCTTTGATCGCTGCATTCATTACATATGCTTACAATAGTATGATCAAGGTTATGATGGCATGTCACTTAAGAAATTATCTTTGTTATCGTTTTACCTGCTCGGGACGAGCAGAACTAAGCTTGGGGATGCTGATACGTCTCCAACGTATCGATAATTTCTTATGTTCCATGCCACATTATTGATGATATCTACATGTTTTATACACATTATATGTCATATTTATGCATTTTCTGGAACTAACCTATTAACAAGATGCCGAAGTGCCAGTTTGCTGTTTTTGGTTTCAGAAATCCTAGTAACGAAATATTCTCGGAATTGGACGAAATCAACGCCCAGGTTCCTATTTTGAAGCATCCGAACACCCGAGAGCCGCAGAGGGGCCCTGTGGGCCCCAGATGACATGGTGGCGCGGCCAGGGCTGGGCCCGCGCCACCCTATGGTGTGGGCGCCCCTTCCCCCCCGCCTCTTCGCCTATATAAAGCCCCTGCATCGAAAACCCTTACGGAGGAAGCCACGGTACGCGAAACCTTCCAGCCGCCGCCATCGCGAAGCCAAGATCGGGGGACAGGAGTCTCTGTTCCGGCACCCTGCCGGACGGGGAAGTGCCCCGGAAGGCTTCTCCATCGACACCGCTGCCATCTCCACCGCCATCTTCATCACCGCTGCTGCTCCCATGAGGAGGGAGTAGTTCTCCATCGAGGCTCGGGGCTGTACCGGTAGCTATGTGGTTAATCTCTCTCCTATGTACTTCAATACAATGATCTCATGAGCTGCCTTACATGATTGAGATTCATATGAGTTTTGTATCACTACTATCTATGTGCTACTCTAGTGATGTGTTATTAAAGTAGTTTTATTCCTCCTGCATGTGTGCAAAGGTGACAGTGCGTGCACCGTGTTAGTACTTGGTTTATGCTATGATCATGATCTCTTGTAGATTGCGAAGTTAACTATTGCTATGATAATATTGATGTGATCTATTCCTCCTACATATGCATGAAGGTGACAGTGTGCATGCTATGCTAGTACTTGGTTTAGTCTTTTGATCTATCTTACACTAAAGGTTACTAAAATATGAGCATTATTGTGGAGCTTGTTAACTCCGGCATTGAGGGTTCGTGTAATCCTACGCAATGTGTTCATCATCCAACAAAAGTGTAGAGTATGCATTTATCTATTCTGTTATGTGATCAATGTTGAGAGTGTCCACTAGTGAAAGTGTAATCCCTAGGCCTTGTTCCTAAATACTGCTATCGCTGCTTGTTTACTGTTTTACTGTGTTACTACTGCTGCAATACTACCACCATCAACTACACGCCATCAAGCTATTTTCTGGCATCATTGCTACTGCTTATATATATTCATACCACCTGTATTTCACTATCTCTTCGCCGAACTAGTGCACCTATACACCTGACAAGTGTATTTGGTGTGTTGGGGACACAAGAGACTTCTTGCTTTGTGGTTGCAGGGTTGCATGAGAGGGATATCTTTGACCTCTTCCTCCTGAGTTCGATAAACCTTGGGTAATCCACTTAAGGGAAACTTGCTGCTGTTCTACAAACCTCGCTCTTGGAGGCCCAACACGTACTTAGGGCAGGTCAGGCTGCCAGCGTACTTATTCCGGGCAGGTGAGGTACTAGAACTCAAAGTCCTCCTCAGCGTCTCTCCTCTCTCTCTGTCTTTATTGAGTGTACTAGCGCGCAGGGACTCAAAGTCAGGGAAATGTTTGAGATGCAAAGTAAGAGAATATTTACCAGTATAATTGGTTGATTAGAAGATTAAGTGGTGAAATCACAACAGATTGGAGCAGTACATGGTGGAAACCGCAAAATATCCTTCCAAATGGTGTTTTTGTGCAACATACGAAGTATGAGGTGGTGGAACTTGAGGCCAGTGACTTTACTTACTCCAAAATGCAACTTTACGTACATGAGCCATCGGATCAAGATCCAACGGACACAGTTGATCCAGAATTTGTAGTCACATTTTAAGTTGCTCGAAAAAAATCGAAAACATTACAGTAAGATATATATCTTTCTTAAGTATTCTGGTAAAGTTTTACTTCATTTGAAAATTGAGTTTAATTTTAAGTTTAAAATTTGGATCAACCATGTGCGTTGGATCTTGATCGAATGACTCACGTACAAGTCGCCAGTGAAGTTACTGGATCTCGTTCCTTGGTGGAATCTGCAATTCCCTCCCCTATATATACTATACAAGTCGAAGACTACGACCCTCTATCCCTATCTCCTTCACATCCTCTAAATTCATATTCCCATTTAGAATCGTTGGGCATGGAGGTTCCCCCTGGTAGCTTTAGATCGAGCTTTTGTCGACGATGCTAATTTGAGAAGACTGCTCACCTACGGTTTGTGCTCTCAATCCGCACAACCTCCATTTTGGTGGGTTAGTACTTTCTTCACTAGGTTCATCAAGATGTATTTTAATTTGGGCTAACAGTCGTGTTAATTTCCTTGTATTAAGCAGTGCTGTTCGTGCAAGAAGGTTGCATGCGACAGCTGCGCTAGGAACCTGCCCGGTGGCGCGTGCCCGGGATGCCAGGGCGTCTTCCAAGGTGAAAGTCCTCCATCTGAAAGCATGTACTTTTCCCGTGAATGTGTTATGGAAAAGAATGTGGTGAGAAGAACGTTCATCTGCGGTTTGTGCTCTCAAATCGCACGACGTCCACTATAACGGGTTAGTACTTTCTTCACTAGGTTCCACCCAACTATATTTTTCTTTGGGCCAACAGTCATGTAAATTTCCTTGTATTAAGCAGTGCATTCGCATGGGGGAGGGACATCACATTGCATGCGGAAGCTGCTTAAGAAACCTACCCAGTCTCGTGTGCCCGAACTGCGACGGCATCTACGAAGAGGATGAGGATTTAAGTAGATTTGCCTCCTTGTTTAAGGTGGATTGCAGCAACGATGGTTGCGACATGAGCGGCGACTTGCTCGAATACTTTCAACATGAGGCGACGTGCCCGCATGCGCCAACGAGACGGTAGGTGGTTGATCTTGCCGGTCTCGATGGAGAAGATGATCACGCTTTGAGGCTAATCTGAGCTCGGTGGAGAAGGACCGGATGGAGTTTCCTTTTCTAGAACTAGAGTTCTTTTTGTACTTTTGGATGTCTTGTCTGTAGTTTCCTTTTACTTGGAGGGTCCTCCTAGCTTGCAGTCTGTAATCCCACCGTCATCATAATATAAAAGCAGTGTCGCGAGGTCCTTCGGGACATTTCTGTGTTCAAAAAATGTATGATTTTAGACATGTCGTCTATTTATGTGTGCGATGTTGTATCATCTATTACCGTGATTAGTTTGAACGTGTCCATGTCCTAGAACAAAACTTCGGCATGATGTACTTGTATGTTTAATTGAATTCGACCAAGTATAATGTGGAACCGATCATTGCGAGCATATGGAGATTGCGAACCGGTAATTGACAGGTGGTACATGCTCTATCTTAATCTTGTTTATCTAATGGTAATTGCAATTTATGCGGTACTGAAATAATTAGTTTTAGTTATAAACAGGGACTCTTCGGACGGGGGCTCCTTTTCAAACAAGACCGGGGAGATTTATGAAGTGCTAGAAGGGAACAAATTACTACATGAGTGTTTTGCGTGAAATGGTTAAAATTTGTAGTGGCAGATTGCCGCCAATGCAATTTTTTCATGTGGTTGATATGGTACACTACTAGGAAAAGGCCTAGCCGTAAGATGGGTGTTAGTGGCGCACCAGGAGGGCAGTGCGCCACTACTACTTAGCAGTGGCGCACCGGAAAGTGGTGGGCCACTATTAAAAATGTAGTAGTGGCGCACCTCTTCTGTGGTGCGCCACCACTAAGTTTGACCATGGGTTTGACCCAGCCTTATACATAGCAATGGCGCACCATGTAGAGGTGCGCCACAGCTATTTTATGTAAGTGGCGCACCTCTACATGGTGCGCCATTGCTATGTAAAGGGATGATGGACATGTTTGGGCATCACTTAGTAGTGGCGCACCATGCTTGGTGCGCCATAAGTGGTGCCTAAACATTTCCACCCCCCCGTGGATCGCAATCGCCTTTTCGGGTTTGGAAAAAATAAAAGAAATAGATAGAAATTTCAAAAAATAAAATCCTTCGAGATGCCCATGTAATATGTCATCTAGGTTTAGTGAAATTTAAAAAAATGAATTTTGATATATTATGCAAAATGGCGTCATCTTTCGGTAAAACGGGTTTTCTGGTTGCATACGACCTCCGATGAAAAACTTTTTTATATCAAAATCTATCTACGCGAAATTTCCTATTCGAATTCAACGGCCTACGGCCGTTTGGACAAAAAATGGATTCCTCAATTGGAAAACAGAAACAGGACTTTTTTCAGGTTTTAGATTTTGGGCAAAAATAGAAAAATAGCGGTGGCGCACCCATGCCTTGGTGCGCCACGCTAAGCTTCCCGCCCACGATTTTCAAAATGGGAGGAGCCTCGGCCACTTAACCACCTCCTCCCTCCTCCTCCTCTCCTCTCTCCTTTCCTCCGGCGACCTCCTCCTCTCCTCTCCTCCTTTCACTCCGGCGACCTCCTCCTCTCCTCTCCTCCTTTCACTCCGGCGACCTCCTCCTCTCCTCTCCTCCTTTCACTCCGGCGACCTCCTCCTCTCCTCTCCTCCTTTCACTCCGGCGACCTCCTCCTCTCCTCTCCTCCTTTCACTCCGGCGACCTCCTCCTCTCCTCTCCTCCTTTCACTCCGGCGACCTCCTCCACTCCTCTCCTGACCTTACTCTCCGACGACCCTCCGGCGACCCTCTAGCCTCCATTACCTCTGGCCTTCGTCCTCTTGTTCATCCTCTCCTACATCTCCTCACCTCTCTTCACCTCTCCTACGTCCCTCATCCATCATCACCGGCGGCTAGGCTAAGAAAAATGAGAATGAACATTGCACAAATAATTCTAGCAACAAGAACGAGAAAAAATAACGAGCCAAAAAATTCGAAACAAAATGTGCCAGATCCAGATCCAGATCCCGATCCAGATCCAGATCTAGAAATTTCAAATTTTAGTAGTGGCGCACCTTTTTTCTATCCAGTGGCGCACCTCAGACGTTTAGGAGTGGCGCACCATGAAGCTAGTAGTGGCGCACTACCTGGTGCGCCACTGCTAAGCCAAATAGCAATGGCGCACCACTAGTGCGCCACTACTAAAAGTTAGCAGTGGCGTGATAGCAGTGGCGCACCACTAGTGCGCCACTGATGGGTAAAAGTGGTGCGCCACTGATTGCCCTTTTCCTAGTAGTGGTAGGATGGACATTTCAAAATTTCACGAATTATTTCGGTTTGTGACCATATATTAAATTAGTTCTGGGCTCATTTCCATATAATTTGAAATTTCAACGCGAAGTACACGAAGTACAATTAAAAAAGGGGAAACTATATATACGTGATGTGCACTAAATGTGTGGTACCCCCCAAAAAATGACCAAACATATGCGTTGCATCCAAGTACGTAACACCCATATGGCAAACGAAAGCATTGAGTAGTTGTTTGTGATGTAAGTAATCTACATATATATCAAAATACCAAACATGGCACACCAAAATATTTTTTAGAAGAACTTACCAGATTTTGGCACCATGCATGTTGGAGTTTTTTTTTGACAGAATCCATCTTGGAGTTCGCATGGCTCTCTTCCGAAGTGAGAGGTGAGTTGGTTAATGCTAGAACCATGGCAAACTTCCGAATGTTAGTAATTTATCATGGATTCATCATTTGTGATGAAATACCTAGGAACAATGCCAAACATGACCTACCTATGTTCTTGAGAATATTCCCTTTCACCGATTTTGGCACCATGTGTGTTTTTAAGTACGTTTGCATGCCTTCTTGATTGGTTATTAAAATACCATGTCAAACTGTCGATACATGGAAAATTCCTTTGCTACAATCAAATAAACTTCGGGCTCCTTTTATTCAAAGGAATATGGAGGGCGTAGGAATATGAAAGGTGCATGATTGGAATGTTATGCCAAGTTGAATCCTATAGGAACATGATGTGTCTTTGATTGTGGCAAAGGAACTTTTCCATGAGGTATTAGCTAATGGTTTTTTCCTATAAGATTTGCACTACAAGATTCCTATATGAATAGTTCCTATGAATCAAATGACTTGTATAGGAATTTTTCCCATAAGAACCGAATCCAACATAATTCCTATGACAATCATATGAATCAAAGGAGCACGATTCCCATAGGATTGAAGTAGACATGACATCCCAATTCTATGATTTTCCTTTTCCTATACTTTCCATTTCCTATGAACCAAAGGAGGCCTAACTAGTTGGCCATACTGAAACAATTGCCAAATAAATGCCGTGCATCCTATGGCCCCCGTGAGTTTGACCTAAATTTGAAATCATGGTAAAAGGTGCTTAAAATAGGCAAATAAAAGCATGTAGTCAATTTTTTTTAGGATGTAGTACTACCTAGGGAAAATACCAAACATGCCATAATGCAAACTGTGTTTTAGAGAGTAGCCCTTCAAAAAAGTTGGCATCCACTTGTTGATTTTGCTATCGACATGACAAAATAACTGATCAGATGACCAAGTGGTAAAAATTGCAACAGATTAGACCACCACATGGTGGAAACTGCTAAAAATCATGAAAACTGCGAAGAAAAAGTTAAAGTGGTGGTTTGTGCAGCATATGGAGGATTGAGTAGTACAAGTTGGATGTGCACTACCGTGTGCCCGTGGTAAATGTTCGCCTATTATGATGATGGCAAGAAAAAATGATGTTTTCTCTGCTGAAACTGTCCCGAGCTGATTTGACGAGACAAAATACAGCTACACGGCGTGCAAGGGACGGCTATACAGTACATTAGCTTCTTCTCGGGTCACACGCCTGCACCACAGGTGCAGTAAGTGCAGCAGAGACCAGAGAGAGAAGGAACGCCCGTATTATATTTGATTTCAATTCATATTGTTTTTTTCCTTGCCTCTCCGTCTTCTTCACCGCCATCTTCTCGGTGTTTTCAAGAGTGATTATCAAGTGGAGAGACAATTGCATTGGGAAAGTCTCTCCACTTGATAATCTCTGTTGAAAAACTCGCACGTCTTGTGAAATGTGAAGGCTGCACGCGTGGGGAAGGGAGACGCAAACGCCGCACCGCATCATTAGTAGTATACCTTTCTCTCCTCAGGCACCCCGGCTGGCCGCCCGCCGCAATAGTTCCTTGCATAGCGCTTGCCGTCTCCTCCAAAAACCCCCAGCGCACTTGCATCCGCCATCCACCTAAATCCACCGCCGAGTACCTTTCTGTCCTCACCACCGCCGCTGCGCCTATTCCCCTGTCCAGCAGACGACTGCGGCGTTGCGTGTGTCGCCGCCGTGTCAGATGGAGGCGGAGCCGCTCAACTCCCGAAGGCGGGTCGAGCCAGATCGGGAAGAGCCTCCGTCGAGCCTCGACCTCATCAGCCGCCTCCCCGACGAGATGCTGCACATCATCATCTCCCTCCTGCCCATGATATCCGCTGTAAGGACAACATTGCTCTCCAAACGGTGGCGCCACCTCTGGCGCTCCGTCCCACTTAACCTCCTCGTCGGCGACAACGACCTCATCAGCCGCCTACCGGACCAGATTCTCCACATCATCATCTCCCACCTGCCCACTGTATCCGCTGTAAGCACAACCTTGGTCTCCAAACGGTGGCGCCACCTCTGGCACTCCGTCCCACTTAACCTCGAGATCGACGACGAACTCGCCAAGCAAAACCACAAACGCATCGCCGCGGTCTCCAGTATCCTCGCCGCTCACCCTGGCCCCGCCAGAAGCGTGTCAATCGACCCCTTCAGAACCACTTGCAAGGTCGACACCACGCTCGACAGCTGGTTCCGGTCCAGCACCCTATCTTGCGTCGAGAACCTCAGATTCGATGCTGGAACTGTGATGCGCTCCTTCCCGCTGTCCGCGTTCCGCTGCGCGCCCACGCTGCGCATTGTCAGCATTTCTACTTGCTATTTGCCCGAGATTCATGCCAACTCCATGCTTCTTTTCCCCCAACTCAAAAGGCTCTTGCTCTATGACGTCTACATCTGTAAGGCGACGAACATCGACCGCCTGTTCACCCGCTGTATTGTGCTCGAGGCACTTCACCTTGAGGGGGTCCACGGGTTCACCCAACTCAACATTCAAATGCCAAATCTTCGTACAATTAGTGTGGCTAGCTATTGGAAACGCAACACCACCGAACTTATTCAGTTAGACACGGTGCAAATTATGGATGCATCTTGCCTCGAGAGATTGGTCATATGCGTTGATGATGTTCCACTACTAATCCAGGTCGCCAACGCACCAAAGTTGATGGTGTTGGGCTTTGCGTCGTACCCTGGCTGCCAACTTGTTATTGGACGCATAAACTTTTTGGTAGAACAGCCTTCTTCTTGTTGAATTAACTCACATTTTTGTTATTTTTTTTGACATATGTACCATTGTCCTGTAGAGGATGATGCCCATAAGCTTGGAAAATTCTCTGTGCACAGTGAAGAACTTGGTTCTAAAATCTGACGGCCCTCGTCTGGATCAACTACTTGCATTTCTTAGATGCTTTCCCTGCACGGAGAAGCTATATATCCAGGTAAATTCGTTGTTGTTAACTGTTTACCACTATGAGCAAAAACTGTAGAGTTACATGGAGTTAACCTGTTATTACTTATTAGCCTAGATCAGTTGAACAATTGTACTAGAAGAACATCCACAATGGAGTTATATTATGTTGGTTCAAAACTAAACTTCTTGTCATACAATGTGTTGTATCTTGTGCATCTGTGAAGTTTCATATAAACACATGATAATATGTGATCTGTGTAAAAAAGAGAAGACATATGTAAATAGTGTGACTTACTATTTACACATCATTTGTTCTTTTTTTGTGTAGATCACATATTATCATATTTTTGGATGAAACTTCACAGAAGCACATGATAGAACACAATGTATGTCCAGACTTTTAGTTTACATTTTTTTTGGAAACTTGGAAGTGTCAAAAGAAAAATGGGGTGCACCCGCAACTAGTTGCGGATTGGAGTTTCCCATGTTGGTAACCTTTCCCCAACTTTACAATGACAATAACAGATGTAAAAAAGTGCATCTATCAAATTGGAACGTGTCAGGGGATTATGTTGTTCCACGGTCCTCAATTAACACATGATTCAACTCACCTGAGATATTCATTAGTTGATAGCTATGAAGTACTTTGTTATTGTACTGACTACTTAATTTGACTTCTTTGCAGTTTTATAGAACCGGCAATAAGGTTCATGTGCTGCATAATGAGCCAGCCTGTCCCATTGAATGCCTTGATCTCCACCTCAAAGAAATTTCGATTTCTGACTACCGAGGAAGGAGAAATGATGTTATTGTCTCCAGGTTCTTTATACAGAACACTAGAATGCTCAAAGTAATGAATTTTGGTGTAAGATATCATCACAAGGAGATCTGGTGGGATACCCAGTTCAAGCAGCTAGACCTGAAGAACACCGCTTATAGAGATGTTGATTTTCAGTTTGGATATTTACCATCCTTAGATAAGTTCAGCTCGGACGGTGTTCTTAGCTGGTTGGTACATGACTTGTCAGTGGTTGATCCCTTTGCTAGAGGGATATATGCAAGAGAAGGGCCAATTTCTGCATAGTGTTAGTTTAACTCCCTATATTTTGTACTGGTCTGAACAATATATTTTATCACTCTGTTAATGTAGTTCAGACTTGATGTTATTCTTGTGAACATGGTCTAATATTCTAATGCTTTCGCGATGTATGTACTACTAGTGATATTTACAGAAGCTAGCAATTGGTTGACAAAATTTACTAAAAAAAGCCTGTAACGCATGTTCACATTCAGTTCGTCAATGCTAGTGTTCACAGAGGAAAGGTTTATTGTTCACAGAGGCTGACATGTGGGGCCCATGAGCCAGCAGAGTCCTCAACGTTTCAAAGGCGGCAGGGAATCAAAAAAAAATGAAGTAGCCACAAATTAGGGTAAAAAATAACTCCAAGAAAGGAAACTTCTTTTGTAAATAGAGGACGACATGCGGGTCCCATTTTGCACGGGATCGAAAGAAAAAAGGCAAGTGACCAAATATCAGGAGCCAAAAATAATCCACGAAAAGAAACTTTTATTGTACATAGAGGATGACATGTGGGTCCCATTTTGCAATAGCGGTCTCATAGTTTCCAGGCGGCACAGGATCAAAAGAAAAAGGAAGTAGCCAGAAATCAGGGTGTCAAAAAATCCATGAAAAGAAAGATTTCAATTGGGCTGCATCTGGACATCTGGGCCTTCGAACTATCGTGCTGGAAGCCTTTTGACTCGTACAATTTAAGCCCACTCCAAAACAGGAAAGTCCTATGCTTGGCAAAAACAAAAAACAAGGAGATTCAACATATAAGTTTGTTTATGTAAAAACAAAGATTTAATTTATCCCTTTGAAATAGCTCAGAGCGAAATACACTGTTTATTGTCTGCAAAATAATCAAGATATCACATGTTTCTTGTACGGGGAGGCTGACATCAGGGACCCATGAGCCAGCAGCGTCGTCAACGTTTTAAAGGCGGCAGGGGATCGAAAGAAAAAATAAACCAAAAATCAGTTGGTAAAAATCCAAGAAAATAAACATTTATCGTTCTAAGAGGATGACATGCGGGACCCTTGAGGCAGCAGCATCCTCAACCTTTGCATAAAGAGGATTTGCAGTACGGGGAGGCTGACATTGGGGACCCATGAGCCAGCAGCGTCGTCAACGTTTTCAAGGCGGCAGGAGATCGAAAGAAAAAATAAGCCAAAAATCAGTTGGTAAACAAAACCAAGAAAAGAAACAATTACCTTTCTGAGGGGATGACATGCGGGACCCATGAGGCAGCAGCATCCTCAACTATTCTAAGGCGGCAGGGGATCAAAAGAAAAAGGAAATAGCCGAAAATCAGAGGGTAAAAAATAAATCCAACAAAGGAAACTTTTAGGATTTGCTAAGAAACAGTCGACTTATTCTTTTTTGGCCATCAGTCGAATTTCTGTCCAACCAATTAGGCATCGCGATTGTGGACTTGCACGTGTTTCTCTGAGCCACTGTGTACCGTACTTAGCCATCTGCTATAGCTGCACACGTTTGTGTGGGGAGGTTTTGGATGTAAAACGCGTGCATGACTAAGTCAGCGGATAGATATTTACTGAACTTTTTGTGTAAATTTGTATATGACGAATTACAGTCCATTACACTGGTATTTACATGATTTGGAACATGTAAAATTAGGCAAACAAGTCTGTAATTTTACTTTCAAATCATGTAGACGATTTTCTTTCAGTTTCCCCATCTCACAGTTTACAGTCCATTACAACTATGTTTACATAATACAAAACATGTAATTTTCGCCAAACAACGTTTTAAGGTCTTTAAATCATGTATTATGGATTTTTTTTCTGTTTGCAACTTGTTTGTCTGTTGCTAATTATAGGGATTTAGCCCACATACAAGGCTTGGTAAAATTCTTTTTTTATGGGCTTGACTGATTTTTGCCTATGCCATGTGCCGTCTTATAATTTGAAGAAAAACTGACTTACGCTGAATTGAAAATCAGTCAGCTGACAAATAGACATCCCCAACTTTTATTGTTCATAGAGGATGACATGCGGCACCCATGAGCCAGCAGCCTCAACGTTTCAAAGTCGGCATGAGATCGAAAGAAAAAGGCAAGTGACCAAATATCAGGAGCCAAAGATAATCCAAGAAAAGAAACTTTATTGTACATAGAGGATGACATGCGGGTCCCATTTAGCAGCAGCTGTATCAACGTTTGAGAGGCGGCAGGCGATCGAAAGAAAAAGGCAAGTGACCAAATATGAGGTGCCAAAAAATCCAAGAAAAGAAAGTTTTATAGTACATAGAGGATGACATGCGGGTCCCATTTAGCATCAGCGGTATCACCGTTTGAGAAGCAGGGGATCAAAAGAAAAAGGAAATAACCAGAAATTAATTAGGGGTCAAAAATAAATCCACCAAAGGAAACTTTTATTGTTCATAGAGGATGACATGTGGGACCGACCCAACAGCGTCCTCATCGTTTCAAAGGGGGCAGGGGATCAAAAGAAAAAGGCAAATATCCAGAAATTAGGGGTAAAAAATAACTCCAAGAAAGGAAACTTTTATTGTTCGTAGAGGATGACATGCGGGACCCATGAGCCAGCAGAATCCTCAACGTTTCAAAGGCGGCAGGTGATCAAAAGAAAAAGGCAAGTGACCAAATATCAGGAGCCAAAAATAATCCAAGATTTATTGTACATAGAGGATGACATGCGGGTCCCATTTTGCAGCAGCGGTCTCAATGTTTCAAATGCGTCTTGAGATCAAAAGAAAAAGAAAGTAGCTAGAAATTAGGGGCTCAAAATAATCCAAGAAAAGAAAGTTGATGGACATAGAGGATGACATGAGGGTCCCATTTAGCAGCAGGTTCCTCAACGTTTCAAACGTGGCATGAGATCGAAAGAAAAAGGCAAGTGACCAAATATCAAGAGCCAAAAATAGTCCAAGAAAAGAAACTTGAATGTACATAGAGGATGACATGCGGGTCCCATATAGCAGCAGCTGTATCAACGTTTGAGATGCGGCAGGCGATCGAAAGAAAAAGGCAAGTGACCAAATATGAGGTGCCAAAAAAAATCCAAGAAAAGAAAGTTTTATAGTACATAGTGGATGACATGCGGGTCCCTTGAGCCAGCAGCTTACTCAACGTTTCAAAGGGGGATCAAAAGAAAAAGGCAAGCCAAAAATCAGAGGGTGAAAAAAAATCCAAGAAAAGAAAGTTTTATAGCACATAGAGGTTGACATGCGGGTCCCATGTGCCAGCAGCTTACTCAACGTTTCAAAGGGGCCAGGGGATCAAAAGTAAAAGGCAAGTGACGAAATATCAGGAGCCAAAAATCAGAGGGTGAAAAAAAATCCAAGAAAACAAACTTTTATAGCACATAGAGGATGACATGCGGGTCCCATGAGCCAGCAGGTTCCTCAACGTTTCAAACGTGGCATGAGATCGAAAGAAAAAGGCAAGTGACGAAATATCAGGAGCCAAAAATAATTCAAGAAAAGAAACTTGATTGTACATAGAGGATGACATGCGGGTCCCATGTGTAAGCAGCTTACTCAACGTTTCCAAGGCGGCAGGGCATCAAAAGAAAAAAGGAAATAGACAAAAATCAGAGAGTGAAAAAAACCATAGAAAATAAACTTTTATAGTACATAGAGGATGACATGCGGGTCCCATGAGCCAGCAGGTTCCTCAACGTTTCAAACGTGGCATGAGATCGAAAGAAAAGGCAAGTGACCAAATATCAGGAGCCAAAAATAATCAAAGAAAAGAAAGTTTTCAACGTTTCAAAGGCGGCAGGGGATCAAAAGAAAAAGGAAGTAGCCAGAAATTAGGGGGCAAAAATAACTCCAAGAAAGGAAACTTTTATTGTTCGTAGAGGATGACATGGGGGACCCATGAGCCAGCAGCTTACTCAACGTTTCAAAGGTGGCATGAGATCGAAAGAAAAAAACGCAAGTGACCAAATATGAGGTGCCAAAAATAATCAAAGATTTATTGTACATAGAGGATGACATGCGGGTCCCATTTTGCAGCAGCGGTCTCAATGTTTGAAATGCGGCTTGAGATCAAAAGAAAAAGAAAGTAGCTAGAAAGTAGGGGGTCAAAAAAATCCAAGAAAAGAAAGTTGATGGACATAGAGGTTGACATGCGGGTCCCATGTGCCAGCAGCTTACTCAACGTTTCAAAGGGGCCAGGGGATCAAAAGTAAAAGGCAAGTGACGAAATATCAGGAGCCAAAAATCAGAGGGTGAAAAAAAATCCAAGAAAACAAACTTTTATAGCACATAGAGGATGACATGCGGGTCCCATGAGCCAGCAGGTTCCTCAACGTTTCAAACGTGGCATGAGATCGAAAGAAAAAGGCAAGTGACGAAATATCAGGAGCCAAAAATAATTCAAGAAAAGAAACTTGATTGTACATAGAGGATGACATGCGGGTCCCATGTGTAAGCAGCTTACTCAACGTTTCCAAGGCGGCAGGGCATCAAAAGAAAAAAGGAAATAGACAAAAATCAGAGAGTGAAAAAAACCATAGAAAATAAACTTTTATAGCACATAGAGGATGACATGCGGGTCCCACGAGCCAGCAGGTTCCTCAAAGTTTCAAACGTGGCATGAGATCGAAAGAAAAAAGGCAAGTGACCAAATATCAGGAGCCAAAAATAATCCAAGAAAAGAAAGTTTATTGTACGTAGAGGATGACATGCGGGTCCCATTTTGCAGCGGTATCACCGTTTGAGAGGCTGCACGGGATCGAAAGAAAAAGGCAAGTGACCAAATATCAGGAGCCAAAAATAATCCAAGAAAAGAAATTTTATTGTACGTAGAGGATGACATGCGGGTCCCATTTTGCAGCAGCGGTCTCAACGTTTCCAAGGCGGCACAGGACCAAAAGAAAAATGAAGTAGCCAGAAATCAGGGGGTGAAAAAAATCCAAGAAGAAAGATTTCAATTGGGCTGCATCTGGACATCTGGGCTTTCGAACTATCCTGCTTGGCCTTTTGACTCGTACAATTTCAGCCCACTCCAAAACAGGAAAGTTCCGAATTTTCTAAAAAAACAGGAAAGTCCTATGCTTCGCAAAGACAAAAAAACAAGGAGATTCAACATATAAGTTTGTTTATGTAAAAATAAAGATTTAATTATCCGTTTGAAATAGCTCAGAGCGCAATACATTGTTTATTGTCTGCAAAATAATCAAGATATCATATGTTTCTTGTACGGGGAGGCTGACATCGGGGACCCATGAGCCAACAGCGTCGTCAACGTTTTAAAGGCGGCAGGGGATGGAAAGAAAAAATAAACCAAAAATCTGTTGGTAAAAAATCCAAGAAAAGAAACATTTTCGTTCTGAGAGGATGACATGCGGGACCCATGAGGCAGCAGCATCCTCAGCGTTTATTGTTCATAGAGGTTGACATGTGGGACCCGTGAGCCAGCGGCGTCCTCAACGTTTTAAAGGCTGCAGGTGATCGAAAGAAAAAATAAGCCAAAAATCGTTTGGTCAACAAAATCCAAGAAAATAAACATTTACCGTTCTGAGAGGATGACATGCGGGACCCATGAGGCAGCAGCATCCTCAACGATTCCAAGGCGGCAGGGGAAATATCCAGAAATTAATGAGGGGTTCAAAATAAATCCATCAAAGGAAACTTTTATTGTTCATAGAGGATGACATGTTGGACCGACCTGCCAACAGCGTCCTCATCGTTTCAGAGGGGCAGGAGATCAAAAGAAAAAGGCAAATAGCCAGAAATTAGGGGTAAAAATAACTCCAAGAAAGGAAACTTTTATTGTTCGTAGAGGATGACATGCGGGACCCATGAGCCAGCAGCTTACTCAACGTTTCAAAGGCGGCATGAGATCGAAAGAAAAAGGCAAGTGACAAAATATCAGGAGCCAAAGATAATCCAAGAAAAGAAACTTTATTGTATAGAGGATGACATGCGGGTCCCATTTAGCAGCAGCGGTCTCAGTTTCGCGGCTTGAGATCAAAAGAAAAAGAAAGTTGATTGTACATAGAGGATGACATGCGGGTCCCATGAGTCAGCAGCTTACCATACGTTTCCAAGGCGGCAGGGGATCAAAAGAAAAAGGAAATAGCCAAAAATCAGAGGGTGAAAAAAATAAAGAAAATAAACTTTTATAGTACATAGAGGATGACATGCGGGTCCCATGAGCCAGCAGGTTCCTCAACGTTTCAAACTTGGCATGAGATCGAAGAAAAAGGCAAGTGACCAAATATGAGGAGCCAAAAATAATTCAAGAAAAGAAAGTTTTATAGTACATAGAGGATGACATGCGGGTCCCATTTAGCAAGCGGTATCAGCGTTTGAGAGGCGGCAGGGGATCAAAAGAAAAAAGAAATTGCCAAAAATCAGATGGTGAAAAAAACCAAGAAAATGAACTTTTATAGTACATAGAGGATGACATGCGGGTCCCATGAGCCAGCAGGTTCCTCAACGTTTCAAACGTGGCATGAGATCGAAAGAAAAGGCAAGTGAAAAAATATCAGGAGCCAAAAATAATTCAAGAAAAGAAAGTTTTATAGTACATAGAGGATGACATGCGGGTCCCATTTAGCAGCAGCGGTATCACCGTTTGAGAGGCGGCAGGGGATCGAAAGAAAAAGGCAAGTGAAAAAATATGAGGAGCCAAAAATAATTCAAGAAAAGAAAGTTTTATAGTACATAGAGGATGACATGCGGGTCCCATTTAGCAGCGGTATCACCGTTTGAGAGGCGGCAGGGGATCGAAAGAAAAAGTCAAGTGACCAAATATGAGGTGCCAAAAAATCCAAGAAAAGAAAGTTTTATAGTACATAGAGGATGACATGCGGGTCCCATTTAGCAGCAGCGGTATCACCGTTTGAGAGGCAGCAGGGGATCGAAAGAAAAAGTCAAGTGACCAAATATGAGGTGCCAAAAAAATCCAAGAAAAGAAAGTTTTATAGTACATAGAGGATGACATGCGGGTCCCATTTAGCAGCAGCGGTATCAACGTTTGAGAGGCGGCATGAGATCGAAAGAAAATGGCAAGTGACCAAATATGAGGTGCAAAAAAATCCAAGAAAAGAAAGTTTTATAGTACATAGAGGATGACATGCGGGTCCCATTTAGCAGCAGCGGTATCACCGTTTGAGAGGCGGCGGGGATCAAAAGAAAAAGGCAAGTGACCAAATATGAGGTGCCAAAAATAATCCAAGAAAAGAAAGTTTTATAGTACATAGAGGATGACATGCGGGTCCCATTTAGCACAGCGGTATCACCGTTTGAGAGGCGGCGGGATCGAAAGAAAAGGTAAGTGACCAAATATGAGGTGCCAAAAATAATCCAGAAAAGAAAGTTTTATAGTACATAGAGGATGACATGCGGGTCCATAGCAGCAGCGGTATCACCGTTTGAGAGGCGGCAGGGGATCGAAAGAAAAGGCAAGTGACCAAATTTGAGGTGCCAAAAAAACTCCAAGAAAAGAAAGTTGATTGCACATAGAGGATGACATGGTCCCATTTAGCAGCAGCGGTCTCAACATTTCCAAGGCGGCAAGGGATCAAAAGAAAAAGGAAATAGCCAGAAATCAGGGGGTCAAAAAAATCCAAGAATAGAAAGAATTTTGGTTCATAGAGGATGACATGCGGGACCCATGATCCTGCATCGTAAACGGCTCGATCGGAGAACGTTGAACGAGATGGCGCGATGTAGAAAAAAAACAATGCCAGAGAGGCTGCCATCTGGGCCCTACATCCCTCGGCGGTGCGGATTTGCGTTGACTCGGCCGGCGAACCCGAGATTTCGAGATGCACCACGTCCCGGGCCACCATACGCCACGTTTTGGCCGCTTTCGTCGGGCTAGGTGGCCTCAAAAACGAGAAAAAAAAGTTTTGACATGCACCACGGAGGGACCAAAATCGTCGGCCATGGTACACCAGCAACCACGGCGCGACTTCAACTTCGTCGGCCATGGCAACTTTTCTTGTAGTGTGTACGACTAGATCTCGTCCACCTCCCACGATGGCTTTGGAGTTATGGCCACGATTTCCCATCAATCTTGTGATATAAATAGGGAGCCTTCCCGTTGTTTTCACTTTTTACGTTTCCTGCTCATCTTCTTACCAGCCTTTCTTTTCCTCTGTTCCTTCTCTCAAGAGGTCCGGACGCCATGGGCAAGAAGAAGAGCACCAGCACCTCGAGCAACCAAGGTCATCCGCGATTGGGGCGCCTCCACCATTTCCAATCGCGAGGTGAACAAGCTGCGCTCCTCGGCCTCATCTCCTCGTCCGACAACGACATTCATCTTGGTCCATCCTCGCCCAAAGCCCCCGAAGGGCTTAACTGTTATGTTCGTCGCCTTTCTGTTCGCGCGCTTTCTCGTCCTGCCCACGAATTTCTTCGTTCTCTTCTTTTCTTCTATGGGATTCAACTCTGGCAGCTGACCCCAAATTCCATTCTCCATCTTTCCATCTTCATCACTATTTTCGAAGCTTTCCTCGGCATTGATCCCCACTGGGGTCTTTCGAGGAAAATCTTCTATGTCAAGCGTCACAATGACAACAACGGCCCCCCGTCGTTGGTGGCGTTTGCTTCGTTGTTAGAAAGGAGGTTGATTACTTCAACTTCCCGATGAAAGAATCTGTCCAGGGCTGGCGTCACAAATGGTTCTACTGCGAGACACTCCGGTCGGGCGCGTTCCAACCTCCCTCCGTTTGAAGATATCTTGATGGCTCAGCCGAAGACATCTTGGCGAAACACCCTGTCTCCCACGAAAGCGCTATAGCCGACAAGCTGTTCGAACAGGTTGTTGACCTAAAGAACGCGGGAGGCTTGACGATGTGTGGCTGAAGTAGTCTCTGTTCCTAAACGTCGGGTGCAGCCACGATGTCCCGACCTCACCAGCTGTGGATGTACAGGGGAAGGATGATACGTCGAGTAAGCTGCCGACCTGTCGGATGACAACCTTCACGACAAAGTGCGGCGTCTTACTTGCTACAGCATGAAGGACATCATTGTGCTGACTTCGGCCCGATCCCCATATGATCTCGAACACCTTCCAGCTGAGGTATCCTTTACTGCATTTCGATTACTAATATTGTGCTGTCCTTCAATCCTTTACTAATTTCTCATATGTCGACAGGCCTCCACCATGTCTCAGTGTTATCCTCCCACATCCGAAAGTGGTGTGGAAACAGAGGACGGCGACGATGACTCCGAGGAGACCGAGGATGCTCAACATGTTCTTGAGGACATCGACGTCCAGGAGGACAAAGCCCTCAAGGATGATGTCCTCACCAGGAGCAGGCGGTGCAAGAGGATTGATACGTCTCCAATGTATCTATAATTTCTTATGTTCCATGCTAGTTTTATGACAATACCAACATGTTTTAGTCATACTTTATAATGTTTTTATGCATTTTCCGGCACTAACCTATTAACAAGATGCCGAAGCGCCAGTTCCTGTTTTCTGTTTTTTGGTTTCAGAAATCCTACAGGAAATATTCTCGGAATTGGACGAAACAAAAGGCCACAGTCTTATTTTGCATGGAGCCTTCCAGAAGTCCGAAGAGGAGACGAAGAGGGGCGACGAGGCGGCCACCCATAGGGCGGCGCGGCCCCACCCCTGGCCGCGTTGCCATATGGTGTGGGCCCCTCGAGCACCCCCCTGCGCTGCCCCTTCGCCTATATATTCTCTACGTCGCAAAACCCTAGTACCGAGAGCCACGATACGGAAAAAGTTCGAGAGACGCCGCCGCCGTCAATCCCATCTCGGGGGATTCAGGAGATCGCCTTCGCACCCTGGGAGAGGGGAATCATCACCGGAGGGCTCTACATCACCATGCCCCCTCCGGAATGATGCGTGAGTAGTTCATCCTTGGACTATGGGTCCATAGCAGTAGCTAGATGGTTGTCTTCTCCTCTTGTGCTATCATGTTTAGATCTTGTGAGCTGCCTATCATGATTAGGATCATCTATTTGTAATGCTACATGTTGTGTTTGTTGGGATCCGATGGATATTGAATACTATGTCAAGTTGATTAATTGATCTATCATATATGTGTTGTTTATGTTCTTGCATGCTCTCCGTTGCTAGTAGAGGCTGGCCAAGTTGATACTTGTAACTCCAAGAGGGAGTATTTATGCTCGATAGTGGGTTCATGCCTCCATTGAATCTGGGACAGATGCTTGATGCGCGTAGATGTACACGTCCGTTGGGAACCCCAAGAGGAAGGTATGATGCGCACAGCGGCAAGTTTTCCCTCAGTAAGAAACCAAGGTTATCGAACCAGTAGGAGCCAAGAAGCACGTGAAGGTTGTTGGTGGAGGAATGTAGTGCGGCGCAACACCGGTGCCAACGTGGAACCTGCACAACACAATCAAAGTACTTTGCCCCAACGTAACAGTGAGGTTGTCAATCTCACCGGCTTGCTGAAAACAAAGGATTAAGCGTATCGAGTGGAAGATGGTGGTTGTTTGCAAAGAATAGTAAAAGCAGTAGAATGTATTCAGATGTAAAAGAATGGACCGGGGTCCACAGTTCACTAGTGGTGTCTCTCCAATAAGATAACTAGCATGCTGGGTGAACAAATTACAGGTGAGCAATTGACAAATAAAGATTCAATACATATCAACGATGATTACTATGTGATTTAATCAGGGCATTACGACAAAGTACATAGACCGCTATCTAGCATGCATCTATGCCTAAATAATCCACCTTCAGGTTATCATCCGAACCCCTTCGTATTAAGTTGCGAACAACAGATAATTGCATTAAGTATGATGCGTAATGTAATCAACACAAATATCCTTAGACAAAGCATCAATGTTTTATCCCTAGTAGCAACAACACATCCACAACCTTAGAACCTACTGTCACGATCCCAGATTTAATGGAGGTATGAACCCACTATCGAGCATAATTACTCCCTCTTGGAGTTACAAGTATCAACTTGGCCAGAGCCTCTACTAGCAACGGAGAGCATGCAAGAACATAAACAACACATATATGATAGATTGATAATCAACTTAACATAGTATTCTCTATTCATCGGATCTCACCAAACACAACATGTAGCATTACAAATAGATGATCTTAATCATGTTAGGCAGCTCACAAGATCTATAACAATGAAAGCACAAGCGGAGAAGACAACCATCTAGCTACTGCTATGGACCCATAGTCCAAGGATGAACTACTCACGCATCAATCCGGAGGCGGGCATGATGATGTAGAGCCCCCGTGATGATTCCCCTCTCGGCAGGGTATCCTGAATCCCCCGAGATGGGACGGCGGCGGCCTCTCAATGTTTTCCGTATCGTGGCTCTCGGCACGGGGTTTCGCGATGGAGGCTTTAAGTAGGCGGATGGGTAGGTCAGGCGCGAGGTGCCGACACAACAGGCCGGCGCGGCCCAGCCCAGGCCGCGCCGCCTCGGTGTCGGCCGCCTCGTGGCCACCGTCTCCCCGGTCTTGGAAGCTTCGTGCAAAAATAGGACCCCGGGCGTTGATTTCGTCCAATTCCGAGAATATTTCCTTACTAGGATTTCTGAACCAAAAACAGCAAAACATCACCGCACTTCGGCATCTTGTTAATAGGTTAGTGCCGGAAAATGTAAAATAATGTTGTAAAGTATGTGTAAAACACTCAAGTATTATAATAAAAGTAGCATGGAACATAAGAAATTATAGATACGTTTGAGACGTATCAAGCATCCCCAAGCTTAGTTCCTACTTCGAGTAGGTAAACGATAACACAAATAATTTCTGAAGTGACATGCTACCAACATAATCTTGATCAACATTATTGTAAAGCATATGAGATGAATGGAGTGATCTGAACAAAAGATTGCTAACAAAGATAATGACTAAGCAAATGAATCATATAGCAAAACTTTTCATGAATAATACTTTCAAACAAGTATCAATAAGACTTGCATAAGAGATAACTCATAAGCAATAAATTCAAAGTAGAATGAATTGAAGCAACACAAAGGATGATTAAGTTTCAGCAATTGCTTTCAACTTGTAACATGTATATCTCATGGATATTTGTCAACATAGAGTAATATAACAGGTGCAATAAGTAAACATGTAAGAATCAATGCACACAGTTAACACAAGTGTTTGCTTCTAAGATAGAAGGGAATGGGTAAACTGACTCAACAATAAAGTAAAAGAATGGCCCTTCGCAGAGGGAAGCATTGATTACTATTTTTGTGCTAGAGCTTTTGTTTTGAAAACATAGAAACAATTTTGTCAACGGTAGTAATAATTCATATGTGCTATGCATAATACTTCCTACAAGTTGCATGCCTCATGCATAGAGTACCAATAGTGCTCGCACCTTGTCCTACTATCTCGGAAAACACGGATTCTCATCGCATAACATATGTTTCAACCAAGTGTCACAAAGGGGTACCTCTATGCCGCCTGTACAAGTGTCTAAGGAGAAAGCACGCATTGGATTTCTCGCTTTTGATTATTCTCAACTTAGACATCCATACCGGGACAACATAGACAACAGATAATGGACTCCTCTTTTAATGCTTAAGCATTCAACAATAGTTAATATTCTCATAAGAGATTGAGGTTGTATGTCCAAACTGAAACTTCCACCATGATACATGGCTTTAGTTAGCGGCCCAATGTTCTTCTCTAACATATGCATACTCAAACCATTTGATCATGAAATCCACTACTTCAGACAAGACGAACATGCATAGCATCTCACATGATATCCAACAAAGGTAAAGTTGATGGCGTCCCCAGAAAACATGGTTACCGCTCAACAAGCAACTTATAAGAATTAAAACACATAACTACATATTCATCACCACAATAGTTTTTAAGCTATTTGTCCCATGAGCTATATATTGTAAAGGTAGAGGAATGAAATTTAAAGGTAGCACTCAAGTAATTTACTTTGGAATGGCAGAGAAATACCACATAATAGGTAGATATGGTGGACACAAATGGCATGGAGTTTGGCTCAAGGTGTTTGGATGCACGAGAAGCATTTCCTCTCAGTACAAGGTTTGGGCTAGCAAGGTTGTTTGAAGAAAACACAAGTATGAACAGGTACAGCAAAACTCACACAAGAACATATTGCAAGCATTATAAGGCTCTACACTGTCTTCCTTGTTGTTCAAACACTTTACCCGAAAATATCTAGACTTAGAGAGATCAATCATGCAAACCAAATTAAACAAGCTCTACAGTAGTTCTTCATTAATGGATTAAACTACATGATGCAAGAGCTTAAACATGATCTATGAGAGCTCAAACAATTGCCAAATTGTCAAACCATATGCATCATTTTCCAATTCCAACCAAATAGCAATTTAACGAAGCAATAAGCTTTCGCCATGAACATTAAAGCACAATTAAGAACACAAGTGTTCCATATGAAAAAGCGGAGCGTAATATCTCCAATATAAGGATGGTGAGATCCAACTTTATTCAAAACAAAACAAAAATAAAAACAAACCGACGCTCCAAGTAAAGAACATAAGAATGTGACGGAATAAAAATATAGTTTCACTATAAGTGACGATGATAATGTTGTCGATGAAGAAGGGATGCCTTGGGCATCCCCAAGCTTAGATGCTTGAGGAAATATGCAGGGATGAACCAGGCATCCCCAAGCTTAGACCTTTCACTCTTCTTGATCATAGTATATCATCCTCTTCTCTTGACCCTTGAAAACTTCCTTCACACAAACTTCAAGCAAACTCATGAGAGGGTTAGTGCTTAACCACAAATTCACATATTCAGAGGTGACACAATCATTTTTAACACTTCTGGACATTGCACAAATCTTCTGAAAGTTAATGGAACAAAGAAACTGATTCAACATAGCAAAAGCGGTAATGCGAAATAAAAGACAGAATCTGTCAAAAACAGAACAGTCCGTAAAGATGCTTCTGGACTGGGCACTTAACTTGCTCAAATGGAAAAACTCAAAACTAATGAAAGTTGCGTACATATCTGACGATCACGCTCGTAATTTTGCAGATTTTTTCGATTTTTTACAGAGACTTATGCCAGAATTCGTGACAGACAGCAATGCTGTTTCTGTGCAGCGATCCCAAATATAACATCAACTTTAGCATAGAAACTTTACTTGGCACAAAAACATGATAAGGAGAGGTTTCTACAGTAGTAAACAACTTCCAAGACTCAACAAAACAAAAATTGCTGTAGTAAAATAAACACATGGGTTATCTCCCAAGAAGTGCTTTTCTTTAACGCCTTTCAGCTAGGCGCAGAAAGTGCAAATCAAGTAACATCAAGAGTAGAAGCATCAACATTATTTTTCTTGCAAACACAACTTGTTGCAGAGGGTACTTTAGGCGCTCCATTATCTAAATTTTCTATGGTGGTGCTAGGGGTTTTAGAAATTTTAGGCCTATAATAATTCTTTTGTTTAGGCACTTTAGAGGCTGATACGTCTCCAACGTATCGATAATTTCTTATGTTCCATGCTACTTTATTGATGATACCTACATGTTTTATGCACATTATATGTCATATTTATGCATTTTCTGAACTAACCTATTAACAAGATGCCGAAGAGCCAGTTGCTGTTGTTTTTGGTTTCAGAAATCCTAGTAAGGAAATATTCTCGAATTGGACGAAATCTTCGCCCAGGGTCCTATTTTGCACGAAGCTTCCAGAAGACCGAAGAGATAACGAAGGCGATGAGGCGCCGCCACCATAGGATCGCGCGGCCGAGGGGGCCCGCGCCGCCCTATGGTGTGGGCCCTCGACAGCCCCCCGACCTACCCTTCCGCCTACTTAAAGCCTCCGTCGCGAAAACCCCAGAGAGCCACGATACGGAAAACCTTCCAGACGCGCCGCCGCGAATCCCATCTCGGGGGATTCAGGAGATCGCCCGGCACCCCGCCGAGAGGGGATTCATCTCCGGAGGACTCTACACCACCATGGTCGCCTCCGGAGTGATGAGTGAGTAGTTCACCCTGGACTATGGGTCCATAGCAGTAGCTAGATGGTCGTCTTCTCCTTGTTGTGCTTCATTGTTGGATCTTGTGAGCTGCCTAACATGATCAAGATCATCTATATGTAATTCTATATGTTGTGTTTGTCGGGATCCGATGGATAGAGAATACTATGTTATGGTGATTATCAATCTATTGTTTATGTGTTGTTTATGATCTTGCATGCTCTCCGTTATTAGTAGAGGCTCTGGCCAAGTTTGTACTCTTAACTCCAAGAGGGAGTATTTATGCTCGATAGTGGGTTCATGCCTTCATTGACACCTGGGACAGTGACAGAAAGTTCTAAGGTTGTGATGTGCTGTTGCCACTAGGGATAAAACATTGATTCTATGTCTAAGGATGTAGTTGTCGATTACATTACGCACCATACTTAATGCAATTGTCTGTTGCTTAGCAACTTAATACTGAATGGGGTTCGGATGATAACCTGAAGGTGGACTTTTAGGCATAGATGCAGTTGGATGGCGGTCTATGTACTTTGTCGTAATGCCCGGATTAAATCTCACTATATTTATCATATCATGTATATGCATTGTTATGCCTTTCTCTATTTGTCAATTGCCCGACTGTAATTTGTTCACCCAACATGCTTTTATCTTATGGGAGAGACACCTCTAGTGTGGACCCCGGTCCTATTCTTTACATAGCATACAATCTTGCAATTGTGTTTTACTATTTTCTTGCAAACAATCATCTTCCACTCGATACGTTTAATCCTTTGTTACAGCAAGATTGACAACCTCACTGTTTCGTTGGGGCAAAGTACTTTGGTTTTGTTGTGCAGATTCCACGTTCCCTGTTGTTGCGCCGCATCACATTTCGCCACCATCAACCTTCAACGTGCTTCTTGGCTCCTACTGGTTCGATTAAACCTTGGTTTCATACTGAGGGAAACTTGCTTCTATACGCATCATACCTTCCACTTGGGGTTCCCAACGGACGTGTGCATCTACGCGTATCAAGCTAAATTTCTGGCGCCGTTGCCGGGGAGATCAAGACACGCTGCAAGGGGAGTCTCCACTTCTCAATCTCTTTACTTTGTTTTTGTCTTGCTTTATTTTATTTACTACTTTGTTTGCTGCACCTAAACAAAACACAAAAAAATTAGTTGCTAGTTTTACTTTATTTACTGTCTTGCTCTCTATATCAAAAACACACAAAAATTAGTTACTTGCATTTACTTTATCTAGTTTGTTTTATTTACTGTTGCTAAAATGAATACCCCTGAAAATACTAAGTTGTGTGACTTCACAAATGCAAATAATAATGATTTCCTATGCACACCTATTGCTCCACCTGCTACTACAGCAGAATTCTTTGAAATTAAACCTGCTTTACTAAATCTTGTCATGAGAGATCAATTTTCTGGTGTTAGTTCTGATGATGCTGCTGCCCATCTCAATAATTTTGTTGAACTTTGTGAAATGCAAAAGTATAAGGATGTAGATGGTGATATTATTAAATTGAAAGTGTTTCCTTTCTCATTAAGAGGAAGAGCTAAAGATTGGTTGCTATCTTTGCCTAAGAATAGTATTGATTCATGGACTAAATGCAAGGATGCTTTTATTGGTAGATATTATCCTCCCGCTAAAATTATATCTTTGAGAAGTAGCATAATGAATTTTAAGCAATTAGATACTGAACATGTTGCTCAAGCATGGGAGAGAATGAAAACTTTGGTAAAGAATTTCCCAACCCATGGACTGACTACTTGGATGATCATCCAAACCTTCTATGCAGGACTAAATTTTTCTTCGCGGAATTTATTGGATTCAGCTGCTGGAGGTACCTTTATGTCCATCACATTGGGGGCGGCTACAAAACTTCTTGATGATATGATGATAAATTACTCTGAATGGCACACGGAAAGAGCTCCACAAGGTAAGAAGGTAAATTCTGTTGAAGAAACCTCTTCCTTGAGTGATAAGATTGATGTGATTATGTCTATGCTTGTGAATGGTAGATCTAATGTTGATCCAAATAATGTTCCTTTAGCTTCATTGGTTGCTCAAGAAGAAAATGTTGATGTGAATTTCATTAAAAACAATAATTTCAACAACAATGCTTATAGGAACAACTCTGGTAATAACTATAGGCCATATCCTTCTGCTAATGGTAATGGTTATGGTAATTCTTATGGGAATTCTTACAACAATAATAGGAGTGTACCCTCTGGTCTTGAAGCCATGCTTAAAGAATTTATTAGTACACAAACTGCTTTTAACAAATCTGTTGAGGAAAAGCTTGATAAAATTGATACTATTGCTTCTAGAGTTGATAGACTTGCCTCTGATGTTAATCTTTTAAAATTGAAAGTTATGCCTAATAATGATATTGATAATAAGATTACTACTACAGCAAATGCCATCCAAGTTAGAATTAATGAGAATATAAGATTAATGGCTGAATTGCGTGCTAGGTGGGATAGAGAAGAAAATGAAAAACTAGCTAAAGAGAATAATGTAGCTAAAGTTTGGACTATTACCACCACTAGTAATGCTAATTCTTCACATGTTGCTGCACCTCCTACTATCAATGGTAAAATAATTGGTGTTGGCAATGTTTCTACTCCTAGTGCAAAGCGTACAAAACTGCCTGAAATTGCTAAAACTGCTGAAACTGCTTGTGATAAAACTGCTGAAATTTTTTCCAACCTTGGGAACAATGATCCCATTGCTGTAGCTCATAATGATTTAGATTTTGATGATTGCCACATCTCTGAAGTTATAAAGTTCTTACAAAAACTTGCTAAAAGTCCTAATGCTAGTGCTATAAATTTAGCCTTTACAAAACATATTACAAATGCTCTCATAAAAGCTAGAGAAGAGAAACTAAAACTTGAAACTTCTATTCCTAGAAAGTTAGAAGATGGTTGGGAGCCCATCATTAAAATGAAATTCAATGACTTTGAATGTAATGCTTTATGTGATAGTTATATTGTTGAGTTTGCTCATGATGCTACTGAAAATTATTATGAGAGAGGGAAACATGGTTATATGCATCTTAATAATATTAAGTTTCCCCTCTTTATGTTGAGAATCTTGAAATTGCACTTGTGTTACTTTTCTATGCTTGCCACTTTGTTCTTCATGAATCTATTTGTGTACAAGATTCCTTTTCATAGGAAGTGGGTTAGGCTTAAATGTGTTTTGAATTTGCTTCTTGATGCTCTCTTTTGCTTCAACTCTTATTACTGAGCCCATCTTAATGGCTATAAAGAAAGAACTTCTTGGGAGATAACCCATGTGTTTTTATTACAGCAATTTTTTGTTTTGTTGAGTCTTGGAAGTTGTTTACTACTGTAGCAACCTCTCCTTATCATGTTTTTGTGCCAAGTAAAGTTTCTATGTCAAAGTTGATGTTATATTTGGGATCGCTGCGCAGAAACAGCATTGCTGTCTGTCACGAATCTGGGCACAGTTCTCTGTAGAAAATTCGAAAAAATCTGCCAATTTACGAGCGTGATCCTCAGATATGTACGCAACTTTCATTAGTTTTGAGTTTTTCCATTTGAGCAAGTCTGGTGCCAGCTTTAAATTCGTCTTTACGGACTGTTCTGTTTTTGACAGATTCTGCCTTTTATTTCGCATTGCCTCTTTTGCTATGTTGGATTCATTTCTTTGATCCATTAATGTCCAGTAGCTTTATGAAATGTCCAGAAGTGTAAAGAATGATTGTGCCACCTCTGAACATGTGAATTATTAATTGTGCACTAACCCTCTAATGAGTTTGCTTGAAGTTTGGTGTGAAGGAAGTTTTCAAGGGTCAAGAGAGGAGTATGATATACTATGATCAAGAGGAGTGAAAGCTCTAAGCTTGGGGATGCCCCGTGGTTCACCCCTGCATATTTTAAGAAGACTCAAGCGTCTAAGCTTGGGGATGCCCAAGGCATCCCCTTCTTCATCGACAACATCATCAGGTTCCTCCCCTGAAACTATATTTTTATTCAGTCACATCTTGTGTTCTTTACTTGGAGCGTCGGTTTGTTTTTGTTTTTGTTCTTGTTTGAATAAAATGGATCCTAGCATTCACTTTGTGGAGAGAGACACGCTCCGCTGTTGCATATGGACAAATATGTCCTTAGGCTTTACTCATAATGTTCATGGCGAAGTTTCTTCTTCGTTAAATTGTTATATAGTTGGAATTGGAAAATGCTACATGTAGTAATTCTAAAATGTCTTGGATAATGTGATACTTGGAAATTGTTGTGCTCATGTTTAAGCTCTTGCATCATATGCTTTGCACCCATTAATGAAGAAATACATAGAGCTTGCTAAAATTTGATTTGCATATTTGGTCTCTCTAAGGTCTAGATAATATCTAGTATTGAGTTTTGAACAACAAGGAAGACGGTGTAGAGTCTTATAATGTTTACAATATGTCTTTTATGTAAGTTTTGCTGCACCTGTTCATCCTTGAGTTTGCTTCAAATAACCTTGCTAGCCTAAACCTTGTATCGAGAGGGAATACTTCTCATGCATCCAAAATCCTTGAGCCAACCACTATGCCATTTGTGTCCACCATACCTACCTACTACATGGTATTTCTCCGCCATTCCAAAGTAAATTGCTTGAGTGATACCTTTAAAATTTCATCATTCACCTTTGCAATATATAGCTCATGGGACAAAATAGCCTTAAAAACTATCGTAGTATTGAATATGTACTTTATCTTTTATTAAGTTGCTTGTTGTGCGATAACCATGCTTCTGGGGAACGCCATCAACTATTGTTGAATATCATGTGAGTTGCTATGCATGTCCGTCTTGTCTGAAGGATCTATCACCTTAGTGGTTGGAGCATGCAAAATTGTTAGAGAAGAACATTGGGCCGCTAACTAAAGCCATGAATCATGGTTGAAGTTTCAGTTTTGGACATATATCCTCAATCTCATATGAGAATAATAATTGTTGCTACATGCTTATGCATTTAAGAGGAGTCCATTATCTGTTGTCCATGTTGTCCCGGTATGGATGTCTAAGTTGAGAATAATCAAAAGCGAGAAATCCAAAATGCGAGCATTCTCCTTAGACCTTTGTACAGGCGGCATGGAGGTACCCCTTTGTGACACTTGGTTGAAACATGGCATGCAAAGATCCGGTAGTCCAAGCTAAGTAGGACGAGGTGCGGACACTATTAGTATACTATGCATGAGGCTTGCAACTTGTAAGATATAATTTACATAACTCATATGCTTTATTACTACCGTTGACAAAATTGTTTCATGTTTTCAAAATAAAAGCTCTAGCACAAATATAGCAATCGATGCTTTCCTCTTTGAAGGACCATTCTTTTACTTTTATTGTTGAGTCAGTTTACCTATCTCCTTCCACCTTAAGAAGCAAACACTTGTGTGAACTGTGCATTGATTCCTACATACTTGCATATTGCACTTGTTATACTACTTTATGTTGACAATATCCATGAGATATACATGTTATAAGTTGAAAGCAACCGCTGAAACTTAATCTTCCTTTGTGTTGCTTCAACACCTTTACTTTGATTTATTGCTTTATGAGTTAACTCTTATGCAAGACTTATTGATGCTTGTCTTGAAGTACTATTCATGAAAAGTCTTTGCTATATGATTCACTTGTTTACTCATGTCATTACCTTTGTTTTGATCGCTGCATTCATTACATATGTTTACAAATAGTATGATCAAGATTATAATGGCATGTCACTTCAGAAATTATCTTTGTTATCGTTTTACCTGCTCGGGACGAGCAGAACTAAGCTTGGGGATGCTGATACGTCTCCAACGTATCGATAATTTCTTATGTTCCATGCTACTTTATTGATGATACCTACATGTTTTATGCACATTATATGTCATATTTATGCATTTTCTGGAACTAACCTATTAACAAGATGCCGAAGAGCCAGCTTGTTTGCTGTTTTTGGTTTCAGAAATCCTAGTAAGGAAATATTCTTGGACGAAACGCCCAGGGTCCTATTTTTGCACGGAGCTTCCGAAGACCGAAGAGATAACGAAGTGGGGCGACGAGGCGCCGCCACCATAGGGCCGCGGCCGAGGGGGCCCGCGCCGCCCATGGTGTGGGCCCTCGACGCCCCCCGACCTACCCTTCCGCCTACTTAAAGCCTCCGTCGCGAAACCCCGCGAGAGCCACGATACGGAAAACCTTCCAGAGACGCCGCCGCCGCGAATCCCATCTCGGGGATTCAGGAGATCGCCTCCGGCACCCTGCCGGAGAGGGGATTCATCTCCGGAGGACTCTACACCGCCATGGTCGCCTCCGGAGTGATGAGTGAGTAGTTCACCCCTGGACTATGGGTCCATAGCAGTAGCTAGATGGTCGTCTTCTCCTTGTTGTGCTTCATTGTTGGATCTTGTGAGCTGCCTAACATGATCAAGATCATCTATATGTAATTCTATATGTTGTGTTTGTCGGGATCCGATGGATAGAGAATACTATGTTATGGTGATTATCAATCTATTGTTTATGTGTTGTTTATGATCTTGCATGCTCTCCGTTATTAGTAGAGGCTCTGGCCAAGTTTGTACTCTTAACTCCAAGAGGGAGTATTTATGCTCGATAGTGGGTTCATGCCTTCATTGACACCTGGGACAGTGACAGAAAGTTCTAAGGTTGTGATGTGTTGTTGCCACTAGGGATAAAACATTGATTCTATGTCTAAGGATGTAGTTGTCGATTACATTACGCACCATACTTAATGCAATTGTCTGTTGCTTAGCAACTTAATACCGAATGGGGTTCGGATGATAACTGAAGGTGGACTTTTTAGGCATAGATGCAGTTGGATGGCGGTCTATGTACTTTGTCGTAATGCCCAATTAAATCTCACTATATTTATCACATCATGTATATGCATTGTTATGCCTTTCTCTATTTGTCAATTGCCCGACTGTAATTTGTTCACCCAACATGCTTTTATCTTATGGGAGAGACACCTCTACTGAACTGTGGACCCCGGTCCTATTCTTTACATAGCATACAATCTACTGCAATTGTGTTTTACTATTTTCTTGCAAACAATCATCTTCCACTCGATACGTTTAATCCTTTGTTACAGCAAGCCGGTGAGATTGACAACCTCACTGTTTCGTTGGGGCAAAGTACTTTGGTTTTGTTGTGCAGATTCCACGTTGGCGCCGGAATCCCTGTTGTTGCGCCGCATCACATTTCGCCACCATCAACCTTCAACGTGCTTCTTGGCTCCTACTGGTTCGATTAAACCTTGGTTTCATACTGAGGGAAACTTGCTTCTATACGCATCATACCTTCCACTTGGGGTTCCCAACGGACGTGTGCATCTACGCGTATAGAGGCATACATGAATTTTTGCTCTTTACCCACATAAGCTTTCTCATTATACTTGAGAGAAGAAAAGGTTGAACCCAAGGTTCCCATAGCTTTTTCAAGTTCATCAATCCTGTTGGTTTGATTATCATGGACAACACAAGTTCCTAGGATACTAATTCTTTCATCAATTCCTCCTAAGGATTTATCAAGTTCATCAGTTTTATCAAGTAACATTTCCAATTTAGTTTCAATACTTGGAAAATTTTTCTCTATGGTTTCCAATTTTTTCATAACATCCTCAAGAGAGATTTCAATTTTAACTTCATTAACAGGTGGTATTCCAACTAGACTCTCAATGATGCAACTAGCTTCTAAAGGAGTACCTAGGAAATTACCTCCCGAAAGAGTATCAAGAACATACCTATTCCAACTAGATAAACCAACATAAAAGTTTCTAAGAAGGATAGTGGTGGAGTGTTTCTTAATGCACCTATGATGAGCATTACTAATTCTGTACCAAGCATCTTTAAAACTTTCTCCACCTTGTTGCTTAAAAGAACGAACTTCAACTTCAGGATTACTCATGATAACAGTAGTAAAGTAAACTAGGCAAACAAAGTAAAGACAAGTAACTAATTTTTTTTGTGTGTTTTTGATATAGAAAACAAGACAGTAAATAAAGTAAAGCTAGCAACTAATTTTTTTGTGTTTTGTTTAAGTGCAGCAAACAAAGTAGTAAATAAAATAAAGCAAGACAAAAACAAAGTAAAAGAGATTGGAAGTGGAGACCTTGCAGCGTGTCTTGATCTCCCCGGCAACGGCGCGAAAAAGCTTGCTTGATGCGCGTAGATGTACACGTCCGTTGGGAACCCCAAGAGGAAGGTATGATGCGCACAGCGGCAAGTTTTCCCTCAGTAAGAAACCAAGGTTATCAAACCAGTAGGAGCCAAGAAGCACGTGAAGGTTGTTGGTGGAGGAATGTAGTGCGGCGCAACACCAGTGAACCCGGTTGTTGGTGGAGGAATGTAGCATGCATCTATGCCTAAATAATCCACCTTCAGGTTATCATCCGAACCCCTTCCAGTATTAAGTTGCGAACAACAGATAATTGCATTAAGTATGGTGCGTAATGTAATCAACACAAATATCCTTAGACAAAGCATCAATGTTTTATCCCTAGTAGCAACAAGCACATCCACAACCTTAGAACCTACTGTCACGATCCCAGATTTAATGGAGGCATGAACCCACTATCGAGCATAATTACTCCCTCTTGGAGTTACAAGTATCAAATTGGCCAGAGCCTCTACTAGCAACGGAGAGCATGCAAGAACATAAACAACACATATATGATAGATTGATAATCAACTTAACATAGTATTCTCTATTCATCGGATCTCACCAAACACAACATGTAGCATTACAAATAGATGATCTTGATCGTGTTAGGCAGCTCACAAGATCTATAACAATGAAAGCACAAGCGGAGAAGACAACCATCTAGCTACTGCTATGGACCCATAGTCCAAGGATGAACTACTCACGCATCAATCCGGAGGCGGGCATGATGATGTAGAGCCCTCCGGTGATGATCCCCTCTCGGCAGGGTGCCGGAGGCGATCTCCGAATCCCCGAGATGGGATTGCGGCGGCGGCCTCTCGAATGTTTTCCGTATCGTGGCTCTCGGCACACGGGGTTTCGCGACGGAGGCTTTAAGTAGTAAGGGTAGGTCGGGGGCGACGCGAGGCGCCGACACAACAGGCCGGCGGCCCCAGCCCGTGCCGCGCCGCCCGTGTCTGGCCGCTCGTGGCCCCACTTCGTCTCCCCGGTCTTCTGGAAGCTTCGTGCAAAAATAGGACCCTAGGCGTTGATTTCGTCCAATTCCGAGAATATTTCTTACTAGGATTTCTGAAACCAAAAACAGCAGAAAAATAGCAACTGGCACTTCGGCATCTTGTTAATAGGTTAGTGCCGTAAAATGTAAAATAATGCTGTAAAGTTTGTGTAAAACACTCAAGTATTGTAATAAAAGTAGCATGGAACATAATAAATTATAGATACGTTTGAGACGTATCAGTGACAGAAAGTTCTAAGGTTGTGGATGTGTTGTTGCCACTAGGGATAAAACATCAATGCTTTGTCTAAGAATATCTGTGTTGATTACATTACGCACCATACTTAATGCAATTGTCTGTTGTTTGCAACTTAATACTGGAGGGGGTGCGGATGCTAACCTCAAGGTGTGGACTTTTTAGGCATAGATGCATGCTGGATGGCGGTCTATGTTCTTTGTCGTAATGCCCTGATTAAATCTCATAGTAGTCATCATGATATGTATGTGCATCTCTATTCTGTCAACTGTAATTTGTTCACTCAACATGCTATTTATATTATTGGAGAGACACCACTAGTGAACTGTGGACCCCGGTCCTATTCTTTACATCTGAAATACAATCTCTACCTGTTCTCTGCTGTTCTTCGCAAACAAACATCATTCTCCACACCATACGTTTAATCCTTTGTTTTCAGCAAGCCGGTGAGATTGACAACCTCACTGTTAAGTTGGGGCAAAGTATTTTGATTGTGTTGTGCAGGTTCCACGTTGGCGCCGGAATCCCCGGTGTTGCGCCGCACTACACTCCTCCACCAACAACCTTCACGTGGCCTTCATCTCCTACTGGTTCGATAACATTGGTTTCTTTCTGAGGGAAAACTTACTGCTGTGCGCATCACACCTTCCTCTTGGGGTTCCCAACGGACGTGTGCATCACGCGCCATCAAGGATAAACGAGGACCTGATCACAACAGCTGAATCGAGTCCTAGTGGTCAAGATAATGATGCCGATGAAACTGCATCGCCTCCCCCTGCCGCGAAAAGTTCGACAGGCTTTTTTGCTATCGAGGATGATTTAGACCTGTGAGTATCTATTTTTCCCTTCATAACTAGCCTTTGTCGCATGATGAACGTCCTTGCTTTTCGCAGCCGACGATGACGACGATGTTCCTCTCGCAAAGAGGGCTAAGTTATTCTCCGGAAATCCGAATCAGCCAAGGAGTCAAATCCTTCGCCGCAAACCGATGCCGCCTCAAGGACGGCCGTGGAGAAGATTCCAGTCGAAGGTTATCCCTTCGGCAACGCCTCCGTTCCACCAGCTGCCCGCGACCATGTGAACGATTTATCTAACTTGGCTTTCTTCTTTTACGGTGGGTTTCCATATTCGACTGAGGTTTCTTGACCTTCGCCTCGCAGCCGATTTATGCCACTTGACGTTGTGGCAGATTTGCTGATCAATTCACTCGTCTGGAGTCTGAAAATGCTCATCTTCGAAAGACCATCAGGACTTCGGCTGACCAAGTGCTGGAGTCTAACAAGGTCGCAACCGATGCTCAAAATGAAAACATCTCGCTGAAAGATAAACTGGAGAAGCTGAAGCAAAAGATGAAGGATGAGCAGGATGCTAAACGCGAGGCTGCAATCGCAGCCGATGAAAAAGAAGGCGTCCTCCGTGAATCCATTGCAAACTTATTGGGTAAGTTCCTCTGTGCATGTTATATTCTTCCAGGCGCTACCGATATGAGCATCAACCGGGCCCGCAAGCTTCGGGAAGATTCCATGTCTGACGCCATGTCACTCGCTACTGAGTCCAACATCCAAGTTCTTGGAATTTTGCAAAGAACCAAGGGGGCATTGTCGAGGTAATTCTCGATGATATTCCCGAAGATGAAGCAGGACAAGACTCTTGGCGAGATGGCAGACGCTTTCCTCGTCGACCCTTCTAAGCCCGTGGAGGTACTTAAGCGTCGTTCCCGTCTGTTTGGGGCGGTACTTACTTTCCATCTATGAATGGGTCATGGGCTGGGCTTTGAGCTAGAAAAGTTGTCTAAGGCATTGCCTGTAGATGAAAACAATTGCCTAATCAATCTTGAGCCCTTCAAACAATCGGCAGTAACATGTGCTAATCAACTCCTCAAGATGGTTGACGAGGCGAAGAACAAAACTGCGCCTAAAGCTGCCCCTGGCTCATCATCAGCTCTTCCTTGAATGAATACTTGCTTTATCTGTTGTAATTAAGTCCTGATACATTTAACCCACTGTTTTATTCTCGCTCGTTGCCGCACCAGATCTTTTGGATGCGCTCCCGATGGGAGTTTTTAATTGTTCGAATCGAGAATTGTGCTGCAGATTCCTTTGTCTTCTTCTCGTGCCGATCCTTCTTTAAATCCTCCGGCTAACGATGAATCCGATCTTGTTCGTCGTTTACGTGATCAAATATCCCGATTGAACAAAGACATAACCACCCTTCACGCGATGGCAGCGTTGTGATGTCTACGGGTACTTCTATTCTTGTAGACAGTGCTGGGCCTCCAAGAGCAGAGGTTTGTAGAACAGCAGCAAGTTTCCCTTAAGTGAATCACCCAAGGTTTATCGAACTCAGGGAGGTAGAGGTCAAAGATAGTCCTCTCAAGCAACCCTGCAATTAAGATACAAGAAGTCTCTTGTGTCCCCAACACACCTAATACACTTGTCAGATGTATAGGTGCTCGGCGAAGAGATAGTAAAACACAGGTGGTATACATGAATATGAGTGATAATAACAATCTGAAATAAATATGGCAGCGAGTAAACATGCAGTAGAACAGTAAGTAAGCGGTGTTTGCAATATTGGAAACAAGGCCTAGGGATCATACTTTCACTAGTGGACACTCTCAACATTGATCGCATAATAAATAAATAACTTCTCCTCACTTGTGCTACATATGCTCTTGTTTGATAACAAACACCATTCATTGTGTAGGGCTACAAGAGCTCCCTCAAGCCGGAGTTAACAAGCGCCACAACATTCAACATTCATATTTAAGTAACCTTAGAGCATAATAGATCTTTGCAATTTAAACCGAGTACTAACATAGCATACACACTGTCACCATTACACTATGAAGGGGGAATAGATCACATCAATACTATCATAGTAATAATTAACTCCATAATCTACAAGAGATTATGATCATAACCTACGCCAAGAACTACACGATGCACACACTGTCACCATTACACCATGAAGGAGGAATAGACTACTTTAATAACATCACATGAGTAGCACATAGACTAATAGCGATACAAAGCTCATCATATGGATCTCAATCATGCAAAGCAATTCATGAGATCATTGTATTGGGGTACAGAGAGAGAGATTAACCACATAGCTACCGGTACAGCCCTTAGCCTAGGGGAGAACTACTCCCTCCTCATCATGGGAGACAGTAGCGCCGATGGAGATGGCGGTGGTGTCGATGGAGATGCCTTCCGGGGCAATTCCCCGTCCCGGCGGCGTGCGAACAGAGACTTGTCTCCCGAATCTTGGCTTCGCGATGGCGGCGGCTGGAACTTTTCTCGTATCGTGGCTTTTCCGTGTCGAAGATTTAGGTCACGAGGCATCTTATAGGCGAAGAGTCGGAGTCGGAAGGGTTCTGGGGTGGCCCACACAGTAAGGGGGCACGCCCCCCCTCTGGCCGCACCGCCATGGCGTGTGGGGGCCCTGGGCCTCCCCTCTGGTCCCTCTCTGGTGTTCTGGAAGCTTCGTAGAAATATAAGATCATGGGCCTTGATTTCATCCAATTCCGAGAATATTTCCTTACTAGGATTTCTGAAACCAAAAACACAGAAAACAGAACGGCACTTCGGCATCTTGTCAATAGGTTAGTTCCGAAAATGCATCAAAACGATATAAAGTGTGAACAAAACATGTAAGTATTGTCATAAAACAAGCATGGAACATCAGAAATTATAGATACGTTGGAGACGTATCAAGCATCCCCAAGCTTAGTTCCTACTCGCCCTCGAGTAGGTAAACGATAAGAACAATAATTTCTGAAGTGACATTCTACCAACATAATCTTGATCAACACTATTGTAAAGCATATGAAGTGAATGGAGTGATTCAAAGCAATAGATTGCTAACAAAAGATAATGACTAAACAAATGAATCATATAGCAAAACTTTTCATGAATAGTACTTTCAAGACAAGTATCAAAAAGACTTGCATAAGAGCTAACTCATAAAGCAATAAATTCAAAGTAGAATGCATTGAAGCAACACAAAGGATGATTAAGTTTCAGCAATTGCTTTCAACTTGTAACATGTATATCTCATGGATAATTGTCAACATAGAGTAATATAACAAGTGCAATAAGTAGACATGTAAGAATCAATGCACACAGTTAACACAAGTGTTTGCTTCTAAGATAGAAAGAAGTAGGTAAACTGACTCAACATAAAGTAAAAGAATGGCCCTTCGCAGAGGGAAGCATGGATTACTATTTTTGTGCTAGAGCTTTTATTTTGAAAACATAGAAACAATTTTGTCAACGGTAGTAATAATTCATATGTGCTATGCATAATACTTCCTACAAGTTGCAAGCCTCATGCATAGAGTACTAATAGTGCTCGCACCTTGTCCTAATTAGCTTGGATTAACACGGATTATCATTGCATGACATATGTTTCAACCAAGTGTCACAAAGGGGTACCTCTATGCCGCCTGTACAAAGGTCTAAGGAGAAAGCACGCATTGGATTTCTCGCTTTGATTATTCTCAACTTAGACATCCATACCGGGACAACATAGACAACAGATAATGGACTCCTCTTTAATGCATAAGCATTCAACAACAGATAATATTCTCATAAGAGAGTGAGGTTGTATGTCCAAACTGAAAACTTCCACCATGATACATGGCTTTGGTTAGCGGCCCAATGTTTTTCTCTAACAATATGCATACTCAAACCATTTGATCATGAAAATCACCCTTACTTCAGACAAGACGAACATGCATAGCATCTCACATGATATTCAACAAAGGTAAAAAGTTGATGGCGTCCCCAGAAACATGGTTACCGCTCAACAAGCAACTTATAAGAACTAAGACACATAGCTACATATTCATCACCACAATAGTTTTTAAGCTATTTGTCCCATGAGCTATATATTGCAAAGATAAAGGAATGAAATTTTAAAGGTAGCACTCAAGTAATTTACTTTGGAATGGCAGAAAAATACCACATAGTAGGTAGATATGGTGGACACAAATGGCATGGGTTTTGGCTCAAGGTGTTTGGATGCACGAGAAGCATTTCCTCTCAGCACAAGGTTTGGGCTAGCAAGGTTGTTTGAAGCAAACACAAGTATGAACAGGTACAGCAAAACTTACACAAGAACATATTGCAAGCATTATAAGACTCTACACTGTCTTCCTTGTTGTTCAAACACTTCACCAGAAAATATCTAGTCTTAGAGAGACCAATCATGCAAACCAAATTTTAACAAGCTCTATGGTAGTTCTCCACTAATAGATTAAACTACATGATGCAAGAGCTTAAACATGATCTAATGAGAGCTCAAAACAATTGCCAAGTATCAAGTTATTCCAAACCATATGAAGCATTTTCTGATTCCAACCAAATAGCAACAAGTGAAGCGATCAACTTTCGCCCTTGAACATTAAAAGTAAGAATGAAGAACACTAGTGTTCATATGAAAAAGCGGAGCGTGTCTCTCTCCCACATGAGCATGAATTTATTCAGAGAATGAAAATAACAAAACAAAAACAAAAGCACACAGACGCTCCAAGTAAAGTACATAAGATGTGATGGAATAAATTAAAAATATAGTTTCACTAGAAGTGACCTGATAATTTGTCGATGAAGAAGGGGATGCCTTGGGCATCCCCAAGCTTAGATGCTTGAGTCTTCTTAAAATATGCAGGGATGAACCACGGGGGCATCCCCAAGCTTAGACCTTTCACTCTTCTTGATCATAGTATATTGATACGTCTCAAACATATCCATAATTTCTGATGTTCCATGCTTGTTTTATGACAATACCTACATGTTTTGTTCACACTTTATATCGTTTTGATGCATTTTACGGAACTAACCTATTGACGAGATGCCCTGTTTTCTGTTTTTGGTTTCAGAAATCCTAGTAAGGAAATATTCTCGGAATCGGACGAAATCAACGCCCAGACCCTATTTTCACCTAAGCTTCAGCACCCGAGAGTCGGCAGAGGGGGCCACAGCCCACCACACATGGTGGAGGCGCGGCCCGGGGGCGCCGGCCTGTTGTCTGGCCCCACCAGGGCCCCTTCGAGGCTCCCCTTTCGCCTATATAAGCTCCATGACCTAAAACCCCGATACGAATAAGCCACGGTATGAGAAAAGTTCCAGAGCCGCCGCCATCGCAAAGCCAAGATCGGGGGACAGAGTCTGTTCGGCACGCCGCCGGGACGGGGAAGTGCCCCGGAAGGCTTCTCCATCGACACCGCTGCCATCTCCACCGCCATCTTCATCACCGCTGCTGCTCCCATGAGGAGGGAGTAGTTCTCCATCGAGGCTCGGGGCTGTACCGGTAGCTATGTGGTTCATCTCTCTCCTTTGTACTTCAATACAATAATCTCATGAGCTGCCTTACATGATTGAGATTCATATGATGATGCTTGTAATCTAGATGTCATTATGCTAGTCAAGTGGGTTTTACTTATGTGATCTCCGGAGACTCCTTGTCCCACGTGTGTAAAGGTGACAGTGTGTGCACCGTGTGGGTCTCTTAGGCTATATTTCACAGAATACTTATTCACTGTTATGAATGGCATAGTGAAGTGCTTATTTATATCCCTTTATGATTGCAATGTGCTTTGTATCGCTACTAGTCTATGTGCTACTCATGTGATGTTATTAAAGTAGTCTATTCCTCCTGCATGGTGTAATGGTGACAGTGTGTGCATCGTGTAGTTCTTGTCGTAGATTATGATCATAATCTCTTGTAGGTTATGGAGTTGATTATCGCTATGATAGTATTGATGTGATTTATTCCCCCTTCATAGTGTAAAGGTGACAATGTGTATGCTATGTTAGTACTCGGTTTATTTTGCAAAGATCTATTATGCTCTAAGGTTACTTAAACATGAATATCGAATGTTGTGGAGCTTGTTAACTCCGGCTTGAGGGAGCTCTTGTAGCCCTACGCAATGAATGGTGTTTGTCATCCAACAAAAGAGTGTATGTAGCACAAATGAGAGAAGTTATTATTTATTATGCGATCAATGTTGAGAGTGTCCACTAGTGAAAGTATGATCCCTAGGCCTTGTTTCCAAACATCGAATCTCCGCTTATTTACTGTTCTGTTGCATGTTTACTCGCTGCCATATTTTATTCAGATTGCTATTACCACTCATATACATCCATACTACTTGTATTTCACTATCTCTTCGCCGAACTAGTGCACCTATACATCCGACAAGTGTATTAGGTGTGTTGGGGACACAAGAGACTTCTTGTATCGTGATTGCAGGGTTGCTTGAGTGGGATATCTTTGACCTCTTCCTCCCTGAGTTCGATAAACCTTGGGTGATCCACTTAAGGGAAAACTTGCTGCTGTTCTACAAACCTCTGCTCTTGGAGGCCCAACACTGTCTACAAGAAAAGAAGCGTGAGTAGACATCATATATCATCCCCTTCTCTTGACCCTTGAAAACTTCCTCCACACCAAACTTAAAGCAAACTCATTAGAGGGTTAGTGCATAATCAAAAATTCATATATTCAGAGGTGACACAATCATTCTTAACACTTCTGGACATTGCACAAAGCTTCTGAAAGTTAATGGAACAAAGAAACTCATTCAACATAGTAAAAGCGGCAATGCGAAATAAAAGGTAGAATCTGTCAAAACAGAACAGTCCGTAAAGACGAATTTTACAGAGGCACTTAACTTGCTCAAACGGAAAAACTCAAAACTAATGAAAGTTGCATACATATTTGAGGATCACGCACGTAAATTGGCAGATTTTTTGATTTTTTTACAGAGAGTTCTGCGCAAATTCGTGACAGACAGCAATTCTGCGCAGTAATCCAAATCTAGCATCAACTTTACCATAGAGACTTTACTTGGCAAAAAAAACATGATAAGGAAAGGTTGCTACAGTAGTAACAACTTCCAAGACTCAACAAAACAGTAGAAAAATAAACACATGGGTTATCTCCCAAGAAGTGCTTTATAGCCATTAAGATGGGCTCAGTAATTTTAATGATGTCTCGCAAGAAATAAGAGTTGAAGCAAAAGAGAGCATCAAGAAGCAAATTCAAAACACATTTAAGCCTAACCCACTTCCTATGAAAAGGAATCTTGTACACAAATAAATTCATGAAGAACAAAGTGGCAAGCATAGAAAAGCAACACAAGCGCAATTTCAAGATTCTCAACATAAAGAGGGGAAACTTAATATTATTAAGATGCATATAACCATGTTTCTCTCTCATAATAATTTTCAGTAGCATCATGAACAAACTCAACAATATAACTATCACATACAACATTCTTGTCATGAGCTACATGCATAAAATTATTACTCTCCACATAAGCATAATCAATTTTATTAGTTGTAGTGGGAGTAAAACTACCATAACCATCATTGTAATCATCATAAATTGCAGGCATGGTATAATCATAATAACCTTTATCCTCCATAGTAGGTGGCACCAAAATACCACTATCATTATAATCATCATAAATAGGAGGTAAAGTATCATCAAAGTAAATTTTCTCCTCAAAACTTGGGGGACTAAAAATATCATCTTCATCAAAACCGACCTCCCCAAGCTTAAATTCTTCCATAGCATTAGCAATAATAGTGTCCAAAGAGTTCATGCTAATAACATTGCTACAACTATTTTGCAAACAAAGTTCCATGGGTTTTTTAATTTTCTCTTCAAACACATCATGTCCTAACTCAAGATAAAATTCATAAAGATCTCTAATTTTTTTGCTGTTTTCCATTATGCCTAACTAGTGAAAATAAAAACAAGAAACAAAAAGATAAAATTGCAGAATCTAAAGGAGATAGCTTCGAGCACTCACACACCAGCAACAGTGCTAGGAAATAGCTTAGTAGTCGAAGGATGTGAATACCTTTTACCTTACCTCCCCGGCAACGGCGCAAGAAAATAGCTTGATGTCTACGGGTACTTCTATTCTTGTAGACAGTGTTGGGCCTCCAAGAGCAGAGGTTTGTAGAACAACAACAAGTTTCCCTTAAGTGAATCACCCAAGATTTATCGAACTCAGGAGGTAGAGGTCAAAGATAGTCCTCTCAAGCAACCCTGCAATTAAGATACAAGAAGTCTCTTGTGTCCCCAACACACCTAATACACTTGTCAGATGTATAGGTGCACTAGTTCGGCGAAGAGATAGTAAAACACAGGTGGTATAGATGAATATGAGTGGTAATAACAATCTGAAATAAATATGGCAGCGAGTAAACATGCAACAGAACAGTAAGTAAGCGGTGTTTGCAGTATTGGAAACAAGGCCTAGGGATCATACTTTCACTAGTGGACACTCTCAACATTGATCGCATAATAAATAAATAACTTCTCCTCACTTGTGCTACATATGCTCTTGTTTGATAACAAACACCATTCATTGTGTAGGGCTACAAGAGCTCCCTCAAGCCGGAGTTAACAAGCGCCACAACATTCAGCATTCATATTTAAGTAACCTTAGAGCATAATAGATCTTTGCAATTTAAACCGAGTACTAACATAGCATACACACTGTCACCATTACACTATGAAGGGGGAATAGATCACATCAATACTATCATAGTAATAATTAACTCCATAATCTACAAGAGATTATGATCATAACCTACGCCAAGAACTACACGATGCACACACTGTCACCATTACACCATGAAGGAGGAATAGACTACTTTAATAACATCACATGAGTAGCACATAGACTAATAGCGATACAAAGCTCATCATATGGATCTCAATCATGCAAAGCAATTCATGAGATCATTGTATTGGGTTACAGAGAGAGATTAACCACATAGCTACCGGTACAGCCCTTAGCCTCGGGGAGAACTACTCCCTCCTCATCATGGGAGACAGCAGGCGATGGAGATGGCGGTGGTGTCGATGGAGATGCCTTCCGGGCAATTCCCCGTCCCGGCAGCGTGCCGGAACAGAGACTTCGTCCCCGAATCTTGGCTTCGCGATGGCGGCGGCTGGAACTTTTCTCGTATCGTGGCTTTTCCGTGTCGAAGATTTAGGTCACTAGGCATCTTATAGGCGAAGAGTCGGAGTCGGAAGGGTTCTGGGGGGCCCACACAGTAAGAGGGCCCCCCTATGGCCGCGCCGCCATGGCGTGTGGGGGACCTGGGCCTCCCCTCTGGTCCCTCTCTGGTGTTCTGGAAGCTTCGTGGAAATATAAGATCATGGGCCTTGATTTCGTCCAATTCCGAGAATATTTCCTTACTAGGATTTATGAAACCAAAAACAGAAAACAGGAACGGCACTTCGGCATCTCGTCAATAGGTTAGTTCCGGAAAATGCATCAAAACGATATAAAGTGTGAACAAAACATGTAAGTATTGTCATAAAACAAGCATGGAACATCAGAAATTATAGATACGTTGGAGACGTATCACGTTGGTGAAAAGAAAAAGTGAGATTGCAACTCCAATCGAACAACACGCTCTCGATCGTTTCCGTGTTGCTACTAAAAGTTTGAGCTGTAAGTGTCCATCCATCCGTCGATTTTTATCGAAGCTCAAATATCCCTTAACTGATTTTGGCTTCAAATAGCTTCTGATGAATCAGAGGAAAACAAAAGGATCCTTGAAAAGATCGAAGCGATGACCGATGTCGCTCACCCGAAGCAAGAATTGTGGTCCCATCGACCAAAGGCTGTTATCGTGGCCAAGTTTGAGCATCGAGCAGAGAAGGTGCACTATTATTTTGACAAGTTCCATGCTCATCTCTCGATGGTCTGGAGGACCTTGTTTCCTTTAGACCAAGCGCCCGAGACTTTGTCTGCTCTGTTCACCCGATTCAAGACTCTAGAAAGGATTCGATGGTGCGGAAGGAACTTCTGGCCGGCGCCGAACTTGCTTTTGCTTCAGTTTTAGCATGTCACCCGACCTTAGATTTGGAGGCCATAGCAAATACCAGCAGGAGTTTAGACCAATATTATGACATTGCTAGAAATCCCGCATATATCGTCATCTCTCGGATGGAAACAGGCATTTAGAGAGATCTGAAGGCCCGAGAAGACCAAGGAAACCTGCCATGAAATTATGCATATATATGTATGTAATGACCTTGTACTTACAAGGGATAATTTCATATGTAACTTAATGCGTGTTTTATGCATCATGTACTTTTGGTGAATTTGCTAATTCGATTAATATTTTTTTGTCGGGGCGGCTGAGTGATCAAGTCAGCCTGCTCACCCGACGACTCCGTTGTAATTGCAAGTTTATTGCGGAGTCGATGCGTAAGTTCTGCAAGAGCGACACCCGTCGAATAATCGAGGGATTTAGGCGCTTGGCTTCGTCACACGGTGCACCGGTTTGAGCCTTGTTTGTGATAGTACGTCCATCGACTGCAGCACTCGCGTATTTTCTCGAGGCTTGGATGGGTTGTTGTGTGTCATTAACCTTAGCTCCCGATGGGAGTATTTAATTAATGACACGTGCGAACGTGTTTCGCGTCCTGCGCTCCCGATGGGAGTAAGAGCCAATGACGAAGGCCCCGAACAATTTGCTCGGATAATGAGGCCTGGAACAACAAAGGTAGAAAACCCAATCAGAAATTTTATTCATGATATAAGACAAGCTTAGGAGCTGCCAAATAACAAGGATCCTATGCGTAGAATCGTCGCAAATGTGCAACATTCCATGGATTTTCAACATCTTGACCCGAAGCTGGATTCTTGAGACGATAAGCTCCCCCTGGTATCACTTTAGTGATGATGAACGGCCCTTCCCATGGAGATTCGAGCTTCAGAGGTCTCTCTTGCTTCAGTCGCAGTACCATATCTCCAACACTGAAGCTTCGATTGCGTACTCGTCGACTGTGGTAATTTCTTAACGCCTGCTAATACACCGTTGTTCTTGCCAAGGCGATGTCCCGAGCTTCTTCAAGGAGGTCCACGACATCTTGCAGCGCGTTGTTGGAAGTAGCTTCCGTGTACGCAGTCACCCGAGGGGCTTCGAACCGAACATCGGCTGGCAAAACTGCTTCGGTTCCGTATACCAAGAAGAACAGAGTGTACTGAGTTGACCTGTTGGGTGTAGTACGCAAACTCCAAAGTACGGATGGAAATTCTTCGACCCAAGCTCCAGATGCACCCGTAAGGCGTTTCTTGAGGCCATCTCCTATTAGACCATTGATCCTTCCGACCTGACCGTTGGTCTGGGGATGTCACCGAAGCAAATTTTAGTTTAATGCCACCGTCATCGCAAAACTTCCGGAACTTTTTGGAATCAAAATTAGTTCCATTGTCTGTGACGATACTGTGAGGCATGCCAAATCGACAAGTTAGTCCCCTGAAGAACTGGACGGCGGTTTCGGCTTTCTGATTTCGACAGGTACAGCCTCGATCCACTTGGTAAACTTGTCGACTGCAACCGAAGATACGTGTGACCCCAGGCGATGATCTTGGTAGCGGTCCAACTTGGTCGAGTCCCCATTGTGCAAAGGGCCACGCGAGAGGTATCGTCATCAGATCTGTTGCGGGAGCGTGCAGTTTTGGTGCAAAACGATGACAAGGGCCGCACTTCAGAACCAGGTCCCGAGCATCCGATGCTGCCGTTGGCCAGTAAAATCCTGCTCTGAAAGCTTTCACCACAAGGGCCCTGCTGCTTGCGTGGTGTCCCAGGTTCCTTCGTGTATCTCGCGTAGCAGAGCCTTTCCATCGTCGATGGCAATGCACCTTTGAAAGATGCCAGAGATACTACGCTTGTAGAGTTCTCCGTTTACCATAGTGAAGGCTTTTGACCGTCTCACACGCCCGCTTCCACCGGGTCCTCTCGGTAGCTGTTCTATTAGGTATGCTAAAAAGGTTTGGTCCACAGGGGTTCGAGGAGGAGGACCTGCTCTGCGGATTGAGATGGAGATTCTTCGGCAGTTTGCTGCAAGTTTGCTTCTGAATCATCAGCCGATGATTTTGGAGATGCCGATGCTTTCTCCTTTATTGATCGTTGAGTGATAACTTCGTAGAATACTCCGTCTGGAATGGGAGAACACATGGATCCAATGTTTGCCAAAGCGTCGGCTTCCTCGTTGCTGGCTCTGCCGATGTGCTTAAGTTCGCACCCTTTAAATTTGGCTTCCATATTCTGGTATAACTGATGGTAGGCGATCATATTATCGCTGACTGCGTTGCATAAATTCATTGACTGTTGTACCACCAGGTTCGAGTCTCCATAAATTTCTAGGCGAGTTGCTCCACATGCCTTTTCCATCTTCATTCCGTGCAACAGTGCTTCGTACTCCGCTTCATTATTTGTCGGCAGGGAGAAATTCATACGTAGGATATACTTCATCTTGTCTCCTTGTGGCGATATCAATATCACCCCTGCTCCTGCGCCTGTACTCCGCTTTGATCCGTCAAAATACATTGTCCATGAGCCAGACATGTCGGGTGCTGCCGGTGTTTGCGATTGAATCCAGTCTGCCATGAAATCTGGGAGGACTTGAGATTTGATTGCCGTTCGGTTGATGTAGGTTATGTCGTGTGGTGCTATCTCGATGGCCCATTGAGACACTCGACCCGTAGCTTCTAGGTTAGTAAGTATATTCTTCAACGGTGCTTCGCTTACCACAATGATCGAATGCTCCGTGAAATAATGGCGCAACTTGCAAGCTGTTCTCCATACCGCATATGCTAGCTTCTGGTGATGAGGGTATCTCTGTTTTGCTGGCGTGAGTACTTCGCTAAGGTAATAAACGGGTCTTTGCACGCCATGAACTCTTCCTGCCTCCTCTCGTTCAACGACTAGGACGCTGCTGAAGACTTGCACCGTTGCCGCTATGTACATGAGCAGTGTTTCCTTTTCATGCGGGGTTACGAGTACTGGGGACGTCGACAAGATCTTCTTCAAATTATCAAAATATTCCTGCGCCTCGTTTGTCCACTCGAATTTTTCTAACTTTTTCAACAAGCTATAGAAGGGCAAAGCTTTCTCTCACAGCTTGGCGATGAATCTGCTGAGGTCCTGCCAATTGCTGCACTTGGTGCAAATTTTTTGGCGGCTCCATGTCGAGAATAGCTTTGATTTTTAAGGGATTGGCCTCTATCCCTCTGGCTGAGATGAAGTACCCGAGTACTTGTCCTCCTGGCACCCCGAAGAAACATTTCTTCGGGTTCAGCTTGATTTTATACCTGTCGAGGTTGTCGAAGATTTCCCGCAAATCGTCGATGAGAGTGGCGGCGTGCTTTGTCTTCACCACGATATCATCAATGTAGACTTCGATATTCCTTCTAATATGCTCTCCAAGACAGGCTTGCATACATCGCTTATAGAGTGCTCCTGCATTTTGATACGTCCATTTTGCATCACTATTTTATATCATAATTTGCTGTTATTCATTGATATATTTCATACTTAGAGATGATACTTATGTTATTTCACCTATTTTGCATGTTTCATGATTATTGGAGAATTATTCACCGGAGTCAGGATTCTGCTGGAAAAAGCACCGTCAGGACACCATATTTCCGAAGATCAACAATTGACGGAAATTACACAGAACATCTTATTTTTCCAGAAGATGAAGCCAGCCAAAAGGAGGGACCGAGGAGGGTCGCCATGGGCCCCCCATAGGCCGGCGCGGGCCCAGGCCTGGTCGCGCTGCCTTATGGGGAGGGGGCCCACAGCCCCCTTCGGCCGCTGATGTCTACGGGTGCTTCTATTCTTGTAGACAGTGTTGGGCCCCCAAGAGGAGAGGTTTGTAGAACAGCAGCAAGTTTCCCTTAAGTGGATCACCCAAGGTTTATCGAACTCAGGGAGGAAGAGGTCAAAGATATCCCTCTCAAGCAACCCTGCAATCACAAAGCAAGAAGTCTCTTGTGTCCCCAACACACCAAATACACTTGTCAGGTGTATAGGTGCACTAGTTCGGCGAAGAGATAGTGAAATACAAGTAATATGGATGTATATGAGTGGTAATAGCAATCTGAATAAAATATGGCAGCGAGTAAACATGCAACAAAACAGTAAGTAAACGGTGTTTTCAGTATTGGAAACAAGGCCTAGGGATCATACTTTCACTAGTGGACACTCTCAACATTGATCGCATAATAAATACTTCTTCTCATATGTGCTACATACACTCTTGTTTGATAATGAACATCATTCGTTGCGTAGGATTACACGAACCCTCAATGCCGGAGTTAACAAGCTCCGCAACATTCGATATTCATGTTTAAGTAACCTTAGAGCATAATAGATCATTGCAAAATAAACCAAGAACTAACATAGCGCACGCACTGTCCACATTACACTATGAAGGAGGAATAGATCACATCAATACTATCATAATGACAATTAACTCCACGATCTACAAGAGATCATGATCATAGCCTACGACAAGAACCACACGGTGCACGCACTGATCACCTTTACACACATGCAGGAGGAATAGACTACTTTAATAACATCACATGAGTAGCACACAACTAGCAGCGATACAAAGCTCATCATATGGATCTCAATCATGTAAGGCAGCTCATGAGATCATTGTATTGGAGTACAGAGAGAGAGATTAACCACATAGCTACGGTAGAGCCCTCAGCCCCCGGGGAGAACTACTCCCTCCTCATCATGGGAACAGCGATGGCGGTGAAGATGGCGGTGGAGACGGCTTCCGGGGGCAATTCCCCGCTCCGGCAGGGTGCCGGAACAGAGACTTCTGTCCCCCGAATCTTGATTTCGCGATGGCGGCGCTCTGGAAGGTTTTCTCCGTATCGTGGTCTCGGCGGTGTTTTTAGGTCAGGGAGGCTTAAATAGGCGCCGAGAGGGAGTCGGAGGGGCCACGGGGTGCCCACACCCCAGGGGCGCGCCCCCCGGCCCGCGCCGGGTGTGGTGTGGGCCCCCTGGCCCTCTCATCCCCTCCGGTGCTGGAAGCTTCCGGGAAAAATAGGAACTTTGGCGGTGATTTCGTCCGATTCCGAGAATATTTCGTTACTAGGATTTCTGAAACCAAAAACAAAAGAAAACGGCCTTCCGCATCTCGTCAATAGGTTAGTTCCGGAAAACGCATAATAATGACATATAATGTGTATAAAACATGTAGATATCATCAATAAAGTGGCATGGAACATAAGAAATTATCGATACGTTGGAGACGTATCAGCATCCCCTTAGTTCTGCTCGTCCCGAGCAGGTAAAACGATAACAAAGATAATTTCTGAAGTGACATGCCATCATATCCTTGATCATACTATTGTAAAGCACATGAGATAAATGCAGAGATTCGAAGCAATGATGAAGATAATGAGTAAACAAATGAATCACATAACAAAGACTTTTCATGAATAATACTTTCAAGACAAGCATCAATGAGTCTTGCATAAGAGTTAACTCATAAGCAATAAATTCTTAGTAGAAAGCTTTGAAACAACACAAGGAAGATATAAGTTTCAGCGGTTGCTTTCAACTTTAACATGTATATCTCGTAGATAATTGTCAACACAAAGTAATATAACAAGTGCAATAGGTAAACATGTAAGAATCAATGCACACAATTTACACAAGTGTTTGCTTCTAAGATAGAAAGAATAGGTAAACTGACTCAACAATAAAGTAAAAGAATGGCCCTTCAAAGAGGAAAGCATCGATTGCTATATTTTGTAACATCCCAAGTTTTCAACAAATAATAAAGCAAGTGATATGTCAATTACTCAAAATTTACAATTAACAAAAACTTTTTCTATGCATATAGTGCCACATATAGTGTTGTGCATCTAAGTGATTTTTCTTGTGTGCTATTGCCATGATGAGTGTTAGCATGTAATTCAATTACTATATGAACCCTAATCAAGATCACAAAACCCTAGCTTGAGGAGAAACAAAGAAAATAAGAAAAATCCCTTCATCACTCACATACACCATATGCAAAAATACAAAACCACCACCAAGGCCATAATTGCTTGCTTCCTTGCTTCTAAAAAGCTTTAATATGATAAACTAACACAATTGCATCATTGAATCATGAATCAAAGCAAGAGAAATCAAGAACTCATCATACATATGATAATGGTCACTTTGGTGAAAAATATTTTCTTCACCACTTTGCACCCCTGTATTTCTTAAAACCTAAACTAAACTTTGTCAACCAAAGCCATGTCATCCAAGACCATGTCAAGGTGAACACTTTTCATGTTGACCACCATGTCCAGAGTTGACTAGGTTGACCAGAAATTAATTGCCAAAACAGGACCAGAGAATAAAATGAAGATCATCTCAAATTTGAAACTTTGCATTTCATTTCCAAATTGAGTACCACCACCACCATTACATCACAATAATTATATAAAAGAGATTCACCAAAAAGAATTTCAAAATTTGAAAATTTTCTTCATGCGGCCATTGTGTCGAACACTTGGCAGGCATAATTTCAGTAATGAGCAACACCCTTTTGTCCAACAGATTTGAGGCTAAACCCCTTTGCAAATGTGATCATGAGCTAGTTCTATACCCCCTGCCTCTAGCCCAGTACTTGCATGGTCGATTAAAGCCATGGAAAAACCCTAAACTATGCACAACTCCACCATGCCGGCCACTTTGGCATCTCCATCTCCAGCCCGTGTTTTAACCTCTGCCTTTGTCCTGGAGCATCTACACAGCACAAGGAATCGAATGGTACACGCACGAGCAAAGCCAAGCCTTGGCATTGGCCAGAACGCGCGTGCCAAGTTGATGCCAGTACCGTGCCCATGCCGCGGTGAGCGCGCTCTGGAGCGCGCCAGGACGCCGTGCACTCGAACGCGCTCGTCCTCGCCCTGCATCCCTACCACTGCGTCTAGCCTCCACTCCACTCACTCTACGTCCTAGACATGCTCGAGCACCGCCCAGAGCCTCGTCACCGTCGTCCTCGTCGTCGACGTACCGCGGGTACCGCGATGATGACTGGAAGAACTCGAGCGCGTCCGTAGCTTTTTCGTCCGCACCAATACCCGTTGAGCATCGCCAGGACCCTGCCTAGCCGTAGCCGTCCTCGCCTTGCCCTTTGGCGCACCACAGAAGCCGCGCCATGGCCGCGCCCTTGCAGCACCCTCGGCCACCTCCCTCCATCTATAAATACCAACGATCGGCACCCTCACTTCACACACCATCTCCTCCCCTCTCCTCACTGAGCATTTCTACACCGTCAATTTAGCCAGAGCTCGCCGGAGCTGCTCGAATTGCGAGCTCGAGCCCGCCGGAGCCCGCAGAAGCTCTGCGTCGATTGGAGCCTCCCCGAGCTCCACAACTGCACCAGCCGCTTCCTCATCGACCACCACTTCCCCACGCACATTGCCAGAGACCTGCAACGGCCTGGTAAGCTCTCCGACCCCCTACTGGCGCTCTGGGTTCGCCGGAGTCTCGCCGGGGACGACGACGCACGCCAGCCGTTGATCTGCGTTTTGATCTGACGCTCCCTATCACTCGTACCGCTTCGGCGTGTTATGAGGCACCGACAGGTGGACCCCACCCTGTCAGCGCAGCCCGCCGCACCAGTTGCTTGCTGGGCTGCGAAGTGGGTTTAAAATTCGTTTCGGCCCGTTAGCTTTTCCCGCCCAGGCCCAAAATTCAAATAGAGGTTTAAACTTAATATGAATTGTGCTGCAGATGGTTTAGTAAAAATTGAATAATTTGAAATCTGCCAAACCAAATCTAGCAAACTTTATATCTTTGGAAAGCCCATAAAATTATCTAACTAATGCCACTGGCCTCATATCCAAATTCGTATTAATTTTTAAATGATAAAAATAACAAGACAGAGCCTTTTCTGACTTCAAATAATTATTAAAAATAATCTATAAATGATTTTAAGTTGATTCCAATTCTAATAAATCACAAATGATGTTCTCTAATTAATTATGCAATAATATAGTCAGGTTATTTGCATGATCATGGACTAGATCAAATAAAATAGCTATGTAGTTAATTCTAGCACCATTTAACTTGAAATTCAAATTTAATGAATAGTATGAGAGCTACTCTCTCATTTAAATCTTGATCCTAAGTAATATAACCAGGGGGAATAACCTAGGCTAAAGAACCCTTGATAAATATTACTTAGAGATTTTAATGCATCTAAAATAATAATATGATAACATGTGTAGGGTAGCACTTAAATTAAATTAAGACTCACATATAATAGATATGAAATGTTGACTTGGGTCAACCTATATTTCATACCTGATTATTATATGATGAGATTAAAACTTATTATAAAGTAAAGAGAAGAAATGAAATTTCTCTAAGGATCTACATATTAAAAATTAATAATGAGAGGAAATTATTTTTCTATTAAATAAGAATTCATCCAATAAACTCACCATGTCATGTTTGATTGATATTAGGACTAGAGTGTGAACTCTTTGAGTGTTCTTAGTTTAGCATATGAGTTTGTCTTAGTATTTATACCTCGTATTCGTATATAGACGCTAGTAACGAGGATTACCAAGAAGAGGAGGCTTATTCCCAAGAGGAGGAAGAGAACTTTGATCACTACTCAGCCCAAGGCAAGCTAACCCTTGCTAAATACAAATGCTTAGCTCTACAAGAGCAAAGGCATCATCACACTTTACTTTTATGTATTACCTATCCCATGTTTTACTTAATTTTACTTTGGCTTATTTACTTCAAAGTACCTTTTGATTTATGATTCACTTGGTCTAGAACAATACTTGGGTTAGATAAACACAAATCAAAGTTAGATTAGCACCCTCATTTAGTGGCTATTGCTAATCAATTAAAATTTGACTACTCTAGATGGGAACAAGTGATGTTGATATGAAATTGAAACCTTGGGAATGATGGTTCATTCCAAGGAAGGACTTTGAAGGTGAATATGACCAAGAGAAGATGGTGATTTTTGATATAAAACTGAGATGGGTTTGAATGCGATACCTTTCCAATTATACAAGTACCCCCACAATACCTGATTATGGGTAGGGCTTAACTAGAAACTTGTGTATTTTAGTATGGGTTCCCTCTAAACAAGCATCATAGGGGTTACGCTGAGGCTGCCTCCGTATATGAGAAATGATGTGACTCATGAGGTGATTGTACGACCCAAGCCCTGTGCAGTTCCCGGGTTAACAGTTGGTTCTCACCGGGAGGCCAAGCTCATGGGGAGAGGTGCCTATACTAGGACATATAAGTGAAAGGTTATGGTTGATGATCCGCGTACTGAGTTACGATGATTCGAGGTTATCCTCGACGGATGTAATCAAAAGTTGTGGCACAAGAGTACAACCTCTGCAGAGTGTTAAACCTATTCGAATAGCCGTGTCCACGGTTACGGACGGTTGGAAGGGCCATACTACTTCCATTATCAGGTTTTATGTTGAGATAGTAATAGTGATTGATGAATTGTCTTGAATCCCAAATGAATGATGGGAATGACACTAATGTTCCCACTTGAGTTAGTCTACTAAATAATGAGGATTTTTATCAAATGTTTATTCAAAGAAACTTGGCTTTATGCAAATAAACTTAGAGCTTAGTACCCCCCTTTACTACAATACATTATGCTTTACCTTAGTATTAGTTTGCGAGTACTTTAAAAGTACTCATGGCTTTGCCCTGGCTATTCAAATGCCAGACTATGAAGAGGAGCAACAGTATCAGGATGACGGACAGCAGGACGTCTATGATAACTAGGATCGTCTTCTAACGTCAAGCGTTGCCTGTGGAATTATGAGTCCACTACTACTACTACGCTTCCGCTACTTATGTGTGATGTTGAACAATCTATTTGTGTAATATTGGATCATGTGATCCATCGATGTAAGACCTTATGTGTTGTAATAAATGATGACTCTGAACGACTTACTATTATGTCTCGCAATAACAATCTTCCTGGGATTGCGATGTATGATATAATAGGGCATCCGGACTTAAAAACCCGGGTGTTGACAAGTTGGTATCAGAGCCATTGTTTGACCTTAGAAGACCTTAGTTAGAATGGACGTCCAACAAACTTAGTTTAAAATAAAATAGTTATGAAAATATACTCATACCCTTACCTTGGAATTCCTTTTCAAAATAATCCATTTCATTGATTATTACTTAAAATTTTGAACACTGACAATTATTAACTTATTTGTCACTCCCTCTACAGATGGATCCCATCATCCCGACGGAGCCCTTTCTCCAGACCCAAGTCTACGACTTGGCGAACGGGGGAGACTTGATCTTCGAGCGCGATCTGTTCGCTCTCACCGACTTCCTCGGACGCACGCCTCCCGTGTTCTACGGGGGTCAGATCTCGGACAACGGCCAGCTCCAATGGCTGATCATGGCTAACCTTCCGGGAAAGCCGGAGTCACCCATGTTCCGCCAGATCCAGTTCTCGCTCCGCGAGAACACTTGGGTGGATGGACTCGCCCATGCTCTGCAGGAGTCTCTCGCTCGTCTGTGCGGGCAGAACTCGCTGGCCATCGAAGGGGAACGCTTTGCGCACTTCGCAAGGCACTCCTCTGTTGGTCTGCCCCTCAGCCTGCCGTACCACCCCGTGCTGAGGCACCATGTGGACCACCTCGACTACATGCTGTACGAGACTCGGTCCGCGCTGAGCGACTCCCGCTCCGCCGCCAACCACACTCAGCAGCAGCTGAACCAGTACGCGGAGACCATCAAGGTCATCGCGAAGGAGCGCAGGACTCTGCGCCAGCTGGTCGCGAAGAGGGATGCCACCATCCACCGCCTCAAGACCAAGATCGCCGTCCTGAAGGAGACCATCTCCACTCAGGTGGAGCAGCTCCAGATCCTGGAGGGAGAAGGCGAGGGGGAAGACATCCAAGGGGATGGCTACTCCTACGTCAGCAACGACAACGACTACGAGCCGGAGGAGGAGGGAGACGACGACTTCCACCAGACCCTGCCTGCCGGGATGGACACCACCTTCCCGCTCCGCATCGATGGATAGCTTCCATCCTCTCCTTGAGCACCGCGTAGCCTGAGATGTATCGGTCCTTTGTATTCGCCCCTTGTATCGTAGCTTGTTGAAAGGGTTCTTCAAACCCTCCGGAATGTTGGCTTGTAATAAGTGCTACCTTCATGACTCTGTTTCGTATGTGTAATAGTTGTATATTATGAACCATGTTTTAAATAAATGTGAGTTTATTTCCCCAACATTAAGCCATAGAAATTGTCCCTCTTATCTCATGATCCATATCTCTGTTCAGATGGCACATTCCAATCGCAACGCCAATCCGGATGCGCTGACGCAGATACTGCAACAGATGTTGGCTGAAAGAGAAGTGGATAGGACTGAAAGGCAGGCTAACTTAGCTGTACTTCAACAGTTAGCACAGAACAACCAAGGCCACGGAAACCATGATCACCCGGGCTCCAAGTTGAAGAACTTTCAGAACACCAACCCACCGGTGTTTAGCAAGACAGAGGAACCCCTTGATGCTGATGATTGGCTCCAGACAATGGAGAACAATCTTGAGGTTGCCGGAGTGGAGGCAAATGACAAGGTGCTGTTTGCCACTCACTATCTGGCAGGACCTGCACGTGCCTGGTGGACGAGTGCTCGCGCATTGAATGCCGGGCAGCTCATGACTTGGGCAGACTTCAAGCTCAAGTTTAGCAAGTACCATGTGCCACCGGGTCTCATCAAGAAGATGCGGGATGAGTTCCGCGAGTTAAAGCAAGGCCGTCTGACCGTGGTAGAATACCGCGACAAGTTCCTCACCTTGTCAAGGTACGCCCCGGATGAGACTGATACCACCGAGAAGAGGAAGGAGAGGTTCCTGAACGGACTGCACGATGAGATGCAGACTGTGTTGGTCAACATCCCTTTTGCTGACCTCGAAGCCCTTGTTGACTCCGCCATCCAGATGGAGGGCAAGCTGAACCAGGCCAACGAAAACCGCAAGCGTCGCATGATGCACCAGAGTGGGCCCAGCAACAACTCCAAGTTTCGCTCTGGCTCAAGCGGAGGCTTCACCCCCAGAAACAACAGGTCACCGGCACAGATGTCGCGCCCCGGTTATCAGAACCGGAGCGGAGGAAACCCCAGGACGGGAGGACACCCCCACAACAGCAACAACTTCGTCCACCACAACAACAACTTCAACCGCGCCCCGACAAGAGCCCCTGCCAATCCCAACACCAACACTGCTCCAAGGACTGGGAGCAATGCTGTCCCTGTCGCCCCCAAGGACAAGTCCACCATCAACTGCTATGAGTGCGGTGTGTTGGGGCACTTCTCCAAAGAGTGTCCCCAGCGACTCGCCAAGATGGCCGCCAACACCACTGGCCCTGCTCAGCAGCAACGCCGTGTCGCCAACAACAAGAAGTTCGCCCCCAACAACCCGAACAACCGCAGCGGCCGCCTCTTTCACATGAGTGCGGAAGAAGCTCAGGAAGCCCCAGATGTCGTTCTGGGTATGTTCTCTGTTAACTCAATACCTGCAAGAGTGCTGTTTGATTCTGGAGCATCGCATTCATTTGTTACGGAAGAATTTGCATGCACTAGTAAGATTCAACCCATCAGTTTGAAGCATGTCATGGTAGTGCAAATACCTGGATCAACAACTAAAGCTAGAAAAATTTGCAAAGATGTTCCTATCAGGATTCATGAAATAGATTTCTATGCCAATCTAATTGTTCTGGGAACAAAAGGTTTAGAGGTAGTACTGGGTATGGACTGGATGTCCAAACATCATGGATTGATTGATTGTGCCAAGAAGGCCATCACCATGACTAGTAGCACCGGAGTGTTAGTGGAGCACATCTCAGAAAAACTGCCCAGAAAATTTACCTGCAACCAGAGTTTAACCAAACCCACCCTGGATCAAATCAGAGTCGTCTGTCGATACTCTGATGTGTTTCCGGAAGACCTACCCGGTATGCCCCCAGATCGGGATATCGAGTTTATCATCGAGTTAATCCCCGGAACCGGACCTATAGCCCAGAGAGCTTACAGCATGAACCCGGCAGAATTAGTGGAACTGAAGAAACAACTGGATGACATGTTAGCCAAAGGTTTGATTAGACCAAGTGCATCACCCTGGAGATCACCCGTTTTGTTTGTGGATAAGAAGGATGGTACTATTCGTTTATGTACGGATTACCGCAAACTCAATGATGTCACCATCAAGAACAAGTATCCCCTGCCCAAAATAGAAGACCTGTTTGACCAGTTGACCGGTGCCACCGTGTTTTCTAAGATTGATCTTAGGACAGGTTACCATCAGCTGAAAATCCGTGCATCGGACATTCCCAAAACTGCCTTCACCACCAGATATGGATTGTACGAGTACAATGTCATGTCATTTGGATTGACCAATGCCCCCGCTTATTTCATGAATCTCATGAATAAGATCTTCATGAACTTCCTGGATAAGTTTGTCGTTGTTTTCATCGACGATATCCTTATCTACTCCAAAACTGAAGAAGAACATGAGCAACACTTGGAAATGGTGTTAGAGACTCTTCGGGAACACCAGCTGTATGCCAAGTTCAGCAAGTGTGAGTTCTGGTTGAGGGAAGTAGGATTTCTGGGACATATCTTGTCCGCAGGAGGAATTGCCGTTGACCCCTCAAAGATAAAGACCGTTGCAGAATGGAAAGCCCCAACCACCCAGACCGAGGTCCGTGCATTTCTCGGATTGGCGGGATATTACCGCCGATTCGTTGAAGGATTCTCAAGCATAGCCAGACCAATGACTCAATTGTTGAAAAAGGACAAGAAGTTCGAATGGACGAACAAGTGTGAAGAGAGCTTCCAACAGCTCAAGAACAGACTGACGTCAGCCCCAATACTGATTATGCCGGACATCACCAAACCATTTGATGTGTATTGTGATGCCTCCAAGATTGGTCTTGGATGTGTACTTATGCAAGAAGGCAAGGTGATCTCATACCTGTCCAGACAGCTGAAGCAACATGAACAGAATTATCCAACCCATGACCTAGAGCTAGCAGCAGTAGTGTTAGCCTTGAAAGTATGGCGTCATTACCTCATGGGTAATCGATGCGAGATCTATTCGGATCACAAGAGTTTGAAGTATATCTTCACTCAGAAGGAACTGAACATGAGGCAAAGGAGATGGTTAGAGTTAATCAAGGATTATGATATGGATATTCACTATCACCCAGGCAAGGCCAACGTAGTAGCAGATGCTTTGAGTAGACTGCCGTGTCAGTTGAACTCCATGATTGCCAAAGAACAACCTAGCCTTCACCAAGAGTTTGAACAGTTCAGAATGGAGCTAGTGAGTGAAGGATTTCTCGCCAGCATTGAACTCCAACCCACCCTGATTAGTCAAATCAAGGAAGCCCAGAAGAGCAATGCAAGCATTGACGGGATTAAAAGCCAGCTAGCAGCAGGAAAGGCACCGGGATTCACTATTGATGAAGAAGGAGTACTTTGGTACAACGGACGCTTGTGCGTGCCGTCAGATTCAGAGTGGAAACAAGTGATTCTAAAAGAAGCCCATGACACCTTGTATTCTATTCACCCCGGAGGTACTAAGATGTACCAGGACTTAAAGGAACAGTTCTGGTGGCATGGGATGAAGCGAGAAATCGGGAGTTACATCGCCAAGTGTGACATCTGTCAGAGAGTCAAGGCAGAACACCAACGACCTGCAGGACTACTACAGCCCCTGCAGATTCCCGAATGGAAGTGGGATTCCGTAGGAATGGACTTCATCACCGGATTGCCCAAATCTAGTAAGGGGAATGATTCTATCTGGGTAGTGGTCGATAGATTGACCAAAGTCGCCCATTTCATCCCCGTCAAGACCACCTATCAAGGACCAAGACTGGCAGAGTTATATATCTCACGGATAGTCAGCCTGCACGGAACTCCGAAGTCAATAGTATCTGATCGAGGATCCCAATTCACCTCCAGATTTTGGCAGAAGGTACATGAAGGACTCGGAACTAGGCTGAACTTTAGTACAGCCTATCACCCTCAGACGGATGGACAGACTGAACGAGTCAACCAGATACTAGAAGATATGCTGAGAGCATGTGTGTTGGAATATGGATCCAAGTGGGAAGACTGTTTGCCGTACGCAGAATTCTCATACAACAACAGCTACCAAGCCAGCAGATGGCCCCCTTTGAAGCTCTGTACGGAAGGAAGTGCCGTACCCCTCTGAATTGGTCGGAAGTTGGAGAGAGTCAAGTTTTTGGACCAGATATTCTCCGAGAAGCTGAAGAGAAGGTTCACAAGATCCGTGAGTACCTCAAGACCGCTCAATCAAGACAAAAGAGCTACGCCGATAAGCGACGCCGAGAGATGACTTTTGCGATCGGAGATTTCGTATATCTCAAGGTGTCCCCTCTTAAAGGAATGCAGAGATTCCAGCTTAAAGGAAAGCTCGCACCCCGTTATGTCGGACCTTTCAAAGTCCTGAGTCGCCGAGGAGAAGTATCCTATCAACTAGAGTTACCAGAAGAAATGTCAACGGTGCACAATGTGTTTCATATCTCATTACTCCGGAAGTGCTTGGAGGTACCTGAGAAGACTGAGGTGTTCAAGAACATTGACCATCGTACTGTGGATATCAACTCAGATCTAACCTACCGCGAAGTACCTATTCGCATTCTGGAGGAAGCATTCAGAACCACTCGTACACGGAGTATCAAGTTTCTGAAGATACAATGGAGTAACCACACAGAAGAAGAAGCCACTTGGGAAAGAGAAGACTTTATGAAGACTGAATACCCCAATCTCTTTAGTACCTAGTTTTCTTCCAGATCTCGGGACGAGATCTTTTGTAAGGGGGAAGGGTTTGTAACATCCCAAGTTTTCAACAAATAATAAAGCAAGTGATATGTCAATTACTCAAAATTTACAATTAACAAAAACTTTTTCTATGCATATAGTGCCACATATAGTGTTGTGCATCTAAGTGATTTTTCTTGTGTGCTATTGCCATGATGAGTGTTAGCATGTAATTCAATTACTATATGAACCCTAATCAAGATCACAAAACCCTAGCTTGAGGAGAAACAAAGAAAATAAGAAAAATCCCTTCATCACTCACATACACCATATGCAAAAATACAAAACCACCACCAAGGCCATAATTGCTTGCTTCCTTGCTTCTAAAAAGCTTTAATATGATAAACTAACACAATTGCATCATTGAATCATGAATCAAAGCAAGAGAAATCAAGAACTCATCATACATATGATAATGGTCACTTTGGTGAAAAATATTTTCTTCACCACTTTGCACCCCTGTATTTCTTAAAACCTAAACTAAACTTTGTCAACCAAAGCCATGTCATCCAAGACCATGTCAAGGTGAACACTTTTCATGTTGACCACCATGTCCAGAGTTGACTAGGTTGACCAGAAATTAATTGCCAAAACAGGACCAGAGAATAAAATGAAGATCATCTCAAATTTGAAACTTTGCATTTCATTTCCAAATTGAGTACCACCACCACCATTACATCACAATAATTATATAAAAGAGATTCACCAAAAAGAATTTCAAAATTTGAAAATTTTCTTCATGCGGCCATTGTGTCGAACACTTGGCAGGCATAATTTCAGTAATGAGCAACACCCTTTTGTCCAACAGATTTGAGGCTAAACCCCTTTGCAAATGTGATCATGAGCTAGTTCTATACCCCCTGCCTCTAGCCCAGTACTTGCATGGTCGATTAAAGCCATGGAAAAACCCTAAACTATGCACAACTCCACCATGCCGGCCACTTTGGCATCTCCATCTCCAGCCCGTGTTTTAACCTCTGCCTTTGTCCTGGAGCATCTACACAGCACAAGGAATCGAATGGTACACGCACGAGCAAAGCCAAGCCTTGGCATTGGCCAGAACGCGCGTGCCAAGTTGATGCCAGTACCGTGCCCATGCCGCGGTGAGCGCGCTCTGGAGCGCGCCAGGACGCCGTGCACTCGAACGCGCTCGTCCTCGCCCTGCATCCCTACCACTGCGTCTAGCCTCCACTCCACTCACTCTACGTCCTAGACATGCTCGAGCACCGCCCAGAGCCTCGTCACCGTCGTCCTCGTCGTCGACGTACCGCGGGTACCGCGATGATGACTGGAAGAACTCGAGCGCGTCCGTAGCTTTTTCGTCCGCACCAATACCCGTTGAGCATCGCCAGGACCCTGCCTAGCCGTAGCCGTCCTCGCCTTGCCCTTTGGCGCACCACAGAAGCCGCGCCATGGCCGCGCCCTTGCAGCACCCTCGGCCACCTCCCTCCATCTATAAATACCAACGATCGGCACCCTCACTTCACACACCATCTCCTCCCCTCTCCTCACTGAGCATTTCTACACCGTCAATTTAGCCAGAGCTCGCCGGAGCTGCTCGAATTGCGAGCTCGAGCCCGCCGGAGCCCGCAGAAGCTCTGCGTCGATTGGAGCCTCCCCGAGCTCCACAACTGCACCAGCCGCTTCCTCATCGACCACCACTTCCCCACGCACATTGCCAGAGACCTGCAACGGCCTGGTAAGCTCTCCGACCCCCTACTGGCGCTCTGGGTTCGCCGGAGTCTCGCCGGGGACGACGACGCACGCCAGCCGTTGATCTGCGTTTTGATCTGACGCTCCCTATCACTCGTACCGCTTCGGCGTGTTATGAGGCACCGACAGGTGGACCCCACCCTGTCAGCGCAGCCCGCCGCACCAGTTGCTTGCTGGGCTGCGAAGTGGGTTTAAAATTCGTTTCGGCCCGTTAGCTTTTCCCGCCCAGGCCCAAAATTCAAATAGAGGTTTAAACTTAATATGAATTGTGCTGCAGATGGTTTAGTAAAAATTGAATAATTTGAAATCTGCCAAACCAAATCTAGCAAACTTTATATCTTTGGAAAGCCCATAAAATTATCTAACTAATGCCACTGGCCTCATATCCAAATTCGTATTAATTTTTAAATGATAAAAATAACAAGACAGAGCCTTTTCTGACTTCAAATAATTATTAAAAATAATCTATAAATGATTTTAAGTTGATTCCAATTCTAATAAATCACAAATGATGTTCTCTAATTAATTATGCAATAATATAGTCAGGTTATTTGCATGATCATGGACTAGATCAAATAAAATAGCTATGTAGTTAATTCTAGCACCATTTAACTTGAAATTCAAATTTAATGAATAGTATGAGAGCTACTCTCTCATTTAAATCTTGATCCTAAGTAATATAACCAGGGGGAATAACCTAGGCTAAAGAACCCTTGATAAATATTACTTAGAGATTTTAATGCATCTAAAATAATAATATGATAACATGTGTAGGGTAGCACTTAAATTAAATTAAGACTCACATATAATAGATATGAAATGTTGACTTGGGTCAACCTATATTTCATACCTGATTATTATATGATGAGATTAAAACTTATTATAAAGTAAAGAGAAGAAATGAAATTTCTCTAAGGATCTACATATTAAAAATTAATAATGAGAGGAAATTATTTTTCTATTAAATAAGAATTCATCCAATAAACTCACCATGTCATGTTTGATTGATATTAGGACTAGAGTGTGAACTCTTTGAGTGTTCTTAGTTTAGCATATGAGTTTGTCTTAGTATTTATACCTCGTATTCGTATATAGACGCTAGTAACGAGGATTACCAAGAAGAGGAGGCTTATTCCCAAGAGGAGGAAGAGAACTTTGATCACTACTCAGCCCAAGGCAAGCTAACCCTTGCTAAATACAAATGCTTAGCTCTACAAGAGCAAAGGCATCATCACACTTTACTTTTATGTATTACCTATCCCATGTTTTACTTAATTTTACTTTGGCTTATTTACTTCAAAGTACCTTTTGATTTATGATTCACTTGGTCTAGAACAATACTTGGGTTAGATAAACACAAATCAAAGTTAGATTAGCACCCTCATTTAGTGGCTATTGCTAATCAATTAAAATTTGACTACTCTAGATGGGAACAAGTGATGTTGATATGAAATTGAAACCTTGGGAATGATGGTTCATTCCAAGGAAGGACTTTGAAGGTGAATATGACCAAGAGAAGATGGTGATTTTTGATATAAAACTGAGATGGGTTTGAATGCGATACCTTTCCAATTATACAAGTACCCCCACAATACCTGATTATGGGTAGGGCTTAACTAGAAACTTGTGTATTTTAGTATGGGTTCCCTCTAAACAAGCATCATAGGGGTTACGCTGAGGCTGCCTCCGTATATGAGAAATGATGTGACTCATGAGGTGATTGTACGACCCAAGCCCTGTGCAGTTCCCGGGTTAACAGTTGGTTCTCACCGGGAGGCCAAGCTCATGGGGAGAGGTGCCTATACTAGGACATATAAGTGAAAGGTTATGGTTGATGATCCGCGTACTGAGTTACGATGATTCGAGGTTATCCTCGACGGATGTAATCAAAAGTTGTGGCACAAGAGTACAACCTCTGCAGAGTGTTAAACCTATTCGAATAGCCGTGTCCACGGTTACGGACGGTTGGAAGGGCCATACTACTTCCATTATCAGGTTTTATGTTGAGATAGTAATAGTGATTGATGAATTGTCTTGAATCCCAAATGAATGATGGGAATGACACTAATGTTCCCACTTGAGTTAGTCTACTAAATAATGAGGATTTTTATCAAATGTTTATTCAAAGAAACTTGGCTTTATGCAAATAAACTTAGAGCTTAGTACCCCCCTTTACTACAATACATTATGCTTTACCTTAGTATTAGTTTGCGAGTACTTTAAAAGTACTCATGGCTTTGCCCTGGCTATTCAAATGCCAGACTATGAAGAGGAGCAACAGTATCAGGATGACGGACAGCAGGACGTCTATGATAACTAGGATCGTCTTGTGCTAGAGCTTTTATTTTGAAAACATCAAGAGAGTCTAAAAGTAAAGTTTTGAGGAGTGTTTGTTGTTGTCAACGAATGGTAGCGGGTACTCTAACCCCCTTGCCAGACAAACCTTCAAAGAGCGGCTCCCATTTTATTTTATTTTTGGTTGGCACTCCTTCCAACCTTTCTTTCACAAACCATGGCTAACCGAATCCTCGGGTGCCTGCCAACAATCTCATACCATGAAGGAGTGCCTTTTTATTTTAGTTTTATTATGATGACACTCCTCCCCACCTTTGCTTTCTCAAGCCATGGCTAACCGAATCCTTCGGGTGCCGTCCAACAATCACATACCATGGAGGAGTGTCTATTTTTGTTAATTAATTTGGGACTGGGAATCCCATTGCCAGCTCTTTTTGCAAAATTATTGGATAAGCGGATGAAGCCACTAGTCCATTGGTGAAAGTTGCCCAACAAGATTGAAAGATAAACACCACATACTTCCTCATGAGCTATAAAACATTGACACAAATAAGAGGTAATAACTTTTGAATTGTTTAAAGGTAGCACTCAAGCAATTTACTTTGGAATGGCGGAGAAATACCATGTAGTAGGTAGGTATGGTGGACACAAATGGCATGAATATTGGCTCAAGTATTTGGATGCATGAGAAGTAATCCCTCTCGATACAAGGTTTAGGCTAGCAAGGTTATTTGAAGCAAACTCAAGTATGAAATGGTGCAGCAAGACTCACATATAAACATATTGTAAGCATTATAAGACTTTACATCGTCTCCTTGTTGTTCAAACACCTCAACCAGAAAATATCTAGACTTAGAGAGACCAATCATGCAAACCAAATTTTAACAAGCTCTATGCAATTATTCATTAATGGGTACAAGGTACATGATGCAAGAGCTTAAACAAGATCTATACGAGCACAACAATTGCCAAGTTTCACCTTATTCAAGACATTATACCAATTACTACATGTAGCATTTCCCGTTTCCAACCATATAATAATTAACGAAGCAGTTTCGACCTTCGCCATGAAAATTAAAAGCTAAGAACACATGTGTTCATACGAACCAGCGGAGCGTGTCTCTCTCCCACACAAGGATGAACTTATTCAGAGAACTAAGATAACAAAACAAAAACAAAAATAAAAGCACACAGACGCTCCAAGTAAAATACATAGGATGTGACGGAATAAAAATATAGTTTCACTAGAAGAAACCTGATAAGTTGTCGATGAAGAAGGGGATGCCTTGGGCATCCCCAAGCTTAGATGCTTGAGTCTTCTTGAAATATGCAGGGATGAACCCGGGGCATCCCCAAGCTTAGACCTTTCACTCTTCTCGATCACATTATATCACCCTCTTCTATTGACCCTTGAAAACTTCTGACACACCAAACTTCAAGCAAACTCATTAGAGGGTTAGTGCATAATCAAAAACTCACATGTTCAGAGGTGACACAATCATTCTTTTCACTTCTGGACATTGCATAATGCTACTGGACATTAATGGATCAAAGAAATAAATCCAACATAGCAAAAGAGGCAATGCGAAATAAAAGACAGAATCTGTCAAAACAGAACAGTCCGTAAAGACGAATTTAGAAATGGCACCAGACTTGCTCAAATGGAAAAACTCAAAACTAATGAAAGTTGCGTACATATCTGAGGATCACGCTCGTAAATTGGCAGATTTTTTCGAATTTTCTACAGAGAATTGTGCCCAGATTCGTGACAGACAGCAATGCTGTTTCTGCGCAGCGATCCCAAATATAACATCAACTTTGACATAGAAACTTTACTTGGCACAAAAACATGATAAGGAGAGGTTGCTACAGTAGTAAACAACTTCCAAGACACAAATATAAAACAAAGTACTGTAGAAAAATAACACATGGGTTATCTCCCAAGAAGTTCTTTCTTTATAGCCATTAAGATGGGCTCAGCAATTTTGGTGATGCACCCGCAAGAAATAGTATTTGAAGCAAAAGAGAGCTTCAAGAGGCAATTCAAAACACATTTGAGCCTAACATGCTTCCTATGCAAAAGAATCTTATACACAAATGAATTCATGAAGAGCAAAGTGGCAAGCATAAGAGGATAAAACACGAGTAACTTAAAGATTCTCAACATAAAGAGGGGAAACTTAATATTATTAAGATGCATATAACCATATTTCCCTCTCTCATAATAACTTTCAGTAGCATCATTGATGAAATCCACAATATACCCGTCACTTAAAACATTCTTATCATGGTTCATATGCATAGAAGTATCATTAATTTTGGCATAAGAAGAGTTATTCTCATTAATAGTAATTGGAGCAAGATTATTATCAAGAATTTGAACATGGTAAACAAGTTGCATACTAAAAGAATTGTTTTTGGCAAGCCCATCATAACTATGACAAGTTTCATAAGGATAATTGTAGCATGTGTCATATACATCTCTACAGTAATTATCTAAACCTGAATATGTAATATCATCATTTTCACTAAAAGTAGAAGTCTCAAATATAGGATCTTCAAGCACAACATCCCCAAGCTTAGGGCTTTCAATATCATCGTTTAAGGGGACATGAATAATGCTATCATCATTACTTTCATAATCAGTACCAAAGAGATTTTCAATATCAAAGGCAGCATGCTCATCCAAATCATGATCACTAATATGGGTAAAGGGTATAGGAAGATCATCGTACTCAGATTCATTATCATAATAATCATTAGGAGCAACATACTTACGGTTACCTAGCGTTATCTCATTCACGCGGTGATACGCCGTTACCTCTTTCTTTTTATTCTCCTTCTTCTTCTTCTTCTTCTTCTTCTTCTTCTTCTTCTTCTCTTCCTTCTCCTCATTCCCTTCTTTAGGAGGAAGAGGCTTGAAGGGTGGCTTGTCCGCATAACCTGATTTACTTTTAGAAACAATAGAAGAAACTTGGGAGGATCCCTCCTTCTCATTAATTAGTTGAAAACACACAGCGGTCCTATCATATTTCGGCAAGGTGTCATCTTCTAAAATATTTTGTATGTAAGTATTTGTATGGCTATTATCAATGCAATAAGAAAGACAACCATGCAGGACATCATCAATATCAAGATCGTTAATATTTAACAAAGAAATTTTTCTTGATAACTCTTCACACTTCAAAAATAAGGTAAGTTCATCATGCTGATTAGGAGTAATTTCATCATCACAATACAAATTTGCAGCACTCATGGGGTTTGAATTATCATTGGAGGAACATTGAAAATTAAAATGACCAACTCTATGGCAAAGTTCACAAATAAAAGGATAGAGGGCACACACTTTTTCTCCAAGATCATCTAGAGCTCTAGACCACGTTCTAGTTTTTTCATTTCTGTGATGGATACAATATTCATCTTCTATTTGATTAATTCCACAAGGTCTATGTATTCCACAAAAATTAACATGCTTATAGGAAATAACATTCTTAGGAGTTTGAGCATGCTTATTGCAATCATTAACAACAATGTCATTCTTCATGCAAGCCTCTTTAAAAGGTTCATGATACTTATCAAAATTCTTTTTAGGCAGTTCTAAATGAGAAGCAAAGGCTTTATAAAGATTTGCAGCAACTTGAGAGTCAAGACCATAAGTAGCACTCATATTTCGAAATTTATCAGTATTCATAAAAGTTTCAATGCATTCATAATCATAGTTTATACCTGACTCTTTACCTTTGTCGTTCTCCCAATCTTCAGAGTTCTCCTTAATCCGATCAAGAAGGTCCCTTTTAAACTCTTCTTTATTGCTCGTGAATGATCCAGAACAAGTAGTATCCAGCAAGGTCTTATCTTGAAAAGAAAGTCTTGCATAGAAATTATCAATGATGATATTACCTGGAAGCTCATGATTGGGGCATTTGAGCATTAAAGTCTTCAATCTCTCCCATGCTTGGGCAATACTCTCTCCATCATGAGGCCAAAAATTATATATATGGTTTCGATCTTTGTGAATTTCACTTGGAGGATAGAACTTGGAATAAAATAGAGGCACAATATCCTTCCAATCAAGAGAGCGCCCGTCCTTCAGCAGTTTATACCAATGAGCCGCTTTACCAGACAGCGACATATCAAATAATTTCTTTCTAACTTCATCCATTGAAATACCTGCACACTTGAATAACCCGCATAATTCATGCAAAAACAGTAAATGATTACTAGGATGGACAGTTCCATCCCCTTCATAGCGGTTATCCATAACACGTTCAATAATTTTCATAGGTATTTTATACGGAATACTTTCAGCAGGTGGATTTAAAATATCAGAAGCATCATTAAAGTTATCGCATATGGGAGATAAAGCATTATCAGAACAAAATATTTCTTCCAAAGCGGAGGAGCTAAAAAGATTATTTTTATGTAAACCAGCTTCCCCAAGCTTAGACTTCTTCATAGCATTAGCAGTAATTGCATTCATACTAATAACATTGCTACTATCATGTAAATAAGGTTCTATAGATTTTTTAATTTTTGTATCAAACCATCCATGTCTTAAATCAGGAAATAGAATAAGAAGCTCACTAATTTTTTTGTTGTTTTCCATTATGCCTAACTAGTGAAAAATAAAAACAAGAAACAAAAAGATGTAATTGCAGAGTCTAAAGGAAATAGCTTCGAGTACTTACAATGGCGCCGGGAAAATAGCTTAGTAGCCGAGGTCCGGAGTGTGAGTACCTTTTACCTTTCCTCCCCGGCAACGGCGCCAGAAAAGTGCTTGATGTCTACGGGTGCTTCTATTCTTGTAGACAGTGTTGGGCCTCCAAGAGGAGAGGTTTGTAGAACAGCAGCAAGTTTCCCTTAAGTGGATCACCCAAGGTTTATCGAACTCTGGGAGGAAGAGGTCAAAGATATCCCTCTCAAGCAACCCTGCAATCACAAAGCAAGAAGTCTCTTGTGTCCCCAACACACCAAATACACTTGTCAGGTGTATAGGTGCACTAGTTCGGCGAAGAGATAGTGAAATACAAGTAATATGGATGTATATGAGTGGTAATAGCAATCTGAATAAAATATGGCAGCGAGTAAACATGCAACAAAACAGTAAGTAAACGGTGTTTTCAGTATTGGAAACAAGGCCTAGGGATCATACTTTCACTAGTGGACACTCTCAACATTGATCGCATAATAAATACTTCTTCTCATATGTGCTACATACACTCTTGTTTGATAATGAACATCATTCGTTGCGTAGGATTACACGAACCCTCAATGCCGGAGTTAACAAGCTCCGCAACATTCGATATTCATGTTTAAGTAACCTTAGAGCATAATAGATCATTGCAAAATAAACCAAGAACTAACATAGCGCACGCACTGTCCACATTACACTATGAAGGAGGAATAGATCACATCAATACTATCATAATGACAATTAACTCCACGATCTACAAGAGATCATGATCATAGCCTACGACAAGAACCACACGGTGCACGCACTGATCACCTTTACACCATGCAGGAGGAATAGACTACTTTAATAACATCACATGAGTAGCACACAACTAGCAGCGATACAAAGCTCATCATATGGATCTCAATCATGTAAGGCAGCTCATGAGATCATTGTATTGGAGTACGAGAGAGAGATTAACCACATAGCTACGGTAGAGCCCTCAGCCCAGGGGAGAACTACTCCCTCCTCATCATGGGAACAGCGATGGCGGTGAAGATGGCGGTGGAGACGGCTTCCGGGGGCAATTCCCCGCTCCGGCGGCGTGCCGGAACAGAGACTTCTGTCCCCCGAATCTTGATTTCGCGATGGCGGCGGCTCGGAAGGTTTTTCTCCGTATCGTGGTCTCTGGCGGTGTTTTTAGGTCGGGAGGCTTAAATAGGCGCCGAGAGGGAGTCGGAGGGGCCACGGGGTGCCCACACCCTAGGGGCGCGCCCCCCCCGCGCCGGGGTGTGGTGTGGGGCCCCCCTGGCTCCCCTCTCATCCCCCTCCGGTGCTCTGGAAGCTTCCGGGAAAAATAGGAACTTTGGCGGTGATTTCGTCCTATTCCGAGAATATTTCGTTACTAGGATTTCTGAAACCAAAAACAGCAGAAAACAGCAACTGGCCTTCGGCATCTCGTCAATAGGTTAGTTCCGGAAAACGCATAATAATGACATATAATGTGTATAAAACATGTAGATATCATCAATAAAGTGGCATGGAACATAAGAAATTATCGATACGTTGGAGACGTATCGCCTCTCCTTCGCGTACTTCTTCGTCCCGAAAACCTAAGGCACGGGGGGAGCGAGAATAGACACAGCCGCCTCTGCGGGGCGGAAACACACCAGAGAGAAAAGAGCTCTCCGGCGGGCAGGAATCCGCCGGGGAAATTCCCTCCCGGAGGGGGAAATCGTCGCCATCGTCACCGTCATCGAGCTGGACATCATTGGGATCATCATCATCATCATCTCCACCATCTACACCGTCATCTCCACCGCTGCACCTCGTCACCGCTGTAACATCTAGGGTTGAATCTTGATTGTTTGATAGGGGAAACTTTCCCGGTGTCGATTAATACTTGTTATTGATGCTATTGAGTGAAACCATTGAACCAAGGTTTATGTTCAGATTGTTATTCATCATCATATCACCTCTGATTATGTTCCATATGATGTCTCGTGAGTAGTTCGTTTAGTTCTTGAGGACATGGGTGAAGTCTAAATGTTAGTAGTGAACTATGTTGAGTAATATTTAATGGTTTGATATTTAAGTTGTGGTGTTATTCTTCTAGTGGTGTCATGTGAACGTCTGCTGGCGTGTAGTCGACACGTCCGTTGGGAACCCCAAGAGGAAGGTGTGATGCGCACAGCAGTAAGTTTTCCCTCAGTAAGAAACCAAGGTTATCGAACCAGTAGGAGCCAAGAAGCACGTGAAGGTTGTTGGTGGAGGAATGTAGTGCGGCGCAACACCGGTGAAACCGGCGCCAACGTGGAACCTGCACAACACAATCAAAGTACTTTGCCCCAACGTAACAGTGAGGTTGTCAATCTCACCGGCTTGCTGAAAACAAAGGATTAAACGTATCGAGTGGAAGATGGTGTTTGTTTGCAAAGAACAGTAAAAAGCAGTAGAATGTATTCAGATGTAAAAGAATGGACCGGGGTCCACAGTTCACTAGTGGTGTCTCTCCAATAAGATAACTAACATGCTGGGTGAACAAATTACAGGTGAGCAATTGACAAATAAAGATTCAATACATATCAACGATGATTACTATGTGATTTAATCAGGGCATTACGACAAAGTACATAGACCGCTATCCAGCATGCATCTATGCCTAAATAATCCACCTTCAGGTTATCATCCGAACCCCTTCCAGTATTAAGTTGCGAACAACAGATAATTGCATTAAGTATGGTGCGTAATGTAATCAACACAAATATTCTTAGACAAAGCATCAATGTTTTATCCCTAGTAGCAACAGCACATCCACAACCTTAGAACTTTCTGTCACTGTCCCAGATTTAATGGAGGCATGAACCCACTATCGAGCATAATTACTCCCTCTTGGAGTTACAAGTATCAACTTGGCCAGAGCCTTTACTAGCAACGGAGAGCATGCAAGAACATAAACAACACATATATGATAGATTGATAATCAACTTAACATAGTATTCTCTATTCATCGGATCTCACCAAACACAACATGTAGCATTACAAATAGATGATCTTGATCATGTTAGGCAGCTCACAAGATCTATAACAATGAAAGCACAAGCGGAGAAGACAACCATCTAGCTACTGCTATGGACCCATAGTCCAAGGATGAACTACTCACGCATCAATCCGGAGGCGGGCATGATGATGTAGAGCCCCTCCGGTGATGATTCCCCTCTCCGGCAGGGTGCCGGAGGCGATCTCCATAATCCCCCGAGATGGGATTGGCGGCGGCGGCCTCTCGGTAATGTTTTCCGTATCGTGGCTCTCGGCACGGGGGTTTCGCGACGGAGGCTTTAAGTAGGCGGGGGTAGGTCAAAGGGCGGCACGGGGGGCCACACACTAGGGCCGCGCGGGCCCCCTTGGCCGCGCCGCCCTAGTGTGGCGGCGCCCGTGGCCCCACTTCGCCTCCCTTTCGGTCTTCGGAAGCTTCGTGCAAAAATAAGCCCCAGGTGTTGATTTCGTCCAATTCGAGAATATTTCCTTACTAGGATTTCTGAAACCAAAAACAGCAGAAAAAGGAATGGCACTTCGGCATCTTGTTAATAGGTTAGTGCCGGAAAATGTAAAATAATGCTGTAAAGTATGTGTAAAACACTCAAGTATCGTAATAAAAGTAGCATGGAACATAAGAAATTATAGATACGTTTGAGACGTATCAAGCATCCCCAAGCTTAGTTCCTACTCGTCCTCGAGTAGGTAAACGATAACACAAATAATTTCTGAAGTGACATGCTACCAACATAGTCTTGATCAACATTATTGTAAAGCATATGAGATGAATGGAGTGATCTGAACAAAAGATTGCTAACAAAGATAATGACTAAACAAATGAATCATATAGCAAAACTTTTCATGAATAGTACTTTCAAGACAAGTATCAATAAGACTTGCATAAGAGATAACTCATAAGCAATAAATTCAAAGTAGAATGAATTGAAGCAACACAAAGGATGATTAAGTTTCAGCAATTGCTTTCAACTTATAACATGTATATCTCATGGATATTTGTCAACATAGAGTAATATAACAGGTGCAATAAGTAAACATGTAAGAATCAATGCACACAGTTAACACAAGTGTTTGCTTCTAAGATAGAAGGGAATGGGTAAACTGACTCAACAATAAAGTAAAAGATTGGCCCTTCGCAGAGGGAAGCATTGATTACTATTTTTGTGCTAGAGCTTTTTGTTTTGAAAACATAGAAACAATTTTGTCAACGGTAGTAATAATTCATATGTGCTATGCATAATACTTCCTACAAGTTGCATGTCTCATGCATAGAGTACCAATAGTGCTCGCACCTTGTCCTACTATCTCGAAAACACGGATTCTCATCGCATAACATATGCTTCAACCAAGTGTCACAAAGGGGTACCTCTATGCCGCCTGTACAAGTGTCTAAGGAGAAAGCACGCATTGGATTTCTCGCTTTTGATTATTCTCAACTTAGACATCCATACCGGGACAACATAGACAACAGATAATGGACTCCTCTTTTTCATGCTTAAGCATTCAACAATAGTTAATATTCTCATAAGAGATTGAGGTTGTATGTCCAAACTGAAACTTCCACCATGATACATGGCTTTAGTTAGCGGCCCAATGTTCTTCTCTAACATATGCATACTCAAACCATTTGATCGCGAAGTCCACTACTTCAGACAAGACGAACATGCATAGCATCTCACATGATATCCAACAAAGATAAAGTTGATGGCGTCCCCAGAAAACATGGTTACCGCTCAACAAGCAACTTATAAGAATTAAGACACATAACTACATATTCATCACCACAATAGTTTTTAAGCTATTTGTCCCATGAGCTATATATTGTAAAGGTAGAGGAATGAAATTTAAAGGTAGCACTCAAGTAATTTACTTTGGAATGGCAGGAAATACCACATAGTAGGTAGATATGGTGGACACAAATGGCATGGAGTTTGGCTCAAGGTGTTTGGATGCACGAGAAGCATTTCCTCTCAGTACAAGGTTTGGGCTAGCAAGGTTGTTTGAAGCAAACACAAGTATGAACAGGTACAACAAAACTCACACAAGAACATATTGCAAGTATTATAAGGCTCTACACTGTCTTCCTGTTGTTCAAACACTTTACCCGAAAATATCTAGACTTAGAGAGATCAATCATGCAAACCAAATTAAACAAGCTCTACAGTAGTTCTTCATTAATAGATTAAACTACATGATGCAAAAGCTTAAACATGATCTATGAGAGCTCAAACAATTGCCAAATTGTCAAACCATATGCATCATTTTCCAATTCCAACCATATAGCAATTTAACGAAGCAATAAGCTTTCGCCATGAACATTAAAGCACAATTAAGAACACAAGTGTTCCATATGAAAAAGCGGAGCGTAATATCTCCAATATAAGAATGGCGAGATCCAACTTTATTCAAAACAAAACAAAAATAAAAACAAACCGACGCTCCAAGTAAAGAACATAAGAATGTGACGGAATAAAAATATAGTTTCACTAGAAGTGACCTGATAATGTTGTCGATGAAGAAGGGGATGCCTTGGGCATCCCCAAGCTTAGATGCTTGAGTCTTCTTAAAATATGAAGGGATGAACCACCGGGGCATCCCCAAGCTTAGACCTTTCACTCTTCTTGATCATAGTATATCATCCTCTTCTCTTGACCCTTGAAAACTTCCTTCACACAAACTCCAAGCAAACTCATGAGAGGGTTAGTGCATAACCACAAATTCATATATTCAGAGGTGACACAATCATTCTTAACACTTCTGGACATTGCACAAAGCTTCTGAAAGTTAATGGAACAAAGAAACTCATTCAACATAGCAAAAGCGGCAATGCGAAATAAAAGACAGAATCTGTCAAAAACAGAACAGTCCGTAAAGATGCATCTGGACTGGGCACTTAACTTGCTCAAATGGAAAAACTCAAAACTAATGAAAGTTGCGTACATGTCTGAGGATCACGCTCGTAAATTTGCATATTTTTTTCGAATTTTTTACAGAGACTTATGCCAGAATTCGTGACAGACAACAATGCTGTTTCTGTGCAGCGATCCCAAATATAACATCAACTTTAACATAGAAACTTTACTTGGCACAAAAACATGATAAAGAGAGGTTGCTACAGTAGTAAACAACTTCCAAGACTCAACAAAACAAAAATTGCTGTAGTAAAATAAACACATGGGTTATCTCCCAAGAAGTGCTTTTCTTTAACGCCTTTCAGCTAGGCGCAGAAAGTGCATATCAAGTAACATCAAGAGACGAAGCATCAACATCATAGCTTGTTCTAATAATAGAATCAAAAGGCAACTTCATTCTCTTTCTAGGGAAGTGTTCCATACCTTTCTTGAGAGGAAATTGATATTTAATATTACCTTCCCTCATATCAATAACAGCACCAACGGTTCGAAGAAAAGGTCTTCCCAACACAATAGGACAAGATGCATTGCATTCGATATCCAAGACAACAAAATCAACGGGGACAAGGTTATTGTTAACCGTAATGCGCACATTATCAATCCTCCCCAAAGGTTTCTTTTTAACATTATCGGCAAGATTAACATCCAAATAACAATTCTTCAATGGTGGCAAGTCAAGGATATCATAAATCTTTTTAGGCATAACAGAAATACTTGCACCAAGATCACATAAAGCATTACATTCAAAGTCATTGAATTTCATTTTAATGATGGGCTCCCAACCATCTTCTAACTTCCTAGGAATAGAAGCTTCAAGTCTTAATTTCTCTTCCCTAGCTTTAATGAGAGCATTTGTAATATGTTTTGTAAAGGCTAAATTTATAGCACTAGCATTGGGACTTCTAGCAAGTTTTTGTAAGAACTTTATAACTTCAGTAATATGACAATCATCAAAGTCTAAACCATTATGTTCTACAGCAATGGAATCATTGTCACCAATATTTTGAAAAATTTCAGCAGTTTTATCACAAACAGCAGTTTCAGGCAGTTTTGTGCGCTTTGCACTAGGAGTAGAAACATTGCCAACACCAATTATTTTACCATTAATATTAGGAGGTGCAGCAACATGTGAAGAATCAACATTACTAGTGGTGGTAATAGTCCATACTTTAGCTACATTATTTTCTTTAGCAAGTTTTTCTTTTTCTTCTCTATCCCACCTAGCATGCAATTCAGCCAACAATCTAATATTATCATTAATTCTAACTTGGATGGCATTTGTTTTAGCAAACCTAGCATCTTCAACTTTCTCAGGCATAACTTTCAATTTTAAAAGATCAACATCAAGAGCAAGACTATCAACCTTAGAAGCAAGAATATCAATTTTACTAAGCTTTTCTTCAACAGTTTTATTGAAAGCAGTTTGTGTACTAATAAATTCTTTAAGCATCACTTCAAGACCAGAGGGTACACTCTTATTATTGTTGTAAGAATTACCATAAGAATTACCATAACCATTACTATTAGAAGGATATGGCCTAAAGTTGTTGTTACCATAATTATTCCTATAAGCATTGTTGTTGAAATTATTACTTTTAATGAAATTCACATCAACATTTTCTTCTTGAGCAACCAATGAAGCTAAAGGAATATTATTAGGATCAATATGAGATCTACCATTTGCAAGCATAGACATAATAGCATCAATCTTATCACCCAAAGAAGAGGTTTCTTCAACAGAATTTACCTTCTTACCTTGAGGAGTTCTTTCAGTGTGCCATTCAGAGTAATTGATCATCATATCATCAAGTAATTTAGTCGCGGCGCCCAAGGTGATGGACATAAAAGTACCTCCAGCTGAATCCAATAGGTTCCTCGAGGAAAAATTCAATCCTGCATAAAAGGTTTGGATGATCATCCAAGTAGTCAGTCCATGGGTTGGGCAATTCTTTACCAAAGATTTCATTCTCTCCCATGCTTGAGCAACATGTTCATTATCAAATTGTTTAAAGTTCATAATGCTACTTCTCAAAGATATAATCTTAGCAGGAGGATAATATTTACTAATAAAAGCATCTTTGCATTTAGTCCATGAATCAATACTATTCTTAGGCAAAGAAAGCAACCAATCTTTAGCTCTTCCTCTTAATGAGAAAGGAAACAATTTCAGTTTTATAATATCACCATGTATATCCTTATACTTTTGCATTTCACAAAGTTCAACAAAATTATTAAGATGGGCAGCATCATCAGTACTAACACCAGAAAATTGCTCTCTCATAACATAAAGCAGGTTTAATTTCATAGAATTCTGCTGTAGTAGCAGGTGGAGCAATAGGAGTACATATAAAATCATTATTATTTGTGCTAGTGAAGTCACACAACTTAGTATTTTCAGGAATACCCATTATAACAGTAGTAAAATAAACTAAGCAAATAAAGTAAAGACAAGTAACTAATTTTTTTGTGTTTTTGATATAGAGAACAAGACAATAAATAAAGTAAAACTAGCAACTAATTTTTTTGTGTTTTGTTTAAGTGCAGCAAACAAAGTAGTAAATAAAATAAAGCAAGACAAAAACAAAGTAAAAAGATTGGAAGTGGAGACTCCCCTTGCAGCGTGTCTTGATCTCCCGGCAACGGCGAAAAAGTCTTGTGGCGTGTAGTCGACACGTCCGTTGGGAACCCCAAGAGGAAGGTGTGATGCGCAGCAGTTTTCCCTCAGTAAGAAACCAAGGTTATCGAACCAGTAGGAGCCAAGAAGCACGTGAAGGTTGTTGGTGGAGGAATGTAGTGCGGCGCAACACCAGTGAAACCGGCGCCAACGTGGAACCTGCACAACACAATCAAAGTACTTTGCCCCAACGTAACAGTGAGGTTGTCAATCTCACCGCTTGCTGAAAACAAAGGATTAAACGTATCGAGTGGAAGATGGTGTTTGTTTGCAAAGAACAAGTAAAAGCAGTAGAATGTATTCAGATGTAAAAGAATGGATCGGGGTCCACAGTTCACTAGTGGTGTCTCTCCAATAAGATAACTAACATGCTGGGTGAACAAATTACAGGTGAGCAATTGACAAATAAAGATTCAATACATATCAACGATGATTACTATGTGATTTAATCAGGCATTACGACAAAGTACATAGACCGCTATCCAGCATGCATCTATGCCTAAATAATCCACCTTTAGGTTATCATCCGAACCCCTTCCAGTATTAAGTTGCGAACAACAGATAATTGCATTAAGTATGGTGCGTAATGTAATCAACACAAATATCCTTAGACAAAGCATCAATGTTTTATCCCTAGTAGCAACAGCACATCCACAACCTTAGAACTTTCTGTCACTGTCCCAGATTTAATGGAGGCATGAACCCACTATCGAGCATAATTACTCCCTCTTGGAGTTACAAGTATCAACTTGGCCAGAGCCTCTACTAGCAACGGAGAGCATGCAAGAACATAAACAACACATATATGATAGACTGATAATCAACTTAACATAGTATTCTCTATTCATCGGATCTCACCAAACACAACATGTAGCATTAAAAATAGATGATCTTGATCATGTTAGGAAGCTCACAAGATCTATAACAATGAAAGCAAAAGCGGAGAAGACAACCATCTAGCTACTGCTATGGACCCATAGTCCAAGGATGAACTACTCACGCATCAATCCAGAGGCGGGCATGATGATGTAGAGCCCCCCCGGTGATGATTCCCCTCTCCGGCAGGGTGCCGGAGGCGATCTCCTGAATCCCCGAGATGGGATTGGCGGCGGCGGCCTCTCAGTAATGTTTTCCGTATCGTGGCTCTCGGTACAGGGGGTTTCGCGACGGAGGCTTTAAGTAGGCGGAAGGGTAGGTCAAAGGGCGGCACGGGGGCCCACACACTAGGGCCGCGCGGCCCCCCTTGGCCGCGCCGCCCTAGTGTGGCGGCGCCCGTGGCCCCACTTCGCCTCCCTTTCGGTCTTCGAAGCGTGCAAAATAGGCCCCTGGGCGTTGATTTCGTCCAATTCCAAGAATATTTCCTTACTAGGATTTCTGAAACCAAAAACAGCAGAAAAACAGCAACTGGCACTTCGGCATCTTGTTAATAGGTTAGTGCCGGAAAATGTAAAATAATGTTGTAAAGTATGTGTAAACACTCAAGTATCGTAATAAAAGTAGCATGGAACATAAGAAATTATAGATACGTTTGAGACGTATCAACGTCGACTACATGACACTTCACATTTATGGGGCTAGGGGAGTACATCTTGTATTCGGTTGCTAATTGTGGGGTTGCCGGAGTGACAACAACCTAAACCCCCGTTGGTATATCGATGCAGGAGGGATAGCAGGATCTCAGAGTTTAAAGTGTGGTTAGATTTATCTTAATTACTTTCTTGTATTTGCGGATGCTTGCAAGGGGTATAATCACAAGTATGTATTAGTCCTAGGAAGGGCGGTGCATTAGCATAGGTTCACCCACACAACATTTATCAAAACAATGAAGATTAATCAACTATATGAAGCGAAAGCACTAGACTAAAATCCCCGTGTGTCCTCAAGAACGTTTGGTCATTATAAGTAAACAAACCGGCTTGTCCTTTGTGCTAAAAAGGATTGGGCCACTCGCTGCAATTATTACTCTCGCATTTTATTTACTTGTACTTTATTTATCTGCTATATCAAAACCCCCTGAAAACTTGTCTGTGAGCATTTACAGTGAATCCTTCATCGAAACTGCTTGTCAACACCTTCTGCTCCTCGTTGGGTTCGACACTCTTATTTATAGAAAGTACTACGATACACCCCCTATACTTGTGGGTCATCAAGACTATTTTCTGGCGCCGTTGCCGGGGAGTGAAGCGCTATTGGTAAGTGGAATTGTTAAGGAAAACTTTTACTGTACGTGCTGATTTTGTTTCTGCTTGCTGCTATAAGTCATTATGGAGAGATCTTCTCTTGAATTTCTATTTGGGAAATCTACTACTACTGCAACGGTAGTGGATGAGGCGCCAGGTGAGAAAGTAATACCATATAAAATACCTATGAAAATTATTGAACATGTTGTGGATAACCGCTATGAAGGGGATGAAACTGTTCATCCTGAAGATCCTTTATTGTTTTTACATGAATTATGCGGGTTATTCAAGTGTGCAGGTATTTCAATGGATGAAGTTAGGAAGAAATTATTTGTTATGTCGCTGTATGGTAAAGCGGCGCATTGGTATAAACTGCTGAAGGATGGGCGTTGTCTTGATTGGAAGGATATGGTGCCTCTATTTTATTCTAAACTAGCTGGGTAGCCCGCGCAATTTGCGCGGCTAGAAATGAGATTGTCTAAATCTTCACGTCAAATCTATTTATGTCTATATCTATGATAGTCTGGTTTCCAAACATCCTTGTTGCTGCAATGTTTACATCTAGGTGATAAAACTTCTGCACATGTAGGAATGTAAAACCTAGTGAAATTCATTGTTTAAACTTCCAAGTTAGATTGTATTCTGTCGGCAAACTCTGCAATGTGTATTCTTTGCTAATAGTTCAGCAATCAATAAATTCGTATGCATAGATGTGGACGTTTTATCCGTCTCTTACCGTATGTTATGAAGTTCTACCGATCCTAGAATATCTTTTCTGCAATTAAATCTGGCACCCTTACACAAACATCATAACTTTGTATGTGTTCTCAAAACGTACCTATTTGAGTAATTTAAAAATGGCTTTCAGCACACTATTTGAATTGCTTCGTCATCTAAAATTTTCTCATCTCTGAAAGTCAAAATAAAAGAATTCAAATTATTTCCAATGAGTATGTACACTTTATCAAATATTTTATCCAATCCATTATACATCATTCATGTTCTTAAGAGAGATAAGAATTATAGAATGATATTTATTATCAAATCATGCACTTATCAATCATGCTTAATTTATTAAGAAATGCCGCAATATTTTTCGCACTCTGATCATTGACATGAGAGCTCAGTTAACATGCATAGTATTGTTTAACTACAGATCTATTAAATGAACAACTGTTTTGAGAAACAGAAAAGATTTAAAGAAGTAAAAGCTACTCGACCTTCGCCTAAAATATTTTACTGGAACCCTATTGTCATGTATTCCGGAAACCGTTATCCAAAAGATTATGTCACCTGTAAAAATAAAGAACAGAAACAAAGTTTGCAATGGTCTACATTAACCAAAGTTGTTGCATAATGGCTTTTCACTGAAGATTATGGCGTTTAACTGAATATATTCTTGCATGATGATATAATCCGGAAGTCAAAATCAAAATCACATTAGGTGCTTTTTGTGCCTTATAAGAAAGAAAGCCAGAGATAAGCCTAAGAAAACACTCCTTCAAGTTAGGAAATATTACCAGAGATAGCCAGTAGATGTCGAGCAGACTACACAATTTGGTGCATTCTCGCCAGAAAGATCAGTGTAGTAGCCTTTCAGACAATCTTCAAGTTAGGAATTATTATGTGTGGATATTTCTGTGCAACATACCATAAAATAGCAATTATTATGGTATTTAATATCATTGTCTCTCAAGTGATATTAAAGGTAGAAAATCAGGAAAAATATTTAAGAGGATAACCTCAGCATCAATGGTGTATCTGTTGATATCTTTTCCTTCGCAAAAAAAATGGTGCATCTGTTGGTTGCCGCAAATAGTACTTATCAAGAGGCCACGCTGTTGATATCTTGAATGCAGATTATTGTTTCTGTGCAAACAGTACTATCAGAAGTTTAGTCGTCAGACCAGAAGCATGGAACGTAACTTTGTCCTGTTTGTGCAACATCTGCACTATGACCTTTGTAGTTTTTTTCCTGAGAAGATGAAAAACAAAGTGAGGAATATTACACTGGAAAGTCGAAAGAACTTAGTTTCTGGTTGCTGAACTGAAGAATAAAATAATAAGTTCAGGAAACATAAATCGGATGCAATCTTCGACGTCCATAACACCAAGTAAAAACGGAAATAATAAGTTTCTTGTCTTGTCCAGGAATATGGACAGCGAGGCAGCAGATATCACATTGTCTAGTCCCATTAACTGATCAAAACATTACAGGCTTTGCTAGCATCAGTCAGCGCGTGTTGCACCCTACTGCCAAACCATCCTTTCACGACGCGCTTTTATGCCTGCACATCCTCATCACTTGATCTTCTCTTGTAGACTTGAACATCCTGCTGCTCGTATGGGAGTGTAGGCAGATGAGCCTGCATCCAGTCGTCACTGGAGCAGAGATAGCATCAACGCTAGGCTGCATCGGCGGTGAGATCAATGGAGCAAGAATTAGAGAAGCCATTGACAGGAAGGCTGCAGCTTCGGTGAGATAATCAAATCCTGCCAGGCTGCACTCGGTTCATCCCTGTGTTTGAAGGTAGTGCCTGCGAGCATGCTCCAATGTCTAGACTCCTCTCGCTGCAATCTCGTGTATGGACATGACCGACTGTCGTGATTCATCAACGCCAGTAACATGCCAGCATGGAACGATCCGATCTTTAGCATGGCAGGCCGCAGATCAGTCATGTTGGATCCATGGATCTGATTTGGAGAACCTGAATCCATCCACGTTTAGATCGAAAGATCAATCACTATCTATCGGACTATTGGGTGAGAGTAAACTGAAAGTACAGATCTAGTAAAGAAATTCGTAGTAATTTGCTTGAAACAGAGTATACTGCTTGTTTGATTTTACTGGTCTATGGACATGGACTGAGGTTGATCGTGCCAACGCAAACGCGTATACGTTGTGATGTGCCTTGCGGAACTACACGTCCAAAAGACGGCAGTGTCACCTGGATATTAAGCGAGGCCCTGTACCTGAAGCCGCACCACGTTCGAAGATGGCAGTGCTGCTTTGATGGCCTCCATGGCTCCATGCCCCATGAGGTCATGATATCGATAGCACCTTTGGTACTGATTATTGAGGTCTAATCTTCGTCACGATCGTACCGGCCGCCGACGGCGCATTGCGCGCAGGAGTTTGGTATTGAATTCGCTGAAGCCCTGGCACTTTTCCTTCGTTCGTCCAAAGCTTTGATGCGTCGCGGCATCGATAAGCTAAACCTGGAACTGGTAGATTGCTTTTTTTGGAGGCGTAGCTGGTTGGAAACGGGCGGTGGCGGCGGAGGAGAGCCGTGCATCTGGGTTATTTTTTCTTTCTGGTGGGAGTTAGGGCGAGGATTCCTACCCTAGCGATCGCCACGGAACCTATATGCAGGTATCTTAATCGACTCGGGAGCGCATTAGGAAGATCATCTTAGCCGATATTTTTTATTTGCTTATTCCTAGCTAATCTAAACCGTTGGTTGTTTGTTGTTTTAATAATATAATAGATTCTATCCTCCAAGTGAAATTCACAAAGACCGAAACCGTATATATAATTTCTGGCCTCATGATGGAGAGAGTATTTCCCAAGCGTGGGGGAGATTGAAGTCTTTAATGCTCAAATGCCCCATTCATGAGCTTCCTGGTAATATCATCATTGATAATTTCTATGCAAGACTTTCTTTTCAAGATAAAACCTTGCTGGATACTGCTTGTTCTGGATCATTCACACGCAATAAGGAAGAATATAAATGGGACCTTCTTGACCGAATCCAAGAAAATACTGAAGGATGGGAGAATGACAAAGGTAGAGTGTCAGGTATAAATTATGATTATGAATGCATTGAAACTTTAATGGATACTGATAAATGTCGTGATATGAGTGCTATATATGGTCTTGACTCTCAAGTTGTTGCAAATATTTATAAATCCTTTGCCTCTCATTTTGAATTGCCTAGGAAGAATTTTGATAAGTATCATGAACCTTATAAAGATAAAACTGATTCACCTAAAGGTAAATGTATTGAAATTAAAACTGTTGATCATGTTCTTCCTGAAGCTTATATTGAAAAAACTCCTTTCCCTGCTAAAATGAAGGAGTATTCTGTTATAACTAGTGTAGTTAATAAAAGTGCAAAGAAACCCATAGAACCTGAAGAGCAAATAAAGGTTGAACCTGTTGTTGCAATAGTTAAAGATCTTGTTACTGAAAATGTAGAAGATGGTCATATTATTTTCTGTGAAGATGCTTCTAATATTGTTTCGCATCCTAATAATTCTAGGAAAGCCAGTGTTCATGTGCTCTCTGTTCGAATTGGTGATCATTGCTATTATGGTTTATGCGATATTGGTGCAAGTATTAGTGCCATTCCTTATGAGCTCTACACGGAAATCATGCATGAAATTGGTTCTTGTGAACTTGAAGATATTGATGTGGTTATTCGACTAGCTAATAGAGAAACTATCTCTCCCATTGGTATTGTTCGAGATGTGGAAGTTCTATGTGGTAAGATTAAATATCCTGCTGACTTTTTGGTACTTGGTTCTGCTGCTAGTAAGTCTTGTCCTATTATTTTTGGTAGACATTTTCTGAATACTTGTGGAGCTATTATAGATTGCAAAAAGGAGAAAATTGTTACTAAATTTGCTGGTGAATCTTATGATTTTAACTTCTCTAAATTTGCCAAAACTCCTTATAAAGCTGATTTGCCTAATGATGATTTTAGAGTTGAACAGTGTGCATCTATTGCTCTTGCTCCTAATAATCCTTTGCAGCAACATTTGTAGGATAGTGAGAGTGAAGTCTTTAGGGAAGAAAGGGATGAGCTTGATGAAATTTTCCTTCGTCAACCTATTCTTAAACATGACTTACCGGTTGAAGATTTAGGTGTAACACCACCACCAAAGGAAGATCCTGTATTTGATTTGAAACCATTACCTGATAATCTTAAGTATGCTTATATTGATGATAAGAAAACATATCATGTTATTATTAGTGCTAAGCTTTCAGATATTGAGGAAGAAAGGTTATTGGAAATATTAAAGAAACACCGAGGAGCTATTGGCTACACTCTTGATGACTTGAAGGGGATTTCTCCCGCTATTTGCCAACATGCCATCAATATAGAAGATGATGCAAAACCTGTTGTTGAACATCAGCGTCGTCTAATTCCCAAGATGAAGGATGTGGTAAGGAATGAGGTATTAAAACTTCTTGAAGCAGGTATTATATATCCTATTGCTGATAGTAGATGGGTTAGTCCTGTGCATTGTGTTCCTAAGAAAGGAGGAATAACTGTTGTACCTAATGATAATGATGAGCTCATTCCTCAAAGAGTAGTTGTAGGGTATAGAATGTGCATTGATTTTTGAAAAGTTAATAAAGTTACTAAGAAAGATCATTACCCTTTACCTTTTATTGATCAAATGTTAGAAAGGTTGTCTAAAAATACTCATTTCTGCTTTCTTGATGGATATTCTGGGTTTTCACAAATTGTTGTTAGAGATAAAGATCAAGAGAAAACCACTTTCACTTGTCCCTATGGAACTTATGCTTATAGGCGTATGCCTTTTGGTTTGTGTAATGCTCCTGCTACTTTTCAAAGATGCATGTCTGCTATTTTTCATGGCTTTTGTGAAAAGATTGTTGAGGTATTCATGGATGATTTTTCTGTCTATGGGAATTCTTTTGATAATTGCTTGCGAAACCTTGATAAAGTTTTGCAGAGATGTGAAGAAACTAACCTTGTTCTTAATTGGGAGAAATGCCACTTTATGGTTAATGAAGGAATTGTATTGGGACATAAAATTTCTGAGAGAGGTATTGAAGTTGATAGAGCTAAAGTTGAAGCAATTGAGAAGATGCCCTATCCTAGGGATGTTAAAGGTATTCATAGTATTCTTGGTCATGCTGGTTTTTATAGGAGATTTATTAAAGATTTCTCTAAAATTTCAAAGCCTCTTACTAATCTTCTTCAAAAAGATGTACCTTTTGTTTTTGATGATGATTGTAAGGAAGCCTTTGAAACTCTAAAGAAAGCCTTAACAACTGCTCCTGTAGTTGAACCTCCTGATTGGAATTTGCCTTTTGAAATTATGTGTGATGCTAGTGATTTTGCTGTAGGTGCTGTCCTTGGACAGCGAGTAGATAAAAAATTGAATGTTATTCATTATGCTAGTAAAACTCTAGATGCTGCTCAAAGAAATTATGCTACAACTGAGAAAGAGTTATTAGTCGTAGTTTTTGCATGTGACAAGTTTAGATCCTATATTGTTGATTCAAAAGTCACATTCATACTGATCATGCTGCAATTAGGTACCTTATGGAAAAGAAAGATGCTAAGCCAAGGCTTATTAGATGGGTGCTTCTTTTGCAAGAATTTGATTTACATATTATAGATAGGAAAGGTGCTGATAATCCTGTTGCTGATAATTTGTCTAGATTGGAAAATATTGCTTATGATCTTGTTCCTGTTAATGATAGTTTTCCAAATGAACAATTGGCTGCAGTAAAGGTGAGCTCGCGAGATAGTCCTTGCTATGCTGATTATGCTAACTTTATTGTTTTGAAGTACTTGCCTCCAACCTTTTCAGCTCAGCAAAGGAGGAAATTCTTTTATGATTTGAGGCATTATTTTTGGGATGACCCACACTTATATAAAGAAGGAGTGGATGGTATTATGCGAAGATGTGTCCCAGAATATGAATAACAAGAGATATTGAGTAAGTGTCATGGTAGTGTTTATGGAGGACATCACGCCGGAGATAGAACCGCACAAAAGGTTCTACAATCAGGTTTTTATTGGCCAACACTTTTTAAAGATGCAAGGAAGTTTATCTTATCTTGTGATGAATGTCAAAGAGTTGGTAATATCTCTAGACGCAATGAAATGCCTATGAATTATACTCTTGTTATTGAACCATTTGATTGTTGGGGATTTGACTTCATGGGTCCTTTCCCTTCTTCAGAAGGTAACACTCATATACTTGTCGTTGTTGATTATGTTACTAAATGGGTAGAAGCCATACCTACAAAAAGTGTTGATGGTGAGACCTCTTTAAAAATGCTTTTAGATGTTATTTTTCCTAGATTTGGAGTACCTAGATATATTATGACTGATGGAGGTTCTCACTTTATTCATGGTGGTTTTAGAAAAACTCTTGCTAAATATGGTATTAATCATAGAATTGCTTCAGCTTATCATCCTCAAACTAGTGGGCAAGTAGAATTATCGAATAGAGAAATTAAATCTATCCTGGGAAAGACTGTTAATAAATCCAGAAAGAATTGGGCTAGTAAGTTAAAGGAAGCATTGTGGGCTTATAGAACTGCTTATAAAAATCCTATGGGAATGTCTCCTTATAAAATGGTTTATGGAAAAGCTTGTCACTTACCTTTAGAATTAGAGCACAAATCTTATTGGGCTGTAAGAGAAATTAATAAAGATTTTAAACTAGCCGATAAGAAGAGGTTGCTTCAATTGAGTTCTTTAGATGAATGGAGAAGTGAAGCTTATGAAAATGCTGAACTTTTTAAGGAGAAGGTTAAGAAATGGCATGATAGAAGAATTATTAAAAGAGAATTTAATGTTGGAGATAAAGTCCTATTGTATCGGTCTCGTCTCAGATTTTTTGCAGGGAAATTACTCTCAAAATGGGAAGGACCATATGTTATTGAGGAGGTGTATCGTTCAGGGGCAATTAAAATTAGTTCTCTGCAAGGTGATGCCACACAAGTAGTGAATGGACAAAGGCTCAAGCATTATATTTCTGGAGATTCTTATAATGAAGATATTGATGTTATTCAAGTGATGACTCCAGAAGCTTTCATCAAAGACCAAATTGACAGTTCTGCAGAGTTCGACTTTGAATAGGTAACCTGGTAATAAAAAGTCCGCGTTTAACTTTCCGAACAATATTTCTGCTGTTTTGGAAAATATGAAAAATTACGAGATCGAAACGGAGTGGAGGCGACGCACGAGGGCGTGCCCCCATAGGCTGGCGCGGGCCCCACCCTGGCCGCGCCGCCCTATGGGGACAGCCCCTCGGCGTCCCGTTTCCACTTGTTTTCGGCCTGGAACCTTCCTTTTGTCGTGAAAATATTTGCTATATAATCCCCCGGATCCCTGGAGGTCCGTATATCGTTTTCTCGTCGTGTTTTGTTTCGAGTTGTTTTCTGCCAGGATCTGTTTTGATCTAGAAGCACCATGGTCTCCAACAACAAAGACAAGGGGCCTTGGGAGGAAGAGATGGATGAAGGTGTCAATAAGGAAGTGAAGAAGATAGCATCAGCAAAAAGAGAGCGGGAAGCTATGGAGAGTAAGCCAATCTTGGTGGGATCGGTTAACACTGGACGTTCTTTTTCTCATAACTTGCAGGGACTTCTTCCGCCTGCTCTTAGCCTCAACTCTTTCCCTTGTGTGGAGGAAGCAATACGGGTTACCGATGAGTTTTGTGATCAATACCGTGCTCTAAGAAGGGAAGTGGAGATACTTCAGGAGGAGAACAAGCGACTTCGCAGAATGCTGGAATATTACTCGATTCCCATCACAAGGCCGCCACCACCACATTTGGATAACAACGAATCTCTTCGAGTTTTAGTGCAGAACTGCCAAACTGAGAAGCTGAAGGTGAAGGAGATCTTTAAGAAGCGCGGGAACGGGCCATCACCACCGAAGGAGTAATTCATCACTGGTATTGGCATCCCGTTGGTTTGTTCCAAGTTTGGGGGAGTGTCGCGGTATCACATCATCACTATCTTTATCTTTTTAGTATCAAGTAGTGTCATATCATGAGTAGGGAAGTTATCATATAAGATGGTTTGCAGTGTGGAAGTATCTCTCTCTTAGTTGGTTATCTATGTATCCCTTGGTGTGAGTTATCGTTATGGAATATTAATGAGAAGTCTTATCATTTACTTTTTGCACACCTTATTTTAGTTTGCAATTTCTGTTATATGATTACTCTTGACATTAGTATTGATATCACTTTGGGAGCATCAAGAAAATCTATTTGGTTTTGGCAAACTTAGCATTGGTCAATAGCAACAATACTTGGATGTTTAAATAGAAAAGGGAAATACATGTAGATATATTACTTTATTATCTTTCTGCTAATGAGTTTAGTATTCTGAAGTTAAAATTTCTTGTGCTTACGAGAAAGATGCATGATTGTTCTATCACATGTATATTTGTTTGTTTCCCTCAACCTTTATGCTTGCTACCCAACCTTGCTAGCCAAAGACCTGTATTGAGAGGGAATGCTTCTCATACATCCATAACCTTAGACCAAACCCATGCCATTTGTGTCCACCATAACTACCTACTATGTGGTATTTTGCGCCACTCCAAGTAAATGCTTCATGTGCTACCTTTAAATAATTCAAACTATATTACTCCTTATTTGTGTCAATGTTTTATAGCTCATGAGGAAGTATGTGCCGTTTTATCTTTCAATCTTGTTGGGCGGACTTTCACCAATGGACTAGTGGCACATCCGCTTATCCAATAATTTTGCAATAAGAGCTGGCAACGGGGTTCCCAGCCCTAATTAATAACTTTCATTAATAATTCTCTTCACATGTTTTGCCCTGATTTATCAGTAAGCAACTTAATTTTGCAATAGACACTCCTCCATGGTATGAGAAATGTTGGAAGGCACCCGAGGATTCGGTTAGCCATGGCTTGTGAAAGCAAAGGTTGGGGGGAGTGTCATCCATAATAAAACTAAAATACATGTGTAAACAAAAGAGAAGGGGATGATCTACCTTGCTGGTAGAGATGACGTCCTTCATGGGAGCCGCTCTTGGAAGGTCTGTTTGGCAAGGGGGTTAGAGTGCCCACTACCATTCGTTGACAACAACAAACACCGCTCAAAATCTAACTTTTATGCTCTTTATATGATTTCAAAACTTGAAAAGCTCTAGCACATGATTTAATCCCTGCTCCCCTCTGCGAAGGGCCTATATTTTACTTTTATGTTGAGTCAGTAAACCTATTTCCCTCTATCTCAAGCAAGCAATTGAGTTGTTGTGATCCAACAATTTATGCTATGATTTAGTTAGTCATGCCTTTTATGCTTTCTTGTTTAGTACAAATTTTATCTGAATGAATATGACTTTGAAAGCTATCAATGATTATGAGGAGATTGTTATGATTAAGGATGAAAGCCCTGCCATATAAATTCTGATATAAAGGCTTTGCTTAGAAGATAAGTACAATCCGTTAATAGTTCTCTGACCAAGAACAAAGTTTGCCATAACCTTTTATGATTTCCTATGCACCTCTATTTGTGATTTTTCTTTACTTATTTCAAGTTGAGTTATATGAGGAGGATGTTTACTAGAATATGTGTGAATCAATATGATGCTTCTTGTCCGTATTTTATTTATCGACTCTTCACTCCATAAACATGTGGTCTTGTTCATTGAGCTCAGTTTCGCTTGGGGACAAGCGAGTCTAAGCTTGGGGGGAGTTGATACGTCCATTTTGCATCACTATTTTATATCATAATTTGCTGTTATTCATTGATATATTTCATATTTAGAGATGATACTTATGTTATTTCACCTATTTTGCATGTTTCATGATTATTGGAGAATTATTCACCGGAGTCAGGATTCTGCTGGAAAAAGCATCGTCGGGACACCATATTTCTGAAGATCAACAATTGACGGAAATTACACAGAACATCTTATTTTTCCAGAAGATGAAGCCAGCCAAAAGGAGGGACCGAGGAGAGCCGTCATGGCCCCCCCCCATAGGCCGGCGCGGGCCCAGGCCTTGCCGCGCTGCCTTGTGGGGAGGGGCCCACAGCCCCCTTCGGCCGCCTCTCCTTCGCGTACTTCTTCGTCCCGAAAACCTAAGGCACGGGGGATACACCAGAATAGACACAGCCGCCTCTGCGGGGCGGAAACACACTAGAGAGAAAAGAGCTCTCCGGCGGGCAGGAATCCGCCGGGGAAATTCCCTCCCGGAGGGGGAAATCGTCGCCATCGTCACCGTCATCGAGCTGGACATCTTTGGGATCATCATCATCATCATCTCCACCATCTACACCGTCATCTCCACCGCTGCACCTCGTCACCGCTATAACATCTAGGGTTGAATCTTGATTGTTTGATAGGGGAAACTTTCCCGGTGTCGATTAATACTTGTTATTGATGCTATTGAGTGAAACCATTGAACCAAGGTTTATGTTCAGAATGTTATTCATCATCATATCACCTCTAATTATGTTCCATATGATGTCTCGTGATTAGTTCGTTTAGTTCTTGAGGACATGGGTGAAGTCTAAATGTTAGTAGTGAACTATGTTGAGTAATATTTAATGGTTTGATATTTAAGTTGTGGTGTTATTCTTCTAGTGGTGTCATGTGAACGTCAACTACATGACACTTCACTTTTATGGGCCTAGGGGAGTACATCTTGTATTCGGTTGCTAATTGTGGGGTTGCCGGAGTGACAGCAACCTAAACCCCGTTGGTATATCGATGCAGGAGGGATAGCAGGATCTCAGAGTTTAAAGTTGTGGTTAGATTTATCTTAGTTACTTTCTTGTATTTGCGGATGCTTGCAAGGGGTATAATCACAAGTATGTATTAGTCCTAGGAAGGGCGGTGCATTAGCATAGGTTCACCCACACAACACTTATCAAAACAATGAAGATTAATCAACTATATGAAGCGAAAGCACTAGACTAAAATCCCCGTGTGTCCTCAAGAACGTTTGGTCATTATAAGTAAACAAACCGGCTTGTCCTTTGTGCTAAAAAGGATTGGGCCACTCGCTGCAATTATTACTCTCGCATTTTATTTACTTGTACTTTATTTATCTGCTATATCAAAACCCTTGAAAACTTGTCTGTGAGCATTTACAGTGAATCCTTCATCGAAACTGCTTGTCAACACCTTCTGCTCCTCGTTGGGTTCGACACTCTTATTTATCGAAAGTACTACGATACACCCCCTATACTTGTGGGTCATCACATTTTTCAACCCGAAAGTCATGACGTTGTAACAAAAAACGCCGTGCGGGGTGATGAATGCGGTCAACTCTTGGTCCTCCTTCTTGAGCTTGATCTGGTTATACCCGGAGTATGCATCGAGAAAAGAGAGATGATCACATCCTGCTGTGGAGTCGACTATCTGGTCGATACGAGGCAGGGGAAGTGATCCTTAGGGAAATGCTTGTTGAGGCTTGTGTAATCGATACACATGCGAAGAGCGGTTGTGTCTTTCTTCGGTACCATGACTGGACTGGCCACCCACTCGGCTTCCTTGAGCTCCCGAATGAATCCGGCCTTGCGGAGCCGACTAACCTCTTCGTCGATTGCTTTTCACTTTGGCTCTGAAAACCGGCGCATCAACTGTTGTACTGGTTTGGCTTTTGGGTCAACATTGAGGGCTGATGTTTATGTGTGCTTCTATTCTTGTAGACAGTGTTGGGCCTCCAAGAGCAGAGGTTTGTAGAACAGCAGCAAGTTTCCCTTAAGTGAATCACCCAAGGTTTATCGAACTCAGGAGGTAGAGGTCAAAGATAGTCCTCTCAAGCAACCCTGCAATTAAGATACAAGAAGTCTCTTGTGTCCCCAACACACCTTATACACTTGTCAGATGTATAGGCGCACTAGTTCGGCGAAGAGATAGTAAAACAGGTGGTATAGATGGTGGTAATATTGCAGGAAGTAAAGATGTAGTAAAACAAAAAAGCGATGTTTGCAGTATTTGGAAACAAGGCCTAGGGATCATACTTTCACTAGTGGACACTCTCAACATTGATCACATAATAAATAAATAACTTCTCCTCACTTGTGCTACATACACTCTCTTGTTTGATAACAAACACCATTCATTGTGTAGGGCTACAAGAGCTCCCTCAAGCCGGAGTTAACAAGCTCCACAACATTCGGAATTCATATTTAAGTAACCTCTAGAGTGTAATAGACCGTTGCAATTTAGACCGAGTACTAACATAGCATACACACCGTCACCAATAAGCTATGAAAGGGGGAATAGATCACATCAATACTATCATAGTAATAGTTAACTCCATAATCTACAAGAGATTACAATCATAACCTACGCCAAGTACTACATGATGCCCACACCGTCACCTTTACATAATGAAGGAGGAATAGACTACTTTAATAACATCACTAGAGTAGCACATAGATTAATAGTGATACAAAGCTCATCATATGGATCTCAATCATGTAAGGCAGCTCATGAGATCATTGTATTGAGGTACATGAGAGAGAGATTAACCACATAGCTACAGGTAGAGCCCTTAGCCTCGAGGGAGAACTAATCCCTCCTCATCATGGGAGACAGCAACGGCGATGAAGATAGCGGTGGTGTCGATGGAGATGGATTCCGGGGCAATTCCCCGTCCCGGCGGCGTGCCGGAACAGAGACTTCTGTCCCCCGAACTTGACTTCGCGATGGCGGCGGCTGCGTAACTTTTCTCGTCCCGTGGCTTATGTTTTTAGGGTTTTCGAGGCGGAGAGACTTTATAAGCGGAAGGGCAGCCTCGGTGGAGTCCTGGTGGTCCCACACCATAGGGGCGCCCCCTTGGCCACGCCACCCTGTGGGGTGGGGCCCCAGGGCTCTCCTCTGGTGCCTCTCTGGCTCTCTGGAAGCTTCGTGGAAAAATAAGATTCTGGGCGTTGATTTCGTCCAATTCCGAGAATATTTCCTTTGTAGGATTTCTGAAACCAAAAACAAAAGGAACTGGCACTTCGGCATCTTGTTAATAGGTTAGTTCCGGAAAATGCATAAAAACGATATAAAGTGTGAACAAAACATGTAGGTATTGTCATCAAACTAGCATGGAACATCAGAAATTATAGATACGTTGGAGACGTATCAAGGGCGTGCTCAGCAAGTTCCCTGGGAATACCTGGCATGTCGGATGGTTCCCATGCAAATATTTCCCAGCGCTCACGGAGGAACTCGATGAGCGCGCTTTCCTATGCCGAAGTATTGACTGTCTTCTTCGGGTCAGAGGGATGCACCTGCTGTTTCTTTGCTTCCTTCGCGATGTCAAACTCATCAAATCTTATGTTTCGATTATCGGCTGGTGGCTTCGTGTGGTCTGTGATGGCGTCGACTGCATTAAGTTCTTCCCTCGCCCCGAACTTCGACGCGATCTTTTGGAAATCCCTGTCGCAGTTGTGTGAGCGGGAGAAGCTTGCATGGATGGTTATTGATGTCCCATTATTGCCCGGCATCTTCAACTTCAGGTACGCGTAATAGGGTACCGCCATGAATTTGGCAAACGCTGGTCTGCCGAGGATGGCATGGTACTGAGATTTCCAATCAAGCACTTCAAACTCGATTTTATCCTTTCTGAAGTTGCTAGGTGTGCCGAAAACTACATCTAGTGATATTTTACCAAGGGAATAAGCGGGTCGAGTCGGTATGATGACGTGGAATCATATGTCAGACTCTCTTAGCATGTCGACTGTTAGGCCCATTGCTTTCATCGTGCTGGCGAACAACAGATTCAGACCGCTTCCTCCATCCATGAATACCTTGCTCATATTGTATCCTCTAATCTGTGCTTCAAGGACCATGGCTGCGTGGCCAGGCCTTGGAACGGCCTTCGGGTGATCTGCCTTGCTAAAAGATATGCTTTGGTCTGACCAGTCGATGTATTCGGGTGTGTCGACCATGGCAACTTCTGCGTACTTTACTTCCCGTGAAAACTTCTTGACTTCTCTCTTTGAAAAACTGGTTTTATGGATCATGCTGACCTGTCCGCGAGATTCTGGAAACACCTCGGTTGGTACGAACTTGTCTCCTCCTGCTGGTACGTATGGCTCTGGTATATACGGTTCTGGCGGATAACTGTAGGATGCCGCTCTTCTCTCCATCGTGTGAACTCTTGCCGCGGCTTGAGCCCTAAGATCGTCACAGAACTGCCAAATTTCGAGGAACTGCCGATAATTTCTGAGCAGATGACTTGATTTTTAAAGGCCATCCTTTGGATCGATGTAAGATTGTAGATAACACGGTGCTTCAAGTTGCTCCGTGGCCGATAGGTAAGGTGTGCGAAGGCGATTCTTGTTCGATTGCGTGATGTGGCATCCTCGTTCATACTGTCGGGGGCGAGTCGCGATTTGCTCTTCTTCTTCACGACGTGAGTCCCTTCGTCTTTTCCTTTGCTCCTCTACGGCGGCAAAGCTGCTTCGGCTGCCCTCTCCCGCACTCCTGGATAGGACTGCCAAGGCCGTTGCTGGCGTGATATCTTCTAGAACCGAAGTTCTTGGGCTTGATGCGTTTGAACTAGGGAGGCGAAGAAACCCTCTGGAATCGATAATGAAGTGAACACCACCGAAAGTAGTATCCATGTTGCCGCGTGATTCTGCGGAGATCGGATGCGACGTCTCGGTGTGCGGTATGAACTCGAAGGACCCGCAGCGAACTGAATCTTTCGGATCTGATGGCGTTGGTGACTCCAGCACGAACGTTGCAGACGTGACCGGTACTGCCGATGACCTGCCTTGTGCCGACAGGCTTCCCACAGACGACGCCAATTGTCGAGGGTACTCCTCGGCAATGCCCTCCGATTGGGGCTTAGGGTTGATGGAATCCTGTAGGTTGACACGAGACATCGGTTAACAGACAAGCGGGGAGAGCGATTTACCCAGGTTCGGGGCCCTCGATGAGGTAAAACCCTTACGTCCTGCCTGTTTGATCTTGATTATGAAAATATCGGGTTACAATCGGGTGCCGAAGGTTTTGGTTGTGATCTCGTCGAGAGTCTAAGTGCTACGGCGACCTAGCTCTGGACTTATGGTGGCTAAAGTTGCTAAGATTGATTGTGTCCCTCGGCAGCCCCTCTCCTGGCCCTTATATAGGGGGCCAGGTCTCAAGAGATCTGCCCGGGTACGACTAGGTTACAAAAGACCTAGCTCTAAACTTTCCTTGTTCGGTTCCTCTTTGTCTTGTTCTTCAAGGAATCTTCTCCGGCACCGCCGTAATGGCCCACCTTGCCATCGGGTATCTTCATTGGCCTCCAGTTGGGCCGTACAGGATAGGGCAATAACAGTTACTCGAATGGTAATGCCCACGGCATCCTCACTATATTAATATAACAACCGCACTATACAACTTCGAGGGGCAAACAACACAAACACACCCAGGAGAGAAAAAAACAAGAGAAAGAAAGAGGAACTAATGCTAACAACACCAAATCGACAGAAGCGATGGTGACCAGCAAACGTTGTGCCCTTCGGAGAAGTCCCACCATGCTCCAATGTCGTTGAATCGCCACATACCAAGCAACACATTGAAGAAGGGATGCGATAATGACGACGCTGCTGACGGGCTGGTCCTAGAATTTTCCCGGTACACAGAGGGGAGTGGGGAAGGGGTACACCCGATACCATTCAAGAAGGAAGGGCGGCGCCCGCAGGCATCACCTTGTTGGTACCGTACGAACCGACAAGGATTTCTCCCGACCCCTAAAAAACACTGACCCTCGACAATCCATAGCATTCCACCAAACTTGTTGCCCATCAACATGCGCCACCATGATCTTGCGGTCATCATGTTCGTCTCACCCTGACAAACGCAGTGAAGCCAGCCGGACCGAGAAGAGACAGCCGTAGACAAGGGGTGGCAGTACCGCTACCACGTGGGGAGGAGCAACTTCCACCACCATGGACAATGAGAGAGCTGCCTTGAATTATTAGATAATGTGCAATGTGGTAGCATCACGGAATGGAATTTAATTGAACAATTGGTTTGAGGCAAGATGCACCTTGTCTTGCTTAACTTGTAATCTCCGTTCTAATAGCTGCAAAAGTAACACATACGTGTAGTCGGGCAGAGGAAATGATCTCCAGCCGCGTCCCCCAAAGTGTCTCCCAAAGCAATTTGGGGCGCGCCCATTTTTGTCCGGCGCGCCCCAATACGGTGTCCGGCGCCCGAGCCCATCCCCGTCCCACAGGGGACGCTCCGGGCACGCCGGACACAACGAAAAGCGAGGCGGGCTCCCACATGTCGGCGACTATTTGCATAAACCGTTGGTTCGTGCCTTTTTTCTCGTCGCTCCTTCCTTCCCGCGCCTCCCACCCCTCCGTCGCCGCTGGATTTCCCGGCCGTTTGGACGTCTGATCTCTGCTGAGAGTCGGCACCGTCGTCGCGGCTGGGGCTCCCGTCGATCGTGTCGCCACCGCCGCTTCGCGAGCGCGTCCCAGAACGCGCCGTCAAATCTGCCCCACCTCCACGCACACAAGGTGCTCGAAGACTTGCCAGGTAGGCGCGATTGGCCGTTGTTCGTTGCGACGTCTGCCTCGGCGCAATTTTAACCATTGATTTTGCTTTAGCCATGGACAGCGACGATGAGATGCTTGCCCTGCTGCTGGAGGACGAGCAAGCCTTCGACGACGACCTGCGGGAGCATTTGTTGATCATCGTGTCCCTCCAGGACATGGTTGACGCTGAGGCGGAGAAGAGGAAGAGGCCGCGCCGCGGAGGATCAAGGCGGGGGAGAAGGAAGTCCAAGCCCCGGCAGAGGATGGAGGGGCATACCATGCTGCACAACGACTACTTTGCAGACGGTGCAACACAAGAAGACAATTTTCGGCGCCGGTACAAGATGAGCAAGGGCCTGTTCATGAATATCCTCCACGGTGTTCGAGAGTTCGACCCCTACTTCAAGCTCAAGCTCGACGCTGTAGGCGTTGTCGGGTTCTCATCCATTCAGAAGTGCACCGCCGCCATGAGGATGCTTGCATACGGAGCACCTGCCGATACACAGGACGACTACCTTCGCATGAGTGAGTCTACTGCCATTGAGTGCATGTACAAGTTTTGCCGAGCTGTGGTGGGAAAGTTTGGCAAATACTACTTGAGAGGGCCAACTGAGGAAGAGACTGCAAGGATCATGGCACACAATGCTGCCAGAGGATTCCCTGGAATGCTTGGAAGCATCGATTGCATGCACTGGGCATGGAAGAACTGCCCGTTTGCTTGGCAAGGTATATACAAAGGGCGTCATGGATATTGCAGTGTGGTGCTTGAAGCTGTGGCAGATTATGACCTGTGGATTTGGCATTCTTTCTTTGGCATGGCGGGATCACACAATGACATCAACGTGTTGCAGCAGTCTCCGGTGTTCAGCAGACTAGTGGAAGGGCATGCTCCACCATGCAACTATGAGATCAATGGCCACCAATATATACCAAAGGCTATTATCTAGCCGATGGTATATATCCAAAATGGGCCACTTTTGTCAAAACAATATCGAATCCATCAGGTCTGAAGAATTCCCACTTTGCTACGCGACAGGAGGCTTGCAGGAAGGATGTCGAGCGGGCATTTGGTGTGCTTCAAGCATAATTTGCCATTGTCCGGTACCCTGCTCTAAGCTGGTCTCACGACCAAATATGGGAGGTGATGCAGGCTTGTGTGATCATGCACAACATGATCATCGAGGATGACCGCAAGAATCATGCCATGACACATGTTGGTCCCTATGAGTGTCAGGGCCTCTTGCGGAGGTTGATCATGAGTTGCCTGCAGATTTTGCTGATTTTCTCGCCATGCACGCAGAGATCCGTGACAGCAATGTTCATGATCAACTTCAACCTGATCTCGTTGAGCATTTGTAGAGGACCAAAGGAAATACCGTGGCACCTTGATGTAGCATCTAGCCCTATTTATTATATTTGTTTACTTGTTTTATTGTTTGTTGTAATTTAATTTGAAAATAATCCTTGCAAATATTTTTATTCATATGCTATATTTGATAAATGGTTATGTGAAAAGAAGTATTTTAAATGTTTGGGGGCGGCGTTTGGGGGACGCGGCTGGGGAGCGACGTCCCCCAAACGCGGCACGAACAAAACACATCCCCCAAACGCTCAATCCGGCGCGGTTTGGGGGACGCTTTGGGGGACGCGGCTGGAGATGCTCTTAATAGCAACTATGAACTACACAAAAGTAACACATCATCTGAACAGTGAATACTTTTGGTTTCAAGTGGTTTTAGTCGCATGATAACCTAAGGACACTCACAGGACTAATAAACCGGGCCGGTTGGAGTCGCATGTTCTTTTGGTTTCAAATATTCCATGTTTGCTGATTTTGGAAATTTTCAGTTGAACAAAAAAAATAGCACTCGCTTTTTCTATTGCCAGATCTTCGCTTCAACAGAAAACATATCTAGACGAAGACAACTGCTTCCATACAAGTGAGCGAACTCATTCTCGTAACTAAACATAAATAAACCAAAATCAAGGTTGTGCTTTTTGTTACCAGAAGGCACCATCCTGATGATATCACCTATTTCAGTTATCAGATACATTGAAGAATTCGAGTAAACACTGAAGTATGCAAAAGGTAATAAGGTATAGTCCAGAATTTTGACAACATACACAGTAAGCATTCAGATTTCCTGAGCTCTGATATGCTTTGCAATGATCATATCGTAGCATCGAGTTAAGACTACATATATCTAGATAGTTGCACAAGCATGGCTCAAGTAAACATCTTAAAAAGCTTCAGGGTAGCTGACTTCACACGACATGTCCAAGCCAACAGAGAAACAAAAACACAAATGGGCAGCTGATTTAACACGACATCCTTGACTTTGCATCTGAATTATCTGACAGCAAACTGCAGCTCACCTCACTTATCAGCATCAACTAAGCCCAACATATAACAAGGTTCTGCAATATCAATTAAGCTCATAGCCAATCAGTAAACAGAAACTGTATGCTTGGCTTGACGCCAGAAACTACTCAATATATACCAAAACACCATCCTAGAGCTAGGCTTGAACTTCAGAACGCATGTTATGCCCCAACCCTCTTCTTGAGCTCAGCAATGATCAATGGGAACTTCAGAAGCAACATTGCGTAACCATCTGTGAACATGACCTGTTTGAAATTATTCTCCACTGCAAAGAAGTCGATGCACTTGTTTTTCAACTCCTGACAATTGTATGTTTCGGCGAAACCTAAGATAGCTGCAACTGTATCTACCGACACTTTATCCCATAGCTTCTGGGCACAGATGATCTTCAGCCTGTCAAGTGCATACCGATCGGCTGCAACGAGTAGATTCTGAATCATCTCAGTGGAAGAGTCCTGATGCTTGTCTTCTGCGGGCAATTCATCTGTGTATATGAACCATAGCAAAGTTTTAAATGTTGCAGGTGTGATGTCGTGCAGTGTGATGGAGGACATTGTAGACTCGGCCATGGAACCGAATAGCTCTGCTTTGAAGACTGGTGAGCGGGCAGCAAGCACTGCTCGGTGAGCAGGGAATGTCTCATCGTCAATGATGAATGACACGTCTGCCCCATCAGTTTGATCTAGCAGGCGGCCAAGATGGGTTCCAATGTCTGAAGGCGGCACCAGAATAGGACTGTGGTCGGTGACCATGATGGTGCATACAAATGTGACGTGTCTCTCTATTAAGAATCTTTTCTCCAGATCAGGAACCACCATCAACAATCCCCAGTTGTCGCTGCCCTTTGTATCTCCACTGGCTTCAAAGGTTTGACATAACCATTGCATAGCCGGCTTAGATGGTGTGCCATCCCTACCCATCACGAAGGCCTCGAAGATGGCCCTGGCACTTCTGGATTTGCTCATGTGCCTGAGGTAGATAGAAATGCCCACGTCGTCGTCGCCAGAGAAAAACTCAATCCTCCAGCGGTGTCCCCCGGCAGAGACAACGTCGGAGAGGATGGGGTTGCCAATGGGAAGCTGCTTGATTTGCTCGTAGTAAACTCTGAACTGCACGGAAGAGCCTACAACAGTGGTCCGCGCCTCCGGCTCTGACATCTTGGCTCGCTTGCTCAGTGAACAACTGCTATGCAAATGTAAGAACGAATTGCCAAAAACAATTAAGCTAAGCATAAAACATACTACTACCACAAATTTGACAATGCTTCACGACCTAGCGAATGGTTCGACCCGGCGAATCGAACAAAGTACAAGAGGGCAGGGCACTCACTTGCTCGACAGCTGCCGTCCGTGGCGGAGGTTGGCCCGCTGGTGATGGCGATTGGTGTTGAGGCGCTGGCGGCCACTCCCCCACCCGTCCAGGAACCTCCGCCGTACACCGGATGCCCGCCTCCTCTGCCCTGGCGCTGCTCGTCGTTCGCACTAGGGGCGCCGCCGCTCGCACCGAAACCCTTGAGCACAAAGCTGTTGTTTGCGGGCTTCCAAAACGTCAGGTGCGTGAATGGGCCGCGGTAGGACCCATTGATCAGGTATGAATCTTTTCCCTTTTTCTTTTTATTTTGCTGTTTCTTTCTGTTAATATTTTCAATTTTCCAAAATAACATGTTTTCTAGAAGAAACGTTTTTTCAAGTTTTTTAAAATAGGAAAATTTTAAATTTTGTATAAATTTTAAAAATCAGAACATTATTTTACCACCTTAATCTAAATATGCCCTCTCTTTAAAATAGTTTCCTTTTTGTTCACTGAATAATTTTCAAGCAAATGTTACAAAAATAAAAAAATGAACAAGCAAAAGAAACTAACGTAAATTTGCCAGTGACAATCAAAGGAACCGATCCAGAGCAGCAGATCAGACACTCACTGGCTTCCTGATGGTTGCGATCGGTGTTGATCAGGCGCCACCCGCCGCTCCTCCGACCTCCCGACACCCGTCTCTGATCCTCCGCCGCTGCTCTGCCTGCCCGTCGCTGCTCGTCGCCTGCTCTCGTGATCGCCGCCCCTGGCAACTTGCTCCGCGCAAGATGGCGCCGAAACCCTTGAGCCAAGAACACTCGTCAATTTCCGTTGCTGTGCAGGCTTTGAAGATTTAGATCGATTCTCACGCGGGTGTGCGCAATATGGCGTTTAACCTAGCTAGCTGAGAGAAACATGATCTGATCAGAAACCTAACTAGGTTGAACACACGTTGGCGATAAATTTTCGGTTTTGCCTACAACTTATACTTTTGTCTTTACTCTCAAACTGCATAAGGCACTAACAGACTAACTATAGACAGGATTCGCCCAACACGAGGCTACCCGTATGCGATGCAAACACCCTAGTCCCGCAGTCCGGTTTGGTGGTTTACAAACTCACGTGTCACTGTGTCAGCACTCTATTAATTAAACAGAATCTGAACTGCTCTAGTCCGGTTTGGAGTGGGACTCTTGACTTTTTTTTGTACAGTGTGTAGGACTCTTGAAGTCTAACTCCTAATGCACAGTTCCAAACCAAAGTGTGCCTTTTCCCTAGAGTATGTACGTACGTACCATCTTTCAGAAATCAGAAATCAGTCTCCTTTTCCTAACCATCCGTTTAGACTTTAGAACATCTCCAGCATAATTGCCAAATTTAGCGACCGAAACCAATTTTTGGTAGAGGAGAGAAGGTTCCCAAAATTAGGTGATTTCGAGTAATTATTTTGAATCCGAGGGGGTACCTACAACTGGATACCCATATCTTATGGGATTTGTACAAACTGTGTTTTCATTTTGTCGTTATATTTGTATATGTAATCTGCCAAAGGGCTTGTAGTGACCCAAGTTAACCTTGTAGGCTTGGTGTGTAGGGGTCCTTACTCGTCTTTTGATAAAACGCATATCCATTTGGGGCTGGTTTCAGAGTGGAGCACTGAGTTTCACAGTGCCGCTTTCTATTTCGAACGGCGAGCTTCTAATCAAGAAGCTCACAATCTGGCTAGATTCTCTCTGTCTAATAGCTTTGGCCGCTTTCTTTGGCCAATTAATCAACCTGATGATGTGGATATCCCTGTAATATTTGACTTTTAAATAAATAGGAAACTATTGCTAAAAATAAAAAATTAGGGCTGGTTCCTTTTTCATTTGTGGGTCGTAATATGGCTGTTTTTCTTCTTTTTTCATCATAGAAATAGTATGACTTCATTTTTTGTATATTTTATTTTACAATTCCAATTAGGGCAAAAAGACTCAGTTGCAATTAGAAAAATCTCAAGTGTAACCTCACATGTAACTAAAAGAACCCAGTTGGAACTCGACTTGAAACTGGAAAAAATCTCAGTTGTAACTCCCCTTATAACTCAGGTCATGATTAGTGACGATAGCAAAGTTTGTTTAGATGTTTGATGGAAAATTTCCTGATGGAAAATAAAACTTTGTTTGTGTTTTTTCCACATGATAGGTGCAATCAGGATATCACTGATCTCAGTACTCGGTACCAGATGAATCGAGTAATTAAAGTACACACTGGAATGTGCAGAAGGCATACTCCAGAACTTTGTCGACCAGCTCTGACTTGCTTTGCACTGATCATATATAGTACGTCAGACTACAGATAATTAGATAGTTATGCACCTGCATTAGCAAAAGCGAAAATCCTGCAAGCTTCAAGACACGACATGCTCAGACCAACACAAAGATAAAAACAAAAATGAGCTACTGATTTAACACGGCGTCCTTAACTTTGCATCTAAGTCATCTAACAACATGCTCCACCTGACCTCAATTATCCCTATCAGTACTTGGTATAGCAACTGAGCCCAACACGTAACAAGATTCTGCAATATCAAGCTCCCAAACAAAGCCAACAGAGATTGTATGCTTCAGAAGATCCAGATATTACTCACCATATACTAACACCATACTAGAGGTAGGCTTGAACTTCAGAACCAGTGTTATGCCCTAACCCTCTTTTTGAGCTCAGCGGCAACCAATGGGAATTTTATAACCAATGCTACATAACCATCAGTGAATACAGCCTGCTTGAAATTTTCCTCCAGCACAAAGAAGTCAATGCACTTGTTCTTCAACTCGTGACAGTTGTAGGTTTCTGCACAAGCTAAGATAGTTGCAACTGTATCTACCGACACTTTATCCCATAACTTTTGGGCACAGATAAACTTCAATCGGTCAAGTGCATAACAGTCAGCTGCAGCGAGAAGATTCTGAATCATCTCAATGGAAGAGTCCTCAAGGTCATCTTTTGCAGGCATTTCATCTGTGTATATAAACTGAAGCATAACTTTGAATGTTGCAGGTGTGATGTCGTGGAGTGTGATGGACGACATGGTAGCCTCGGCCATGGAACCGAAGAGCTCTGCTCTGAAGACCGGTGATCGGGCAGCAAGAACCGCTCGGTGAGCAGGGAATGTCTCGTTATCAACGATGAATGACACATCTGTCCCGTCAGTGTGATCTAGCAGGCGGCCAAGATGGATCCCAATGTCTGAAGGAGGGACTGGAATAGGACTGTCATCCATGACCACAATGGTGCATACAAATGTGACGTGCCTCTCTATTAGAAATTTTTTCTCCACATCAGTAACCTTCTCGAACCGAGTCCATCCCCAGGAGTCGTGGAGCCCTTCATCTCCGCCGATTGCAAAGGTTTCACATATGCGTCGCCCGTATGATGTAGATGGTTCGCCGTCCCTACCAATCATGAAGGACTCGACAATGGCCCTCACGCTTCCAGATCGGCTCGCGCGGCTGAAGAAGATAGAAATATAATCGCCATTGTCGGCATCATAACCACGCGGGAAGCACACGACCCTCCAGAGGTGTCCCCCGACGGAGACGACGTCGGAGTGGACGGCCTCCCCGATGGGAAGCTTCTTGTTTTGCTCATAATCTACTCTGAACTGGAAGACAGAACAGCCTACAATAGTGGTCGGCTCCGCCATCTTGGCTCGCTTGCTCACTGAGCAATTGTTAAGCAAATGTAAGAAAGAATTACCGCAAAACAATTGTTAAGGAGAAAAATACCACAAAATTTATAATGCTTCAGGAGATAGCAAATGATTCGACCCGGCGAATCGAACAAGAGTACAGGAGGGCACTCACTGGCTCGACAGATGCCGGTGGTGGCGGCGGTTGGCTTGCTGGTGGTGGCGATTGGTGCTGAAGCGCCGCCTGCCGCTACTCCTACCTCCCCGCACCCGTCCAGAACCCTCCGTCGTACGCCGTGCGTCCGCCTCCTCTGCCCTGGCGCTGCTCGTCGCCTGCACTTGTAGCGCCGCCCCTTGAAGCGGAACCCTTTAGCCTAGAACTGCTCTTTCGCGGGCTACCGATACGGGCCGTACCAGGAGTGCATCAACTGATCCGACCTCTAGGCAAACTCGGTACTTCCAAGCCCAAATAAACTTTTGTATTTTCAAATAATTATAAAATTTATTCTATAAATACATGCACATGTTTTGAATACTGATGTGGCGTTTTGTTAAAAAAAAGTGTTGTATTTTGAGTTGCAGAAACAAAATTATTGTTATGTACAGGGTAGGAAAAGTCATTTTTTTTATCAGAAATCTATCTATTTTGTATAGCTCAAAATACAACATATGTTTCCCCAAAATTATAACATACATTCAGAATGAGTATATGTATGTGCATATTTAATTTTGGATTTTTAAAATCATAGAATATGTTTTTGATTTAAAAAAAACTAGGAGCACTTGTGCTCATATGCCAAAAGCGCTTTTCGACATAAGAAAGGTGCAAAACTAGTTTAGAAAACCGCTGAAAATTTAGTTACAAACTTTTACAGGAAATGTATTATATGGATAGATATTCAATGGGTATTTGACATGTCAAAGGACACTGTCATAAGAGAAATGAATCGAACCACCTCGTGAGTTTGTCACCACCTCTAGATCTAGGTGTGGGCATAGAAACCGATAATCGAAAACCAAAACCGAAAAGACTGAGACCAAACCCAAATAGATCGAGACCGAAAAGACCAATCAAAAAATTGGTTAGAAAAAAATTTAGACAGAATTTAGATCGGCCAATTCAGTCATTAGTTTCTAACAACCGAACAGACGGACCTGATCGAACTATACGTATGAATTTGCACACGACCCCAAACTCCAAAATTGTGTGATGTGAATCAATTGTGGTATTGTTGTATGCCAATCAAACACTATAGCATGGATTTATTTTTATTTGGTATTGGTGAACATTTATTTTTGCCAATTAATAAAATATATGCATTGCAAAAAATTACAAAACTAAGCTAAAATACTGCCATTTTTTGACTAAATATTGTCTAATTTTTGTGTTGACTACATCGACCATACTTTTGGTTCATGACCAAACCCGAATCAGAATTACCAAGTACCCGAATCTACCGGTAGTAAAAGTGACGAGTATATTTTCATTTTCATTTTTAGATGACCAAATTTAAAATAGATCGAAATGGCGAAGATTGAATTGTCCATCATGACCGAACGGCCCCACCCCTACTATCTAGATCTAATGAATGCATGGGCGATTTGCTTTAGACTACCCACAATGGGAGTATCATAGCTAGTATCATGCATCACATGCATGCAAAACGCTGATGTGTCATATCAATAAATGAAGAAAGAGATGATAGTAATATCATAGGTAGATACTGTATCATAGCACGTACAACTAGAAAAATTAATATCAAACCAATCTTGTACACACTTTTGCATTGAGATTCTACAAATCACTAAACATAATTAACCTATGATACTACTACATGATACTATGCATTGTGAAGATAGTATCACACACTAGTAACATATGCATGATACTACTATATGATAGTCCCCATTGTGACTAGTCTTACCCGAGTTTGTTCGCACACAGGGTCTAATATAATCTGCAAACTTTTTACCTAGGAGTACTCAAAATCCACGAACCATTAGCTTAGAGGATCCAAAATAACCCAAACACAAATTATTTAAGAAAATCCAAATAACTTTCAAATAATACAAAAAAATGTGGGCCAAGGTTCAAGTTTTCTTTTTGCCGCTCTCTTTTATTGTTTCTGTAATGTTAGTATATGTCATGGTTGACCTCGAGGTCCATGTCATCCTCCGCTCTGGTCATCGCTGGACCAGATCCATAGGATCGCCACTCCCTATAAGACTGTATTATATGTAGATGTATATTTTTGGTAAAATAAATATATTAATATTAAAAAATACCAATTACATCTGCCTCTGCAACAGCGTCTCACCCTAGTGACATAGTACGGGATGCACAAAGCCAAAAGAGATTAAAAAAAACTAAGAAACAAAAATCCTGCTACAGCATTTCAGACCTAGCAATAGCAATACAACCATCACCGTGACAACACCTGAAATACAGACTCTCCAAAAACGACACCTCCAACAAAGGAACAGTCCATTAGCTTCGTCATCGCCGACCAAAGGTTTTAGGTTTTCACCCTAAAGATAGTCCGCACTCTCAAAACAATGCCTCTAACAATATCATTGCTAGACACAACCCATTAATGCCAGAGCTTGGGTTTTCACCCTGAGATGTGAGACTCTGAATTTCACCTGTGCTCCCGTCCCCACATGCATACCACTACTACGAAGCCCGAAACGCCAAGCAAATTCATCAGCATCACGGAGCTCGAACCTCCTTTAGCCAGTCCACCAATCCGGCATTCATAATATTTCTTCTTCTAACTTCACCATGGATAAAAAGTCATCTGATATCAACACAGAATAGAGCTTCGCGCCGCTCCCTCCGAAACTAAACTAAACGGTCAGAATAAAAATATGGGTGAAAAACAAGCTGCTTTAGCGAGCATGGACACACTCCTTCGTATCATGTTGATGGGGAACTACCAATCACCTGACGAGAGATAATATGGGCAAGCTCAGGTATGAGCATCTCACATATTGGCCAGGCTTCCCTTCTTACTTATACTTCATAACAGTTGCATCTCACATTATACACTATATAAAAGTTGGAAGGTTTAACGCTTTGGAGTTGATCGGGGCACTGTAGATAGTCTATTTTTCTGATCGCTGATTGGACTCTCTGTCCCTTTTACCATGGGTTGGTTAGTGTCCTGCAGGATCTTGCTTTTCAGTTTGATTTATTTTGCTCACAATTTATCCGGTAACTCCCGATGTCTTCCGGTTTTCCGGTGCATGTGGGCTCCACCCTCCACCGCTTTACCCTTCTACTCTGTTCTTTTTTCACAGTCCGCCGCCCCAAAGCACAGACGCCGGTCAACATCCAGTTTCCCACGCCTCTGCCCCTCCTCCAGGGATCCTCCAGGCAGCAGGTCGCCCTGCTCCTCGCCGGCTCGCCGGCCACCACGCCACAAACGAGGGAGGTTCTCAGCATCACGTGCGCCGGCAACTCGGCAAGAGGATGGTGTTCTTCGCGGGGCCGGCGAGCTGCACGATGGCGGACGACGAGGGACGCCTCCTCAGCGTGGCGTTCTCGACGGCCTCATGGACGAACGCGGCATCGGAATCTTCAATCTTCAATCTTCTGGCTGCTCGGCGGACGTGCGTGTGGTGTGCTTTTTCTCCTGCTTGCCTTTTTTTCTCCTGGATTAATTTACTGCTGTTGCTTGCGGTCTAGGCAGCAATCTCATGGTCAATCCGTAAACAGTGCCATCTGTGGGAGGGGTGCGTGTAGGGGTACCGTCCCGACGGGTTTGAGGAGCTGCCGGAGGCCGTTGCCTCAGGAGGGAGCCATCGCTCGCGCCGCAGCTAAGCCGAGGCGGAGCAGGGCAGGGAGGCGACCACCACGGGAGCCCCACGGCTGCACTATAGCCCCAAAACTGAAACATACTTTGATTTGTTGGGGGCGGCTGAGGTCCAGCAAGAGCTAGAAGTCCCACAAGCAGGGTCTCTGTAGAGATCCTGTGAAGATTGGGGAACGAGGGCAGCCGAAGAGATATAGTACGACTGTAGGAGGCAACCTAAGGTACTTGCCTGAATTCTAAGTTCCAACATACTGTAGTACTGCAGTAATTTCCAATGTGGTTTTGACAAGATACATAAGGGAGACACAAAAGGGATGCAACATGATTGTTTTATTTAAGCCGCCTAATCATGTGAAGCACCTTTTTTGAATTCTTAGCAATTTCTTGACCGTTTCAGGGCTGATGGTTTCTGATACTCATTTTTTTACTAATGTACTTATGGTCAACCATGGAAGTAGAAAAGACAGGCAATAATTAGTAGTAGAAGATATTTTTTCATGATTCTAATAAGTTTGTTTGCAATTTAGTATCATGGATGCAGCGTTGCTCTTGCAATTGGTCTGAATAAGTGCACGATATTTTATAAACTTTCAGAGAATAATAGATAGGCGAGATGCAATTGGAGCCGGTTACAAATTGGCTCCACAGTTGCAAATGGAAGCCTAAGGTATCTTTGACCTTGCTGGATAAATGTTTGGCTCTCCATTTTAACAAGAGGGTGATAGAGTAAAGTTGTTGCCTCGAATTAAAAGGATAAGATGAAGAGAAGGTTTAGTTTAACACTGTTCATAGTATTTTGCATAGATCTTATCTCGGTTCATGTGAATTGCTGGAATTTAACCAATGAAGTTTCAGCTAACTTTTGAAAGGGCACAATTTGAACAACTAAAACGGCAAGCTTGCCCATTGAATTAATTATGGAGTTACAGTTTTGTTTTCATGTTATTTGGTACATGTGTGCTGTGCTTTTGGTTTCTCTAAAATGTTTACTTATATTACTGTATATGAATCTAGAGCACCAGTAAACAGGGTTGTTCCAAGGGAATTGTGCTACGGCTAATGTTGATGGTCCATGCTTTGTAGATTCAGAGATGGGAGCTTGCTACTTGACCAAAGGTAACAGTACCGTACTACATGGATCTAGGGCATTAACCTGAGGAGGTAACCAATTTTGGGTCTTCCCACTTCCCTGTGACATACTTTTGTAAGGTAACTGGTTGTTGCAAATATATGGCAGTGCAAATGTACCTTGACATGTTCTTATTAGACAGATGTTTGCTAAATCAGTGTAGGTTGAAAGCAGCTTTGATTTGCCCCGGATGTAGTACCATGTGCAGCTGCAGCTTTCAACTATAGGCAAACATGCTTAATTGTAATTTAGTTAGCTCAGGAAACGGGAAAGTTATATAGAATGTTACTTAGACATTAAAGTGAGTACTTGATCAGTGCTAATCACCTAACTCGATCATAGAAATGCAACCAAGCTTAAGTGCTAAACATTTTCAGTAGACATGGTCCAAACTTTTTTCCTCTTTTATTCAAACCACATTTCAGAACCTTTTTCTTAGCAATTAGTTTTATTCTCTTAAATTTTCTTTTTGATCTCCATATTCTCTGTTACTACAGAATTGAGGAGCAGCTTGGCGACATTATGTAGTTTGGTCGGCTAGGCTGCTGCAACGCTAGGGGAAAGGACATCAGTGTAGAGCATGGCGAGGCTGAATAGTTGTTGTATTTCAGAAAGTCTGATCGGTAGTTGTATGCATGAACATCCATTAGCACATGTTGTTGGAGCTGCAGAAGGCCTTCTCCCCTACAGTTGAAGGTCAAGAGCAAAAGAGACCGAGAAAGAATTAAACACTGTTGTTTCGAGTTCTCCTTTGCTTTCAGGTGTTCTGTCCGAGGCGGATGATCTGCGATGGCAGTCGATCGTAGCACTGGTGATTTTTCTATTGTTTTTTGTTCGATGTCCCCGCTACATTGTTATTTCTCCATATGTTGTCCTGCTAATGCCGTATGTCTTCGGTCTTTTCTTACAGTAATTTATTTCCATGCTTCATCTGTTTATTGTGCAGGTAATGCTGCATTGGACGGTTTACTGCTAAGGTTATCTCTTGTGTAGGCCAGTGGTTTTACACCTCTTTCTGGTTTGTTTGGTTTCTTATTTTGGTCGTTCCATGTTTCTTTTTTATTTTCCCGTCCGGTTTTCTGTACTTGCCTCAGTTTTGTATGGAGATCCTTCCCGTGTTCAAATTTTCCTCTTTTGTTGATGAGCATGGTTCTTCTCCTGGCTTGCCTCTAATGGGCGTGAATATTCCGATGTATCTCCAACGGTGGGGTTCTTCGACTCATGTACCGTCGGACTGTTCTTTTGTTCCTGACCACCTATAAATTTCGCTAATTCTCTGAACACGTTTCTTATACACGAAGATATTTATCTGCGTCAGTGAACCATTTAGCACTTTCCCTAAAAGTCTGAGACAGCTAGCCCTTGCTTGCAATTATCATTGGATCTTTGGCGATTTATTTTGTGACTGCATATCATTATGCTGGAACTTCAATGAGAGTCTTAAGATAACTACCCCTTAGTTGCACTATTGACAGTTCCTTTTACTGTCATCTACCTGTTAGTTTTTACTGGGCTACTTTTTGCGTGTTTTTCTTTTCAAGGAATAACATGTTCTTATGTTAGAGTACGTCATGGGCCTGGGCCCGTTAGTCTTATGGTTTGCTTAGGGGTCAAGTAAGCCTTGCTTGGGAGTCAAGTAAACCTCTCTATATAAGGAGAGGAGATGTATCAATCTAATCAAGCAAGAATTAAGAAGGAAATCCCTTCCCTCTTGCCACCGGCCGTGGGCAAGGCCCCCGGCCGGATCTCTCACGCCATCCCTCTAGCAGCACCATAACATTTGGTATCAGCTTTCCCGGGTTCGATCATGTCCAGCCCTCCACCGAGTTCTTCCCACCCACCGCCGCCGCACTTCGATGTCCCCACCGTTCTCTTCCCGGTGGAGATCACCGCAGCCCTCCGCGATCTCACCACTGCTGTCCAGGAGATCTGCCTCTTCCTGGCCGATCCCTACGGGCCGCCGCCGCCGGCAGCGCTGCTGCCGTGGCAGCCGACGCTGCTGCTGTCGTCACCGCCACCCTACGTCGGGCTGCTGCAGTCCCCACTGCCGCTGTCCATCATCTCCGGGTCGAGCCATACCTCGGCGCCGGGGGTCCCTCTTCTCCAGCAGCCGGCCGCCTTCTTCCCCACCGGGACGCTACAGCAACAGCAGCAGCTGCCGCCGCCTCCAACGCCACCGCTGCAGCTGCTGTCCTCACCGACGCTGTCCCTGTCATTCGGTGGGCAACTGCAACAGCAGCAGCTGCTGCCGTCGCCACCAACACCGCAGCAGCGGCTGCTGCCGCCACCGACGCCGTCCCTGCCTTTCGGCGGTGTGGGAGCGACCTTGGCCCCGGGCTCTACATCGACACCGCCCGGGATGCCCTTCCACCAGGTCTGTTTCCCTCCGTCGCCGTCACCGCTTCCGGCTTGGATCGCTATCCGCCACGTGTCGGCGGCGGTGAGGCTGCAAGCTGCTGCGCGCGGCCTCCTTGTGCGTCGGCGTGTGCGGGAGATGCGTGATCTGCAGCTGCAGCTCCTTCAAGTTGCGCTTCATTGCGCAACGGACCTCGATCTCGTCCGCTGCGTCGGGGATCTTGGGCGTACGGTTTCCCCCACGGACGGCGGACATGCTGTTTTTCCCGCGGGCAGCGACCTCAAAGTCAGCGCCATCGACAGTCATTCGGCGGGGAGAAGGCACGGTGTCACCGACAGGAGCGCACCGCGTAGCACCACTGCATTCCGCCGCCGGCCGCCGCGCGGGCTCCTTTTGTCCCGCTGGTTTCCATGGGATCCAGGTGGCTGTACAGGTGCACGTCCGACGAGCGGACGGTGTCCACTTTATGTTCAGGGGTCAACAATAAAGCGTCCCAGTCCATTTCAGGTTGAGAGTAATAAAACAAGCCGAGATGTAAAAGGCTCGTTTTTAGGTGTTAGGTTTGTGTTGCGTCGAGTCATGGTTTGTTTAGGTTGCAGCTCGAGGACGAGCTGCGTGTCCAGGTGGGGTGTAGTGTTAGAGTACGTCATGGGCCTGGGCCCGTTAGTCTTATGGTTTGCTTAGGGGTCAAGTAAGCCTTGCTTGGGAGTCAAGTAAACCTCTCTATATAAGGAGAGGAGATGTATCAATCTAATCAAGCAAGAATTAAGAAGGAAATCCCTTCCCTCTTGCCACCGGCCGTGGGCAAGGCCCCCGGCCGGATCTCTCACGCCATCCCTCTAGCACCATAACATCTTAACTGAGCCATATTCTTGGCTTCAACTTCAGAAGTTGTGCTCGAGTCCATGTACCAGGAAATATAGGTTAATTTTATCATGCCATTGTCAATAGGATGACACATGATCTCAATAATCAAATAGATAGCTTTTGAGATAATTCCACCATTCACTTACACCACGATGTGCACCCCTTCTTCTGAGAAAATATTATTGAATGGTTTGGTAGTTGTTCTGCCCAAAGTAAGCATGGCTACCGTCTCATGATTGCTTAATTTTACTGATTATGTCGATATGTAATTTAGCTTAAAAAGGACATTCTGATTTGTACTGTTGCACTATTTACCGTAACTTTTGTTTAACCTTAATTTTTTCTGCTTATGTGAGTCTGTAATTTACCTTAAATACTAATATGGACCTCTTCTCTTTTGGAAAACATTATTGAATGGATTTATAGTTGTTCTACCCAAAGTAAGCATGTAATTTACCTTGAAAAAGATATTCTGATTTGTATTGTTGCACTATATACCTTAGTTTTTGTCTTACCTTTTCATAAGTTCACTTCAGATGATAATATTGACATATCTGCCTTCACAAATGAGCTTCGCCAAATTCATTCGGGGTTCCCAAAAATCCAAACAAGCTGTTGGAAAGGAGAAATCACAAATCACAACAAACTTTATGGAGCCTGACCGGTTATCTCATATGAGAAGTAAGGAGATCGATTAAAGTTGAAAATACCATTAGCATGTATTATTTATGACTCATAAGAGTTATTTCTTTTTGATGCAGTAAAGCGGTGCCATACTGAGGTTTATTTTTGTTATGGCAATGCTAAGACTACAGGCTTCCATGTCGTTCATATTAACATTTCAGCTTGCATGCAATCAGTAGTCTGTGCTGGAGTCTTTTGTAATGACACACTTTGTCTGTACAAACGTCGTGCCATAATTATCGTGTGTCCCTCTTATCTAGAAACCTCAACTTCCTCCAAGTAAGGATTCTTCATAAGTTAAATAATATAGTAGAGACTTGCAAGGCTGTTTAACAGATTGTGCACTTTTATTAGTTGGGACCTGATGGTACGAAAGTCACTTACCTTCAACTTTTTTAGTTTAAAATCTAACTATCCTAGAACGAGGTGGGACTAAAACTCAGAAAGTAAAGCTCCAAAACAGATTTTGACCACTGAACTTTTAGTAGCTGTCAACTATGGAGGGACATTCCGAGGAGAGAAAATTTGTAGTGATGTTTGCCTTAGTGTTTTCAGTTATTCAGCCTGGAGGTTAAATTTAACTACATGCAAGTGCATTCATGGCATCCATCTTCAATTTGAGGCACTCACCAAAAACATGGGTGAAGGAAGTTGGGATACATAGAGATTACCAGAGAGGAAGACAGCAAGCAGCAGTTCCTCGGGGAGCAAGGCCTGGCATGCTGGGATGCTGGATCTTGAGCTTGATCTGAAGGCAACAAGAACAGTGGCCAGGTCACGCTGCATCGCTGACGGCTGTTCTACATGATCAATAAGCAGCCTCAGCAGAGACGGGAAAGAAGAACCCCGATCTCCCTAAAGAGCTGTGTGAAAATCAAATCGATCGCATGTGGGAGGTTAGGAACATAAGGTGACATGGTACACTGTGGTCCGGAAAGGATGAACTCACACTAAACGGATGCTGGTGACGATGAAGATGAAGTTGATCCCATAAGCAGCAGAACGACCAAAAGGTTGTGCATGTTAAAATTTCTTGGATGGAAGGAATGAGCAGGAGACGGCGAAGACAGTGGTATAACATGCAAAGCTTGATGATTTGTTCTTGGATTGGATTTGGAGGGAGAAGGCAATAGTATTTGCTCTGGGAGAGGAATGAAAATAAGCCCTCCAGAGTGGGTCGTCTGAGGTGAAAGAGGATAAGGATGCCAAGATGGTAGTTGGTAGGTACATGCCTAAGGGTAAGTTACAGAGAGACAAAGAAAATCCATTGAAAACAGAATTAGATTAAAAAATAAGCATGCTCCAAGAAACGATATTTTAGATAGGCAAAAACTTGCAGAGGCCAGCCGTTAAAGTTTTAAACTTTTTTTTAAAAAAAAATCAGTACATTTTGACTGCCACCACAACTAGGTGAGACATGGGTTTCCAGATGCATACAAATTTATTGCTCACGAAATCCACTATATTAGCCGCACATATTTTTTCTTGAATTTTCAATGAAGGAAACAACGCACAAAAAATGTAACTTGCAGTTCTGCCAAATTTTTCATTAAAGGGTTAGCAATGGATGAGATCCGCATAAAGTACTCTGAGATTAAGCAAAGGCCAGCATTTCTCTGTTCTGCTTTGAATTGTATGGCGATATTTGTACGACGATAGGTTCTGATTAATTGTTTCATTGCTACTATAACATCTTTTCTCAGGAATCATGCATATATTAAAGTTCATATACTTTCAATTTTTTGCATATAGTTCTTACAGTCACTTCAAACCCATGTACATATTAGGCGCCGTCCGCAAGTTAAAGAAAACTTTATGAGCCACACTCATCAGAATTTACATCATAAGTAACATATGTATTCAACTTAGAATGTCGTGTCAACACTAGCGTAGCGACCCACTGTTGATGCCGACCACGCTATGTATTATTAAGTTCAACACACAAAAACAGAGAGGGGATCTATTTCCACTTGCTACTATCCCCAATCATCCCATCAGCTCACGGTGGATTCGTATTCATGTGTTACGTCATGTAGACTATGTGTTAGAGTACGTCATGGGCCTGGATCCGTTAGTCTTATGGTTTGCTTAGGGATGGCGTGAGAGATCCGGCCGGGGGCCTTGCCCACGGCCGGTGGCAAGAGGGAAGGGATTTCCTTCTTAATTCTTTTGATTAGATTGATACATCTCTCTCCTTATATGAATTTTGACTTCAAGCCCCCTAAGCAAACCATAAGACTAACGGGCCCAGGCCCATGACGTACTCTAACACTATGCTTATATTTTTGAAATCAGGGCATACTTATCAATAAGATCCACACTAAAATTACAGGCACGACCACTTACGAGCGCGGCGTGTCGCCGCGCCTTGCTTCCTAGTAATAACTTATACTACTTCATAACAGTTGCATCTCACATAATAAACAACAGTATTACCAAAAAAAAAAGTAGAGCAATATTTGTGGTACAAACTACGGACGCTACGTGTGTACACAATACTTCGAACAATGTAAATCGCTGCTGACACTAACTGAAGACGGGCAAGACTTTCGTCTGTGTCTGTAATGCCGCATACCTCCCTCGCACCCCATCGGAATGGGCCAACCGTCCCGAGTGGATTTCATCTTCATTTCTACTCGGAAACACACCCGTGTAGTGCAATGAAACGAACTGAGCAGTTCAGACGCACATAAACACGATCGTATTTTGTAGTAGTAGAGATAAGTACATTGTTAAGGTAGGAGTATTTGCCGTACAAGAGACTACGGACGCTACGTGTGTACACATACACGAACTCGCCGAAACCCACACACACCACTTCAGGTTCCATCACGCCACAACACAGCACTCATAGAAGAAGCATCATCTCTGTCTCCCTCCGTCTATCTACATCATCTTGTAGTTCATGACGGCGAGGAGCACGGCCCAGGCCGCGCAGGGCATGGCGAGGTCGCCGGCGACGGGGTTGACGCGTCCGAACCCACGGACGCACGCGGCCGCGCCGGCGGCCATGGCTGCGCAGCACGCCATCCCGGCCCACCCGGCCCCGAGCCTGAGCGCCAGGGCCGGCCACGCCGCGGCCGCCAGGAGCTGCGCCGCGAACGGCGCCAGCGTCGCGCCGGGCATCCCGTGGAGGCCGCCCTCGGCCCACACCATCCACGCCGCCAGCGCCATCACGGCCTCCGCGGCCACCGACCCGGCGCGCGCGATCGCAACCATCGCCGCGGACGGCGCCCTGGTGTCGTCCGTCGACGAGCCCGGGCCGGACACGTAAAACGCCACCGCGGTGAGCGCGGCCGAGAACGTCACGGCGACGACGAGCGAGCGGAGGCCACGCTTGGCGCGGCCCAGCTTCCTCTTCGGGTCCCGGCTGGTCGCGCCGCCGGGAACGGGCATCCGCGCCGGCGTGTCGTCGACGGGCCTATAGGCGCGGTGGGTGAGGCCTGTATCCTGGACGGGGGCAGTGGCGGTGGCCTCCATGGATGATGATGGCTTTGCCTCGGTTGCTTGGATCGGAGATTTTCTTGGTTTCTCTCGAGCGTCTGGGGAATGAATTCGCGAGCGTGATGAGGAGGATGCGATCGCGACGAGAGGTTAAGTACGCGCGAGGCTCGCTCGGGCAGGGACACGTGTGGAGAGGAGGTGCCGCGTGGCCAAGGGGCTCAGTAATCTATCCATTGTTTCCGGCCAGGTGATTGAGGAGCTTCTGGAGTGGAGGTGACTAGGACATGTACTCGACGATCGTCTCTTCTTCTTAGGGCTTCTCTTTTTCCTCTTTTTTGAGAATTCGGATGGTTATTTGACTCGTGTGTTCTTTTGGCTTCAGCGGCTGTTGCTGTCACCGACCATATGACGCGTCGTGTCAATTTCGAGGCTATCTATTTGAACACCACACGCTCATGAATAATGCACAACTAATTCATTGTGTTCATCTGGTACAACAATAAATCCACCTTTCTTCGGAACACAATGAACCAAACTAATCCAGTCACTTTCAACCACATGATAAATGATACTTGCATCGAAGATGATGAATTATTTATTTTCTTACCACTTCCTCCGTTCGTGGTCTAAGTCTTGTTTGAAAATTTGCAAAAGGTTGAGCACGTTCTTCCATAAATATTCGATGGGTGGCTATCGAAGGACTAATCTCTTTCGAGTCATCCATATAATACCCAAATGCTTTGCAGTGCATCTTCAATATTAATTAAGTTTTCTTCTTCCTTTTTCTGTAGATCAACACTTATAATAACAATGTATTTGTAAGTATTATCTAACAACTTGTATTTTAATTTCTAGGGAAGAATTTTAAGTTTTGGGGTGGAAATTCCTCATCACCCTTTCTTTCTGGAACTTCATAGAGTGCATTCATGGGAGGAACGGTTATAGGAGAAGAATCAAGATACTCATTTATCTCCATCTTATCAATTTCTTTGGGGAATATTATCCTTTTCAACCAAAGCTTCTTTCTAGATCATCATTAGGTGTTTCGTAGAATAAGGCAGCAAAGACTAGTAATAGTGTTACATTCTTCCTCTTCTTTCTCCTTAATCTCTTCATAGGTCGGATTGTGTTGAAACTCTAAGAAGTGAAATTGGATTTCATCTCCCCAAACTTGAGAGAAACAGTCTCCTTGCAATCAATGTTTGCGCCTGCGGGGTTCAATAAAGTTCTTCCAAATATAATTGGGCAATAGGAGTACGTAGGCATATCAATTACTCAAAGTAAATGGGATGTGTGTATGGACCAATTGAAATTGAAACATCTTTAATAACTCCCATCGGGACCCTAAGTGTTTTATCGGCAAACATAATTGGCATATCGGTGTTTAGCAATTTATATGGTTCTAGTTCATCTTGAATGTCTAGATAGAATAAAAAAGGGATGACATTAACAATAGTTCCTATATCGCAAAGGCCATAGTAAGAAGACTCGCCAAAAGTACATGGAGGAATAAGCTTACTAATGTTTTTAGATTTTACCTTCCCTTCAACAAATTGATAAGCTTCGGTATCAAGTTGAACTATATTGCAATGTGTAAACATAGCCAATATTCCTTCCTTGGTCACTTCTCCTTCTTCTTCTACGTCCCCATGAATAATCGCGTCTACCTTTGTTGCTTCTTCTTGCTCTCTCAAGACTTTTTGCTTCTCCTCTAATTGTTTAGTAAGATGCTGAGCTATCATATGCTTTCCTACTGTCCTTGGGAAAGTAAGTGGTTCCACATACGGGAGCCTCTCCTTTAATGGCTTCATTTGCACATCAACTATTGCTTGCACTTTTTAAATTGTCTTAGGCTGTGGAGTGTATTTAAGCTATTCTTTCTTTTGCGCTTCAATGTGCCCTGAAAAAGACTTGAGAATTTGCAAAATAAAATCATCATCAAGATTGAATTCATCATCAATTTCTTTGACCTTACCAATTTTTGCAGGGCAAATTCTATACAAAGCAAGAGCAGTGTTGGTTAAAGATTGGCTAAACAATTTAAGTTTTAATTCATTATCACAATAGCCTTTCAATTTAAGTGTCCAACATATCTCAATAAATAGATTTAAATGAGCATATGGATCCTCACCAGGATTATCTCTTGCAAACCTTTGTTTATGCAATATAACAATTAGATGAGGATTAACCTCGTACTTTTCAGTGCTTTTACTCGAAAATTCTTTCACATAGGCTCTATTATACCTCTTGAGGTATTCAGTTGCATCAAGTTGGTTCACCAGCCCTAACGCAGTCATGGTTTTTTTTAACTTTTTACCTGAAACTAGTAAACAACTTTAGTATAACAATTAATAAAGTAGCAACTAAGAACATAAACCAAAAGTGCTTAACTCCTCGGCAACGATGCAAAAAAATCTTGATGATTGCAAGTGCACATGCATAGTGTAGCTAGTTTCAAAAGTAAGATTATCGAAGCATGGGGAGCTATTTGGTTGAGTTCTTTATGCCCCTCATCACTCTTTATCAAAAGGTACTTAAAACTGCCTTTGATTCCAAGTAAGATCATTTTATTGATGGTTGACCGAGTTTTTTTTACTATTTTTGGTGATACACTAGACAATATTTGACGCGATTATTCCATGTAGACTCATCTGACTTTGGGTTCGGTTGTGCAATTAAATTTAGATGTGACTAATGGCCATGATCCATATTTTGTTTGGGGTAAGAACCCTAGCTCGTGTCGAACACCTCACAACGGCTAACACACAATGACATAGGTATGCCTAAGGGGCATGTCACATATATACCCCTGGTTCGTGATTGAAGTCGAAGGCCCATGGACTCGAAGCTTTGGAAGCCCAAGAAGATGAAGATCTACGGATTAAGGAAGTAGAGTTAGTATAGGAAACTTGTAACAATATAAGGAAAGGCCTAATGCGCCCCGATAATCCTGTACTTGTATAACACGAACAAGCCTCGACTTCACCTCCTATATAAAGGTGAATCTGAGGTCGAAATAAGGATCGAATCATTGCAAACCCTAGCCACCGTGTTTTATTTAGTTGGACGCCTTTGTTCCTTTGATAACCTTCGAGTTCTACTTGCTCTCTATTTTCCACGAAACCCTAAGTCTACAATACGTAGGCTTTGACGAGTCGATACCTCATCAATTGGCGCCGTCTGTGGGAATTGGAGGTAGCAAGGTCCTGATCTTGATGGCATCTTCATCATCATCATCATCGGCAGCAAGCAACGTGATGGAAGGAGGTAAACAGATCCAATCTGGTCTTGTCGATTTTGTTCCTCACCCTCCCACCCGTTTGCATGCATATGCCAACTTGGAAGAAGCAATGTAAATGATGTTCGGGAGCTTTCACTTTCTCGCCGGGAAAGAAGGATCACACCGCCGATGAGCGCAGATTGCACACCGTTGGGGAACCCCAAGAGGAAGGTATGATGAGCACAGTAGCAAGTTTTCCCTCTGTGAGAAACCAGGATTTAATCGACCAGTAGGAGAAAGACGTGACTCCTGAAGGTGTTGCTAGCTGACTTGTGGTGGGGCCGCGGGGCGCACTACCGGCGTCAGCAACAACGTGGAACCTGCACACAACACAACCAAAATAGTTTGCCCCAACTTACAGTGAGGTTATCAATCTCACCAGTTTTGCTGAACACAAAGGATTAAATATATAGTGTGGAAAGAGATGTTTGTTTGCAGTGGAATTAAGAGAACAGTGCTTGCAGTAAGTAGACAAAACAGGATGATTGTATCAGTGTAAAAGAAAGGACCAGGGTCCACAGTTCACTAGAAGTGTCTCTCCATAAAGATAAATAACATGCTGGATGAACAAATTACAGCTGGGCAATTGACATAATAAAGACCATAATGACAAGATGATTACTATGAGATTCGTTTGGGCATTACAACATATATAATACATAGACCGTAATTCAACTGCGTCTGTGACTAATAATCCACCTTCCGGTTATCGTCTGAACCCCTTCCATTATTAATTTTCAACCAACGGATTATCGCATTAAGCAATGTGTGTAAAGTAAACAATAGAATTACCCTTAGATAAAACATTGTTGTTTTCTCCCTAGTAGCAACAACACATCTACAATCTTAGAAGCTATTGTCACTCTTCCAGAAAAAACTAGAGGCATGAAACTACTATCGAGCATAAATACTCCCTCTTGGAGTTTTAAGCATTTACTTGGCCAAAGTATCTACTAGCAACGGTGAGCATGCAAGATCACGCAAGATCACAAATAACATATGACAAGTATATAATTTATCTCAACATAGTATTCAATATTCATCGGATTCCAACAAACACAACATGTAGCATTACATAAAGATGATCTTGATCATGATAGGCAACTCACAAGATCTAAACATGAAGCACAGATTGGAGAAGACAACCATCTAGCTACTGCTATGGACCCATAGTCCAGGGATGAACTACTCACGCATCACTTCGGAGGCGGGCATGGCGATGTAGAGGCCTCCGGTGATGATCTCCCCCTTCGGCAGGGTGCCGGGAAGAGCTTCAGACCCCTTCCGAGCTAGGGCCTGTGATGGCGGCCGCGACGGAAATTTTTGTGGATGGAGGCTCGAGTGTTTAGGTTTTTTCCGAGATCGTGAATAAATAAGCGGAAGGGCGAGGTCGTTGGAGGCCAGGGGGCCCACACCATGCCATGGCACGGCCAGGCCCGGGCCTGCGCCAGGGGTGGTCTGGCCGCCCTGTGGCGCCTCCTTGTCCCCCCTCTGGACTCCGTCTTCGTTACGGTAAAATATTGACTTCGGCTTTTGTTTCGTCAAATTCCGAGAATCTTTCTTGTACAACTTTTCTGAAATACAAAACAATAAAAATAGGGAACTGGCACTGTGGTATATTGTTAATAGGTAGTGCCGGAAAATATATAGAAGTGCAACAAAGTGTAAGCAAAACATATATAAATTGGTGTAAAACAAGCACGGAGCATCAAAAATTATAGATACGTTTGCAACGTATTAACCGCTTTTCGGCATCGATTTTTTCGGGACCATTGGTGGCCAGACCTGATTCCTCGGGATCGTCAACATCGTCCGTTGAGTCAGGTGACGAGGAGGTCTCGCCACCATGTATCACCAAGCCCGTTGACAGCGGAAAACTCGTCGATCTATTCAGCGCGAGGACTTTTGGGTCGGTCATGGAAACCGATTTGCTCCAAGATAGCGACTGATGACCCACAAGTATAGGGGATCGCAACAGTCTTCGAGGGAAGTGATACGTCTCCGACGTATCGATAATTTCTTATGTTCCATGCTACTTTCTTGATGATACCTACATGTTTTATGCACATTATATGTCGTATTTACGCATTTTCTGGAACTAACCTATTAACAAGATGCCGAAGAGCCGTTGCTGTTTTCTGCTATTTTTGGTTTCAGAAATCCTAGTAACGAAATATTCTCGGAATTGGACGAAATCAACGCCCAGGGTCCTATTTTTGCACGAAGCTTCAGAAGACCGAAGGGGAGTCGGGTGGGGCCACGAGGTGGCGACACCACGGCGGCGCGCCCAGGCCCTGGCCGCGCCGACCTATGGTGTGGGCCCCTCGTGCCGCCTCTTGACCTGCCCTTCCGCCTACAAATAGCCTCCGTCGCGAAACCCCCAGTACCGAGAGCCACGATACGGAAAACCTTCCAGAGACGCCGCCGCCGCGAATCCCATCTCGGGGATTCAGGAGATCGCCTCCGGCACCCTGCCGGAGAGGGGATTCATCTCCCGGAGGACTCTACACCACCATGGTCGCCTCCGGAGTGATGAGTGAGTAGTTCACCCCTGGACTATGGGTCCATAGCAGTAGCTAGATGGTCGTCTTCTCCTAATTGTGCTTCATTGTTGGATCTTGTGAGCTGCCTAACATGATCAAGATCATCTATCTGTAATACTATATGTTGTGTTTGTCGGGATCCGATGAATAGAGAATGCTATGTTATGGTGATTATCAATCTATTGTTTATGTGTTGTTTATGATCTTGCATGCTCTCCGTTATTAGTAGAGGCTCTGGCCAAGTTTTTGCTCTTAACTCCAAGAGGGAGTATTTATGCTCGATAGTGGGTTCATGCCTTCATTGACACCTGGGATCGTGACAGTAGGTTCTAAGGTTGTGTTGTGCTGTTGCCACTAGGGATAAAACATTGATGCTATGTCTAAGGATGTAGTTGTTGATTACATTACGCACAATACTTAATGCAATTGTCTGTTGCTTTGCAACTTAATACTGAATGGGGTTCGGATGATAACCTGAAGGTGGACTTTTTAGGCATAGATGCAGTTGGATGGCGGTCTATGTACTTTGTCGTAATGCCCAATTAAATCTCACTATATTTATCATATCATGTATATGCATTGTTATGCCCTTCTCTATTTGTCAATTGCCCGACTGTAATTTGTTCACCCAACATGCTTTTATCTTATGGGAGAGACACCTCTAGTGAACTGTGGACCCCGGTCCTATTCTTTACATCGCATACAATCTACTGCAATACTTGTTTTACTATTTTCTTGCAAACAATCATCTTCCACACAATACGGTTAATCCTTTGTTACAGCAAGCCGGTGAGATTGAAGATACGTCTCCAACGTATCGATAATTTCTTATGTTCCATGCTACTTTATTGATGATACCTACATGTTTTATGCACATTATATGTCATATTTATGCATTTTCTAGAACTAACCTATTAACAAGATGCCGAAGAGCCAGTTGTTGTTTTCTGCTGTTTTTGGTTTCAGAAATCCTAGTAAGGAAATATTCTCGGAATTGGACGAAATCTTCGCCCAGGGTCCTATTTTTGCACGGAGCTTCCAGAAGACCGAAGAGATAACGAAGTGGGGCGACGAGGCGCCGCCACCATAGGGCCGCGCGGGGGCCCGCGCCGCCCTATGGTGTGGGCCCTCGTCAGCCCCCTGACCTACCCTTCCGCCTACTTAAAGCTTCCGTCGCGAAACCCCCAGTACCGAGAGCCACGATACGGAAAACCTTCCAGAGACGCCGCCGCCGCGAATCCCATCTCGGGGGATTCAGGAGATCGCCTCCGGCACCCTGCCGGAGAGGGGATTCATCTCCCGGAGGACTCTTCATCGCCATGATCGCCTCCGGAGTGATGAGTGAGTAGTTCACCCCTGGACCATGGGTCCATAGCAGTAGCTAGATGGTCGTCTTCTCCTTGTTGTGCTTCATTGTTGGATCTTGTGAGCTGCCTAACATGATCAAGATCATCTATCTGTAATACTATATGTTGTGTTTGTCGGGATCCGATGGATAGAGAATACTATGTTATGGTGATTATCAATCTATTATTTATGTGTTGTTTATGATCTTGCATGCTCTCCATTATTAGTAGAGGCTCTGGCCAAGTTTGTACTCTTAACTCCAAGAGGGAGTATTTATGCTCGATAGTGGGTTCATGCCTTCATTGACACCTGGGACAGTGACAGAAAGTTCTAAGGTTGTGATGTGCTGTTGCCACTAGGGATAAAACATTGATTCTATGTCTAAGGATGTAGTTGTCGATTACATTACGCACCATACTTAATGCAATTGTCTGTTGCTTTGCAACTTAATACTGAATGGGGTTCGGATGATAACCTGAAGGTGGACTTTTTAGGCATAGATGCAGTTGGATGGCGGTCTATGTACTTTGTCGTAATGCCCGGATTAAATCTCACTATATTTATCATATCATGTACATGCATTGTTATGCCCTTCTCTATTTGTCAATTGCCCGACTGTAATTTGTTCACCCAACATGCTTTTATCTTATGGGAGAGACACCTCTAGTGAACTGTGGACCCCGGTCCTATTCTTTACATAGCATACAATCTACTGCAATTGTGTTTTACTATTTTCTTGCAAACAATCATCTTCCACTCGATACGTTTAATCCTTTGTTACAGCAAGCCGGTGAGATTGACAACCTCACTGTTTCGTTGGGGCAAAGTACTTTGGTTTTGTTGTGCAGATTCCACGTTGGCGCCGAATCCCTGTTGTTGCGCCGCATCACATTTCGCCACCATCAACCTTCAACGTGCTTCTTGGCTCCTCCTGGTTCGATTAAACCTTGGTTTCTTTCTGAGGGAAAACTTGCTACTGTGCGCATCATACCTTCCTCTTGGGGTTCCCAACGAACGTGTGAGTTACACGCCATCAAGCTCTTTTTCTGGCGCCGTTGCCGGGGAGATCAAGACACGCTGCAAGGGGAGTCTCCACTTCTCAATCTCTTTACTTTGTTTTTGTCTTGCTTTATTTTATTCACTACTTTGTTTGCTGCACCTAAACAAAACACAAAAAAATTAGTTGCTAGTTTTACTTTATTTACTGTCTTGCTCTCTATTTCAAAAACACAAAAAAATTAGTTACTTGCATTTACTTTATCTAGTTTGTTTTATTTACCGTTGCTAAAATGAATACTCCTGAAAATACTAAGTTGTGTGACTTCACAAATGCAAATAATAATGATTTCCTATGCACACCTATTGCTCCACCTGCTACTACAGCAGAATTCTTTGAAATTAAACCTGCTTTCCTATGAGAGATCAATTTTCTGGTGTTAGTTCTGATGATGCTGCTGCCCATCTCAATAATTTTGTTGAACTTTGTGAAATGCAAAAATATAAGGATGTAGATGGTGATATTATTAAATTGAAAGTGTTTCCTTTCTCATTAAGAGGAAGAGCTAAAGATTGGTTGCTATCTTTGCCTAAGAATAGTATTGATTCATGGACTAAATGCAAGGATGCTTTTATTGGTAGATATTATCCTCCCGCTAAAATTATATCTTTGAGAAGTAGCATAATGAATTTTAAGCAATTAGATACTGAACATGTTGCTCAAGCATGGGAGAGAATGAAAACTTTGGTAAAGAATTGCCCAACCCATGGACTGACTACTTGGATGATCATCCAAACCTTCTATGCAGGACTAAATTTTTCTTCGCGGAATTTATTGGATTCAGCTGCTGGAGGTACCTTTATGTCCATTACTTTGGGGGTGGCTACAAAACTTCTTGATGATATGATGATAAATTACTCTGAATGGCACACGGAAAGAGCTCCACAAGGTAAGAAGGTAAATTCTGTTGAAGAAACCTCTTCCTTGAGTGATAAGATTGATGTGATTATGTCTATGCTTGTGAATGGTAGATCTAATGTTGATCCAAATAATGTTCCTTTAGCTTCATTGGTTGCTCAAGAAGAAAATGTTAATGTGAATTTCATTAAAAATAATAATTTCAACAACAATGCTTATAGGAACAACTCTGGTAATAACTATAGGCCATATCCTTCTGCTAATGGTAATGGTTATGGTAATTCTTATGGGAATTCTTACAATAATAATAGGAGTGTACCCTCTGGTCTTGAAGCTATGCTTAAAGAATTTATTAGTACACAAACTGCTTTTAACAAATCTGTTGAGGAAAAGCTTGATAAAATTGATATTATTGCTTCTAGAGTTGATAGACTTGCCTCTGATGTTAATCTTTTAAATTTGAAAGTTATGCCTAATAATGATATTGATAATAAGATTACTACTACAGCAAATGCCATCCAAGTTAGAATTAATGAGAATATAAGATTAATGGTTGAACTGCGTGCTAGGTGGGATAGAGAAGAAAATGAAAAACTAGCTAAAGAGAATAATGTAGCTAAAGTTTGGACTATTACCACCACTAGTAATGCTAATTCTTCACATGTTGCTGCACCTCCTACTATCAATGGTAAAATAATTGGTGTTGGCAATGTTTCTACTTCTAGTGCAAAGCGAACAAAACTGCCTGAAATTGCTAAAACTGCTGAAACTGCTTGTGATAAAACTGCTGAAATTTTTTCCAACCTTGGGAACAATGATCCCATTGCTGTAGCTCATAATGATTTAGATTTTGATGATTGCCACATCTCTGAAGTTATAAAGTTCTTACAAAAACTTGCTAGAAGTCCTAATGCTAGTGCTATAAATTTAGCCTTTACAAAACATATTACAAATGCTCTCATAAAAGCTAGAGAAGAGAAACTAAAACTTGAAACTTCTATTCCTAGAAAGTTAGAAGATGGTTGGGAGCCCATCATTAAAATGAAATTCAATGACTTTGAATGTAATGCTTTATGTGATCTTGGTGCAAGTATTTCTGTTATGCCTAAAAAGATTTATGATATGCTTGACTTGCCACCATTGAAGAATTGTTATTTGGATGTTAATCTTGCCGATAATGTTAAAAAGAAACCTTTGGGGAGGATTGATAATGTGCACATTACGGTTAACAATAACCTTGTCCCCGTTGATTTTGTTGTTTTGGATATCGAATGCAATGCATCTTGTCCTATTGTGTTGGGAAGACCTTTTCTTCGAACTGTTGGTGCTGTTATTGATATGAGGGAAGGTAATATTAAATATCAATTTCCTCTCAAAAAGGTATGGAACACTTCCCTAGAAAGAGAATGAAGTTGCCTTTTGATTCTATTATTAGAACAAGTTATGATGTTGATGCTTCTACTCTCGATAATACTTGATTTGCACTTTCTGCGCCTAGCTGAAAGGCGTTAAAGAAAAGCGCTTATGGGAGACAACCCATGTTTTTACTACAGTACTTTGTTTTATATTTGAGTCTTGGAAGTTGTTTACTACTGTAGCAACCTCTCCTTATCATGTTTTTGTGCCAAGTAAAGTTTCTATGTCAAAGTTGATGTTATATTTGGGATCGCTGCACAGAAACAGCATTGCTGTCTGTCACGAATCTGGGCACAGTCTCTGTAGAAAATTCGAAAAAATCTGCCAATTTACGAGCGTGATCCTCAGATATGTACGCAACTTTCATTAGTTTTGAGTTTTTCCATTTGAGCAAGTCTGGTGCCAGCTTTAAATTCGTCTTTACGGACTGTTCTGTTTTTGACAGATTCTGCCTTTTATTTCGCATTGCCTCTTTTGCTATGTTGGATTCATTTCTTTGATCCATTAATGTCCAGTAGCTTTATGCAATGTCCAGAAGTGTAAAGAATGTTTGTGTCACCTCTGAATGTGTGAATTATTAATTGTGCACTAACCCTCTAATGAGTTTGCTTGAAGTTTGGTGTGAAGGAAGTTTTCAAGGGTCAAGAGAGGAGTATGATATACTATGATCAAGAGGAGTGAAAGCTCTAAGCTTGGGGATGACCCCGTGGTTCACCCCTGCATATTTTAAGAAGACTCAAGCGTCTAAGCTTGGGGATGCCCAAGGCATCCCCTTCTTCATCGACAACATCATCAGGTTCCTCCCCTGAAACTATATTTTTATTCAATCACATCTTGTGTTCTTTACTTGGAGCGTCGGTTTGTTTTTGTTTTTGTTTTTGTTTGAATAAAATGGATCCTAGCATTCACTTTGTGGGAGAGAGACACGCTCCGCTGTTGCATATGGACAAATATGTCCTTAGGCTTTACTCATAATATTCAAGGCGAAGTTTCTTCTTCGTTAAATTGTTATATGGTTGGAATTGGAAAATGCTACATGTAGTAATTCTAAAATGTCTTGGATAATGTGATACTTGGAAATTTTTGTGCTCATGTTTAAGCTCTTGCATCATATGCTTTGCACCCATTAATGAAGAAATACATAGAGCTTGCTAAAATCTGATTTGCATATTTGGTCTCTCTAAGGTCTAGATAATATCTAGTATTGAGTTTTGAACAACAAGGAAGACGGTGTAGAGTCTTATAATGTTTACAATATGTCTTTTATGTGAGTTTTGCTGCACCGGTTCATCCTTGAGTTTTCTTCAAATAACCTTGCTAGCCTAAACCTTGTATCGAGAGGGAATACTTCTCATGCATCCAAAATCCTTGAGCCAATCACTATGCCATTTGTGTCCACCATACCTACCTACTACATGGTATTTCTCCGCCATTCCAAAGTAAATTGCTTGAGTGCTACCTTTAAAATTCCATCATTCACCTTTGCAATATATAGCTCATGGGACAAAATAGCCTTAAAAACTATCGTAGTATTGAATATGTACTTATGCACTTTATCTTTTATTAAGTTGCTTGTTGTGCGATAACCATGCTTCTGGGGAACGCCATCAACTATTGTTGAATATCATGTGAGTTGCTATGCATGTCCGTCTTGTCTGAAGGATCTATCACCTTAGTGGTTGGAGCATGCAAAATTGTTAGAGAAGAACATTGGGCCGCTAACTAAAGCCATGAATCATGGTTGAAGTTTCAGTTTTGGACATATATCCTCAATCTCATATGAGAATAATAATTGTTGCTACATGCTTATGTTTTTGGTTTCAGAAATCCTAGTAAGGAAATATTCTCGGAATTGGACGAAATCTTCGCCCAGGGTCCTATTTTTGCACGGAGCTTCCAAGACCGAAGAGATAACGAAGTGGGGCGACGAGGCGCCGCCACCATAGGGCCGCGCGGCAGGGGGCCCGTGCCGCCCTATGGTGTGGGCCCCTCGTCAGCCCCCGACCTACCCTTCCGCCTACTTAAAGCCTCCGTCGCGAAACCCCCAGTACCGAGAGTCACGATACGGAAAACCTTCCAGAGACGCCGCCGCCGCGAATCCCATCTCGGGGGATTCAGGAGATCGCCTCCGGCACCCTGCCGGAGAGGGGATTCATCTCCCGGAGGACTCTTCATCGCCATGATCGCCTCCGGAGTGATGAGTGAGTAGTTCACCCCTGGACCATGGGTCCATAGAAGTAGCTAGATGGTCGTCTTCTCCTTGTTGTGCTTCATTGTTGGATCTTGTGAGCTGCCTAACATGATCAAGATCATCTATCTGTAATACTATATGTTGTGTTTGTCGGGATCCGATGGATAGAGAGTACTATGTTATGGTGATTATCAATCTATTGTTTATGTGTTGTTTATGATCTTGCATGCTCTCCGTTATTAGTAGAGGCTCTGGCCAAGTTTGTACTCTTAACTCCAAGAGGGAGTATTTATGCTCGATAGTGGGTTCATGCCTTCATTGACACCTGGGACAGTGACAGAAAGTTCTAAGGTTGTGATGTGCTGTTGCCACTAGGGATAAAACATTGATTCTATGTCTAAGGATGTAGTTGTCGATTACATTACACACCATACTTAATGCAATTGTCTGTTGCTTTGCAACTTAATACTGAATGGGGTTCGGATGATAACCTGAAGGTGGACTTTTTAGGCATAGATGCAGTTGGATGGCGGTCTATGTACTTTGTCGTAATGCCCGGATTAAATCTCACTATATTTATCATATCATGTACATGCATTGTTATGCCCTTCTCTATTTGTCAATTGCCCGACTGTAATTTGTTCACCCAACATGCTTTTATCTTATGGGAGAGACACCTCTAGTGAACTGTGGACCCCGGTCCTATTCTTTACATAGCATACAATCTACTGCAATTGTGTTTTACTATTTTCTTGCAAACAATCATCTTCCACTCGATACGTTTAATCCTTTGTTACAGCAAGCCGGTGAGATTGACAACCTCACTGTTTCGTTGGGGCAAAGTACTTTGGTTTTGTTGTGCAGATTCCACGTTGGCGCCGGAATCCCTGTTGTTGCGCCGCATCACATTTCGCCACCATCAACCTTCAACGTGCTTCTTGGCTCCTCCTGGTTCGATTAAACCTTGGTTTCTTTCTGAGGGAAAACTTGCTACTGTGCGCATCATACCTTCCTCTTGGGGTTCCCAACGAACGTGTGAGTTACACGCCATCAATTGACAACCTCACTGTTTCGTTGGGGCAAAGTACTTTGGTTGTGTTGTGCAGGTTCCACGTTGGCGCCGGAATCCCTGTTGTTGCGCCGCATCACATTTCGCCACCATCAACCTTCAACGTGCTTCTTGACTCCTACTGGTCCGATTAAACCTTGGTTTCTTACTGAGGGAAACTTGCCACTGTGCGCATCATACCTTCCTCTTGGGGTTCCCAACGGACGTGTACATCTACGCGCATCAAGCAAATTTCTGGCGCCGTTGCCGGGGAGATCAAGACACGCTGCAAGGGGAGTCTCCACTTCTCAATCTCTTTACTTTGTTTTTGTCTTGCTTTATTTTATTTACTACTTTGTTTGCTGCACCTAAACAAAACACAAAAAAATTAGTTGCTAGTTTTACTTTATTTACTGTCTTGCTCTCCATATCAAAAACACAAAAAAATTAGTTACTTGTCTTTACTTTGTTTGCCTAGTTTACTTTTTGCTTATTGCATCATGTTTCCTTTTAATTTTACCACAAAAGACATACCGGTAGGACGTGGGTCCATAGTTGGGAGAAATAATATAGAAGAATTTTTCAATCATGTTAGTATTACTGAAGATTTTGAAGATAGACACTTGGTAGAACTTGCACCTACCTATGAAATTGCTGCTGCTGCTTTAGTTCGCATGTTGGAAACTAAATTTGTTAATCTCAATCCTATAATCCAACACATGTTTCTTACACTTGGTGATATGGAAGAAGGGGAAAAGAAAGATTTTGTTTTAGAAACTCTTCTTAGAGAATTTGGTGGTCTAGCAAGAGAGGCTAGAAAGGTTTTTGCTAAATTTAATATGCTAGGTTCTCATACTAATTTTGTTGGTCTCCTTGAAAAAATGGACATGGATAGAATAAGGTACACTAACAATATTAATGATGGTGGGGAAATCAAAGCACCAATACCATGTAAACTCCTAGCTATGAATGATGCACTAGAAAATAACTATGCTTGGCTTGTTCCTGAAAATTTGTTCGATGAGAATAGCAAGCCCAAGACTAATGAAAAGGGAGACGCTAAAACTTATGTATCCAATATACTATGCTTGGTCGAGAAAACTCCCAACACCCCTGGTAATAATGTTGATGCTCTATCTCTTGATGTTACTTGATTTACACTTTCTGCGCCTAGCTGAAAGGCGTTAAAGAAAAGCGCTTATGGGAGACAACCCATGTTTTTACTACAGTACTTTGTTTTATATTTGAGTCTTGGAAGTTGTTTACTACTGTAGCAACCTCTCCTTATCATGTTTTTGTGCCAAGTAAAGTTTCTATGTTAAAGTTGATGTTATATTTGGGATGCGCAGAAACAGCATTGCTGTCTGTCACGAATCTGGGCACAAGTCTCTGTAGAAAATTCTAAAAAATCTGCCAATTTACGAGCGTGATCCTCAGATATGTACGCAACTTTAATTAGTTTTGAGTTTTTCCATTTGAGCAAGTCTGGTGCCATTTTAAAATTCGTCTTTACGGACTGTTCTGTTTTTGACAGATTCTGCCTTTTATTTCGCATTGCCTCTTTTGCTATGTTGGATGAATTTCTTTGATCCATTAATGTCCAGTAGATTTATGCAATGTCCAGAAGTGTAAAGAATGTTTGTGTCACCTCTGAATGTGTGAATTATTAATTATGCACTAACCCTCTAATGAGTTTGCTTGAAGTTTGGTGTGAAGGAAGTTTTCAAGGGTCAAGAGAGGAGTATGATATACTATGATCAAGAGGAGTGAAAGCTCTAAGCTTGGGGATGCCCCCGTGGTTCATCCCTGCATATTTTAAGAAGACTCAAGCGTCTAAGCTTGGGGATGCCCAAGGCATCCCCTTCTTCATCGACAACATCATCAGGTTCCTCCCCTGAAACTATATTTTTATTCAATCACATCTTGTGTTCTTTACTTGGAGCGTCGGTTTGTTTTTGTTTTTGTTTGAATAAAATGGATCCTAGCATTCACTTTGTGGGAGAGAGACACGCTCCGCTGTTGCATATGGACAAATATGTCCTTAGGCTTTACTCATAATATTCAAGGCGAAGTTTCTTCTTCGTTAAATTGTTATATGGTTGGAATTGGAAAATGCTACATGTAGTAATTCTAAAATGTCTTGGATAATGTGATACTTGGCAATTGTTGTGCTCATGTTTAAGCTCTTGCATCATATGCTTTTCACCCATTAATGAAGAAATACATAGAGCTTGCTAAAATTTGATTTGCATATTTGGTCTCTCTAAGGTCTAGATAATATCTAGTATTGAGTTTTGAACAACAAGGAAGACGGTGTAGAGTCTTATAATGTTTACAATATGTCTTTTATGTGAGTTTTGCTGCACCGGTTCATCCTTGAGTTTGCTTCAAATAACCTTGCTAGCCTAAACCTTGTATCGAGAGGGAATACTTCTCATGCATCCAAAATCCTTGAGCCAACCACTATGCCATTTGTGTCCACCATACCTACCTACTACATGGTATTTCTCCGCCATTCCAAAGTAAATTGCTTGAGTGCTACCTTTAAAATTCCATCATTCACCTTTGCAATATATAGCTCATGGGACAAAATAGCCTTAAAAACTATCGTAGTATTGAATATGTACTTATGCACTTTATCTCTTATTAAGTTGCTTGTTGTGCGATAACCATGCTTCTGGGGACGCCATCAACTCTTTGTTGAATATCATGTGAGTTGCTATGCATGTCCGTCTTGTCTGAAGTAAGAGGGATCTACCACCTTAATGGTTGGAGCATGCATATTGTTAGAGAAGAACATTGGGCCGCTAACTAAAGCCATGAATCATGGTTGAAGTTTCAGTTTTGGACATATATCCTCAATCTCATATGAGAATAATAATTGTTGCCACATGCTTATGCATTAAAGAGGAGTCCATTATCTGTTGTCCATGTTGTCCCGGTATGGATGTCTAAGTTGAGAATAATCAAAAGCGAGAAATCCAAATGCGAGCTTTCTCCTTAGACCTTTGTACAGGCGGCATGGAGGTACCCCTTTGTGACACTTGGTTGAAACATGGCATTGCGAAGATCCGGTAGTCCAAGCTAAGTAGGACAAGGTGCGGGCACTATTAGTATACTATGCATGAGGCTTGCAACTTGTAAGATATAATTTACATAACTCATATACTTTATTACTACCGTTGACAAAATTGTTTCATGTTTTCAAAATAAAAGCTCTAGCACAAATACAGCAATCGATGCTTTCCTCTTTGAAGGACCTTTCTTTTACCTTTATTGTTGAGTCAGTTTACCTATCTCCTTCCACCTTAAGAAGCAAACACTTGTGTGAACTGTGCATTGATTCCTACATACTTGCATATTGCACTTGTTATATTACTTTATGTTGACAATATCCATGAGATATACATGTTATAAGTTGAAAGCAACCGCTGAAACTTAATCTTCCTTTGTGTTGTTTCAACACCTTTACTTTGATTTATTGCTTTATGAGTTAACTCTTATGCAAGACTTATTTATGCTTGTCTTGAAGTACTATTCATGAAAAGTCTTTGCTTTATGATTCAGTTGTTTACTCATGTCATTACCATTGTTTTGATCGCTGCATTCATTACATATGTTTACAAATAGTATGATCAAGATTATGATGGCATGTCACTTCAGAAATTATCTTTGTTATCGTTTTACCTGCTCGGGACGAGCAGAACTAAGCTTGGGGATGCTGATACGTCTCCAACGTATCGATAATTTCTTATGTTCCATGCTACTTTATTGATGATTGATACGTCTCCAACGTATCGATAATTTCTTATGTTCCATGCTACTTTATTGATGATACCTACATGTTTTATGCACATTATATGTCGTATTTACACATTTTCTGGAACTAACCTATTAACAAGATGCCGAAGAGCCAGTTGCTGTTTTCTGTTTTTGGTTTCAGAAATCCTAGTAAGGAAATATTCTCGGAATTGGACGAAATCACCGCCCAGGGTCCTATTTTTGCACGAAGCTTCCAGAAGACCGGAGGGGAGTCGAAGTGGGGCCACGAGGGGCCGACACCATAGGGCGGCGCGGCCCAGGCCTTGGCCGCGCCGACCTGTGGTGTGGGGCCCTCGTGTGGCCCCCCACGTTGCCCTTTCGCCTACTTAAAGCCTCCGTCGCGAAAACCCCAGTACCGGGAGCCACGATACGGAAAACCTTCCAGAGACGCCGCCGCCGCGAATCCCATCTCGGGGGATTCAGGAGATCGCCTCCGGCACCCTGCCGGAGAGGGGATTCATCTCCCGGAGGACTCTACACCGCCATGGTCGCCTCCGGAGTGATGAGTGAGTAGTTCACCCCTGGACTATGGGTCCATAGCAGTAGCTAGATGGTCGTCTTCTCCTTATGTGCTTCATTGTTGGATCTTGTGAGCTGCCTAACATGATCAAGATCATCTATCTGTAATACTATATGTTGTGTTTGTCGGGATCCGATGGATAGAGAATACTATGTTATGGTGATTATCAATCTATTGTTTATGTGTTGTTTATGATCTTGCATGCTCTCCGTTATTAGTAGAGGCTCTGGCCAAGTTTTTACTCTTAACTCCAAGAGGGAGTATTTATGCTCGATAGTGGGTTCATGCCTTCATTGACACCTGGGACAGTGACAGAAAGTTCTAAGGTTGTGATGTTGCCACTAGGGATAAAACATTGATTCTATGTCTAAGGATGTAGTTGTCAATTACATTACGCACCATACTTAATGCAATTGTCTGTTGCTTTGCAACTTAATACTGAATGGGGTTCGGATGATAACCTGAAGGTGGACTTTTTAGGCATAGATGCAGTTGGATGGCGGTCTATGTACTTTGTCGTAATGCCCGGATTAAATCTCACTATATTTATCATATCATGTACATGCATTGTTATGCCCTTCTCTATTTGTCAATTGCCCGACTGTAATTTGTTCACCCAACATGCTTTTATTCTATGGAGAGACACCTCTAGTGAACTGTGGACCCCGGTCCTATTCTTTACATCGCATACAATCTACTGCAATACTTGTTTTACTGTTTTCTTAGAAACAATCATCTTCCACACAATACGGTTAATCCTTTGTTACAGCAAGCCGGTGAGATTGACAACCTCACTGTTTCGTTGGGACAAAGTACTTGGGTTGTGTTGTGCAGGTTCCACGTTGGCGCCGGAATCCCTGTTGTTGCGCCGCATCATATTTCGCCACCATCAACCTTCAACGTGCTTCTTGGCTCCTCCTGGTTCGATTAAACCTTGGTTTCTTTCTGAGGGAAAACTTGCACTGTGCGCATCATACCTTCCTCTTGGGGTTCCCAACGAACGTGTGAGTTACACGCCATCAAGCTCTTTTTCTGGCGCCGTTGCCGGGGAGATCAAGACACGCTGCAAGGGGAGTCTCCACTTCTCAATCTCTTTACTTTGTTTTTGTCTTGCTTTATTTTATTTACTACTTTGTTTGCTGCACCTAAACAAAACACACAAAAATTAGTTGCTAGTTTTACTTTATTTACTGTCTTGCTCTCTATATCAAAAACACAAAAAAATTAGTTACTTGCATTTACTTTATCTAGTTTGTTTTATTTACCGTTGCTAAAATGAATACCCCTGAAAATACTAAGTTGTGTGACTTCACAAATGCAAATAATAATGATTTCCTATGCACACCTATTGCTCCACCTGCTACTACAGCAGAATTTTTTGAAATTAAACCTGCTTTACTGAACCTGGTTATGAGAGATCAATTTTCTGGTGTTAGTTCTGATGATGCTGCTGCCCATCTCAATAATTTTGTTGAACTTTGTGAAATGCAAAAGTATAAGGATGTAGATGGTGATATTATTAAATTGAAAGTGTTTCCTTTCTCATTAAGAGGAAGAGCTAAAGATTGGTTGCTATCTTTGCCTAAGAATAGTATTGATTCATGGACTAAATGTAAGGATGCTTTTATTGGTAGATATTATCCTCCCGCTAAAATTATATCTTTGAGAAGTAGCATAATGAATTTTAAGCAATTAGATACTGAACATGTTGCTCAAGCATGGGAGAGAATGAAAACTTTGGTAAAGAATTTCCCAACCCATGGACTGACTACTTGGATGATCATCCAAACCTTCTATGCAGGACTAAATTTTTCTTCGCGGAATTTATTGGATTCAGCTGCTGGAGGTACCTTTATGTCCATCACTTTGGGGGCGGCTACAAAACTTCTTGATGATATGATGATAAATTACTCTGAATGGCACACGGAAAGAGCTCCACAAGGTAAGAAGGTAAATTCTGTTGAAGAAACCTCTTCCTTGAGTGATAAGATTGATGTGATTATGTCTATGCTTGTGAATGGTAGATCTAATGTTGATCCAAATAATGTTCCTTTAGCTTCATTGGTTTCTCAAGAAGAAAATGTTGATGTGAATTTCATTAAAAATAATAATTTCAACAACAATGCTTATAGGAACAACTCTGGTAATAACTATAGGCCATATCCTTCTGCTAATGGTAATGGTTATGGTAATTCTTATGGGAATTCTTACAACAATAATAGGAGTGTACCCTCTGGTCTTGAATCTATGCTTAAAGAATTTATTAGTACACAAACTGCTTTTAACAAATCTGTTGAGGAAAAGCTTGATAAAATTGATATTATTGCTTCTAGAGTTGATAGACTTGCCTCTGATGTAAATCTTTTAAAATTGAAAGTTATGCCTAATAATGATATTGATAATAAGATTACTACTACAGCAAATGCCATCCAAGTTAGAATTAATGAGAATATAAGATTAATGGCTGAACTGCGTGCTAGGTGGGATAGAGAAGAAAATGAAAAACTAGCTAAAGAGAATAATGTAGCTAAAGTTTGGACTATTACCACCACTAGTAATGCTAATTCTTCACATGTTGCTGCACCTCCTACTATCAATGGTAAAATAATTGGTGTTGGCAATGTTTCTACTTCTAGTGCAAAGCGTACAAAACTGCCTGAAATTGCTAAAACTGCTGAAACTGCTTGTGATAAAACTGCTGAAATTTTTTCCAACCTTGGGAACAATGATCCCATTGCTGTAGCTCATAATGATTTAGATTTTGATGATTGCCACATCTCTGAAGTTATAAAGTTCTTACAAAAACTTGCTAAAAGTCCTAATGCTAGTGCTATAAATTTAGCCTTTACAAAACATATTACAAATGCTCTCATAAAAGCTAGAGAAGAGAAACTAAAACTTGAAACTTCTATTCCTAGAAAGTTAGAAGATGGTTGGGAGCCCATCATTAAAATGAAATTCAATGACTTTGAATGTAATGCTTTATGTGATCTTGGTGCAAGTATTTCTGTTATGCCTAAAAAGATTTATGATATGCTTGACTTGCCACCATTAAAGAATTGTTATTTGGATGTTAATCTTGCCGATAATGTTAAAAAGAAACCTTTGGGGAGGATTGATAATGTGCGCATTACGGTTAACAATAACCTTGTCCCCGTTGATTTTGTTGTCTTGGATATCGAATGCAATGCATCTTGTCCCATTGTGTTGGGAAGACCTTTTCTTCGAACCGTTGGTGCTGTTATTGATATGAGGGAAGGTAATATTAAATATCAATTTCCTCTCAAGAAAGGTATGGAACACTTCCCTAGAAAGAGAATGAAGTTGCCTTTTGATTCTATTATTAGAACAAGTTATGATGTTGATGCTTCATCTCTCGATGTTACTTGATTTGCACTTTCTGCGCCTAGCTGAAAGGCGTTAAAGAAAAGCGCTTATGGGAGACAACCCATGTTTTTACTACAGTACTTTATTTTATATTTGAGTCTTGGAAGTTTTTTACTACTGTAGCAACCTCTCCTTATCATGTTTTTGTGCCAAGTAAAGTTTCTATGTCAAAGTTGATGTTATATTTGGGATCGCTGCGCAGAAACAGCATTGCTGTCTGTCACGAATCTGGGCACAAGTCTCTGTAGAAAATTCGAAAAAATCTGCCAATTTACGAGCGTGATCCTCAGATATGTACGCAACTTTCATTAGTTTTGAGTTTTTCCATTTGAGCAAGTCTGGTGCCATTTTAAAATTCGTCTTTACGGACTGTTCTGTTTTTGACAGATTCTGCCTTTTATTTCGCATTGCCTCTTTTGCTATGTTGGATTTATTTCTTTGATCCATTAATGTCCAGTAGCTTTATGCAATGTCCAGAAGTGAAAATAATGATTGTGTCACCTCTGAATGTGTGAATTATTAATTGTGCACTAACCCTCTAATGAGTTTGCTTGAAGTTTGGTGTGAAGGAAGTTTTCAAGGGTCAAGAGAGGAGTATGATATACTATGATCAAGAGGAGTGAAAGCTCTAAGCTTGGGGATGCCCCCGTGGTTCACCCCTGCATATTCTAAGAAGACTCAAGCGTCTAAGCTTGGGGATGCCCAAGGCATCCCCTTCTTCATCGACAACATCATCAGGTTCCTCCCCTGAAACTATATTTTTATTCAATCACATCTTGTGTTCTTTACTTGGAGCGTCGGTTTGTTTTTGTTTTTGTTTTTGTTTGAATAAAATGGATCCTAGCATTCACTTTGTGGGAGAGAGACACGCTCCGCTGTTGCATATGGACAAATATGTCCTTAGGCTTTACTCATAATGTTCAAGGCGAAGTTTCTTCTTCGTTAAATTGTTATATGGTTGGAATTGGAAAATGCTACATGTAGTAATTCTAAAATGTCTTGGATAATGTGATACTTGGCAATTGTTGTGCTCATGTTTAAGCTCTTGCATCATATACTTTGCACCCATTAATGAAGAAATACATAGAGCTTGCTAAAATTTGATTTGCATATTTGGTCTCTCTAAGGTCTAGATAATATCTAGTATTGAGTTTTGAACAACAAGGAAGACGGTGTAGAGTCTTATAATGTTTACAATATGTCTTTTATGTGAGTTTTGCTGCACCGGTTCATCCTTGAGTTTGCTTCAAATAACCTTGCTAGCCTAAACCTTGTATCGAGAGGGAATACTTCTCATGCATCCAAAATCCTTGAGCCAACTACTATGCCATTTGTGTCCACCATACCTACCTACTACATGGTATTTCTCCGCCATTCCAAAGTAAATTGCTTGAGTGCTACCTTTAAAATTCCATCATTCACCTTTGCAATATATAGCTCATGGGACAAAATAGCCTTAAAAACTATCGTAGTATTGAATATGTACTTATGCACTTTATCTTTTATTAAGTTGCTTGTTGTGCGATAACCATGCTTCTGGGGAACGCCATCAACTATTGTTGAATATCATGTGAGTTGCTATGCATGTCCGTCTTGTCTGAAGGATCTATCACCTTAATGATTGGAGCATGCAAATTGTTAGAGAAGAACATTGGGCCGCTAACTAAAGCCATGAATCATGGTTGAAGTTTCAGTTTTGGACATATATCCTCAATCTCATATGAGAATAATAATTGTTGCTACATGCTTATGCATTTAAGAGGAGTCCATTATCTGTTGTCCATGTTGTCCCGGTATGGATGTCTAAGTTGAGAATAATCAAAAGCGAGAAATCCAAAATGCGAGCTTTCTCCTTAGACCTTTGTACAGGCGGCATGGAGGTACCCCTTTGTGACACTTGGTTGAAACATGGCATGCAAAGATCCGGTAGTCCAAGCTAAGTAGGACGAGGTGCGGGCACTATTAGTATACTATGCATGAGGCTTGCAACTTGTAAGATATAATTTACATAACTCATATGCTTTATTACTACCGTTGACAAAATTGTTTCATGTTTTCAAAATAAAAGCTCTAGCACAAATACAGCAATCGATGCTTTCCTCTTTGAAGGACCTTTCTTTTACTTTTATTGTTGAGTCAGTTTACCTATCTCCCTCCACCTTAAGAAGCAAACACTTGTGTGAACTGTGCATTGATTCCTACATACTTGCATATTGCACTTGTTATATTACTTTATGTTGACAATATCCATGAGATATACATGTTATAAGTTGAAAGCAACCGCTGAAACTTAATCTTCCTTTGTGTTGCTTCAACACCTTTACTTTGATTTATTGCTTTATGAGTTAACTCTTATGCAAGACTTATTGATGCTTGTCTTGAAGTACTATTCATGAAAAGTCTTTGCTTTATGATTCACTTGTTTACTCATGTCATTACCATTGTTTTGATCGCTGCATTCATTACATATGTTTACAAATAGTATGATCAAGATTATGATGGCATGTCACTTCAGAAATTATCTTTGTTATCGTTTTACCTGCTCGGGACGAGCAGAACTAAGCTTGGGGATGCTGATACGTCTCCAACGTATCGATAATTTCTTATGTTCCATGCTACTTTATTGATGATACCTACATGTTTTATGCACATTATATGTCGTATTTACGCATTTTCTGGAACTAACCTATTAACAAGATGCCGAAGAGCCAGTTGTTGTTTTTTTTGGTTTCAGAAATCCTAGTAAGGAAATATTCTCGGAATTGGACGAAATCACCGCCTAGGGTCCTATTTTTGCACGAAGCTTCCAGAAGACCGAGGGGAGTCGAAGTGGGGCCACGAGGGGCCGACACCATAGGCGCGGCCGGCCTTGGCCGCCGTGGTGTGGGGCCCCACATTGCCCTTTCGCCTACTTAAAGCCTCCGTCGCAAAACCCCGCCGGGAGCCACGATACGGAAAACCTTCCAGAGACGCCGCCGCGAATCCCATCTCGGGGATTCAGGAGATCGCCTCCGGCACCCTGCCGGAGAGGGGATTCATCTCCGGAGGACTCTACACCACCATGGTCGCCTCCGGAGTGATGAGTGAGTAGTTCACCCCTGGACTATGGGTCCATAGCAGTAGCTAGATGGTCGTCTTCTCCTTATGTGCTTCATTGTTGGATCTTGTGAGCTGCCTAACATGATCAAGATCATCTATCTGTAATACTATATGTTGTGTTTGTCGGGATCCGATGGATAGAGAATACTATGTTATGGTGATTATCAATCTATTGTTTATGTGTTGTTTATGATCTTGCATGCTCTCCGTTATTAGTAGAGGCTCTGGCCAAGTTTTTACTCTTAACTCCAAGAGGGAGTATTTATGCTCGATAGTGGGTTCATGCCTTCATTGACACCTGGGACAGTGACAGAAAGTTCTAAGGTTGTGATGTGCTGTTGCCACTAGGGATAAAACATTGATTCTATGTCTAAGGATGTAGTTGTCGATTACATTACGCACCATACTTAATGCAATTGTCTGTTGCTTTGCAACTTAATACTGAATGGGGTTCGGATGATAACCTGAAGGTGGACTTTTTAGGCATAGATGCAGTTGGATGGCGGTCTATGTACTTTGTCGTAATGCCCGGATTAAATCTCACTATATTTATCATATCATGTACATGCATTGTTATGCCCTTCTCTATTTGTCAATTGCCCGACTGTAATTTGTTCACCCAACATGCTTTTATCTTATGGGAGAGACACCTCTAGTGAACTGTGGACCCCGGTCCTATTCTTTACATCGCATACAATCTACTGCAATACTTGTTTTACTGTTTTCTTGCAAACAATCATCTTCCACACAATACGGTTAATCCTTTGTTACAGCAAGCCGGTGAGATTGACAACCTCACTGTTTCGTTGGGACAAAGTACTTGGGTTGTGTTGTGCAGGTTCCACGTTGGCGCCGGAATCCCTGTTGTTGCGCCGCATCACATTTCGCCACCATCAACCTTCAACGTGCTTCTTGGCTCCTCCTGGTTCGATTAAACCTTGGTTTCTTTCTGAGGGAAAACTTGCTACTGTGCGCATCATACCTTCCTCTTGGGGTTCCCAACGAACGTGTGAGTTACACGCCATCAATGATACCTACATGTTTTATGCACATTATATGTCGTATTTACGCATTTTCTGGAACTAACCTATTAACAAGATGCCGAAGAGCCAGTTGTTGTTTTCTGCTGTTTTTGGTTTCAGAAATCCTAGTAACGAAATATTCTCGGAATTGGACGAAATCAACGCCCAGGGTCCTATTTTTGCACGAAGCTTCCAGAAGACCGAAGGGAGTCGAAGTGGGGCCACGAGGTGGCGACACCACAGGGCGGCGCGGCCCAGGCCCTGGCCGCGCCGACCTATGGTGTGGGCCCCTCGTGCCGCCTCTTGACCTGCCCTTCCGCCTACAAATAGCCTCCGTCGCGAAACCCCCAGTACCGAGAGCCACGACACGGAAAACCTTCCAGAGACGCCGCCGCCGCGAATCCCATCTCGGGGGATTCAGGAGATCGCCTCCGGCACCCTGCCGGAGAGGGGATTCATCTCCCGGAGGACTCTACACCGCCATGGTCGCCTCCGGAGTGATGAGTGAGTAGTTCACCCCTGGACTATGGGTCCATAGCAGTAGCTAGATGGTCGTCTTCTCCTAATTGTGCTTCATTGTTGGATCTTGTGAGCTGCCTAACATGATCAAGATCATCTATCTGTAATACTATATGTTGTGTTTGTCGGGATCCGATGAATAGAGAATGCTATGTTATGGTGATTATCAATCTATTGTTTATGTGTTGTTTATGATCTTGCATGCTCTCCGTTATTAGTAGAGGCTCTGGCCAAGTTTTTGCTCTTAACTCCAAGAGGGAGTATTTATGCTCGATAGTGGGTTCATGCCTTCATTGACACCTGGGATCGTGACAGTAGGTTCTAAGGTTGTGTTGTGCTGTTGCCACTAGGGATAAAACATTGATGCTATGTCTAAGGATGTAGTTGTTGATTACATTACGCACCATACTTAATGCAATTGTCTGTTGCTTTGCAACTTAATACTGAATGGGGTTCGGATGATAACCTGAAGGTGGACTTTTTAGGCATAGATGCAGTTGGATGGCGGTCTATGTACTTTGTCGTAATGCCCAATTAAATCTCACTATATTTATCATATCATGTATATGCATTGTTATGCCCTTCTCTATTTGTCAATTGCCCGACTGTAATTTGTTCACCCAACATGCTTTTATCTTATGGGAGAGACACCTCTAGTGAACTGTGGACCCCGGTCCTATTCTTTACATCGCATACAATCTACTGCAATACTTGTTTTACTGTTTTCTTGCAAACAATCATCTTCCAAACAATACGGTTAATCCTTTGTTACAGCAAGCCGGTGAGATTGACAACCTCACTGTTTCGTTGGGGCAAAGTACTTTGGTTGTGTTGTGCAGGTTCCACGTTGGCGCCGGAATCCCTGTTGTTGCGCCGCATCACATTTCGCCACCATCAACCTTCAACGTGCTTCTTGACTCCTACTGGTCCGATTAAACCTTGGTTTCTTACTGAGGGAAACTTGCCACTGTGCGCATCATACCTTCCTCTTGGGGTTCCCAACGGACGTGTACATCTACGCGCATCAGGAAGTAAACCCCAAATTTATTTATTCGACACAAGGGGAGACAAAGAATACTTATAAGCCTTAACAACAGAGTTGTCAATTCAGCTGATGTCTACGGGTGCTTCTATTCTTGTAGACAGTGTTGGGCCTCCAAGAGCAGAGGTTTGTAGAACAGCAGCAAGTTTCCCTTAAGTGGATCACCCAAGGTTTATCGAACTCAGGGAGGAAGAGGTCAAAGATATCCCTCTCAAGCAACCCTGTAATCACAAAGCAAGAAGTCTCTTGTGTCCCCAACACACCAAATACACTTGTCAGGTGTATAGGTGCACTAGTTCGGCGAAGAGATAGTGAAATACAAGTAATATGGATGTATATGAGTGGTAATAGCAATCTGAATAAAATATGGCAGCGAGTAAACATGCAACAGAACAGTAAATAAACGGTGTTTTCAGTATTGGAAACAAGGCCTAGGGATCATACTTTCACTAGTGGACACTCTCAACATTGATCGCATAATAAATACTTCTTCTCATATGTGCTACATACACTCTTGTTTGATAATGAACATCATTCGTTGCGTAGGATTACACGAACCCTCAATGCCGGAGTTAACAAGCTCCACAACATTCGATATTCATGTTTAAGTAACCTTAGAGCATAATAGATCATTGCAAAATAAACCAAGAACTAACATAGCGCACGCACTGTCCACATTACACTATGAAGGAGGAATAGATCACATCAATACTATCATAATGACAATTAACTCCACGATCTACAAGAGATCATGATCATAGCCTACGACAAGAACCACACGGTGCACGCACTAATCACCTTTACACCATGCAGGAGGAATAGACTACTTTAATAACATCACATGAGTAGCACACAACTAGTAGCGATACAAAGCTCATCATATGGATCTCAATCATGTAAAGCAGCTCATGAGATCATTGTATTGGAGTACAGAGAGAGAGATTAACCACATAGCTACGGTAGAGCCCTCAGCCCCGGGGGTGAATTACTCCCTCCTCATCATGGGGACAGCGATGGCGGTGAAGATGGCGGTGAAGACGGCGGTGGAGATGAGAGACTTCCGTCCCCGAATTGGAGTTTCGATGTGGCGGCGCCCCTGGATGTTTTCTGGAGTTTCGTGAATCGGTGTCGAAGTTTTAGGTCACGACGGCTTAAATAGGCGAAGAGTCGGAGTCGGAAGAGTCCCGAGGGGCCCACCTCACAGGGTGGGGTGACCACCCTCCAGGCCGCGCCGGCCTATGGGGAGGAGGCCCTGGGCCTCCCCTGGCTTGCCCTTCTGGCTCCGTGAGTCTTCCGACGAAATAGAATTTCTGTAATTTTTCTGGATTTTTCCGAGCACTTTGGTTTTTGGGCCTTTTCTGCAATAAACAGACATAATAAACAGAAACTGGCACTGTGGCATCTTGTTAATAGGTTAGTTCCGGAAAACGCATAATAATGACATATAATGTGTATAAAACATGTAGGTATCATCAATAAAGTAGCATGGAACATAAGAAATTATAGATACGTTTGGGACGTATCAAGCATCCCCAAGCTTAGTTCCTACTCGCCCTCGAGTAGGTAAACGATAACAATGATAATTTCTTAAGTGACATGCCATCATAACCTTGATCATACTATTGTAAAGCACATGAGATGAATGCAGAGATTCGAAGCAATGATGAAGATAATGAGTAAACAAATGAATCATATAACAAAGACTTTTCATGAATAATACTTTCAAGACAAGCATCAATAAGTCTTGCATAAGAGTTAACTCATAAGCAATAAATTCTTAGTAGAAAGCTTTGAAACAACACAAAGGAAGATATAAGTTTCAGCGGTTGCTTTCAACTTTAACATGTATATCTCGTGGATAATTGTCAACACAAAGTAATATAACAAGTGCAATAGGTAAACATGTAAGAATCAATGCACACAGTTCACACAAGTGTTTGCTTCTAAGATAGAAAGAATAGGTAAACTGACTCAACAATAAAGTAAAAGAATGGTCCTTCAAAGAGGAAAGCATCGATTGCTATATTTGTGCTAGAGCTTTGATTTTGAAAACATATAGAGAGCATAAAAGTAAAGTTTTGAGAGGTGTTTGTTGTTGTCAACGAATGGTAGCGGGTACTCTAACCCCCTTGCCAGACAAACCTTCAAAGAGCGGCTCCCATTTTATTTTATTTTTGGGTGGCACTCCTTCCAACCTTTCTTTCACAAACCATGGCTAACCGAATCCTCGGGTGCCTGCCAACAATCTCATACCATGAAGGAGTGCCTTTTTATTTTAGTTTTATTATGATGACACTCCTCCCCACCTTTGCTTTCTCAAGCCATGGCTAACCGAATCCTTCGGGTGCCGTCCAACAATCACATACCATGGAGGAGTGTCTATTTTTTGTTAATTAATTTGGGACTGGGAATCCCATTGCCAGCTCTTTTTGCAAAATTATTAGATAAGCGGATGAAGCCACTAGTCCATTGGTGAAAGTTGCCTAACAAGATTGAAAGATAAACACCACATACTTCCTCATGAGCTATAAAACATTGACACAAATCAGAGGTGATAACTTTTGAAATGTTTAAAGGTAGCACTCAAGCAATTTACTTTGGAATGGCGGAGAAATACCATGTAGTAGGTAGGTATGGTGGACACAAATGGCATGAATATTGGCTCAAGTATTTGGATGCATGAGAAGTATTCCCTCTCGATACAAGGTTTAGGCTAGCAAGGTTATTTGAAGCAAACTCAAGTATGAAATGGTGCAGCAAGACTCACATATAAACATATTGTAAGCATTATAAGACTTTACATCGTCTCCTTGTTGTTCAAACACCTCAACCAGAAAATATCTAGACTTAGAGAGACCAATCATGCAAACCAAATTTTAACAAGCTCTATGTAATTATTCATTAATGGGTACAAGGTACATGATGCAAGAGCTTAAACAAGATCTATATGAGCACAACAATTGCCAAGTTTCACATTATTCAAGACATTATACCAATTACTACATGTAGCATTTCCCGTTTCCAACCATATAACAATTAACGAAGCAGTTTCAACCTTCGCCATGAAAATTAAAAGCTAAGAACACATGTGTTCATACGAACCAGCGGAGCGTGTCTCTCTCCCAAACAATCATTTATTCAAACAAAAACAAAAACAAAAGCATACAGACGCTCCAAGTAAAGTATATAAGATGTGACCGAATAAAAATATAGTTTCAAGAGAAGGAACCTGATACTTTGTCGATGAAGAAGGGGATGCCTTGGGCATCCCCAAGCTTAGATGCTTGAGTCTTCTTGAAATATGCAGGGATGAACCACCGGGGCATCCCCAAGCTTAGACTTTTCATTCTTCTTGATCGTAGTATATCATCCTCCTCTCTTGACCCTTGAAAACTTCCTTCACACCAAACTTCAAGCAAACTCATTAGAGGGTTAGTGCATAATCAAAAATTCACATGTTCAGAGGTGACACAAACATTCTTTTCACTTCTGGACATTGCATAAAGCTACTGGACATTAATGGATCAAAGAAATGAATCCAACATAGCAAAAGAGGCAATGCGAAATAAAAGGCAGAATCTGTCAAAAACAGAACAGTCCGTAAAGACGAATTTAAATCTGGCACCAGACTTGCTCAAATGGAAAAACTCAAAACTAATGAAAGTTGCGTACATATCTGAGGATCACGCTCGTAAATTGGCAGATTTTTTAGAATTTTCTACAGAGGCCTGTGCCCAGATTCGTGACAGACAGCAATGCTGTTTCTGCGCAGCGATCCCAAATATAACATCAACTTTAGCATAGAAACTTTACTTGGCACAAAAACATGATAAGGAGAGGTTGCTACAGTAGTAAACAACTTCCAAGACACAAATATAAAACAAAGTACTGTAGCAAAATAACACATGGGTTATCTCCCAAGAAGTTCTTTCTTTATAGCCATTAAGATGGGCTCAGCAATTTTGGTGATGCACCCGCAAGAAATAGTATTTGAAGCAAAAGAGAGCTTCAAGAGGCAATTCAAAACACATTTAAGCCTAACATGCTTCCTATGCAGAAGAATCTTATACACATATGAATTCATGAAGAGCAAAGTAACAAGCATAAGAGGATAAAACACGAGTAACTTAAAGATTCTCAACATAAAGAGGGGAAACTTAATATTATTAAGATGCATGTAACCATATTTCCCTCTCTCATAATAACTTTCAGTAGCATCATTGATGAAATCCACAATATACCCGTCACTTAAAACATTCTTATCATGGTTCATATGCATAGAAGTATCATTAATTTTGGCATAAGAAGAGTTATTCTCATTAATAGTAATTGGAGCAAGATTATTATCAAGAATTTGAACATGGTAAACAAGTTGCATATTAAAAGAATTGTTTTTGGTAATCCAATCATGACTATGACAAGTTTCATAAGGATAGTTATAACCTATATCATAGCATTCTTTATAATAATCATCAAAGATCGGAGGCACAGTGTCATCATAAGAAATAGAATAGTTATCTTTCACAGTCGGTTTATCTATGACCATACCATCATTGTTATTAGAAGGAGATGTATCAAGAACATAATGACCAGTAGCAAAAGGATTTTCAAACACCTCTTCCCCAAGCTTAGAGCTTTCTATATCATTATGGGAGGAAGCATGGATAGCACTGACACTATGGCAATTATTATCATTTTCAGAATTAGTTTCCCAGAGATTTGTAATATCAAAAGTAGTATGCTCATTCAAATCATGATCGCTAATGTATGTAAAGGGCATAGGAAGATCATCATATTCAGATTCATTATCACAATAATCATTAGGAGCAACATACTTACGGTTACCTAGCGTTATCTCATTCACGCGGGGATACGCCGTTACCTCTTTCTTTTTATTCTCCTTCTTCTTCTTCTTCTTCTTCTTCTTCTTCTTCTTCGTTCTTCTTCTTCTTCTTCTCTTCTTCCCTCTCCTCGCTTCCTTCTTTAGGAGGAAGAGGCTTGAAGGGTGGCTTGTCCGCATAACCTGATTTACTTTTAGAAACAATAGAAGAAACTTGGGAGGATCCCTCCTTTTCATTAATTAATTGAAAACACACAGCGGTCCTATCATATTTTGGCAAGGTGTCATCTTCTAAAATATTTTGTATGTAAGTATTTGTATGGCTATTATCAATGCAATAAGAAAGACAACCATGCAGGACATCATCAATATCAAGATCGTTAATATTTAACAAAGAAATTTTTCTTGATAACTCTTCACACTTCAAAAATAAGGTAAGTTCATCATGCTGATTAGGAATAATTTCATCATCACAATACAAATTTGCAGCACTCATGGGGTTTGAATTATCATTGGAGGAACATTGAAAATTAAAATGACCAACTCTATGGCAAAGTTCACAAATAAAAGGATAGAGGGCACACACTTTTTCTCCAAGATCATCTAGAGCTCTAGACCACTTTCTAGTTTTTTCATTTCTGTGATGGATACAATATTCATCTTCTATTTGATTAATTCCACAAGGTCTATGTATTCCACAAAAATTAACATGCTTATAGGAAATAGCATTCTTAGGAGTTTGAGCATGCTTATTGCAATCATTAACAACAATGTCATTCTTCATGCAAGCCTCTTTAAAAGGTTCATGATACTTATCAAAATTCTTTTTAGGCAATTCTAAATGAGAAGCAAAGGCTTTATAAAGATTTGCAGCAACTTGAGAGTCAAGACCATAAGTAGCACTCATATTTCGAAATTTATCAGTATTCATAAAAGTTTCAATGCATTCATAATCATAGTTTATACCTGACTCTTTACCTTTGTCGTTCTCCCAATCTTCAGCGTTCTCCTTAATCCGATCAAGAAGGTCCCTTTTAAACTCTTCTTTATTGCTCGTGAATGATCCAGAACAAGTAGTATCCAGCAAGGTCTTATCTTGAAAAGAAAGTCTTGCATAGAAATTATCAATGATGATATTACCTGGAAGCTCATGATTGGGGCATTTGAGCATTAAAGTCTTCAATCTCTCCCATGCTTGGGCAATACTCTCTCCATCATGAGGCCAAAAATTATATATATGGTTTCGATCTTTGTGAATTTCACTTGGAGGATAGAACTTGGAATAAAATAGAGGCACAATATCCTTCCAATCAAGAGAGCGCCCGTCCTTCAATAGTTTATACCAATGCGCCGCTTCACCAGATAGCGACATAACAAATAATTTCTTTCTAACTTCATCCATTGAAATACCTGCACACTTGAATAACCCGCATAATTCATGCAAAAACAGTAAATGATTCCTAGGATTGACAGTTCCATCCCCTTCATAGCGGTTATCCATAACACGTTCAATAATTTTCATAGGTATTTTATACGGAATACTTTCAGCAGGTGGATTTAAAATATCAGAAGCATCATTAAAGTTATCGCATATGGGAGATAAAGCATTATCAGAACAAAATATTTCTTCCAAAGCGGAGGAGCTAAAAAGATTATTTTTATGTAAACCAGCTTCCCCAAGCTTAGACTTCTTCATAGCATTAGCAGTAATTGCATTCATACTAATAACATTGCTACTATCATGTAAATAAGGTTCCATAGGTTTTTTAATTTTTGTATCAAACCATCCATGTCTTAAATCAGGAAATAGAATAAGAAGCTCTTTGTTGTCCATTATGCCTAACTAGTGTAAACAAGAAACCAAATGTCGCAATTGCAGAGTCTAAAGGAAATAGCTTCGAGCACACACACAATGGCGCCAGAAAAGTACTGTTACCTGGAACCGGAGTATTAGTGCCTTTTACCTTTCCTCCCCGGCAACGGCGCCAGAAAAGTGCTTGATGTCTACGGGTGCTTCTATTCTTGTAGACAGTGTTGGGCCTCCAAGAGCAGAGGTTTGTAGAACAGCAGCAAGTTTCCCTTAAGTGGATCACCCAAGGTTTATCGAACTCAGGGAGGAAGAGGTCAAAGATATCCCTCTCAAGCAACCCTGTAATCACAAAGCAAGAAGTCTCTTGTGTCCCCAACACACCAAATACACTTGTCAGGTGTATAGGTGCACTAGTTCGGCGAAGAGATAGTGAAATACAAGTAATATGGATGTATATGAGTGGTAATAGCAATCTGAATAAAATATGGCAGCGAGTAAACATGCAACAGAACAGTAAATAAACGGTGTTTTTAGTATTGGAAACAAGGCCTAGGGATCATACTTTCACTAGTGGACACTCTCAACATTGATCGCATAATAAATACTTCTTCTCATATGTGCTACATACACTCTTGTTTGATAATGAACATCATTCGTTGCGTAGGATTACACGAACCCTCAATGCCGGAGTTAACAAGCTCCACAACATTCGATATTCATGTTTAAGTAACCTTAGAGCATAATAGATCATTGCAAAATAAACCAAGAACTAACATAGCGCACGCACTGTCCACATTACACTATGAAGGAGGAATAGATCACATCAATACTATCATAATGACAATTAACTCCACGATCTACAAGAGATCATGATCATAGCCTACGACAAGAACCACACGGTGCACGCACTAATCACCTTTACACCATGCAGGAGGAATAGACTACTTTAATAACATCACATGAGTAGCACACAACTAGTAGCGATACAAAGCTCATCATATGGATCTCAATCATGTAAAGCAGCTCATGAGATCATTGTATTGGAGTACAGAGAGAGAGATTAACCACATAGCTACGGTAGAGCCCTCAGCCCCAGGGGTGAATTACTCCCTCCTCATCATGGGGACAGCGATGGCGGTGAAGATGGCGGTGAAGACGGCGGTGGAGATGCCGGAACAGAGACTTCTGTCCCCCGAATTGGAGTTTCGCGATGTGGCGGCGCCCCTGGATGTTTTCTGGAGTTTCGTGAATCGGTGTCGAAGTTTTAGGTCACGACGGCTTAAATAGGCGAAGAGTCGGAGTCGGAAGAGTCCCGAGGGGCCCACCCCACAGGGTGGGGTGACCACCCTCCAGGCCGCGCCGGCCTATGGGGAGGAGGCCCTGGGCCTCCCCCTGGCTTGCCCTTCTGGCTCCGTGAGTCTTCCGACGAAATAGAATTTCTGTAATTTTTCTGGATTTTTCCGAGCACTTTGGTTTTTGGGCCTTTTCTGCAATAAACAGACATAATAAACAGAAACTGGCACTGTGGCATCTTGTTAATAGGTTAGTTCCGGAAAACGCATAATAATGACATATAATGTGTATAAAACATGTAGGTATCATCAATAAAGTAGCATGGAACATAAGAAATTATAGATACGTTTGGGACGTATCAGCTGCACCTGGAAAAGCACTAGTAACATGGGTGATGTGAAAGCAGCAGTAATATGAGAGCAATGGCAATAGTAACACAGCAGCAGTAGCAGTAACACAGAGGCAATTGATATGTCCAATTTGCATCATTTATTTCATATTATAATTTACTGTTATTCATTGATATATTTCATATTTAGAGGTGATACTTATGTCATTCTATCTATGTTTGATGATTACTGGAGAATTAACCATCGAAATCAGGATTCTGCTGGAAAAAGGACCGTCAAGACACCATATTTATGAAGAACAACAATTCCCAGAAAATATACATAAACTCCTATTTTGCCAGATAACGGAGGAAGCCACAAGGGGAGGCAGAGATGGGCCAGAGGGCCCAGACCACCCCTAGGCGCGGGCAACCCCCTGGCCGCGCCTAGGCATGGTCTAGGCGCCCTGGCCTGTGATACGTCTCCAACGTATCGATAATTTCTTATGTTCCATGCTACTTTATTGATGATACCTACATGTTTTATGCACATTATATGTCATATTTATGCATTTTCCGGAACTAACCTATTAACAAGATGCCGAAGAGCAGTTGGTTTTCTGCTGTTTTTGGTTTCAGAAATCCTAGTAAAGAAATATTCTCGGAATTGGACGAAACTTTCGCCAGGGTCCTATTTTTGCACGAAGCTTCCGAAGACCGAAGACCTAACGAAGTGGGGCCACGAGGCAGCCAGGGGGGTGGCGCGGCCAGGTCTTGGCCGCGCGGCCCTGCCCCCTGGGCCCCTCGTGTGGCCCCTCGCGTTGACCTTCCGCCTACTTAAAGCTCCCGTCGCGAAACCCCCAGTACCGAGAGCCACGATACGGAAAACCTTCCAGAGACGCCGCCGCCGCGAATCCCATCTCGGGGATTCGGAGATCGCCACGCCGGAGAGGGGATTCATCTCCGGAGGACTCTTCATCGCCATGATCGCCTCCGGAGTGATGAGTGAGTAGTTCACCCCTGGACCATGGGTCCATAGCAGTAGCTAGATGGTCGTCTTCTCCTTGTTGTGCTTCATTGTTAGATCTTGTGAGCTGCCTAACATGATCAAGATCATCTATATGTAATTCTATATGTTGTGTTTGTCGGGATCCGATGGATAGAGAGTACTATGATTATGGTGATTATCAATCTATTGTTCATGTGTTGATTATGATCTTGCATGCTCTCCGTTATTAGTAGAGGCTCTGGCCAAGTTTTTACTCTTAACTCCAAGAGGGAGTAATTATGCTCGATAGTGGGTTCATGCCTTCATTGATACCTGGGACAGTGACAGAAAGTTCTAAGGTTGTGATGTGCTGTTGCCACTAGGGATAAAACATTGATGCTATGTCTAAGGATGTAGTTATTGATTACATTACGCACAATACTTAATGCAATTGTCTGTTGCTTTGCAACTTAATACTGGAGGGGGTTCGGACGATAACCTGAAGGTGGACTTTTTAGGCATAGATGCAGTTGGATGGCGGTCTATGTACTTTGTCGTAATGCCCAATTAAATCTCACTATATTTACCATGTCATGTATATGCATTATTATGCCTTTCTCTATTTGTCAATTGCCCGACTGTAATTTGTTCACCCAACATGCTTTTATCTTATGGGAGAGACACCTCTAGTGAACTGTGGACCCCGGTCCTATTCTTTACATAGCATACAATCTACTTGTTTTACTGTTTTCTTTGCAAACATCTTCCACTCGATACGTTTAATCCTTTGTTACAGCAAGCCGGTGAGATTGACAACCTCACTGTTTCGTTGGGGCAAAGTACTTTGGTTGTGTTGTGCAGGTTCCTAGTTGGCGCCGGAATCCCTGGTGTTGCGCCGCATCACATTTCGCGACCATCAACCTTCAACGTGCTTCTTGGCTCCTACTGGTTCGATTAAACCTTGGTTTCATACTGAGGGAAACTTGCCACTGTGCGCATCATACCTTCCTCTTGGGGTTCCCAACGGACGTGTACATCTACGCGCATCAGCCTGCCTCTTACATCGCCCCCTCGCATATTTCATCCCCCAGAGAACCCTAACATCGGGGGAGCGACCAGAGAAATATTCCGCCGCCGCTACGGGGCCGAGAACCAGAGAGAAAGAAAAGCTCTCCGGCAGGCAGAATTCTGCCGGGGAAATTCCCTCCCGGAGGGGGAAATCGTCGCCATCATCACCGCCATCGAGCCGGACTTCATTGAGATCATCATCACCATCATCTCCACTACCAGCACCATCATCACCGCCGTCTCCACGTCGTCCCGCTATAACATCTTGGGTTTGATACTTGTCTAGTTCATAGGGGAAACTTTCCCGGTGTTGATTACTCCTTGTAGTTGATGCTATTGAGTGAAACCATTGAATTAAGGTTTATGTCCAGATTGTTATTCATCATTATATCACCTCTGATTATGATCCATATGATGTCTCGTGAGTAGTTCGTTTAGTTCTTGAGGACATGGGAGAAGTCATGTTGTTAGTAGTGGAACTATGTTGAGTAATATGCAATGATTTGATATTTAAGTTGTGGTGTTATTCTTCTAGTGGTATCATGTGAACATCGACTACATGATACTTCACCTTTATGGGCCTAGGGGAATGCATCGTGTATTTGGTTACTAATTGTGGGGTTGCGGGAGCGACAGAAACCCAAATCCTCGTTAGAAACCGGTGCACAAGGGAGTGTAGGATCTCAAAGTTTAAGGTTGTGATTAGATTTATCTTATTACTTTCTTGTAGTTGTGGATGTTTGAAAGAGGTATAATCACAAGTATGTATTTAGTCCTAGGAAGGGCGTAGTGCATTAGCATAGGTTCACCCACACGACACTTACCAAACCATTGAAGATTATTTAGCTATGTGAAGCGAAAGCACTTGACAAAATTCTCGTGTGTCCTCGGGAATATTTGGTCATCATAAGTAAAACAACTGGTTTGTCCTTTGCTAAAGAAAGGATTGTGGGCCACTCGCTGCAATTATTATTACTGTCTTTTATTTACTCGTACTTTATTTACCTACAATACCAAATACCCCTGCAAACCTATTTGCTAGTGTTAAAGTGAATCCTTGATCGAAACTGCTCGTCAACATCTTCTGCACCTTATTGGGTTCGACACTCTTATTTATCTAAAGTACTACGATACACCCCCTATACGTGTGGGTCATCAAGACTATTTTCTGGCGCCGTTGCCGGGGAGTTAAGCGCTATTGAAGAGTGGAATTGGTAAATGTAACTTTTACTATAAGTGCAGTTTTTATTTTTGTTTGTTACTGCTCTATTTTATTATAGAGACGTATCCATTTGACTCTCTATTTGGGATTACTACTACCAGTGCTATTGTAGTAGATGAACAACCGCATGCTCAATTAGATCCTTTTAAAATACCAATGAAAATTGTTGAACGTGTTATGAATAACTACTATTTTGGAGATGGAACTGTCCATCCGGATGATCATTTACTCTTTATACATGAATTACGTGAGTTTTTCAAGTGTGCAGGTATCTCAATGGACCAAGTTAAGAGCAAATTATCCGCTTTATCACTTAAGGGAAGAGCTGCAGAATGGTATAAGATGCTGAAGAATGGCCGATCTATTACATGGGAAGAAATTGTACCTCTCTTTTATTCCAAATTCTATCCTCCAAGTGAGATTCATAAAGATTGGAATCAAAATATATAATTTTTGGCCTCAAGATTGAGAGAGTATTGCCCAAGCGTGGGGGAGATTGAAGTCACTAATGCTCAAATGTCCCATTCATGAGCTCCCCAGTAATATTGTTATTAATAACTTCTATGCAAGGCTTTCTCTTCATGATAAGGATTTATTGGATGCTTCTTGTTCTGGATCATTTACACGTATGAAAGAAGAAGTTAAATGGGATCTTCTCGATCACATTCAGAAGAATATTGAAGGATGGGAGAATGATAAAGGAAAAAGTCAGGTATTAATTATGATTATGAATGCATTGAATCTTTTATGCAAACTGATGAATTTTGTAATGCTAGTGTTGTTTATGGTCTTGATTCTCAAATTCTTGCAAATTGTTTTAAGGCTTTTGCCTCTTATCTTGATGTTCCCAAAAAGGAGTGGAACAAGTACCATGCACCTTATAAAGATATTGTTAACTGTGTTCCTGCTAAAATATTGAAGTTTGTACTTCTGATCGTGTTTTGCCTGAACCTTATATTGAGAAAGTACCTTTCCCTGCCAAGGTAAATGAACATTCTATTATAACTAGTGTGGTTAATAAAAGTAAAAATAAAGCTATAGAACCTGATGAACAAATAACTATTGAACCTGCAGTAGCAATAGTAAGGACTTGGTTACTGAAAATGTAGAAGATGGACATATTATTTTTTGTGAAGATGCTTCTAATATTGTTTCACATCCTAGTAAATCCAAAAAAACTAGTGTTCATGTGCTTTCTATCATAATAGGTGATCATTGCTATTATGGTTTATGTGATATTGATGCAAGTTTTAGTGTTATTCCTTATGAGCTTTACAGGAAAATTATGCATGAAATTGGTTCTTGTGAACTTGAAGAAATTGATGTGGTTATTCAGCTTGCTAATAGAGAGACCATCTCTCCGATTGGTATTGTTAGAGATGTGGAAGTTTTATGTGGTAAGATTAAATATCCTGCTGATTTTTAGTACTTGGTTCAGCTGCTAGTAAGACTTGTCCTATAATTTTTGGTAGACCTTTCTTGAATACTTGTGGTGCTATTATAGATTGCAAGAAGGAGAAAATTCTTACTAAATTTGATGGAGAGTCTTATGAGTTTAATTTTTCTAAGTTTGCTAAAGCTCCTTATAAAACTGAATTGCCTAATGAAGATTTTAGAGTTGAACAACTTGCCTCTATTGCTCTTGCTCCTAAAAATGCTTTGCATCAATATATGGAGAACCACGAAAGTGAGATCTTTGTGGGGGAAAGGAGTTAAATTTATGAGATTCTTCTTCATCAACCGGAGATGCTTAAGCACGATTTACCCGTGGAAGACTTGGGTACCACGCTACCACCTAAGGAGGATCCTGTTTTCGATTAAAAACCTTTACCTGATGATCTTAAATATGCTTATATTGATGATAAGAAAATATATTCTATTATTGTTAGTTCTAAACTTTCAGACATTGAAGAGGAAAGATTATTGGGAGTATTGAAGAAGCACCGAGGAGCTATGGGATATACTCTTGATGATTTGAAGGGGATTTCTACTACTATATGTCAGCATGCTATTAATATGGAACCGGATGCAAAGCCAGTTGTTGAACATCAACGTCGTTTAATTCTAAAGATGAAGGATGTGGTAAGAACTGAGGTATTGAAACTTGTTGATGCTGGTATTATTTATCCTATTGCTGATAGTAAATGGGTTAGTCTTGTGCATTGTATCCCTAAGAAAGGAGGAATTACTGTTGTGCCTAATGAGAAAAATGAACTTATTCCTCAAAGAGTAGTAGTTGGCTATAGGATGTGCATTGATTTTAGAAAATTTGATAAAGTTACTAAGATAGATCATCATCCTTTACCTTCTATTGATCAAATGTTAGAAATGTTGTCTAAGAAGACTCATTTTTGTTTCCTTGATGATTATTTTGGGTTTTCTCAAATTGTTGTTAAAAATCAAGATCAAGAGAAAACTACTTTTACTTGTCCTTATGGAACTTATGCTTATAGACGTATGCCTTTTGGTTTGTGTAATGCGCCTGCTACGTTTCAGAGATGCATGTCTGCTTTCATGGTTTTTGTGAAGAAATTGTGGAAGTATTCATGGACGATTTCTCCGTCTATGGGACTTCTTTTGATAATTGTTTGCACAATCTTGATAAAGTTTTGCAGAGATGTGAAGAAACTAATCTTGTTCTTAATTGGGAGAAATGCCATTTTATGGTTAATGAAGGAATTGTATTGGGACATAAAATTTCCGAAAGAGGTATTGAAGTTGATAGAGCTAAAGTTGAAGCAATTGAGAAGATGCCCTATCCTAGGGATGTTAAAGGTATTCGTAGTATTCTTGGTCATGCTGGTTTTTATAGGAGATTTATTAAAGATTTCTCTAAAATTTCAAAGCCTCTTACTAATCTTCTCCAAAAGGATGTACCTTTTGTTTTTTATGATGATTGTAAGGAAGCTTTTGAAACTCTAAAGAAGGCTTTAACCACTGCTCCTATTGTTCAACCACCTGATTGGAATTTACCCTTTGAAATTATGTGTGATGCTAGTGATTTTGCTGTAGGTGTTGTTCTTGGACAGCGAGTAGATAAGAAGTTGAATGTTATTCATTATGCTAGTAAGACTCTTGATGCTGCTCAAAGAAATTATGCTACAACTGAAAAAGAATTGTTAGCTGTAGTCTTTGCTTGTGATAAGTTTAGACCTTATATTGTTGATTCAAAAGTTACTATTCATACTGATCATGGCTATTAGGTACCTTATGGAAAAGAAAGATGCCCCGAGGTCCTCAGGAACGTTTGGTCATTGATACGTCTCCAACGTATCTATAATTTCTTATGTTCCATGCTACTTTATTGATGATATCTACATGTTTTATGCATACTTTATGTCATATTTATGTGTTTTCCGGAACTAACCTATTGACGAGATGCCGAAGGGCCAGTTGCTGTTTTCTGCTGTTTTTGGTTTCAGAAATCCTAGTAAAGAAATATTTTCGGAATCGGACGAAATCAAGACCGAAGACCTTATAATTCCCGGAAGCTTCCAGAGCACCGGAGAAGGACGAGAGGGGAGCCAGGGGGGCCCACCCACAGGCGGCGCGTCCCAGGGGGGGCGCGCCTAGTGTGTGGGCACCCCGTGGCCCCTCCGACTCCGCCTCTTCGCCTATAAAAGCCTTCCTGACCTAAAAACACCGATACGTTCGACGAAACCCGAGAAAACCTTCCAGAGCCGCCGCCATCGCGAAATCAAGATTCGGGGGACAGAAGTCTCTGTTCCGGCACGCCGCCGGGACGGGGAATTGCCCCCGGAGTCATCTCCACCGCCGTCTCCACCGCCATCTTCACCGCCATCGCTGTCTCCATGATGAGGAGGGAGTAATTCACCCCCGGGGCTGAGGGCTCCGCTGTAGCTATGTGGTTCATCTCTCTCTTTATGTGATCTAGTTGAATATCATCTATGTGCTACTCTAGTGATGTTATTAAAGTACTCTATTCCTCCTGCACGGTGTAATGGTGACAGTGTGTGCCTCGTGTAGTACTTGGTGTAGGCTATGATTGTGATCTCTTGTAGATTATGAAGTTAACTATTGCTATGATAAGTATTGACGTGATCTATGCCTCCTTCATAGTGTGATGGTGATAGTGTGCATGCTATGTTAGTTCTTGGTGTAATTGTGTTGATCTATCTTGCACTCTAAGGTTACTTAAACATGAATATCGAATACTGTGGAGCTTGTTAACTCCGGCATTGAGGGTTCGTGTAATCCTACACAGTTAGTGGTGTTCATCATCCAACAAAAGAGTGTAGAGTGGTTCTATTATGTGATCATTGTTGAGAGTGTCCACTAGTGAAAGCAGGATCCCTAGGCCTTGCTTCCAAGCATCGAATCTCCGTTTGTTTACTGTTTTGTTGCATGTTTACTCGCTGCCATATTTTATTCAGATTGCTATTACCACTCATATACATCCATATTACTTGTATTTCACTATCTCTTCGCCGAACTAGTGCACCTATACATCTGACAAGTGTATTTGGTGTGTTGGGGACACAAGAGACTTCTTGCTTTGTGGTTGCAGGGTTGCTTGAGAGGGATATCTTTGACCTCTTCCTCCCTGAGTTCGATAAACCTTGGGTGATCCACTTAAGGGAAAACTTGCTGCTGTTCTACAAACCTCTGCTCTTGGAGGCCCAACACTGTCTACAAGAATAGAAGCACCCGTAGACATCAAGCTATTTTCTGGCGCCGTTGCCGGGGAGGAAAGGTAAAAGGTACTCACACTCTGGATCTCGGCTACTAAGCTATTTTCCGGCGCCGTTGTAAGTACTCGAAGCTATTTCCTTTAGATCCTGCAATTGCATCTTTTTGTTTCTTGTTTTTATTTTCACTAGTTAGGCATAATGGAAAACAACAAAAAATTTGGTGAGCTTTTTAATCTTTTTCCTAATTTAGAATTGTTTGATGCGAAAATTAAAAAACCTATGGAACCTTATTTACATGATAGTAGCAATGTTATTAGTATGAATGCAATTACTGCTAATGCTATGAAGAAGTCTAAGCTTGGGGAAGCTGGTTTTTGTGATCTTTTTAGCTTCCCATCTTTAGGGGAGAAAATTTGCTCTGATAATATTTTATCTCCCATATGCGATAATTCTAATGATGCGTGTGATATTTTAAATCCATCTACTGAAAGTATTCCATATAAAATCCCTATGAAAATTATTGAACGTGTTATGGATAACCGCTATGAAGGGGATGGAACTATCCATCCTGGAGATCATTTACTATTTTTGCATGAATTATGCGGGTTATTCAAGTGTGCAGGTATCTCTATGGATGAAGTGAGGAAGAAGCTATTCTCTGTTTCGCTGTCTGGTAAAGCGGCGCATTGGTATAAATTGTTGAAGAATAGTCATTCTCTTGGTTGGGAGGAAATTGTATCTCTCTTTTACTCTAAATTTTATCCTCCTCATGAAGTGCATATTGATAGGAATTACATTTATAACTTTTATCCTCGTAATGGAGAGAGTATCTCTCAAGCATGGGGGAGATTGAAGTCACTAATGCTCAAATGTCCCATCCATGAGCTCCCCCGTAATGTTATTGTTAACAATTTTTATGCGAGGATTTCAGGACAACACAAGGACTATCTGGATGCCTGTTCGGAGGGATCTTTCACAAGCAAGGAGGTTGAAGCTAGGTGGGATCTTCTTGATCGGATTGAGGAGAACGCTGAAGGATGGGAGAACAACAAAGGTGAAGAGTCAGGTATAAATTATGATTATGAATGCATTGAAACTTTTATGGATACTGATAAATTTCGAGATATGAGTGCTACTTATGGTCTTGACTCTCAAGTTGCTGCAAATCTTTATAAAGCCTTTGCTTCTCATTTTGAATTGCCTAAAAAGAATTTTGATAAGTATCATGAACCTTTTAAAGAGGCTTGCATGAAGAATGAAATTGTTGTTAATGATTGCAATAAGCATGCTCAAACTCCTAAGAATGCTATTTCCTATAAGCATGTTAATTTTTGTGGAATGCATAGACCTTGTGGAATTAATCAAATCGAAGATGAATATTGTATCCACCATATTAATGAAAAAACTAGAAAGTGGGCTAGGACTCTAGATGATCTTGGTAAAAAAGTTTGTGCCCTCTATCCTTTTATTTGTGAAGTTTGCCATGAAGTGGGTCATTTTAATTTTCAATGCTCCTCCAATGATAATTTGAACCCAATGAGTGCTGCAAATTTGTATTGTGATGATGAAATTACTCCTAATCAGCATGATGAACTTACTTTATTTTTGTGGTGTGAAGAGCTCTCAAGAAAAATCTCTTTGTTACATATGAGTGATCTTGATATTGATGATGTCCTGCATGGGTGTTTTTCTTATTGCATTGACAAAAGCCATACAAACACTTACATACAAAATATTTTAGAAGATGACACCTTGCCAAAATATGATAGGACCGCTGTGTGTTTTCAACTAATTAATGAAAAGGAGGGATCCTCCCAAGTTTCTTCTATTGTTTCTGAAAGTAAATCAGGTTATGCGGACAAGCCACCCTTCAAGCCTCTTCCTCCTAAAGAAGGGAACGAGGAGAAGGAAAAGAAGAAGAAGAAGGGAACGAAGAAGAAGAAGAAGAAGAAGAAGGAGAATAAAGAGAAAGAGGCAATGGCATATCCCCGCGTGTATGAGGTAACAATAGGTAACCGTAAGTATGTTGCGCCTAATGATTATTATGATAATGAATCTGAGTACGATGATCTTCCTATGCCCTGTACCCATGTTAGTGATCATGATTTGGATGAGCACACTACCTTTGATATTGGAAATCTCTTTGGTACTGATTATGAAAGTAATGATGATAGCATTATTCATGTCCCCTTAAACGATGATATTGAAAGCTCTAAGCTTGGGGATGTTGTGCTTGAAGATCCTATATTTGAGACCTCTACTTTTAGTGAAAATGATGATATTACATATTCTGGTTTAGATAATTGCTATAGAGATGTATATGACACATGTTACAATTATCCTTATGAAACTTGTCATAGTTATGATGGGCTTGCCAAAAACCATTCCCTTAGTATGCAACTTGTTTACCATGTTCAAATTCTTGATAATGATCCTGCTCCAATTACTATTAATGAGAAGAGTTTTTCTTATGTCAAAAATAATGATACCTTTATGCATATGAACCATGATAAGAATGTTTTAAGTGATGGTTATATTGTGGATTTCATCAATGATGCTACTGAAAGTTATTATGAGAGAGGGAAACATGGTTATATTCATCTTAATAATATTAAGTTTCCCCTCTTTATGTTGAGAATCTTGAAGTTACTCGTGTTTTATCCTCTTATGCTTGTCACTTTGTTCTTCATGAATTCATTTGTGTACAAGATTCCTTTGCATAGGAAGTGTGTTAGACTTAAATGCTCTCTTTTGCCTCAACTTTTATTTCTTGCGAGTGCATCATTAAAACTGTTGAGCCCATCTTAATGGCTATAAAGAAAGAACTTCTTGGGAGATAACCCATGTGTTTATTTTGCTACAGTACTTTTATTTTGTATTTGTGTCTTGGAAGTTGTTACTACTGTAGCAACCTCTCCTTATCTTATTTTTATTGCATTGTTGTGCCAAGTAAAGTCTTTGATAGAAAGGTTGATACTAGATTTGGATTACTGCGCAGAAACAGATTTCTTGCTGTCACGAATCTGGGCCTAATTCTCTGTAGGTAACTCAGAAAATTATGCCAATTTACGTGAGTGATCCTCAGATATGTACGCAACTTTCATTCAATTTGAGCATTTTCATCTGAGCAAGTCTGGTGCCATTTTAAAATTCGTCTTTACGGACTGTTCTGTTTTGACAGATTCTGCCTTTTATTTCACATTGCCTCTTTTTCTGTGTTGGATGGATTTCTTTGTTCCATTAACTTTCAGAAGCTTTGTGCAATGTCCAGAAGTGTTAAGAATGATTGTGTCACCTCTGAACATGTGAGTTTTTGATTATGCACTAACCCTCTAATGAGTTGTTTTGAGTTTGGTGTGGAGGAAGTTTTCAAGGGTCAAGAGAGGAGGATGATATACTACGATCAAGAAGAATGAAAAGTCTAAGCTTGGGGATGCCCCGGTGGTTCATCCCTGCATATTTCAAGAAGACTCAAGCATCTAAGCTTGGGGATGCCCAAGGCATCCCCTTCTTCATCGACAAAGTATCAGGTTCCTTCTCTTGAAACTATATTTTTATTCGGTCACATCTTATGTACTTTACTTGGAGCGTCTGTATGTTTTTGTTTTTGTTTTTGTTTGAATAAATGCTTGTGTGGGAGAGAGACATGCTCCGCTGGTTCGTATGAACACATGTGTTCTTAGCTTTTAATTTTCATGGCGAAGGTTGAAACTGCTTCGTTAATTGTTATATGGTTGGAAACGGGAAATGCTACATGTGGTAATTGGTAAAATGTCCTGGATAATGTGATACTTGGCAATTGTTGTGCTCATGTTTAAGCTCTTGCATCATATACTTTGCACCTATTAATGAAGAAATACATAGAGCTTGCTAAAATTTGGTTTGCATAATTGGTCTCTCTAAGGTCTAGATAATTTCTAGTATTGGGTTGAACAACAAGGAAGACGGTGTAAAGTCTTATAATGTTTACAATATGTCTTTTATGTGAGTCTTGCTGTACCGTTTATACTTGTGTTTGCTTCAAATAACCTTGCTAGCCTAAGCCTTGTATCGAGAGGAAATACTTCTCATGCATCCAAATCCTTGAGCCAACTGATGCGCGTAAATGTACACGTCCGTTGGGAACCCCAAGAGGAAGGTATGATGCGCACAGTGGCAAGTTTTCCCTCAGAAAGAAACCAAGGTTTAATCGAACCAGGAGGAGCCAAGAAGCACGTTGAAGGTTGATGGTGGCGAAATGTGATGCGGCGCAACAACAGGGATTCCGGCGCCAACGTGGAATCTGCACAACAAAACCAAAGTACTTTGCCCCAACGAAACAGTGAGGTTGTCAATCTCACCGGCTTGCTGTAACAAAGGATTAAGCGTATCGAGTGGAAGATGATTGTTTGCAAGAAAATAGTAAAGAACAATTGCAGTAGATTGTATGCTATGTAAAGAATAGGACCGGGGTCCACAGTTCACTAGAGGTGTCTCTCCCATAAGATAAAAGCATGTTGGGTGAACAAATTACAGTCGGGCAATTGACAAATAGAGAAGGGCATAACAATGCATATACATGATATGATAAATATAGTGAGATTTAATTGGGCATTACGACAAAGTACATAGACCGCCATCCAACTGCATCTATGCCTAAAAAGTCCACCTTCAGGTTATCGTCCGAACCCCATTCAGTATTAAGTTGCTAAGCAACAGACAATTGCATTAAGTATGGTGCGTAATGTAATCGACAACTACATCCTTAGACATAGAATCAATGTTTTATCCCTAGTGGCAACAGCACATCACAACCTTAGAACTTTCTGTCACTGTCCCAGGTGTCAATGAAGGCATGAACCCACTATCGAGCATAAATACTCCCTCTTGGAGTTAAGAGTACAAACTTGGCCAGAGCCTCTACTAATAACGGAGAGCATGCAAGATCATAAACAACACATAAACAATAGATTGATAATCACCATAACATAGTATTCTCTATCCATCGGATCCCGACAAACACAACATATAGAATTACATATAGATGATCTTGATCATGTTAGGCAGCTCACAAGATCCAACAATGAAGCACAATTAGGAGAAGACGACCATCTAGCTACTGCTATGGACCCATGGTCCAGGGGTGAACTACTCACTCATCACTCCGGAGGCGATCATGGCGATGAAGAGTCCTCCGAGATGAATCCCCTCTCCGGCAGGGTGCCGGAGGCGATCTCCGAATCCCGAGATGGGATTCGCGGCGGCGGCGTCTCTGGAAGGTTTTCCGTATCGTGGCTCTCGGGGGGTTTTCGCGACGGAGGCTTTAAGTAGGCGGAAGGGTAGGTCAGGGGGCTGACGAGGGCCCACACCATAGGCGGCGCCCCCTCTCGCGCGGCCCTATGGTGGCGGCGCCTCGTCGCCCCACTTCGTTATCTCTTCGGTCTTCTGGAAGCTCCGTGCAAAAATAGGACCTGGGCGAAGATTTCGTCCAATTCCGAGAATATTTCCTTACTAGGATTTCTGAAACCAAAAACAGCAGAAAACAGAACTGGCTCTTCGGCATCTCGTTAATAGGTTAGTTCCGAAAATGCATAAATATGACATATAATGTGCATAAAACATGTAGGTATCATCAATAAAGTAGCATGGAACATAAGAAATTATCGATACGTTGGAGACGTATCAGCATCCCCAAGCTTAGTTCTGCTCGTCCCGAGCAGGTAAAATGATAACAAAGATAATTTCTGAAGTGACATGCCATCATAATCTTGATCATACTATTTGTAAACATATGTAATGAATGCAGCGATCAAAACAAAGGTAATGTCATGAGTAAACAAGTGAATCATAAAGCAAAGACTTTTCATGAATAGTACTTTCAAGACAAGCATCAATAAGTCTTGCATAAGAGTTAACTCATAAAGCAATAAATCAAAGTAAAGGTGTTGAAGCAACACAAAGGAAGATTAAGTTTCAGCGGTTGCTTTCAACTTATAACATGTATATCTCATGGATATTGTCAACATAAAGTAATATAACAAGTGCAATATGCAAGTATGTAGGAATCAATGCACAGTTCACACAAGTGTTTGCTTCTTAAGGTGGAGGGAGATAGGTAAACTGACTCAACAATAAAAGTAAAAGAAAGGTCCTTCAAAGAGGAAAGCATCGATTGTTGTATTTGTGCTAGAGCTTTTATTTTGAAAACATGAAACAATTTTGTCAACGGTAGTAATAAAGCATATGAGTTATGTAAATTATATCTTACAAGTTGCAAGCCTCATGCATAGTATACTAATAGTGTCCGCACCTCGTCCTACTTAGCTTGGACTACCGGATCTTCGCATGCCATGTTTCAACCAAGTGTCACAAAGGGGTACCTCCATGCCGCCTGTACAAAGGTCTAAGGAGAATGCTCGCATTTTGGATTTCTCGCTTTTGATTATTCTCAACTTAGACATCCATACCGGGACAACATGGACAACAGATAATGGACTCCTCTTAAATGCATAAGCATGTAGCAATGATTATTATTCTCATATGAGATTGAGGATATATGTCCAAAACTGAAACTTCAACCATGATTCATGGCTTTAGTTAGCGGCCCAATGTTCTTCTCTAACAATTTTGCATGCTCCAACCACTAAGGTGATAGATCCTTCAGACAAGACGGACATGCATAGCAACTCACATGATATTCAACAATAGTTGATGGCGTTCCCCAGAAGCATGGTTATCGCACAACAAGCAACTTAATAAAAGATAAAGTGCATAAGTACATATTCGATACTACGATAGTTTTTAAGGCTATTTTGTCCCATGAGCTATATATTGCAAAGGTGAATGATGGAATTTTAAAGGTAGCACTCAAGCAATTTACTTTGGAATGGCGGAGAAATACCATGTAGTAGGTAGGTATGGTGGACACAAATGGCATAGTAGTTGGCTCAAGGATTTTGGATGCATGAGAAGTAATCCCTCTCGATACAAGGTTTAGGCTAGCAAGGTTATTTGAAGCAAACTCAAGGATGAAACGGTGCAGCAAAACTCACATAAAAGACATATTGTAAACATTATAAGACTCTACACCGTCTTCCTTGTTGTTCAAAACTCAATACTAGATATTATCTAGACCTTAGAGAGACCAAATATGCAAATCAAATTTTAGCAAGCTCTATGTATTTCTTCATTAATGGGTGCAAAGCATATGATGCAAGAGCTTAAACATGAGCACAAAAATTGCCAAGTATCACATTATCCAAGACATTTTAGAATTACTACATGTAGCATTTTCCAATTCCAACCATATAACAATTTAACGAAGAAGAAACTTCGCCTTGAACATTATGAGTAAAGCCTAAGGACATATTTGTCCATATGCAACAGCGGAGCGTGTCTCTCTCCCACAAAGTGAATGCTAGGATCCATTTTATTCAAACAAAAACAAAAACAAAAACAAACCGACGCTCCAAGTAAAGAACACAAGATGTGATTGAATAAAAATATAGTTTCAGGGGAGGAACCTGATGATGTTGTCGATGAAGAAGGGGATGCCTTGGGCATCCCCAAGCTTAGACGCTTGAGTCTTCTTAAAATATGCAGGGGTGAACCACGGGGCATCCCCAAGCTTAGAGCTTTCACTCCTCTTGATCATAGTATATCATACTCCTCTCTTGACCCTTGAAAACTTCCTTCACACCAAACTTCAAGCAAACTCATTAGAGGGTTAGTGCACAATTAATAATTCACACATTCAGAGGTGACACAAACATTCTTTACACTTCTGGACATTGCATAAAGCTACTGGACATTAATGGATCAAAGAAATGAATCCAACATAGCAAAAGAGGCAATGCGAAATAAAAGGCAGAATCTGTCAAAAACAGAACAGTCCGTAAAGACGAATTTAAAGCTGGCACCAGACTTGCTCAAATGGAAAAACTCAAAACTAATGAAAGTTGCGTACATATCTGAGGATCACGCTCGTAAATTGGCAGATTTTTTCGAATTTTCTACAGAGGCCTGTGCCCAGATTCGTGACAGACAGCAATGCTGTTTCTGCGCAGCGATCCCAAATATAACATCAACTTTGACATAGAAACTTTACTTGGCACAAAAACATGATAAGGAGAGGTTGCTACAGTAGTAAACAACTTCCAAGACTCAACAAAATAAAAAATTGCTGTAGTAAAAACATGGGTTGTCTCCCATAAGCGCTTTTCTTTAACGCCTTTCAGCTAGGCGCAGAAAGTGCAAATCAAGTAACATCGAGAGTAGAAGCATCAACATCATAACTTGTTCTAATAATAGAATCAAAAGGCAACTTCATTCTCTTTCTAGGGAAGTGTTCCATACCTTTCTTGAGAGGAAATTGATATTTAATATTACCTTCCCTCATATCAATAACAGCACCAACAGTTCGAAGAAAAGGTCTTCCCAATACAATAGGACAAGATGCATTGCATTCGATATCCAAGACAACAAAATCAACGGGGACAAGGTTATTGTTAACCGTAATGCGCACATTATCAATCCTCCCCAAAGGTTTCTTTTTAACATTATCGGCAAGATTAACATCCAAATAACAATTCTTCAATGGTGGCAAGTCAAGCATATCATAAATCTTTTTAGGCATAACAGAAATACTTGCACCAAGATCACATAAAGCATTACATTCAAAGTCATTGAATTTCATTTTAATGATGGGCTCCCAACCATCTTCTAACTTTCTAGGAATAGAAGTTTCAAGTTTTAGTTTCTCTTCTCTAGCTTTTATGAGAGCATTTGTAATATGTTTTGTAAAGGCTAAATTTATAGCACTAGCATTAGGACTTTTAGCAAGTTTTTGTAAGAACTTTATAACTTCAGAGATGTGGCAATCATCAAAATCTAAATCATTATGAGCTACAGCAATGGGATCATTGTTCCCAAGGTTGGAAAAAATTTCAGCAGTTTTATCACAAGCAGTTTCAGCAGTTTTAGCAATTTCAGGCAGTTTTGTACGCTTTGCACTAGGAGTAGAAACATTGCCAACACCAATTATTTTACCATTGATAGTAGGAGGTGCAGCAACATGTGAAGAATTAGCATTACTAGTGGTGGTAATAGTCCAAACTTTAGCTACATTATTCTCTTTAGCTAGTTTTTCATTTTCTTCTCTATCCCACCTAGCACGCAATTCAGCCATTAATCTTATATTCTCATTAATTCTAACTTGGATGGCATTTGCTGTAGTAGTAATCTTATTATCAATATCATTATTGGGCATAACTTTCAATTTTAAAAGATTAACATCAGAGGCAAGTCTATCAACTCTAGAAGCAATAGTATCAATTTTATCAAGCTTTTCCTCAACAGATTTGTTAAAAGCAGTTTGTGTACTAATAAATTCTTTAAGCATAGCTTCAAGACCAGGGGGTACACTCCTATTATTGTTGTAAGAATTCCCATAAGAATTACCATAACCATTACCATTAGCAGAAGGATATGGCCTATAGTTATTACCAGAGTTGTTCCTATAAGCATTGTTGTTGAAATTATTGCTTTTAATGAAATTCACATCAACATTTTCTTCTTGAGCAACCAATGAAGCTAAAGGAACATTATTTGGATCTACATTAGATCTACCATTCACAAGCATAGACATAATCACATCAATCTTATCACTCAAGGAAGAGGTTTCTTCAACAGAATTTACCTTCTTACCTTGTGGAGCTCTTTCCGTGTGCCATTCAGAGTAATTTATCATCATATCATCAAGAAGTTTTGTAGCCGCCCCCAATGTGATGGACATAAAGGTACCTCCAGCAGCTGAATCCAATAAATTCCGCGAAGAAAAATTTAGTCCTGCATAGAAGGTTTGGATGATCATCCAAGTAGTCAGTCCATGGGTTGGGCAATTCTTTACCAAAGTTTTCATTCTCTCCCATGCTTGAGCAACATGTTCAGTATCTAATTGCTTAAAATTCATTATGCTACTTCTCAAAGATATAATTTTAGCGGGAGGATAATATCTACCAATAAAAGCATCCTTGCATTTAGTCCATGAATCAATACTATTCTTAGGCAAAGATAGCAACCAATCTTTAGCTCTTCCTCTTAATGAGAAAGGAAACACTTTCAATTTAATAATATCACCATCTACATCCTTATACTTTTGCATTTCACAAAGTTCAACAAAATTATTGAGATGGGCAGCAGCATCATCAGAACTAACACCAGAAAATTGATCTCTCATAACCAGGTTCAGTAAAGCAGGTTTAATTTCAAAGAATTCTGCTGTAGTAGCAGGTGGAGCAATAGGTGTGCATAGGAAATCATTATTATTTGCATTTGTGAAGTCACACAACTTAGTATTTTCAGGGGTATTCATTTTAGCAACAGTAAATAAAACAAACTAGATAAAGTAAATGCAAGTAACTAATTTTTTTGTGTTTTCGATATAGTGAGCAAGACAATAAATAAAGTAAAACTAGCAACTAATTTTTTTGTGTTTTGTTTAGGTGCAGCAAACAAAGTAGTAAATAAAATAAAGCAAGACAAAAACAAAGTAAAGAGATTGAGAAGTGGAGACTCCCCTTGCAGCGTGTCTTGATCTCCCGGCAACGGCGCCAGAAAATGGCTTGATGCGCGTAAATGTACACGTCCGTTGGGAACCCCAAGAGGAAGGTATGATGCGCACAGTGGCAAGTTTTCCCTCAGAAAGAAACCAAGGTTTAATCGAACCAGGAGGAGCCAAGAAGCACGTTGAAGGTTGATGGTGGCGAAATGTGATGCGGTGCAACAACAGGGATTCCGGCGCCAACGTGGAATCTGCACAACAAAACCAAAGTACTTTGCCCCAACGAAACAGTGAGGTTGTCAATCTCACCGGCTTGTTGTAACAAAGGATTAAGCGTATCGAGTGGAAGATGATTGTTTGCAAGAAAATAGTAAAGAACAATTGCAGTAGATTGTATGCTATGTAAAGAATAGGACCGGGGTCCACAGTTCACTAGAGGTGTCTCTCCCATAAGATAAAAGCATGTTGGGTGAACAAATTACAGTCGGGCAATTGACAAATAGAGAAGGGCATAACAATGCATATACATGATATGATAAATATAGTGAGATTTAATTGGGCATTACGACAAAGTACATAGACCGCCATCCAACTGCATCTATGCCTAAAAAGTCCACCTTCAGGTTATCATCCGAACCCCATTCAGTATTAAGTTGCTAAGCAACAGACAATTGCATTAAGTATGGTGCGTAATGTAATCGACAACTACATCCTTAGACATAGAATCAATGTTTTATCCCTAGTGGCAACAGCACATCACAACCTTAGAACTTTCTGTCACTGTCCCAGGTGTCAATGAAGGCATGAACCCACTATCGAGCATAAATACTCCCTCTTGGAGTTAAGAGTACAAACTTGGCCAGAGCCTCTACTAATAACGGAGAGCATGCAAGATCATAAACAACACATAAACAATAGATTGATAATCACCATAACATAGTATTCTCTATCCATCGGATCCCGACAAACACAACATATAGAATTACATATAGATGATCTTGATCATGTTAGGCAGCTCACAAGATCCAACAATGAAGCACAATTAGGAGAAGACGACCATCTAGCTACTGCTATGGACCCATGGTCCAGGGGTGAACTACTCACTCATCACTCCGGAGGCGATCATGGCGATGAAGAGTCCTCCGGGAGATGAACCCCCTCCGGCAGGGAGGCGATCTCCTGAATCCCCCGAGATGGGATTCGCGGCGGCGGCGCTCTGGAAGGTTTTCCGTATCGTGGCTCTCGGGACTGGGGGTTTCGCGACGGAGGCTTTAAGTAGGCGGAAGGGTAGGTCAGGGGGCTGACGAGGGCCCACACCATAGGGCGGCGCGGGCCCCCTCCGGCCCGCGCCCTATGGTGGCGGCGCCTCGTCGCCCCACTTCGTTATCTCTTCGGTCTTCTGGAAGCTCCGTGCAAAAATAGGACCCTGGGCGAAGATTTCGTCCAATTCCGAGAATATTTCCTTACTAGGATTTCTGAAACCAAAAACAGCAGAAAATAGCAACTGGCTCTTCGGCATCTCGTTAATAGGTTAGTTCCAGAAAATGCATAAATATGACATATAATGTGCATAAAACATGTAGGTATCATCAATAAAGTAGCATGGAACATAAGAAATTATCGATACGTTGGAGACGTATCCAACCACTATGCCAATTGTGTCCACCATACCTACCTACTACATGGTATTTCTCCGCCATTCCAAAGTAAATTGCTTGAGTGCTACCTTTAAACAATTCAAAAGTTATTACCTCTTATTTGTGTCAATGTTTTATAGCTCATGAGGAAGTATGTGGTGTTTATCTTTCAATCTTGTTGGGCAACTTTCACCAATGGACTAGTGGCTTCATCCGCTTATCCAATAATTTTGCAAAAAGAGCTGGCAATGGGATTCCCAGTCCCGAATTAATTAACAAAAATAGACACTCCTCCATGGTATGTGATTGTTGGACGGCACCCGAAGGATTCGGTTAGCCATGGCTTGAGAAAGCAAAGGTGGGGAGGAGTGTCATCATAATAAAACTAAAATAAAAAGGCACTCCTTCATGGTATGAGATTGTTGGCAGGCACCCGAGGATTCGGTTAGCCATGGTTTGTGAAAGAAAGGTTGGAAGGAGTGCCACCCAAAAATAAAAATAAAATGGGAGCCGCTCTTTGAAGGTTTGTCTGGCAAGGGGGTTAGAGTGCCCACTACCATTCGTTGACAACAACAAACACCTCTCAAAACTTTACTTTTATACTCTCTTGATGTTTTCAAAATCAAAGCTCTAGCACAAATATAGCAATCAATGCTTCCCTCTGCGAAGGGCCTTTCTTTTACTTTTATGTTGAGTCAGTTCACCTATCTCTCTCCACCTCAAAGAGCAAACACTTGTGTGAACTGTGCATTGATTCCTACATACTTGCATATTGCACTTGTTATATTACTTTACATTGATAATATCCATGAGATATACATGTTATAAGTTGAAAGCAACCGCTGAAACTTAATCTTCCTTTGTGTTGCTTCAATACCTCTACTTTGAATTATTGCTTTACGAGCTAACTCTTATGCAAGACTTATTGATGCTTGTCTTGAAAGTACTATTCATGAAAAGTCTTTGTCATATGATTCATTTGTTTACTCATGTCATTTACCATTGTTTTGATCGCTGCATTCATTACATGTGCTTACAATAGTATGATCAAGGTTATGATGGCATGTCACTTAAGAAATTATCATTGTTATCGTTTACCTACTCGAGGACGAGTAGGAACTAAGCTTGGGGATGCTGATACGTCTCCAACGTATCTATAATTTCTTATGTTCCATGCTACTTTATTGATGATATCTACATGTTTTATGCATACTTTATGTCATATTTATGTGTTTTCCGGAACTAACCTATTGACGAGATGCCGAAGGGCCAGTTGTTGTTTTCTGCTGTTTTTGGTTTCAAAAATCCTAGTAAAGAAATATTTTCGGAATCGGACGAAATCAAGACCGAAGACCTTATAATTCCCGGAAGCTTCCAGAGCACCGGAGAAGGACGAGAGGGGAGCCAGGGGCCCCACCCCACAGGCGGCGCGGCCCAGGGGGCGCGCCCCCTAGTGTGGGCACCCCGTGGCCCTCTCCGCCTCTTCGCCTATAAAAGCCTTCCCGACCTAAAACACCGATACGCCGACGAAACCCGAGAAACCTTCCAGAGCCGCCGCCATCGCGAAATCAAGATTCGGGGGACAGAAGTCTCTGTTCCGGCACGCCGCCGGGACGGGGAATTGCCCCCGGAGTCATCTCCACCGCCGTCTCCACCGCCATCTTCACCGCCATCGCTGTCTCCATGATGAGGAGGGAGTAATTCACCCCCGGGGCTGAGGGCTCCGCTGTAGCTATGTGGTTCATCTCTCTCTTTATGTGATCTAGTTGAATATCATCTATGTGCTACTCTAGTGATGTTATTAAAGTACTCTATTCCTCCTGCACGGTGTAATGGTGACAGTGTGTGCCTCGTGTAGTACTTCACTACAAGAAAAGTTCTGATAGACAACGTCCCAAAATCGTCAACTAAGGGGCATTTTTCATCGCCTATGGGCCTAACCCGACGATATGGGTTCGTTGTCGAAACTGCGTCAGGCAAAGTCCAACGACGATTTTTTCGGTCCGTCGCGCTTGGGCGCCCTTCCGCCACGGAAAATCGGACCGTTGCGGAAGTGTTTTCGGGAGCCCGTTGACTGCTGACGTCATGCAAACTGACACGTGGCAGACGCCGTTAACTGCCAGTTAACGGCGTTAACCGGCTGAAACCCCGTGGTAGATGGTAGGCCCACACGAGGCCTGCCACGTCTTAAGCGGGCCGGGCCAGATGACATAGTTTGACCGGTCAACTATATAGCTGGGCTGGTCCATTAGTTACGTGGGCCGGGCCTAACCTCTAATGTTGACTGGTCAAAACTTAAATGGGCCGGCCCATTTAACATGTGGGGTCCACCTTACAGCAACTGGGCCGGCCCAAGAAGCAAGTGGGCCGGGCCAAAACACAGGTGGGTCCCACTTTCCTGTTAAAAGGCCGGCCCATTTAGTGTGTGGGGTCCACCGTATAGAGGGGCGGCCCAACAAGCTAGTGGGCGGGCCAAAAACAGTGGGTCCCACTTTCCGTTAAAGGATCGGCCCATTAAGTTTGTGGGGTCCACCATATAGCAAGTGGGCCGGCCCAACAAAATAGTGGGCCGGGCCAAAAACACAGGTGGGTCCCACTTTCTGTTAAAGGGCCGGCCCATTTAGTACGTGGGGCCCACCATATAGCCAGTGGGCTGGCCCACCAAGATAGTGGACCGGGCCAAAAACACAGGTTCCCACATTCTGTTAATGGGCCGGCCCATTTGGTATGGGGTCCACCATATAGAAAGTGGGCCGGCCCAACAAGATAGTGGGTCGGGCCAAAAACACAAAGGGTCCCACCTTCCACTTAAAGGGCCGGCCCATTTACCATGTGGGACCACCATAGAGCAAGTGGGCCGGCCCAACAAGATAGTGGGCCGGCCCAATAAGCACATGTGGGCCCCACTTTCCTGTTAAAGGGCCGGCCCAACTAGTATGTGGGGTCCACAATATAGCAAGTGGGCCGGCCCAACAAGATAGTGGGCCGGGCCAAAAACACAGGTGGGTCCCACTTTCCTCTTAAAGGGCCGGCCCATTTATTATGTGGGGTCCTCCAAAGCAAATGGGCTGGCCCAACTAATTAGTGGGCCGGCCCAGTAGTTGGTGGGGTCCACCTTAAAGCAAGTGGGCCAGCCCAATTAGTGTGTGGGGTCCACCGTAAATCAAATGGGCTGGCCCAAGAAGTAAGTGGGCCAGCCCGTTTAGTTGTTGTTTATATGCCGGCATAATATGCGCTTTAGGATTTTGCGGGCAGGCACATATGTGATTTCGCTTGATTGGGCCGTTTAAGGGATGGGAATTCGTGATTTAGATACTGAGAATATTTACGCAGCATTGATTTCTGTCGGATAGCCTCACTTACCACAAGCACCAAAGAAAAAATGCGCGAAAGAACTATAAAAACTAACTAAATATTACATCAGCTGCAAGGCATTGAAAAAAATATTACAGAACCCAGAGAAATTGAATGGTAATTAAACCTAGCAATACAATGAAGCGATCCGGCAATCTTTTAAGTTGTCCATGCAGCACCTATATCTGAAACAAAGACATTACAAGTTAAGACAGCAACAATGGAAAGGCAAAGACACTACAATATTGTTTGGCAAAGAATTTGGAACTCATCATTTCGTCGTTATAACAAGATCATTGTAATGCGCACAATAAGCAAACAAAGAGTGCATGCCGCATACCAACAGCCAATATAACAGAGCATGTTAGAATGAAACAGCAGACTTACTACTGTCGAGTCCCATGCAAACCAACATGTTCAGGGAGTACAAAATTGGCATGAACAACATAGTAGCAGGCTATAAATTTTGTAACAACGACTGAGCAAGATGAAGTTATGATGGCTACATCTACAGAGCAGGGAATGTAAACCAAAAATAGAAGTTACGATGGCAAAAGCTAAAGAGGAGGGAATGTGAACCAACATGTGCCAAGTGCAATTACTTCACTTTGGCCGTGAACTAAATAATACTCCTGAACTTATAGTGAAGGGGATGCAAATCAAGATGTTTCAGGATATAAACTTGTAATGAGCAACACATGGAGGATAGTTAATGCTGGAGCTTAGGATGGACCAGATACAGAATATAGTGGGATCACCTGTGAACTTGTATAAGAGGGAATGCAAACCAATATGTTCAGCTTTCCATATGTGAGCGTCATGCCAAGTCAGAGAAACAAGTCAATAATGCAGCTTTTGAAGAACAAGATGGCACGCAAAATTATTATCTAGTAGTATGACAAGTTTATTTGTACTACAGGCTAGATAGCAGAGTGATAGCATGCCAAACTAAGTCCTTACTTTGTTAGCTTACAATGAACTAGATACAAAACAATGGCATCACCTGTAGTACAGGGAATGCAAGCCAACATGTTCATGGAGTAAAAAATTGGCACAAACAACATAGTAGCAGGCCATAATTTTTGTAACAACGACTGAGCAAGATAAAGTTATGATGGCTAGATCTACAGAGCAGGGAATGTAAACCAAATATAGAAGTTACGATGCCAAAAGCTATAGAGCAGGGAATGCGAACCAACATGTGCAATTACTTAAAATTGGCCATGAACTAAATAATAGCAGGATGTTACTATAATACCTACAGTATAATTTTTGTAACAACGACTGAGCAAGATAGAAGTTATGATGGCTACATCTACAGAGCAGGGAATGCAAACCAAAATGTTCAATCGCTTAAAGTTAGCAATGAAGTAGAAAATAGCAACGTGTTACGGTCATAGCTAGGAATGAACTAAAAGAGCTTCAGACAAACAAGCATCTGAACCCAGAACATGGCGCTAAAACAAGGGACTTACATTAGGAGAAGCACTCTGTGGGAGTCACAGCAGATCTTCCTGGGGTTGATAGATCCGGTGATGAAGTACGCTACATGTGCTACTTGGGGTTGGAGAGACGGCCATTACACTTCATGGTTACTCATCTCATCTGCAAAAACGTAACGGCGCGTCGTTAGCACAAACAGGTTCCCCCAAGATTAAACAAGAACTTGCAGGCAAGCAATAGAAAAGCGACAGTAGAAGAGTTTAGATCATGCACTGCGCCGGTGAAGCAGATCCGGTTCATGCACAGCGGTGTCGGTGAGCAAGATCCGATGCGGTGGACGACGGATCCGGCGAAGCGGCTCCGGCGGGGTGGACGATACCGCAGCTGAAGCGACTGCGGTAGACTGCTGGATGAGCATATGGTTTCGAGGTTCGGCGGGGATGATCCGGTCCGGTTGATGACGGCGTCGATGAAGCGGCTCCGGCAGGCAGCCGGATGACGAGGATCGCGAGGGCTCGGGTAGGCCAGGGAAGTCCGGCGGGGATGTTCCGGTGCGGTGGTCGTGGAGGTGGTAGAGAGAGGGACTTGAGAAGTTCCGGTGGGTGGTCTCAGATGAGAGACTGAAGGAAATGTATTTTTTTTGGGAGGGTTTCCGGGCTAGGGAGGTGGTGATCGAAAAAATGACGGGCAAACCCCTCACCAACCGACTTTGCTGTCATCTCCACAGGGGTAGAATGGGAATTTGGAAGCGTGTGAAATTTTTGTATTTTGTGGGCGGGAAGTTTTGCCGCTATGAGATTTTGAATTTCGCTAAGGTACAAGTATAATGATAAAAAATTGTGACACCGTACTAGTACCTCTGTTCATGGCCGAGTGCAAAATCAAATCATCATCACGTTGAATATAGGTCACTACCATGATCATGATCTATCTTCTTAATCCCATTCAAAAATGCGTTTGAAATATTTCAGGATTGGTGGGAGATTTTGCCGCCCGACAGAGATTAAATTAAACCACACGTTCGACAATTCAAACTTGAGACCTTGGCTATGATACCATTTAAGTTCGAACTGATTCAAAAAAGGCTAGGCAATTAATTTATATAACATCCACAGGAACAACTACCAAGTTGATCCCAACCGCAGATAAATGCATCCACCAACAAAAGTCTGAACGGTGCCTTAATCTAAGGAAACATTTCACAAGACCAATGTACTCACTATGTTAGTGTTCATCTCCAATTATCTATGGCATTTTCTTAGTCTTTGGGAGATTATAACGAACTTGATTGGCCTCGTGCAGTAGGGCATCACATGCTTCTAATCTCGATCTCAACATGTCAACTTTTGTTCTTAGCATAGCTGTTGCAACTCGTTCTACTTGGAGTTGTTCCTCCAAAACTTGAGCAGAGAAAGACTTGGACTTGGGCTTCAAAACCCAGCATTTCGCAGGAAAGAGTTTTTGGTGATATCTTTATCTTTCCCGGGTTTTGCCATCTCAAATTTCATATTAGCCAGACAAGTTTTGAGTTGTGTAAAAAGAAAAGTTATTACAGAGAAAAATGCAGATGGTAGATTTAATGTGTACGAACTACTTTTAATCATACAAGTTGACATGCCTGACTATAATAAGGACCATCTATCTTGCTAGCAGGCATAATTATTAATGGGCTACCATGTACGGGAACCGTATCCTCTAACGTGAAGGAGCTAAGTCAGGAAAAATAAAGAAGCAAAGTCAGGCTTCTGTAGCATAAGTACAAGGTTATGCACTGTCTTTAACTAATAAAGGTGATTACTGTAGATGTTTAAAAACTAAACTAAATTTTATTACACCATAATTTTCTCTGCATGTAATTACTTCAAATGCAAGACACAAGTTTGTATTGTGCAAATTAATTTAAATTATTTGGATTTTAGACATATGGTTTGGGGGAAGGAAAGTTAGAGTACTGTAGCTTCTCTAACTTTTCACCTTCAAGTTAGAGTACTGTAGCTTCTCTAACTTTTCACCCATGTACGTAGTCCTTCCAAGAAACAGCCGTTATTGCATTACGAGCAGAAAACAGTTCACACGTGCGCTCAGATTCAAATTTTCAGCATGCAGTCGATTTATGGTTTAATTGAAGTACACATCAGGATATTATTTCACACAAAATACAGCAGCCACATGGAACATATCTAATTTTAGTACAACAACAAAATTTGCAATTATTACAGACCACGAAATTTTGAACGAAATTTTGAGCAGTAATTAGTTACAGCATTGGCATCAGCAGTCCACTTGACTGAACAACAGAATCAAAGTTTATTTAGACACCTTCAATTCCCAGACACATCACAACTGGCTTACCATGACAAGTGCATAGGAGATTCTTTAGAACATTTTCTGTCAAAGTTTGCCTATTTTTCAATTCATGTATCTCTTGGCGTGTCTTGGCAATTAATTCATCAGCATCTTTGTTTTCCCGCCCAAATATATCAACTGCCTCTTGGAGTGCATCCCCGAAATCTCTTTGTGCCGGATTAAGTTGACCAATAGATACCATGGGCCTATGCGAGCAATATGCACTCTCACTGCTGCTTTGTGAAACATCAATACTTGAGGCATTGGCCCTTGCTTCTGGCATTGTAGCTTTATTTGAAGCCTGAAATTTAGATAAAACAAGTTACAACATCATATGATGCAATAAAAGACCTCCAATTTCAAGAACATCATTGAGCTGATATAACACAACAAGCAATCAAAAATAGAGCCTCGTACATCTATTTCTTCTGGAATGGTTGGTGTACCGGACTCAGTGGACCAATGAGAGCACGTGCCACTGTCACTGTTGCTCTGTGAAATGACCGCAACACTTGATAAATGGGTTGTCCCTACTGACATTACAGCTTTGTTTGCAGGCTGAAACTAAGACAAAACAAGTTAAAATGCAATACAATACAAGGCAAACAAACAGCATTGTTGACATAATTTTGAAAGAACCATGGGCAGATACAACAAAGAAACCAGTTAAGCCACATGCCTCTTAGAACAAACCAAACTAGATCATGGCGATGATGTATACAATGAACCAAGCAACTAGACATCATGTGCCCAATAACGAAGCCAGGTCACTGCACAGAAGAAATCTAGCAAATAGCCAAATACAGTCAAAAGATGTGCATGTTGGATTTGATACTATTAGGAAAATAATGTATGATTGATTTAAGCATGACTCAGATAGTGCCTTCGACATCGCAGAAGGTCAATGCAACAATTAATTGTATGGCTTGTATGAAGTGCCATAACATTTAAATTAAGCATAACGAGGCATTGCTTAATCTGAGAACTGAGTGCTAGCTCAGTGGCAAGGCTTGCGAGTGCGCAGCCAGCCCACCCGGGTTCGAGTCCCAACAGGACCGAATTAAACGGGGTGTTATCTAGCGCGTATAAATTCGCTGCTAGAGAGGTCTCATCATCTATCTCACAACGTATAGACAAGGGAGGGAATCTTCCTACGTTGGTCAACGTTTAGGCAATGCTTAATCTTGAATTCATGATCAAACTCAAACAAAAAAGGGCATATAACAAGTAGCACCATGTGCATCATGTATAATAGATTACTAGAAACTGAATGAAGCAATTGAACATGGAGCGTATTATATAAACAGCCAGATCATTTGAATATGGATATACCACATCATGTCAATGGGACTCAGAAAAACAAAGCTAGACATTTAAACAAGTAATATAACTATTTTTTCACCATGTTTCAAGTAGAATAGGAAGCTAGGTTAGGAATAAAGCAATCATGTTTCAAGTAGAATAGGAAGCTAGGTTAGGAATAAAGCAATAAAAAAACACAAAGTGCATCATTTCAGCTAGGATCATTTCTATCAAACTTCATGCACTAGCCATGGAACAACAGGCAAACTCAATGAAGCAACAGGCAAAAAATTAACATAATAGAATTTCAGGACTTGTATTAACATAGCCAAATCATGTAACTTATACCCAGGCATGCCGGATGCCAGATGGGTCAAAGGCAGTGTGCAATGTTCCATATGGTCATTGTTTATATTTTATTAGATTCCATTAGGCAACTTAGGTAGTGCAACATACAGAAAATGATGCAATTGAACTATGCACAGGAGGTAAATTAACATTCCAAAAAAAACAGGGAACTTACGTGAGCTTTTTTTTGAGTCACACGGACCTCATCGGGTACTTGGACAGAAGAACCTGGTGCCTCACTGTTTCTCCTCTGCATGAAGGAGAGGCCAATTGTAAACAGAAACAGGTCCAAGATATAGAAGTTTGCATTAAGCAATATACAAAAAACAGCAGGTACTTACATGATTATAGGCGAGCTTTACTCTACGTTTATGAGTGTAAGATGTGCCTGCTGCACGTGTAATAACAACAAACAGTTACGAGTCACGGCTTTGCTATAATTAAATTGACACCAAATAGTAGTAGAAGCATTATGACGTGCATAAACATGTAATACAGGATCGCAGAAAGATATCAAACATGATGTAACTAGAGCAGTAGCCTACGGCCAAATAGTGAGAAATTGTAATCGTGTCAATTGTGGACTTGTATAGCCTACCCCAACTTGTTTGGGAATAAAGGCTTTGTTGTTGTTGTTGTTGTCAATCGTGGACATGTAGAGCATTCAACGGCTCATGATTGGTGGCTCATATTTTGTAGAGTTTCAGCGAATGGGTGGGTTAGGTTACTCAGACCACCACACTGTGTATTTATATCATCTGAGTTAGGGTTACAATACTACTGGACATGGGCCTCTATGGGCCTCACACTGGATACAATATTACTACAGCGCTACTACTAAACTCACTCATGGTCCAACACACCCCCTCAAGATGATCATGGGTAAACAACCATGGCCATCTTGCAACAACAACATGACACATATGACAACTACCAGTAATGAACATTCAGCATAACTCCTAGGATACATGACAGCATTGCACTTTCCATCATCTTGTCATCTCGATTCATCTCTTCATCAGCAGCGAAGATATCCAGCTTCAACCATCTGGGATACGCACAACTCCTAACCATACACGTCCTCAACAACCCCGGCTGCCTCACCACACAAGTTCCGCAGAACCATCCACACTCGCCTCAATGTCCTCAGCCTCTCTTCTCCACTCTGCCCGGCCACCTCTTCCGTCTCTCCCACAAACCCCCAGCCAACTCCTGCCTCAACCATCCACTCCTCAAGCACCCATGCCTATCCCCCGGTCAGGCCTCAACCAGTCTCACCTCAGGCACGCATGCCTTTCCCCTGGACATATCCACAACCATCACCATCACCACTAAACCGCAGCCTCATCAACTCCATCACGACTCAACCGCAGCCTCATCAACTCCATCACCACATATCCTCACAGCCTCACATCTCCATTTTCTCCTCACTTCCACTCGGATGGCGCCTCGTCTGCGCGCCCTGGCCAACCTGGCGGACCGCACCTGGCCACATCGACCGGCTCGCGCTGGTCAACGTCCAGCACCAACCTCCGGCTCCGCCCTGCGCTCAAAGGCTCGCCCCACTCCGCACGCCTCCAACTTCTGCCCCTCACACGGATCCAGATCTCTCTGCCACGGATTCACTTCCTCTTCTCTCCTTTCTAAACCAAAACGATCTTCACCCTCTTCTTTCTCCCCGCGCGAGCAGCCGCCGATCTCACACAGCTCACATCGCTGTGTGTGATAGCCGCAACCCACGCAGAGCACCTGATGCGGCCTCCCGCCGCCTGGATTTCTACATCTCAACGGTGGGTTTTGTGATCAAAGGAAGAACTTGTTTGGTACTGTTTGTGGCGGCTAGCAGGAAGGAAACCTAGGCTCTGATACCATGTAGAGTTTCAGCGAATGGGTGGGTTTGGTCACGGAAAAACATACTTATGCGTCGTGTTTAAACCTAAAGGATGAGGTGGTTATCAACGAAAGCACTTGTAAGTTAGAAATATAGCACGAATTCAGAAATACAGTCAGCTGCAATACTCCTAACAGAACAAAACGCGCAGGGATGTCTGGTTACCTATTTCTGGGCGGCGTTTAGACGTGTTCCGCGTTCTTACGGGTGACGTGGAGGTCGGCGAGGGGACTGCTGTTGCGGTGGGTGCCGGGGAAGCAGATCTTGGGGGGTCGGAGAAGGACATGCTGGGCGGTCGATGAAGTGTTCAGCGCGCCGGCCGAACTAGAAGGTCGGTGAAGCAGATGATGTGCAGTGCACGGGGGCGTCGGTGTCGGCGAAGCTGGTCAGGTGCGGTGGTCGATAGAGTCGGCGAACGAGATACGGTGCGGTGGACGCCGGAGTAGGTGCGGATCAAGCGGATAGGGCAGCCTCGGGGTTTGAAGCCGTGGCAGCTTGAACGGCGAAGTGCGGCGGCCGGGAAGATCTGGAGGTAGGCAAGAGGGGCGGTTTCTCTGAGGGCTTGCGGGCGAAACTAGGGCGAAGCTGGGCGAAGCTGGGCGATAGAGGAGTAGAAGGGAATTTCGCAGTCCTTCTTTTGAGGAAAAAAATATTCGCAGATCTGAAACTTTGCGGCGCGAGATATTTGGGCGTTGGCGGGGAATTTTACCGCTCGATGATATTAAATTTTGGCTGCAGTAGGTTTTTTTTTAGAGTATGTAATAATAATAAATAGTAGGCCCTACTAGTACTGTACGTCTGTTCAGGAATCCAAGGGGGTAGAGGTAGAGGTATAGATATATAGACAATATAGAGATATAAGAAATGGCGGGGGCTAGCGGAAATGCACTTTGCCTCATAGGAGCATATGCTCCCATTATGTGAATCCATATTTCAAAGTGTCAAAAAATTCTAAACTAAAATTTTACATGTATATCTAGACATTTTATGTTGGTACACAAGTTTTCTCACAAAAAAATTATGTGGCTCCTATAAAAAAGACAAATTTTGATGTTGTAACACGACTACGTACAGTATATTTTTTGCCTTTTTTTACACGCCACACAAAATGTCGTTTTTCCACGAAAACTTGTGAACGAACATATGATGTCACAATGTATACCAAAAAAATTAACATTTATATAATTTTTTTAATCATTTTCTATAATTGGTGCATATGCACGCGTGTGCCAAAACGCCACCTCCGCAGGCTAGGAGTTTCTAAACTTCTTATGGCACATCAAATAAAATGTTGTTCAAACAATAATAATAATGTGCTTATGATTGTTACTCCCTTCCACCATGAATAAAGTCCACATCGGTTTCGTGTCAAACTTTGACTCGAGATTTAGGTACCCACATGATAGTGCTAGTATCATAGCTAGTATCATACACATTGGTCCCACAAAAATGTTGATGTGGCAGCTAATTAAGTAGGAGAGAGGAGATTAGTGTAACATAGGTAGATATTGTATCATAGCGCAAACAACGAGAAAACTTAATGCTAAACAAATCTTGTACACAAATTTGCATTGAGATTCTAAAAAATAATAAATGTAGCATTACTATGATACTACTCCATGATACTACCCACTATAGAAATAGTATGACCAGCCTAATTTTATGACATCCGCAAAATATACCATTGGAAAGTTCATCGAAACAAGCATCCGATGATATAGTTTTGAATGACATGCAACTCATAATTGGCGGGCCCAAGTATTAGTCTAAGTTTGCCTCTGAAAACAAATTGGCATTGTACTCTAGGACAAAGGGAGACTACTCGCAATGGCAATATCATAAGTAGTATCATGCACTACATGCATGCAAAATGTTGATGTGTCATATCAGTTAATGATGAAAGAGACGATAGTGGTATCATAGGTAGATATCGTATCATATCATGTAGAACTAGAAAAATTACTGCCAAACAAATCTTGTACACACTTTTGTATTGAGATTCTACAAATCCCTAAATACATGTAACATATTATACTACTACATGATGATACTATGGACTGTGAAAATAATATCGTACATTAGTATCATATGTATGATACTATTATATGATACTCCCCATTGTGACTAGTCTAATAATAACAATAGTACTCAAATTTGTCTTGTCCCTCGGGTGTTTAGAAGTATATGTTCGGTCCCTCACGTATTTAAGAATTATGTTTGGCCCCTCAACTCTAATGTGGTCAAAATTGAGCACTTGAACACTTAGTTAGGTCTAGCAATGATAAAAACTTGATTGGTCTGTTTATTATTTGTTATGTGGCACGGCGGCAAAGCATTTTGCTAAATCTCAAGCACACATAGTTGGGGTCCATTAGAGGGACTAATTAAATCAAAGTACAATGGATTATAAAAGCAGGTTTTATCATTGATTAGCTTTGCAACGGCCTATCAACTGTAAGTGTTGCATGTGTTCTAAAGAACTATGTTCATCGTCACAGATCAAGAGGAGTACGCAGTGGAGGACGCACAAAACAACCGTAGGCCAGGTGGGCACACCTTACTAATTTTCTTTTTTCCACTTTATATGTGATAATTTTTTACATAATTAATTAACTAAACATTTTAAAATAGGGTGGGCCATTCAACCCAAACACCATGTTGCGTACGTCGCTGAGGGTAAGGGGTTTCATCTTCGTTCTATGGTATGAGTATGTAATGCGCGTGATACTCATCGAAGACAATATATATAGCAGACATCACATCAGATGAGCCTATGGATAAAAATGGGCCAAATCATATCTACTAGTGCACAAATGAAGTTAAAAATAGGTCAACCTTCATTAAACCGATACTACTTAAAAGACCATTGTTTGACCTAAGTAAGCGTATATATGAGGTCTGTAATACTAGTCACAATGCATAGTATCATATATAAAAGTATGGTGTGTATGATACAATTAATACTACATGTTACTATGTCAACGATGCATGGTATCATGTACTAGTATCATAATCTTCTTATATTAATTGATTTGTAGAATCTCAATGCAGATCTATGTACAAGATTATTTAACATTAAATTTTCTAGTACTACGTGCTATGATACGGTATCTACCTATGATATTATAATCCTCTCTCTCATCTTTAATTGCAGTGCCACATCAGCTTTTTTGCAAGCATGAGATGCATGATAGTGTACTACCTATGATACTCCCATTGTGGGTAGTCTAAGGGGGCAATGTTAGACCTAATTAAGTGTTTGAGGTTAGTTATGGACCGCTGTTATACCTAATTGTGTTTGAGGTCAGTTAGGGACCTTATTATACATAATTAAGTGTTAGAGGTGAGTTCAAATAATAATATATAGTTGGGGTCTAAAGTTCACCAACGTATGCAACACACGAGCTGCCAAATGTGTACTTAATTAACCCTATTAGGAAAACACAAGATTATCTCATTCAACAAAATATTAGGAAAGTGTATCACAATTGTATTTATCCCTTATCTCTCTCATGTTAACCGAGACAAGAGTTCGTTCTAGGTCAGCTCTACGACAATTAGCGTCGCAAGGGTGGTAACATAGGTGTGCAGTTGCGAAAGTTTTTTCCCAAGTTGTCGACTTCCTCAATCCACACTTAATATTTGTGCATGCGGGCCTAAGTATATGGTACTACTTAGTTCTATTCCTAGTATATATGTTGGGTGACTTAGAAAAATCATACTTCGTACATGATTCCTTCGAAAATCCTTTAGGGCTTCTTTGATTCATATTAGGTTGGTATAAGATAATAGGATTTAGATCTTATAGGAATATTTCCTACACTAGTAGTTTGATTCATATGAACATATCCAATAGGAAATAATCCTATAGGAATCATCAAGTAGTGCAAATCCTAGTATAGGATTAAATATTTGGTCCTACCTCATGGAAAAATTCATTTGGCGCAATCAAACGCAACTCATCTTATTATAGGATTTAACTACACATGTCATCCCAAATCCCAATCCTACATTCCTACTCCTATGATTTCCCTATCCTGTGAATGAAAGGAGCCCTTAAAATCAAACTATCCCGCACCTCGTCGATTCGTATAAAACCGACTCTAGCCAACAACTCTTCGCCCGACCTTTCTTCTTCACCATCAGGCCACCACACACTGTCATTTTCCATTGCAACGCATTTAGGGTGTGTTCGGTTCCAGAACCAAGTGGAATGGAATGGAACCGTTCCGCACCTAGAGCCCATTCTTGTGTTCGGTTGTGGAATGGAACGGAACCGAGTGGTTCCTCGAAAGGGAATATTCTCCCCATATGCAGAATGCACCCATTCCACCGAATCGGTGGAATGTGGTGGAACGGCTGTTACTTAGCCGCTATTAATTACAAAGCACTTCACTAATCCAACCAAAAAAATTATTAGTTGTTGTTAATTATGATTTTGAGATTAAAAAGGCCACTATTAATTACGATATTTAGACAAAAGATTAAACTTTAACTTCATTCCGTTCTACTCTCCAAATTCCCCGACCATACAAAAAATAACATTAATTACGATTTTAAGATTAAAAAGGCCATTAGGCGTTGTTAATTACGATTTTAAGATTTAAAAGGCTATTTGCCATTGTTAATTACGATTCTTAGACAAAAGTTTAGTTTAACCACATTCCGTTCTGCTCTCCAATTCCTCCAACCGAACAAAAAACAGTACCATTCTGTACCTCCTTTTTGTCCAAACCGAACGCGGGGATGGAACCATTCCATTCCTCTGGAAAGGAACCATTCCTTACTAAAATCTTCTTGTGCCACCTCCCAGTTTAAAGGCCTACTCGCATAACCCTACAGCTCTGCACTCGCGTGGGCAACCGAACACACCTACATCATCAATGCCCCGCGTACTTATCCGCACCGCCTACAGCTCTGCACTCCTATGACCTATCCATGGCTGGGCAGTCAAAAAAAGCTGCGTCACCTGGGAAATCAACAAGCCACGCAAGCAAGTCGCAAGCATCATAAATTCCGAATCAATGCCTAGCTACAGTCTACCTGGCCTCCTCCCAACTCATTGTCCTTGAGGCCTTAACAAAGCCTTCTAAAAGGGTTTTATCAAAATATTCCATATGGATTAGTAAAAAAACGCACCTGCTAAAGATTCATATATGCCCCTAGGTTAAAAATATGCATCTCAAATTTGTATGGATACATATGTATCTCTGACTAAAATGCATGTATCAAGACATAAGTGAGACACCTATATATTTTCAAACGGGGATGTAGTAGTAGATTTTTTGGGTCATGTGTTGGCAATAAAAAATGGATTCCCCATTTCATCTGTGCACAAGGAGGGCAAAACGAGTGGTCTTTTGTGAAGTGTCTCTACCAATCTACAACCACTTCAATTTTCACATGTACGCTAGACCCTGAAAGATGTCCAAATCAAGTTGCAGTGTTTTATCTCGATCCACATCTACATATGGTTTTATAATTGAGCTTTATCCTAATGAATTCAAAATTAAACTGTATGAGTTTGCTTGTTTTTGTACCCACTTGGGAAGGGTTCATGCAGGATCTGTAGCGAACTTTCTTGTGAAGACATATTTTGGCACATACTGTATGTGAATCTTCTCACGGCCATCAACTTTGAATACTCAAGTTTTTTACTCCTATATATGCAAAATGATATCAGTGTACCATTTTACTTATTCACAATGTTGGCAAAAAATGTATTTTTATGCCCATCTATTTCCATTTTTTGATTTCTTTTTTGAATTTTCATGCCCATTTGTAGATTTGACCAAGATTTAAACAAGTTTAACACATGAAAAATGAAAAGGTAAGCATGGATCCTTCTTAGACACTCTAAAATGAAGCTTTTGGGAGGTTCTTGAAATTTCCAAGTTTGAAACCCAAAACCACTTCTTCTCTTCATGTTTGACTACATAAGATAGAGTTTAGGGTTAGGGGTAGATACATGATTTTTCTTGTTTGAATATGTCTAGACCTTGTTTATCAACTTTAATGCTTACTATATGACATAAGAAGACTATGTGCTTTGGTTTTTCATTTTCTGTTTTTTTTATATTTTATGCCCATTTGAATCTTGGTCAAATCCTAGGTTTGACCAGGATTTAAGCAAGTTTAAAACATGAAAACGACTTCTCTTCGTGCTTGACTTCTTATTCACTCCAAAATGAAGCTTTTGGAAGGGTTTTTGACATTTCCATGTTTGAAACCCAAAACGACATCTCTTCGTGCTTGACTTCATAAGATAGAGTTTAGGGTTAGGGGGTAGATACATGAATTTTCTGGTTTGAATATGTCTAGACCTAGCTTGTTTATCAACTTGAATGCTTGCTATATGACATCAGAAGACTATGTGTTTGGTTTTTATTTTTTTGAATTTGTTATGCCCATTTGAATCCTGGTCAAATCCTAGGTTTGACCAAGATTTAAACAAGTATAAAACATGAAAATGAAAAGTAAGCCTGGATCCTTCTTATTCACTCCAAAATGAAGCTTTTGGGAGGGTTTTTGAAATTTCCATGTTTGAAACCCAAAACGACTTCTCTTCGTGATTGACTTCATAAGACAGAGTTTAGGGTTAGGGGTAGATACCGGATTTTTCTGGTTTGAATATGTCTAGACCTTGTTTATCAAATTGAATGCTTGCTATATGACATCAGAAGACTATGTGTTTGGTTTTTGTTTTTTGAATTTGTTATGCCCATTTGAATCTTAGTCAAATCCTAGGTTTGAATATATATGTCTAGACCTTGTATATCAACTTGAATGCTTACTATACATATGACATAAGAATGTTATGTGCTTTGGTTTTTCATTCTTTTCATTTTTTCTGAATTTTTAGGGCCATTTGAATCTTGGTCAAATCCTTGGTTTGACCAAGATTTAAACAAATTTAAAACATGAAAATGAAAAGGGAAGTCTGTATCCTTCTTAGTCACTCTAAAATGAAGCTTTTGGGATGTTCTTTAAATTTCAATGTTTGAAACCCAAAACGACTTCCCTTCATGCTAGACTTCATAAGATCGACAGGGGGTAGATACATGATTTGTCTGGTTTGGATATATCTAGACCTTGTTTATCAACTTGATTGCTTACGATATGACATAAGAAGACTATGTGATTTGGTTTTTCATTTTTCTGATTTTTTTGAATTTTGTGCCCACCCATTTGTATCTTCGTCAAATCCTAGGTTTGACCAAGATAATTTAAACAAGTTTAAAACATGAAAATGTAAAGGGAAGCATGTATCCTTCTTAGTCACTCTAAAATGAAGCTTTTGGGAGGTTTTTGAAATTTCGATGTTTGAAACCCAAAACCACTTCTCTTCACATGCTTGACTTCATAAGACAGAGTTTAGGGGTTAGGGGTATAGATACATGATTTGTCTGGTTTGAATATGTCTAGACCTTGTTTATCAACTTGAATGCTTACTATATGACATAAGAAGACTATGTGATTTGGTTTTTCATTTTTCTGTTTTTTAATTATTTTTCTGCCCATTTGAATCTTGGTCAAATCCTAGGTTTGAACAAGATTTAGACAAGTTTAACACGTGAAATTAAACGAATAAGTAAGCATTGATCCTTCTTAGTCACTCCAAAATGTACCAATTGATAGTGTTAACTTTGCTTCATGGAAAAAATAATGTCATGTAAATGAGTTAACTTGGATTTCCTACCCTTGAATCCATAGGAAACTTTGTTCTAATGCACTATTATAATCAACCGAGTTTTTACACCAACAGGTCTGTCACTTACGTGTGGTGCCCACGCGTGAGGTCCCACACTTCAGTGAGCACAAGTCACGTGCAATAGGTACGCCAACTCCCAGCCATCTTCTTTGTCAAGAGAAGACGCATCAGGATGCGTATTGGAAGTCTGTGGGTCCTTCTGGATCCTTCGGTTGTCCCTCTCACAAAAAAAACAAATCTCTCTCGCTCGCTCGCTCGCTCGCTCGCACCTCCTGCGCACTGACAAACCCTGCACAACAGTCAACATCATCATCATCACCCGAAAAAGGGGAGACACCATAATGCTCTGCCTTTTTTCTCTCCTTCCGAGTGATCCCTCTTCCTCCGAGTTTCACTCGACGGGCAAACGCACATCTGCAGCATAGTAATAATAAAAAGGTAGAAAAATCGATATACGAATCTATAATTAAATAGGTTAAACTAGGGTTTTGCCCTGTACTACAGATCAAGGTTCAAAAAAATCCAACTACGGGGTTCGAACAACACGATTCTAATCCAAGAACTTTTTCGACCTCATCCAAGTGGCCTCAAACTATAGGGTTAGCATCTAGTGCAGTATGTGTGAAAATGTATGCACTATGTGTGCTATAACTTGTATGTCTTTCAAATTTGAACCAACTTTGAATAAGTTTGAAATATTTGAAATGGGGCTTTTGGCTTAAACGTTTGAAACTCAAAACGATTCTCTTCATGCTAGACTTCATAAGACCGAGTTTAGGGTTAGGGGTAGATACATGATTTGTCTGGTTTGAATATGTCTAAACCTTGTTTATCAACTTTAATGCTAACTTCTCAGTCACTCTAAAATGAAGTTTTTGGAGGTTTTTGAAATTTCCATCTTTGAAACCCAAAACCACTTCTCTTCATGCTTGACTTCATAAGAAAAAGTTTAGGGTTAGGGGGTATAGATACATGATTTGTATGGTTTGAATATGTCCAAACCTTGTTTATCAACTTGAATATGCTTACTATATGACATAAGAAGACTATGTACTTTGGTTTTTAATTTTTCTGATTTTTTTAATTTTCTGCGCATTTGAATCATATCTTGGTCAAATCCTAGGTTTCACCAAGATTTAGACAAGTTTAACACGTGAAAATGAGTAAGTAAGCATGGATCCTTCTTAGTCACTCTAAAATGAAGCTTTTGGGATGTTCTTGAAATTTCCATGTTTGAAACCCAAAACCACTTCTCTTCATGATTGACTTCCATAAGATCGACAGATCAGTTTAGGGTTAGGGGTAGATATATACATGATTTTTTGGTTTGAATATGTCTAGACCTTGTTTATCAACTTGAATGCTTACTATACATATGACATAAGAATGCTATGTGCTTTGGTTTTTCATTCTCTTTTTGAATTTTTTCTAAATTTTTAGGCCCATTTGAATCTTGGTCAAATCCTTGGTTTGACCAAGATTTAAACAAGTTTAAAACATGAAAATGAAAAGGGAAGTCAGTATCCTTCGTAGTCACTCTAAAATGGAGAAGCTTTTGGGATGTTCTTGTAATTTCTATGTTTGAAACCGAAAACGAGTTCCCTTCATGCTAGTAGACTAGCTTCATAAGATCGACAGGCCGGGGGTAGATACATGATTTGTCTGGTTTGGATATATCTAGACCTTGTTTATCAACTTTAATGCTTACTATATGACATATATAAGAAAACTATTGCTTTGGTTTTTCCTTTTTCTGTTTTTTTTAATTTTGATGCCCATTTGAATCATGTCGAATCCTAGGTTTGACCAAGATAATTTAAACAAGTTTAAAACATGAAAATGAAAAGGGAAGCATGTATCCTTCTTAGTCACTCTAAAATGAAGCTTTTGGGAGGTTTTTGAAATTTCCATGTTTGAAACCCAAAACCACTTCTCTTCACATGCTTGACTTCATAAGACAGAGTTTAGGGGTTAGGGGTATAGATACATGATTTGTCTGGTTTGAATATGTCTAGACCTTGTTTATCAACTTTAATGCTTACTATATGACATAAGAAAACAATTGCTTTGGTTTTTCTTTTTCTGATTTTTTTGAATTTTGATGCCCATTTGAATCTTGTCAAATTCTAGGTTTGACCAAGATTTAAACAAGTTTAAAACATGAAAATGAAAAGGGAAGCATGTAACCTTCTCAGTCACTCTAAAATGAAGTTTTTGGGAGGTTTTTGATATTTCCATGTTTGAAACCCGAAACCACTTCTCTTCATGCTTGACTTCATAAGACAGAGTTTAGGGTTAGGGGTAGATACATGATTTGTATGGTTTGAATATGTCCAAACCTTGTTTATCAACTTGAATATGCTTATGTGCTTTGGTTTTTTATTTTTCTGATTTTTTTGAATTTTATGCCCATAAATCTTGGTCAAATCCTAGGTTTGACCAGGATTTAAACAAGTTTAAAACATGAAATGAAAAGATAAGCCTGGATCCTTCTTAGTCACTCTAAAATGAAGCTTTTGGGAGGTTCTTGAAATTTCCATATTTGAAACCCAAAACCACTTCTCTACATGATTGACTTCATAAGACATAGTTTAATTAGAGTTTTAGGGGTAGATATATACATGATTTTTCTGGTTTGAATATATATGTCTAGACCTTGTTTATCAACTTGAATGCTTACTATACATATGACATAAGAATGCTATATATGTGCTTTGGTTTTTCATTCTTTTGATTTTTTTCTGAATTTTTAGGGCCATTTGAATCTTGCATGGTTAAACTTGGGTTTTGCCCAGTTCTAAAGATCAAGGGTTCAAAAAAATCCAACTACGGGGTTCGAACAACACGATTCTAATCCAAGAATTTTTTCGACCTCATCCAAATGGCCTCAAACTATAGGGTTAGCATCTAGTGCAGTATGTGTGAAAATGTATGCACTATGTGTGCTATAACTTGTATGTCTTTCAAATTAAGTTGATAAACAAGGTCTAGACATATTCAAACCAGAATATTATACTGCATTAGTACAAAAAGTTTCCTATGGATTCATCAAGGGTAGTAAAGCCAAGTTAACTCATTGTCATGACTAAGAAGGATCCATGCTTACTTTTTCATTTTCATGTTTTAAACTTGTTTAAATCTTGGTCAAACCTAGGATTTGACCAAGATTCAAATGGTCATAAAAAATCAAACAAAATCAAGAAAATCAAAAACCAAACCACATAGTCTTCTTATGTAATATACTAAGCATTCAAGTTGATCAACGAAGTCTAGACATATTCAAACCAGAAAAATCATGTATCTACCCCCTAACCCTAAACGTTGTCTTATGAAGTCAAGCATGAAGAGAAGAAGTGGTTTTGGGTTTCAAACATGGAAAATTCAAAAACCCACCCAAAAGCTTCATTTTGGAGTGACTAAGAAGGATCCAAGCTTACTTTTTCATTTTCATGTTTCAAACTTGTTTAAATCTTTGTCAAACCTAGGATTTGACCAAGATTCAAATGGGCATAAAAATTCAAAAAAGAAATCAAAAAAATGAAACACCAAAGCACATAAACTTCTTATGTCATATAGTAATTAAGCATTCATGTTGATCAACAAAGTCTATATATATTTAAACAATAAAAATCATGTATATATACCCCCAAACCCAAAACCACTTCTCTTCACATGCTTGACTTCATAAGACAGAGTTTAGGGGTTAGGGGTATAGATACATGATTTGTCTGGTTTGAATATGTCTAGACCTTGTTTATCAACTTGAATGCTTACTATGTGATTTGGTTTTTCATTTTTCTGTTTTTTAATTATTTTTCTGCCCATTTGAATCTTGGTCAAATCCTAGGTTTGAACAAGATTTAGACAAGTTTAACACGTGAAATTAAACGAATAAGTAAGCATTGATCCTTCTTAGTCACTCCAAAATGTACCAATTGATAGTGTTAACTTTGCTTCATGGAAAAAATAATGTCATGTAAATGAGTTAACTTGGATTTCCTACCCTTGAATCCATAGGAAACTTTGTTCTAATGCACTATAATAATCAACCGAGTTTTTACACCAACAGGTCTGTCACTTACGTGTGGTGCCCACGCGTGTGGTCCCACACTTGAGTGAGCACAAGTCACGTGCAATAGGTACGCCAACTCCCAGCCATCTTCTTTGTCAAGAGAAGACGCATCAGGATGCGTATTGGAAGTCTGTGGGTCCTTCTGGATCCTTCGGTTGTCCCTCTCACAAAAAAAACAAATCTCTCTCATTCTCGGCCTCGCTCGACTCGCTCGCTCGCTCGCACCTCCTGCGCACTGACAAACCCTGCACAACAGTCAACATCACCAGAAAAAGAATATACACCATCAATAAGAGGGGCCCCGTGACTGCTCTCCCTTCTTCTCCTTCCGAGTGATTCCTCTTCCTCCGAGTTTCACTCGACGGGCAAACACACATGTGCTGCATAGTAATAATAAAAAAGTAAAAGAATCGACTACGAATCTATTATTAAATAGGTTATAAACTAGGGTTTTCCCCAGTACTACAGATCAAGTTGAAAAAAAAATCCAACTACGGGGTTTGATTTTGGCCTACAAATAAAAAATTAAATAAGTTGAACTAGTATTCCTCTAAAAAATCATTTTGGTTTGCATTGTTTGATAATTTTCATAGCTAGAGTGCATCACAATTTTTTGATTTCATGCTTTGCTTTGCCAATTTTGATTTTTTCTAACCACCTTCTCTTTGATTTCAAATTTAGGTCAAACTATCGATGCCTACTATGTGTTCTACTTGAATTGGATGCAGCATGCGCACATGATATGTTTTGCCATTGTTTTGGGCTTCCACACATCTTGGGGCATCCAAGTATTTAAGTTACCTTGTTTTTTAATTGTAATTCATGTACCCTTTCCTCCCAATTAAATTTTGGTTTTACATTTTTAAATTTTTTAAATTTTTATGCCCATTCTGATGTCATATAGTTAGCATTTAAGTTGATAAACAAGGTCTAGACATATTCAAACCGGAAAAATCATGTATCTACCCCTAACCCAAAACTCTGTCTTATCAAGTCAAGCACGAAGAGAAGTCGTTTTGGGTTTCAAACATGGAATTTTCAAAAACCCTCCAAAAAGCTTCATTTTGGAGTGACTAAGAAGGATGGAGGCTTACCTTTTTCATTTTCATGTTTTAAACATGTTTAAATCTTGGTCAAACCTATTATTTGACAAAGAATCAGATGGGCTTAAAATTTCAAAAAAATCAAAAAATGAAAAACCAAAGCATGCAGTCTTCTTATATATGTCATATATATATTACGACACATTCAAGTTGATAAACAAGGTTTGGACATATTCAAACCAAAAAATCATGTATCTACCCCCTAACGCTAAACTCTGTCATATGAAGTCAAGCATATGAAGAGAAGTGGTTTTGGGTTTCAAACATGGAAATTTCCATGCTTGAAACCAAAAACCACTTCTCTTCATGCATGCTTGACTTCATAAGACAGAGTTTAGGGTTAGGTGGTAGATACATGATTTTCCTGGTTTGAATATGTGTAGACCTTGTTTATCAAATTAATTGAATGCTTACTATATAACATAAGAGAAGACCTTTTTTTTTTTGAATTTTTATACCCATTTGAATCTTTGTCAAATCCTTGGTTCCACCAAGATTTGAATAAGTTAAAAACATGAATATGAAAAAGTAAGCATGTATGCTTCTTAGTCACTTCAAAATGAAGCTCTTGGGAGGGTTTTTGAATTTCCATATTCGAAACCAAAAACCACATATCTTCATGCTTGACTTCATGAAACAAAGTTTAGGGTTAGGGGTAGATACATGCATGATTTTTCTTGTTTGAATATGTCTAGAACTTGTTTATCAACTTAATTGAATGCCTACTATATAACATAAGAAGACCTTTTTTGTATTTTTTAAATTTTTATACCCATTTGAATCTTGGTCAAATCCTAGGTTTCACCAAGATTTGAATAAGTTTAAAACATGAATATGAAAAAGTAAGCATGCATGTATGCTTCTTAATTAATCACTTCGAAATGAAGCTCTTGGGAGGGTTTTTGAAATTTCCATGTTTGAAACCAAAAACCACATATCTTCATGCATGCGCTTGACTTCATGAGACAGAGTTTAGTGTTAGGGGGTAGATACATGATTTCTCTCGTTTGAATATGTTTGAAACCAAAAACCACATATCTCTGGTTTGCCCGCACTTAGAAATGATATTTGCATCACTTATCATATGTTTGCCCATTTGAATCTTGTCAAATCCTAGATTTGACCAAGATAATTTAAACAAGTTTAAAACATGAAAATGAAAAGGCAAGCTTGTATCCTTCTTAGTCACTCTAAAATGAAGTTTGGGGAGGTTTTTGAAATTTCCATGCTTGAAACCAAAAAACCACTTCTCTTCATGCTTGACTTCATAAAGACAGAGTTTGGGGATATATAGGGGTAGATACATGATTTTTCTGGTTTGATATGTCTAGACCTTGTTTATCAACTTAATTGAATGCTTACTATATGACATAAGAAGACTATGTGCCTTGATTTTACATTTTTTTAAATTATGCCCATTTGAATCTTGGTCAAATCCTAGGTTTGACCATGATTTCAACAAGTTTAAAACATGAATATGAAAATTAAGCATGTATCCTTCGTAGTCACTCCAAAATGAAGCTCTTGAGAGGGTTTTTGAAATTTCCATGTTTGAAACCAAAAAACCACGTACTTCTCTTCATGCTTGACTTCATAAGACAGAGTTTGGGGTTAGGGGTAGCTTGATACATGATTTTTCTCGTTTGAATATGTCTAGACCTTGTTATCAACTTAATTGAATGCTTACTATATATATGACATAAGAAGACTATGTGCATTGGTTTTTCATTTTATTGTTTTTTTAATTTTATGCCCATTTGAATCTTGGTCAAATCCTAAGTTTGACCATGATTTAAACAAGTTGAAAACATGAATATGAAAAATTAAGCATATATCCTTCTTAGTCACTCCAAAATGAAGCTCTTGGGAGGGTTTTTGAAATTTCCATGTTTTAAACCAAAAACCACATATCTTCATGCTTGACTTCATGAGATAGAGTTTAGGGTTAGGGGTAGATACATGATTTCTCTGGTTTGAATATATCTAGACCTTGTTTATCAACTTAATTGAATGCTTACTAATGTGACATAAGAAGACTATGTGCCTTGATTTTCCATTTTTTGTTTTTTCTGAATTTTTATGCCCATTTGAATCTTGGTCAAATCCTAGGTTTGACCATGATTTAAACAAGTTTAATAAAACATGAATAGGAAAAATTAAGCATATATCCTTCTTAGTCACTCCAAAATGTAGATCTTGGTAGGGTTTTTAAAATTTCCATGTTTGAAACCAAAAACCACGACTTCTCTTCATGCATGCTTGACTTCATAAGACAGAGTTTAGGGCTAGGGTAGCTAGATACATGATGTTTCTGGTTTGAATATGTCTAGACCTTGTTTATCAACTTAATTGAATGCTTACTATATGACATAAGAAGACTATGTGCCTTGATTTTACATTTTTTAAAATTATGCCCATTTGAATCTTGGTCAAATCCTAGGTTTGACCATGATTTAAACAAGTTTGTTTATCAACTTGAATGCTTGCTATATGACATCAGAAGACTATGTGTTTGGTTTTTGTTTTTTGAATTTGTTATGCCCATTTGAATCTTAGTCAAATCCTAGGTTTGAATATATATGTCTAGACCTTGTATATCAACTTGAATGCTTACTATACATATGACATAAGAATGTTATGTGCTTTGGTTTTTCATTCTTTTCATTTTTTCTGAATTTTTAGGGCCATTTGAATCTTGGTCAAATCCTTGGTTTGACCAAGATTTAAACAAATTTAAAACATGAAAATGAACTTGAGCTTATCTAGAGCTTGTTTTTAAATTTTTTATACCCATTTGATTCTTCGTCAAATCCTAGGTTTGTTGACCTAGATTTGAACAAGTTTAAAACATGAATATGAAAAGGTAAGCATGTATGCTTCTTAATTAGTCACTCCAAAATGAAGCTCTTGGGAGGGTTTTTGAAATTTCCATGATTTAAACCAAAAACCACTTCTCTTCATGCTTGACTTCATAAGTTAGGGTTTAGGGATATATAGGGGGTAGATACATCATGATTTTTCTGGTTTGAATATGTCTAGAGCTTGTTTATCAACTTAATTGAATGCTTACTATATGACATAAGAAGACTATGTGCCTTGATATTTCATTTTTTTAAAATTATGCCCTTTTGAATATTGGTCAAAACCTAGGTTTGACAAAGATTTAAAAAAGATTAAAACATGAAAATGAAAAAGTAAGCCTTGATCCTTCTTATTAACTCCAAAATGAAGGTTTTTGGGAGGGTTTTTGAAATATCCATGTTTGAAACCCAAAACCACTTCTCTTCGTGCAGAGTTTAGGGTTAGGGGTAGCTAGACACATGAATTTTCTGGTTTGATATGTCTAGACCTTGTTTATCAACTTAATTGAATGCTTACTATATGACATAAGAAGACTATGTGCCTTGATTTTACATTTTTTTAAAATTATGCCCATTTGAATCTTGGTCAAATCCTAGGTTTGACCATGATTTAAACAAGTTTGTTTATCAACTTGAATGCTTGCTATATGACATCAGAAGACTATGTGTTTGGTTTTTGTTTTTTGAATTTGTTATGCCCATTTGAATCTTAGTCAAATCCTAGGTTTGAATATATATGTCTAGACCTTGTATATCAACTTGAATGCTTACTATACATATGACATAAGAATGTTATGTGCTTTGGTTTTTCATTCTTTTCATTTTTTCTGAATTTTTAGGGCCATTTGAATCTTGGTCAAATCCTTGGTTTGACCAAGATTTAAACAAATTTAAAACATGAAAATGAAAAGGGAAGTATGTATCCTTCTTAGTCACTCTAAAATGAAGCTTTTGGGATGTTCTTTAAATTTCAATGTTTGAAACCCAAAACGACTTCCCTTCATGCTAGACTTCATAAGATCGACAGGGGGTAGATACATGATTTGTCTGGTTTGGATATATCTAGACCTTGTTTATCAACTTGATTGCTTACGATATGACATAAGAAGACTATGTGATTTGGTTTTTCATTTTTCTGATTTTTTTGAATTTTGTGCCCACCCATTTGTATCTTCGTCAAATCCTAGGTTTGACCAAGATAATTTAAACAAGTTTAAAACATGAAAATGTAAAGGGAAGCATGTATCCTTCTTAGTCACTCTAAAATGAAGCTTTTGGGAGGTTTTTGAAATTTCCATGTTTGAAACCCAAAACCACTTCTCTTCACATGCTTGACTTCATAAGACAGAGTTTAGGGGTTAGGGGTATAGATACATGATTTGTCTGGTTTGAATATGTCTAGACCTTGTTTATCAACTTGAATGCTTACTATATGACATAAGAAGACTATGTGATTTGGTTTTTCATTTTTCTGTTTTTTAATTATTTTTCTGCCCATTTGAATCTTGGTCAAATCCTAGGTTTGAACAAGATTTAGACAAGTTTAACACGTGAAATTAAACGAATAAGTAAGCATTGATCCTTCTTAGTCACTCCAAAATGTACCAATTGATAGTGTTAACTTTGCTTCATGGAAAAAATAATGTCATGTAAATGAGTTAACTTGGATTTCCTACCCTTGAATCCATAGGAAACTTTGTTCTAATGCACTATTATAATCAACCGAGTTTTTACACCAACAGGTCTGTCACTTACGTGTGGTGCCCACGCGTGAGGTCCCACACTTCAGTGAGCACAAGTCACGTGCAATAGGTACGCCAACTCCCAGCCATCTTCTTTGTCAAGAGAAGACGCATCAGGATGCGTATTGGAAGTCCGTGGGTCCTTCTGGATCCTTCGGTTGTCCCTCTCACAAAAAAAAACAAATCTATCTCATTCTCGGCCTCGCTCGACTCGCTCGCTCGCTGCGCACTGACAAACCCTGCACAACAGTCAACATCATCATCATCACCCGAAAAAGGGGAGACACCATAATGCTCTGCCTTTTTTCTCTCCTTCCGAGTGATCCCTCTTCCTCCGAGTTTCACTCGACGGGCAAACGCACATCTGCAGCATAGTAATAATAAAAAGGTAGAAAAATCGATATACGAATCTATAATTAAATAGGTTAAACTAGGGTTTTGCCCAGTACTACAGATCAAGGTTCAAAAAATCCAACTACGGGGTTCGAACAACACGATTCTAATCCAAGAACTTTTTCGACCTCATCCAAGTGGCCTCAAACTATAGGGTTAGCATCTAGTGCAGTATGTGTGAAAATGTATGCACTATGTGTGCTATAACTTGTATGTCTTTCAAATTTGAACCAACTTTGAATAAGTTTGAAATATTTGAAATGGGGCTTTTGGCTTAAACGTTTGAAACTCAAAACGATTCTCTTCATGCTAGACTTCATAAGACCGAGTTTAGGGTTAGGGGTAGATACATGATTTGTCTGGTTTGAATATGTCTAAACCTTGTTTATCAACTTTAATGCTAACTTCTCAGTCACTCTAAAATGAAGTTTTTGGAGGTTTTTGAAATTTCCATCTTTGAAACCCAAAACCACTTCTCTTCATGCTTGACTTCATAAGAAAAAGTTTAGGGTTAGGGGGTATAGATACATGATTTGTATGGTTTGAATATGTCCAAACCTTGTTTATCAACTTGAATATGCTTACTATATGACATAAGAAGACTATGTACTTTGGTTTTTAATTTTTCTGATTTTTTTAATTTTCTGCGCATTTGAATCATATCTTGGTCAAATCCTAGGTTTCACCAAGATTTAGACAAGTTTAACACGTGAAAATGAGTAAGTAAGCATGGATCCTTCTTAGTCACTCTAAAATGAAGCTTTTGGGATGTTCTTGAAATTTCCATGTTTGAAACCCAAAACCACTTCTCTTCATGATTGACTTCCATAAGATCGACAGATCAGTTTAGGGTTAGGGGTAGATATATACATGATTTTTTGGTTTGAATATGAAAAGGGAAGCATGTAACCTTCTCAGTCACTCTAAAATGAAGTTTTTGGGAGGTTTTTGATATTTCCATGTTTGAAACCCGAAACCACTTCTCTTCATGCTTGACTTCATAAGACAGAGTTTAGGGTTAGGGGTAGATACATGATTTGTATGGTTTGAATATGTCCAAACCTTGTTTATCAACTTGAATATGCTTATGTGCTTTGGTTTTTTATTTTTCTGATTTTTTTGAATTTTATGCCCATAAATCTTGGTCAAATCCTAGGTTTGACCAGGATTTAAACAAGTTTAAAACATGAAATGAAAAGATAAGCCTGGATCCTTCTTAGTCACTCTAAAATGAAGCTTTTGGGAGGTTCTTGAAATTTCCATATTTGAAACCCAAAACCACTTCTCTACATGATTGACTTCATAAGACATAGTTTAATTAGAGTTTTAGGGGTAGATATATACATGATTTTTCTGGTTTGAATATATATGTCTAGACCTTGTTTATCAACTTGAATGCTTACTATACATATGACATAAGAATGCTATATATGTGCTTTGGTTTTTCATTCTTTTGATTTTTTTCTGAATTTTTAGGGCCATTTGAATCTTGCATGGTTAAACTTGGGTTTTGCCCAGTTCTAAAGATCAAGGGTTCAAAAAAATCCAACTACGGGGTTCGAACAACACGATTCTAATCCAAGAATTTTTTCGACCTCATCCAAATGGCCTCAAACTATAGGGTTAGCATCTAGTGCAGTATGTGTGAAAATGTATGCACTATGTGTGCTATAACTTGTATGTCTTTCAAATTAAGTTGATAAACAAGGTCTAGACATATTCAAACCAGAATATTATACTGCATTAGTACAAAAAGTTTCCTATGGATTCATCAAGGGTAGTAAAGCCAAGTTAACTCATTGTCATGACTAAGAAGGATCCATGCTTACTTTTTCATTTTCATGTTTTAAACTTGTTTAAATCTTGGTCAAACCTAGGATTTGACCAAGATTCAAATGGTCATAAAAAATCAAACAAAATCAAGAAAATCAAAAACCAAACCACATAGTCTTCTTATGTAATATACTAAGCATTCAAGTTGATCAACGAAGTCTAGACATATTCAAACCAGAAAAATCATGTATCTACCCCCTAACCCTAAACGTTGTCTTATGAAGTCAAGCATGAAGAGAAGAAGTGGTTTTGGGTTTCAAACATGGAAATTTCAAAAACCCACCCAAAAGCTTCATTTTGGAGTGACTAAGAAGGATCCAAGCTTACTTTTTCATTTTCATGTTTCAAACTTGTTTAAATCTTTGTCAAACCTAGGATTTGACCAAGATTCAAATGGGCATAAAAATTCAAAAAAGAAATCAAAAAATGAAACACCAAAGCACATAAACTTCTTATGTCATATAGTAATTAAGCATTCATGTTGATCAACAAAGTCTATATATATTTAAACAATAAAAATCATGTATATATACCCCCAAACCCAAAACCACTTCTCTTCACATGCTTGACTTCATAAGACAGAGTTTAGGGGTTAGGGGTATAGATACATGATTTGTCTGGTTTGAATATGTCTAGACCTTGTTTATCAACTTGAATGCTTACTATGTGATTTGGTTTTTCATTTTTCTGTTTTTTAATTATTTTTCTGCCCATTTGAATCTTGGTCAAATCCTAGGTTTGAACAAGATTTAGACAAGTTTAACACGTGAAATTAAACGAATAAGTAAGCATTGATCCTTCTTAGTCACTCCAAAATGTACCAATTGATAGTGTTAACTTTGCTTCATGGAAAAAATAATGTCATGTAAATGAGTTAACTTGGATTTCCTACCCTTGAATCCATAGGAAACTTTGTTCTAATGCACTATAATAATCAACCGAGTTTTTACACCAACAGGTCTGTCACTTACGTGTGGTGCCCACGCGTGTGGTCCCACACTTGAGTGAGCACAAGTCACGTGCAATAGGTACGCCAACTCCCAGCCATCTTCTTTGTCAAGAGAAGACGCATCAGGATGCGTATTGGAAGTCTGTGGGTCCTTCTGGATCCTTCGGTTGTCCCTCTCACAAAAAAAACAAATCTCTCTCATTCTCGGCCTCGCTCGACTCGCTCGCTCGCTCGCACCTCCTGCGCACTGACAAACCCTGCACAACAGTCAACATCACCAGAAAAAGAATATACACCATCAATAAGAGGGGCCCCGTGACTGCTCTCCCTTCTTCTCCTTCCGAGTGATTCCTCTTCCTCCGAGTTTCACTCGACGGGCAAACACACATGTGCTGCATAGTAATAATAAAAAAGTAAAAGAATCGACTACGAATCTATTATTAAATAGGTTATAAACTAGGGTTTTCCCCAGTACTACAGATCAAGTTGAAAAAAAAATCCAACTACGGGGTTTGATTTTGGCCTACAAATAAAAAATTAAATAAGTTGAACTAGTATTCCTCTAAAAAATCATTTTGGTTTGCATTGTTTGATAATTTTCATAGCTAGAGTGCATCACAATTTTTTGATTTCATGCTTTGCTTTGCCAATTTTGATTTTTTCTAACCACCTTCTCTTTGATTTCAAATTTAGGTCAAACTATCGGTGCCTACTATGTGTTCTACTTGAATTGGATGCAGCATGCGCACATGATATGTTTTGCCATTGTTTTGGGCTTCCACACATCTTGGGGCATCCAAGTATTTAAGTTACCTTGTTTTTTAATTGTAATTCATGTACCCTTTCCTCCCAATTAAATTTTGGTTTTACATTTTTAAATTTTTTAAATTTTTATGCCCATTCTGATGTCATATAGTTAGCATTTAAGTTGATAAACAAGGTCTAGACATATTCAAACCGGAAAAATCATGTATCTACCCCTAACCCAAAACTCTGTCTTATCAAGTCAAGCACGAAGAGAAGTCGTTTTGGGTTTCAAACATGGAATTTTCAAAAACCCTCCAAAAAGCTTCATTTTGGAGTGACTAAGAAGGATGGAGGCTTACCTTTTTCATTTTCATGTTTTAAACATGTTTAAATCTTGGTCAAACCTATTATTTGACAAAGAATCAGATGGGCTTAAAATTTCAAAAAAATCAAAAAATGAAAAACCAAAGCATGCAGTCTTCTTATATATGTCATATATATATTACGACACATTCAAGTTGATAAACAAGGTTTGGACATATTCAAACCAAAAAATCATGTATCTACCCCCTAACGCTAAACTCTGTCATATGAAGTCAAGCATATGAAGAGAAGTGGTTTTGGGTTTCAAACATGGAAATTTCCATGCTTGAAACCAAAAACCACTTCTCTTCATGCATGCTTGACTTCATAAGACAGAGTTTAGGGTTAGGTGGTAGATACATGATTTTCCTGGTTTGAATATGTGTAGACCTTGTTTATCAAATTAATTGAATGCTTACTATATAACATAAGAGAAGACCTTGTTTTTTTTTGAATTTTTATACCCATTTGAATCTTTGTCAAATCCTTGGTTCCACCAAGATTTGAATAAGTTAAAAACATGAATATGAAAAAGTAAGCATGTATGCTTCTTAGTCACTTCAAAATGAAGCTCTTGGGAGGGTTTTTGAATTTCCATATTCGAAACCAAAAACCACATATCTTCATGCTTGACTTCATGAAACAAAGTTTAGGGTTAGGGGTAGATACATGCATGATTTTTCTTGTTTGAATATGTCTAGAACTTGTTTATCAACTTAATTGAATGCCTACTATATAACATAAGAAGACCTTTTTTGTATTTTTTAAATTTTTATACCCATTTGAATCTTGGTCAAATCCTAGGTTTCACCAAGATTTGAATAAGTTTAAAACATGAATATGAAAAAGTAAGCATGCATGTATGCTTCTTAATTAATCACTTCAAAATGAAGCTCTTGGGAGGGTTTTTGAAATTTCCATGTTTGAAACCAAAAACCACATATCTTCATGCATGCGCTTGACTTCATGAGACAGAGTTTAGTGTTAGGGGGTAGATACATGATTTCTCTCGTTTGAATATGTTTGAAACCAAAAACCACATATCTCTGGTTTGCCCGCACTTAGAAATGATATTTGCATCACTTATCATATGTTTGCCCATTTGAATCTTGTCAAATCCTAGATTTGACCAAGATAATTTAAACAAGTTTAAAACATGAAAATGAAAAGGCAAGCTTGTATCCTTCTTAGTCACTCTAAAATGAAGTTTGGGGAGGTTTTTGAAATTTCCATGCTTGAAACCAAAAACCACTTCTCTTCATGCTTGACTTCATAAGACAGAGTTTGGGGATATATAGGGGTAGATACATGATTTTTCTGGTTTGATATGTCTAGACCTTGTTTATCAACTTAATTGAATGCTTACTATATGACATAAGAAGACTATATGCCTTGATTTTACATTTTTTTTAAATTATGCCCATTTGAATCTTGGTCAAATCCTAGGTTTGACCATGATTTAAACAAGTTTAAAACATGAATATGAAAATTAAGCATGTATCCTTCGTAGTCACTCCAAAATAAAGCTCTTGAGAGGGTTTTTGAAATTTCCATGTTTGAAACCAAAAAACCACGTACTTCTCTTCATGCTTGACTTCATAAGACAGAGTTTGGGGTTAGGGGTAGCTTGATACATGATTTTTCTCGTTTGAATATGTCTAGACCTTGTTATCAACTTAATTGAATGCTTACTATATATATGACATAAGAAGACTATGTGCCTTGATTTTCCATTTTTTGTTTTTTCTGAATATTTATGCCCATTTGAATCTTGGTCAAATCCTAGGTTTGACCATGATTTAAACAAGTTTAATAAACATGAATATGAAATTTCCATGATTTATACCAAAAACCACTTCTCTTCATGCTTGACTTCATAAGTTAGGGTTTAGGGATATATAGGGGGTAGATTCATCATGATTTTTCTGGTTTGAATATGTCCAGAGCTTGTTTATCAACTTAATTGAATGCTTACTATATGACATAAGAAGACTATGTGCTTTGATTTTTCATTTTTTTAAATTATGCCCATTTGAATCTTGGTCAAATCCTAGGTTTGACCAAGATTTAAACAAGATTAAAACATGAAAATGAAAAATTAAGCCTTGATCCTTCTTATTCACTCCAAAATGAAGCTTTTGGGAGGGTTTTTGAGATATCCAGGTTTGAAACCCAAAACCACTTCTCTTCATGCATAGTTTAGGGTTAGGTGTAGATACATGAATTTTTGGTTTATAGTAAGCATTCAAGTTGATAAACAAGGTTTAGACATATTCAAACTAGAAAAATCATGTATATACCCCCTAAGGCTAAACTCTGTGATATATATGAAGTCAAGCATATAAGAGGAATGGTTTTGGGTTTCAAACATGGAAAATTCAAAAACCCTCCCAAAAGCTTCATTTTTTGAGTGAATAAGAAGGATCCAGGCTTACTTTTTCATTTTCATGTTACTGACTTGTTTAATTCTTGGTCAAACCTAGGATTTGACCAAGATTCAAATAGGCATAAAAATTCAATAAAGAATTCAAAAAATGAAAAACCAAAGCACATAATTAAGCTTCTTAAGTTATAGTAAGCATTCATGTTGATCAACGGAGTCTATACATATTTAAACATTAAAAATCATGTATATACCCCAACCCTAAACTCTGTCTAATGAAGTCAAGCATGAAGAGAAGTGGTTTTTTTTTTTTTTTATGCCCATTTGAATCTTGGTCAAATCCTTGCAGGTTTGACCAATATTTAAACAAGTTTAAAACATGAAAATGAAAAGTAAGTGTGGATCCTTCTTATTCACTCCAAAATGAAGCTTTTGGGAGGTTTTTTTAAATTTTCCATGTTCGAAACCCAAAATGATATCTCTCCGTGCTTTACTTCATAAGACAAAGTTTAGGGGTAGGGGGTAGATACATGATTTTTCTGGTTTGAATATGTCTAGACCTTGTTTATCAACTTGAATGCTTATTATGTGACATCAAAAGACTATGTGTTTAGTTTTTTTTTGAATTTGTTATGCCCATTTGAATCTTGGTCAAATCCTAGGTTTGACCAAGATTTAAACCAGTTTAAAACATGAAAATGAAAAGTAAGCCTGGATTCTTCTTAGTCACTCCAAAATGAAGCTTTTGGGAGGTTTTTTAAATTTCCATGTTTGAAACCCAAAACCACTCCTCTTAATGCTTGACTTCATAAGACAGAGTTTAGGGTTAGGGGCCAAGTATATACATGATTTTTCTTGTTTAAATATGTCTAGACTTTGTTTATCAACTTGAATGCTTACTATATGACATCAAAAGACTATGTGTTTGGTTTTGATTTTTTTGAATTTGTTATGTCCATTTGAATCTTGGTCAAATCCTAGGTTTGACCAAGATTTAAACCAATTTAAAACATGAAAATGAAAATGAAAGCCTGGATTCTTCTTAGTCACTCCAAAATGAAGCTTTTGGGAGTTTTTTCAATTTCCAATGTTTGAAACCCAAAACCACTTTTCTTCATGCTTGACTTCATAAGACAGAGTTTAGGGTTAGGGGGTATATACAATATTTTTCTGGTTTGAATATGTCTAGACTTCGTTGATCAACTGTAATGCTTACTATATGACATAAGAAGCTTATGTGCTTTGGTTTTTTTTTTGATTTCTTTTTTGAATTTTTATGCCCACTTGAATCCTGGTCAAATCCTTTGTTTGACCAAGATTTAAACAAGTTAAAACATGAAAATGAAAAAGTAAGCCTGGCTCCTTCTTAGTCATGAAAATGAGTTAACTTGGCTTTCCAACCCTTGAATCCATAGGAAACTTTGTACTAATGCAGTATAATAATCACCCGAGTTTTTACACCAACAGGTCTGTCACTTACGTGTGGTGCCCATGCGTGAGGTCCCAAACTTCAGTGAGCACAAGTCACATGCGGTAGGCAGGCAAAATACCCGATCAATCCGGGCGGTGGCTGTTAAGGACCCGATCGCATTTCTTGCTTTCAGAGTCTGGTATAGGTGTATCGTAGTACTTTCGATAAATAAGAGTGTCGAACCCAACGAGGAGCAGAAGGTGTTGACAAGCAGTTTCGATGAAGGTTTCACTGTAAATGCTCACAGACAAGTATTCAGGGGGTTTTGATATTGCAGATAAATAAAGTACAAGTAAATAAAATGCAAGAGAAATAATTGCAGCGAGTGGCCCAATCCTTTTTAGCACAAAGGACAAGCCGGTTTGATTACTTATAATGACCAAACGTTCCTGAGGACACACGGGGATTTTAGTCTAGTGCTTTCGCTACATACAGCTGATTAATCTTCATTGTTTTGATAAGTGTTGTGTGGGTGAACCTATGCTAATGCACCGCCCTTCCTAGGACTAATACATACTTGTGATTATACCCCTTGCAAGCATCCGCAACTACAAGAAAGTAATTAAGATAAATCTAACCACAGCCTTAAACTCTGAGATCCTGCGATCCCTCCTGCATCGATATACTAACGGGGGCTTAGGTTTCTGTCACTCCGGCAACCCCGCAATTAGCAACCGAATACAAGATGCACTCCCCTAGGCCCATAAATGGTGAAGTGTCGTGTAGTCGACGTTCACACGACACCACTAGAAGAATGACACCACAACTTAAATATCATAACATTGAATATTACTCAACCATAATTCACTACTAGCATTTAGACTTCACCCATGTCCTCAAGAACTAAACGAACTACTCACGAGACATCATATGGAATACAATCAGAGGTGATATGATGATGAATAACAATCTGAACATAAACCTTGGTTCAATGGTTTCACTCAATAGCATCTACAACAAGTATAGAATAACACCGGGAGAGTTTCCCCTATCAAACAATCAAGATTTAACCCGAATTGCTACAGCGGTGACGAGGTGCAGCGGTGGTGATGGCGGTGTAGATGGTGGAGATGATGATGATGATGATGGAGATGATGTCCCGCTCGATGACGATGGCGATGGCGTCGATTTCCCCCTCCGGGAGGGAATTTCCCCGGCGGATTCCTGCCCGCCGGAGAGCTCTTTTCTCTCTGGTGTTCTCCGCCCCGCAGAGGCGGCTGTAACCCTTCGTGAGGATCCCTCTGTGGCTTAGGTTTTCGGGACGAAGGAGTACGCGAAGAAAAGGAGGCGAAAGGGGCTGTGGGGCCCCCAGAGCATAGGGTGGCGCGGCCAGGCCCTGGGCCGCGCCGCCCTATGGTCTGGGCCCACAGTGGCCCCTCTCTTCTTCCCCTTCTGGCTCCCTCCGTCATCTGGAAAAATAGGAATTTTCGTGAAATTCCCTTCCACAGTTGATCTTCCGAAATATTGCGTTCTGACGGTGCTTTTTCCAGCAGAATCCTGGCTCCGGTGCTTGATCCTCCAATGATGATGAAACATGCAAAATAGATGGAATAACATAAGTATTGTGTCCCAATATGAAATATATCAATGAATAACAGCAAATTATGATACAAAATAGTGATGCAAATTGGACGTATCAACTCCCCCAAGCTTAGACCTCGCTTGTCCCCAAGCGAAACTGAGCTCGATAAACAAGACCACATGTTTATGGAGTGAAGAGTCGATAAATAAAATACGGACAAGAAGCATCATATTCATTCACACAAGACATTCTAGTAAACAACTTCCTCATATAACTCATCTCGAAATAAGTAAAGAGAAATCACAAGTAAAGGTGCATAAGAAATCATAGTTGGTGATGGCAAACTTTGTTCTTGGTCAGAGAACTGCTAACGGATTGTACTTCTAAGCAAAGCTTTCATATTAGAATTTATAGCTGAGCCTTCATATTTAAGCATAACAATCTCTTCATAATCATTGATAACTTCAAAGTCATATTCATTCAGATAAAATTGGTACTAAACAAGAAAGTATAAAAGACATGATCAACTGAATCATAGCATAAATGATTGGTTCACAACAACTCAATTGCTTGCTTAGGATAGAGGGAAATAGGTATACTGACTCAACATAAAAGTAAAAGACAGGCCCTTCGCAGAGGGAAGCAGGGATTAAATCATGTGCTAGAGCTTTTCAAGTTTTGAAATCATATAAAGAGCATAAAAGTAAGATTTTGAGCGGTGTTTGTTGTTGTCAACGAATGGTAGCGGGCACTCTAACCCCCTTGCCAAACGAACCTTCCAAGAGCGGCTCCCATGAGGGACGGCATCTCTACCAGCAAGGTAGATCATCCCCCTTCTCTTTTGTTTACACATGTATTTTAGTTTTATTTAGGATGACACTCCCCCAACCTTGGCTTTCTCAATCCATGGCTAACCGAATCCTCGGGTGCCTTCCAACATTCACATACCATGGAGGAGTGTCTATTGCAAAATTAAGTTGCTTACTGATGAATCAGAGCAAAACATGTGAAGAGAATTATTAATGAAAGTTATTAATTGAGGCTGGGAACCTCATTGCCAGCTCTTATTGCAAAGTTATTGGGTAAGCGGATGTGCCGCTAGTCCATTAGGAAAAGTTCGCCCAACAAGATTGAAAGATAAAACACCACATACTTCCTCATGAGCTATAAAACATTGACACAAATAAGAAGTAGTATAGTTTGAATAATTTAAAGGTAGCACATGAAGTATTTACTTGGAATGGCAGAAAATACCATGTAGTAGGTAGGTATGGTGGACACAAATGGCATAGGTTTGGTCTAAGGTTATGGATGTATGAGAAGCATTCCCTCTCGATACAGGTCTTTGGCTAGCAAGGTTTGATAGCAAGCATAAAGGTTGAGGGAAACAAACAAATATACATATGATAGAAACAATCATGCATCTTTCTCATAAGCACAAGCAATTTTAACTTAAGAATACTAAGCATAGAGATAATGGAGTAATGTATCTAAGTGTATTTCTCTCTTTTATTAAACATCAGATGTTGTTGCTATTGACCAATGCTAAGTTTGCCAAAACCAAATAGATTTACTTGATGCTCCCAAAGTGATATCAATACTCATGTCAAGAGTAATCATATAATGGAGATTGCAAACTAAAATAAGGTGTGCAAAAAGTAAATGATAAGACTTCTCATTAATATTCCATAACGATAACTCACACCAACGGATACATCGATAACTAACTAAGAGAGATACTTCCACATTGCATACTATTCTATATGATAACTTCCCTACTCATGATATGACACTACTTGATAGTAAAAGATAAAGGTGGTGGTGATGTGATACCGCGGCACTCCCCCAAGCTTGGAACAAACCAAGGGGATGCCAATACCGATGATGAATTACTCCTTCGGCGATGGTGGTGATGAATTCCTGACAAGCTTCTCAATAAGCTCCTGGAGCTCGTCAATCCTGTATATGAGATTGCGAATCATCTCTGAATTGTGCTCGACGCGGTTAAGGAGTCTGTCCGACGGTGAGTCCCAACTCTTGGAGTTATTTCCCCACTCTTCAGCCTCAGGCTCCTTCTCTCCTGCAGTGTTAGAGCGATCTATATCCCACTGGCTAGGCAATGCTGCCTTGGGAGTCCCTTCAATTTGATTATTGAAAATTAGATTGTGGAAGGGTTGATGAGTGCCTGATAGAGATGACTTTGGAGCTAGGTAATGACGTGGAACCGCTCCTCCAGTGCGAATTCTTGCGCTCTTGTTTGCGCTAAAAGGGTTGTCCACCACCTTGATGCTTGCGATAGTAGCACGCGGGTGCGTGCGCGAATCTTCATCCACCTCTTCTTCATCCTCTTCCTTGACGTCCTTGTCTTCCTCTTTCCGCCCAAGATCTTGATTATCTTCTTCCGGAAACTCCTTGCCCTTGTTCTTGGAGACCATGGCGCTTCTAAACTGAAAACAGATCTGGCAGAAAACAGCTCGAAACAAAACACGACGAGAAAACGATATTACGGACCTCCAGGGGTCCGGGGAATTATATAGCAAATATTTTTACGACAAAAGGAAGGTTCCAGGTCGAAAACGAGTCGGAAAGGGGCAACGAGGCGGCCAGACCATAGGTCGGCGCGGGCCCAGGTCAGGCCGCGCCGGCCTATGGTGGCACGCCCTCGCGCGTCTTTTCCACTCCGTTTCGATTCCGTAATTTTTCATATTTTCCAAAAACAGCAAAAATAATGTTCGGAAAGGTAAACGCGGACTTTTTATTACCTATACTGTTACCTATTCAAAGTCCAGTTCTGGCGGACTGTCAATTTGTCCTTTGATGAAAGCCTCCGGTGTTTCCACTTGAATAATATCAACATCAACATTATAAGAATCGCCCGAGATATAATGCTTGAGTCTTTGTCCATTCACCACTTGTGTGGCATTGCCTTGGAGAGAGCTAATTTTAATTGCTCCTGAACGATACACCTCCTCAACAACATATGGTCCTTCCCACTTCGAGAGTAATTTCCCTGCAAAGAATCTGAGACGAGACCGATACAATAGAACTTGATCTCCAACATTAAATTCTCTTTTGATGATCCTTCTATCATGCCATTTCTTAACTTTTTCTTTAAAGAGTTTAGCATTTTCATAAGCTTCACTTCTCCATTCATCTAGAGAACTTAATTGCAACAACCTCTTATTACCGGCTAATTTAGGATCTTTATTTAATTCTCTAACAGCCCAATAAGCTTTGTGCTCTAGTTCTAAAGGTAAATGACAAGCTTTTCCATAAACCATTTTATAAGGTGACATTCCCATAGGATTTTTATAAGCAGTTCTATAAGCCCATAGCGCTTCTTTCAATTTGCTAGGCCAATTCTTTCTAGATTTATTAACAGTCTTACCCAAGATAGCTTTAATCTCTCTATTTGATAATTCTACTTGACCGCTAGTTTGAGGGTGATAAGCGGAAGCAATTCTATGATTAATACCATACTTAGCAAGAGTTTTTCTAAAACCTCCATGAATGAAATGAGAACCTCCATCAGTCATAATATATCTAGGTACTCCAAATCTAGGAAATATAATATCTACAAGCATTTTTATAGAGGTCTCACCATCAGCACTTTTTGTAGGTATAGCTTCTACCCATTTAGTAACATAATCAACAGCGACAAGTATATGAGTGTTACCGTCTGAAGAAGGGAAAGGTCCCATGAAGTCGAATCCCCAACAATCGAATGGTTCAATAACAAGAGTATAATTCATAGGCATTTCATTGCGTCTAGAGATATTACCAACTCTTTGACATTCATCACAAGATAAAATAAATTTCCTTGCATCTTTGAAGAGTGTTGGCCAATAAAAACCTGATTGTAGAACCTTTTGCGCGGTTCTATCTCCAGCGTGATGTCCTCCATAAACACTTCCATGACATTTATTCAATATCTCCTGTTGTTCATATTCAGGAACACATCTTCGCATAATACCATCCACTCCTTCTTTATATAAGTGTGGGTCATCCCAAAAATAATGCCTCAAGTCATAAAAGAATTTCCTCCTTTGCTGAGCTGAAAAGGTTGGAGGCAAATACTTCGAAACAATAAAGTTAGCATAATCTGCATACCAAGGGCTCTCTCGCGAGCTCACCTTTATTACAGCCAATTGTTCATTTGGAAAACTATCATTAACAGGAACAGGATCATAAGCAATATTTTCCAATCTAGACAAATTATCAGCAACAGGATTATCGGCACCTTTCCTATCTATAATATGTAAATCAAATTCTTGCAACAGAAGTACCCATCTAATAAGCCTTGGCTTAGCATCTTTCTTTGTCATAAGGTATCTAATTGCAGCATGATCAGTATGAATTGTAACTTTTGAATCAACAATATAAGGTCTAAACTTATCACAAGCAAAGACTACAGCTAACAATTCTTTTTCAGTTGTAGCATAATTTCTTTGAGCAGCATCAAGAGTCTTACTAGCATAATGAATAACATTTAATTTTTTATCTACTCGCTGTCCAAGAACAGCGCCTACAGCAAAATCACTAGCATCACACATAATTTCAAAAGGCAAATTCCAATCAGGAGGTTCAACTACAGGAGCAGTTGTTAAGGCTTTCTTTAAAGTTTCAAAAGCTTCCTTACAATCATCATCAAAAACAAAAGGTACATCTTTTTGAAGAAGATTAGTAAGAGGCTTTGAAATTTTAGAGAAATCTTTAATAAATCTCCTATAAAACCCAGCATGACCAAGAACACTACGAATACCTTTAACATCCCTCGGATAGGGCATCTTCTCAATCGCTTCAACTTTAGCTCTATCAACTTCAATACCTTTCTCAGAAATTTTATGTCCCAATACAATTCCTTCATTAACCATAAAATGGCATTTCTCCCAATTAAGAACAAGGTTAGTTTCTTCACATCTCTGCAAAACTTTATCGAGGTTTCGCAGCAATTATCAAAAGAATTCCCATAGACAGAAAAATCATCCATGAACACCTCTACAATACTTTCGCAAAAACCATGAAAAATAGCAGACATGCATCTTTGAAAAGTAGCAGGAGCATTACATAAACCAAAAGGCATACGCCTATAAGCATAAGTTCCATAAGGACAAGTAAAAGTGGTTTTCTCTTGATCTTTAGCTTTAACAGCAATTTGTGAAAACCCAGAATAACCATCAAGAAAGCAAAAATGAGTATTTTTAGACAACCTCTCTAACATTTGATCAATAAAGGGTAAAGGGTAATGATCTTTCTTAGTAACTTTATTAACTTTTCGAAAATCAATGCACATTCTATACCCTACAACTATTCTTTGAGGAATAAGCTCATCATTATCATTAGGCACAACAGTCATTCCTCCTTTCTTAGGAACACAATGCACAGGACTAACCCATCTACTATCAGCAATAGGATATATAATACCAGCTTCAAGGAGTTTTAATACCTCGTTCCTTACCACTTCCTTCATCTTCGGAATTAGACGACGTTGATGTTCAACAACAGGCTTTGCATCTTCTTCCATATTAATAGCATGTTGGCAAATAGAAGGAGAAATCCCTTTCAAATCATCAAGAGTATAGCCAATAGCTCCTCGGTGTTTCTTCAATATTTCCAATAACCTTTCTTCCTCAATCTCTGAAAGCTTAGAACTAATAATAACAGGATATATTTTCTTATCATCAATATGAGCATATTTAAGATTATCAGGTAAAGGCTTTAGATCAAAAACAGGATCTTCCTTTGGTGGCGGTGTTGTACCCAGATCTTCCACCGGTAAATCATGCTTGAGAATAGGTTGGCGAAGAAAAATTTCCTCAAGCTCATCTCTTTCTTTCCTAAAAGCTTCACTTTCACTATTCTCCAAATGTTGCTGCAAAGGGTTATTAGGAACAAGAACAATAGATGCACACTGCTCCATTTTAAAATCATTACTAGGCAAGTCAACTTTATAAGGAGTTTTGGTAAATTTAGAAAAGTTAAATTCATAAGGTTCACCAGCAAATCTAGTCAAAATTTTCTCTTTCTTACAATCTATAATAGCTCCACAAGTATTTAGAAAAGGTCTACCAAAAATGATAGGACAATAATCACTAGCAGCAGAACCAAGTACCAAAAAGTCAGCAGGATATTTAATTTTACCACATAGAACTTCCACATCTCGAACAATACCAATTGGAGAAATAGTTTCTCTATTAGCCAGATGAATAACCACATCAATATCTTCAAGTTCACAAGAACCAATTTCGTGCATAATCTCCGTGTAAAGTTCATAAGGTATAGCACTAACACTTGCACCAATATCACATAAACCATAATAGCAATGATCACCAATTCTAACAGATAGCATAGGAACACTAACTTGTTTGGGTTTATTAGGATGTGAAACAATATTAGAAGCATCTTCACAGAAAATAATATGACCATCCTCCACATTCTCAGTCACAAGATCTTTAACTATTGCAACAGCAGGTTCAATTTTAATTTGTTCTTCAGGTTCTTTAGGTTTCTTTTCACTTTTATTAACTGCACTAGATATGACAGAGTACTCCTTCATTTTAGCAGGGAAAGGAGTTTTTTCAATATAAGCTTCAGGAATAACATTATCAGCAGTTTCAATCACTACACATTTGTTTACAGATGAATCAATTTTATCTTTATACGGTTCATGATACTTATCAAAATTCTTCTTAGGCAGTTCATAATGAGAGGCAAAAGCTCTATAAAGATTTGCAACAACTTGGGAATCAAGACCATATGTAGCACTCATATTACGAAATTTATCAGTATCCATAAAAGCTTCAATGCATTTATAATCATAAATTATACCTGATTCTCTATCTTTGTCATTCTCCCATCCTTCAGTATTTTCTTGGATCCGATCAAGAAGGTCCCTTTTAAACTCTTCTTTGTTGCGTGTAAATGATCCAGAACAAGAAGTATCCAACAAGGTCTTGTCTTGAAAAGAAAGTCTTGCATAGAAATTATCAATAATAACATTACCAGGAAGCTCATGAATGGGGCATTTGAGCATTAAAGACTTCAATCTCCCCCAAGCTTGGGCAATACTTTCTCCATCATGAGGCCAGAAATTATATATGCGGTTCCGATCTTTGTGAATTTCACTTGGAGGATAAAATTTGGAATAAAATAAAGGCACAATGTCCTCCCAATCAATAGAATCACCATTCTTCAGCAATTTATACCAATGCGCCGCTTTACCAGACAGCGATATAGTGAATAGTTTCTTCCTAACTTCATTCATAGAAATACCTGCACATTTGAATAAACCGCATAATTCATGCAAAAACAATAAATGATCACCAGGATGGACAGTTCCATCCCCTTCATAGCGGTTATCCATAACACGTTCAATAATTTTCGTAGGTATTTTATATGGTACTACTTCCTCACCTGGCGCTTCATCCACTACCGTTGCAGTAGTAGTAGATTTCCCAAATAGAAATTGAAGAGAAGATCTCTCCATAATGATTATAGCAGCAGGCAGAAATAAAATCAGCACAAACAGTAAAGGTTTTCCTTACCAATTCCACTTACCAATAGCGCTTCACTCCCCGGCAACGGCGCCAGAAAATAGTCTTGATGACCCACAAGTATAGGGGGTGTATCGTAGTACTTTCGATAAATAAGAGTGTCGAACCCAACGAGGAGCAGAAGGTGTTGACAAGCAGTTTCGATGAAGGTTTCACTGTAAATGCTCACAGACAAGTATTCAGGGGGTTTTGATATTGCAGATAAATAAAGTACAAGTAAATAAAATGCAAGAGAAATAATTGCAGCGAGTGGCCCAATCCTTTTTAGCACAAAGGACAAGCCGGTTTGATTACTTATAATGACCAAACGTTCTGAGGACACACGGGGATTTTAGTCTAGTGCTTTCGCTTCATACAGCTGATTAATCTTCATTGTTTTGATAAGTGTTGTGTGGGTGAACCTATGCTAATGCACCGCCCTTCCTAGGACTAATACATACTTGTGATTATACCCCTTGCAAGCATCCGCAACTACAAGAAAGTAATTAAGATAAATCTAACCACAGCCTTAAACTCTGAGATCCTGCGATCCCTCCTGCATCGATATACTAACGGGGGCTTAGGTTTCTGTCACTCCGGCAACCCCGCAATTAGCAACCGAATACAAGATGCACTCCCCTAGGCCCATAAATGGTGAAGTGTCGTGTAGTCGACGTTCACACGACACCACTAGAAGAATGACACCACAACTTAAATATCATAACATTGAATATTACTCAACCATAATTCACTACTAGCATTTAGACTTCACCCATGTCCTCAAGAACTAAACGAACTACTCACGAGACATCATATGGAATACAATCAGAGGTGATATGATGATGAATAACAATCTGAACATAAACCTTGGTTCAATGGTTTCACTCAATAGCATCTACAACAAGTATAGAATAACACCGGGAGAGTTTCCCCTATCAAACAATCAAGATTTAACCCGAATTGCTACAGCGGTGACGAGGTGCAGCGGTGGTGATGGCGGTGTAGATGGTGGAGATGATGATGATGATGATGGAGATGATGCCCGCTCGATGACGATGGCGATGGCGTCGATTTCCCCCTCCGGGAGGGAATTTCCCCGGCGGATTCCTGCCCGCCGGAGAGCTCTTTTCTCTCTGGTGTTCTCCGCCCCGCAGAGGCGGCTGTAACCCTTCGTGAGGATCCCTCTGTGGCTTAGGTTTTCGGGACGAAGGAGTACGCGAAGAAAAGGAGGCGAAAGAGGCTCGTGGGCCCCCCAGAGCATAGGGTGGCGCGGCCAGGGCCTGGGCCGCGCCGCCCTATGGTCTGGGCCCACAGTGGCCCCTCTCTTCTTCCCCTTCTGGCTCCCTCCGTCATCTGGAAAAATAGGAATTTTCGTGAAATTCCCTTCCACAGTTGATCTTCCGAAATATTGCGTTCTGACGGTGCTTTTTCCAGCAGAATCCTGGCTCCGGTGCTTGATCCTCCAATGATGATGAAACATGCAAAATAGATGGAATAACATAAGTATTGTGTCCCAATATGAAATATATCAATGAATAATATTATGATACAAAATAGTCTTGCTTTCAGACTGGGGTCTACCATGTAAGAAGTTTGTTCCTTTTGGATGCATCACTCGTATTTGCAAGTTTTTTGGGGGTCCCGCAAATTCAGGGTAGCATCATGCCCCCCTTCCCACGCCAACACAAACAGAGTTCAACACAACCTAATTAAGCAAGGTTCAACACAGACATAGTTCAACAACCCCTAATTAAGCTAATAGGTTCACCACAAACGCTGCTGAGCAGCAAACATAAACAGAGTTCAACAAAAGATGCTGCTTTTGAAGCAGTAGGAGAGACAAACATGCACAACAGTTACGGAGTATATTTACCATCTTCTTCCTGTCGCCTCCTCCCGGTCCCGCTTCTTCTGCTTCTTGCTGCCCATACCTTTAATCTTTGGTGGCTTGGGCTTGGGAGGAGGCACACGACCGGTCTCGATAGCTTGGTTCAATTTCTTCCTTAGGAATAGCCCATAGGCCATGTGGTTGGCTATGAAGCCGGATCGGTTAACAGTTTCCCCAACTTTGAGACAGCCGGACCCACCGGCTTCGGCATGCTGCAGGACGCTTCGAAAGTCAACCTTTATGCTCTTTGTGCAGAAGGGGCAGCTGTTCCTGGCACCAGTCCAGGGTTCACTCCAATACTTGTCGAACTTCCCCGCCTTAAGCTTGTTGAGAGTGGCCCTGGCCTTCCTATGACGCGACTCGACATCGCTGTCAACCTCATCAGTAGCAACCTGATACATGCCAAATAAACAGGTGAAGCAAATATGTAGCAGTTGCAACTAATAATGAATATGAATCTAAAAAGATTCTGACGCTAATTCAAAACCCTATAGCGCAAAAAAAAGAGGGAGAGACCATAGAGCAAATCGATACAGGGCTATGTTAAATAAGGGAGAGAGGTGAATCGGATGTGAAGCAAATATGTAGCAGTTGCAACTAATACTGAATATGAATCTAAAAAGATTCTGACGCTAATTCAAAACGCTATAGCGCAAAAAAAAGAGGGAGAGACCATAGCGCAAATCGATACAGGGCTATGTTGAATAAGGGAGAGAGGTGAATCGGAACATACTTCCTCCCCCTCGTCGACGATATTCTCGTCGAAGGTCGGCGGCGGCGGTTCAAAGATGAGTTCAACCTCGTCCTCGTCATCTAGGGGATGCTTCCCAAGAGAGTGGACCCATCTACCAACAGCATCAGATGCCGATGAGCGACCGATGGCCCGACCTTCGGCAATGGCCTCCGCTTCGTCTTTGGCATCCGCTGCGGCAATGATCGCCGCCGTTGCGGCCATGCGTGCTGCGGTCGCGGCTCTGCACGCCTCCTCTGCGGCTAAGGCCAGCCGCGCGGCTTTCGCTTTCGCTGCGTTGACGGCGTCGGTTGGGCTCTCCATCGGTGGAATGGGAAGGGGAAGTGAAGAGAGGGTTTTTTCCTAGTCCGTGGAGAGAGGGAGAAGTGTGGACGTGAAATGGATAACTGACGATATTTCAAGATTTGGGAGACATAGCACGAACCGGCAGATGACAGCGCGTGGGTGCATTACCTCATACTGCCTCTGTCCTAGAAAGAGCGTACGTGTGGGTTTTCAAGGCATATTAAGGATTTTATTATTACATTGGGAAACTGTCATCGACCATCACTTTCCTCTTCAACTTTTCCACCTCCAATGATCTAAATGCATGTAGTAAATAAGAAAACCATATTATGCTAAATACTACTACCTCCATCCCAAAGCGTAAGGCTTATATTATTTTTAGAAGCTCAAACTATGTCAAGGTAAACTAAGATTTTACCAAAAATCATTATCATGCAAAATACAAAATTAATATCAATACATAGACAACGATTTTTTTTGGTATGGTATCTACAAAATATTATATTAGTTGATAGATTGTTCTAAATTTTCGTCAACCTTTACTTGCTTTGACTCTTAAAAAAAGACTTAAGCTTTGTGATGGAGGTAGTACGTACTAGTCGTGAAGAAACTATATCCCTCGTGATGAGAAAGAAATATTTTTTACTACCACTCTTTTGTGGACAAATTTTGAAGTGCATTGCAAAACGAGAAGTACACTCTTTTATGGACAAATTTTAACTCTACACCCATTATTTCAGGATGGAGGGAGTATAACCCAACTTGTTTTTTTCTTCTGGGCACTACACTGCTTTTTCCCTGTGCAATGCTTGGTTCTACCCTTTTTCTCAATGTAATGGTCACTTTAAGTCATTTTTTCCCACACACATTTATTTTGTACTTCTCTACAGTGTTGACCGTGCTACTACTATTTGTGTTAGTGCGCCAAAAACAAAATGTTATTTTTTAAGTGCCAAATTAATCTAGGGCGTTGGTTGTGAATCGGTGAACAAAAAAGAGATAGCCCAAAAGAGGAACACACCAAGGTACAAAAACTAGCATATATGCATGTTTCTATGTACATATATATGACCCTGGGTTTGTAGATAAAAAACATTCATATATGCGCTTACTATTAATATACATAAGTTTATGCTGATTCTCTTGGTTTAGGTATATATATGGTTAGGCATCACTACTAATTCAGAAAAAAACAAAAATGTAACTCTTCAAGTGAAGTCATTTTAAGTGACCTAACAACTAAAATTCATATATAGGATTTGTATAGGAATTATGTAGGATTTAGATCACATGTGAATTTTCCCCACACTAGTTGTTTGATTCATAGGAACATATCCTATAGGAATCTTGCAGTGCAAATCCTATAAGAATAAAACATTAGGTCATACCTCATGGAAAATTTCCTTTGGCACAATCAAACACAACTCATCTTCCTATATGATTCAACTAGCCATTAAATCTCAATCCTATGTTTTCCATATTTCTATGGTTTTCCCATCCTATGAATCAAAGGAGCCTTAGGGCTTATATCTTTTTTTAGAAAGGCAAACTATGTTAAGATTGGCCAAGTTTTACGAAAAACCTTTAACATGCAAAATACAAAGTTGAGTCATTTCGTTTGAATCGGAGGGAGTACATTTGACGTTATGGTACTATTTGACAGCTGCTTGGCACTGTATTTTTTTTCGAACCAAACTTCCCCCTTCATGAAGCTTTTATTTTAGCTTCAGTGACTTGATACATCCATATATCTAGACAAAGTTGAGTCAATTCATTTGAATCAGAGGGAGTACATTTGACTATATGGGTATTGTTTGACAACTGCTTGGCACTGTCTTCTTTTTTGAACCAAACTGCCCCCTTCACGAAGCTTTTATTTTGGGATAGAGCTTCACTGACTTGATACTTCCAAGTTTCACAGTGACTTGGTGCCACCATCCACCATCCATCTCAGATCCAATGTATGCGATCGACTTAGGATTTTAACCTAAATAATTATTATAATTGCTCAGAAATATTTCAAGAACTTCCAGTTAATCGTGCATATTTCGATTTATATTTTGGTGAAGTTTCATTCGATTTGAATCAAAGGTTTGTGAGCAAATATATACTCCCTCCGGTTCATATTAATTGACTCTAATATGGATGTACTAGACACATTTTAGTTCTAGATACATCCATATTGAAGTCAATTAATATGAATCAGAGGGAGTATTTAGTTTAAACTAGTGCTCGTATACGTAAAAAGCTCTTTAATCACAAGCTAATCGTCCGAGTGGGATGAAATATTCACAGATTTTAGAACAAGGCATCTACATTTTACTGGATTTTTTTCATAATTTTTGTTTTTAGGTTCGAAATAAGAGATTAGTTTGGAACGTTGGATCTCAAATGGTTGGTAGATGGTGGCACCAAGTCACAATGAGATTTGGAGACTTCAAGTCACTGCAGCTCTGTCCTTTTATTTTGACAAACTGCAGAGCCGCTGGTGCATCTATGCTTGCGTACGGCCGACGCCGATTCTTAGCAAGGAAGTTCTTCCTATAAGTAGTAGTATCCATACTCCACTCCAAGGCATGTATAAAAAAAAGAACCCATCCCGTTCTCGTTTTCCCGATCACTCTTCTCTGAAGATGGAGGAGGCCCTCTTCTTGTGCCCCCTCTGCCTGCTGCCCTTCAAACCCCCCATATCCAAGGTCGCTCCCTTCCGATTTCATTCTTAGGTTCACCTGTGAGAAATGTCAATGACAACTGATGCCACGTACGTTGTTCCGTGCAGTGCAAGGGCGGTCATATGGGCTGTCGGCGCTGCGTCGGCGAGCTTGCGCCGAACCCGTGCAAGAAGTGCGAGCAGCCGGCGTGGTTGCCGCCGTCGAATCGATCTGGGCCAAGATTGCCGCCGTCGAATCGATCTGGGGCAATGGTCAAGTGCGTCGGCTGCCAGAGCTTGGTCGCCTCCACGGAGTCCTACAAGCACTATATCGCGTGCCCGCATGGTCCGTGCGGCTGCACAGAGGCCATCAATACCGGCTGCAGCTTCACCGGCCCGCCGCGGGAGCTCCTGGTACACCTCCAAGCATCCCACTCCATCCCAGTGTTTACGTTCCAGTATGGCATACCCGCCTGGTGCATAGTTCGTGTTCCGGTACAACCGCGGGGACACCTGTTCATCGGCAGTGGGGAAGAAGACGGTAGCGTGTTCGCCATCACCGTTGGAGCGCTCGGCCCGACCACCATTGTGTCCTGTGTGTGCATCAGGTCGGCCGCGTGCTTGTTTCCGATGTACAAGGCGCAGCTGTTGGTGATTGGTCCGCCGGCGCCGGCGACGGCTGGGACCAGTGACCTCTCGACGGACACCTTGATGGCGGTAATCGAGCCGACGAGCTCCCCGACGCCTAGCTCGATCATGTTGCAGCAGCTCACTTCTTTCCTGGCGGTGCCGCCCCGTTACGCGAAGCAGAATGGAGGGCAGCGTGTGTTGCCTATCTGCGTTTGCATCAACAAGAAGGTTATACAATAATCTTCGTTTAGTCATACTGCAATGTAGTTACTCGAAGATCGGAGGGAGTAGTTTAGTTCGAAGTAGGGTTCGTTCGGATGTATTTTGGACTTGTATAGTAGTACTACTACTCCAGAACTATTAGCTAGCTAGTTGGAGTGCTAGAATGCAGCTCGGAGTATTATAGTATTTTGGCAGTACTACTAGTTATGTATGTGACTGCAAATTCAAACTAAAATGGAGTATTTCTTGCTAATGTTGTTCTTTTGGAGTCATCATTTTTTTCTGAACGTGTTAACTATGCTATTGTCTAAGGATTCGTTTAGATTTCTTTGGTTGAATTCATATTTCGTCTCTTCCTAATTTGGCAAAACTGCACTGTCATGGGCATTCTTACAAGGTCGCTGAAGTTTCAAAGTTTCTTAATGTATATTGCGTAGGGTGTACCCCCTTAACATGGATCTGTTGCATTTTTGGGTTGTATTTTTTTTTGGCAATTTTCAGGACCATAAAATAGCACGCCTTCAGTTGAAATTTGAATTAGTGGCCGATACTAGCATGGAGTAGTGAAGTTTTTTTGTACTCCCTCGGTCCCACCAAAAGTGTCTCACCTTTGTTAAAATTTAGATGGATAGATGTATTTTTTTTACAAAGTTGAGACAACTTTGGTGGGACGGAGCCACGGAGTCGTAGTTGATGGCGAGAAGGTTGATGCCTTGCTAGGTTGGTGTACGTTGCAAAAAGAACAAGGTTGGTGTGTATTTGTTTTATTTGTTCACCATAATACTGACATGGCCATCGATTTGATTAGACAACACAAGCCTGGGGTGTTTCACTTATTTATTGTAGGAAGCACGATTAATGTTCTGTAATGATGGGGCTACTCCTATAGTCCGTCTGCTCGGCTCCTACTCGGGTGTCGGGTCACAGTCACACTCTCCTCTTTTTTTGAACACATTCACACTCTCCTCTTTTTTTGAACACATTCACACTCTCCTCTTTTTTTGAACACATTCACACTCTCCTCGAAACTGCAGTAGGCAGTATATGAGCGTCTCGGTTCACCTCCGTCGTCTATCCCCACTCCGCCCATCTTCCATAGCACGCGCCTGCGTCTCCGCCATGGCGCTTTCGCATCCTATCCAGCAGTGCCCAGTTTGAGAGCCTCTGTTCTCCAACTCAAACCCCCACCTGCCGCCATTGATCGCCATCTCTCTCCCAAAGTTCGAATCAGTAGATCTCCCAAGAAAATACCAACCCCATTGTACCACCTGCCTCATTGCGATGGCGAAATCGAGCAGGGTCTGTGGATCTGGGCTGTTTCACAAGGTGTTTACGGAAGGCCCCCTTGAAGTGCTCATCAGCCAGTGCGACGCCATCACCGCCGCGTCCCTAGTCGGTTCCTCCAAAAGTATTCTTCAGTCAGCCAAATACAGTGCCACTCTGCCTGCTTCTCAGCCGTTTGGCCTTCCGTGTGTTCTCTGTTGTGACCCGGCGGATAAACCATGGGCGGTGTTCAAGGAGGATTTGCCGGTGCACAGCAAGTGCAAACTACTGCCGCTGGACAGGTTCTCCTATGATGGCCTAATGCCACACGGTAAGGATGAGGAGCGGGCAGGCGCCAATGGAGATTGGATCGCCATGGTTGGCCCCGAAGGCAAGTGGAACCTCCTCAATGTCTACACTCATCGCAAGATTAAGCTTCCATCTTTGAGGAACAAGTTGGAAACCACACACAATCCACTTATATTCGAGTATCAGCGTTCTGCTATTCAACTGCAGAAGATAGCTATTTGCCAAGTTCCTACAGCTGCTAGGGGGTATCAAGATTTCTCCCTTGTCGCAATCTTCGACTTTGCAATTGCCTACCTCCATGGCGAATATCCTCGTGCATGGATATTTCTTGAAAACCAGTTTCAGTACGGCGCCATATACTGCGATGCAATTATACATAACGGACTTGTGTTCGCCGTTACTGAGCTTGGAAATGTTTATGCATGGGATCCTAATCAATTTGGTAACATTTCCTCCCTATCTTTTTTATATACGTAACTTATATAGTATTTCACCTCTTATTTGTTGAACTGTCTTGGCATCTTTTGGCTTAAAGGAATTCCATAGGCGCACACCATAACCCTCTTGTGGTATGGACATATATAGAATTTAACATCTATAGGAATTTTAGTATGGTCTAATGTGCATGTTGTTCCTTAGGAAAAAGGCCCCCTAGTAATTAAGTTTCTTTATTATTACTCCCTAGAAAATTTAAGGTAGAGTAGAAATAGAATCAATAAAGGTGCCATGCAATATTGATAAAGACTTTCATTTGTTTATATTCCCCCGGTTCTAGAGAATAAGGAGTACTATATTCAAACCATCTAAAATTTGGACCAATATTTTCGGGAACATGTTTTAAATCCATATGAAGTTTTACCAAGATGTTCGAAATATATTTCAAACCATCTTATGTTCGACCATGATTTTATAAAGTACTAGTATTGGCATCCCAATATCAAATCAATATCACTAGTAGATAAATCATGAAATATATTTTCATGTGACGTGTTCTTTCCTTTTTCAAGGTCCTATAGTGCTCCCTGCTCCATTCATTCCGTGGACGGCTGGATTTGATGACGATGATGATTTTGACTCTAATAGTCGTACGTGGTGGCTGGCAAGATCTCAAGATCGTTCTAGACTTCTCCTGGTCTATGCACGTGGCGTAATGGATTTTGACGCTGACGGTGCTCCAACTCATTATGATAGTACCCCTTCTGTCCATTGCGGTCGCGCTGTTCACAGCTATTCGGGGTATACCTGCATTGTATTCTCGAATGACACTAGTCGGTTACTTCCAGCCAACCCGTGGGAAAGGGTTACTAATCTTGGAGACTATTCTATGTTCCTTGGGTTGAACTATCCGATTTTCATGCCAGTGGGTGGTGCAACATTTCCCCCAGGATATTTGACAAGAAGAAACTGCATCTACACCACGCCTCAGGCCATTGGCTCTCAGTTTGACACATCACATCAAGAAATTTTCCGCTTCAGTCTAAATGGCGAAGACCACCAAAGCATATCTTTCTCAAGCAGCGGTCCAGGGGCCAACTGGCATACGGGGTTTTGGTTCATCCCAAGCTACACCAACGCGCTGGACTGGAACAAAGACAATCAGAGTTAGGGATATTTATGTAATAGTAGGATCATACTACTAGCTAGCTCAGTTGGTCTTGACTCCTATTTAACTATTTATAGCTAATGTACTTAGGTGATAAATTTATGCTATTTGCATGAACCCAGGCGCTTCTTTTAATTTGATCAAATACGGTCTATACACATGCATGGTTGTTTGGCTGTTTCAGTGTCCCTAGAGGCATACATATATACTGTTATTTAGCAATCTTTATTACAGTACAAAGGTCTTAACCTCATGGTTCACAGAAAGTATAAACGTAGATCAACCATCTAAACATAGAAGACATTCTAGTGTATGATTCTTACATATACACATCAACATCCTATCAGAAAATCTTAATGTGAATTGTACTGGCTGTACAAACCCGTGCATCATTCTCTAGCCGGTTGCACCCAAAAACCAAATCGTGGTACTTCATAGTTGACTGTATGTAGGACAACATACAGATCCAATGCGAAGCCATGGGTATCACCTGCATGACAGAACCATATTTCACATGGTTGGAGGTACTCCATATGGCATTTAAAATCATTCCTTGTCCTTCATATGGCCCTAAAAATAGTACAGTTGGATTTGTGGGTTTTAATTTTTTATTAACACACTCAATTGATTGCCCAAACATTGATTAATAATATTATTAAGGGGTGTGATGTTGAAAGCCATAAGAACAATGTGCCAAACAATCTTTGCTAGCGGACGGTAAATGTATACCCATCAGAAATAATCAGCAGACGTGCATGTTTCTTTGGTCAGAATAACTGCTGCACCATCTTAAAAGTAAATGGCATGACCATTTATTTGATTTGATAGCGTGCAGCTAGATGGCGTACATTACTATCTCTACTTCCTTGGGTCGCCCAAATCTGGAGTACTAAAAGCAAATCCTGGTGATTCATTTGACAAGACAACACAGATGCGTCCAAATTTCTCCGTCCATATTATTATAATCTGGAGTGCGTTGCCTCGTTGCCTTCCAAGAGAAGCTGCATTCCTTGCCAAAAAAGAGAGAGAGGCTGTATTTATAACTATCTCACCGGCCGCCACTAGTACAAACCATCACTCCCTCTCCACCTCCACCTCCATCTCTTCCCTAGTAGCTCCACCTCCATATCGGCGACGGACCACAATCGCGCGGCTTCGACTTCCTCTTCGACGGCGGCGGCGACAGAGGCGTGAGGCACCTTCTCCGCGGCGCATCACTCATCCTCGTCCCGCGGCAACAATGGCTGTATGTGAAATCACCATACCCTTTTGTATGGTAGAGATGATGATGTGCGGATAAAATTTTATTGGCGGTTGCTCATCCTTGTTTGAATATTTGGTGTAGATTCACATCTAGGGCAGGGTGTCAAGCGGGGTGGGTAGCGGGCTAGCTAGTTTCAGTGCGAGTGCTTTAAATCTGCTCTAATCTCAACCACTATTTGCTCTAATTTTCTGCTTTGCGGGACGATTCGCGGACGCCGCTTGCAACCCTAATCTAGGGTATTGATCCTAGTTTAGTAGACTACTAGGATTTACATGCCAATTTGTTTTTAGACTAGATCCGGATATTTGTCAATACTACTACGTACTTCTTCCGTTCGTATTTAATTGACTCTAGTTGAAAGCATCGACAGTTCATTTTCTTCTCTCCCTCGCGTCGACTAATTAAAACCGAACAGAGGGAGTATTAGGAATCCATGTGCATCCGTACTACCAGTAAGGTATTGCGTTGTTGCAGAGGCTCAGTGTAATCAATATCTTTCGATATTAATATACTCACTTTATCAGAAAATAAATTAGTAATCCATGTTCAAACTTGCTAGTTTGATCGACGTTTGATGATGATTTGTGAGGCCATGTATGGGCCTAGTTTGTTTTGCCTGGTGGTCAGTAGGCTGATGATTTTTTTTTGCTTGGTCGATCTGTGGTCGTTCCATGGCCACTGCTGATTAATCATTACTAGAATCAACAATTTTTTGCTTGTCTGGTGATTGGAATTGTATGCGCTCTTCTGAAGAGCACCATCGCACGATGATTAGTCTTAATGGAGATGCAGATGTCGATCAAGAGGGAGAAACATATCTTGATCATGCATTTCTCACGAGATTACTTGGTGATTGGAAGTAGAATCCACAATTTGTTGTGCAAACTTCTCAACATATGCATATATTCGTTGAATTGGCTTTATGTGATCAATATTACTTCTTATTGCAGATGGATGGAGGGGAAAGAGCGAAAAAACCGATACTTAGTGAAATGACTTCTCATTCTGTGACTTCTGATATCCTAGATGACAAGGTAAATATATAGAACGATGATTCGTAGGTGATGAAAGCAGAATCCACAATTTGCCGTGCAAACTTCTCAACATATGCATTTATTTGATTAATTAGTTTTATGTGATCAATAGTATTACTTATTCCAGATGGACGTAGGGGAAGGAACGAAAAAGCGGATGCTATGTGAAATGACTTCTAAATCTGTGTGTTCTGATATCCCAGATGACAAGGTAAACATATGGACCGACGCTTGTTTTGCTGCTGCCCCCGTTAGATGGCTAGATGCTCTGGTCTAATTTCTGTTCATGTGCTTATTATTGCAGAAACATAGAGTTGAAGAAAACTCTATATTGTCTGATGACAAAGGTGAAATGGCATGCCAGTCTTTTAAACCTCCGACGCCACCTTGTTTACTGTCTATGGAGACTGATGCAGCTGGACCTGGTACTGATGAGCCTATACGTGGCATCATCGTGCCACATGAAGAAGGTTGTGGATTGGGTTTACCCCCTGCTGAAGAAACTGGTGGTGCAGCTGGAGCTGCTAGTGTAGAGCCTCTAGTGAACGGTGTCGTGCCACGGGAATTCTCTGAACTAGAGCAAGACGGTTTACCTATTGTCAAGACCGATGTAACTGGTGCTGATGCTGGAGTTGCTACTGATGCTCCTGCACCCGAAGTTGCCACGCCACCCGAAGGAGGTTTTGTATTGGTAGAACCCGTCATGACTATGCCCACAGTACTGACTGGTGGTGGACCTGGAGCTGGTAGGGTAGAGCCTCTAGCGAAAGGTGTCGTGCCACGAGAATCCTCTGAAGTGGATATTGGTGGTTTACCCTCTGTAGATACTGGTGGTCTACCTGGAGCTGGTATTGTAGAGATTTCAGCAAACAGTGCTGTCCCACCCAACTCCTATGAACTGGAGCATGTACCTGATGTGCCTTCTGTAGAACCTGATGCACCTGTAAGTAGTGGTGATGATTCCGCTGAATCTGATCAAGAAGGATCTGCATCTCGAGGACAAGATGTCAGCTGTCATTCACCTGAACCCGAGCTGAAGTCAGCAACGGTAGCTTATATGGCACGGACTGTCCTTCAAGCTCTAAAGATCCAGTTGGGTGGTTCACAGGACCAGCTACTCCAAGCCATTGTCACTACAAAAGACCAGCCAGCATGCTTCGTTATCTCCTGCATACTGTTTGACAAGCTGAAGCACTGCAACTGGCGCATTGTTCAATCCCATCAGCATGGAGAGAGGAGCTATGTTTATGTCAAGATGATTCATGCTGATTTGGTAAGGTTCCATGATAAGATGTATGGGTGGGGTGAGGCAAGAGCCACATTTTGCAGCATTCACACAGTCTTCGCTCTTGAGCCAGACCCCATGGATGCTTACCCAGTGGTGCAGCTGTCCTGACTTGATATATGTTTTATGATCAGTATGCTGCTGTCGTGGAACTGTGATGTGGAGCTACCTTTCTTATGGTTTCTAGGCTTTTGGTTTCAACATGTATTATGGAGCTTACCTTAGGACTTTCGCATGCGTTTGGCTGTTGACCTGTAATGTTTGTGGTTGGTTGTCTAATCTACTTGGCACAATCACATTGCAAAGGCAAATGTTCCTTTTCTCTTTAATTGTTATTATGACTTATGTGTTATAACCAGGCAAGAATATGCAATCTTGGTTCTCTGACCGATATATATGTACATACAACTTTTGTTCACATAATAACACTTACACGGGAAAAGAGTAGCTTTCTCTGTTGGACAAACACCAAACCACAAAAGGGTAACAACACAATATCCAAACTAGGTACGGCACCTGTTGAGCATACATGACTTTTGTCGTAAAATCACGTTAACCAACACTAGCAGCATCTTGTTCTTTGCAAGGTGCTATGCTTATCAGTCTAATCCCAATACACAACCTACTTCAGGTGGCACGATGATGTCAGGTGCAGGTTCACCAGTACCAACTCTCTTGCATCAGTCTCCATTGAAGGTACGCCACTGCTGCAGTAGACACCATTAGCAATGCAACCTGAAGGTGTTCTTATCCTCATATCAGGATCACATAATACAGGTGTCAAGCTTCATGCACTAGCCAACACAATCAAAAGTCCGAACTAGGATAGCTAGGAAAAAAACATGAAGATCTTTTTTTCGAATCCCACGCTGAACATCTTTTTAACTAATTAGGTAAGCTCCTGCTGACAAACATATTACAGCAACTCCAGCAGTGGCTCTATATTTTGGCGCTGTGGGCTGATGCTGCGCATGGAGCCGGCAATAGCTTCACCGGAAGCTGCAAACTGTGGCGGCCAAATGCAGGGCTGAAACAGCGTATTTTCAGAGGCGCTATAATGCAGCGCCAAAAACAGAATATAATGAAAAATAGAGTGCAGTAAAACAGAAGATCAAATAAAGACTAGAAATAGACATAAAATAGGAGAAAATTAGCTTGATAGATACTCCGTAGTTCATATTTGTACAAAGTAGTGCGATAAAACTAAACTAAAACTCGACATCTGACGAGTCCGGTGTCGTGCCCGACACCGGATCCGACGAGAAGAGGTCAATCCAACGGGGGTCGTCCTCGCCAATGGTGGTCGGCCCGGCGAGCTGCGCTTCGATGAAGGCCCGCTTCGTCGCCTTCTCCGCCCTCCGTTGTGCGCGGTCCTCCTTCTTCGCAGCCCGCCTCGTAGCCTTCTCCGCCCTCCGTCTGCGGAAGTGCTCGTTCTCGGCGGCTACGTCCTCGGGGAAGCGGGCCGCCCACTCGCGCGCCGCGCGCTCGTCCCGCTCGGCAATGCGCAAACGGCGCTCCGTCTCGCGGCGGCGGCGCTGTTCCTCCTGTCTAACGATGTACGGCGGCGGCGCGAGATCCTCGGCCTGCTGGCGCGTCCACACGTCATGGAAATTCATCGACGATCGCGGGCGCCCGAGCCGCCACGCCACGGCGTCGTACGCGCGCGCGGCCTCGTGCGCGGTCTCGTAGGTGCCGAGGCCGATGCGCTCGCCGCCGTCACGTATCTCCGCGTAATACGTACCTTTGGGGCGCGCGCGGACGCCGCGGTACCCCGTGCCCGAGACGCGGCAGTACCGCGAGCTCGACGCGAGACGAGGCATGGCGGCGGCGGCGGAAGCGGAGCCGCGGCGGCGATATTAGGCGCAGATGGGCAAATTTCAGCAACCCGTGTCCATCTTTTTTTTTGGCAGGATTACGCCATGTACCACCTTCCAATTAGAAAATAGTACTGTTCAGCCTTCCCCTGTTGGGCCCAATATTTCACTTTGGGTTGCCAACGGCCATCTACATGGTAATTGCTCTCGGCCTACTTGCTCCGGCTGTCGAAGCCCAATAACTACAAATGGGCCTTTCTGCTCATGCAATTTCGGCCCTTTTCTAATGAAACACAAAAGTTGTTTTTAGTTATTTTGAATTATTGGGTTCCAATTTTTGAAACTGCTCATGCCCAATATGAAAATCCTTGTTCGCTCCATACCCACATGGATAACGGTATTTTTAATAATTCATAAAGTGGATTTGAAATTTAAAACATATCCTAATAATTCCATGATTTAATCTATCAACTTGCAAGATCTTGGAGAGAAAAAGCTTGTATTAGTCTGCAGAATCCGCACCGTTTCAAAGGCGGCAGTGGATCAAAAGAAAAAAGGAAGTAGCCAGAAATTAGGGGTCAAAAATAACTCCAAGAAATGAAACTTTTATTGTTCGTAGAGGATGACATGCGGGACCCATGAGCCAGCAGCTTACTCAACGTTTAAAGGCGGCATGAGATCGGAAGAAAAATGCAAGTGACCAAATATCAGGTGCCAAAAATAATCCAAGAAATGAAACTTATTGTACATAGAGGATGACATGCGGGTCCCATTTTGCAGCAGCGGTTTCAGCGTTTCAAATGCGGTTTGAGATCAAAAGAAAAAGAAAGTAGCCAGAAATTAGGGGGTAAAAAAACTCCAAAAAAAGAAAGTTGATTGTACATAGAGGATGACATGCGGGTCCCATGAGTCAGCAGCTTACTCAACGTTTCCAAGGCGGCAGGGGATCAAAAGAAAAAGGAAATAGCCAAAAATCAGAGGTGAAAAAAAAACCAAGAAAAGAAATTTTATAGTACATAGAGGATGACATGCGGGTCCCATGAGCAGCAGTTCCTCAACGTTTTCAAAGGCCGGTGGGGATCAAAAGAAAAAGGCAAATAGCCAGAAATTAGGGGTAAACAATAAATCCAACAAAGGAAAGGTTTATTGTTCATAGATGCGACATGTGGGACCCATGGCGTCAAGGCAAGTGACCAAAAATCAGGGTAAAAAATCCAAGAACAGAAACTTTATTGTACATAGAGGATGACATGTGGGTCCCATGAGCCAGCACCTTACTCAACGTTTCAGAGGCGGCTTGAGATCGAAAGAAAAAGGAAAGTGACCGAATATCAGGAGCTAAAAATAATCCAAGAAAGGAAACTTTTATTGTACATAGAGGTTGACATATGGGTCCCACTAATACAAGCTCTTTCGCTCGAAGATCTTGCAAGTTGATTGTACATAGAGGATGACATGCGGGCCCCATGTGTCAGCAGCTTACTCAATGTTTCCAAGGCGGCAGTGGATCAAAAGAAAAAGGAAATAGCCAAAATCGAGGGTGAAGAATAAATCCAACAAAGGAGAGGTTTATTGTCCATGGAGGCTGACATCTGGGACCCACGAGCCGCCAGCGTCCTCTACGTTTAGAAGGCGATGGGGATCAAAAGAAAAAGGCAAATAGCCAGAAATTAGGGGTACAAAATAACTCCAAGAAAGGAAGTGTTTATTGTTCATAGAGGCTGACATGTGGGACCCATGAGCCAGCAAAGTCTTCAACGTTTCAAAGGCGGGGATCAAAAGAAAAAGGAAGTAGCCAGAAATTAGGGGTAAAAAATAACTCCAAGAAAGGAAACTTTTATTGTTCATAGAGGATGACATGCGGGACCCATGCTCCAGCAGCTTCCTCAACGTTTCAAAGGCGGCATGAGATCGAAAGAAAAAGGCAAGTGACCAAATATCAGGACCCGAAAATAATCGAAGAAAGAAATTTTATTGTACATAGATGATGACATGCGGGACCCATTTAGCAGCGGTCTCAACGTTTCCAAGGCGGCACGGGATCAAAAGAAAAAGGAAGTAGCCAGAAATTAGGGTTAAAAAATAACTCCAAGAAAGGAAACTTTTATTGTTCGTAGAGGATGACATGCGGGACCCATGAGCCAGCAGCTTACTCAACGTTTCAAAGGCGGCATGAGATCGAAAGAAAAAGGCAAGTGACAAAATATCAGGAGACAAAGATAATCCAAGAAAAGAAAACTTTATTGTACATAGAGGATGACATGCGGGTCCCATTTAGCAGCAGCGGTCTCAACGTTTCAAATGCGGCTTGAGATCAAAAGAAAAAGAAAGTAGCCAGGGGGTAAAAAAACTCCAATAAAGGAAAGTTTTATCGATGAGCCAGCAGAGTCCTCAACGTTTCAAAGGCGGCAGGGGATCAAAAGAAAAAGGAAATAGCCAAAATCAGAGGGTGAAAAAAAACCAAGAAAATGAACTTTTATAGTACATAGAGGATGACATGCGGGTCCCATGAGCCAGGTTTTTCAACGTTTCAAACGTGGCATGAGATCGAAAGAAAAAGGCAAGTGACCAAATATCGAGCCAAAAATAATTCAAGAAAAGAAACTTGATTGTACGTAGAGGATGGCATGCGGGTCCCATTTAGCAGCAGCGGTATCACCGTTTGAGAGGCTGCACGGGATCGAAAGAAAAAGGCAAGTGACCAAATATCAGGAGCCAAAATAATCTAAGAAAAGAAATTTTACTGTACATAGAGGATGACATGCGGGTCCCATTTTGCGCAGCGGTCTCCCAACGCTCCACAGGCAAAAGAAAAATGAAGTAGCCAGAAATCAGGGGGTGAAAAAAATCCCAAAAAAGAACGATTTCAATTGGGCTGCATGTGGACATCTGGGCATTCGAACTATCCTGCTGGGCCTTTTGACTCGTACAATTTCAGCCCACTCCAAAGCAGGATAGTTCGGATTTTTCTAAAAAAAACAGGAAAGTCCTATGCTTCGCAAAAACAAAAAACAAGGAGATTCAGCATATAAATTTGTTTATGTAAAAATAAAGATTTAATTTATCCGTTGAAATAGCTCAGAGCGCAATACACTGTTTATTGTCTGCAAAATAATCAAGATATCACATGTTTCTTGTACGGGGAGGCTGACATCGGGGACCCATGAGCCAGCAGCGTCGTTTTAAAGGCGGCAGGGGATGGAAAGAAAAAATAAACCAAAAATCTGTTGGTAAAAAATCCAAGAAAAGAAACATTTTCGTTCTGAGAGGATGACATGCGGGACCCATGAGGCAGCAGCGTCCTCAGCGTTTATTGTTCATAGAGGCTGACATGTGGGACCCGTGAGCCAGCAGCGTCCTCAACGTTTTAAAGGCGGCAGGATATCGAAAGAAAAAATAAGCCAAAAATCATTTGGTAAACAATATCCAAGAAAAGAAACATTTACCGTTCTGAGAGGATGACATGCGGGACCCATGAGGCAGCAGCATCCTCAACGATTCCAAGGCAGGGGATCAAAGAAAAAAAAGGAAATATCCAGAAATTAATTAGGGGTTCAAAAAAATCCATCAAAGGAAACTTTTATTGTTCATAGAGGATGACTTGTGGGACCGACCTGCCAACAGCGTCCTCATCGTTTCAAAGGGGTAGGAGATCCAAAGAAAAAGGCAAATAGCCAGAAATTAGGGGTCAATAACTCCAAGAAAGGAAACTTTTATTGTTCGTAGAGGATGACATGCGGGACCCATGAGCCAGCAGCTTACTCAACGTTTCAAAGGCGGCATGAGATCGAAAGAAAAAGGCAAGTGACAAAATATCAGGAGCAAAAGATAATCCAAGAAAAGAAACTTTATTGTACATAGAGGATGACATGTGGGTCCCATTTTGCAGCAGCGGTCTCAATGTTTGTAATGCGGCTTGAGATCAAAAGAAAAAGAAAGTAGCTAGTAATTAGGGGGTGAAAAAATCCAAGAAAAGAAAGTTGATGGACATAGAGGATGACATGCGGGTCCCTTGAGCCAACAGCTTACTCAACGTTTCAAAGGGGGCAGGGGATCAAAAGAAAAAGGCAAGCCAAAAATCAGAGGGTGAAAAAAAATCCAACAAAGGAAACTTTTATAGCACATAGAGGATGACATGCGGGTCCCATGAGCCAGCAGGTTCCTCAACGTTTCAAACGTGGCATGAGATCGAAAGAAAAAGGCAAGTGACCAAATATGAGGTGCCAAAAAAACTCCAAGAAAAGAAAGTTGATTGCTCATAGAGGATGACATGCGGGTCCCATGAGCCAGCAGGTTCCTCAACGTTTCAAACGTGGCATGAGATCGAAAGAAAAGGCAAGTGCCCAAATATGAGGTGCCAAAAAAACTCCAAGAAAAGAAAGTTGATTGCTCATAGAGGATGACATGCGGGTCCCATGAGCCAGCAGGTTCCTCAACGTTTCAAACGTGGCATGAGATCGAAAGAAAAGGCAAGTGACCAAATATGAGGAGCCAAAATAATTCAAGAAAAGAAAGTTTTATAGTACATAGAGGATGACATGCGGGTCCCATTTAGCAATCAGCGTTGAGAGGCGGCAGGGGATCAAAAGAAAAAAGAAATTGCCAAAAATCAGAGGGTGAAAAAAACCAAGAAAATGAACTTTTATAGTACATAGAGGATGACATGCGGGTCCCATGAGCCAGCAGGTTCCTCAACGTTTCAAACGTGGCATGAGATCGAAAGAAAAGGCAAATGACCAAATATGAGGAGCCAAAAATAATTCAAGAAAAGAAAGTTTTATAGTACATAGAGGATGACATGCGGGTCCCATTTAGCAGCAGGTATCACCGTTGAGAGGCGGCAGGGATCAAAAGAAAAAAGAAATTGCCAAAAATCAGAGGGTGAAAAAACCAAGAAAATGAACTTTTATAGTACATAGAGGATGACATGAGCCAGCAGGTTCCTCAACGTTTCAAACGTGGCATGAGATCGAAAGAAAAGGCAAGTGAAAAAATATCGGAGCCAAAAATAATTCAAGAAAGAAAGTTTTATAGTACATAGAGGATGACATGCGGGTCCCATTTAGCAGCAGTGGTATCACCGTTTGAGAGGCGGGGATCGAAAGAAAAAGTCAAGTGACCAAATATGAGGTGCCAAAAAATCCAAGAAAAGAAAGTTTTATAGTACATAGAGGATGACATGCGGGTCCCATTTAGCAGCAGGTATCATGTTTGAGAGGCAGGTGATCGAAAGAAAAAGTCAAGTGACCAAATATGAGGTGCCAAAAAAATCCAAGAAAAGAAAGTTTTATAGTACATAGAGGATGACATGCGGGTCCCATTTAGCAGCAGCGGTATCACTGTTTGAGAGGCAGGTGATCGAAAGAAAAAGTCAAGTGACCAAATATGAGGTGCCAAAAAATCCAAGAAAAGAAAGTTTTATAGTACATAGAGGATGACATGTGGGTCCCATTTAGCAGAGGTATCACCGTTTGAGAGGCGGCAGGGGATCGAAAGAAAAGGTAAGTGACCAAATATGAGGTGCCAAAAATAATTCAAGAAAAGAAAGTTTTATAGTACATAGAGGATGACATGCGGGTCCCAGTTAGCAGCAGCGGTATCACCGTTTGAGAGGTGTGGATCGAAAGAAAAGGCAAGTGACCAAATTTGAGGTGCCAAAAAAACTCCAAAAGAAAGTTGATTGCACATAGAGGATGACATGCGGGTCCCATTTGCGGCAGCGGTCTCAACGTTTCCAAGGCGGCAAGGGATCAAAAGAAAAAGGAAGTAGGAAATCAGGGGGTCAAAAAATCCAAGAATAGAAAGAATTTTGGTTCATAGAGGATGACATGCGGGACCCATGATCCTGCATCGTAAACGGCTCGATCGGAGAACGTTGAACGAGATGGCGCGATCTAGAAAAAAAACAATGCCAGAGAGGCTGCCATCTGGGCCCTACATCCCTCGGCGGTGCGGATTTGCGTTGACTCGGCCGGCGAACCCGAGATTTCGAGATGCACCACGTCCCGGGCCACCATACGCGACGTTTTGGCCGCTTTCGTCGGGCTAGGTGGCCTCAAAAACGAGAAAAAAAAGTTTTGACATGCACCACGGAGGGACCAAAATCGTCGGCCATGGTACACCAGCAACCACGGCGCGACTTCAACTTCGTCGGCCATGGCAACTTTTCTTGTAGTGCTTGGTGTAGGCTATGATTGTGATCTCTTGTAGATTATGAAGTTAACTATTGCTATGATAAGTATTGACGTGATCTATGCCTCCTTCATAGTGTGATGGTGATAGTGTGCATGCTATGTTAGTTCTTGGTGTAATTGTGTTGATCTATCTTGCACTCTAAGGTTACTTAAACATGAATATCGAATACTGTGGAGCTTGTTAACTCCGGCATTGAGGGTTCATGTAATCCTACACAGTTAGTGGTGTTCATCATCCAACAAAAGAGTGTAGAGTGGTTCTATTATGTGATTATTGTTGAGAGTGTCCACTAGTGAAAGCAGGATCCCTAGGCCTTGCTTCCAAGCATCGAATCTCCGTTTGTTCTGTTTTGTTGCATGTTTACTCGCTGCCATATTTTATTCAGATTGCTATTACCACTCATATACATCCATATTACTTGTATTTCACTATCTCTTTGCCGAACTAGTGCACCTATACATCGACAAGTGTATTTGGTGTGTTGGGGACACAAGAGACTTCTTGCTTTGTGGTTGCGGGTTGCTTGAGAGGGATATCTTTGACCTCTTCCTCCTGATTTCGATAAACCTTGGGTGATCCACTTAAGGGAAAACTTGCTGCTGTTCTACAAACCTCTGCTCTTGGAGGCCCAACACTGTCTACAAGAATAGAAGCACCCGTAGACATCAGTCATCATAAGTAAAACAACCGGCTTGTCCTTTGCTAAAGAAAGGATTGGGCCGCTCGCTGCAATTATTATCATTGTCTTTTATTTACTCGTACTTTATTTACCTGCAATAACAAATACCTGTGCAAACATGTTTGCTAGTGTTTTACAATGAATCCATGATCGAAATTGCTCATCAACACCTTCTGCTCCTCGTTGGGTTCGACACTCTTATTCATTGAATGTACTACGATACATACCCTATACTTGTGGGTCATCAGCAATGGCACCAGAAAATATTCCAGTGCGGAGTTGACTGTAGAGCAATGATGATGACAGAAGGACCGAGGTTCCCAGCTATCTACACTAGTGGTAACTCTCCAAATAACATGTGTTGGGTGAATAAATTAAAGTTGGGCAATTGATAATTGTGAGGACATGACAATGCATGCTATAATAAGATAAAGTTTACTGTAGTATTTAATTGGGCATTACAACATAATAAATAGACCGTAATCCAACTACGTCTATGATTAATAATCCACCTTCAGGTTATCATCCGAACCCCTTCCAGTATTAAGTTGCAAGCAACCGATTATCGCATTAAGCAATGTGTGTAAAGTAAACAATAGAATTATCCTTAGACAAAACATTGTTGTTTTCTCCCTAGTAGCAACAACAATCTACACTCTTAGAAGTTATTGTCACTCGTTGACCAAAATGTTGGGCTTGGCCCATGTAAATTACTAGAGTCATGAACCCACTATCAAGCATAAATACTCCCTCTTGGAGATACATGCAACTACTTGATCAGAGTAACTACAAGTATCGGAGAGCATGCAAGATCTTAAATAACAGTAGTATGATAATATGGTGAACAATCTGATCTTAATTCCACAATTTATTGGATCCCAACAAACAAAGCACCGATTACATCATATGGATCTCAGTCATGTAAGTCAGCTCATGAGATCATTGTATTGAAGTACATGGGAGAAAGAGTACCAACTAGCTACAGCCGAGAACCCGTAGTCCATGGGGGAACTACTCACGAACCATCATGGAGTCGACGGTGGAGTCGATGGAGTCGATGGAGATGGCTCCGGGTTCAATCCCCGTCCGCCGGAACAAGAACTTCTTACCCCCGAAACTTGTCTGGACGATGGCGGCGGCGACGAAACTTTTCGTGGAGGGAGACTGGATTATTTAGGATTTTTGCGTCGAAGACAATTTATAGGCGGAAGAGCGAGGTCGGTGGGAGCCAGGAGGCCCCACACCACCCTGGCGCGGCCAGGGGCGCGCCAAGGGTAGGTGTGGCCTCTCCCTGGCCCTCCTCCGTCTCTGCTCTGGACTCCGTCTTCGTGTCGGGAAAAATAGGAGGTTTGACTTTTGTTTCGTCCAATTCAGAGAATATTTTCTGTACAACTTCTTCGAAATACAAAACAGCAAAAAACAGGAACTAGCACTGTGACATCTTGTCAATAGGTTAGTGCCGGAAAATACATAAAAGTGCCGCGAAGTGTAGACAAAACATATAGAAATTGGTGTAAAACAAGCATGGAGCATCAAAAATTATAGATACGTTTGCAACGTATCAGCGACTCCGATAGCTTCACCAACTTCGACTTCACCAGCAACACCAACTTCACCGCCAGGAGGTCTTCACCGATCCGTACAACAGTGTCACTTATCCTATGCATAATGCGCGGGTGCTAAGCTTAGCATCACGCAGCAAGAACTTGACGATTCAAGATCCTGAGCTTGACGATAGTGCAAACTCGACATACCATCAAATATGTGTCCTCACGGCGTCGGGTCACGAGGCAGTAGAAAACGAGCAATATGAGGCTTTCGACGAACTAGGCAACCCCTATGTCGATCCCGTAGATCTCGCGAGGGAAACATGAAACAAGTATGTTGTAGCCCAGCCAAGAAAGAAGGTGCAGCTGCCTCAAACTATTTGGGACAGAGCCACAAGGGCTATAAACGGCACAAAGCCGATGACAACAGAAGCATCGGCAGCAGAGCTAACAACGTATCAATATAAACTCAGTCGTGCAAGACGTGAGTTACAAAAGCTGCAACAGAAACTTGATGAAAGGAAAGCTGCGGTGGACGCTTCTAGCGAACGCAGAGCTAACCTGAGCGCGCACTCGGGAAATTCAGCAAACAACCAAAGAGACCATCGCGGAAGAGCAAGATCTCGGATGGCAGGCATACCCGAAGCTAAGCGAGGAGTCCATCTGATTCAAGATCTCGACATGTCCTTTATGTCCATAGATACGAGAGGACATATAATACCCAAAACGCCAAAATCAGGTTACATGGCAACACATGCATACTTGATGGCAACCAGGCCACCTCAGGGCGATCCTCGAGCGTCTTTATACCAAACTGCTATGACATGTATTGTTATGGGAGCAACAATAGCCGGTAGAGAAGTGGTACCACAACCCCCAAGATCTCCACGCCCTAATAGTCCAAGACAATTTAGTCCTCGACACACATCATCGGCGGCAAGTCGAGACATCCAGAGAGAAGGCTATGTGAGGAACACCACGGCCCAAGCGCGGGTCGACAGAGCACGAGAAGAAAGAGGTTGTGAAAATAGAGGCCGAAAAAATCGCCAAACAACAGAGGATAGTGAAGAGGAACTATGTGGACTCCCTTGCTTTACCCTTAGGCATACCTATGTCACACAATGAGGGTGGCTACGCTAGGCATGGAAGGCAGGTGCCGAATGTGGATGTTGGCCTAAATCTCAAACGAGTTGCAAGTGTGAGTGAAAACTACTGTGTACATGGTGTTTGATTTTTGGGAGGATGCCACTGATCTTCAGGAGGACCATAGCAACATAATCCATGAGAATATATCCAACTAGGAGGTTGTACGCATAAGAAATCGGTGCCGATCGCAGTATGGTTTACTTCAATGGAGTCGCTCGCCTGATGTGTGTGGTTGTGCAGACCCTCATCGAACATGGGTATGGGCGTGGAGGAGCTCAACGACGCATGACGTTGGCGACCAGAGAGTCCATGCCAGGGAGCTGGCGCTACAAATGACAGACGTCCAAGAAAGTCGACTGTTGAGTTAGCTCCGCCACTTCTACACGCAGACAACGGCATTCTTCTAGAGCAAGGGTCCATCCAGAGATTGAGGGGAGTGGATTTCTTTGGTTTCAACCGAATCACTAGCGCGCGACGCGAGTGATGTTAATCGACTGAATCGCACGTCAAATGGTATATGTGGAACAATCTAGCCAAATATTGTCCGGCGTGTCACAACAAAAGGCAAAAACCAATCAAACATCAATAAACCGCTGTTAGGGATGATAATTAGACCTTACTAAGTGTCCGAGGACAGGTTTAGACAAAAATAAAATTGAAGGACTAAAGTTAAACTTTGGTAACATTTTAGGGACAGAAAGGACAAATCGCTATCAGCTATGGGCTAGACCCCTTTGGGCTTGTATGAATAGTTTGGGTTCCTGTTACTTACTCGTACTATTTAGACGGACGCTAGAAGAATGGAACCCTCTCATTACTGGGCCAAGCCCAATACCGCACAGAAAGCCCAGTCAGGCCACGGGAACGAGGGAACTAAAACCCTACCCCGTCGAGTATATATAGGCCATCTCTCCGCCCCTCGCTTCCTCCCACTCTTTGTCATCTCGGCGGCGGCGCACAGAAGAAGAAGCAGGAGGCGGCGGCGCGCGAAGAGAAGGTGCACGTCGACCTAGTCCGAGCCCGCAACCATGGTGAGCGCCACCACTCCTCCCCATTCCCTCTCCGTTTCTCTCGTCCCTAGATCCGATCCGTAGCCTCCTCGGTGCTAGCGTGTCTGCGCCGCCGCCGGTTGCAGAGATCCTTAGGTTAGGATGATCTTGTTCATGTCTCGGTAGATTTGTTCGGTTTTAGCGGAGTAGTTTCTGTGTTCGATGGTTCGTAGTGGGCACAGCGTGTGATTTCCTTGACCTTGCCCCGTTAGATTTAACCCTTTGACTCATGTAGCGCTGCTGTAGTTTGTATGCTAGGTTTGATGCCTTGTGCTGGTATTGTTTTGAAGATTTTAGGGCTGGTTGTTTCACGGTACTTGGTCTTGTTGGATGTTGATTGCAGATCAGTTCCGTTTGCTGTAACACACAGTAGGAACCAAAGAATGTACTGGTTTCCCTGGAGCCTTTTTTAGATATCCTCCCTCTGGAATCTGGATTGTCTATATATTCTTTCGTTTACATCTGCTTTAGTTGATGTATATCATGTTTGTGTTCTTTCCATGCTTTTAAGTTATATTATATGTTTAGTATATCATGTTTTGTGCAATTCGTTTTTGAGCCACGAAAGTGTACCATAGATTTTCGTAGGATTTGTCACAAACCTTCTGCACTTAGTTTTCTGTATGATTATGACTGAAGCCTGCATTACATACTGCTCTGCTGCTTATGTGTTGTGATACTAATTGGTATCTTAATTTTTCCTTGACAGGCGCGTGGGTTGAAGAAGCATCTGAAGAGGCTCAATGCCCCGTCTCACTGGATGCTCGACAAGCTCGGTGGAGCTTTTGTAAGTACACCAGTTCTTCTAGCTTGTGCTTCCAATAGTTATGCAAGATGTTTGTGTTATGGTATCTGATACTTGAATTGTGTTTGTTTCAGGCCCCCAAGCCATCTTCTGGTCCTCACAAGGCCAGGGAGTGCCTTCCCCTGATCCTCATCCTCAGGAACAGGCTGAAGTATGCTCTTACCTACCGTGAAGTGCAGTCCATCCTCATGCAGCGCCACATCCAGGTTGATGGCAAGGTCCGCACTGACAAGACCTACCCTGCTGGTTTCATGGGTATGCTCTGAACTTCTATTGCAAAATTTTCCCTTGCTTGATGTCTGGTCAACGATTATGCCCATTTCATTTCTGATACATTGTGTTTTGTTCCCTATCAGACATCATCTCCATTCCCAAGACTGGTGAGAACTACAGGCTTCTGTATGACACCAAGGGCCGCTTCCGCCTTCATGCTGTCAGGGATGAGGATGCAAAGGTTAGTCCTATTCTATTCTGAAGCAGTTCTTGTGCTGTTCTAGCTGCATTGTTACCTTTATTCATCTTTTGTTCCATTTTGCCATGCTGGTATGCTTTATGAACTGCTTTATCTGCGGATAGGAACTATTAGTCCATGCTGTGTATATCTTTTGTTTCTCTTCAAATGGCAATTTGTCTTGATATGTACCTATCATTGTTCTATCAGTTGTCTGTTATGAAGTAATATACTGTTAGCTTTATCAATCATCTGTTCGAATTGTTGATGATTCCAACTTAGGCTGGAGGTGCTGTTTTGAATGCATTTTGTCATCTTGCACTCTTTTTCCTACCTTGCAGTTGCCTCTTATTTTTTGAACTAGAATTGATCTGTATGCTTTCTTAATAAGTTTATTTCCTGACTGCAATTTTTCATTGTTTGCAGTTCAAGCTTTGCAAGGTTCGGGGAGTCCAGTTCGGACAGAAGGGCATTCCCTACCTGAACACCTATGATGGCCGCACTATCCGCTACCCTGACCCCCTCATCAAGGCCAACGACACCATCAAGCTTGACCTTGAGACCAACAAGATTGTTGACTTCATCAAGTTCGATGTTGGCAATGTTGTCATGGTCACTGGTGGGCGTAACACTGGGCGTGTTGGTGTGATCAAGAACAGGGAGAAGCATAAGGGAACCTTCGAGACCATCCATGTTGAGGATGCCCAGGGCCACCAGTTCGCCACCCGTCTTGGCAATGTGTTCACCATCGGCAAGGGTACCAAGCCATGGGTCAGCCTCCCCAAGGGCAAGGGTATCAAGCTCAGCATCATTGAGGAGCAGAGGAAGAGGGATGCTGCCGCTCAGGCCGCCGCCAAGGCTTGATTCTGATGCGCCTATTTGTTTTGCTATAGCATGAGTTTATCGGCAAGGATATAGAACTATGTTCTCAGAACCACCGTTTTTAAGTTTTGCCTGTTTGTTGGTTTGTGAACCTATGGATGCTGCTAGGTGTAATGTGATGGTTTACCTAATTCAAGTACTATTTCGAGTCACCCGATCTGGTTCTGTCCATCTATGAAGTTAGGCATTATCTGTTACGATGCTTTTGCGTAGATGCAATTTCGATGTGTTGCATATGTGCTCTTATTCCAGATTGTGTTGATAATGTTTTGCTCTTCTGTTTGAAGCATCTCTGCTGCTGTCTTCTCTTGTTAGCAACTTCGGCCTTCTGCAGATGTCTCTTTGTCAACGACATAAATTAAAGCTTGTTTTCCCGGTGAGAAAATCAATTAAATTCAGATTAGAGGCATCAGTTAAATTTGCAACCGAAAATGTCCACGTAGTTCCTGTGGTTCTGGTTCGTCTACTTTTGTATCTAATTTTATGTGTAGGTTCACTCACTGTAGTTCGGATCTAGTCTTCTTTAAAAATATTTTACATGTAAATGCAAATCGCAGCTATTTTATGTCTGACTCAGGCCTATATGACAGATCGATCGAAATAGTATTATTACTTAACTCGGTCTCGATCATTTTCTACTTAGTTTGTATTGCTGTATTCGTAGCAATGGCTTTTGAAGTGAACAACAAGCTGGCTTTTGAAGAGAACAAAAGCTACAAACCATTCTATATTTCTGGCAACTTACTGTGCGTTGCTGAAGAAGGAACATACTATAAAGATCCAGTCCCTAGCTTTTATGATCCCTCTCCTGCGTTGCTTGTCTGAAAGACAAAATCATCTTCCTTCAATAGTACGTTGTTCATCTATGCAAGAATTACATTACGCTCAAAACAAAGAACTGAACAAGCACATTTACCAGTTGATGATAAGAACTACCTAATCGTATGGGTTCATGTGTACTTTTTACCTGAATTATAGGTAGTCCTTAAAAAAAAGTACTACTGTACTTGATAATCTTCTTGATCGATGATTATTGATTACCCTTTGGATTCCAAATTCAGGCCTTTCTCTGGCGAATATAGGTTTCAGAATTCTTTCAAAGGTGCTCACGAGCAGATTGAGGTCCAGTGCTTCTCGAGTTTCTGGACAGCTTAGAGGTGAAAATAAGCTAAAGCCTAAAAGAACTCGATTTTAAGCCGTTTTCGTGGGCAGCCGGCTTCGAATGTTTCTGTATAGTGAGGGGAAGCTGCTCTACCCTAGCTTTCCGCAGCTTCCTGCTTCCCGGGCAGTGATCGAAGCGATATTTGAGGCTAGTCCTATCTCTCAGTTTATTTACATCCAATTGCCACCGCGTAGAGCGCCTATTTGGGTCTTTCCTCGCAGTCCTCGTCGCCCGCCGCCTCTGACCACTCCGGCCGCCACCTCCCGGCGCGCCCCGTTGCCGCCAGCCGCATCAGAACCTTCCTCGCGCAGCTCCACTTCCGTTCCATGACGGGAGGATGGGATTCGGCCACAACATCTCGTCAGCCCAGATCGAGACGAAGTCAAGCTCGCCAGCCGGGACTCGATCTGCTGCGGCCATCCACCAGTGCTCCGTCTTCGGCCAACCGTCTGCTCCCGCCACTCATCTCATCTCAGCCTGCATCGTCTACTGCTGCTGGCTTGCTGTGTGGTTTGTTTAACCAGGGAGCCATCATGAATCACGATAGCGTGTCAATTCATTTGCTCGAGGCTCAGCTTGGATCTAAAGAAGCCATGTCATTCTTGAAAAATTAATTTACGACTATACGTGCAAGAAACAGTACAAAATAACTCTGAGCAAACTAAATTATATGAATATGCCGCATACGTATGTATATATAATTATATATGTACGTGAATTATTGGTGGTGCATCCGTGCGATGCTGGGCAACACAAGCCTCGGCAATGCCTCGTAGATCCGTACCGGTATGGTATGGTTGGGGCAGCGTGAAGGCTAGATGACGGCATGGCGGCGCGCGGACAGTCCGGTGCATTTCGGCCGGACTTTTCATCGCGTTAGGAACGAGACTAGCCGGACTGTCTTGCAATGCATGCGTCGAACTGTCTTGCGGTAACTCAATACCTATACTTGGGAATACTAAGTTCTTGATTTGGAACACAGATTATCCTATGGGCATTACAAACTTTTCATCATACAACTCAGCAATAAGCTATGACAAGAAAAGCCAAAAAGAACTGGATTGCAGTTTCTCATGAGCTTATTTTCAGTTGTTTCCCTGGGCAGCTCAAGATAGGGTGGCTTTTGCACAAGCCGAAGCTCAAAAGAAACTGGGCCTAAATGTAGTAGCCCATGATGTAATTAGTGAAGCCGAAAATGCTTTCAATCATGTAGTAGGTGGGTGCGGTTGTTCTCCTATTCAGTTTGAATCGCTTGGATATGTTAAATTTGAGCTTATATAATATAAGAAGAGATTACAAAAAACGTAGGTGTTGACACTGCCATATGCTCTGCTCTTCTATTTGAATTTCCGTTTGAGAGGGTAGGAGTAGGGACTCTAGGCGAGCTGGAAGAATCCTCTGGCGATGGTGCCGTTGGCGCCGCGGGGCAGGAACCCGCCGGGCACCTGCTCGTTGCGCGAGCCGTAGAGGATGCGCAGCGCCTCCGCCGGCGTGCGCTGGTACCCGAGCGAGTCCACCCCGGCGCCGAGGATGTTGCTGATGGTCCTCCGCTCCGCCCCCTGCCGCCGGTCCAGCACCTTGACCCCCTCGTCCTTGGCGCCGCACCCGGACATCCCGTTGCGCCAGTCGGAGATCCGGCGCGTGAACTCCGCCACCGTGTGCCCCCTGTACGGCGCCACCGTCTCGTCGGCGCGCTGGTACAGCAGCATCCTGATCACGGCGTCCTGCCCGGCCTCCACGGCCAGGACGCTCGCGTGGAGGCGCTTGGAGGAGTACCCCATGAGGGCGGGCGCGATGCCGACGGTGACGGAGGCCGTGACGTGCGGCAGGATGTAGGAGGCGAGGAGGAAGTTGACGGTGCTGTTGTACGCGTCGAAGGGCGGGTCGAGGCGCGTGCCCATGGCGTCGTCCATGATGGCGGCGAAGCGGTCGGCGCTGAGGTCGATGGCCGGGCGCGGGAACCCGCCCATGGCGTTCGTGATGGCCCGGATGTGGCCCAGCTCCTGGTAGCCCAGCTCGGCGGCGATCTCGGTGGTGTGGAAGTCGAGGCTCGCCTTGCGCGCGCCGGCCGGGGGCGGGCCGCCGGCCGAGAGGTTGCGGGCGAGGCGGTCGATGCCGCGGCCGAGCGCCGCGTGGAGGAACCACTCCGCCTCGATGAACTTGGCGTTCAGCAGGAACTGCAGCTGCTCCAGGTCGCTCGGGTAGATCGCGACGGCGCCCCGCCGAGGGATGCTCGGCCGGCACCGTGGGTCGTCCTGAGGGACGGCGGCCGCGAGCGCGAAGAGGTGCACGGCCCCGAGCAGCAGCAGAAGGAAGGCGCCGCGCGCGCGAGCCATTTCGATAGTGCAGCTGGAGCACACGCACGGCTGACGGCTGTGCTGTCGTAGTGAGAGCTCACTTGGCATTGCCCGTGTGCGTGTGTCCGTATTTGTGCTGCGGATTCGTGTCAGTTTGGTAATGGTTAGCGAGGGTTTAGGAGGGCACGAGAGGTTGGCAGGACACGACATGTCTGTGCGGGAGGAATTCTTAGTTCGAATGTGGACTGGTCTTGGCCTTCCAACTTCCAAGGTAGTTTTGAATCCGTCAAAATTCAAAATGTTTTAAAGGTCATTTGGCTACCATCACCTGGGATGAAATCAAAGAACTCGTCTGTGATGTCATGAATCAACTTGCTTGGCTGCCACGAAATTGGTACTGTATTGAAATTCAGGGAGTGTTTGGTTCCTAGCCACATTTTGGCAAGCTAAAGTTTGGCAAGTGTGACATCCTTTTCGCAGCAAGATCTGTGTAACAACTTACATACACATCTATACAATAGAAAGTTACAATGACACGTTCAAGAAGACTATGGAAAATCAAGAACGTCACCGAATAAATCCAGTTAAAAGGGGACATTGCATATATTTCTCTTTCCAATATCTCCATTGGATTTTGTTTTGTTATGTTTATTTAGGACAATAAAGTTTGAAAGCTCTTTTATTTACAATGCTATTTAATTTATGTAGCACCACGCTTGGATAAAGTGGTGTAAAAACCACACATCCTTCTCTAGTAAAACTAAAACACCATATAAACTAGCAAATATAAGGACGAGACATTTTGAAGCTGCTAATTGTTTTCATAAGGGTCAAAATGGTTAATTAATTCTTTGGTTACCACAAATAATAGGGAAATAGTTATGTCTTAGATCCAATTCATCTTTTTATCAGATGCTAATTGCACAATTTGTTAGCCAATATATATCCAATGTTACATAACACGCCCCCCTAGAGTTTGTTGCCAGATGCAGTTGTTTTTTATGTGTTTAGCCTTTTCTTCTATTGTAATGTATGGTAATTTTTCTATGTTATAGTATATTTTTATATGGTTGCAACAATACATCTTTCACTTCATGCTCTTTCCCAATGTTGCAGCCTTGCACATTTGATTTTCCAAAAGCTCTTCCTGTTATTGCAGCATTATATATTTGTTGTTGCACACTGATTATCCTCATGTGCAGCAATGTATCTCAAATGTTGTACAAGCTCTGCTTTCATTCCGTTCGAGTACTACTACTACCTAGTTGCACTTGTTGGTCTGTTACAAGAGTAGTGGATTTTGTTGATGGTACGGGAACCATAACACCACTTTTCTCACAGCTCGCATCCTTACTTGACTCCTTGCAAATTACGTGGACACTCTTGGTGACCAAGCAATACTAGGCCAACATGTATATAGAAAATCAGGTAGTGCAAACCTCCAACATTATGTTCGGCGTCTTGAATTGGATGGAATATAGACACGTGGAATGCCGACATGCCGATAGGAGAATCCATGAACAAACTGGACGGAACTCAATGTATATGGAATATGGACCCTTCATTGGCGACATGGTGAGACAAAGACGGTGTGGTAGCTCGTCGAGGAATATGGTTGTGTCCATATGCCCTTGAATCCGAAATTGAAGTTTGCTAAAAGCTAAGTACTATCCTAATGAGAAGCTTGATGCTACAATTTTTAGTGGTAATGCATCTTCCACATGGACATCTATCTCGTATGGTCTCGGTGTGTTGATGATACAATTTTTAGTGGAGACGGTGAATATTTTGCAAAATAAAGATGTAGATCGCTAAATCTACACTTATGTGATGAAAGAAATAAAAACGATGTTAAAAGTAAGTCAATGTTATATTACTCATGTTAAGAGATGCTAGAATAAGAGTAGCCATTACATGGCGAACTATGCTAGATCTCATTCTCATAGTGAAGTATGGCTTAGTTCAGGTTTACCTTGCTAATCCCTGATTTTTTTGAATAACAGAAGTTGTTATTCACAAAGGAAAGGAAAATGAATTAAAGCTTGGCGAGAAGGCCTAACCTTAGCTCTGCACAGCTCAAACCGGCCAATTAGGACATGTACAATGCGGCCTCTTAGAGCAGGGCGCTAGGGTGATTATCCTGTCCTTCGAATCCTGGTCAATCCCGGGAATACATTTTGCAACGACGTAACAATAGGAGCCGGCGTTCCAATTTTATCTCCAACAACTAATGTTACTTTACAAGAGCAATCGCTACCCTACCCTATTCTCGAACCCTCTGCCGAGCTTTACCCTGTCCACATTTATTTGGAAGGGACGCAACAGAAAATAATTTCTTCTTAGGCGTTTTTTTTTAAAATAATACGAATATTTTATTTAAGTGTAAGAATAGCGCGTGTTTTCAAAAAATTTGAAAAGTGTGACCTGGTCGGACACTAGCTGGCCGACCGGTCAGCAGCTGGCCGATCGGCCAGCAACTGGCCGACTGCAGGCTGCGCAGATGGGGGACAGGCCGACCAGCGTTTGTCGGCCACTAGCAGGCCGATCGGTCGATAGCAGGCCGACCGTGCATGCTTTACTCGGCGCGGCGCGCAGACGCTCCCGGCCACGCAATCTCTTTCTTCTTCCTTCCTCTTTTCTTCTTTCTCTGGCTGTTCGTCGGCTGCACACGAGAAGAGCTCCAAAAACTTCGTTTTTCTCAGATCCTCACTGATTTAGCCAATAAAACTTCACCATTTTGCTGGTATTAGTTGAGGGAAGCCCGATCTACAGATGGGTTAGAGTTTGGAGGAGTTTGGTGGTGCTGTTTAGCAGCAATGGTGATGAAGTGGTGGAGGTTGATGCTGGTGTAAGGGGCTGAGCTGCTGCTGTGTATTGCTGGTGGTGCTGAGCTGCTGCGTGCTGTTCGTGCTGCTGCTGTTGGAGAGGCTGCTCAAGCTACAAGGGTAAACCCTAATCTTTGCATATTAGTGTTAACTGTGTAGGTTAATGTAGGCTGGTTTTAGTGTTAGTGTATTTATGTGGGCTGGTATTAGTAGTTGATGCGGACGGATTTTTTTTAGGTGAGCAAAGATGACAGATGTAGTGAAGATAGTATTTTACTATGGTATGGGTAGTGTCCGATCAAATGAAATGGGAGTTGATCTGAGTGAGTTCAAATATGTAGAGATGAATATGACTACTCCTAGAACATGGACAATTGAGCAGGTGAAGGATTGGTTGACAGAATGTTTCGGGCTTAATCCTGAAGTGCACACAGTGGGTGTGCATGCATTATGGACTAAGTCGGTATCAAACATTTTGTGGTATTTAAGGCCTGTAGATGATACCTCTAAGTGGGTGAGCTGGTTCAAAGGATCTGAAAGGAGAGGAACTAACCCTGTGGCATTAGTTCTTCCGGCGGCGAAGGAGGTAGCGCCTCCTGAAGGCGGTTACAGTGGAGGAGGTGGTTACGAATCAGGCCAGAGCAGTCAAGCACCCGGCGGTGGCGGTGGTTACGAGCCTGAACAGAGCAGCCATGCGGAAGATGTTTATAGTGGCCAGGGTGATGGTTACACAGGAGAAGACGGTGAGGTTGATGGTGACGAAGAAAATGGATACAGGCAGAATCAGATGGAAGAGGAAGATACAGAAGGTGAAACTGATGATGATGATTCCGATGAGTCTGATGATGGGGAGGAGGTGATGTTCACAGAGAACCATCAGACCACCATCAGCAAGCGCTACATCCCCATTGCGCAGGAGATAGCAGAGGCTACAACCGCCGACGACATCATACCGCGGAGTTGGGGTTCCACGGTTCTAGCAGCCACGTACCGAGGTTTGTGCAATGCTTGTACACTTGTCTCCCCCAAGTCTGGCCTTCTTGGCTGCCCACTATTGTTGCAGCTATGGTCGTGGGAGAGGTTCCCAATTGGTCGACCAGACATAGATGCTGAACGCCCTTTCGAGGCAACCTGGTTCGATGATGCGGACCACATCGACATGCCTACGTTTGGTATAATTTGGACACGTCGCGAGGTACATGTAATGACTATATTTCTTTTGTAATTTATACTACTATGTGTGTACCTGACTATAGTTCTTTTTCTGTCCGCAGAGACGATTTGCTCGCGACCAGGTCAGGAACTGCTACCCTGCGTTCACGGAGCAGTTTGACGTGCTCGATGATAGGGCGGTGATTTGGGAGCCCTATACGGCGGCAGCAGTGCATGCAAGATACCCCGGCGGGATCTCAGTCCTCTGCTATAGAGATTGTGCGTACTGGATGACACAATCGAAGATCATCTTCGATGTGTCCGTGGAGGTAATGGCCCAGCAGAGGATCATGAGGCAGTTCGGTTCTCGCCAGATGGTCGATCCTCCTCCACCGATAGCACCTCTCCCTGCCTACGTCCACAAGTAAGTTCAGAGCGTCGCTAAGGTTAAGATTGTTCATCATGAAGGGTTCGGCTTACAACACAATAATTTTCTGCAGGTACAACAGGAAGGGTACGAGCCACTCCTCGACATGGTGGCTTCAGCGCGTTGGCTCGTATGTTGATGAGTGGCTGACCGCGACAACACACCTCTGGCGACACGATGAGCAGTTTAGTCCACAGGAGTTTGAGGCATATCTGCAGAGGTACACTGCAGCAGCGCGAGTGCGCCTCATCCCGCCGATAGATCCAGCTGAGGCGCCTCCAGCGTCTATGTACGATATGTACCCGACTCAGTCCACAGCCGGTAGTCGACAGCATGCGGTACGTACTACTTTTCTATTCCACCAACATACTTGTCGTTTATATATATATTGGGTTCTACGGTTTATATGCTACCATGATCTACCATGTTTTTGCAGGGCCAAATGACTTCAGACTTACAGGATGAAGTCGCTCAGTACACACGTCAAGTGTCCAGTGGGCCTCTTCTGCAGCCGCGCGACCAGCAGGTGTCCTGGTTGAGGCGTCTCGAGGAGAAGCTACGCGGGATCTACTCGGCTATCACGTGCAGCCGTAGTTCCGACGTCGTTCAGCGCCACCTCCTTCCACCGCGGCCCTCCACACGACACGATCCACGGCCTCGTGTCACGCCGACGGCGACACCCAGACCACCACCTCCTGACCGGGCAGGAGGTTCGTCGTGGCAACAGCAGCACACTCCTTCGTTCGACGACTTTCACGGCCAGCATCATGGATCACGGCCTCGCCTCACGTCGACGGCGACACCCAGACCGCCACCTCCTGACCAGGCAGGAGGTTCGTCGTGGCAGCAGCAGCAGCACACTCCTTCCTTCGACGACTTTCAGTACTATCAGCAGCAAGCTGCTTTCGACGAGTGGCAGCAGCAGCAGGCTCCTTTCATGGGAGGAGCAGGATACTCGCAGGGTATGTACTATTCTAGCTATTCTGTTCCGTATAAATTATACTCCACTTAGTTTGACATCACTTATGTTTCGTGCCACAGGATACACACAGCACACTGCGTCTAATCCTTCATGGGGAGCTAGTGATCAGGATGCTGAGCACATGGAGTATTACAGCACGCAGCAGAACTATGTCAGTATGCAGACTCCTCCACCAGAGCCCACACAGGAGACGCAGTACGACCCCGAGTCCGGGTCCTGGATCCCTGCTCGCAATGTCAGGGCCCCGGACAGGTTCGGTTGGACACCCCGTGTTACGCCACCCCCACGACAGCCCAGACTACGCCGTCCCCCCGGCTGATGTATCACCTATGTATGAGACATTTATGTATGCATTACTCCTGTATGAGACATTTATGTATGCATGACTTATCTCCCGCTCGCATATTTCATTTCGTGCTAAATCAATAGTACTTTATTAAAACAGCGTACAAAATTAAGATACAATAGAGCTGAAATTTAAATACTGCTTATCACTACAACAGAATTTAAGATACATCAAAAAACTAAAACTTAAACTAAAAACGCAGCACACCCTTTCCCTTGCCCTTCAACGATGCAGCTTTCATGGCTTTGGTGCTAGGCTCGAAGTCGTCGTCCGAGTCGACGACCGGCGGTGCAGCACTCTTGCCCTTCGACGATGCAGCTTTCTTCGCCTTGGTGCTAGGCTTGAAGTCATCGTCCGAGTCAACGACCGGCGGTGCTGCACTCTTGCCCTTCGAGGAATTGACACTCTTGCCCTTCGACGATGAAGCTTTCTTCGCCTTCGTGCTAGGCTCGAAGTCGTCGTCCGAGTCGACGACCGGTGGTGCAGCACTCTTGCCCTTCGAGGACTTGGCACTCTTGCCCTTCGACGATGCAGCTCTCTTCGCCTTGCTGCTAGGCTCAAAGATATCATCGTCGTCCTCACTCTCAACCGCCCACCGTGCTGGATATTTCAAATCCCTTTCCCTATCTTCTTCATTCTTCCATGTTAGTGACTTCCACTTCTCATTCAACCTGATAAGCTCACACCTTATCTCCCGTGGGCTGCGAGCAGGCATCTTCTTCACTGGCCACCCATAAGAATATTTCTCAAACTCCCTACCCACCTTACGCAGCAAGGCGTCGCTACTGATTAACTCCTCGAATGTGTGTTGTGGGTATACTTTATGGGTATATCAACGGCATGGCCTAGATCCGGCAAGCCCGGGTGGCCCATAGTTGGTGGTGAGGCATGTGGCCCATCGGGCGGCCCAGTTGCTGTAGATCATGAAGGATGAAGTCCAGCCCAGGAACGAGGAGCCGGATCCTAACCGACCTACGAAGGAGGCCGGATCCGTGGAGGCCCATGAAGTATCCGGATCCAGCACGGCCTAGAAGGAAGGCGGATCCTTGACGTACACGGCAAGACATTGTACCGTAGTTAGGCAACTTGTATTCCGGCTAGTACTCTCCGTGTAAACCCTAGATCCGAGCGTCTATATAAGCCGGATCCCGGGAGCCCTAGAGGCACAACCACAACTCATTGTAACAACGCGAAAGCGCAGATAATTCAGACAAGCAGCAAGCGGTCATCGTGCGGGTGTTCGAAGGCTGGGTAACTCGCGTACCACCGTCCCGTGTGCACTCCGCCCTATGGCCCCTACTTCTTCTCCCCTCGTGAGGATCCCTCCTCCGAGGTACCGTCGACAACGACGGTTGGCGCACCGTGGGGCCTGTGGCGTCGGAGGCCGGAACCGGGAGGGTTCCGCCATGGGAAGCTACGACGACACCATCGGCTGTGGGGCGCGTCCTCTACGCCGGAAATCTGCCGATCGTCCCTCGGATGAGTGTTGGATTCGGCTAGGACAACCCCATCAAGCTCTCCATCGTCCCAATTGGCGGCATACACATCTTCATCGGGAAACCGTCGATTCGACGGAAACCCCCAGTAAGTAACACGACGCGACCGCCGCAGCTGGACGCCGTCGCGAAGATCCGATCTGAGATGCAGGAGCTTCCTAAGGAAGATTCCGCCTCGGATCTGGAATTTTCAAAGCCCACCCAATCCGCCCTGCAGGAAACAACGGTGGAAGACCAATGCAGATCCGCCTGGGTCTCGGTGTTAGAAAACAGAGGTGCCACTTCGTACACTTCTTGGCCCATACCGCCGGAACCGCCCCTGAAGAAGACGGAGCTGGTCCTGAGCAGGTAGAGGCACCGGAAAACGGCGCAGATCCGGATCAGGCTGAGCCTATCGGAGAAAGCGAAGCTCTGGTTGAAGAGTCGATTTTGGGCAATCTGAGCCCAATTTCCGGAGATACCCCCCATGGATACTGACGAGTTTAACCGCAAGCTAGGGGAGTACGGTTTCGGTGATCAGCCCAAGTCGACTCCGCCCACCTAAGCGGGTTCTCGCGGTAGCAGCGCTGGGACAAACTGGATCTGAAGAGCCAACCAGCCAATCCGACCCTCAACCATCCCACCAAGGATCTCCAATGTCTCGGGTGCGACCCCGCAGGGATTCTTCCTCAGAGGAACTCCTGTCAGCTGAGGAGATGGTGGAGCGAGCAGTTCTTAACAAACCTATAACCCCGGGCGACGCCGCAGATCTGGAGGCTCTAGAAGCCACTAGACAGGAAATGCTGGCCACTGCCAAGAAGCTCGCCGACACCGAAGCCGCATTAAGGGAAGAAAGGGAACAAGCTGCAGGTTTGGCGGACCAATTCGACAGACAGGATCGCGAAATTACTGCCACACTCGAGGTCAAGAGCATGGCGAAAGAGTGGGAAGTAAAGATGACCTATGCGCAGGCGGAGGCCGATCGAATTGTTAGAGAAGTAATTCCGCCTCGCAGGATCAACTTCGCCACACCCGCAGAGCACCGGCCGCTGGAAACCCCAAAGGACAACATGCTAAAAGCTGCGGAGCTGTTGAAGAAGAAGGACGAAGAGGTTGATATCAACTACCTCCGCACACTTGTCGCTTCAGCAATGCAGCAGCAAAGCAAGGCGGATACTTCGCGCAAGTTGGAATCCAATCCGGATAACTGTGTATCTACCGCGCAGAAGGACGCCCGCGCCGATCGGCATCCCGATGAAGAATCACACACCGGATCTTCGGAGCGCAGAAGAAGAACCAGGAACACCCAAATCCGATCCCCCGTTCCTTCGTCAGATCCAAGGAAGGGAAAGGATGCAATGTATCCTGGACGAGACAAATATCGCAACCCCTCTCCTCCGCCCAATGGTTACCCGCGACCCCCTCGCCGCCGTAGTCCAGCTGGAAACACCAAGCCCCCAGGGCATGGTGGGATTGTTATCCGCGACAACGTGCTGCCAAGAAACAGAAACAGGGAGCGCTCGCCGGAACCACGCCGGAACCAGAACAATGTTCGTGAGCCCGAGCCTAGGAGGAGTCGGAATGAGGAGCAAGGCCCGAGCCTCGGAGCCGCGACCCGAGCCTCGCCGGAGCCGCGACCGAGCCTCGCCGGAGCCGCGACCGGAGCCTCGCCGGAACGACCAGGGCAGCCGGCGCCATGGCGAAGGCAGCCAGGAGCGGGCAGGCGGGAAGGACGAGGAGAATCAGATGGCGGAAGCAAGAAATCGGACCGCCCACCTCGCAGGTCTCCCTCACCACCACCTAGCGGTGGCGGCGGAGGTGGAGGCGGAGGCGACGGCCGGAGATCTCGCTCTCGCTCAAAATCTCCTCGCCACGGCCCGCGTGACGCGCGGGATCGCCTTAACGAATACAGAACCGACTACATCGGTCCGAAGTGCTTTGGCAGGATGATTCGAGAGGAACCAAAGCCAAGGATGAACCTCAAGCTACCCGGAAACCTGAAGCATTATGATGGCACCGAAAGGCCGGATACCTGGATTGAGGACTACTATAATGCAGTAACCTTTGCCGGAGGAACCCCTAACATCGCCTGCCGCATGCTCCAGTTGTACCTTGTAGGTCCAGCCCGGATCTGCTCAGTGACCTCGAGAAGAATTCCATCTTTTTTGGTTCGACCTGAAGACCGCTTTCGAGAAACACTTCAGAGGCACCTACAAAAGACCCGCCACGGCAAGCGACCTGCAAGCCTGCATCCAGAAGAAGGGAGAAACTTCAAGAAACTACCTCACACGATGGTTGGCTTGCAGGAATGAGTGCGAAAACGTCGACCACACCACCGCCATGTACGCTTTCATTGGTGGACTGCAGAGGGGAGGATTGCTGAGGCATACGCTCACTCGTTTGGCTAACTCAAGCAAGCTGACTTTGGATGAGATGATCTCCATTGCCAGTGATCACACTGCCGCCGATGATGACGCAGGCGGTGTAGGATAACGTTGCATAGAAAACAAAAATTTTCCTACCGCGAACACGCAATCCAAGCCAAGATGCAATCTAGAAGATGGGAGCAACGAGGGGATGATCAAGACTAACCCTTGAAGAGATTCCAAAGCCTATAAGAGTAGGCTCTTATTGCTGCGGTAGACGATCACTTGCCGCTTGCAAGCGCGTAGAAGATCTTGATCACGATCGGTTCCGGCGCCACGAACGGGCAGCACCTCCGTACTCGGTCACACGTTCGGTTGTTGATGAAGACGACGTCCACCTCCCCGTTCCAGCGGGCAGCGGAAGTAGTAGCTCCTCTTGAATCCGACAGCACGACGGCGTGGTGTTGGTGGTGGTGGAGAAATCCGGCGGAGCTTCGCTTAAGCGTGCGGGATGTGGTGGAGGAGAGACCGCTAGGGTTTGGGGAGAGAGGGGGTTGGGCGCCGGCCCTCTAAGGGGTGCGGCCAAGGCTGAGGCTTGAAGTGGTCAGCCCCTCTCTATGCCCCTCATTATATAGGTGGAAGCCCCAATAGTTCTAGTCCAAGTCTTCGAATAAGACCCGAAACCAAAACCTTCCATAGGAGGGGGGAAACCTAGCCCAACTAGGACTCCCACCCAAAGGTGGGATTCCCACCTCCCATGTGGGGTGGCCGGCCCCCTATGGTGGAGTCCACTTGGGACTCCACCCCCACTAGGGCTGGCCGGCCATGGAGGTGGAGTCCCTTGTGGACTCCACCTTCCTTGGTGGTTTCTTCTGGACTTTTCTAGAACCTTCTAGAACCTTCCATAGAACCTTCCGTGACATTTTATTTCACATAAAATGACATCCTATATATGAATCTTATTCTCCGGACCATTCCGGAACTCCTCGTGATGTCCGGGATCTCATCCGGGACTCCGAACAAATATTCGAACTCCATTCCATAATTCAAGTTCTACCATTTCAACATCCAACTTTAAGTGTGTCACCCTACGGTTCGTGAACTATGCGGACATGGTTGAGTACTCACTCCGACCAATAACCAATAGCGGGATCTGGAGATCCATAATGGCTCCCACATATTCAACGATGACTTTAGTGATCGAATGAACCATTCACATACGATACCAATTCCCTTTGTCACGCGATATTTTACTTGTCCGAGGTTTGATCATCGGTATCACTCTATACCTTGTTCAACCTCGTCTCCTGACAAGTACTCTTTACTCGTACCGTGGTATGTGGTCTCTTATGAACTTATTCATATGCTTGCAAGACATTAGACGACATTCCACCGAGAGGGCCCAGAGTATATCTATCCGTCATCGGGATGGACAAATCCCACTGTTGATCCATATGCCTCAACTCATACTTTCCGGATACTTAATCCCACCTTTATAGCCACCCATTTACGCAGTGGTGTTTGGTGTAATCAAAGTACCTTTCCGGTATAAGTGATTTACATGATCTCATGGTCATAAGGACTAGGTAACTATGTATCGAAAGCTTATAGCAAATAACTTAATGACGAGATCTTATGCTACGCTTAATTGGGTGTGTCCATTACATCATTCATATAATGATATAACCTTGTTATTAATAACATCCAATGTTCATGATTATGAAACTAATCATCCATTAATCAACAAGCTAGTTTAAGAGGCATACTAGGGACTTCTTGTTTGTCTACATATCACACATGCACTAATGTTTCGGTTAATACAATTATAGCATGATATATAAATATTTATCATAAACATAAAGATATAAATAATAACCACTTTATTATTGCCTCTAGGGCATATCTCCTTCAGTCTCCCACTTGCACTAGAGTCAATAATCTAGTTTACATTTGTAAAGATATAACACCTTGGCCTTATGGTGCTTTATCATGTATTGCTCACGGGAGAGGTTTTTAGTCAACGGATCTGACACGCTCAGAAACGTATGTATTTTGTAATTCATTTGCGTCTCAACGCATCACTCATTTCCAAATGAGTTGGCATTAAATATGTTTGATCTTATGGTGGAACCTTAATTCCGCGGTCTGAAATAAGTCACTAATATTGTCATATACAATATAGCTTCAAAGTTCTGACACTATCGGAACTACACCAAGTTCTCAAAGAACTTCTTGACTCAACATCATCAGTCATTTGTCAAAACAAATGACATACTCTGCCTTCGTTTTGTAGAATCCATCACAATATTTAGAACTCTTCTAAATCTAACATAGACAACTTCTAGTTCATTGTGCTACCTTTAAAACAACACTTAGTCTAATTTGAGATTGAAATTCTATTTTGATATGTGACAAAATAAATATCGGTGTAACACCTTACAGCGATTTGTTTGTCATTTCTTCATACAAAAATATATATGTATATCCTTAGTTCTTCTAAAGTACTCAAGGATATTCTTACTGTCGTCCTATGATCATCTTATGAATCATTCCGGTATATGCTCATAACATTTTAGAGCACAAGATATCTGATTTTGTACATTTTATTTGTGATCTAAAATCACTCATGTATTTTTACTCATCGAGTGTCAGATACACTCAAGTCTTGTTAAACCTTCACATGACAAGAACATTTTCTTAATATTTCTATATTGAACTATTTCAATATCCATTCTATGTACTTTGACTTAAACTTATTTATGTGTTTCAATCTATCTTCATAGATCTTGACACTAAATTTGTTTTAGTCCATATCCTTTCATTGAAGTTAATTCTCAATGAAACCTTTTAATCAAGTATATAATTACATCATTTATAACCAACTATATGTCACCTACATAAAGTATTATAAATGTGTCTTAGCGCTCCCACTTAATTTCTTGCAAATGCAAGCCTCTTCATTGTTTCTGATGAAATCAAAAACTCTTTGACTATTTCATCTAGTGAAGATTCAAACTCCGCTATACTTACTTCATCAAATTGAAGTTTGTATACCTATCTAGTATTCCACGGACCAGCAAAACTCTTGGTTGTATCTTGTATACACCTTTAATACACACTTCTGATAAGTAATGTATTTTGCCATCCTACTAACATATCTCATAAAGGAAATATGTAGTGATTACTAGAATAATCCATATAGACTTTAAGCATTGCTACGGAAGATCTAATCTTGTCGTAGTCAACTCTTTGAACTTTGTCGTAAACAACTTTTCGACAAGTTAAGCTTCTTCAAGGATATTTCATCCAAGTCCATCAATTTTATAGATCTATTTACTTTCAAAAGTATTCATCTATCTTGGATTTCATGGCGTATAGCCATTTTAACGGAGTCAGGGCCCATCATAACTTCTTTGTTTGTAGTTAGTTTATCATTGTTCATAATCAATCCTTTGTCCACAAATCATTTATTTGATCACAAAGTAAACCATACCTACAAGGTTCAATATGTACTTCGATCTCCATGGCTAAAACACTTTGTAGTCATGGGAGCCATGATCGTCGTGGCCGCTTCGAAACCAATTCCGATGTTGCTACTCGATCATTATGCTAGGTTCATAAACCTTATCAAATTATACTGTCCTCCCACTCAAATACTTCATTAGAAACAATTTCTCGGAAATAAGAAACATTGACAAACACTTTTGTCTTTGTCTTGTGAGAAGAATTCCCAATCAATTCTGGGATAACCAACAAAGACATTCATCCGATTTTGGTTGTAAACTCTTAGACCAAAATTTAAAGAAAGGACTATTAAGGTTTATACCCATGCCATAACTCGTATGGTGTCATTTCAACGGATCATGATGATGCTCTATTTAGTGTAAAGCGGTAGTCACTAAAGCATAATCCACAAAAATATAATGGCATCAATATTTTATCTCATCATTGATCCACAAAGTTTGGATATATCTCTTGGATACTTCATCATCACTATGATACTCCAAGAAACATAAGTTGTTGAACAATTTCATAACTCTCTTAGATGTTTGCTAAAACTCGTAATTCAAATATTTTCACCATGATCCAATCATAGATATTTGACTTTTCTATTACGATGATTTCCACTTCATGCTGAAATTTATTTGAATCCTATTCAAATGTTTCAAACTTTTCCTTATTGAATATATCCACATATATACTCAATTCATTGTTTGAAGGTTTTCATGAAATAGAAGAATCTCCCGCACACAACTATGCCTAGTGAACCACATACATCATCATGTATATTTTCACAAAGTTAGTTGCCCGTTCAACTCTTGGCCTATGAACGGTATTTTAATCATTCTCTTTAGAAAAGATTTGCAAGTGCCAAATGATTCAAAAATCAAATGACTCCAAAAATCCATTTGCATGGAGTTCCTTCATGCGTTCCTTTCTAACATGACCTAAATGGCGGTTCCACAAATAAGTGGAATTCAAATCATTTGCCTTATGGCATTTTAGCGTCAGTTTTATGTATGTGTGTTTCACCATTAAGATTTATAATAACTTATCCATCGTACATGGAGTAATGTCATAATTTGAACAACTCATTGTTTTCATTTGACCAGAGCAAAATAACAATTATTAAGTTCTTTATTATAAATTCTAAGGGCTAGATAGAATGTCAACGACAAACATAATAACACTTTATTTTGTTCCAGACGTGCAATTCTATTATATTCCTTGTCAGTCACTTAGGCCATTGTATTCTTGTATTGCATTGTTTTGTATGACACTTCATACCAACCAATATGGTACTAATACCCAAGAATTTCATTGTGTGACTTAACTAGGAATACAACCATAACATGTATATCATTTATATACACTGAGCTAGACTTTCTAGTCTTTTCTTTTCTTTTGCCAAAATATCTTTTGCAGTTTCTCTTTTAGCTTTCCTCATTATTCAGAAAAACACTTCAACATCATTAACTTCTAGGTTTGTTGGTCAAATACCAATAACCTTGAGGTTCTTACTTTGAAGTTGATCATCATATGACAAGTGTTCCAGATTTCACTATTAGTAACTTTGTAATATGATGAACAATTTCACTCATAATTTTATCCATCATATCATGACGACTTTCCGAGACCATGTCTGTACATGCTAGGCTCGTAAAGTTTTAACCTTGGTATTTGCATGTGCAAATCTATTTTGCACCCGTTTTATGCACACGTAGAATCTATCACACCCGATCATCACGTGATGCTTCGAACGACGAGTCTTAGTAACGGTGCATATTTAAGGATGGTCACTTCATGGATATGCGGATATTATTAGTGCCCCAATAGTTGGAGGATTGTGACGCCTGGCGTCTTCAACCTTCATACATTCCCATAAAACTTATGAGTTTATGTAGTCTCACCAAATTTATATTCTATCATCTTGCAATAAGGTCTTAGATATCACATATATCTCATACCTTGATTATTTCTGAAAACTAAATTTTCAGCTCCTTACTTTTCAAACAGATTTGAACTTCAAGTTTCACGGAGACAAGATAACTTTGGGTACTAATTGAAACCATAGCTCTTTGAATCAATAATGTGAGGTTTACTAAAAGTTTGCAATAGGACTTAAACAATTCTTGATTCTTAACAATACGATACTAATCCGTAAAGTTTCTTATCAGATTTAACAGTATTTCTATCTCAATTACAAGACTAGCGCATGGTAGTAAATGGATGCCAATACTACAAAATTAATTCAAAATACTACTCAGACTATGTTCATGATAATTAGTTCATGTTTTTAATGTAATTACTAATGAACTCCCACTTAATACAACATCCCTCATAGTTGTTAAGTGGTACACGATCCAAATCCACTACACCAAAACCGATCATCACATGAGATGATGTAGCTTCAATGGTGAACATCAACATGTTGATCATATCATCCATATGACTCGTGTTCAACCTTTCGGTTTCCGTTGTCCCGAGGCCATGTCGTACATGCTAGGCTCGTCAAGCAAACCCAAGTATTCTGCGTGTGCAACATGGCTTACACCCGTTGTATGTGAATCGTTGAATCTATCACATCAGATCATCACGAGATGCTTGAAACGACAATGTAACGGTGCATACGAGGGAAGAACACTTTATTATCTTGATATTAATGTGAGGGATCATCTTATAATGCTACCGTCGCGATCTAAGCAAAATAAGATGCATAAAGGATTAACATCACATGCAATTCATATGTGATATGATATGGCCCTTTAATCTTTGTGCCTTCGATCTTCATCTTCAAAGCACGGACATGATCTCCATCATCAACGGGCATGATCTCCATCATCGTCGGCGTAGCGTCAAGGTTCATGGCGCCGTCTTCATGGTTGTTCACCTCATGTAGGAACTATTACAACTACTTTGAAATACTACTCAACATGAAATTTAAAGACAACCATAAGGCTCCTGCCGGTTGCCACAATACAATAATGATCATCTCATACATATTCATCATCATATCATGGCCATATCACATCACCAAACCCTGCAAAAACAAGTTAGACGTCTCTAATTTGGTTTGCATATTTTACGTGGTTTAGGGTTTTCGAGAGAGATCTAATCTACCTACGAACATGAATCACAACGTTGATACTAATGTTTTCAATAGAAGAGTAAATTGAATCTTTACTATAGTAGGAGAGACAGACACCCGCAAAGCCTCTTATGCAATACAAGTTGCATGTCGAACGAGGAACAAGTCTCATGAACGCGGTCATGTAAAGTTAGTCCGAGCCGCTTCATCCCACTATGCCATAAAGATGCAAAGTACTCAAACTAAAGATAACAAGAGCATCAACACCCACAAACCATTGTGTTCTACTCGTGCAACCATCTATGCATAGACCTGGCTCTGATACCACTGTAGGATAACGTTGCATAGAAAACAAAAATTTTCCTACCGCGAACACGCAATCCAAGCCAAGATGCAATCTAGAAGATGGGAGCAACGAGGGGATGATCAAGACTAACCCTTGAAGAGATTCCAAAGCCTATAAGAGTAGGCTCTTATTGCTGCGGTAGACGATCACTTGCCGCTTGCAAAAGCGCGTAGAAGATCTTGATCACGATCGGTTCCGGCGCCACGAACGGGCAGCACCTCCGTACTCGGTCACACGTTCGGTTGTTGATGAAGACGACGTCCACCTCCCCGTTCCAGCGGGCAGCGGAAGTAGTAGCTCCTCTTGAATCCGACAGCACGACGGCGTGGTGTTGGTGGTGGTGGAGAAATCCGGCGGAGCTTCGCTTAAGCGTGCGGGATGTGGTGGAGGAGAGAGACCGCTAGGGTTTGGGGAGAGAGGGGGTTGGGCGCCGGCCCTCTAAGGGGTGCGGCCAAGGCTGAGGCTTGAAGTGGTCAGCCCCCTCTCTATGCCCCTCATTATATAGGTGGAAGCCCCAATAGTTCTAGTCCAAGTCTTCGAATAAGACCCGAAACCAAAACCTTCCATAGGAGGGGGGAAACCTAGCCCAACTAGGACTCCCACCCAAAGGTGGGATTCCCACCTCCCATGTGGGGGGTGGCCGGCCCCCTATGGTGGAGTCCACTTGGGACTCCACCCCCACTAGGGCCGGCCATGGAGGTGGAGTCCCTTGTGGACTCCACCTTCCTTGGTGGTTTCTTCCGGACTTTTCTAGAACCTTCTAGAACCTTCCATAGAACCTTCCGTGACATTTTATTTCACATAAAATGACATCCTATATATGAATCTTATTCTCCGGACCATTCCGGAACTCCTCGTGATGTCCGGGATCTCATCCGGGACTCCGAACAAATATTCGAACTCCATTCCATAATTCAAGTTCTACCATTTCAACATCCAACTTTAAGTGTGTCACCCTACGGTTCGTGAACTATGCGGACATGGTTGAGTACTCACTCCGACCAATAACCAATAGCGGGATCTGGAGATCCATAATGGCTCCCACATATTCAACGATGACTTTAGTGATCGAATGAACCATTCACATACGATACCAATTCCCTTTGTCACGCGATATTTTACTTGTCCGAGGTTTGATCATCGGTATCACTCTATACCTTGTTCAACCTCGTCTCTGACAAGTACTCTTTACTCGTACCGTGGTATGTGGTCTCTTATGAACTTATTCATATGCTTGCAAGACATTAGACGACATTCCACCGAGAGGGCCCAGAGTATATCTATCCGTCATCGGGATGGACAAATCCCACTGTTGATCCATATGCCTCAACTCATACTTTCCGGATACTTAATCCCACCTTTATAGCCACCCATTTACGCAGTGGTGTTTGGTGTAATCAAAGTACCTTTCCGGTATAAGTGATTTACATGATCTCATGGTCATAAGGACTAGGTAACTATGTATCGAAAGCTTATAGCAAATAACTTAATGACGAGATCTTATGCTACGCTTAATTGGGTGTGTCCATTACATCATTCATATAATGATATAACCTTGTTATTAATAACATCCAATGTTCATGATTATGAAACTAATCATCCATTAATCAACAAGCTAGTTTAAGAGGCATACTAGGGACTTCTTGTTTGTCTACATATCACACATGCACTAATGTTTCGGTTAATACAATTATAGCATGATATATAAATATTTATCATAAACATAAAGATATAAATAATAACCACTTTATTATTGCCTCTAGGGCATATCTCCTTCAGGCGGTGATCTCGCAGCTACAGCAATCCCCCTACATCAACAAAGAAGAACCGTGATAACGGCGGCAGCAGCCATAAGCGCAAGAATCCCGATGACCAGAGAGGAGATGGTCGCCAGGCATTTCAACGGAGGTTCAGGAGGCGGAAAGAGGTCGGAGCCGTGGAGGCGGGGTCAGCAGCATGCCGAGGTCGCAGTGGCGGATCCCGCGCCCGCAAACCTACGAGAGTACAGAGACATGCCCTGCCTGGCCCATGGATCCGGCTACAGGGAAGTCCACTCACACCAAGCAACTGCAAGTGGGTCAATGATCTAAAGAACGACCCGGAGGCAGGATACAAGCGCGCCCGCACGCGGCAAAGGTGGCAAGGGCAAGAACAAGGACAAAGAGGAAGATAGTTCCGAGGCGATGGATGAGGATGATAACTCGCCGGATCCCAAGGCAGGATCCGCAGGTAAATCCAACCCATTCGATAAGAGCGTGGGGGCTTACCACACTTTCCTCGGGACACCAACAGTACGCGACTCCAAGTCAGCTACCCGGATCCGAACGCCATAGTTCCGGCTGTGCCGCATACGTCAGGTGGTCGGAAATCCCATGCACATTTGATAGGAAGGATCACCCGCAATTGTGCCAAAAGAATGCTACGCCTTGGTTGTAAGTCCCCGCATAGATGGGTATGACTTCTCCAAGTGCCTCATGGATGGCGGAGCCAGCTTGAACATCATGTACCTGGAGACTCTAGAGCGGATGAACCTCACCAAGGAACAACTCAAACACAGCAACACTGAGTTTCATGGCGTGGTTCCGGGTAAGAAGGCGAATTCCCTCGGCAGCATCACACTTCCCGTGGCTTTCGGCGATGTTCATAATTTCCGCGAAGAAAAGATCACGTTTGAAGTTGTGCCCTTCAAGAGCTCCTACCACGTCATCTTCGGCAGGCCCACCTACCACGAGTTCCACGCAAGAGCGTGCTACATCTACAACAAGCTCAAGATTCCGGGTCCTAAAGGTATGATTACCGTATCCGGAGACTACAAAAGGCTCATGAGTGCGAGTTAGGCGAAGCCGCCTTCGAGTCGTGATATCGGAGAAGAGCTGAAAGGCTACGAGCCGTGGTGGATCCGACTGAGATGCGGACCACCAAGAAGCAGATCTCCGAGCAGAAAACCTCCTTCAAGGCCGCGATAGAAACCAAGAAGCACGACCTCATCAAAGGCGACTCTTCCAAGCAGGTTTCAGTCGGAGCCAACATGGACCCCAAATAGGAAGGCGCGCTCGTCGAGTTCCTCCGCGCTAACATGGATATCTTCGCATGGCAACCTTCTGACATGTCCGGAGTACCTAGGGAACTCGCCGAGCACTACCTCAACATAAACCCGGGGGCTAAACCGGTGAAGCAAGCTATGCGACGCTTTGGAGATAAGAAGCGCCGCGCCATAGGAATGGAACTAGCAAAGTTACTAGAAGCAGGTTTTGTAATAGAAGTTATCCACACCGATTGGGTCGCAAATCCCGTCCTTGTACCCAAAAAGAATACTGAAATACTAAGAATGTGCATCGATTACTCCGGCTTGAACAAGCATTGCCCGAAGGATCCGTTCCCCTTGCCGCGCATTGACCAAGTCATTGATTCGACGGCGGGCGGAACTTTTGTGTTTTCTTGATGCGTATTCCGGGTATCATCAGATCCGGATGAAGGAATCTGACCAAAAGGCGACTTCATTCATTACCCCGTTTGGTACTTACTGCTATGTTACTATGCCTTTTGGTTTAAAAAATGCAGGTGCCACCTACCAACGTACGATGCAGCGGTGCCTGAAGGACCAAATTGGCCGGAACGTGCACGCTTACGTCGACGACATCGCGGTCATGACCCGGAAAGGATCCGACCTGATCAGCGACCTCACGAAACCTTCGACAACCTCCGCGGTACAAGATGATGTTGAATCCGCTGAAGTGCGTCTTTGGCGTGCCAGCCGGAAAACTCCTTGGCTTCATAGTCTCTCACAGAGGCATTGAGGTTAACCCGGAAAAGATCAAGGCAATCCTGTGTATCAAACGGCCAACTTGTCTCAAAGATGTGCAACGACTAACTGGTTGCGTCGCGGCAATCAGTAGGTTTGTTAGCCGTCTTGGCGAGAAGGCGTTGCCTTTGTACAAGCTGCTGAAGAAAACAGACAAATTCTTCTGGGACAACGCTGCTGACGCAGCTCTTCGGGGGTTGAACAAAATACTTACCTCCCCATCTTGGCAGCAGCCAGTCAGAGCCAATGCTCCTTTATCGGCAGCAACCAACAAAGTCATCAGCCTCGTCATCGTGGTGGAGCGAAAGGAAGAAGGTCATGAATATGACGTCCAAAGACTGTCTACTACATTAGCGAGGTGCTGACGGAGTCAAAGCAAAGATACCCTCACTTTCGAAGCTAGCCTATGGAGTGTTCCTAGGCAGCCGGAAGCTGAGACACTACTTCCAAGAGCACCCATAAGTTGTGAGCAAGGCTCCGTGTCAACAATTCTTAACAACTCGACGCAACGGACGTACGGCTAAATGGGGCATCGAATTATCCGCCTTCGACATCGCTTACAAGCCTAGGACCACGGTTAAATCCCAAGTCTTGGCAGATTTCGTCGCAGATTGGACGAAGCTCCGGATGCAAGTCTGGAGCCGGAACCAGAAACATGGGTCATGCACTTCGATGGATCAAGCAGCATCAAGGCTCGGGAGCCGGAGTCACCCGAAGTCCCCTGAGAAGAGCTGCAGTATGTTCTGCAGATCCACTTGCTACAAACAACATGGCGGAATACGAGGCTCTACTACACGGTCTGCGCATCGCTAAGGAAATTGGGATCAAGCACATCATGTGCTGCGGAGATTCCGACCTGGTGGCACAACAAGTAGCCGGAACCTGGAACGCCAGAAACTCCGTCATGGCGGCCTACAGAGACGAAGTTGATGAGATCGCCAAGTGCTTCCTCGGATACGAAGTCAAATACGTCGAAGAGACGATAACACAGCGGGGACATGCTATCCAAGCTCGGATCCGGCAGGAAGCAAATTCCGCGGCATTTTCCTGGAGCATCTCCGGATACCCTCGTTAAGGGCGCTAACCCGGAAAACCCGGAGGTGGCGATATCTCGGCTAGGGAAGTGATGGCTATCATTCCGGCTTGGACACAGCCTTTCCTGGACTACCTCATCGATCAGAAGCTGCCAGAGGATGAGGTCCTCGCGCGACAGATCGTCAGACGAGCGAGATCCTACACCGTTATTGATGGACAGCTCTACAAACGAAGTGCAGCAGGGGTATTTCTCAAATGCGTCTCCAATCAAGATGGCATTGAAATCCTCAGAGAAATCCATGCGAGGGGAGCGGGCATCACGCCGCCCCCAGGTCACTCGTTGCAAAAGCTTTTGGCTAGGGTTTTCGGCTCACAGCTAAAGAAGATTTGACAAAATAGTCAAGGCTGCCGAGGTTGTCGTACTACGCTACTCAACCAAACGCTCCAGCTCAAGAGCTGAAGACCATACCTATCACCTGGCCATTTGCGGTCTGGGGCTCGATATGGTTGGTAAGTTAAAGAGATCATCTCCTGGTTTTGAATCTGGTCGCTGTTGACAAATTCAGCAAGTGGATCGAGGCAAAGCCAGTGAGGAAAGCCGATGGTGCTACGGCACTCAAATTTGTCTGTAGCCTCGTGATGCGATTCGGCATCCCACACAGCATAATCACAGATAATGGCACAAACTTCGCTCAAGGAGAATTGAGGGATTATTGTGACACAGTAGGGATTCGACTGGACCTTGCATCTGTGGCTCATCCACAATCCAACGGTCAGGTTGAAAGGGCTAACGGTCTAATATTATCAGGAATTAAGCCGCGCCTTGAAGAACCGCTGCGACGAGCAGGCTGGAGCTTGGTGAGTTGGAAGCTGTTTTGTGGAGTTTAAGAACCACCCCTAACAGATCAACAGGGTTTACTCCATTCTTCCTGGTATACGGATCCGAAGCCGTGCTTCCCTCCGACATCATCCACGATTCACCGCGAGTTTCCGCCTACAATAAAGCAGTGTGAGGCCGACAGCTATCGTGGACCGATCGAGGAAGCTCGGAACTTAGTGACCAGCGCTCCGCCATCTACCAGCAGAAGCTCCGACGCTATCACAGTCGTCGAGTTCGGAATCGCTCCTTCATGGCAGGAGACTTGGTCCTCCGCCTTCGCAGGTGAAAGACCATAGCTGCAATCCCCATGGGAAGGACCCTTCGTCGTTAGCAAAGTGCTTCATAACGGATCGTACTACCTTGTTGATTTCCGCGAGCTGAGGGATAGACCTGCTAATTGGCACCGGAAATGCAAGCGTGAGGATCCGGATGACATCTACGATGAGACAGATCGCCCTTGGAACATCGCACAGCTACGTCCTTTCTACACTTAGCATATTTTTCCGAGTTATAAACTCTGTAATAGTTATACATGATCAATGAAATAAAGCTTATGGTTCACTCTTTGAGTCTTTTACCTCCTTTACTTGTTCATTTTAGATCGTGTATGTTTTTTCCGACTAAAACCGCAGAGCTGGATGTTTCCGCCTAGGCGCGTATGAAAGTTGTGATTTTCAAAATCATCCTTCAGGACGTAAGTTTAAGTTTTCTGGTGGAATTTTTTTTCGTTGCGAACTCGTGGATTCCTGGTAGCGACTTCCGGCACCTAGGCTGGGGGCTTGTTTCCGCGGTTATGGACGAACGCCATTGGGCTTCGTCGCCGCAGGCGAGCGTTTCCGGCCAAAGGTTTTCCGGCTCGTGGAAGGTCAAATGAGTAAGCCGGAAAATTAACAAACCAGCACTTGCTTTCCAACATAAAACGAAACATGTGCATAAAATTAACGGATAGCAGGATAAGTGTTTCCGCCCCATGCATAGTCGTTTTCGTTTCCTAGCTACTTAAGAATTTAAAGTTATATTACAAACCCTCGCTGGGGCCAAAATGATGCATTGTTTTTCCCGCAGGAATAAAAGTTTTCACTCCCCCTTAGCCGGAGAAGTCTTGCCCTCTGGATCTTTTTCCTTGGCGCCTTCGGCCGGAGATGACACGTCTTCATCACCTTCTTCTTCTTCTTCTTCTTCAGAAGCTGCAGTGCTGGTCTTGGGTTCTTCTTGGGGAGCGTCCTTGGAGCTGGTCCAGGTATATTGGGTTCCGGATTCCGCAGGTCGCGCCTTCGCGTCGAGCTCCTTTTGAAGTTCGGCTTCCAAGGGCTCGTCCGCAGGAAGAACGACCTTGTCGTAGAATTCCTCATGCCGGATCCTGCGCGCGATACGGGTGTCGTAGCCGCTCACTGCATCCAGGAGCGCGTTAACATCCGCATCCGGAGGAACGCCCGTGGTTACCTGATCTAGATCAAGATCCGGATTATGTGCTAAGCACATGGTCAAGGCCATTGCAGCTGCGCCTCGGGCTGATGATGCTTGTAGATCCGTCACCAGCTCCGGAAGAACGTCCATCTTTCCAACAAGCTTGCGGACGTTGCAAGTGCGACTCCTCTTGATGGATAAGTTATAGCATATCTTGCGGGAGGCGGAGATGAGATCTTTGCAATCATCGCCTGCAAGTTGAAGAAGGTCATCCCGTGGGAACAAATTCCGACGCTGTTCCGAATACCCAAGCGGCTCTGCATAAGATAATCAGGATATAAGCATGCAATTTGAGCACAAAGAAAAAACAAAAGTCGGAGCAAACATCTAGACAAAGGTTTCAGCATAGTACCCAAGATGTTTTCGTTGAGCAAGTCCCAGTGATGCTCCGCAGTCTCCATATATTTCCGGAGTCCATTGAGCTCTCTTTGCTGCCTCTTGATGGTCTCGCTGTCAGCATTCTTCTTCAATATCATTTCGCTCTTTTCCCTGATGAGCTCGGAGTTTTTCTCCGCCAGCTGCTTCTCAGCTTGTTCCCTCTTTAGTTCCGCCTCCTTTAGCTTCGTTTCCAAATCTTGGTACGAGGAGCGCAGGTTCTCAAGTTCAGATGAGGCTGTAGCAAGGGAAGAGGATGCGCCTATAATAACATAAGTTAACAGCAAGTTCAAAGTCGGAATATGACTAATGACGAAAAAGACGGAAACCAACCTTGGGCGTCCGCCAGTTGTTTGGTCATTCCGCATTCTCATCTTTCGAGTCCGGATGTTTTCCGCCTGATTCAGAGTAACGCGGCGCTGAAGGGCGATGTTCTTGTGCAGCTCATAATGCAGCGCCTGCTGTTCCTGTAAGACATAGACAGAGCAGGAGTAAAAATTCCGCCTGTAACAGTGGTTTCCTCCAAAAGCGTTATTGCCGGAACCTTTCCGCCATAATGCTTGGGGGCTACTGATCCAATTTCAAAACTTTCCCGGAAGTAATCTTTCTCTAAGCATCTAAGCGCTAACTATTTTTTGAGTTTCCGCTTACATGCTTGGGGGCTACTGGGGAGTACCTTTTGCTTGCAGATGAGCTTGTCGAAAGGCCGACATTCTTCTTGAAGTCCTGGATTTCCGATGTCGCGGAATCAGGCTTCCCCCAGGCGTTGTTCAGCATGGCGTTGAGTAAATCTTGTTCAAGTTCCCATTTCTCCGCCTCGGATAGCTTGTTGAAAAACTTGGTAGCATATGCCTTGGGGTGGAAGTGGTGTCAGCCGGATCTCCAAAGTTCTTCGGAAAACGACGATGTCGCCAGCGCCGTCTCCGGCCTTCTCGAAGAAGTGACTTCAGCCTCTCCTTGGCCTTGTTCTTCCGCGTCTTCTTGGGCAGGGCCTTTGGCCTTAGGATCTTCTCCGCCCACCTTCTCGCTGCTAACCGGAATTATTTCCGGTGGAGTGTTTGCGGCAGGAGGGGGAGATGGATCAGCCTGAGGAGGAGACGGCCGAGGAGTACTTGGCGGAACTGGAGTAGAAGGACCAACTGCCGGAGACTTTTTCATATATTTGGTGATAGGCTCTTGGCCGATGGTCCGCGTGGCAGTGGTACTCGGATTCCTGCAAACACGTGAAAGGGATCGAATAAGAAATAATTTCGCCAAGATAAAATTGCATCATATTCGGAAACTTACGTGGCGCCGGGGATGATGGGGCGCGAGCGCTGGCCAGCTGTTGAAAGCATTTTCAGGCGCGCACGCTCCGCTTTCCTTGAGTCTAGCGGAGGTGGTTTTACGGTCTTGGGCTTCTTGGCGGAGGCCTCGCCGCTAGCTCCGGCCAGGCCGGAAGCCTTGGCGCGGAGACGCTCGAGGGGCCGCCTTGCGGGGTGCCTGTTCCTCTTCCTCCTCATCGTCTTCCGGAACCTCCTCCGCCGCGTCGCCGCGGACACGAAGAATGGTGCGGAAGTTTTCCTCCGCCAAAGTGTTGAGCTGGAAGGAATATGAATAAAAGTTAGAGTTAACATCCAAAAACTTGTGAAGTTTGAAGCAACGAAAAGAACAGAGCTTACCGGAGGACACTGGTCGTTTATGTAGATGTCCTTGATCAGTTCCGGGACCTGTTGGCCCCTAGGAATCTTCACCAAAGTCTTGAACCTTCTCTTCAGGGAGTCAGCTGGAAGATCGTGGCGGGTAACCCGGAGGAGATCGTCCGCCCCGGTATAAGCGCACATCAAGCGTGCGTTGTAGCGTAGAGGCTGGATTCTTCGGGAAAACCAGCTGAGGGTGAGCTGGGCTCTGGTCAGTCCGTCGTGGACTAGCCAGGAGATTCTCCGCGCTGCTTTCTCCAAGATAGGGGTTTGGGCGAGCGAAGGAACGAAGCTCCAGCTTGCGAGCTCTTCCGGAGGCTCGTTGATGAACTTGGGCAAGCCTTCATGGACGTCCGGAACTGAAGCGTTCTTCTCATAGAACCATCCGGCATTCCAGTACCGGACGGATTCGTGCGAGTCGTGGGGAGGATACATGCGGCTAGGGCAGAGCATGAACGTCATACTCCCACAGTTCACCATTGCTTTGTCCTTGGTTTCCTTCTTCACCCGGAAAAAGAACTGCCATGACATCTGGCCGGATCCCAAGGTGCCCTTCGCAAAGAGTTACGAAGTTGGAGAGGAGGAGATATGAGTTTGGGCAGATGTTGTGGGGCTGGAGCCCGTACGTGTTGAGGACGGAGAGAAAAAATTCCGAGCAGGGAAGTGAAAGTCCGCGTTCCACCCAAGCCTTGGTCATAACGATTTCTCCGGCTTCGGGCTTGGGGACGTCGGAATCACGGGTGAAGCTCCAGTGAGTGGAGATCATGCCCTCGTTCTGGAGCTCTCTAAGCTCCACATCAGTAGTTGCGCAGGGCCACCACTGACCCCGCTCTCCTTCACGGATCCGGGCCTTGGATGCCCTCTTGTTTTCCGCCTCCTGAACCTTGGCAGCCATCCTAGCTTGTCCCTCGAGTTCTTCTTGGAGCTCTTGGAGGGAGGGGATCCGGCTTGGAGCGGTGCTGGAAGATGCGGAAAACGGTTGAGCTAGTCTAATGTCGGAAACATATGGTGGCAGAAATGATATGGGATCCGGACATATTGGCTCTAATGGATTGGGATCCGGGCTACTCGGAGAGCTACCAGTACAGTGCGATGAATCGAGTGGCATGCTTCCGGCTGCGCCCATACAAATTGTTTGAGTACCCGGATCTACACTAAGTCTATCTTCTACGAGGCCGGCGCACTTACCGCTAATGGCGCGGTGGCTCGACGGAGCTCCGGTGAAGACGAGGTCGCCGGACTTGAAGGAAACCGCCCCGCGTGACCACGAATCGGCGGCGGGAAGAAATTCCCGTTCAACCGAAGGGATCTTGGCGCAAGGGGAGGCTTGGACTGGCGGCGCGCGGAGTTCACCGTGGCGAAGTTCGCCGGAGTCGAGATCCATCGGGCGGCGCGGCACGAGGAGGAAGACGAAGTGGTGAGGAGAGGTGAAAGAATGAAAAAATTACCGAGCCGCGGGGTATTTATAGGCCGCACGCGGAGATTCGGGATTCGGATCCGACGGTGGAAACGGAACGGTCACACCGTTGGATGGATGACACGTGTTTTAGGTCAAGTGCGGTAAAACGACGTGGAGGTAACTTAACCATGCACTCCCAAAAATTCCGGCTAAAGATTTGCATCTGCGAAAATTTAGCGCGGGAAATGAGGAGGTTGTGCGCGGGAAAAGCGGAGCTTCCGTTGTTATGCGTGATCTGAAGATGAAGGATTTCCGAGTGAATGAACCCGGAATCAAGAAAGAAGTTTAGAAGCTCTTCAAGATTCTCTTCGTTTCCGAGCTGTATGAAGTCGGAAGAACGATGAATCTCGGAGAACTTCGGGGGCTACTGTTGTGGGTATACTTTATGGGTATATCAACGGCATGGCCTAGATCCGGCAAGCCTGGGTGGCCCATAGTTGGTGGTGAGGCATGTGGCCCATCGGGCGGCCCAGTTGTTGTAGATCATGAAGGATGAAGTCCAGGAACAGGAGCCGGATCCTAACCGACCTACGAAGGAGGCCGGATCTGTGGAGGCCCATGAAGTATCCGGATCCAGCACGGCCTAGAAGGAAGGCGGATCCTTGACGTACACGGCAAGACATTGTACCGTAGTTAGGCAACTTGTATTCCGGCTAGGACTCTCCGTGTAAACCCTAGATCCGAGCGTCTATATAAGCCGGATCCCGGGAGCCCTAGAGGCACAACCACAACTCATTGTAACAACGCGAAAGCGCGGATAATTTCAGACAAGCAGCGGTAGCCCTGTCATCGTGCAGGTGTTCCGAAGCTGGGTAACTCGCGTACCACCGTCCCGTGTGCACTCCGCCCTATGGCCCCTACTTCTTCTCCCCCTCGTGAGGATCCCTCCTCCGAGGTACTGTCGATTAGGCAACGACAATGTGTCTACCTTACTCTCCCTCATCACTTTGCGGGCCTCGTCTAGAAGAGGTTTGGCCATGAATTCGTTGAAAAGATGGGGGGATTCTTATATGGGGGATCCATCTTCTTCACAGAATACACTGAAACACAAGGAAACGGTGGGGGGTTTTTATAGGCTACAAGGGATGACTTTCGGCGGGAAGATTGAGCGGGAAAATTGGGCGGGAAAAAGTGGCGGGAGATTTCGGCGGGAATAAATGGCGGGAAAATTGGGCGCGAAAAATTGGGCGGGAATAAATGGCTGGAAAATTGGGCGCGAAAAATTGGGCGGCAAATTTCGGCGGGTAACACTTGAGCCAAAATTTCGGACACAACAATTTTGCGGCAAATTCATTTCACATTAATACTAAAACTGAAATAAAGATACATTGAAGCTGTAATTAAAATACACCTTATCACTACAACGGAATTTAAGATACAATGACAAACTAAAACTGAAATTAAGATACATAGCTAGTACGACACATCACACTACTTTCCCTGCGTCCACCGTGGCCATTTTCCGGACTTGTCGCCGCGTTCTTCTGCCGCTTGCGCCTCAGCAGCTCTTTCCCTTAGTCTCTTCCTTTCCGCTTCACGAGCCTCCCTGCGCACCTCTTCCTCTGCAAACCTACGTGCAGCCTCATCATCCATCCTCTTCTGATTCACCTCGCGATTACGAGCTTGTTCCGCCCTAAGTTTCTGTATCTGCCTCTCTCGCTCTGCTTTTTCATTAGCACGAACCTTTTCCCAACGCTCCTCCTCAAAGAACGTTGCCCACGCACGCCGGTGTTTCTCCTCAACCTCCTGACGCGCCCAATCCGGCTGCTCCGTGTCTATCCAGTGAAACCATTTGCATAGGGGCGGAGGAGACTGCAACACAAACAATAACATTAAATCACATTCATAAATAAATTAATGTCAACATAAAATTATGTCCAAACATACCGGCGGCCTGGTGGACGACGAAGCTGAACTACGAGGTGGATCATGCTCATAGCTCGCACACATGAAAAATTTCATGCCGAACTGGTCGGAGAAATCCTCCACCTGCTTAACCTTAGCAAGACGGCCGCACCAACACCGCTCCGCAGTCACACCCGGGGGCAAACTTGCAGCCTTCGCCTTCACCGGCCTAAACTCCTGGTCAGAGCACGGCACACTCATGATGGCTAAGGGTGAGCAAACAGAAAAAAAGAGAGATAGAAATGCAGCGAAGACTGTCGATGCCTGCTCTTATAGGCAAAAATCCGACGGGAAAATATAGCGAGAGATAGTGGCGGCATAAAATTGGCGGGAAAACGTGGCGGGAAGGACTGGCAGGAGAACGTGGGGGGATAAAATTAGCGGGAGATCGTGGCGGGAAGGACGGGAGGAATACAGGGGGACAAATATGGTGGGAAATCGGCGGTGGAAAATTAATCATGCAAACCATGGGAAATTAGGAGGCCGATCGGTCTATAGCTGACCAATTGGTCGGTAGCTGACCAATTAGTTCTGTCACCGGATAGGGCCCGCCAGCCGCCTCCCAGTCGGTCTACTAGAGGCTGATCGGTCAGCTGCTAACCGACCGGGTCACACTTTTCAAATTTTTTGAAAACGCGCGCTATTACTGCACTTAAATAAAATATTCGTATTATTTTAAAAAAATTCGCTTCTTCTTAGCACCCGTATTAGCGGCTACCGTTGGAAGATGGAGCGTTTGATTATTTTCCATTATCAGTAGGCAATAATTTTAATCACTTAAGCCCCCTAAGCGTTTAGGGTTGTACGTGCCCTCAGTTGAGACTTGAGACGGACTATGCCGAGCAAGTGACAGTGATCGAGTTAGGGGAGCAGCGATCGAAAGAGGTAAGTCCATAGCTTCAAGGAAATAAGAGAGTCATCCCACTGTTCATAAATATAAAACGTTTTAGATATTTTAAAGTAAACTAGATGCATGCCATAGTGAGTGAATATATGCACTAAAAGTAGACTACTAGATAGTAGATACACATCAAAATAGATGAATCTAAAAAAGCTAAACATGTTTTATTAGTGAACGAAGGGAGAGGAATTGACATTTTTTCTTATTAGTCAAATTTTATAAATTCGACCTTTGACTAAATCCAGAAGTCGAGTCAATTGTGAACCGAGAGTCTCTGAAAAAAAAGAGTGAACGGATAGAGTACGCACGACAAAATAAAAAGAAGAAAATAGCAGCGGCTTCTGTTCCTCCTCGGCGCTTGCCGCCCAACCCCGGCTAGCAGGCGGCGTCGGGAGCATATGGGATCCGCGAGACACCTCCAGAAGGCGGCGGCGGCGGGACATGGACAAATCCTCCACCTCCCCCGCCTCACGATTTGGCTTCGCCGCCGCCCCCCTTATCCGACCAAATCCCCATGGCCAGGGCTGCAGGGTATGTATTCCCTCTCCAGTCTCCAGACATCCTGCCTATACTCGCACGGTCGGCGGCTTTCTTTGCTTTGGTGCCGCATTTGGGATGTGCTGCTCATATTGCGCTGGGGTGCTAGCTCTCACCACTGCAAATTCTGATGTAGTTCGGAGAATTGTACAGAGTAAATTAGGCCAATGTGAGCGAAGGACGTTTCCACTGAGAGACCTCTCTGGCCAATTGTGTGCAATGCAACTTGTCGTTCTACACTTCTGTAATCGATGGCATGTTGGGGTATGAATTTCATGTATATTTTTTAGGGATTTAAGTCGCTCGTCTCACAAATAGACCACGTTTTTCAATACAGCCGTAAGATGGGAGGCATATTATACAGGAAAATCTCAAACCGTTACACGCTCACGGAGGTAGCTTCATCATTTGTTGTCAGATTGAGAAGAAGAGGCATTTAGAACTTGTGTATATCAAACCTACAAGGTTTTAAATGCCTGCGTTGTACATGGTACTTTTTTCGATAGAGTTCTACACTGTACTTTGATAAATGTGAATTCACAGTGTGCTGCTAGCTCTCATCTCTGCATATCTTAAACAGTTACAGATTCTGATGTAGTTTGGTCAACAGGTTTATAGGACAATGTGAGAGAAGGTCCTTTCCATTAATCTGAACTGAGAACGTATTGGACCAGTTGTGGGCTATGCGACTTGTTATTCTATCATTAGTTAGTTGATGACATGTTGGGGTATGAATTATATGGATCTTTGTGAGAAATTTAAGTCATGAAGAACAAATTACACTAATTTTACCTGTGGTTTACAGTTTGAAGCTGAAGAGGCCAGGTTGAGACTTCTGCCATTTTGTGTTAAACCCTAGCTTCAGCATCAGCGCGGCTAGAGAAGGCAGGGCCCCCGAAGGTGCATAGAATTATCTATTGATACAGAAAGCAATGATGGATACAGCCAACTCCTCAAGAATAGAGGAACTGCAAACTGCAATGCAGGATACAGCCAGCTTCGCTGCTGCCTTCTTCAACCAAGTGCTTGTTCCCAGAACATCAGGGTATGTAAGGCTCACCCATTTCCTCATCTTCTAATTTGATCAGTGTTCTCGTGTCTTGCTTGCTCGTAGATTGCTTTGATTTGAGGCGTATTTTGCGAGGGTGCTACTTTTCATCTGATTACACTTTCTAGGACGATGCAAATCTGGGTGAATTTACACTAGCATGGACCAATGGCGTAGATAGGACAACTTGGCATGTGTTCATCGGGTATTTACACTAGCATGTAACTTCCAAATTTGAGTTCCCTACTTGAAGGTGAACACCCTAGTTTGAATGTATTTCAAATATCAGCCAAAAAACGGAGGAGGGGCGGTGGTCACTGCTTAACGAAGCATCATATGACTGCCAAATAGATGTTCCCCATACATCCGTGTTATATACGAGTTAAATGTGTACTGCTCAACTTTAGTAGTACATTTTGTATGGCACAACATATTTTCTACCTTTGGCATCATGTCACTAGGCAATTGCCAGCAGCCTGACACCTGATTCACTATATATCATTACATCCCTGTCTGCTACTTAATTTGTGTAAACTTAGCCATGGGGATTAGGTGACTGCAGCTGCCTGATTCATGCTGTCTGCTACAAGATTCTTGCAAATGAAAATGCATATCCTGCTTTTACTATCGTACCCCCCGACTAACTCTTTGCCTGCCTTCACAAACGAACCCCTAGCATTGATAGGCACTTCCACTGTTCCACACCCACCGTGCCGCCTGCCATGCTGCCATACCTCAGGGTGTTGCGCCAGTCCTTCTCCGACATTGGGATTCCCACCCTTGACCAGAGACTGCGTGGGATCGAAAGCCACAGCCCCTCCCCGAGGTAAAATTAGCCCCCCAAATATGTGGAAACCTGTTTCAGTCGAATTGGTTTTTCGATCGTAACTGAAACTTTTGGTCTATTTTGTTGGGCTTGTAGTTGGTTGAATGTTGATTGACATTCCTAGGTAAAAGTTTGGTTTCTCTTGTGTTTTCTGTCAAAAATTTAAGTCAAAGGTATCACTTTAAACATCGAGTATGAAAGCTAGGGAAGGAACAGGCAATGTGGAGGGTGGTCTGCTGAGCAAGCTGCATATATCCTCTTTCATGAGTTAAATTCTGCCATGTTTTCCACCTTTGGCATTAACTTTCGAGTCCCCTCTTCTAGATTTAGGCTGCAATTGAACGTTTTGTTCATATAAACCTCAAATAGCAAACTTAATGCTTATTATATGCTCCATGCAACTAACAAACGTTTTGTACATGGCGCTACGGCGACGATCTTGTAGCCAGCGCCAGTTATCCCCGTGGTTGTGGAACCTATTTCTACTAATTTATACCATCTGAACATATATCACACTGAACAAAAAAGAACTGCTTTTGGGGAGGTTACAAACAGAAAATGACATTTCATATTTTATACAGTAACTAGTGTGACAGTTAGTCTTGATAAAATTCAAACTCCAATCGACAATACACAAAGAAATACAGTATAGTGTTGGATATTTTGGTGATCTAGGCTGCTTTCCTAGGTCAGATATTTTGGACTGCTACAGTAGGGCGGCACTACTGTAGCTACAGTAAGGCGGCTCTACAGTAAATGGCCACCTATCCTTATGTGTTGTCTTGATCGGAGACATCGATTTTGATCCAACGGTGCTGGTTCCCCTAGTGCATAGTGCTAAACATATAAAAGGGGTCAAATGACCTAGAAGAGGAGTGGTGGAAGATGGCTGCTGCTCTCTGCCTTCTCTCTTACACACCCTCTCTCAAGAACAAGCCACCGATCAGGCTAGCACTAAAGCACTAGGAAGAACCTAGCACAAATTGCTCCATCCTGGTGTGAGCAATTAAACAAGAGGAGGCATGGCATCATCTTCAGACCAAGGTATTTCTGATCTTATTCTTTTGTGGCTCAAACTAGAGCTAGTTGATCCTGCTGGATCCAACAATGGTATCAGAGCATCTAGCTCTTAAGTTTGAGCCCTCTTATGTTAAGATTCATGCTTGATTTATCAAGCCAAGATCAAGATCAAGGGCATATGCACATACCCATGTGTTTATGTTGTCACCAAGTCAAGGCATATGCCCAAGTTGCTTCTGTGAAAGTATTTTATGCTTATGTTTAAAGGCTGTTCTTCCTGGTTATTAATCATGCCTTAAGTTTAAGCCCTGTTTTCTCAAACTCCAAGCCCTAACAGACTATGTGACACTCTAGGGTTTCAATTTGAGCTATTAACTAAAGGAATTAAAGCTCTTATGTTAAATTCCTATTTTTCCAGAAACCCTAGAAATGTTGTCCTCTTTTCCCCTCCTCAATTATGAGCTTCTGGTTTAAGATTGATTAAGATTTAAAGGGGAAATAAGTTAATTATGCACAAATCTTGATGATTTTCCCCAATCCGGAACCCTAACATGATGAAAATTTCCCCTGTTTTGATGCACATGGTTTCGGTCAAGCATGAATTGAAGTGGGGATTGGTTGATTTGATGCCGTAATCAACCCTAAAGCAAAATCCCCAAAATTAACGAAACCCTAAATTATGAAATTCCCCATTTTTGGAGGAACCCTAACCCTAATTCAAGATTAAGAAGCGGACGATTACCTTATGGGCCTCGTCGTCGTCGTTGGTCACGGCGGCGTCGGAGCCATTCTCTAATGTTGGCAGGTGTGCTCGGGTTCAAACCCGAGCGGCCTCGCCGTCCGCTGCACCGGCCGGCAGCTCGTCTCTACGTGCGCTTGTCGCCGCTGGAGCTCGCAGCCGTGCTGGAGAATGGTGAGGGGAGGTCGCCGTCGCGGGGACGCCCGCACGCGCGCGCCTGCCTCGCACGGAGGCGCCGCCCAGAGCCGCTCAACGGAGCTGCGCGCTGGCCAAAGCTGCACGCAACTCCGGCGAGAGGGCCTGGGTGACGCCGAGTCTTCTTCCCCGTCGCGTGGTGCTCGCCGTCGCCGCCTCTTGGTCGCTCGGCGTCGCCATCGCTGTCGGGAGAGGAGAGGAGGAAGAAAGAAAGGGGGCTAGGGTTTTTCGCCGGGAGCCGGGCGACGGTGAGCTGGTTTTGTTCCAGCTGCGGTCGTTCCTGGCCGTCGGATCGCATCCGACGGTTCAGGTCGTCCAGGCGTATTGCTAATGGGCTGTGGCCCAAGAGGGGATCAGGGGGAGCTAAGTGCTGGGCTGGGCCAATTTTGGCCCAGTTCAGCAGGATTATTATGCTAATAATAATAATAAAAAAAATTAGGGCTGAAATAAATATCTTTTCAGGGCTATTTTTTCTGGATAAATTGATTATGCTTATTATGTTTATTTTAGGCCACAATTTTAATTGTCATGCTTAGTTAATTTACATGTTGATATTACTTTTATTATTTAGTTTATTTATGATTAATGAATTATGGTGATATTTATCACTATAATTATTATGTGATAATGATTTCGCTGCAAAATAAAGTTTATGGATCCTCAAATAAAGTGTGGTTTTATGCCTTGTCATTCTGACCAAAGTTGTTTGACGGGCATTTTAACTGCAAAATTCTTTTATTGGTCTGTTTCACTTCTGGCCAAAGCTGATGTGAACCGGGTCGGTAAAAGAAAATAATGAATGAGGATCATTAATGTGTGGCTTCTATTTATCAATTTGGCCAAAGCTAATTGATGAATATTTGTCCACAAAATTTTGTTGTTCATTTTCATCTCTGGCCAAAGCTGATTTGAATTTGATCAATAAAATTTAATGATGATTATGATGATGCTTACTAAAGCATTTTTGAATTTTTCTTTTGCAGCAACTAATGTCTCTAATATTGCTGGAATGCTAAATGGCATCGAACAGCTAAATGGCAGCAATTATGTCACGTGGAAGGAGAAGCTTGAGATCACTATGGCCTTACTCAATATTGATTATGCTCTCCTTAATGATCCTCCTGAGGTGCCTAAAGAAAATAATGAAAATTATGAAGCCCTCAAGAAGGAATATGACATTATTAAGGCTAAGTGGGATGACTCTAATCGCAAATGCCTTATGATGATAAAGGGCTCCATTACACAGAGTATGAGGGGAGCCCTTCCTGATTGTGAGACAGCAAAAGGGTACTTTGCAAAAATTGAGCATCAATTTAAAGGGTCTTCTAAAGTTTATGCAACAAGTCTTATCAGAAGGCTAATTGATGAAAAATATGATCCCACTGGAAGTCTTCGAGAGCATATTATGAAAAAATGCAACATGGCCGCCAAACTAAAGTCAATGGAGATGGAAATCTCTAATGGTTTCCTCGTCCATTTTATTATGTCATCTTTGCCTCCCCAATTTGATCCATTTATGATCAACTATAATGCGATGGATGTTAAATGGGAGATTGATGAAATGATGGCGCGATGTGTGCAAGAAGAAGAAAGGCTTAAGGCTGACAGAATTGATCATGTTAATCAGTTTGGTCATTCACAAAAGAAGAAGTATAGAAAATTTGTGAATGAATATGTGAAGCCCAAGCCTTATAAGTTCAAGGAAAAAGGCCAATCCTCAAAAGGTTCACAGCAAAAGAAGCCAGAAAAAGCGCCTAATGCTGAAGGAAATAATTCCAATGCTTGCCACTTTTGTGGAAAAGGTGGGCATAGGCGAAAGGATTGTTTTGGCTTCAAGAGATGGCTCAAAGAAAGAGGTACCAACACTATTACTGTTGTTGAAGAATCCCTTTATGTTAATTATGCCACCAATACTTGGTGGATTGATTCAGGTGCAACAATTCATGTTGTAAATTCGTTGCAGGGATTCAATATGAGGAAGACCCTAAAAAGAGGGGAAAGAACAATTAGAGTTGCTAATGGTGTTGAAGCTTATGCCGAGGCGATTGGAGACTTCACTCTTACACTTCATGGCGGTTTTAAGCTTCAGCTAAATAATGTTCTTTATGTACCCTCAATGAAACGGAATTTAGTTTCCGTCTCATGTTTAGATGATGATAGTTATGAGTGTCACTTTGGGAATAAGCAATGTATAATTATGTATGACAATAATAATGTTGGTCTTGCCTGTCGACAAGACAAACTTTATGTAATTTCCCTTTGTGATGATATAAATAATGTGGATTCTACCTCAAATATAAATGTCGGTACCAAACGCAAACGTAATGATAATGAGACTTCTTCGAAATTATGGCACTACCGTTTAGGCCATATTTCGAGGGGGAGGATTGAGCGTCTCATTAAAGATCAAGTTCTTCCTTCTCTTGATTTTTCCGATGCGGATGTTGATCATTGTATCGATTGCATCAAAGGAAAATATGCCAAGAAAATTAAGAAAGGTGCAAACCGAAGCACGGGAGTTTTGGAATTAATTCATACGGATATATGTGGTCCGTTTAATGTGAGATCGGTGGACGGTTATAATTCATTCATAACGTTCACTGATGACTTCTCCCGTTATGGATATTTTTATCAAATTAAAGAAAAATCAGAGGCATTAGACAAGTTCAAGATTTTTAAAGCTGAGGTTGAAAATCAGTGCAATAAAAGAATTAAAGTTGTAAGATCTGATCGTGGTGGTGAATACTACGGCAGACATGCAACTTATGGTCAAATTCCTGGACCATTTGCAAAATTCTTACAAGAAAATGGCATTGCCGCCCAATACTCAGCACCGGGTGAACCTCAGCAAAACGGGGTGGCTGAAAGGAGAAACCGCACACTTATGGATATGGTGCGGAGTATGTTAATCCACTCCACTTTACCGGTGAATTTATGGATGGAAGCCCTTAAAACAGCAGCACATATTCTTAACAGGGTTCCCAGTAAATCGGTGCCCAAAACACCGTATGAATTATGGACTGGGAAAAAGCCAACCCTGAATTATTTTCATGTATGGGGCTGTCCTGCTGAAGCAATGATTTTTAATCCGGTTATGGGAAAATTAGACCCCAAGACAGTCAGTTGCCATTTTATTGGTTATCCTGACAAATCTAAAGCATATCGATTTTATTGTCCAAATCAGACAACGAAATTTGTTGAAACAAGACACGTTGTGTTCTTGGAAAGTGATATGATGAGGGGGAGCATGACTCCCAGAGAAATAGTCTTGGAGGAAAAACAGGAATATGTCCCGATGCCTGTAATCCAAGAGCCAGTGTTTCCAGTACATACTGAAATTGCACCTCAAGTTTCAGCTCCTGTAGCTGATGGTGCTCACATAACTGGACAACAAAAGGACCAAGGACAGCAATTACGAGTGTATTCAAGAAGGCAACGTGCTGCTAATGCAACACCTGCTGATACACCGGCGACTGTTCCAGATGTCACATCTAATGATGCTCTTATTGAAAATAATTAGCAGTCTCAAACTGTTATTAATGTGCCGAATAATGAGCCTCTTAGAAGGTCACAGCGGGCTAGAAAGCCTGCTATTCCTGATGATTATCTCACCTACATGAGTGAGGATACAAATGAGCCAGTGTTGGATAATGATCCCACCTCATTTAAGGAGGCTATGGAAAGTGAATATTCGTCTAAATGGCTCGATGCTATGAAAGATGAAATGAAGTCCATGAGCACTAATGATGTATGGGACTTAGTAGAAATCCCTGAAGGAGCCAAAACAGTTGGATGCAAATGGGTCTATAAGACCAAACGTGACTCCAAGGGTGATATCGAAAGGTTTAAAGCAAGGCTTGTGGCAAAAGGATTCACTCAAAGAGAAGGGATTGATTATAATGAAACTTTTTCACCCGTCTCTTCGAAGGATTCATTCAGAATAATTATGGCACTCGTGGCTCATTATGATTTAGAGCTACATCAGATGGATGTCAAAACGACATTTCTAAATGGTGACTTACGCGAAGATGTTTACATGGCACAACCGGAAGGTTTTGTTATGGAAGAAAACAAACATTTAGGATGTCATCTGAAGAAATCCATCTACGGTTTGAAACAAGCATCAAGAGAGTGGTATCTCAAATTTGATCAAGTCATAAAAAAATTTGGTTTTAAGGAAAATAAGAAGGACAATTGTGTTTATGTTAAGTTCAGGGGGAGTAATTTTATCTTCCTGATATTATATGTTGATGACATACTCTTGGCCAGCAGTGATAAAAATATGTTGATGGAGACCAAGAGATTCCTGTCTTCAAAGTTCGATATGAAAGATCTCGGTGAAGCAACTTATGTTTTAGGAATTGAAATTCACCGGGATAGATCCAGAGGGATCTTGGGGCTATCTCAGAGAGCATATATTGAAAAGGTACTGAAAAAGTACAATATGTATAAGTGCTCAGCCTCGCCTGCTCCTATTGTTAAGGGCGATAAATTTGGGACTTTCCAGTGCCCAAGAAATAATTATGAATCTGCGCAGATGAAGTCAATTCCTTATGCCTCAATTGTTGGGAGTATTATGTATGCACAAGTGTGCACTCGCCCTGATTTAGCTTTTGTGACCGGGATGCTTGGCAGATATCAGTCCAATCCAGGTCTGGATCACTGGAAGGCTGCTAAAAAGGTCTTGCGTTATTTGCAAGGTACTAAAGGCCTCATGCTTACTTATGAGAAATCTGATAACCTCGAAATAGTGGGTTATTCAGATGCTGATTTTGCGGGGTGTGTTGATACTAAGAAATCCACATCAGGTTATATCTTCACCCTTGCAAAAGGAGCTATATCATGGAAAAGCTCAAAGCAAACTGTTACTGCATCGTCGACAATGCAGGCAGAATTTGTAGCATGTTATGAGGCAACCGGGCAGGCGGTATGGTTGAAGAATTTTATCCCGGAACTAAGAGTGATTGACAGCATTTCCAGGCCTCTCACTCCATACTGCGATAATCAACCCGCAGTGATCTATGCGAGTAACAACAAGTCAAGTGCAGCTGGCAAATTTATTGACATTAAGTATCTTGTTGTGAAAGATAGAATCCAGGATCAAACAATAGATATCAAGTACATTAGTACTAAGTTTATGTTAGCGGATCCGCTCACGAAAGGCTTACCACCCAGCGTATTTAGAGAGCATGTTGCCGGCATGGGTTTGGTTGAAAGCTTTTAATCCTGGAGAAGTTGGAACTATTATGGCACCATCTCCCCAAAAGGGGCTCATTTTGAGATCGGATGGGAACCATAGTCACTTGGTTTAGCAGTACTTAATTGACTGTTGTAACCTATTGTCTTGGTGTACCATTTTATCAAAAGATGAGTCTGTAATGTTTATGATGTTTATGTAAAGAATTATGTAAATTAAGTTAATATATGATGTGAATAAAGTTTATGGAGCTCATAAATTAAAGAGGTTCATTTTGATATGAAGTAATGTGCTATAGTCACTAGATTAAATGGTACCTAACAGACCATTATAATCTTTTCGTCCTAGTGCATTATTTTGTTGAAAAAATGAGCTTATAATGATCAGCCTTACGATCAAGGGGGAGAATGTTGGATATTTTGGTGATCTAGGCTGCTTTCCTAGGTCAGATATTTTGGACTGCTACAGTAGGGCGGCACTACTGTAGCTACAGTAAGGCGGCTCTACAGTAAATGGCCACCTATCCTTATGTGTTGTCTTGATCGGAGACATCGATTTTGATCCAACGGTGCTGGTTCCCCTAGTGCATAGTGCTAAACATATAAAAGGGGTCAAATGACCTAGAAGAGGAGTGGTGGAAGATGGCTGCTGCTCTCTGCCTTCTCTCTTACACACCCTCTCTCAAGAACAAGCCACCGATCAGGCTAGCACTAAAGCACTAAGAAGAACCTAGCACAAATTGCTCCATCCTGGTGTGAGCAATTAAACAAGAGGAGGCATGGCATCATCTTCAGACCAAGGTATTTCTGATCTTATTCTTTTGTGGCTCAAACTAGAGCTAGTTGATCCTGCTGGATCCAACGTATAGTGCACCCGGAGAGGAAAATACATATAGAGAATACAAGTGGCAGTGGCACATATGTAAGCTAAGCATACCAAGTGGAGAAGAGCTCGTAGGTACACCAGGCAACCTACTAGTGAGGTCCAAACTTGAGCAGACTTGGGTGATAGCCGAGGGGGCCTATGCTGTACATTACTACGAGGACATGCGTGATGAACTCCCCACCAGTGTTGAGATGGTTGCGATGGAATGCGGCCCCGCAGCGAGGCGCAATGTAGTAGAGCATCTCCAGCCAGACGTCGACGATGATGTCCCAGCGATCGGCTTCTGGGATGCTGGCCAGCGCCTCGGCCACCTTGAACGCACGAGGCAACACGGGGTCACCGAGGATATCGGCGGTGCTAGGGTTGAACGGCACCGATATGTCCATTCCGGAGCGTGCCTGCACAAACAGCGGTGAGTTCACCAGGTGTCGCACAGCCATGGCTGTGCCCGCCGTCTTCTTGTTCCACGATAATTTATCGGCGTCGTGCTGGCCGTCATCTCGTCCCAGGGGCCCAGCCTTGTTGAGAGTGAGGGTGATCTCATCACGAGCTTTACGAAGCAGGAACTTGGAATTGCTGCTAAGCATCACGTCGCACTTGAAGATGAGGTACATGATGTAATTTGAGAGCTGCCTGCTAATTGTCTTATCAGCGGAAGCATCACCATCAGCATCGGTGAAGAAGCGTATGTCCGTGGCGATATGCCAAATGAGAACGCTGGTCGGGAAATCCACCTCCTTCACACTCTCGCTTAGGACCTTCTCTGACAGGCTCTTAGCAGCTGGAGCTGGTACCTCATCGGCAGCAGTCCTCCGCCTCCTCCCCAGCGCCACCTCGCCCCGCGAGCTGGTGAAGTCTGTTGACATCATCGTATTGTCTAGCAGATTCTTGATGACCAGGTTCTTGAGGTCATTGGTAACGGGGATGCGCTCGATGCCAGGGGCGCTCGCGCCCAGGCGTTCGACGATCCATCGCGGCACCACCGAGGCTCTCTTGACGCAACCTGTGATGATGTTGTACTGCACTAGTGTTCTTGACCACTGGGGTCTCCTCCACCTCTTCCTCAGTAAATCAGCACAAGTCCCGCAAGTGATGAAGAACACACAGTGGATTACGGTGTGGTTGCCAGACCAGCAGAACGGGTGCCTCCAGAGGTCTTCACGAGAGAACATGGACATGACGAAGGAGGCTGCCTCCAAGGTGACGGCTCCTACGAGCAAGACGCCGGACACAGCGACGTCAGCTCCATCATAGTGCTGGAGCTGGCCACTTTTGGCAGCCATGAAGAAAAGCGCCATGGCTGCCGAGGTGGAGAGAAATGCGACGAGATGGAGCAATGCGCCAGCAGGACAGAGACGGAAGGTGGCCTTTGTGTAGAGGCGTTGGTAGCAGATCCAGAGCCTGTCCTCGGCGAAGATGTAGGCGCTGCTGCGGTACTGTGGCACGGAAGAATCAACCTGTTTCGAGTAGAGGTCAGAGAAGATGTCGCGAGAGACGGACCAGTCGTAGTTGGGTAGGATGTCCGTGGACATGATGTCCATGGCAGGATTCAGCGACACCTCGGTGAAAGTACGGCTACTGAGATAAGACCCCAGGCCTTGTCTGGCGATTGTTTGCAACTCCTTGATGGAGCGTATGCGGTCTTCAAAGCCGCCCAGGAACTCTTTCATGAGCTGCCCTGGGTTGGCGGTGGCGAGACAGTAGATGCGCTCGCCATACTTGATGCACCCCGACACGAACATGAGCAGTGTAGAGGTGAGGAGCCAGCGGTCTGGCCAGGGCGACTTGGAGACGACGAAGACGGCCAGCCCCAGCTGCGAGGCGAAGCCCAGCAGGTGGCGCATCCAAAGAACGTTGTCTTGCATGGAGAAAGCTGTGATGGTGTCCTGCCCGCCCAGGTGAAGGAGCACGAAGGGCGCCCAGAAAATAAGGAGCTGGTGGTTGGGGCCACCAGTGTGGACGGAGAGATGGCCCAGGACGAACACGGCAACCGAGTCGGCCGACATGTAGCCCAGCCACAGGACCACGCCCACGACACGGGAGGAGCTGCGCAGCCGGACGCCTGCGAAGGAGAAGAGGAACACTTGCAAGACGAAGCTTGCAAGGATCAGGCAGTGGATCTCCCATTGGTTCCACAGGTTTTGCGCGTCCACCAAGCTGCACAATATATATGTGTATATATCCAGGACAACGAATGAGCTGCAAACTTAGATAGGAGCATCTTAATAGTTACCTAATGTGTGGCTCTGTGGGATCATGGCTGCTGACTTCCTCGACCTTCCTCATTTTCAGCAGCCTCATTTCACGTCTCTTCCTCTTGTTTCCCTCCACCTAGTCTCGGTACAGATCGAACGGGCATGGGCATGCGCATGCATGCCAATCCTGTACGAGGTTAGGGACCAACGAAGCAACCCTACTGATTGACACCACTTGGCCAGTGAGTGACACAACTTTCATGCACATGGGCATGAAGAATCAGTTCCTCAAACAAAGCTTTAGAGATAACCAATCAGTTTACAAGCGTAAGCACCAAAGCATGCAGGCACGACCAATCAGTCTCAGGTTCCTCTTTTTCTGAAAAGTAATCAGGCCCGATGGGAAGTTGCTTTACCTGAGAACCTTGTTCGGTTTGCTCAGGACGTACGGGATCGCTTGCTCTATGATCGGAGAACCTTGTTCACATCAGTAATGCTTGATTCCGTCTGTTGCTGGAATCCGGTACGCACTCTTATAATTCGGGTAGGCACACATACAGCTTTAGTGGTTGGTGTATCAAGATAAGGCTCTGGTTTTGTTCTCGAGCTTGTTGCTGCCATCTGAACATACTGTATAATTGTACATTGACTTGTTCCTGCTGAACTTTTATTTTCTCCCAAGACAAAGGAGGCTGAACGGATGCAGAAACATATGCCAGCTTTTAAATTGTCAGAGATTACAACCATTAGCCTTTATTCGGCGGCAGATCATGTGGTTCGACCAGCCTTTACGCAACGCAGAGCATACTTGACTAGCATTTCATGAATTACACCACAATAAAATAAATTGTACTGACATCTAAAATTGATTTTGAGAAGGCTTATGACAAGGTTAAATAATATGGTCTTTTCCTCACAGACTTTGAGAATGAAGGGATTCTCTGAAAAATGACTCGAGTCAGTCCATAATTTCATAGGTGTATCTATGAAATGATGATATAGGTCATTACTTCTCAATTGAAAAGGGACATTGTTAGGGGACCCACTATCACCCATTGTTATTTAACTTTTTGGCAGATATGGTGACTTTCGTGATAGCGTTTGAAAAACTTCGCTCAATTTCCGGGAGTGGTGCCACACCTAGTGGATGGTGGCCACTCTTTTTTTGCAATATGCAGATAAACAATTCTCTTCGATAAAGCTAATAATAGGAAGATAATACTCTCGGCATTCGAGCAGCTTTAGGGTGTCAAAATAAATTTTCATAAAAGTGAATTGTTCTACTTTGCTAAAGCACTGGGAGCTGCCTCTCAATGCACTGAATTATTCGGTTGTGACCAAGTTAGTTCCCTATGAGGTATTTGGGAATTCTAGTTCATTATCTTAGACTCTCAAATGTCCAAAGCGTCCAGAAAACAATTGAGAAGTTGGAAAGGCAAGCTCCTTTTCTGTTGGCAGAAGACCGGTTCTTATCAATTGAATACACATGCTATCCTTTTTCAAAGTTCCAAAAGCATATATAGATCAGATTATTCTGGATCTAGGTTCTTTTGACAAGAAGACCGTGAAAAAAAATATTGGATTATTTCGGATCCAGGTTATTTTGGCAAGGAGACAATGAAATAAATAAATATAGATGAGCCAAATAAAATGTGCATTTCCATCCAAAACATCATGATGGTCTTGGCGTTCAAGATCAAGAAGTTAAAAAACACAACCCTACTTAGTAAATGGGTTTTCAACCTTCTTACAAAGGATGTGGCATCGTAAAGAATCCTAAGGAGAAAGTATATTGGCTCAAAGACCATTTCCGATGTTTATTGGAAACCAGGGGATTCGTACTTATGGTAATGTTGATGGCGACGAAGAAACATTTAGTTATGCCTCTCCTTGCATCATGGAAGGCCCTTCAGTAACGGTTGTCAATGGTCGAATTGTTACAGGCCACGCTGAATTTTGTTGAAATCTACACACAAATAAAAAGTTCTTGTTGGATTCCATGTATAGAGCATTTGTACATTCAGATGTGAAATTTTTTTTTTTTTAGAACCTCAAAGAATAACTGTTTCTGGCTCCTTGTCTTTTTCTTCAGTTTCCTTTTGTAGTGATGTTTGAACTGAATTTCTCGTCCGTGGAGGTACACAATGCAATTTTGTAGGAATTTTCAGCAGTGGCTCCATTGATTTACCACTTCTTGTAGTGATAGATTCACTATACAAGTAGTACCACACTGTTTAGGATTAACTTCAGTTTGAGCTGGCAAAACTTTGTCACTTGGTGATGTTTTTGTTTTGGCTGTCTGTTGCGTCACCTCTTAGGGGCATGTAACCTCAAACATTCTATCTTTTCAATGAAATGAAACACAAATGCTTTTTGCGTTTTCTCGAAAAAAAAGTTTGAACTGGCAATTCGTTCTCTTCTGGATTTACTTGCAAATTTGATATACAAGCAGTTAGTTGTTGCATTGTCTTGAAAAACAATTCTAGCTGAACTTTCATAGAATCCTGTCTTCCACTGAACATTTTCTTCTGCAACTTCATCATTTCTCCAATCTCAGAAGAACTGTCTGATTGCAGATACTGCTGTTGATGTAAGCTTGACTGTTGAGATGAACTAGGCTGCTGCCTAAATCCTTGATTCATTCGTTGCGAAGAGGTTGCCTTAATATTGTTCTTACATATGATAAATTTGTGTGATTTCTTCAAGTAGGATTGTAACTCTGAGAATAAAGTCCTTGATTCTTTGCATAGTGATAAAACTTATAGTATGCGGCCTATAAAAAGTAAAGTGGTAGCAAATATATGTGAATGTAATCAATTTTATCTTTAGTTTGTTTCAAATAACACAACATATATTAACCTCAAACATTAACTTTTGTACTAGAATATGTAGATATTGTTGTTCGAATTTTTGGTGCACTGAAAGAAGTGTGTAGGTGGGTGTGGACAAATGGAGCTTGGGCTCAATGGTGCCCATTTTTAGTAAAATTGAAAATCAGCATTTTGAAGATTCAAAAAATTCGGAAAAAATACACCTGCCTTAGATCATTGGGCGACGACATAGTTAAGACCGAATTAGATCATTTCCTGGCTGGTTATTACATATTCAAAATCGAAGCAATTTTCACCAGTGTAGAGGCCATCGTTCATGTCATGAGTCACTTGCTGCCCATCGAACAAGGTGTCCCTTTGCTTGTAGGAGAAGGGGACGTCGCAGGACGCTATGGTTGCTACCATGGTCACTGTTACCTTCGTCTTTGGGGGCACGGTGACTTGGTAGGCGACATCCTTGCGTGTTTCTTTCTCCATGGATGATCCCCAGCTGTACGACCCACTCAGCTCATCTTCTGCAACCTCTACGTTCCCGCCGGCCGCGATGTGAGGAACGCCAGCATGGATCTTGGCCGTGACGCCGAGGCTCATTGTGACACTCGAAGCCCAGGTCCTTCTCTCCGTGTGTCTGCACTCCAGCGTGAGCTCAGCCATGCTGCTGGAGGCGGTGTCGTCGTTGAGAGCAGAGGCGGTCGCCATGCCGACGACAGTGGTCTTCCCGTAGACTCTGGGTCCTGAGAGGTCGAAGACGACATCGTAAATCTCGCGAGAGACAACGGCTTCTTCCAGCCGTAGTCTTGCGTCTGCCGTGATAGTCGGAGCGCCCGCGTTGAGGCAGTTGTTCTTGCCTTCCGTGGTCAGCCTCTTGCAGTACCAGTTGTTGCCGAGGTTCTGAAGCGCGACGGAGCTGCCGAATCTTGTTGCCCTGAAGAGCGTGTCGACGTCCCCGGCGGCGGCGGCGGCGTCCGAGTCGCAGAAGATCCAGTTGGGGCTGCGCCGCCAGAACTTGCCGAAGTGATTCGACCACACACGGAACGTCCCGTCCTGGTTGCCGTGGACGGTGTTGACCAAAGATTGGTCGACGGCACCTGCTGCTGAGAACTGTAGGTACTTTTGGCGCCCGATGATCCGCGGGCGGAGGTACATGCCGTTGTCGCCCTTGAAAACAAGGTATCTAGGTAAGACCAGGCTCCGCGATAGATCATGGATGATGATGTCGCCATCGCCACCGGCCGCGTCTAGTCCGTCTCCTTCCTGCAAGGAGAGAGACGGAGGGTCTGCTAGCTTGGACATGCACGCGTACATCCCCAGATGAGCGTGGACAAACCTGACGTAGCCGGGACGCCGGTCGCTGGATGTCGTCTTGAACAGCGTGCACGTCGCTTTGGACAGGTCCTCCTCCGCCTCGTCGGTGGCTCCGATGATCCAGGCGCCGCCGCCGCTATGGGGTCCCTGCACCGCCGCCAAGTACTTGTTGTCGTAGCAGCATCTGACGTGCAGGAGCCGCTGGCCGTCGTGCTCCTTGGAAGGCTCCAGGAAGAACCTTGTGTGAGGGCTAGTGACGTCCTCGCCGTCTAGCTGGAGCAACCCGTCGGTGACAGCTCCCTCCTCCTTGCCCTGGCGCGAGTAGCGCAGGTACTTGCCATCGGGTTCCCATTGGAAAGCAACGCACCTCTGCGCCGTTAATCCGGGAGGCACCTCGCTCGCCACCTCTTCTACCGGATCATCCACTTCTCCGGCAACACCTACACATCCACCCATGGTGATGAACTAATGATGTGACTTGGTTGTGAAAAAGAAGACTTAGAGTGGAGAAGCTGCGGCCACTCAGGTTGCTCTGCTCTTGTATACCTCTTGGGCCTTCCCCCGGCCGGTACATCTTAGAGCATCTCCAGTCGCGTTCCCCAAAACATTCCCAAAAGAAATTTGGGGTATTGAATCAAAAAATCGTTCCAGCGTGTCGCCCTTTTGTCCGGCGCGACCCGTCGGTGTCTGAGCCGTCCCGTCCCGGGACGCACGGGACGCCGGACCACAGCGAGGCGGAGAGTGGCGGGGCCGACCCGTCGCGGCACAATAAATTTTAACGTAACCGTCGCCTACCTCGCGACGGAAGTTGGCTTGGCGACGGTGCAGTTCCCGCGCGATGGTGCCCCGAGGCGCGTCGGGCAGGCTGCGTGCCGGCGTTAATGGCGCCACCGCTCCCGCCTCCTCCGGCCTATAAAAGGGCCGCCTCTCATCGTCCTCTCACACACAAACCCTAGCGCCTCTCTCAACCCTAGCCGCCACCATCTCAACAAGATTCGACGCCATGTCTGGTAGAGCGGAGGCCGACCTCGCGGCCGTGGTCGTGGTCGTGGCCGCGGCAGAGCTGAACGCTCGCCGTCGCCTACCACGTCGTCGTCTTCATCGTCGGGGATGGACGTGGAGCCGGGCGTGCTATTCGAGTTCGTCCTCGTCCTCAAGGGCGACCCACGGGGCATCCAGAGGCTCCTTCGCCGAGCACGTCGCCGGCGACGCCCGCGCACGATGCACTGCGGGAGGCTTCGTGCGGCTGCTACGGTGGATCGTCGACGTGATCGACGACGCGCGCAAGATGTACCTCAACATCGGCTGGGAGAAGTTCGCGCGCCACCACAGCCTCGAAGCCGGCTTCATCCTCCCGTTCTCCTACTTCGGCGACAGGGACATGAGCGTCAAGGTCTTCGACGAGACGCGCTGCCGCCGGGACTACCACGGCGACATCACCGACGAGGAGGACGACTGATGAAGAGTGTTGTTTCTTCGCAGCGAATACATGCACGGAGGTTTCTGGCCGTTCTTCCTCGCAAGAACCAACAGGCACCGTCACTAGCTGGATTTTCCAGTTTGGTTGGGTGTGCCCTCGAGTGTTCTTTCTTGGCAGCGAACACACGGATGCACGGCCTAGTTAGGTTTAGTTTTTTTTTGCAATATTTTATATTTGTGTCTACCATGGTTCAAACTATGTATTAGTTTGTGGAAACCATGTTCCTAACTATGTCTTCATGTAAACCATGTTCTCAATTATGTATTAGTTTGTGGAAATTAAAATAAAAATGCTAAAAAAGTATTTTTAATGTTTGGGAGCGGCGTTTGGGGGACGCGGCTGGGGAGCGACGTCCCCCAAACGCGGCACGAACGAAACACGTCCCCAAACGCTCAATCCGACGTGGTTTGGGGACGTTTTGGAGGACGCGACTGGAGATGCTCTTAATTGGCGTTGTAAAGGCATCTCCACGAGGCTGGCGACCCAAAACGGCGACCCAAGTCGTTCGTTTTGGTCTGAATGAGTCAGCTCGCGGATAGATAATGGGTCACGATCCGTTTACGGCCTCCCCCCAAGGATTGATGCTCTGCCTCTAATGACGACAAGATGTTAATGTCAAACCCCTCGCCGGCTTCCGTGCATCCGGTTGGTTTCTGCTCTCGTTGGCTCCTGTTTCCGCGCGGGGCTGTGGTGAATTCCTGCCAACGGCCGGAACACCGCGCGCCCGTCCGGTCGTTTCCCACCCAAGCCATTGGCTATAAAAACGCCATCCGGCGCGGCGAGCATCACCACCCAAACGCCACCAACCGCCAACCATCTATGCCTCGCCATAAAGTTGCTACCTGGAGCGCCATCAGGTAGATGTGCCTCGTTCTCTTCCTGCAGGCCTCCGACGAGGACATCGAGGTGCGGGCCATGGAGGTAGCCCAGAAGTAGGCCGATGAGGAGGTGGCCGGCTTCGAGTGCGAAGGCGATGTGGCTCACGGGTGCTGGAGGAGATGGTCTAGGCGGCGGCGCAAGAGGATGCGGTGCGTGCCATTCACACTGCGGCCAAGGAGGCGTCTTGCACACACATGTTGACCAGGAGTCACGCAAGCAAGAGAAGCACCTGCAGTGAGCCTGTGCGACGAGCTAATATACCTCCATGCTTAGTGCATGTTTCATAAATAAGTTTGTGCTTGTTTCTGCTACCTGTGATTATCTAATCTCTACATCACATAATAATGTTTTCATAGTTCATTGTTGTAATTTTTTTTGCACTATTATCAGAATGCAGTTATAAGGAAGCAAGTCTCATCAGAAGAGAGGCCTCCAAAAAGTTTTAGCCTTTCTTCTTCTGATGCATCCTCCCATGATAACCGGCGTAGAGCAGTCCTTATGATAAATATCGTAAGGTAGTACTGTATGGAGAAAGATGGGGTGTCGCCACTCTTAGATCTTTAGTTGATATATTGAGAAAGAGCACAGAGGATTCAATCAAGGCCAAGGCGATTGTGAAATACCAGCGTGCTATTGATGAAGCCAACAAGAATCCTTCTTGATCATATGCAAAAAATGTTATATTTGTATTGACAATCTGCCATGTAATCTTTCCATAATTTTTTTATTGGTAATAATAATTAGCTTAATTTATTATTTAAAATGTTGGTTAAATGAAGTACCAACCATTGTTGGGTGGCTTTTAATGGTTAAACGAACCTTTGAAAAGAAAAACCTGCTACAACGAGAAACACTAATGGCCTATTAAAGGGTTGTAATTGTGATGGGTCGTGCGCATCTGATCGGTAAAACAAAGTGTTTCTAGATTTTTTCATATGGACGAGAGAAGTAAGAGGATCGAGTCATAATAGCTAATGATTGGCCGAGCCATTTAATTTTAGTAGACCTTATATGGATTTACATTGAACGGACCAACTAGTAAAACCATAAACAAGCTGACCCAACAAGAGTTAGACACTCTTAAACGGGCTGGCGCTAATAATATAGTAGGCCACCGTTAAGCTTGCCCATTTAGCCTTAAGAGGCTTTACGTGGGATGGCACATTTAGACTTAGTAGGTCTTAGCTGGGTTGGCCCGCTTACGCGTGGCGGGCCTCATGTAGACCGACCCATTTATACATATAGGTCTTGATGGTCTAGCCCATTTAAGCACATAGGTCTTGATTTGGTGGCCCATTTAAGCACATAGGTCTTCGTACACATAGGTACTGATGGGCTGGCACATTAAGCACAAATGTTTTGATGGGCTGGCCCATTTAGAAGTATATGTCTTGATGGGCCGGCCCATTAAGCATAGAGGTCTTGATGGGCCAACCTAATTAAGGCTCCCTTTAGAGCCCAATCAACCTAATTAAGATGTTCTGAACTACTTAAGGCGTAGCAAGTCTCGTGTAGGTTTGTCATCTATCACATATTTTCATACAGTTAACGGCGTCTGGCACGTATCAGTTAGCATGACGTCAGCAATCAACGTCTTCCCAAAAACTCTTTTGCAACGGCTTGATTTTTCACGACTAAAGGCCCATCATCCGCCACGGAACGAAAAATGCGTGTTAGATCCTTTGGCGATGCGATATGCACCACAAAACCCATTTCATCGGCAATGGCTCATTAACCATGAAAAACACCCCTTTAGCCTATTATTTTTGGCCATGGTAGATAACAGACTTTTTTTAGTGAATGTCATGGTCCGCCTAGTGGCCACTTGTCTATCGCTGAAGAGACAGCTGGCGGCCATCACATGATGCCGGCTAGTGCCACGTATACCTACCTAACACTAACGGGCCCTCCCGCAATGGCTCCCTTGCGTTCGGGGACATCAGTGGACGACGCGGCCTACGCTAGTGGGACGACCTGCTGGAGTTTCCCCAACCTGGCTGAGGAACCACCGCCGAGGTCAGGTCTAGTCACCAAGGCTCATGACGGCGGGCGGATATGCTAGCTAGCAAATAGGGCGAAGCCAACCACCACCGTCGGCGTCCACTCCAGGCCCGCCTGGGACCAGCTGTGGGAGGCCCATCGGAGCAGCTCCAACATGGTGAGCAACACCCCTCATCAGGAGCGCCTATTGCCCGCTTTAAGCGGACCAAACGATCGGCTCTGCACAATCCTGGCTACGTTGGGCTCGGCCCATTTAAGCTAGGCAGATGTTTTCATGTTTCTTTGTTCGCGCGTGTACCTACTTGGTTGTAATTTCCCAGGTACAATAGAGAATAGTCGTGTGCGCGTATATGTTTGAGTTTTTGCTTGCACATTTTTTGTTTCAGTGTTTCCTCGAAATTGTTTGAATCTGAAAATGTTCGAACTTCACAAATATTTGAATCTTAAAAAATTTGAATTAAAAAATGTTTAGATTTAAAAATTGTTTGATTTAAAAAATGTTCAAATATGAAGAATGTTTATTTAAAAATTGTTCGAATCTGAAGAATGTTCGGATAAAAAAATGTACGAATCTGAAAAAGTTTATTCTTTAAAAAAAAATCAAACTTGAAATCTGAATAATTGGATCTGAAAAATGTTCAAAATTCGACAAAAATTCGCATTTTAAAATTTCAGAAAAAATTTGAGGATTTCAAGTTTGAAAAAGTTCAAAAAAACTGACTGGCAAAATCGAAAAAGCCGTCGAGACCAAGAAAATCGAAGAATAAATTGAAAAAACTGGAAAAAGCAGACAGTCCTCGCTAACGGGCCGGCCCAGATTTAGTCTGCCTTGTGCGGAGCGATGGATCCCTCCCGCTGTGAGCGGAGAATAGGATTCAGTCCCCTTATTTTCTGGTTGAGTTTCGTTCCAGCAATCACCTCAAGTTTTTTGTCATATGCCCACTGTCACATGGGCCGTCGGATGGACATCATGGCTGGAGAGACGGGCCGCAGCAGGCTGGCACGCCCAATTCGCACTATCCGGAAAGGTTGGACCGGCTACACCTAGAGTGAGCCGGCCCAGAAATGCAAAGTGGATACCGCCCCCTGATGGATTTGCGAAGCTTAATGTTGATGGCGCTGTAGCTAAAAATTCAGAGAAAGGGGCTGTTGGAGTAGTGTGCCGTGATTATCAAGGGTACTTCTTAGGAGCCTCAGCCGTGGTGTATGATGGTATCAGAGACCCTCCTACGCTTGAGGCATGTGCGTGCAGGGAAGCTCTGGAGCTGGCGGGTGATCTGCAACTTTTAAATCTAACGATCGCCTCGGACTGCTCGAGTGTCATCAATGAAATAAGAACCGGAGGTAATAGAGGAAAGCACTCTATGATTCTGCACGACATCATGCAGCGTCGACAACTTTTTCAGGAGACCATCTATGGTCACGAACGGAGGGAAGCAAATGGGGAAGCTCACAATCTGGCCAAGATAGCTACTACCCTAGCTGTAGGTTGCCATGTCTGGCTTATTGATCCACCAGATCACTTTTGTATACCCATGAATATTACTGCTCAATAAAGCTTCTCCCTCGAAAAAAAAAAAAAAAAGGCAAGGCGACTACTTCTCAAAAAAAAAAAAAAACTTAGACAAGGCGACAACACACGGCATGGGGGTCGATGAACTCGGCGATGTATCCCTATCCCCTTGCTGGACCTCTCCCCCCACCTCGGCTCTAGGCTCTCCCTCCCCTTCTTGCTGAAATTCCCTTGTATCATCTGGATTTCGTGTGAGATATTGGTAATCAGTAGTAGATCCTGACAGCTTTTATTCTATGCTCCGGTTCAGAAGAGGCGTCGTGCTGCGAGCCATCCAATCCATTGAGCCGGCCTTCAAAGATGCCTCTCTCTTGACCTGTTGATGCATCCATCGTAGTTCATGCTTGCTTGTCAGTCCAGAACACGTAACTGAGACATGCATTCTGGCTTGGGCTCTTGGAAGTAGCAATGAGAAATGCTCCGAATCTTCTTACTGGATAAGCATCTAGCTTATGCATTCGGTCCAATTGATTTGATACTTTGCAGAGGTACTAACCAGATAGGTTTCTTTCCTGATTGGCTGATCTTCTAAAAAAAAAAGATTATGGTTGTAGCTACAAGCTAACCGGATTCTGGGCTGCATGCTTGGTGGAACATCGAAATTGGTAAGCGACTAAAGGGTGTAGATTTTATTTTGTGGATATTGCTTCGATAAGTTGAATGAAATGTCTCATTTATTAGGTTATAGTTTCAGCAAGAATGGGCCGTTGGTGTGTGCTTCTCCAGTGTAATTTCTGATAAGACGTTCCATTCTTAGTACTGGATACACACAAATTTCTTTAGATTAGAAAAGCCGAGAGTTGTCCTTAGTTAAAAATTGGAGAAGAGGAAAAAAGATAAAATAAAAACTAACCCACCGCTGCAGCGGCCTCATTTGGTGTGCTAGCATTAGCATCTTCATTAGCTATTCCAGTATTGCACCGTGTAGATTTTTTCAAACGGAGATGCGCTGCAACTGGTTAGTTTTTTTTTTTTTTTTTTTGAACAGTGGTTAGTTTTTAGTACGACTTCTCCAGCTAGTGGCGGTGCCCCCTTCTTTATATCTGCTGTCGCAACGCATTGGTGTGTTTTTTAGGACATTTACAATGGAGCGACGTAAACGGACATTAAGCGACGTCCGTCTGCGCGGTTAAAAAATGCGTCTGCACCTCGTTCACATAGCGCAAACGCGACCTAAATATGCGGCACGTTTGCATCTGCACGGTCGTGCCAAGTGACCGCATTGGTTGCATCCGGACCCGCTAGGCAGTGACTAAGATAAGCAAAATAGTTCATCATTACTATTGATTGGCTCCATCTTTACAGAGATGTTTAGTCGAGTTAACTTAAAACTACAACGTCCGTATCTACTCGCCGTCGCGTGGCCTACACCACGGCCAGGTTACTCGCAGTCGCGCAGCCTACTACTGGCCGCCTGAGGGGCCGGTGCCGTCGTCGAAGCGCGTCCGCCTAACGCACTTCTTGCGCCACGCACGTAGCCGATCGGACTCCTCGCCTTACAGTCTGTGGCGTTCGAGGGCCTCGGCCAGAGAGGAGTTCCAGTGGACTACCTTCGTCGCTGCCTCCGCCGCCGTCATGTTGATGTGGTATCGGGCCCTGTCCCTAGCCGCTGCTGCCACCGCTTCGTCCCTGGCGACTATTGCATCCTCCAGCTCGGGGTTCTCCCGGTCGATCCATGCGTGCTTCGGTCCCCTCCGCGCGACCGAATCCAGATCGGAGCATAGGTACGCCTGACTCATGGTGAGCCCATGGATGAGAGCTTCCGCCTCCGCTGCAGAGCCTGACAGCGATCGACGTTCCTAGGTAAGCTCTCGAAGGACGCGAGCAGAGCCTCCTGCTCGCCGCCGTATGGGATGTCATCGTCCTCCTCGTCGTCGACGATGTCGTGGATGACGACGTTCGTGGATGGGACCGCCAGCACGAAGGAGCCGCCGCAAGGGCGGCAGTGGCCGCCGCCATCTCCGTCGCGAGCTCCGCCCTGGCCTCGGCGAGCTCAACCTAGAGTTCCGCCATGGCGTCAGCGATTTTGGCCATGGCCGCCGCCCGCCGCTCACATGCTCCTGACGCTAAGCGTCAGGGTGAACGAGCGTCCTGCCGCCTCTGCCTCCGCAACCTCCGCCCTCCGCCTCCCCGTCCAGCTGCTCGGCCTGAAGGGCTTCAGCGGCGAGCTGCTCCTCATCGAATGCCTCCGTCGCGCGGAGCTCGGCGAGGTCCGCATCATCCGGGTAAACTTGGCGGACCATCCGAAAAATGGAGCCCATGTGTGGTTGTGCTCGGTCATGGATGGATGCTAGGGTCTAGGACGGGAAACAACATTCGCGGGGTTTCTGCCCGCGAAATGCCGGCGAAACGCGCCAATCTGTTAGCCACACGCGGAAACCGGTAATCACCGGCGGCAGGTCTTGATGGGACGTTAAACCGCCATTACCGATCTTGATGGTATCAGTGCTAAAAAATGCATCTGCACTGATAGGATACCCCGATGCAAACGGTCCTCTTGAACCGCCACGGACCACAGGCCAACGCAAACAGATGCATGCGGTCAATTTAAACGTCCGAAATGTGTCGGCTCGTTGAAAATGCCCTGCTTTCTTAGGAGAAGGTCTCCCAAAGAGCTATAGTTGGCTATTTAAAAACTTCAAAGTTAAAGTACTAAGCAAGGTGAAACTAAAGATTCCATTAAAAAAAAGGTGAAACTAAGTAAAGAAAGTCACACCAACAATCACCATTCCAATTGGATGTGAAACCAGAGAGAGCATGGCATCTCAAACGAATTTGCAGCAGTGTAACAAACAAACCATATTCCAGCTGTAGATTGTTTCTCTCTGGCCAGCTAGTAATAAGAGGCAATAGAAGCTACACCGTACAACAAGAAGTAATAGTGAAGTAGAGACAGACATAGACTAGGCTGCCGTAGGCAGAGATGGTCCATGATAGCGCGCGGCCGGTGTGGCGAGGAAGAGATCGATGTGGAAGCAGGTAGCTATCCGGCGTAGATGTGTACCCCGATGGCGATGAGGAAGATGGTGATGAGGGCGAAGTAGATGACGGCGTGGACGAGGATGGCGAGGCCGCTGGTGTGCATGCTGCCGAAGGCCACGACCCGGCCGTGCCCCGGCAGCTGGAAGAGCAGCCCCGGCGTGAGCAGCACGAAGAGCACCGTCGCGATGACCACCGGACCCCAGTCCGCCATCTCCGCTAGCTCCTCCTGGATCTCTCTTTCTCTGTCGATTCGATTTTGGGAGTAGCGAGTGATAATGAATTGGCAACGGAAGAGTAACGCTAGCTGGGTTTAATAGGCAGGGAGGGAGCTTTGGCAAAGTACTAAACGGTCGGCGGGCGGAGCCCACCTGACGCGGCCGGGGCGGGGCACGCGGTGTATGCACAGGACGACACGATCCAAAGACGCTCTACGGACTCCACCATCTCTCTCTGCCGCGGAGGAGGCCGACATGTCACTCATGCACGTCTATCGTGTAAGCAGCGGGTGGAAAGGCTTCAGCGACAGCAACGGGCGGCGAGCACTGCCACGTGAGCATCGATAGTCGAGAGCACGATCCAGCCTCCTGCCGCCCTTCGCTCGTCGGTTTGGATCGGAGCGCTACTTTGTTTCTGCGCGCGTTTCTCGATCTGTACGTGGCCTCGAACACGAACAAGACTCGTTTCACGTGATCCGTATCTGTTGCTACTACTACATCGAGTCAAGAGCCATACACTGTCCATCCTAGTGCTTGTGCAGTCCACTCAGCTCATCCCCATCCATCAGGGCATTTCCAGCGGACCGACGCATTTCGGACGTTCGAAATATTCGTTTGCGTCGGCTCGTGGACGCGATGTGGCCCAGGGCGATCGTTTGCATTTTGGATATCTCCAGCGGTGTCGACGCATTTTTTAACCGGGGACCGCGTCAAGGTTGCTAATGGTGTCTTACGTCCCGTCGAGGACTGCTGCCGGCGATTAACCGTTCCCGCGCTTGCCCAATACATTGGCAAGTTTCGGCGTTTCGCGCGCCGGAAACGCGTCTGCGCCAACGCTTTCCCGCCCGCCGTGGCTATATATGGTGGACAGGCGGGGCGGCACACCTCAAGCTTCCATCCATCCATGGCCGACCACATGAATTGGGAGCACGTTGTTCACATGTGCCGCGCTCCACCGGGAGGAGGAGGACGAGGTGCCGCCGCCGGAGCGCGGCGCTGGACCTGGAGGTGGCGGCGGCGGCGGAGGTCGCGAGGCGGGCGGCGCGCGGAAGGGCGCCTCGCGGCGACCAGGGCGGAGATCGCCAACGCCATGGCCGAGCTCGCCGACGCCGGGCCGAGGCGGCGGAGGCGCGGCGCCATCGCGCCCCTCCGGCCGACGCCGTCATCCACGACATCGCGGACGACGATGTCCCCCCCCATGCGCTTCGAGTGCGCCGGCGACCAACGGATTCGCTCGCGTCCTTCGATTCCCTGGTGGGACACCGCGCCGAGCTTGGGCGGAGGAGGAAGCCCGGCTATGCGATGGCCATGGTTGGGGGTTGTGCTCCGACTTGGACTCGCTCCAGCGTAGGGGCCCTTCTCCCGCGCGGGTTGAGCGGAGAACCGCGAGGCGGCCGCCATCGCCGCCAGGGACGAAGCGATGGCGGCTAGGGACGGGGGCCTGCCGTCGCCGACATGGCGGCGATCCAGGCGCCAGGCGGAGGAGGAGCGCGGGCGGAGGAGGAGGAGAGGCCGGCGGCGGCGGAGGCGGCGGGCGCCAAGGTGGCGAGGCGGCGGTGGCCCGTGGGACAGCGGCCGGCCGAGGCCTCGAGCAACGGGGCGGCGGGACGAGATGTCCGTTGGCGGCGTGCGCAGCGGCCGCCCGACGATGGCGCCAGCCCTTCCGGCGGCCAGTAGTAGGGCGCGCTGAGTAACCGAGGCCGGTGTACGCGCGACGGCGAGTGGTACGGCCGTTGTAGTTTTAGGTTAACTCGACTAACCATCTCTGTAAAGATGGTCCTTTTAGCCAATCAATAGTAATGAAAAAATCTTTTGCTTACCTAGTCACTGCCGACCGGCCCCGGATGTACCCAACGCGGACAGATTCCACGACCGCCGAGCGTCCGCGGAGACGCAAACCTGATGCATATTTGGGCCAGGTTTGAGTCTTCGCGGACGACCCGGTCATTTTGCGTCGCCCTGCTGGAACAGGCGCAGACGCATTTCCGGTCACGACGGACGAAAATGGTCGCTGCGATCGTTTACGTCGCGCCGCTAGAGATGCCCTCACCCCAATACATCGTTTTCTATTCTTTTCTTTCTTCCGGTGCTTTGGAATGGAGGGAATAGCACTTTGCACCACTTATTGGGGCTAAGGTTGCACAAAACCACAACTTGAGTTTTGTTTTGCAGAGAACACCACATTTTGATGTAGTTGTTTGCAAAGAACACATTAGTAGTCATTAGCTAGCCTAATAGGCCATTAGCAAATTTGGGCCCACTTCCAAGAGCTTAGGTCGCGCTCAAGGCGATGCACACATTTTTTAGCCTAAGCTAATGTATTTGACTTATTAAGCTCAAAATTACTACTAAAATAATTCAATGACCCTGATGCACATGCATTAGGTATTTAGGTACCACACATAGAGTTGCGCCCCTAGCCACCACCCATGTCTCTCGCTTGTTGGAGGCCGGTTCAACTCCAAACCAGTCGATGTTAGGTTCTCCGGCTCCAAATATTTCATGGTCGGGAGAAACTCCTCCGGCTTGCCCATACCTGTAGTCAGAGCGTCGCCTCTTCCGCCGTCGGAGCACTTGGTGTGGGCAGGTGGCCTAGGTCGAGGGTTTTCCATTGGGTTGAACTTGTCTGAGCATACCAATTTGCTCGCCTTGAGCGTGACCTAAGCCCTTGGAAGTGGGCCCAAATTTGCTAATGGCCTATTAGGCTAGCTAATTACTACTAGTGTGTTCTTTGCAAACAACTACGGCAAAATGTGGTGTTCTGTGCAAAACAAAACTCAAGTTGTGGTTTTGTGCAACCTTAGCCCCAACAGGTGGTGCAAAGTGCTATTCCCTCTTTGGAATGCCAAGAAAGGAGGTTGTTTCCGTGCGAGCTAAGGATGCTCTGCGTGTGAGAAAAGAAATAAATATTCATCCCCTTTTTAGTTGGGAAAGAGAATGTAGGATACCAACACAAAGACGAAAGGTATATCATTCAGCCTAAACAAAAGGTGCACTACAACACAAAGACGAAAGGTATATCATTCAGCCTAAACAAAAGGTGCACTACAGAATATGGTATGAAAATGAGGACAGCTTAGCAGGATATATATACATATCCTCTTGCGACTTTCCATAAAACTTTGTGCATAAGTTTATTTTGTGGTTTATGACCTTTATTCATACAACTGTCAACTTTCGTGGAACGATGCGTTTCCTTGCTAGCCATCATCTACCTGTTGCATGTTATATAGCTAAGGGTAAGAAATAGAAGTACTACTCCGTATCGCATACGTATAGATAATACATACTCCAATATCTTCCGATAATCTAAATCTCGGGATAGATTTAGATTATGTATTAAACTCATCTAAATTCTTGGTATGAAGAGCTTTAGTGAATCCATTAGCTATCTGATCCTTGGTGAAAATGAAATTGATGTCGACAATGTTGTTGGCAACACATTCACAAACAAATTGATAATCAATCTTAATACATTTGGTACAAGCACAAAAGAATGGATTGTTAGATAAGTATGTAGCACCCATGTTGTCACACCACAAATAAAGCTTCTCCCGCAGAAACTCAAAAATGATCCCGGGTGCGCATGCACCTGATATATACAAAACATATTTCAAAAAGTTACAAAAGTAGGATTTTTTTATGTAGAGGGGCATGTTCTATGTGCGTACGTAAACTTTCACAGAAAATGGATAATTTTTATGCCCTATGTAGAAAAGACAAACTTTACACAGGACACTAAACATGTATGTTTTTCCTGAAATAACTTTGTGAGCATGTAACATGTTAAGATATACAAGAGACATTTTTTGTATTTGTTTGATAATTTTTAATATGTATAAAATGCATTCAAAAAAGGGTGCATATGCACCCAAGTGTAGAAACACCATGTTCCTTCTCTTGGAGCTTTACACCAAGTTCACAAAGAAGAGCTTTAATCCATATTAATTAACTCAGTAGTACCATTGGCTAGAACTTTGTATTCAGTCTCAGTGCACATTGGCTAAAGCTTTGTATTCAGTCTTGGTGCTAGAGCGGGACACAATGGCTTGTTTCCTGGCACTCCAGGAGACCAAATTTGGACCAATAAAAACAATGAAGCCCCATGTGGAAGTATGCATGTGGAAGTATGTCCTCGAGATATCCTGCCCAATCGATATTTGAAAAAGCACTAAAAAGTGTGGATGAAGATTCTCTAAATATTATACCAAGTTGGGAATTATTATTGACATATCGAAGAATGCATTTAGCAACTGTCCTAGCAGTTATAGGAGTATGAAAATATTGACAGATCTTATTAACAGAAAATGGCAAGTCCGAGCAAGTAAAGTGACTGAAGAGCACCAACGATGCTTCTGTACTGTGAATTGTCATCAGGACCAAGAAGGTGCAACAACTCAGACAGGGACAAATGCAGATTTGCACTCAAGTATACCAACTTTGGCACGTAGATAATTAGCATATTTTTCTTGTGTGAGGGGCAATTCATCATGTGTCCTTTTGACGTCAACGTCGAGGAAGAAGTGAAGTTCTCCCAAATATTTTATAGCAAAGTGGTCATTGAGATATTTAAGTAAGATTGAAATAGCATGATCTAAAGAACTTGTCACAATAATATCATCAACATAAATCAAGACAAAAATAGTGACACCAGACTTATCATAAAGGAACATAGAAGTGTCAGCTTTGGATGGTAGAAACCCAAACTCATGCAATTTGGCACTCAGACGAGAATACCATGCTTGAGGAGCCTGCTTTAGTCAATAAAGAGGTTTATCAAGCCTGCGAATGTGATGAGGAGCATCAGGATTTTCAGATCCATGGGTTGTTTTATATAGATATCCTCTTCCATAACACCATGTAAGCATCTGGTTGTCGCGGAATCCAGCCACGAGAAACATAAATAGAGAGAACATTTTTCAAAGTGGCTATTTTGGCAACGAGACTAAAAGTATCTTCATAGTCGATACCATACCTTTGCTTCAAACCTTTCGCAACTAACCGTGCTTTGTAACGACCAGTAGTAGCATCAGCATGTCATTTGATGTGATAAACTCACTTACAATCAATGATGTTTTTGCTTTTACCAGAAGGAACCATTGTCCTGGTCGTGTTTGACATAAGAGCATCATATTCATCTTGCATGGCAGCACGCCATCGTTGAGTGCAGCGGGAAAATTACGTGGTTCTCCTATAGAAGAAAGCATACTGATACGCGTACAGCACGCGTCCGTTGGGAACCCCAAGAGGAAGGTGTGATGCGTACAGCAGCAAGTTTTCCCTCAGTAAGAAACCAAGGTTTATCGAACTAGTAGGAGCCAAGAAGCACGTTGAAGGTTGACGGCGGCGGAGTGTAGTGCGGCGCAACACCAGGGATTCCGGCGCCAACGTGGAACCTGCACAACACAACCAAAATACTTTGCCCCAACGTGACAGTGAGGTTGTCAATCTCACCGGCTTGCTGTAACAAAGGATTAGATGTATAGTGTGGATGATGATGTTTGCAGAGAACAGTAAGAACAAGTATTGCAGTAGATTGTATTCGATGTAAAGGAATGGACCGGGGTCCACAGTTCACTAGTGGTGTCTCTCCGATAAGAAATAGCATGTTGGGTGAACAAATTACAGTTGGGCAATTGACAAATAAAGATGGCATGACAATGCACATACATATTATGATGAGTAGTGTGAGATTTAATTGGGCATTACGACAAAGTACATAGACCGCTATCCAACATGCATCTATGCCTAAAAAGTCCACCTTCAGGTTATCATCCAAACCCCTTCTAGTATTAAGTTGCAAACAACAGACAATTGCATTAAGTATGATGCGTAATGTAATCAACACAAATATCCTTAGACAAAGCATTGATGTTTTATCCCTAGTGGCAACAGCACATCCACAACCTTAGAACTTTCTGTCACTGTCCCAGATTTAATGGAGGCATGAACCCACTATCGAGCATAAATACTCCCTCTTGGAGTTACAAGTAACGACTTGGGAGCCTCTACTAATAACGGAGAGCATGCAAGATCATAAACAACACATAGATGATAGATTGATAATCAACATAACATAGTATTCCATATTCATCGGATCCCAACAAACGCAACATGTAGCATTACAAATAGATGATCTTGATCATGTTAGGCAGCTCACAAGATCCAACAATGATAGCATAATGAGGAGAAGACGACCATCTAGCTACTGCTATGGACCCATAGTCCAGGGGTGAACTACTCACGCATCAATCCGGAGGCGACCATGGCGGTGAAGAGTCCTCCGGGAGATGATTCCCCTCTCCGGCAGGGTGCCGGGCGATCTCTGAATCCCGAGATGGGATTGGCGGCGGCGTCTCGGAAGGTTTTTCGTATCGTGGCTCTCGTGGGGTTATCTCGACGAAGACTATATGTAGGCGGAAGGGTAGGTCAGGGGGCGACACGAGGGGCCTACACGCTAGGGCCGCGCCGCCCTACTGTGGCGTCGCCTCGTCGCCCCACTTCGTTTCCCTTTCGGTCTTCTAGAAGGTTCGTGGAAAAATAAGACCAGGGCGTTGATTTCGTCCAATTCCGAGAATATTTCCTTACTAGGATTTCTGAAACCAAAAACAGCAGAAAACAGCAACTGGCTCTTCGGCATCTTGTTAATAGGTTAGTGTTGGAAAATGCATAAATATGACATAAAGTATGTATAAAACATATGAGTATCATCATAAAAGTAGCATGGAACATAAGAAATTATCGATACGTTGGAACGAGCATCCCCAAGCTTAGTTCCTACTCGTCCCCGAGTAGGTAAACAATAACAAAGATAATTTCTGAAGTGACATGTTATCATAATCTTGATCAATACTATTTGTAAGCATATGCAATGAATGCAGCGATCCAAAGCAATGGTAAAGACAATGATTAAACAACTGAATCATATAGCAAAGACTTTTCATGAATAGTACTTTCGAGACAAGCATCAGTAAGTCTTGCATAAGAGTTAACTCATAAAGCAATAAATCAAAGTAAAGGCATTGAAGCAACACAAAGGAAGATTAAGTTTCAGCGGTTCCTTTCAACTTGTAACATGTATATCTCATGGATAATTGTCAATGCAAAGTAATATGATGAATGCAAATATGCAAGTATGTAAGAATCAATGCATAGTTCACACAAGTGTTTGCTTCTAAGATGGAAAGAAGTAGGTAAACTGACTCAACATAAAAGTAAAAGAATGGCCCTTCTGCGGTGACCCAGCATACCACTGCATGTTGTAGTATACAAGTCGTTGATATGATCTTTGCGAAGGGACTTCTTCACAATTTGCCATATCCCTCAGAGTGGTACAACAGAAACATTGCAGGTCATAACACTCCATACTTTATTACAAACATTGTCTTAACAAGTTGGTATTCTCACAGGTCCTATGAGAACACCCTAAGATACTACTTAAGTACGATTACAACTCATAACAAATATAAAGAGCTCAACAACTTATTTAGGTAAGTTCTACGTTGCTCGGCTCTAAGATGCTAGGGTATTTCACTACTCCTCCACCTCCGTGTCATCTGGTCCGTAGACTATCCCATAGTCTACGCCTTCCACTCCGCCGGTAAGATCAGGTTCTTCGTAGACCAGCTCGTAGCTTCCTTCTAGTGCTCCATCGTTGATAGCCTCCACTTCCGGATCACAGTCTAGCAAGGGTGTCGAAAGAAAGTGAGTACAGGTACTCAGCAAGTTCTAAAAGAATAAAAGGTGTTTGATGCACTAGCTACGACCATTGATCAGGAAATCGCAGGTCAATGCATGTTTTGAAAACATTTCTTCAAAAGGTTGCTTTTATTATGAAAACTATGCCCGTCGGTCTTCACAGGTTGACTAGAACTTCGTGAGTTCCTTTCTGCGCGTTCGCAGTTCCCTTCCGGAACAGGGAGTGACAGCCACAATTTGATACACTCTGCAGAGGTGCGTTACTTTTCCCACAAGAGATCTCACCCTTTTTGCCATCCGCAGGGACTTGCCCCCGTTCACACTTCCTTTGGTGTGAGGCCGGTATAAAGATCCAAGCCCACCACCTTCTCGCGACTGCAAACCCACCCTTTTGTCCACCCGCACACCTCCAGTAGACTTCCCCGATAATACGGCTTTACTCATGGTGTACTTTGGACAATCCTTCATAGATCGTAGAGCCATCATCACTAATGGATGGGGATTTAAAAGGCTATCCCAACCTACGGCAGTGCCTCCAACACCCCGCGGCTCTACCAATCCGTTGGCGTGCAGAAGGGAAAAGATACTGGCTTCCCAGAGCCATTATAGATCTCATGGTCAACGCGGTTTGTACGGCGCTAGAATCACTGGACGGCATTGGTAATTAATCCTAGGGTGATATAACCCATTGCAATGGAACCTCCACCATATCAACACATACCATGGTTCCATTGCCAGCCACATAGTCATATTCATAGTTGGAAAATAACATTTCATTTGCGATGCAGGAATGATAAGTATATAGCTTTGCATTAAAGTAATAGAAAATAATCAAGTTGACATGAGCAAGGGTGAACTTGCCTGTGGACTGCGAGATAGTGCAGTTCAATGCGTTGATGGAACCTGGACCTCGGGTTAGTAAGAAGCATCATTGTCCGGTAAGGACAATGTTATAAAATCCAAATAATGCAATCATGGATGTATTATTTTATGTTGAATCCCTTTACCCCGTTGAGTTATTACAATTTAGGGTTGTATTTAAGATTTATGTCTTTGACGGTAATTTACAATTGATTTAAAAGTATTAATCATTGTAATTCACACAAAGTATAACAATTCAAAGTAAAATGGTTTTACTTGATGATTACCTTAGTCATTTCAAAAATAATTTGAAATTATAGAGTGCCCTCTATAGTTTTTGGAGTACAAAGGAGTATAGTATTTTTCTGGGAAAAATACCCTTTTTCAAAAGAAATGACTTGGAATAATAGAATTTCATTTTGAAATGTTTGAAAATAAGTATTTGAACTTATTTGAGATTTTTCCTTGAATTTTAAATACAAGGAAATAATAATTTAAAATTCCAAGTTATTATTTAAATTCTGAAAATTCATAATTTTGAATTTGTTTCATAAATTCTATTTCATATTTTATTCTGGTTAAGATTTATTTTTCATTCATAAATCCAATTTTTATTGGATTTTTAGAGTTGTTTATGATTTATTAAAATTTGGTAAAGTTTTGGTCTTTTATTAAATGTAAAAAGACCAAAATACCCCCTGGACTCATATTGGGCCCAGCCCAATAACCTAACCAGGGACGGCCCAATAAGGCTGGCCCCCTTTTGGGTTCGGTGGCGCCGAAGCGGCCCACCTCACTCACTCTCACTCGGCCCTCTCACTCACTCGACCTAACCCTAACCGTCTGGCGACTTCCGTGGCGATGGCGTCGCCGCCATGGCCGCCGCCCTGCTCCGGCCATCGCCGGCCTCCTCCGCCGTAGCCACCTACCGATCCTGAACCACCGCGAGCAGATCTATCGATCTGTCCGCGCAGTTTCTCCCTTCTCGTCCTCTCCTGGCGAATCGCCTCCGATTTGGATCTCGTGGAGAATCGCCTCCATGAACTCCGGCGAGATCTCGCCCTCGCCGACGATGAGTACGTGCCTGGGGTTGACCTGGCACGGGTGCTGCTGCGTACTCGTGCCGTCGCCTCGGTCGCTGTGGTGCTGGTTCGTGTCGGGTTCGCCGGCGTAACGTCGGCGCCTACCCTGGACTTGCGCTGTTAGGGCCGCGCGAGCACTGCTCGCCATGCCCTAGCCTCTGCTTCCAGGCGCAAGTAAGTGTTACATCTCCACCTTCTCCTCTGTGCGCCTCCCCTTGTTACTGTGCTTCTTCCTCCTCATGCTATTTTGCTCTCTGGTGGTCTTGTGATCATCTAGAGCCATGCTATGGCTACGCAATCTTCCTGTGTTTACGTCTACTGCAAGCTCATGGCCCAATTACCATTTACTGGTACTGGCACATGCTGCTTTGCTTGCTGTTCATGCTGTGCTTACTTCTCTGCTGCTCCTAGCATGCTCTACACTTGCCATGCCCTGTTGTACTTGCTCAAGAGCTAACTATGCCATGCTATGATTGGTTATGACTTGCTTATGCTTACTGGTCTATGATACGTCTCCGACGTATCGATAATTTCTTATGTTCCATGCCACATTATTGATGTTATCTACATGTTTTATGCACACTTTATGTCATATTCGTGCATTTTGGAACTAACCTATTAACAAGATGCCGAAGTGCGATTCTGTTTTTGCTGTTTTGGTTTCAGAAATCCTAGTAAGGAAATATTCTGGAATTGGACGAAATCAAAGCCCGGGGCCTATTTTCTCACGAAGCTTCGAAGTCCGAAGGAGAGACGAAGAGGGGCCACGAGGGGCCACACCCTAGGCGCGCGCCCCCCCTTGGCCGCGCGGCCCCGTGGTGTGGGGCCCCCGTGCCGCCTCTTGACCTGCCCTTTCGCCTATAAAAAGTCTCCGTGACGAAACCCAGTACCGAGAACCACGATACGGAAAACCTTCCCAGAGACGCCGCCGCCGCCGATCCCATCTCGGGATCCAGGAGATCGCCTCCGGCACCCTGCGAGAGGGGAATCATCTCCCGGAGGACTCTACGCCGCCATGGTCGCCTCCGGTGTGATGTGTGAGTAGTCTACCCCTGGACTATGGGTCCATAGCAGTAGCTAGATGGTTGTCTTCTCCCCATTGTGCTATCATTGTCGGATCTTGTGAGCTGCCTAACATGATCAAGATCATCTATCTGTAATTCTATATGTTGCGTTTGTTGGGATCCGATGAATAGAGAATACTTGTTATGTTGATTATCAAAGTTATATCTACATGTTGTTTATGATCTTGCATGCTTTCCGTTACTAGTAGATGCTCTGGCCAAGTAGATGCTTGTAACTCCAAGAGGGAGTACTTATGCTCGATAGTGGGTTCATGCATTCATTGGGACAGTGACAGAAAGTTCTAAGGTTGTGTTGTCTGTTGCCACTAGGGATAAAACATTGATGCTATGTCTAAGGATGTAGTTGTTGATTACATTACGCACCATACTTAATGCAATTGTCTGTTGCTTTGCAACTTAATACTGGAGGGGGTTCGGATGATAACCTGAAGGTGGACTTTTTAGGCATAGATGCGGTTGGATGGCGGTCTATGTACTTTGTCGTAATGCCCAATTAAATCTCACTATACTCATCATGATATGTATGTGCATGGTCATGCTCTCTTTATTTGTCAATTGCCCAACTGTAATTTGTTCACCCAACATGCTGTTTGTCTTATGGGAGAGACACCTCTAGTGAACTGTGGACCCGGTCCAATTCTCTTTCTGAAATACAATCTCTGCAATCTGTTCTACTGTTTTCTGCAAACAATCATCTTCCACACAATACGGTTAATCCTTTGTTACAGCAAGCCGGTGAGATTGACAACCTCACTGTTTCGTTGGGGCAAAGTACTTTGGTTGTGTTGTGCAAGTTCCACGTTGGCCCGGAATCTCTGGTGTTGTGCCGCACTACATCCCGCCACCATCAACCTTCAACGTGCTTCTTGGCTCCTCCTGGTTCGATAAACCTTGGTTTCTTTCGAGGGAAAACTTGCTGCTGTGCGCATCATACCTTCCTCTTGGGGTTGCCCAACGAACGTGTGAAATACACGCCATCAAGCATATTTTCTGGCGCCGTTGCCGAGATCAAGACACGCTGCAAGGGGAGTCTCCACTTCTCAATCTCTTTACTTTGTTTTTGTCTTGCTTAGTTTTATTTACTACTTTGTTTGCTGCACTAAATCAAAATACAAAAATTAGTTGCTAGTTTTACTTTATTTGTTATCTTGTTTGCTATATCAAAAACACAAAAAATTAGTTTACTTGCATTTACTTTATCTAGTTTGCTTTATTTACTGTTGCTAAAATGGCCAACGCTGAAAACACTAAGTTGTGTGAGTTCACAACCACAAATAATAATGATTTCTTATGCACACCTATTGCTCCACCTGCTACTACAGCAGAATTCTTTGAAATTAAACCTGCTTTACTGAATCTTGTTATGCGAGAGCAATTTTGGTGTTAGTTCTGATGATGCTGCTGCCCATCTTAATAATTTTGTTGAACTATGTGAAATGCAAAAATATAAAGATGTAGATGGTGATATTATTAAATTAAAATTGTTCCCTTTCTCATTAAGAGGAAGAGCTAAAGATTGGTTGCTATCTCTGCCTAAGAATAGTATTGATTCATGGACTAAATGCAAGGATGCTTTTATTGGTAGATATTATCCCCCTGCTAAAATTATATCTTTGAGGAGTAGCATAATGAATTTTAAACAATTAGATACTGAACATGTTGCTCAAGCTTGGGAAAGAATGAAATCTCTGGTTAAAAATTGCCCAACCCATGGACTGACTACTTGGATGATCATCCAAACCTTCTATGCAGGACTAAATTTTTCTTCACGGAATTTATTGGATTCAGCTGCTGGAGGTACCTTTATGTCCATCACTCTTGGTGAAGCAACAAAGCTTCTTGATAATATGATGATCAACTACTCTGAATGGCACACGGAAAGAGCTCCACAAGGTAAGAAGGTAAATTCTGTCGAAGAAACCTCTTCCTTGAGTGATAAGATCGATGCTATTATGTCTATGCTTGTGAATGATAGGACTAATATTGATCCTAATAATGTTCCATTAGCTTCATTGGTTGCACAAGAAGAACATGTTGATGTAAACTTCATTAAAAATAATAATTTCAACAACAATGCTTACGGAACAATTCTAGTAACAACTATAGGCCATATCCTTATAATAATGGCAACGGCTATGGTAATTCTTATGGGAATTCTTACAACAATAATAGGAGTTCACCCCCTGGACTTGAAGCCATGCTTAAGGAATTTATTAGTACACAAACTGCTTTTAACAAATCTGTTGAAGAAAAGCTTGGGAAAATTGATATACTTGCTTCTAAAGTCGATAGTCTTGCTGCTGATGTTGATCTTTTGAAATCGAAAGTTATGACTAATGAGAATCATCATAATAAAATTACTACTACAGCAAATGCCATTCAAGTTAGAATTAATGAGAATATAAGATTAATGGCTGAACTGCGTGCTAGGTGGGATAGAGAAGAAAATGAAAAACTAGCTAAAGAGAAGAATATAGCTAAAGTTTGGACTATTACCACCACTAGTAATGCTAATGCTACACATGTTGCTGCACCTCCTACTCATACTAATAAAAGAATTGGTGTTAGCAATGTTTCCACTTCGAATGCAAAGCGCGAAAAACTGAAACTGCTAAAACTGAAACGCTGTGATAAAGCTGCTGAAATTTTTTCCAACATTGGGGATGATGATCCCATTGCTTTAGATTATAATGGTTTGAATTTTGATGATTGCCACATCTCTGAAGTTATAAAGTTCTTGCAAAAACTTGCTAAAAGTCCTAATGCTAGTGCTATAAATTTGGCTTTCACGCATCATATTACAAATGCTCTCATAAAAGCTAGAGAAGAGAAACTAGAGCGTGAAGCCTCTATTCCTAAAAAGTTAGAGGATGGTTGGGAGCCCATCATTAAGATGAAGATTCAAGATTTTGATTGTAATGCTTTATGTGATCTTGGTGCAAGTATCTCTGTTATGCCTAAGAAAATTTATAATATGCTTGACTTGCCACCGCTGAAAAATTGTTATTTGGATGTTAATCTTGCTGACCATTCTACAAAGAAACCTTTGGGTAAAGTTGATAATATTCGCATTACCATTAACAATAACCTGGTTCCCGTTGATTTTGTTGTCTTGGATATTGAATACAATGCATCTTGCCCCATTATATTGGGAAGACCTTTTCTTCGAACGTTGGTGCTATCATTGATATGAAGGAAGGTAATATAAAATATCAATTTCCTCTCAAGAAAGGTATGGAACACTTCCCTAGAAAGAGAATGAAGGTACCTTTTGATTCTATTATGAGAACAAATTATGATGTTGACACTTCATCTCTCGATAATACTTGATACACACTTTCTGCGCCTAGCGTTAAAGAAAAGCGCTTATGGGAGACAACCCATGTTTTTACCTACAGTACTTTGTTTTTATTTTGTGTCTTGGAAGTTGTTTACTACTGTAGCAACCTCTCCTTATCTTAGTTTTGTGTTTTGTTGTGCCAAGTTAAGCCGTTGATAGAAAAGTAAGTACTAGATTTGGATTACTGCACAGTTCCAGATTTCTTTGCTGTCACGAATCTGGGTCCACCTCCCTGTAGGTAACTCAGAAAATTAAGCCAATTTATGTGCATGATCCTCAGATATGTACGCAACTTTCATTCAATTTGAGCATTTTCATTTGAGCAAGTCTGGTGCCATTTTAAAATTCGTCAATACGAACTGTTCTGTTTTGACAGATTCTGCCTTTTATTTCGCATTGCCTCTTTCGCTAAGTTGGATGAATTTCTTTGATCCATTAATGTCCAGTAGCATTATGCAATGTCCAGAAGTGTTAAGAATGATTGTGTCACCTCTGAATATGCCAATTTATAATGTGCACTAACCCTCTAATGAGTTGTTTCGAGTTTGGTGTGGAGGAAGTTTTCAAGGATCAAGAGAGGAGTATGATGCAACATGATCAAGGAGAGTGAAAGCTCTAAGCTTGGGGATGCACCCGGTGGTTCACCCCTGCATATATCAAGAAGACTCAAGCGTCTAAGCTTGGGGATGCCCAAGGCATCCCCTTCTTCATCGACAACATTATCGGTTCCTCCCCTGAAACTATATTTTTATTCCATCACATATTATGTGCTTTTTCTTGGAGCGTCGGTTTGTTTTTGTTTTTTGTTTTGTTTGAATAAAATGGATCCTAGCATTCATTGTGTGGGAGAGAGACACGCTCCGCTGTAGCATATGGACAAGTATGTCCTTAGGCTTTACTCATAATATTCATGGCAAAGTTTCTTCTTCGTTAAATTGTTGTATGGTTGGAAACGGGAAATGTTGCATGTGGTAGTGTATAATAAAATACTTGTAGAACATTGAGCTTTGATAACTTGATTCTTTGCAAATGTTTTGAGATATTTAGATGGTAAGGCTTGCTGGATAAATGAGTTAAAATTAGTAGTGGATTGTTGTCTTTAAGCTTGTGCCGTACTACAAACTCTATTTAAATAGTTGAAGGCGTAGTTGGACTTGATAGCTTTCCATGTCTGAGAGTTCATCGTAATAACTAAGTTGTGCTGAAGGTCGAGGGAGCTAGCGGGGTACTTGTGCCACCGTGAACGGCCCTCCTTGGAGTAAATTTTAATCATGCTCTTAATGATGAACCTGCTAGTTGTTTGCAATAAGCTTGTGAGTTCTTTTTGACTAATGTTAAGCTACGGTTTTTGGCACTTCCACCATCCAAATTTGCTAGCCTCTTCGGTACTGTGCATTGCCTTTTGCTCACATTGAGAATTGTGCATACTTCGCCGGTACATCCAAACCCGTGGGAGAACTTTCTCTTGTTCTCCTACACATAAGCCCATACATCTCCTCAAAACAACCACCATACCTACCTACCACAGCATTTCCATAGCTGTTCCGAGATATATTGCCATGCAACATCCATTTTTACATTATATGCCATGTTGTCATTTATTATTTATATATTGCTTTGCATGATCATACACAGCTGATGTGTGGTTTACCCATGTTACGCTAGATCATTGCACATCCTGCTACACTGGCAGAGGCATACAGTTTCATACATCATGTTTCATTCATTATGAGTTATTTGTACCAAAAAGTGTGTTGTCATATTAGGATGTTGCCCCTAAAAATGGAAAGAGCCGTGGAGGCCATCAAAAAGAAAAGAAAAAGAGAAGAAAGAAAAAAATGAAAAGAAAGAAAAAAGAAAAAGAAAAAAAAGGGAAAAAAGAAAAAAAGAGAATAAAGAAAAAGGGGGCAGCATTACTATCTTTTATCCACACTTGTGCTCATGTTTTAGCACCAGCATTATTCATAGTCATCATTTGTGCTCATGTTCAGCACCTACATTCATATGAGAGAGTTTTCATGTTTTACTAGTATAACTATGTGGGGAATTTACACTATAGAACTTGGGTTGTATATTCCAATGATGAGCCTCCTCAAAAGTGCTCTAGGTCTTCGTGAGCAACCAAGTTGGATGCACCCCCACTAGTTCCATTGGAGAGCTTTCATACACATATAGCTCTATGTGCATCCGTTGCATGGCAATCACTACTCCTTGCATAGCTTCGATCATAAGGTTTCCTCTTGTCTAATGGTTATTTACAGCTTTGCAAGCCTTTCTTCCATTTGGCCTTCCAAACCCCCATTAACGTTCTTTATGCCATAACATCCTGGTGCTAATACCAAATGCTTGCGCTCACCGGTTGAGTAGACTTCGAAACAGTTGATTCATGATGTTCATGTTTATGTTTACTTGACTGAATCCTTCTTATGTTGTGAAAATTTACTTGATGCTTGGAATGAAGGATAGAACTTCTATGCTGAATACTTAATACATCTTTAATGAACTTTGTACGGTTGCATGTCTTTAAAGCAATAGTTCATGAAAACTTTTAGCTTGTCTAACTCTTGCATTATCATCTCTTATGTCAATATAGATACTTGCTTTGAATGATTTGATCTCAGCTCATATGCTTTACAAATAGTATGATCAAGATTATGATGGCATGTCACTCCAGAAATTATCGTGTTATCGTTTTACGCTCGGGACGAGCAAAAGGGGATGCGATACGTCTCCGACGTATCGATAATTTCTTATGTTCCATGCCACATTATTGATGTTATCTACATGTTTTATGCACACTTTATGTCATATTCGTGCATTTTCGGAACTAACCTATTAACAAGATGCCGAAGTGCCAGTTCTGTTTCTGCTGTTTTTGGTTTAAATCCTAGTAAGGAAATATTCTCGGAATTGGACGAAATCAAAGCCCAGGGGCCTATTTTCTCACGAAGCTTCAAGAAGTCCGAGGAGACGAAGAGGGGCCACGGGGGCCACACCCTAGGGGGCGGCCCCCCCCTTGGCCGCGCGGCCTGTGGTGTGGGGCCCCGTGCCGCCTCTTGACCTGCCCTTTCGCCTATAAAAGTCTCCGTGACGAAACCCCAGTACCGAGAACCACGATACGGAAAACCTTCGAGACGCCGCCGCCGCCGATCCCATCTCGGGGATCCAGGAGATCGCCTCCGGCACCCTGCCGGAGAGGGGAATCATCTCCCGAGGACTCTACGCGCCATGGTCGCCTCCGTGTGTGTGTGTGAGTAGTCTACCCCTGGACTATGGGTCCATAGCGTAGCTAGATGGTTGTCTTCTCCCCATTGTGCTATCATTGTCGGATCTTGTGAGCTGCCTAACATGATCAAGATCATCTATCCGTAATTCTATATGTTGCGTTTGTTGGGATCCGATGAATAGAGAATACTTGTTATGTTGATTATCAAAGTTATATCTACGTGTTGTTTATGATCTTGCATGCTTTCCGTTACTAGTAGATGCTCTGGCCAAGTAGATGCTTGTAACTCCAAGAGGGAGTACTTATGCTCGATAGTGGGTTCATGCCCATTGACACTGGGACAGTGAAAGTTCTAAGGTTGTGTTGTGCTGTTGCCACTAGGGATAAAACATTGATGCTATGTCTAAGGATGTAGTTGTTGATTACATTACGCACCATACTTAATGCAATTGTTGCTTTGCAACTTAATACCGGAGGGGTTCGGATGATAACCTGAAGGTGGACTTTTTAGGCATAGATGCGTTGGATGGCGGTCTATGTACTTTGTCGTAATGCCCAATTAAATCTCACTATACTCATCATGATATGTATGTGCATGGTCATGCTCTCTTTATTTGTCAATTGCCCAACTGTAATTTGTTCACCCAACATGCTGTTTGTCTTATGGGAGAGACACCTCTAGTGAACTGTGGACCCCGGTCCAATTCTCTTTCGAAATACAATCGCACTCACGTTTTTCGCAAACAATCATCTTCCACACAATACGGTTAATCCTTTGTTACAGCAAGCCGGTGAGATTGACAACCTCACTGTTTCGTTGGGGCAAAGTACTTTGGTTGTGTTGTGCAGTTCCACGTTGGCGCCGGAATCTCGGTGTTGCGCCGCACTACATCCGCCGCCATCAACCTTCAACGTGCTTCTTGGCTCCTCCTGGTTCGATAAACCTTGGTTTCTTTCGAGGGAAAACTTCCTGTGCGCATCATACCTTCCTCTTGGGGTTGCCCAACGAACGTGTGAAATACACGCCATGGCCTATCATGCTTGCTTGTCTAGGTGTACTTGTGATGCATCTGTGACACTTGTGTGTGTGCCGAGGTGCCTGTGATATGATTCAGTACTCCTGCAAGCCAATGATCCATTGGATCATTCCTTGCTTGTTGGCTAACCTCTCTGTGTAACTTGGCTTGCTATAATTGATCCATTTGATCAATTGATTGTCAGTGATTGCTTACTGGCTAATACTGTGGCTATATGAGTTAATTACTGGTGATGCTGATGCTCAAGCATCACTGTGCTGTTGCTTACTTGTGCTGTTGCTTATCTTAGCTATCTAGACTTGCTCTAGTGGCTATGAATTAAATTGGGTTGCTTAACAGTATGCTACTGTCATGCTTAGCATGAATCTGTGATAAATTCATGCTTGGATTACTTAATTATGATGAACTGCTTATGCAGTGATGATTTAAATGACTTGCTTGTATATGAATTTGCTGTTCATGATTCTTTTACAAGCAATTAAAGTCTGAATCCATTTCTGGATAGTGATGTGATCTATTTGGCTTTCTCTTAATTGGTGCTAAGTGTGATGTGACCTCAGTAGCCTTGCTACTGACTGGTTGCTCACATGATTGGTTGGATCTTGTTGGCTACTCATCTTTGCTTGCATATTTGGGGATCATAGTAACTATGAATGCCAATATGCTTGCCTGTGAAGAAATCTAGGGTTTCTGATGGTTGCATGCTTAGGATTTTCTGTGTAGTCTTGGCTGCTAATCTTTGCTATCTACTGGTGCTATCTGTGCATGTGATCTTGCTAGTGTGTGCATCTGTGCATGATTTCTAGCTTCTGTGCACATGATCTGTATCTGGATGGTTTCTATCTTAGTAGCTTTTGACTGGCAGTAATCCTTGGTGAAAACCAAGTGATGATCTACCCCTATGAGCATCTGCTCATCCCATGCTTAGTTCATGCATATGATGGATTAGATCCATTGGATCTTTTCCAGGAACTAGGTATACCTTGTTCCAGCTCCTAGAAAGAAATGTTTTGTTGATGCAGACTTGGGTTTGTTCAGCCCTTCACCTCCAGATCTTTGATGATCTTCTAGGTCACCATGATTTGGTGGCTTAAGTGGTTGTGTGTGTTGGTTCTGTTCTTGCTCAAGAACTGGATGAACTGAGCTTGTTCTTGCTTCACCCTTACTGGTGAATCTTTATCTGGTCGACTGGTTATGATTTCTAGGGTTTGTGCCCCTTTTATATGAACCCTGCTTCTATCCTTGCATTGACACACAAGCCTGGCTTGCTTGGTGACTATGCGCTGCATGGCCTTGCTGTTGCTGCCTAGCACACTTGAGTTGTGTGCTCTCATATGCTGAAACTTGAGCCTGGTGTGTGCTCAGGTTTGGTCTGCTGCCCTTATCTTGTGCTGTCCATGGTTTTGGACAAGCACAAGTGTGTTGTGACAGTTTGCACTGTCCAAACTGAATATTGTGTTATTTGCTAACTGTCCAAACTGAACCTTGTGTTAACACTTATATTCTGGCTAGTGTTGGTGTTTTATTATTGCAGGTTTGTGAAGATGGACATGGCCAGAAGATATACTTCAAGTCATATAGTCTAGGTTTTAGTTTAGGAATAATATTGTAATCTTCATTTTCATTTCTGTTTATTATTCATCAATTTTTGTATCAAGAATATTGTAAAGACTTTGTAATCTGTGTTGTGATATCAATAAAGCCCAAGTTTTTGTTTATGAGCTTTTGATTTATGTAATATTTATATTCTGGAATAAACATTGTATTTATGATTCACTTTGAAATTCAAAGTGATTTGAATTCCTAAGTTGTGTTTAAATTATGAATTCCATTTTATATTGTTCAATGTTTATTGTTAAATGTTTTAACACTTGTCAAATGAAATCAATTCCCCAAATCAACAAGATACAAAAGAGATCATGTCGAAATTTCCCTAACTCACATTGCCTAACCCTAAGTGCAAAATGAGAGAGAACCTCGATCCCTCTTAGGTTTAGTTGCAATAAGGCGCGAAAATTTCCCCCGTTTTGCGATGAAATGCACATCCCATTTCTAAATCTACCCTTCGTTGTTCCTATGTTCTGGGTTATTACACCCCCTTAAGAAACTTCGAAGTTAAGATTGGTACCTGAACATCTCGGGGTAAGACTTCCTGAGTTCTTCTTCTGTCTCCCAAGTGGCTTCTCGCTCAGGATGATGTTGCCATTGCACTTTACAATATTTGATTGCCCTGTTTCTTAACTTCTTCCATTGTACTTCTAAGATCTTTTCAGGCCTTTCCACATAGGTTAGATCAGATTGCAATTCAATTTCTTCATATGTGATAGGATCATCCGGTGCCTTCAAACACTTTCTGAGTTGTGATACATGAAATATATTATGAACTTGACTTAGTTGTGCCGGTAACTCCAACTCAAAAGCTGTTCCTCGATTCTGACTGAGTATCTTAAATGGTCCTATATATCGAGGACTTAACTTTCCTTTCACTCCAAATCTCTTAAGTCCTTTCATTGGGCTAACCTTTAAATATACCATGTCTCCCACTTTCGGTTCCCAATCTCTTCTCTTTAAGTCGGCGTAACTCTTCTGACGACTCTGAGCTATCTTGAGTCTATCCCGGATCACCTCGATGACGTCTTGTCTCTCCTTGATGTAGTCCGGTGTAAACTCCTTGTTTTCTCCGGTTTCAAACCAACAAATTGGTGATCTACACTTCCTTCCGTACAATGCTTCGTACGGTGCCATCTGAATGCTACTCTGATAACTATTGTTATATGAGAACTCCGCTAAAGGTAAATGGTCCTCCCATGAGCCTCAAAGTTCAGAGCACAAGTTCTAAGCATGTCTTCTAGTATCTGATTGGTTCTTTCGGTTTGTCCTCCGGTTTGTGGATGGTATGCACTGAAATCCAACTTGGATCCCAAAGATTCTTGTAGTTGTTTCCAGAATGCTGATGTGAAAATCGAACCTCTATCTGAGACTATCTTCTTTGGTACTCCATGCTTACTCACAATTTCCTTCACATATATATCCACAAGCTTTTCTAGTATCTTTTGTGTTTACGGCTATGAAATGAGCACTCTTGGTAAGTCATCCACTATTACCCATATCATATCCTTCTTCTTACTAGTCATTGGTAAACCAGTAACAAAATCCATTCCTATTTCATCCCATTTCCATTCCGGTATCTCTAGTGGTTTGAGTAATCCCGCAGGACTCTGATGCTCTGCATTCACTCGTTGACATGTATGACATTCCGAGATATATTGTGCTATTTCTCTTTTCATGTTGTTCCACCAGAACATCTCCTTCAAATCCATATACATCTTAGTACTTCCCGGGTGTATGGAATAAGGGGTTTCATGTGCTTCTTTTAATATGATTGACTTCACTTCTAGATCATCTGGTACACAGATCCTTTTCTGGAAGTATAATGAATCAAAATCCCCTAGATGGAATTCCGATGGTCTTCCTTCGCCAATCCTTTTGATTTCCTCTTGGATGAACAAATCATCCGCTTGCTTTCGGATAATCTCATATTTCAAGTCTGAGTACATCTCATCCATAATCCTCATGGTTGCTATACTTCCCTTCTCATCACCTTGAATAAACAAAATCTGAGCATCCTCTAACTCTTTCCGAAGTTCCTTTGGAATCTCCCATTCCGTAGGTTGATTCTCCGTACTCTTCCTACTTAAAGCATCTGCTACTACATTAGCTTTGCCTGGTGTATAGTTGATCTTAAGATCGTAATCCTTAATCAACTCTAACCATCTCTTCTGCCTCATGTTTAATTCTTTCTGGGTGAAGAAATATTTCAAGCTTTTGTGATCGGTGTATAACTCACACTTGGATCCATATAGAAATTGTCTCCAACTCTTCAAAGCATACACAACTGCCGCTAACTCGAGATCATGTACTGGGTAGTTGTGTTCATGTGGTTTCAACTGTCTTGATCCATAAGCTATTACCTTCCGATCTTGCATAAGAACACATCCAAGTCCATTCTTGGAAGCATCACAATACACCGTATAATCCTTTCCAGGTTCAGGAACTGCTAATGCCGGTGCTGTGGTTAACTTATCTTTGAGTGTTTGGAAGCTGGCTTCACACTCATCAGTCCACACAAATGGAGTATTTTTCTTGAGTAACTTGGTCATTGGTCCTGCAATCTTCGAAAATCCCTCTATGAATCTCCGATAGTAGCCTGCCATACCAAGAAATCCTCGTATCTCCTTAGCATTTTTAGGTGATTTCCATTCCAATACGGACTGAACCTTGCTTGGATTCACCGCTATGCCTTCTTTGGTTATAACATGTCCAAGAAATTCAACACTATCTAACCAAAATTTGCACTTGCTGAACTTCGCATATAGCTGATGTTCCCTCAAAGTTTGCAGAACTATCTTCAAATGCTTGGCATGTTCTTCTTTATCTTTGGAATAGATTAGAATATCATCTATGAACACTATCACAAACTTGTCCAAGTACTTCATGAATATCTTGTTCATCAAATTCATGAAAATTGCTGGTGCATTTGTTAGTCCAAATGGTACAACCAAGTATTCATGGTGTCCATACCTTGATACAAATGCTGTTTTTGGTACATCCTCCTTCTTGATCTTGATTTGATGGTATCCTGACCTTAAATCTATCTTCGAGAAGACTCCCGCTCCTTGAACTTGATAAAAAAATTCTGGGTAAAGGATACTTGTTCTTGATGGTTACATTGTTCAAATTTCTGTAATCTCCACACATTCTCTTTCCTCCATCTCTTTTATCCACAAAAATAACTGGTGTACCCCATGGTGACACACTTTCTTGAATAAATCCCTTCTGTTCCAGTTCATCTATCTGAGCTTTTAGTTCCACTAACTCCTTTGGCCCCATCTTATATGGTGGTTGTGCTATTGGTGCTGTGCCTGGAATCAGATCGATTGTGAATTCTATCTCTCTATCGGGTGGCATACCCGGTAGTTCCTTAGGAAATACATCCTTAAACTCATTCACTACAGGAATATCTTCAATTCTCACTTCCTTCAAGCTATTGAGTTCCAATCCGATCTCCAACTCACTGTACTTATCTCCTTGGAACACTATTCTACCTCCGATGGAGTTGCGAAGTGATACTGTTTTGTCTCCACAGTTAATCACCGCTCCATTTTCTGTCAACCAATCCATCCCTAAGATGACTGATATGTCCTTCATGGGTATGATGAATAGGTCCGCGAAATACACACAGTCACATATGGTTAGGACTTGTGCTTCTTTCACGTGGGTTACTAAGATCGTTCCCCCCGGATAGAACAGTTATAGGGGTTTCTAACTTAGAACATCTAAGCCCGAATTTTTCCACAAACTCCAATGCAAGAAATGATGTGGTTGCCCCAGTATCAAATAATACTTTGCCAGGATGAGTAAGAATGCTTAGCGTACCTAAGACTGTTTGATCCGACTCTTCCGCTTGTTCCAAAGATGTGCAATTCAGCTTTCCATAAGGCTTTCCCCTCTTATTGTTGTTGTTGTTGTAGTTGCGGTTGTTGTTGTTGTTGCGGTTGTTGTTGTTGTTGTTTCCACCTCGTCCTCCAGAGCTCTGTCCGCTCCAAGATGACTTGTTCGGACACTCCGGCTTGATGTGTCCTTCCTTCCCACAACCATAGCAGATGATTCTGGGTTTCTGACAGTCCTTCTGCAAATGACCCTTTAGGCCACAATTGTTGCAGATGATCTGGTTAATTGGGTTCGACTCTGACCTCCGGTTGTATTGATTACCAGTAGGTGTATCGGGGTTTGAAACTCGATCAGTGTTGGTTTACGATTGGGTACTTCCTTGGCTCTATACGAGCCCTCTTCCTCTGTCCTCCTGGACTTGCCTGTAGTCATCCTCGAAAGTGATTGCCGAGTCAATCAGTTCCTGGAATTCGGCAGTCCGTGCCAACCTCAGTTGCATCTTCATGTATGGATTCATGCCTTTCATGAACCGCTTCTTCCGCTTCTCCTCTGTATCTACACCCTCAGGTGCATACCTGGATAACCTATTAAAATCCCGAACATACTGCATGATTGGTGCAGTATTCTGTCTTAGTTCTTCAAACTCCCTCTTCTTTAGCTCCACCACGCTGTCCGGAACATGAGCATCCCGAAACTTCTTCTTGAACTCCTCCCAGTGAATACCTTATCTGGAGGGTGTACTGCTACAAGGTTCTCCCACCATGATGCTGCTGGTCCTGACAACAGATAAGTGGTATATCTGATCTTCTCCTCATCGTTGCAACCAACGGTCTTCAATTTCCGTTCCGTATCCATGAGCCAATCTTCAGCGTCCATTGGTTCTGGAGCTGATGTGAATGGTAGTGGTCTTGCATTTTGGAAGTCCGATAGTGTTACTCCCTTGCCTTCATTACCCCTCTCATTAATGACATGGGTAAAGAAATCCTGCATGTTTTTGCTCTGGCTTTCCTGGTAACGCCTCCTATCTTCCTCCATTGACCTCATATACTGTTGGAAGTCTGGGTGCAACATTGGGTGTGGTGGTGGTGGTGCGTTTTCTGCTCTAGCTGCTGCATCTGCCTCCTCTTTCTCTCTTGCTTCCCGCTCTCTGCGAGCCTCTTCGGTTTCTACTAACGCCATTTCCCCCTAGTCCTGTAACAAAGAGCGATTACTCATAATTACACCATGCAAATGCTTTCTGAGCTCAACTCAATGCCCAGAACTAGTCACACAATGAAATCAAGAAGCAAATCCAAAACAAACATTTATTATGTATATACACCGTATAATACATAACACACTCACAAACTTATATTACATGTGGTATATATAAACCACTTATTTGGCTCAAAGCCCAAGCCAACGGGAATTTAAAATACGTTCTATTACAATACCACCTAGATTACTTTATTCTTCCTTGGAGCTCTACTCCTCATCCTCATAGCTCGCCTCCGCGTACATCCCTGGGGTCCATCCGGTACAACGGTCTGTCCTCCGAAGACCGTCCGGAATGAAGGTTCTTCCCGTAGGTATGTAGTCTGAATCGGACGAAGTGCCGAGACAGAGATCTGTCATGCCAAAGTAACTAGATAAAGACTCATACATATCCCCAGTGGAATACAGCTCCTCTTCTCCAGTCATCCATGGAGGATTCCTATTCACTTGACCCCTCATCTTCTTCTTCTTCTTTTTCTTTGTTCCAGAACTCACCTACGACGTACTGGGATGTTTTGGGTAACCCCATCTCCAAATCTAAAGAAATGGAGTTGGTGTCTTTCTCTTTCTGCTCAAAGCTTTGGTTAACATTCTGGTTATCCGCATCACTCTCATCTCCTGTATCACATGGAATTGGCTCCTCCTCATCACCGAAAGGTTCCCCGAAACGCCAACCCGTCGAGTTCTCGATCGGTGACTCCGAGCAGTTTATGTTCCATGACTGGTCTCCCCCATATCCAGTATCATACGATGCTGACACGTGTGGATAGTGCGGAACAAAGTTAGGTGTAAGTGGATCTCTTGTAAGTGGATTTCTCTTGGACCACTGGTCACTCAAATCTACATCACTGTCTGGGTTAAAGAAAGGTGTAGTATGTTGTGGTTGTGCCCTCAAATCACGCATCCGAGTTTGGACTTTATCAGGGTCCGTGAACTCAGCTAGCATGTGGTCAATCTCACCTCTCATCTTCATGTGTAAAAGGTACATCGTGGTCAATAAAGACTTACAGCTATCCATGTGCTGTGCTGCAGCTTCAGGACTTCTGTGTGCTAACACCAAATGATTCAGAGTGGGATCCTCATCTTCCTCGGCATGAGGTATATGAGAAAACTCTGAACATAGCAGTTCTACTGACTTGTGCTGCCTTATCTCAAGGATTGCCTTGAATAGGCCCATATGGTAGGCTGTGGTGATAGTTTTGGCTTCTCCGTATGGCATTATACGACTCATCAGCAGTTTTTCCGGTAGTTGGACCGATACTCTGCACTTGGCTAGGATTTCCCCATCATAGTAAGTATACTTGATAACAGGTATCCGTGGATCACAATGAAGTTCCTTCAGCATCCCACACAGGAGAGCTGTTATTGGTCCATCATAATCACCGAGCCAACCCTCAACCTTCCTCAAAGTCCTCTTAGGAAAAGTATTCGCCATTATGGCTGTATACAAAAGCAGAATATTAGTAGTGATAATGCATCATAATAGCTATAATAAAGAATTATCGCACTAAAATATATGGTTTTGCTATTCTCAAGTGAATAATCACCATATTTCTAGAGAATCCTTTACTATTTCTACTAGACTCCTACAGGTTTCTTCCCTATACTAGGTTTTTCCAACCTAAGGTCGCAACATTTGCTCTGATACCAGCTGCGGTGACCCAGCATACCACTGCATGTTGTAGTATACAAGTCGTTGATATGATCTTTGCGAAGGGACTTCTTCACAATTTGCCATATCCCTCAGAGTGGTACAACAGAAACATTGCAGGTCATAACACTCCATACTTTATTACAAACATTGTCTTAACAAGTTGGTATTCTCACAGGTCCTATGAGAACACCCTAAGATACTACTTAAGTACGATTACAACTCATAACAAATATAAAGAGCTCAACAACTTATTTAGGTAAGTTCTACGTTGCTCGGCTCTAAGATGCTAGGGTATGTCACTACTCCTCCACCTCCGTGTCATCTGGTCCGTAGACTATCCCATAGTCTACGCCTTCCACTCCGCCGGTAAGATCAGGTTCTTCGTAGACCAGCTCGTAGCTTCCCGGTGCTCCATCGTTGATAGCCTCCACTTCGGATCACAGTCTAGCAAGGGTGTCGAAAGAAAGTGAGTACAGAGGTACTCAGCAAGTTCTAAAAGAATAAAAGGTGTTTGATGCACTAGCTACGACCATTGATCAGGAAATCGCAGGTCAATGCATGTTTTGAAAACATTTCTTCAAAAGGTTGCTTTTATTATGAAAACTATGCCCGTCAGTCTTCACAGGTTGACTAGAACTTCGTGGAGTTCCTTTCTGCCGCGTTCGCAGTTCCCTTCGGAGCAGTGTGCCACAATTTGATACACTCTGCAGAGGTGCGTTACTTTTCCCACAAGAGATCTCACCCTTTTTGCCATCCGCAGGACTTGCCCCCGTTCACACTTCCTTTGGTGTGAGGCCAGGTATAAAGATCCAAGCCCACACCGCCTTCTCCGCGACTGCAAACCCACCCTTTTGTCCACCCGCACACCTCCAGTAGACTTCCCCCGATAATACGGCTTTACTCATGGTGTACTTTGGACAATCCTTCATAGATCGTAGAGCCATCATCACTAATGGATGGGGATTTAAAAGGCTATCCCAACCTACGGCAGTGCCTCCAACACCCCGCCGGCTCTACCAATCCGTTGGCGTGCAGAAGGGAAAAGATACGCTGGCTTCCCCAGAGCCATTATAGATCTCATGGTCAACGCGGTTTGTACGGCGCTAGAATCACTGGACGGCATTGGTAATTAATCCTAGGGTGATATAACCCATTGCAATGGAACCTCCACCATATCAACACATACCATGGTTCCATTGCCAGCCACATAGTCATATTCATAGTTGGAAAATAACATTTCATTTGCGATGCAGGAATGATAAGTATATAGCTTTGCATTAAAGTAATAGAAAATAATCAAGTTGACATGAGCAAGGGTGAACTTGCCTGTGGACTGCGAGATAGTGCAGTTCAATGCAGTTGATGGAACCTGGACCTCGGGTTCTGTAAGAAGCATCATTGTCCGGTAAGGACAATGTTATAAAATCCAAATAATGCAATCATGGATGTATTATTTTATGTTGAATCCCTTTACCCCGTTGAGTTATTACAATTTAGGGTTGTATTTAAGATTTATGTCTTTGACGGTAATTTACAATTGATTTAAAAGTATTAATCATTGTAATTCACACAAAGTATAACAATTCAAAGTAAAATGGTTTTACTTGATGATTACCTTAGTCATTTCAAAAATAATTTGAAATTATAGAGTGCCCTCTATAGTTTTTGGAGTACAAAGGAGTATAGTATTTTTCTGGGAAAAATACCCTTTTTCAAAAGAAATGACTTGGAATAATAGAATTTCATTTTGAAATGTTTGAAAATAAGTATTTGAACTTATTTGAGATTTTTCCTTGAATTTTAAATACAAGGAAATAATAATTTAAAATTCCAAGTTATTATTTAAATTCTGAAAATTCATAATTTTGAATTTGTTTCATAAATTCTATTTCATATTTTATTCTGGTTAAGATTTATTTTTCATTCATAAATCCAATTTTTATTGGATTTTTAGAGTTGTTTATGATTTATTAAAATTTGGTAAAGTTTTGGTCTTTTATTAAATGTAAAAAGACCAAAATACCCCCTGGACTCATATTGGGCCCAGCCCAATAACCTAACCCAGGGACGGCCCAATAAGGCTGGCCCCCTTTTGGGTTCGGTGGCGCCGAAGCGGCCCACCTCACTCACTCTCACTCGGCCCTCTCACTCACTCGACCTAACCCTAACCGTCTGGCGACTCCCGTGGCGATGGCGTCGCCGCCATGGCCGCCGCCTGCTCCGGCCATCGCCGTGCTCCTCCGCCGTAGCCACCTACCGATCTGAACCACCGCGAGCAGATCTATCGATCTGTCCGCGCAGTTTCTCCTTCTCGTCCTCTCCTGGCGAATCGCCTCCGATTTGGATCTCGTGGAGAATCGCCTCCACGAACTCCGGCGAGATCTCGCCCTCGCCGACGATGAGTACGTGCCTGGGGTTGACCGCGTGGGTGCGCGCAGTACTCATGCCGTCGCCTCGTGCTGCTACGGTGGTGCTGGTTCGTGTCGGGTTCGCCGGCGTAACGTCGGCGCCTACCCTGGACTTCGGTGTTAGGGCCGCGCGAGCACTGCCTCACCATGCCCTAGCCTCTGCTTCCAGGCGCAAGTAAGTGTTACATCTCCACCTTCTCCTCTGTGCGCCTCCCCTTGTTACTGTGCTTCTTCCTCCTCATGCTATTTTGCTCTCTGGTGGTCTTGTGATCATCTAGAGCCATGCTATGGCTGCGCAATCTTCCTGTGTTTATCTGCAAGCTCATGGCCCAATTACCATTTTTGGTACTGGCACATGCTGCTTTGCTGTTCATGCTGTGCTTACTTCTCTGCTGCTCCTAGCATGCTCTACACTTGCCATGCCCTGTTGTACTTGCTCAAGAGCTAACTATGCCATGCTATGATTGGTTATGACTTGCTTATGCTTACTGGTCTATCATGCTTGCTTGTCTAGGTGTACTTGTGATGCATCTGTGACACTTGTGTGTGTGCCAGAGGTGCCTGTGATATGATTCAGTACTACCTCTGCAAGCCAATGATCCATTGGATCATTCCTTGCTTGTTGGCTAACCTCTCTGTGTAACTTGGCTTGCTATAATTGATCCATTTGATCAATTGATTGTCAGTGATTGCTTACTGGCTAATACTGTGGCTATATGAGTTAATTATCTGGTGATGCTGATGCTCAAGCATCACTGTGCTGTTGCTTACTTGTGCTGTTGCTTATCTTAGCTATCTAGACTTGCTCTAGTGGCTATGAATTAAATTGGGTTGCTTAACAGTATGCTACTGTCATGCTTAGCATGAATCTGTGATAAATTCATGCTTGGATTACTTAATTATGATGAACTGCTTATGCAGTGATGATTTAAATGACTTGCTTGTATATGAATTTGCTGTTCATGATTCTTTTACAAGCAATTAAAGTCTGAATCCATTTCTGGATAGTGATGTGATCTATTTGGCTTTCTCTTAATTGGTGCTAAGTGTGATGTGACCTCAGTAGCCTTGCTACTGACTGGTTGCTCACATGATTGGTTGGATCTTGTTGGCTACTCATCTTTGCTTGCATATTTGGGGATCATAGTAACTATGAATGCCAATATGCTTGCCTGTGAAGAAATCTAGGGTTTCTGATGGTTGCATGCTTAGGATTTTCTGTGTAGTCTTGGCTGCTAATCTTTGCTATCTACTGGTGCTATCTGTGCATGTGATCTTGCTAGTGTGTGCATCTGTGCATGATTTCTAGCTCTGTGCACATGATCTGTATCTGGATGGTTTCTATCTTAGTAGCTTTTGACTGGCAGTAATCCTTGGTGAAAACCAAGTGATGATCTACCCCTATGAGCATCTGCTCATCCCATGCTTAGTTCATGCATATGATGGATTAGATCCATTGGATCTTTTCCAGGAACTAGGTATACCTTGTTCCAGCTCCTAGAAAGAAATGTTTTGTTGATGCAGACTTGGGTTTGTTCACAGCCCTTCACCTCCAGATCTTGGATGATCTTCTAGGTCACCATGATTTCTGGTGGCTTAAGTGGTTGTGTGTGTTGGTTCTGTTCTTGCTCAAGAACTGGATGAACTGAGCTTGTTCTTGCTTCACCCTTACCTGGTGAATCTTTATCTGGTCGACTGGTTATGATTTCTAGGGTTTGTGCCCCTTTTATATGAACCCTGCTTCTATCCTTGCATTGACACACAAGCCTGGCTTGCTTGGTGACTATCTGCTGCATGGCCTTGCTGTTCTGCCTAGCACACTTGAGCTGTGTGCTCTCATATGCTGAAACTTGAGCCCCTGGTGTGTGCTCAGGTTTGGTCTGCTGCTGCCCTTATCTTGTGCTGTCCATGGTTTTGGACAAGCACAAGTGTGTTGTGACAGTTTGCACTGTCCAAACTGAATATTGTGTTATTTGCTAACTGTCCAAACTGAACCTTGTGTTAACACTTATATTCTGGCTAGTGTTGGTGTTTTATTATTGCAGGTTTGTGAAGATGGACATGGCCAGAAGATATACTTCAAGTCATATAGTCTAGGTTTTAGTTTAGGAATAATATTGTAATCTTCATTTTCATTTCTGTTTATTATTCATCAATTTTTGTATCAAGAATATTGTAAAGACTTTGTAATCTGTGTTGTGATATCAATAAAGCCCAAGTTTTTGTTTATGAGCTTTTGATTTATGTAATATTTATATTCTGGAATAAACATTGTATTTATGATTCACTTTGAAATTCAAAGTGATTTGAATTCCTAAGTTGTGTTTAAATTATGAATTCCATTTTATATTGTTCAATGTTTATTGTTAAATGTTTTAACACTTGTCAAATGAAATCAATTCCCCAAATCAACAAGATACAAAAGAGATCATGTCGAAATTTCCCTAACTCACATTGCCTAACCCTAAGTGCAAAATGAGAGAGAACCTCGATCCCTCTTAGGTTTAGTTGCAATAAGGCGCGAAAATTTCCCCGTTTTGCGATGAAATGCACATCCCATTTCTAAATCTACCCTTCGTTGTTCCTATGTTCTGGGTTATTACAGCCTCTCCCCCTTAACAGAAACTTCGTCCCGAAGTTAAGATTGGTACCTGAACATCTCGGGGTAAGACTTCCTGAGTTCTTCTTCCGTCTCCCAAGTGGCTTCTCGCTCAGGATGATGTTGCCATTGCACTTTACAATATTTGATTGCCCTGTTTCTTAACTTCTTCCATTGTACTTCTAAGATCTTTTCAGGCCTTTCCACATAGGTTAGATCAGATTGCAATTCAATTTCTTCATATGTGATAGGATCATCCGGTGCCTTCAAACACTTTCTGAGTTGTGATACATAAAATACATTATGAACTTGACTTAGTTGTGCCGGTAACTCCAACTCAAAAGCTGTTCCTCGATTCTGACTGAGTATCTTAAATGGTCCTATATATCGAGGACTTAACTTTCCTTTCACTCCGAATCTCTTAAGTCCTTTCATTGGGCTAACCTTTAAATATACCATGTCTCCCACTTTCGGTTCCCAATCTCTTCTCTTTAAGTCGGCGTAACTCTTCTGACGACTCTGAGCTATCTTGAGTCTATCCCGGATCACCTCGATGACGTCTTGTCTCTCCTTGATGTAGTCCGGTGTAAACTCCTTGTTTTCTCCGGTTTCAAACCAACAAATTGGTGATCTACACTTCCTTCCGTACAATGCTTCGTACGGTGCCATCTGAATGCTACTCTGATAACTATTGTTATATGAGAACTCCGCTAAAGGTAAATGGTCCTCCCATGAGCCTCCAAAGTTCAGAGCACAAGCTCTAAGCATGTCTTCTAGTATCTGATTGGTTCTTTCGGTTTGTCCTCCGGTTTGTGGATGGTATGCGTACTGAAATCCAACTTGGATCCCAAAGATTCTTGTAGTTGTTTCCAGAATGCTGATGTGAAAATCGAACCTCTATCTGAGACTATCTTCTTTGGTACTCCATGCTTACTCACAATTTCCTTCACATATATATCCACAAGCTTTTCTGCAGTATCTTTTGTGTTTACGGCTATGAAATGAGCACTCTTGGTAAGTCTATCCACTATTACCCATATCATATCCTTCTTCTTACTAGTCATTGGTAAACCAGTAACAAAATCCATTCCTATTTCATCCCATTTCCATTCCGGTATCTCTAGTGGTTTGAGTAATCCCGCAGGACTCTGATGCTCTGCATTCACTCGTTGACATGTATGACATTCCGAGATATATTGTGCTATTTCTCTTTTCATGTTGTTCCACCAGAACATCTCCTTCAAATCCATATACATCTTAGTACTTCCCGGGTGTATGGAATAAGGGGTTTCATGTGCTTCTTTTAATATGATTGACTTCACTTCTAGATCATCTGGTACACAGATCCTTTTCTGGAAGTATAATGAATCAAAATCCCCTAGATGGAATTCCGATGGTCTTCCTTCGCCAATCCTTTTGATTTCCTCTTGGATGAACAAATCATCCGCTTGCTTTCGGATAATCTCATATTTCAAGTCTGAGTACATAAAAGTAAAGTTTTGAGAGGTGTTTGTTGTTGTCAACGAATGGTAGTGGGCACTCTAACCCCCTTGCCAGACAGACTTTCAAAGAGCGGCTCCCATGAAATTTTTATTTTTGGGTGGCACTCCTTCCAACCTTTGCTTTCACAAACCATGGTTAACCGAATCCTCGGGTGCCTGCCAACAATCTCATACCATGAAGGAGTGCCTTTTATTTTAGTTTTATTTAGATGACACTCATCCCCACCTTTGCTTTCTCAAGCCATGGCTAACCGAATCCTCGGGTGCCGTCCAACCTTTCACATACCATGGAGGAGTGTCTATTTTTGTAAAATTATGAAGGTTAATTAATTGGGGCTGGGAACCCCATTGCCAGCTCTTTTTGCAAAATTATTGGATAAGAGGATGAAGCCACTAGTCCATTGGTGAAAGTTGCCCAACAAGATTGAAAGATAAACACCACATACTTCCTCATGAGCTATAAAACATTGACACAAATAAGAGATAATAAATTTTGAATTGTTTAAAGATAGCACTCAAGCAATTTACTTTGGAATGGCAGAAAATACCATGTAGTAGGTAGGTATGGTGGACACAAATGGCATAGTTTTTGGCTCAAGGATTTTGGATGCACGAGAAGTAATCCCTCTCAATACAAGGCTTAGGCTAGCAAGGTTGTTTGAAGCAAACACAAGTATGAACCGGTACAACAAAACTCACATAAGAACATATTGCAAGCATTATAAGACTCTACACCGCCCTCCTTGTTGCTCAAACCCTTACCAAAAAATATCTAGACTCTAGAGAGACCAATCATGCAAACCAAATTTCAGCAAGCTCTATGTATTTCTTCACTAATAATTGCAAAGTATATGATGCAAGAGCTTAAACATGAGCACAACAATTGCCAAGTATCACATTATTCAAGACATTATACCAATTACCACATGTAGCATTTTCTGTTTCCAACCATATAACAATTAACAGCAGTTTCAACCTTCGCCATGAACATTAAGAATAAAGCTAAGAACATATGTGTTCATATGCAACAGCGGAGCGTGTCTCTCTCCCACACAATGAATGCTAGGATCCAATTTATTCAAACAAAACAAAAACTAGAACATACAGACGCTCCAAGTAAAGCACATAAGATGTGACAGAATAAAAATATAGTTTCACTAGAGGAACCTGATAATTTGTTGAAGAAGGGGATGCCTTGGGCATCCCCAAGCTTAGATGCTTGAGTCTTCTTGAAATATGCAGGGATGAACCACGGGAGCATCCCCAAGCTTAGAGCTTTCACTCTCCTTGATCATATTATATCATCCTCCTCTCTTGATCCTTGAAAACTTCCTCCACACCAAACTCAAAACAAACTCATTAGAGGGTTAGTGCATAATAAAAAAAATCACATGTTCAGAGGTGACATAATCATTCTTAACACTTCTGGACATTGCACAAAGCTACTGAAAGTTAATAGAATAAAGAAATCCATCAAACATAGCAAAACAGGCAATGCGAAATAAAAGGCAGAATCTATCAAAACAGAACAGTCCGTAAAGACGATTTTTAGGTGCACCAGACTTGCTCAGATGAAAATGCTCAAATTGAATGAAAGTTGCGTACATATCTGAGGATCACTCACGTAAATTGGCAGATTTTTCGAGTTACCTACAGAGAACACTGCTCAAATTCGTGACAGCAAGAAATCTGTTTCTGCGCAGTAATCCAAATCTAGTATGAACCTTACTATCAAAGACTTTACTTGGCACAACAATGCAACAAAATAAAGATAAGGAGAGGTTGATACAGTAGTAACAACTTCCAAGACTCAAATATAAAATAAAAGTGCAGAAGTAAAATCATGGGTTGTCTCCCATAAGCGCTTTTCTTTAACGCCTTTCAGCTAGGCGCGGAAAGTGTGTATCAAGTATTATGAAGAGACGAAGCATCAACATCGGGGGTTGGAGTTTTCTCAACTATGCATTATATTTTATCTATGTAACTTTTAGAGGCTCTTTTTTCATTACGCTTAGGCTTGCTACTTTCATCAAACAAATTTTCGGGAACAATCCAATCAAAATTCTTTTCTAGTGCCTCGCACAATCCCAAGAGCTTGCAAGGTATTGATGTTTTAATATCCCCCTCATAATTAACTTTATTAGTGTACTTTTGTCTATCCTTTTCCATCTTTTCAAGGGTGCTAGCAAAGTTGGTATAAGAGCCAAGCATATTATATTTAGTAAAGACTTTTCTAGCTTCTCTTGCTACATCACCAAATTCTTTAAGAAGGGTTTCTAAGATAAAATCTTTTTTTATCCTTCTTCCATATCACCTAATGTAAGAAACATATGTTGTATTACGTGATTGAGATTAACAAATCTAGCTTCTAACATGTGTACTAAAGAAGCAGCAGCAATTTCATAAGTAGCAGCAAGTTCTACCAAGTGTCTATCTTCAAAATCTTCAACCGTACTAATATGAGTGAAAAAATCGTCTATATTATCTTTTCCAATGATAGATCCGCGTCCTACTGGTACATCCTTAAGAGTAAACTTAGGAGGAAACATGATGAGATAAGTAAAGTAAATGCAAGTAACTAATTTTTTTGTGTTTTTAATATGGAGAACGCAAACAAGATAGTAAATAAAGTAAAGCTAGTAACTAATTTTTTTGTATTTTGATATAGTGCAGCAAACAAAGAAATAAATAAAATAAAGTAAAACAAGACAAAAACAAAGTAAAGAGATTGGAAGTGGAGACTCCCCTTGCAGCGTGTCTTGATCTCCCCGGCAACGACGCCAGAAAAAGAGCTTGATACGCGTACAGCACGCGTTCGTTGGGAACCCCAAGAGGAAGGTGTGATGCGTAAGCAAGTTTTCCTCGAAGAAACCAAGGTTATCGAACCGAGGGAGCCAAGAAGCACATTGAAGGTTGATGGCGGCAGAGTGTAGTGCGGCGCAACACCAGGGATTCCGGCGCCAACGTGGAACTTGCACAACACAACCAAAAATACTTTTCCCCAACGTGACAGTGAGGTTGTCAATCTCACCGGCTTGTTGTAACAAAGGATTAGATGTATAGTGTGGATGATGATGTTTGCAGAGAACAGTAAGAACAAGTATTGCAGTAGATTGTATTCGATGTAAAGGAATGGACCGGGGTCCACAGTTCACTAGTGGTGTCTCTCCGATAAGAAATAGCATGTTGGGTGAACAAATTACAGTTGGGTAATTGATAAATAAATATGGCATGACAATGCACATACATATTATGATGAGTAGTGTGAGATTTAATTGTGCATTACGACAAAGTACATAGACCGCTATCCAGCATGCATCTATGCCTAAAAAGTCCACCTTCAGGTTATCATCCGAACCCCTTCCGGTATTAAGTTGCAAACAAGAGACAATTGCATTAAGTATGGTGCGTAATGTAATCAACACAAATATCCTTAGACAAAGCATTGATGTTTTATCCCTAGTGGCAACAGCACATCCACAACCTTAGAACTTTCTGTCACTGTCCCAGTTTAATGGAGGCATGAACCCACTATCGAGCATAAATACTCCCTCTTGGAGTTACAAGTAACGACTTGGCCAGAGCCTCTACTAATAACGGAGAGCATGCAAGATCATAAACAACACATAGATGATAGATTGATAATCAACATAACATAGTACTCCATATTCATCGGATCCCAACAAACGCAACATGTAGCATTACAAATAGATGATCTTGATCATGTTAGGCAGCTCACAAGATCCAACAATGATAGCACAATGAGGAGAAGACGACCATCTAGCTACGCTATGGACCCATAGTCCGGGGGTGAACTACTCACGCATCAATCCGGAGGCGACCATGGCGGTGAAAAGTCCTCGGAGATGATTTCCCTCTCCCGGCGGTGTCGGAGCGATCTCTGAATCCCCGAGATGGGATTGGCGGCGGCGGCGTCTCTGGAAGGTTTTTCGTATCGTGGCTCTCGGTACTGGGGTTATCTCGACGAAGACTATATGTAGGCGGAAGGGTAGGTTAGGGGGCGACGCGAGGGGCCCACACGCTAGGGCCGCGCGGCCAGGGCCTGGGCCGCGCCGCCCTCTGTGGCGTCGCTCGTCGCCCACTTGTTTCCCTTTCGGTCTTCGGAAGGTTCGTGGAAAAATAAGACCACGGGCATTGATTTCCCAATTCCGAGAATATTTCCTTACTAGGATTTCTGAAACCAAAAACAGCAGAAAACAGCAACTGGCTCTTTGGCATCTTGTTAATAGGTTAGTGTCGGAAAATGCATCTCCAACATGACATTTCATTTAGGACAAGAAATGGGTTCGTTCTGGTCCGTATGCGGTGGCCTGCGGACACGAGATAGGCCTCAGTCCATTTGCGGCAGCGAGCGGCACCAACAGCTAAAGCCCGCAAAAAGTGGGCCAAACAAAATAAAAACTTAATTTACATTAATTAGGGGCCCCAAAAGGCGCGTGTTTACAAGTAAAAGAAATAAAAATATGCAAATAATGCCACTGGGAGCTTCTGCTCCTCATCGACAGAGGTTTCTAGTCCTCCTTGCCAAGGTCGATGAAGATATGTGGTGGCGGCCACACATTGGCCGATGGAGGAGGAGGGGGCAACTGCTCAGCTGTCGGCGATGGCGGCGCCTGTGCGGCTGATACATCACCAACGTATCTGTAATTTCTTATGTTCCATGCTAGTTTTATGACAATACCTACATGTTTTATTCACACTTTATAATGTTTTTATGCATTTTCTGGGACTAACCTATTAACAAGATGCCACAGTGCCGGTTGTTTTTGCTGTTTTTGATTTCAGAAAAATTGTTTTACAAATATTCTCGAATGGACGAAACAAAAGCCCGGCCCTATTTTCCACGGAGTATTCCAGAAGACCGAAGAGGAGTCGAGAGAGCCAGCAGGGGCCCTCCCCATATGGCGGCGCGGGGGCCCACAACCGTCGTGACGTGGGAGGGAGCCCCTGGCTCCCCGCTGCCCTTCGCCTATTTATTCCTTCGTCCCCGAAAAACCTAGTACGGAGAGCCAAAATACCGAACAGTTCCGGAGACGCCGCCGCCGTCCCCTAACTCGGGGGTTGAAGATCTCCCGGCACCCTGCGGAGAGGGAATCATCACGGAGGGCTCTACATCACCATGCCGCCTTCGGACTAATGCGTGAGTAGTTCATCCTTGGACTACGGATCCATAGCAGTAGCTAGATGGTTGTCTTATCCTATTGTGCCATCATGTTTAGATCTTGTGAGCTGCCTATCATGATCAAGATCATCTATTTGTAATGCTACATGTTGTGTTTGTTGGGATCCGATGAATATGGAATACTATGTCAAGTTGATTATTGATCTATCATATATGTGTTGTTTATGATCTTGCATGCTCTCCGTTGCTAGTAGAGGCTCAAGTTGATACTTGTAACTCCAAGAGGGGTATTTATGCTAGATAGTAGGTTCATGTCTCCATTGAATCTGGGGAGTAACAACCTAAGGTTGTGGATGTGTTGTTGCCACTAGGGATAAAACATCAATGCTTTGTCTAAGGATATTTGTATTGTTTACATTACGCACATTACTTAATGCAATTATCTTGCAACTTAATACTGGAAGGGGTGCGGATGCTAACCCAAAGGTGGACTTTTTAGGCATAGATGCATGCTCGATGGCGGTCTATGTTCTTTGTCGTAATGCCCTAAGTAAATCTCATAGCAGTCATCATGATATGTATGTGCATTGTTATGCCCTCTCTATTTGTCAATTGCCGTAATTTGTTCACCCAACATGTTATTTATCTTATTGGAGAGACACCACTAGTGAACGGTGGACCCCGGTCCATTCTTTTACATCTGAAATACAACCTACTGCAATCATTATTCTCTTTTGTTTTTTGCAAGCAAACATCATTTTCCACACCATACGTTTAATCCTTTGTTTTCAGCAAGCCGGTGAGATTGACAACCTCACTGTTAAGTTGGGGCAAAGTAGTTTGATTGTGTTGTCAGGTTCGACGTTGGCACCGTGAAAGATCGAGATGTCGCCTAGAGGGGGGGTGAATAGGCAATTAAAAACTCTTACGGATTTGTCTTGTAATAATGCAGAATTAAACTATCGTTTAGTTTACAAGCACAAATCCTAAATATGCTAAGCTCAACTAAGTGTAACAATAGCAACTAGAGCTAAGCAAGATAGGCACAAGATATATGTAGCACAAGTGATAGCAATATATATGTACTTCAAGCACGATGGCTATCACAAGGAAAGAGATCTCGGGTATAGAAATAACCGAGGCACGTGGAGACGAGGATGTATTCCCGTGTTCCCTTCCTTTGCAAGAAGGTACGTCACGTTTGGAGGAATGGAGGTCCCACGAAGGATTCCCCGCGCCACGAAGGCTCACCCTATTCTCCGAACCACACCCACGAAGGATAATGACCCTTTACTTAAGGTTAGCTTTTCCTCCGCTCCGGAGATGGCAAGCTCCACAACCACTTCACAAGCTCCACGAAGGAGAAGCCGGGCCTCTTCACAATCTTCTTGAAGAGATCACCGGAGCACCAACCGCCAAGCCAACTAGGAGGTCTCCCTCCAAGAGTAACAAGCTCACGGTCTCTCACTCGAACTAATCGTGGTGGAGAGCTCAACACTATGCAATGATGCAAAGCAAGAACACTAGATGTTTTCAAGTCCTTCACTCTCAAATCCCACCCAAGCAACAAATGCTAAGATGAGATTGGAGAGGAAGAACAATGGGAAAGTCAACAAAATACTCCAAGATCTAGATCCCAAGAGTTTCCCTCACTTAGAGGAGAAATGGATTGGTGGAAGTGTAGATCTAGATCTCCTCTCTTAGATCCCTCAAGAATGAGCAAGAATCATGGAGGGGAACAAGAGAGAGAGCAAGTTCTTCAAATGCAACAATGGAGGAGAGAGAATGGGAAGAACTAACTCAGCCCAAGGTGGAAGAAGGGCTATTTATAGCCCAAGAGCAAATATAACCGTTGGGGAAAGTTGGGCTGAGTCAACCGTTGAGGAGGCCACCGGGCTGGCCGGCCGTCCGTCAGGTCACACCTGACCGGACCACGGTCCAAACCGGTCAGCGGCGGACCAGACGTAACTTTGTGTCGTCCAGAGGTCACCCGCTGGCGCCGGATGGCCCCTGCCGGCTGCCTCGGCACGCCGCCAGCCGGTTGGGAGGCCGGCTGGCCGGCGCAGACCGAACGCCAGCGCATGGCGTCCGACCGGTCCCAGGGTGAGCGGAAAACATGTTATACAAAAGCTGTGATAACTTTTGTGTCGGAATGACATGAAACCAATTTTGTTGGAAAGATAACGACGAATAGAACCCTCACAGAACATTTTAGATGATTTTAGAGAGGGAGTCTCCCACCGTCAAGAAACGGTGAAGACGTCCAAACTCGAAAACGCAATAGAAGATGCATGCGGATTCCGTTTCGATGAACTTGGGCTTGTTGTAAAGCTAGCAACAAGCTCAAGAACCTTACACAGAGAAACACCAAGAAGCAATAAGGATATGCAAAGTATGCAAAGGATTGAGCTTCCTAAGACGATGTGATCAAGTTACCCAACCGAAAGCCCCTCTTGATAGTGCGGCTATCTATCCTATAATCCGGTCTCCCAACAACCACCTTGAGACCGGTAAAAGGAAAACCTAGCAAGGCCATACCTTTGCCTTGCGCATCCCGCTTGATCTTGATGATAGATCTTCACACTCCACTCAAGCCGGAATGCCTTACTTGATCATCGTCGTGTAGACTCACAAATGCTCCCCCATACACCATGATGGGAAAGCTCTATTGATGCATATCTTCACATGTCCATTATCACCAAATGGACGGAAAGCTTCAAGCATGTGATTCACTTGAGATTCTCATCTTGAACTTGCCCGACTCAACCTTGTATCTTCTCATACTCTATCATACTATCTTGAGATGTATACAAAGAATTCTTCACTTGGAATCAAGCTCTCAAGATCTTGATCATCCATTGCTTGTCACATAAGATAGAGTATGGCTAATATTGAGTTCCACATAAGACTCCATCTTCATTTCTTCTTCTTGATCATATCACATATATATCTTCATACCGATGATCTTGATGCCAATACACAAGGTATACCTTTATCTTCATGGCATCCATACTTGAATCCAACACATGGAGTACAAGTAGTACCTATGGAATATTCCTTCATATAAACTCAATGAAAATATTAGTCCATGGGGGTTGTCATTAATTACCAAAACCACACATAGGGGCAATATACCCTTACACACCGGAATCCCTGGTGTTGCGCTGCACTACACTCCTTCACCAACAACCTTCACGTGATCTTCATCTCCTACTGGTTTGATAACCTTGGTTTCTTACTGAGGGAAAACTCGCTGCTGTACTCATCATACCTTTCTCTTGGGGTTCCCAACGGACGTGTGCTTTACCGTCACAAGCAGCGGCCTCATGCTGCGAGCGTTGGATGTTGCGAGGAGGCCAATCCAATTGGCGTGCTTTTCCACCTTGGGGACTGATGACCCACAAGTACAGGGGATCGCAACAGTCTTCGAGGGAAGTAAAACCCAAATTTATTGTTTCGACACAAGGTGATCCAAAGAATATTTATAAACTTTAACAAATGAGTTGTCAATTCGCCTGCACCTGGAAATAGACTTGCTCGCAAAAGTTTATCAGTGGTAACAGTTGTATAGTAGTGGTAGTAGTGAAGTAGGAGCAGTAATGAAATAAAAACAGCAGTAGCGATGATTGCAGTAGACAACATGATTAAAATATTGTAGGCACATGGATGGATGAACGGGCGTTGCATGAATGAGAGAGTCCATATAATAGCAAGACATAGGCATTTGTAATATCCCAGTATTCGAGACGATTGCGGGGTAGTTTTTAGAAATGGATGTGCATTGCATCATAAATCTGGGGAAATTTCGCGCTTATTTACAAACTACATCTCAAATGGGGGACAAGTTTCTCTCTCGACACCATACATGATTAGGGTTTCGAGAGTGCGATAAACTTGGACCTATCCTATATTAACTTAGGGTTTCGATAAGAGAGGGGAATATTTCATATTTCAATTTAAGTTGCATGATTGAATTCAAACAAGTTAGGTTTGAATTTCAAATTCAAACTTCAACTTGATATATCATAATTCAAATATGTATTAATTCAATAAACAATTATAGAAATTGGAAAATTATGAATATAAAAGAATAGAAACATATATGAAAAGCTCTTTAGAGAAAGTTGAGCTTTATTGATATTCACACACATATACATTGTCAATTACAATATTCATATGAATTATAAATATTACAACACATTTCAGAAATTGAATAAATAAAATAAGAAAAAGGAAAAATTACAAGGAATTGAAATCTAAACTACACAAGATAATATTCAAGAACTTCTTGATCAACATGATCTTGAGATCCTCTTGATCATCCATTTGATCCATGCACACACACAAACAAGCCATTAGGCCAAGTGGCAAGGCCACTTGGCAGGTTAGAGAAAGAAAGTGAAATTGATGGATAATACCAAGGCTTAGCCGAGCTGATCCATCAGCAGCCCAAGTTTCAACCATGGAACACACATGCAGCTCACAAGGATACATGCATGCCCAACAACACACAGGTCAGGGAGAGTCACCAAAATGGTGCCAGGCATTGCTGTCGACCAGGCATTGCTGTCGACCAAGAGAGCAAGAAGAGGACCATATATAAACTTTTTCAAGCCAAAACCCTAGCAGCTCATCGACAACAGTTCCAAAGGGTAAGCACACTAGAACAGGAAGAACATCAAACCACCAGAAACCATCCAGAAACAGTTTCACCAAGAACTGTTGACTGTTGAGCAAGCACAAGATGAAGTAGATCATCACAAGCTAGCCAGGAGGAGCAGGGCAAGCTTAAGCACACATCCAGATGCAAAACCTCTACACCAACAATCTTTCTAGGAGCTGGAGTGAGGTATAACCAAGAAATCCATGAGCAAGCAACTGTTTTGCTCATAATTAAGCATATGCATCACACACAAGCCAAAGGGTAGCGATACCCTATGTATATCATCATCTGGTGATGAGCCACTAGCTACTGGCAAAAGTGACTATAGATGCAAGTTTCAATTAAGGGCACGCTGATGTCCGGTGCACCAAATCCGTGTCCGCCAACAAGCACCTATAGTCATGGTCAATTTTGCATTTCTTGGCCGTCACTTTTTCACGGCAATCTTGGCGGTCACTCTTTTTGTTTGAACTCTACTTATTACCTGTTGAATTGTTTTGTTTTTTCAACTATGTTAGATCTCGATGACACGCTTCATTTTCATTTTTTTTTTTTGTACAACACTTCATTTTCATTTTTGAGTTTTAGCTTCACACAAAGGGTGCATCCAACAGATCTAGCCGTCTCTGCTTCTCCCTCCTGCTCTAGGGTTCTGCATCCAACGATCGTGCTCTCTCCCCCAACCATGGCCACTCCTCCTCCACCTCCCGCCGCCGCCGCCGTGACGCTCGGCGGCAAGGGCGTCGTGCTCACCCCCGCCGCCGTCTACGCTCTCTCCCTCGGCCTCGCCGACCCCGTCATCGACCCCTCCGCGCTCCAGAGGCTCTCCAACCGCGCCCCCTCTCCCCAGGAGACCCCCAAATCACTCCAAGAATTGGCTTTGGCGCCGCACGAATCCCGCGCGGCCGCGGCGGTGCTTCTCAACAAGCTCCTCCTCACGGCGGCCGACTCCAACTCCGCGCTCGTCACCGCCGCGACGGCCACCACCCTCGCCGGCTCGCTCGACCTCGCCGCCGCGCCGCCTCCCGCAAGCCGGGACGAGGCCTCCATCGCCGCGGCGTCCGCGCCGGTGGCCGTCGCCCTCGCGGCCCTGATCGACTGCTGCGCCGCCCCACTTGTCTCCATCGCAGACGCCGTCGCTGCGCTCTCATGCGAGGCCGCTCGCGGGGACCTTGTGGCGTTCGACGTGCCCGCCTCGGGCGACGGCCTGTCCGTCAAGGACGAGGCCGACGTGGCCGCTGATGTCAAGACGCTTTTGCTCGGGTCCAAACTGGTCAGCACCGGTGGAGGCGGCGCCTCCGGGGCCTTCTTCACCAAGGTGCCCGCCGTGAATGGGGCCTTCCGTGAAGCAGTGCGCGCCCTGCACAAGAGGGTGCGGGTCGAGCTCAACGCTCCGGTGAAGCTGGGAAAGAGGGATGCTGGGGAGACTGGTGAGGGGAAGGAGGAGGCCTTGATGGTTGTGGTGGCACAACTCGCGAGGTCTGTGCACGCAATGTGCAAGCTCAGCATCGCTCGGGCAAGGTTCTGTGCAGGCAGCATTGCGGACGCCGAGCTCCGGGAGAAGCTTGCCGGTGGCACTGATGTTGATGACTTGACGGGGATGTTTGCTAAGGTTACGATTGAATCGGACGCCGTGTCTTTCTTGCGGAGGGCGTACAACTACTTGCTCAAGTTTAGGGACTTCCTTGCGTGGGAGGCAGCTGTGGCCATGGCAGTGATTGAAATGGACAGTTCAATTGAGAAGCCACAAGCTACTGGGGAGAATGAAGCTGGCAGTTCGACGGAGAATAAACAAGCTGGTGGGAAAAAAGACAAGGGTGACAGGAAAAGCAAGAAGAAAACGTTGGGGAAGGGTACTTCTGCTGTACTGATGTTGCTGAGGGATCATGCTACAGATGGAAAGGCCGTTCCTTGTGTGAATTCTGCATTGATTGCAGATTGGGGAATCGAGATGTCTCTGTTCTTTGATCCTAAGTGCCCCAAATTGGAGCCCCTTGTTAAGAAAGTCAAGGAGATTGTAGAGAGCAATGAAGTGGGGAGATTGCCTAAAATTCCCAAGGTAATTGAAGTTTTGTTTGCATACTAGGATGTTTCATTTATTTTGTCTTACCGGTTTCTGCTCCAATTGCTTCTGTTTATTTGGTTTCAGAGCAACCTAAGAGCCAGTCAATTGTGTGCCTTCCTTCTGTCTAAATGTTTATCTTTCACTTCTGCTAGGGAACACGTGACTTTGGGAGAGAGCAAATGGCCATAAGGGAGCGCGCGTTTGCAATAATAACTGGTGTATTTAAGATGCACGGTGGTGTTGCACTTGATACACCTGTGTTTGAGTTGAGAGAAACCCTTATGGGCAAATATGGCGAAGACTCAAAATTGATATATGACCTTGCTGATCAGGTATAGTGTTAATCTCCTTTTGTACCTAATGTTAGCGGGAGTGTTTGGTTTTGTAGAAAATCCATAATTTTGTTCGGTTTGTCATGTGCCTGTTCTTTATATAAATTATTATTAATCAAGCAAGATTAAGTGTATAGTTGTTAGAATTTGTGGCATTCCACAGCTTGGTCATTCATTACTTTGCTGCAGTATAATCCTTAGGTTACACTTTCTTAGTAATGAATTGGATGAAGACTTACCTACAAATAACCTTGCAGGGTGGTGAGCTTTGTTCTTTGCGGTATGATCTGACTGTTCCATTTGCCCGTTATGTTGCCATGAATAACTTAAGTGCAATCAAGAGATACCAGATAGCAAAAGTATACAGGAGGGATAACCCTTCAAAGGGAAGATATCGAGAATTCTACCAATGCGACTTTGACATTGCTGGAGTATATGAGCCAATGGAACCAGATTTCGAGGTTATCAAAGTATTGACTGAATTGCTGGATAAGCTGGATATTGGTGTGTATGAGGTAAAATTAAATCACAGAAAGTTGCTTGATGGAATGTTGGAGATCTGTGGCGTGCCTGCTGAGAAGTTCAGAACAGTTTGCTCAAGTATTGATAAGCTAGACAAACTTACCTTTGAAGAGGTGAAAAAGGAACTGGTATGAATCAGAACTCAGTTTTTGCTTTTGTATGTTTATGTTATTTTGATGTGGATTTATTTGTCATGGTACTAACTGTTCATTATGCTGACTTAGGTGGAAGAGAAAGGGGTATCAGATGAAACTGCTGAAAATATTGGCAGTTTAGTGAAGACAAAAGGACCGCCACTAGAAGTTTTGCTGGAATTGAGAAAGGAGGGTAGCAAGTTCATGCAGAGCGAGGGGTCTGTTGCTGCATTAAATGAGCTGGAGATATTATTCAAAGCTCTCGAAAAAGCAAATGCGATTGACAGGATAAGTTTTGACTTAAGCCTTGCTAGAGGCCTTGATTACTATACTGGTGTGATATATGAAGCTGTGTTCAAGGGCACTACACAGGTATGAAACTTTCATTTGTATCTGTGCTTCACTTTACCTGTGTCTTCAATTAGTCATTTTTTGCAATCAGATTCCTGTATAGTGGCCATTGCTTTGTGTTTCGAGTGTTTTCAGTTAATCGAGTTATTCATTGTATGATCCACTGGATTATCACAATGTACCATCGTATTTATCATCTCAAGGCACATTTTATGTTGCCGTTATCTCGTGTACATTTAGTTTAGTTTAGTGTACATTGATTTATATCTGAAAGTTTTCATTGTGTTTGAACTTCGTTTTATATTTCCAATACTATCAATTAATCAGTTTCAAGATTCATTGCTTGGTCCACTGGAGTAAGTTTTATTTGGCTTAGTGGACATTGATTTATATCTGAATTTTGTCATTGTGTTTATCATTTGAAAGCATGTCAATAGCTCTTGTAACTAAGCAACAAAGAACGTTTTACTGGTTCCTGTACTAACACTATTTAGCAATAGGTTGGATCTATTGCGGCTGGTGGCAGGTACGACAAACTTGTCGGTATGTTCAGCAACAAGCAAGTCCCTGCTGTTGGAGTCAGCCTTGGAATAGAAAGGGTCTTTGCAATCATGGAACAACAGGAGAAAGATAAAAATGAGGTATTTCTCAAACCCCTTGTCATTACATCGCTATTGCAGCACTCAGCAGAACTGATATTGGCTCTTGGATTGCAGGTGATCAGGGCTACCGAGACGGAGGTTTTGGTGTCAATTCTAGGAAAGGACCTTGTATTGGCTGCCGAGCTTGTGAACGAATTGTGGAGTGCTGGGATAAAGGCAGAGTTCAAGCTCACCACCAGGGTGCAGAACCATATAAAGTATGCGACACAAACAGGCATTCCGTGGATGGTGCTGGTCGGTGAGTCTGAAATGAAGGCGGGAAAGGTGAAATTGAAGGACATTAGAGCTAACCAGGAAGAGGAAGTTCTAAGGGAGGATTTTGTTCAGGTGCTGAAGCAGAGATTGTCTAACCCTTAGAGATGAAATCTTAGAAGATGTAGAACGTGTTTGTACTGGGAGATACACTGATCTAAAATTTCTGCATCTCCATTTTGCCAATGCATATTGGGTGATACATTGATCTAAATTTTTGTGCATCTCTATTTTGCCAATGTGTACTGGGCGATTCATTTATAAGTTCTGTGCATCTCCAATTCTCCATTTTGCCAATGTTGAGAACCGTAGTCTGGAGATGTACTACAAAAGGAAGTGCAACCCTTCAATTTATACTGATTGAATTGTTTGAATTGCCTTGTTTTTTCTCCAGAAGAACGTAAAGTGCTTGCTTTGTGGAATGAAATCTCTGAATTCCGTTGCAGTTTTCTCACACATTTTAGAGACTTGCGGTAAAATCACATTGGTACTGCATTTATTTATCAAACAAGACACTAGCTACCGACTAGTGAGTATTGTCTGTTGTTGAAATAACATGAGACAGAACGAAACAGAGAACATATTTGTCTAGGTCACTCGGTTACAACATCCTCACTTCACAGAACGCATGGGTTGCCCGGATATGAAAATCTACGAGACTATTCCCCTCTTGGCGCCGTCCACTGTGTTCTTCAGCAGCATCGCCACGGTCATTGGCCCAACGCCTCCTGGAACTGGAGTCAGGTGACCTGCGACCTTGCTTGCCTCCGTGAAATCCACATCACCGACAAGCCTGTATCCAGACTTCCTTGTTGGGTCGTCGATGGAATTTGTCCCGACATCGATGACCGCAGCACCAGGTTTGATCCAGTCTCCCTTGATCTAAAAAACAAAAACAGAAAACACCACGACTAGATTTAGGGCAATGAACTGCAGGACAAACCAGTACTGTAAAGTGAATTTGTTCCAGCAGAACGTACCATCATAGCCTGCCCAGCTGCTGCGATGATGATGTCTGCTTGCCGCACAATTACTTCAGGATTAGGGGTCCGTGAATGTACGATTGACACGGTTGCATCTGCTTTCAGAAGAAGAAGGGATACTGGTAAACCCACAATGTTGCTACGCCCTACCACAACTGCATTTTTTCCTTTAACAGTGACTCCACTTCGTGACAGGAGCTCCATGCATCCCTTCAAAAGTGGAAACAAGATACAAAGGCCAAGATGTTACAAAGGAAACCTGCAATCAAACCGGTGTTGAGAAATGCTGTGCTTAAGTGTTGCAGTACCTTTGGTGTGCAAGGTAGGAACAGAGGATCTCTACCTTTCATTGCGAGCTTACCAATGTTCAGAGGATGAAAACCATCAACATCTTTCTCAATGGAGATCTCGTTTAATATATTTTCTTCATTGATATGCTTGGGCAATGGAAGCTGAACAAGAATGCCTGGTGTAAAAGCAAATACTCAATACAGCCAAAATAGACAAGCTTTGCTACACAGTATAGGAAGAAGAATCTCAAAATACATGACTGTCATAGTACCTAGAGCTAGCAAAGCAACATTCCAGCAATAAATGCATCATATATAAAAGTAATACAGTTAAGAAACTGTCAACATTTCAGAAAGAGCTGATCGACCAAAGCTCCAATTTCTGCCCTAAAGCTTCATATTTTCCCTCTTGAGAAAATTGATGATATATGCCAGAAGCTAGAGATGTGACTGAACTTGGGTAACAAAACTGGTATGTTCCGATAGCATGAGAACAAAACTAACTACTCCCTCCGCTCTGTAATATATGATATTATTACAACCCATCATTACCTGTAATGGGTTGTAATAACATCTTATATTATGGGACGGAGGGAGTAGAAACTAACATGAATGCATGATTTACCAGCATGTGTCCAACAGAAAATCCCTGGCAGCAGAGAATTTATAATTCCCCCGAATAATAGTCATTGTGATGATGTGAACTAGGACACACCTTTCATTTTAAGTGTAACTTGACATAACAAAGCTCATGCCTAATCTAACGAAGCAACCACTTAAAAATTGCATTTCCAATCTAACAAATCCTTCAGAAAATGCTGAACAAAACACACATGATGGAGTATTGATGCCATTCTGCACTAAATTTTTGGATCCAACTTGCCTGGAACAACTCAAGAACTTGCTAAGATGGTCATCACACAAAACATCGTTTCAATGCCAATCATTGAACTCAAAACGAATAAGTAGGACCAAGCTTCTCTTTTCTTTCAGGCAAGGTTGCGCAAAAACAGTGTCACGGTTTCACCGATTTCAGCTTAGTTCAAATTTTTGTACAAAACTGGAAATGAGATTTAGGTTTGAGAAAGAAAATGAACTAGCTGTCACAAGCCAGTTCCAACGGTTTCCCACGGTGTGAAATTTGCACACCCCCTACTTTCAGGTTAACTCCGGGAGATAAAATAAGAAGGGAAGAATTCCCCTGAATAATAAGCACTGTAGTGATGTGAACTGCGACACACACTTCTGTTCACATGTATCTTGAAAAAAGCTAAACTCCATGCCTAAAGCGACCACTTAAAAATTCCATTCCCAACTAGCAAATCCCATAGAAATCGGGGAACACAAACACACATGATGGTGGTGAGTACCGATGCCATTCTTGACCAAATTTTGGGGTCCAATACGCCTGGAACAACTCAAGAAACTCCCAAAGAGGCCCCGTCCAAAAAATCACACATTCGAAGTTTTGAACTGGAAACAATAAACAGGGCCAGAATTCTCTCTTCTTTCAGGCTAACTCCACTGAGGAGCAAATGTAGGCCAAAGGACCATTCCGAGAAAAATACTTCTAAGGCAGGGGATCCCACACAGTAACAGTGACTAAGTGACGGCTCAAGCGTCAAACAACCTAATTAAGGAATCTCTGCATTCATTTGGATAAACCAGCTAGGAACGAATGCTTCTAGGGCAGAAGCAGACAGACACACGGCTGAATTACAGTGCCAAACAAATATATGCTCTCATGTACTACTAAGAAAAAAAAATGGCGCTATTCAGTTCGAAGCTAAGGCGATACCGTGTACGGAGGGGTCGGCGTTGAGGCGGTGGACCTCGGCGACGAGCGCGGCCTGCGAGATGTCCTCGGGGAGGTCGACGTCGACGGAGCGGATGCCGGCCTCGGCGCAGGCCTTGCGCTTCATGAGCACGTACGTCTGCGAGTCCTTCCTGCTCCCCACGATGACCACCGCCAGCCCCGGCACCTGCGACAGAAGAAGAAGAAGAAGTAGGAACCGAATCAGCGTCGTCAGGGTCGCGACCCCAATCCGGAGCTCGGCGATTGGTTGGTTGGTCCGGTGGAAGGCGTCGGGCGTCGGGCGTCGGGGGGAAGGGGCTCACGATGTTGTGCGCGGAGGAGAGCTCGGCGACCTCGGCCGCGATTTCGCGCCGGATTTCGGCGGCGATGGCCTTGCCGTCGATGATCTGCGCCATTGGGGTCGCACCAGATTTTCTCACCCTGGCTCTAGTTGCAGAGACGACGACGGCGATTCCTATACATCGCTCATTGCGGGAGCGAACGCGCGCTCCGCATACCCCCCGCTCCTTATGGGCCTGGCCCGTTAACTTCTTTTGAGCCTACCTGTACGGTTTTTTTCTTTGATTTCCGGTTTTTGCTGGGCTTTTCCATGTTTTTTTTTGTTTCTGGTTTATTTCTTTTTGGTTTTTGCTGGTTTTGTTGATTTCTAAATTTGTTTAGATTTGTTTTTTGTTCAGATTAAAAAAATGTTCATACTTATAAATTTGTTTAAATTCGAAATTTGTTCAAATTTAATTTTTGTTCAAATTCAAAGTTTGTTCAAATTCAAAATTTGTTCAAATTTGAAATTTGTTCAAATTCAAAATTTGTTCAAATTTGAAATTTGTTCAAATCCGAAATTTGTTCAGATCCGAATTTTGTTCGGTATTTAAATTCATTGTTCTCAAATTGTTCTGTTTTGAATTTGTTCGATTTTGAATTTTGTTCAAATTTTCGAGTTTGTTGGTGGATTGCATGACAGCCATGTTTGCGTACATGGGCCTGGCCCATCAGCCAGCGGTTGAAGCGGCGCTACCGCCCCGTGCCGCTTAAAGCGCTGTATAGGCGCTCCCGACGACGACGGCGCTTCCAGTGGGAGCAGATCGAGTGACGAGTTGTGGAGGTGGGTTAGATCAGCCGGGCCTGTTGGGCTTGCTGCATACGTGGGCCTGCTGGGCCTTCAGCATAAAGCAATTTTCGGACCGTTCTCTCCCAGTGGCGGCAGGGAAAACCTATTTGACGCCCAATGCCCGCTCACGCATATAACTGATCGAGTAGCTCGTACGTCCCGCTCACGCACGCATAACTAAACGGGCCAGCCGAAATACCTCTTTTCTTTCAGCTTTTTCTCGTGAGGAGGTGGGTGCCACTACCTCGAAGCCGACCATTGCAAAGGTCGACTCCAGGCTACACCTGGGCATGGACTGCCTGGCTCGGATGACTCGACTCGAAAATCCCTGGCTAGGCTAGGCCGGGCGTTTATGTTGGGTTGGGCTCATCAGGCTAGGCTTGGGCTTACAAAAAGAGTTTAGGCTGAGATCAAGTTGGGCTTGCCGGGCCAGGCATTTCCTTGTTTAGGCTGGGCTCGGGTCTAGTTTGTAAGTCCGACGGTCGAGCCGAACTCATGCAGTCATGCCTGGGTATTCAACATCAGGTTTTTTTAGGCTTCACCTAAAGCCTGGCCTGGCCCACGAAATGCCAAGTGTACTCCAAGCTTACGACATGAGCTAGTGGGGATCACCTGACCAGCCTGCCATGTCTTGCGTTGGCCTCGCGTTTCGCGTGTGTACTCCCAGTTGCGAGCATGTCGTCACGTTTCGTTTTTCTCATTAGTACAAATTGAAAAAGACGTAGCATGGCAGCAGCAAAACATGATCTGAGAGGTACATCAAAGTAAAATTACACTAAAATACATTGAAGTATAAGTACATTGAAGTATACCGACGTATAATACACCTGTGCTAAAATCTCATGTACACCAACTGAAAGTACGCCGAAGTATATCTGTAGTGAAATCCGAAATACACCAAGTAAAATTATGCTAAAAACGAAGTACAAAGGTATGGAGAAACCTGAATTACATCTAGTTGAAACCCAAAAACACCCAATCTACACTTGTGGTAGTTTTGGAAGTACCCTAAAAAAGTTTCACGAAATCTATCAACATTGAATCAAGTTTTAAAGATCTCCACGCTAGGATGTTAATAGCGAAAACAGTTCGCAATTTCAACAAACAGTTCTCAAGATATTTTGTTTTAAAAAATGAATCTAAAAAAGGAAAGCTGGGATAACACACAATCATGTCCTTCTCTCTCATCTCTTATCTCCACTTTGCTTACTCTTGCGAGAAGTGGAGAGCAAAGAAAGCATGATCCGGCCTTCGCGAGGGTAGACCCTTTTTTTGAGATTTCGTGAGGAGATGGTTATATTTTTTTGCCATTTTTCAATTTCCTGCCGCAGTTCGTTTTTTCTTCAATTTGTTCAATTTTAAAAATATTTTTTATAAATAATTTATAAACAAATCAGATTAAATATTAATTTTTAGGTTGTTATTATGAGTTTTTTATCTTGTTCAAATAAGATTAATATTCCTTTGAAAAATTATTCAAATAACCCGAATGTTCATTCTTTAAAATCGTTCAAGTAAAATAAATTTTCTTCAAGAAAACCTTTCACATAACATTAATGTTCATATTAAAAAAATAAAATAGAAAAGAAAAATAGAAGAAATGAGTGAGAAAAAAGAATAAAGAATAAAAAAAGAAAAAGGAGTAGAACCTGTTTATTTGGGCCGCTCCAAAGCGGCCCATGAAGGAAGGTTGCAAGCAGAGCCACCTTCGGTCCGTGTCGAGCGAAAATTGGGGCACCCATGGCGGTAGTGTGATCCATCGGTAACACAACGAACATCGGACAATAAACTTCCATAATAAGCATGTAAAAAACACTTCTATATGAAACCATTTATTGTTTAAAAAGGACTTCCATAGGAAGCCACACTATTTCAAGAACAAAAAAACTGCCGTTCGGCCTATCCTAACTCTGCAACTCTAGGCAAATCTACCAACAGTTTTGTACTGCGTATCACGTGCTGACCACATCAAATTAATTAAGGAACTTATATAAACGTCTTTGAGGAATGATAATGGATATAGGGCGGAGCAAGGATATGAAAATAGAGGCACGAAAGAGACTACTTCCATATTTTTAGCCTAATTTGAAGCACAAGAGTTAGAGATTAGAATATCTCATAAAAAACGGTGAGATCATAGTTTGAAGGTGACAAGGTAGTGGATCTGCACTTCACAATTTTGTTGCTGCCATCCGCGTCTTGAACTCAAGATTCATTGGCTATGATACCATGTAGAATTGTATGCTCTAGCCAATGCAAGGAAAAGACTCATCTGATGAAAGAGACCAGGCTATACAATTATACTTTAACATCTTTGTTTGGACTTTTGTACCTATTTGGAATGTCTGAAATGTTTTATAAAGCCATCCTCTCACAGCCCATATGAAGAGGATATCAAACGAAGCCCAAAAACATTTATTGACTAGGTATGATGTACTACTACCAATGAGGAAATTCACTTATCCGATAGAGATACAAACTTAGAACTTTGAACTAGTGTATCTTATTGACATCACAAAATAATCCATTGATGGAGCTATCACTCTCCATGAATGAAGAGACAAATGATGCAATGGATATGTTTGGTATGTACCAAACTACCAATCCAATTGCTCATGGGTGAACAGAGAAAAGGAGGTTCCTCCCTTTTCTGGCTCCTTTATGTAGTTGAAGGTGATGGGGAGAGACAAGATGCTACCAAAGTGCACCCAATGAAGCTAGGCTAACCGAGCTAAAGGGGGTCACCCAGCACCACTGGTAGCAAGTAGTAGTAGCTAGGGACGATAGAAATGAATAACGGCATGAGAATCATTCTCCAATATATCTTCTCCGTATGCTTCTTTTTTTCTATCCCTTTTCCACTTTTTAGATAGTGGGATCACATGAAGATCTAAACACAAGATCTGGGCCTGGCTCTTTGGTTCTCAAAAGATATAGAGGGAGAGATAAAGGTTCTCTCCCTTTGACATGAAGGTGTCAAACTGGCCAGGAACGTGAGCAAGATACATCCATGTATTTGGCCATGCATCGCAAGCAAGGAAAAAAATAGCGCGCTATAACAAAATAGCGTGGGTCTAAAAATACGCTATTAGCATGCTATATCGTGCTATTAACACGAATAGCGCACTATAGCGCCAAAATAGCGTAGCGTCGGCTCTTCAGATATGCTATAGCGTGCTATTAGCGTTGGAATAGCGCGCTATTTTTTTCCATGATCGCAAGCACATATATATGTCAATGTCATGAAAAGAAAAAAAAGTTGACTCGGACCTGCTGGAAACTTTTCTATATGTTTTTTTCGTGAGCAGTGAAACATCTTGTCAATCACACAGAGCTCAGGAATGGCCTTGAAACTTTAAGATTGAGAGGAAAAGTTGAAGAGAGCACTCTGCACAACCTCACTTTTTTTTACCTTTTTTTGTTCATATATCTCAAACTATATAATATTTGGATCTGATTTTTAGCAAGTCACTCCAAAAATAACAAATAGAATGGAGGGAAAATAGTTCGTATTTTTTGTGCAACTTCAAATTTCAAATTATTTAAATTGTAAAAATAAATTCTGAAAAAATATATATACATAATGATATAAAAATCAGAATTATTTTCCCCACATTTTAATTGTTATGTTTAAGTGATATGCAAAATTTAAGTTTAAAGATTGTCTGGTGACAGATACAAAAATGAGAAGTTATTTGAAAGGGGAAAACATAACACGGATGATCTTGATGCAGTATAGATAGTCTAGATACAGGTGTGCACTGAACAACTGCTCAGAAAGTCCTCTCTTGAGATTGATTGGAGAAGTAAAGCAATTTTCTGCTGAGATTTCAGCAATTTTCAGGTGATCACACCTGTCCATCCATCTACCATTCTACCATCACATGTCAGTATTATAGGGAGCAGGAAGAACAGCAGCGGAGCAGAGGTGCAGCTCACATGAAAATAGAAGACGAAATGAGTGACATCCAAGTCGTACCCTGCTGATCAGTGATTGATCCAAGGACGACACAAGTTGCGTTCTTGCCATGCCTTTCCTGCAGCTAATGCATTGGATGCGGACAGTCGTGTGTTGTGACCGTCAAATCGAAGTTCCCATGCCTCGTGAAGCACACCTCTTTCGCTGTTATAGGCGGGCAAGTTCGAATTCTGCCTCGGAGCCCTTCCCTCTATGGCGTGGGGTGGTCTTAAGAAGCGTGTATCTTTTACACTTGACTTGGTTGCCACCGGTCCTTGTTATCTTCTGACAAGATCGGCAGCTTAGCGATCCACGACCCGGAGCAAGAAGGCATTCGCCTCGCTTTAAGTCACGCGATTAAACCGATACAAAGTGATGAGAGAATCCTCTTACAAAGCAGATAGAAAAAAAAACACATGAGTAGCCACACCTTTTAAGAGACATTCTAGACTATCGACTAAATGTGACACCATCTCTTCTTAGGGTAGCACAAGAACCATAAAGGTGTCACCGGAAGGGGCTGCACGGGCATGATTGTACTCCCTTCCAAGATTTAAATTGTGCTGCTCATGCTTCTATAGGCATGGTGTTTTCAGTGATTTTTTTGTGAGTTTCGTAGATTTATCGGGATCTCGATTCAACCATTTGGAGATCAAGAGCTATAAGCATTTTTTCCGAGTAACCTCTCGAGGGCCCTCCTGTAATTCGTATAGAAGAAGATAGTTGGCCATGTTCAAAAGGAAAAAAATAGGCCCAAAAACCATACATTGCCTTCTTTATGAGAAAAATCGGGCCAAAAACCACATAAGTGAGGGAACCCCTCATCCACACGACGCTAACTCACCAACACGACAAGCACACACTTTCAACTCCCCCCCCATACTTACATCACTCGGCATCAACGCCACCCGACTCAGCCGTCTCATAGCCCCCGCTACCCACGCGACCGCTCGCATCCCTTTAACGTTGTGCCAAATCTGGGGCCGGCGCCCTCACGAAGCAACCAGATAAAACTCTGCATTGGCCGAATTCTAACTAGTCGGGTCGACGACTTCGTTGCCCGCACTGCTCTAGGTTGCCACCCAAACTTCCCTAGACCACGACCCTATCCCATAGGACCATCCCTTCAGAGGAGACCGAGGCCGCAACCTTGACGTGTCACCACCGTCCAGGGCCGCCACCCCTGATGTCCAAATCCACCGACCACAGAGCCATCACACCCAGTCGCTTTGAACCAGTCGCACTGTGTGGGCCAAGAGCTTCAAGGCGACGCCTCCAACAAAGTAGTGATGCTTCTAGCATCGCTGCACTCTGCCCACGGAGCTTAGGCTGTCACCCGTAGATCTTGAAACCACTCGTGTTCCGGTTAGGATTGAACCTTCACAACAACAAAATCAAGAAGAACAACACCACAAGGTACCATTGTGTCGATGGCACCGACAAGAGTCGATGCAAACCTTTCGTGTGACGATCGACGCGCATGCGAAGCTAGAGGAGCAACAAACTAGGTAGTGAGGCTATACAACCAACCACCGAGCTCCACCACCTGTCGTACTGGTCGCCAACCCATGAACCGTGACATCCACGTTGTGCCTCCTCGCTGCAGTCACACTTCCCACCGTCGCAGCACCGATGTCCCCAGCTTGCGCATCACACATGGCATCGAACAACTCCCGGTAAACCTCCGACAGCCTCCTCGCCCCCAGCTCACCATGTCCATCCAGGCCGAAGAAGGTCCTAGACCAGGCCCGCCCCTTTGCCGCCAGCTACTGCGCGCCTCTACGCCAGCATCGCCCTCCACCATGTCCATAGGGCCCCCCTACCCACTGTGATCCTTCCACGGTCGTCCGGTCCTAGGTCATCTCTGCCTACGTCGAGGACGAACCCACCCAAATCGAGCGTGCCATAGCTCTATATAGAGTCGGGAGAGGATAAAACCGCCCCTCCGCCACTCCCATGGGACGAGCATAGCTTTGCTTGCGGCCCCTCAAGCGGTGGACATGCCGCGCAGGGTGGGGTGGGGGAGGTCCGAGGTCCCTACCAGGGCGCGGGGACTAGTATAATCGAGAGATATAACCATAGGAGTGCACACACACCTCACAAATGGCACGCACGAGTTGACATAATATAGACAATATATATCCCAGTTACTATTTTACTTCCTCCGTATAAAAATAGGTGTCCCAACTTTATCTACATACATATGTATCTCTATCTAGATACATTTTAGTTAGAGATAGATGAATTTGAGACACCTGTATTTGGATGGAGGTAGTATCTGAAATTATTATCTCCACATTTGTAATGTTATCTAAACAAAAACTTAAACGCAAAATAAATGAAAACAAAATTTAATAGCCACCACTAAAAGTGTTAGAATTAAAAAACCTGTTACCCATCTCAGTCGATCGATCAAATCTAGCTGAGTACTAGGCTTGACCGCTTGAAAACAGCCACACGCACTAACACTTTTAATTTGCTTTTGCATTTCTTTCGAGCAATGGGATTGTCGTTCTTGCCTCGGTTTGGTCAAGGGACTACTTTTTAATTATCCTAAGCCTGGAATATTAGCAGGTGGTTAGAGAATAAATAAAGCTAGAATCCTTCCAAAAGAAAGGAGGAAGCAAAGGACAAAATAATTGTACTACTGTCTCGTGGAGAAGTGTTCAAGGTGCAATTTTTTATATGGGAAAACCCGACATCTTAACAGTAGAATTGTTTTCTACGTGTACTAGTGTTGCCTCTATGCATGCGAGAACGTCGGTAACGGACGTGGGCAAACCTTCTCGTACGTTGTTTCTTTGCACAAACTAACCCTTCTCAATGTTGCTTTCTCTTCCAAAAGAATCATGCCAACTTCTGAAAGAAAATTAAATTTGAAGCAAAGCAAGCTTTTGTCAACGTTATCAAGGGGATAAGAGCAAGTCCAGCAGAGGCCCTATACCTCTCCCGATAGCAAATATAGGGGAGAGAAGGAGAAAAAACGCCTCCAGCAGGACCCCTACCACCGCCCCGAAACATCCGCATCCCCTACCGAGACCGGCTTCTCCCCCTATACATCGGGGCGTTGGAGGCGTCCCCAATCCGTTGAGGAGAGCAACCGCTCGCTCGAGGAAGCCTCCTCCCGCCCCCTTGCTCCCGACTAGGTACATCTCTGCCCTTTTCCTCTTCTATTTCGCTCGAATTCAGGCTCGAATTCGAGGTCCAGATCGGTCATGGTGGGGAGCCATGGTGGGGAGAGGGGAGGGGAGGGGTTAGGGCTGCGCGAGCGCCGCGCCGCGCCGGAGCCAGCAGCGCGAAGGTCGCACAGGACGTGCGCGGCCACGGCCGTGGACGGGAGAGAGACAAAGGATGCACTGGTCGATTTGCTAGTGCTTGCTACTGTTTGTTATTTGGTACTGCTTTCTATCCAATTAATTTGTAGATGAAGTCCAATTGTTTGGGAAATTAAGTGAGGTTTCTCCAAACTCCAATTACTGAACTTTCTCTAAGACACAAATATTGTCCAATTGCTGTCAAATTATTGAGATATGATGCGCCGCTGTTTGTAGTTTATTTGTTTACAAAGTTAGTTATGAAATATTGTTTAAATATATGTAAATGTCATATAGGGGAGATGATATGGGGGAGCTGCTGGAAGTGGACAATATGTAGGGAGGGAATCTATTTAGGGGTGTCCCCTACATGGAGATGTAGGGAGGAAAATTTAGGGGTCCTGCTGGACTTGCTCTAAGTCGGTATCTTTCTAAATAATAATCAGAGTGGCCGTAGTACTCGTTTTAAGTTCTCAAGATTTTTTCACTAGAAGCAAGGAAATGGATTTTCACAAAATTGTATGGTACATAAACCAATTTCTTCATAATTTATATTCAGAGCGGCCGTGACACTTTTTAAAAAAAGGAAGTTAGTTCGTGCCTCTGCATTCGAGTTATACGCACAACCTTCATTTGTTGCAAAGTATCAGTTATAGAGTTTTTACAAATCACGGATTACTCAAGGTTGCGACATGAATCAACAAACAAAACAATGCATACAAAAAACCTATATGAATCTTGTAATCTAATGAGTTGCCGCCCATCCTGGTTGAAGATAGATCGTACGACCGCCATCAACCGATTGATCCAGTATCCAAATATTCCTCTGATCTGCATGAGGGAATTATGTGCACATGCGTATCCAGTAGGTACCTAACCTGCAAAAAATTGGCACCATGGTCTTCGATAATTTCAAAATTTCCAAATTTAAGCACAAACTTCCACGCGAATTCTAATTTCTTATCAATCCCATTCAACCAATTATCAAACATATTAGTAATACTAGCTTATGATTTTATGTTACAAGTAACGTAAACAACTCACCGTACTGGTCCCGCAATGGACATGAAATAAAATGATGTTCTACGGATTAATGTGAATAGCAGAAGACATATTTTGTACAACTGGTCCATCATCTATTGATTAAGTTATCTTTAGTGGGTAAAAAAATTATATTAATAAACAACATAAAAATATTTATCTTTGGTGACACTTTTAACTTCCATAAATATCATCGTAGATATTTATTATGGACTTTCCTAAAATATGCGTACATGGATCAAACAGAGAACACCCTCTCATGTAGTCAACTTCCATGAAAACATAATATGTCCGTCTCTCAAATCAAACCGAACCGCATTAACCTCTCAACAAAAGATGGATATTGAGCTGAAAGCAGTTCGTACCTAACCAAGAATCTTCCAAAAATGACTGCTCTCTCCATCGCCGATGAAAAACGACCCTCGGTTAAAAATTCTTGTTTCACACCCATTAATCCTTTAATTTCCAGAAAGCCGAGTCTGTCAGTTTATCATGTACTTACAAAAGGGTTTTCGTTCTTAAATGTTTATTCCCATCGCTAACCGGATTGAACAATTTCAATATTGTTGGCCACACTTGATTTGATCCAAAGCTATTTCGACTTGAAAATAAATAAATGACATAATTAAGATAGGCATGGACATTTTTGTGCTCAAGATTGCTTCATTTTTTGTTGAGTATACATTAAGATGAAACAAATAAGTTTACATCAAACTACATATGTTCATTGCATTCTCCATTTAGGTATAACATGATTTTATTCTACAAAAATATGAATTTTCCTGTATTTTGAGAATGTCCTCAATATACCAGGGACAGTAGCTTTACATTCTCCCTTGACCCGCAGGATCCATCATTATCAATTTCAGCAAATAGAACCTGCTTTTCTATCAATTATAGAGTATATATTCCATGCAAGTGGCAGATGAACGAAACCACATACATCATCATGGGTGCACGGCAGATTCTGCATCCATCTATTCCGAGGTAAGTAATACTCAAGTAAAAAAAAAGAGGTAAACATACTAGCATGTCCAAAAAATCTTACACTGTGCATTCACACTTCCATGGAAATAATTTGTTGTTGACAAACAATGAAGAAAAATTAGGCTCGGAAACTACAAATGGATCTGTAGAAACCAGTACGCACAAAACTCTGAGCTGATGGACAAATAAGGATTATGCACTTATGCTTCAACAGGTTCAACATGATCAAGGGCTTTGTGGAGACCTTTTTCTATAATAATAATAATTAAAAAGTCACATTTTAAAGCGAAAAGTTATGCTCACTATGGGTCTGTAAATTTTAAATGAAACTGTTACATTATTTCATTTGTGGGCTCCCAAAATGATCAATTTGCAAACAATAATGTAATAGCGAGTATTATGCTACCCCATGTCTGATGGCTGTATCTACATTCTACGGTATCAGTACATATAAATTATACTGTAGTAGCTTCTGTTGCAGACACAACAAAATGTTCGAGCTTGCATCAAGATGACCATACTAATACTAGTACCAGCTAAAATAACACAAGTGACCAGTCAAATAATCAACGCAGTTCAATCGACCAAATAACAAATGCCTCACATGACGCTGCATGCGTTGGCGTTCTCCTCGCTGAACATGTAATACGACCTCGGTGCCGCTGATACCGGCGCCGTCGAGTGGAAGTACTCGGCGCCGCCCGTATACGCCGCGCCGACCATCGGGTGGTAGTACGCGCTGCTCCGGAGAGGGTGCGCGGTGCTGTAGCTCATGGCGTACGGCGGCGGCATTTGCCCTCCGCCGGCGTAGTACCCCGGGTAGCTCATCGTCGTGGCGGGCGGGTAGGCCCCGGCATCGACGGCAGCCGCGGCGTGTTCACCGGCGTTTCCCGCGGTTGCGTCGTGTGGATTCATCTCTGCCGTTGCACCGGCGCCATCTGCGTTGGCATTGGCACTGCCGTTGCCACCACCCTTGCCCTTCTTCTTTTTCTTTCCACCACCACCGGCGGGATTGGCATTGGTGGTGGGTGCCATGGGCTGTATGCCGTGCGGCGTCATGGCGAATGGGGCAACCACGTGCGGGCCTCCGCCGCCATCACCTTCAGGCTTTTGAGGTTGCTCGTCGCCGGATGCTTCATCACAGGTGCCGCCGTTGTCCTGATTCTCCGGGGGAACGGATCCGCCGCCACCGCTGCCTTCCACTGTGGCGTTACCCTGCGCCGGCACCGGCGCTGCGGGCTTGTTCTTGCTTTTCCTTTTCTTCTTCTTCTTGACGCTGCTGCCACCCGCGCCGCCGGGAGAGTTGTCCGCGGAGGGGGTAGGAGCCGGCTCCGGCCATGGCTCGGCGTGCTTTCCGGTCTTGACAAGCTTCTTGACTAGCACGTCGACGGAGACATTGCCGACGACAACAACCTTGTGCTGCTTAATGTCTACGTCCGTCTTGTACACCCCTGCCAATTGATGCAGAGAGCGCAACGAAATTAGCACAAATACACATTTCTAAATTTCTTACAGCTCATAAGCATTTTCATCTGCAGAATAAACTTAGAAGAATTTGTAACAGAATGCAGAACTTTGGGGTGAGAGTTTTGCAAGGGTTTAGGGAAACAGGGGATCTCTTGCTTTTCCCCTTCATATATATGCAGGGGTAGACCCACATAAAAATCATTTGTGGTTAGTTAAACAGCTACTTGCTCTTTTGGTTACAAAACTGAAGTTGAAATCAAAGTCCTTTTGCAAAAACAAGGGAATACAGAAAAAAAAGGTAAGCTTCTGACACATTTTCAGTTCATTCAATATTTGTAGTTCCTGATTGGAAAAGGGGAGATAATAAAATTGAAACACCCTGCCACTTTCTTTCAAGGTGATTTTCGTAAGGATTTGGTGATAAGATTTGAAAGTATTCTTTTGCTTTGCTTTTATTTTGTTCTCAATCTATATTACCCACCTTCTATGCTCTGGAGCACCTTCTTGACCTTCTTCTTGCAGCCCTCACAGTGGATGCTGACTTTCAGGGCCAGAGTCTGAGAAGAAATAGCAAACCCAGACCATGGAAAGCTCATAAGAATCTTTTAATAAGAAACCCAAAGCAAACAAAAGGAGAAATAAAGATGAGACATCTTGCATATATCTGCTAATCAAGAAGATGTATGAACTGCGAATTACCTGATACATCAGTGGTGGTGCGACTTCTTCAGCAGCTGACATGTCTGTCGAGTGAGGAGAATGGAGAAAGATAGGAGGAAAGTGAGAGTACTCAGTGTTGGTGCAAGTGAGGAGGGGGACTGAAGAAGGGTGGTATAAAGAAGCAAGGGGGCAGCACAGAACAAAGTGGCAGAGTTTGGTCCTGGGGAAGGAAGTGACTTAATAGCATCGGGGAGAAAGAAAGGGGACAATTCCATTGGTTATCTTTTCTTTTTTTTCCCCTTTTCCCTTTTTTTGTTTTTAGGTGTGGTATGGAATTGGTGAGGTAATTGTTCCTCCGCATATGGTGGCTAGCTAGATGCCCATGTATATGCGTAGACCAAGGAAATTATTTTTGTTCTGATTCTCCTGGTTGGATATGATGTTAAACTAACTTGGGTTTTTCAAATATTTTTAAAACAAGTAGAGATGGAAATGAGTTGTTAGCATAGAACCATCACGATTAGCAGCTAAATCTTTATTTTGATACCACTTTATGTTTCGGGCGCAAAAAACCACCAGATTTTGATGAGGTTTTCTCAAATAGCACTAATCCTGAATTGATAACAAATTGACACCATTTCTAACATGTGGGGCTCAGTTGGCAGGCCCAATTTGCTGAGCTGGACTAGAGCCCACATGTCAGTCCAGTTAAAAAGTCAAACAACACAATAAATAAATAAAAACAACAAAAAATAGTTTTAAAAAAGAAAAGAAACCCTAAACCGTCCCATCTGCTTCCCCACAACAGCTTCGGCGCGGCTCGGTTCCTCGCCGCCGGCCAGGCCACCGCCGTACTCGCCACCAGCGCGGGTCCTCGCCGCCGGCCACCCACCTTGATGCCGCCGGCGCCCACGGGAGGCACGGGGCAGGTGCCGACGAGGTAGGGCGTGGGAGGCGAGCACACAGGATCGGCGCGGGAGGGCCAAAGCCGGTGTGGGAAGGCGGCGGCGAGCTCTGCCAAGGCGCAGATGGGCGCGTGCGTACGAGCGGGCGCGGACGGCGCACGCACGGGTCCGGTGCAGGAGGGCGGGCGCAGGGAAAGCTCCGTCATGGCCGACGCCCTCTCCTCTACCTCCGGCGAGCTCCTCCTTGCGCGCCGCTACCTTCCTCTCTCCGCGTCGCTCGAGCGAGGCACGCCGGGGATGGGGAAGATGACCTGGAGATGGTTGGCGCCTGGGATGGGGAAGCAAGCCCGCGATTGGAGGCTGGCGGCCTACCTCGCCGCCGGCGGCGAGTGCCGGCGATGGTGGGGGGTGAGCCAGTGGGGGAGGCGGCGGGTAGCAGTGTTGGGGGTGAGCCGGTGGGGGAGGTGGTGGGGGTTATTTCTTTTTTGGATTTTTTGTTTATTAATGCAGCCTAACAAGTGGGACCTATGTCAAGAGAATTTTCACTTTTGATTTTTTCCAGATATTTAGGGTTTTTTTTTTAAATTATGCCGACATGTGGGGTCCAATCCATTGGAAGAAAAAAATTCCACATCAGCCTTACATGTGGGCCCGGCCTATCAGAAATCATGTCAATTCGCGGTTAGACATGGATTAGTGCTTTTTGAGAAAACCTCGTCAAAATCTGGTGCTTTTTTACGCCCGAAACACAAAGTGGCAGCAAAATGAAGATTTAGCTACAAATGTGGTGGCTTTATGCTAACAACTCGATGGAAATAGTTGAAATTTGATAAATTATGTAGATACACCTAGCTGATCTAAGGTCTAGTGACATCATAAATCAAACCATTCAAACTTTACTATTGAATCAGATTGTTGAATATACAGTTGTGTTGCATTTCTAACTATATTTTCTCGTTGAGTTATGCAATAGAGATAAGTTGCATTGATAACATGCTATCAAAGCCTAGGTTAGGGTTTTTTTCGCACATGCATGCAACTCGTGTTGAGATACTCCTTCACAACGTCACTCCCTCTAGCTGCTTCTCCTCCCACATATCGTCGCTCCCTTACAACCGCTCCCCCTCCCCCACCCCGTGTGTTGTCGCTCCCCTCGGGATACTACTTCTTCCCCACCACTTCATGTTGATCCAGTATTGTGTCATCGATGTGTAAATGTGGTGTTTCCTCCAAATCCCATGTGGCACCACTATGTTGCCTCTCCCTTCGCTACTCATCGTTGCTCCTCGCGACTGCCCTCTTCCCAAGCTTGTATGCTACCTCCAGGCATTGTGTCGTTGCGCTGCTGCTCCTCCATTGCAAGGTCGTCCTAAGCATTGTTTTTCTCCCCGACGTGTTGATGCTTACTCCATCAAATCCGCATGCTATTTTTTCGTCGCCGCTGCTGCCCAGCCCTAATCGTATGACCGGTCGCCGATGTTTCCTGCATTTGTGCGTGCTGCCCCACCTAAACCCTTGGCAGCATGGTGCTCTTCGTGGCACCACACCCCTCCAACGTAGATGTACTTCCCCTCATAAGGAAGATACTACAAGAAATATCCCTTGTATCTCCCGTGCTCCACTCTCGGTTATTTCTATAATTTTACCGCACTTACTACTTGTATCTTGTGTAGTTGCTTGTACCTTCTCATATAGGTAAACTGACATAGTTACATATCTAGCGAATTTACCTCTCGTATCAAGCCTAAATTGAAAAAAAATAGTACATATCCATCCCTCTAGGTGCCCATACGACCCTTTCACATGATAGAATCGTGAGTTAAGCAATGGTTGACTAAGTTTAGAGTATGCAATCAAATGAAGATTTCTTTATTTACCTTAACATATTATGATAGGAAATTAGGAGATACAAGGATGACCAAGACTAAGAGCGAATATTGGATTTAAGTTGGTCAACACAGGAAGCATAAAAAATGTACAACATGGGGTCACGTGATCTTGTGGTATGGTAAGCTTTGCCAATTATGCTTTGTGAACTAACCCATCATCTATGTGTGTTTGAGTTATCTATGTGGGTTATGTATCTTTCCTTGGACATGCATCAAAAGTAAGATCTCATATAGCCCATGAAAGGATGACATCATCATCAGGGTTGAGAAGGGCAAGTTGAAGATGAGCATCTCGAGAAGATCATATGATTGAAGCATGCCATCTGTTTGGTGATAATGGGCATGGGAAGATGTGCCTTAATGAAGCTACCTAAGAGTGGTGTATGGGTGAGAAAATTATGAGTCTTCACGAAACAACAATGATCAAATTAAACATTCCGTATTCAATGAAGCATGAAACATCATCATTAAGGTCATGTGTGATGTGCAAGGCAACGGTATGGCCTTGCTAGGTTTTTCCTTTAACCGGTTTTAAGGTGGTTGTTGAAAGACCGGGTTATAGCATAGATAGATGTACTATCAAGAGGGGCTTATTGTTCAGTATCTTGATCACATTATCTTAGGCAGCTCAATCCTTCGCATCATTTTCATCCCTCTATTATTTTTTATCATGGTGTTTCTTTGTGTGAGGTTCTTGAGCTTGTTTTTATCTTATAAACAAGCCCAAGTTCATCAAAAACGGATTTTGTATGCATCTTATATTGCGCTTTTGAGTTTGAACCTTTTTACCAGTTCTTCATGTGGAGAGGTTTCACCTCTAAATTCATGTAAAAGCTTCCCTGGATGATTCCCAATACTTTCAAAAAAATGTTTCATCTTAATCAGAGTTTGGGAACTCTATGATAGTTTAGTTCTCTTGAGAAAACTGCATTTTAAGGGGTTTCTACGAAACCGACGAAGAAACCGGTGCTGCCGAAATGGAGCATCCGCCACCGGAACTTCCGGTATACTAGATTATAATGTGCACCTTGGTGCATGATCCCGTGGGCTTTGGCCAATGTTCATTTTGTATACATTTGTAAACATCGATAATAATCAAGCATTACGTTTAAAAATGAATAATTATCCATTGCATTTTACGGTGAAGAATTGTTAGCTGACAAAGATGAGCAGAAGAACTCAGCATATCACGTGTCTTGCATCAGTCTGTCGCTTTCGTGGGCGGCCCTCCACCCATTCCCTTTCTTCAGGAGTACAAGAGAGATGTGTTGCAGCATCTCTATGTTAGGACGTGATGCCCATATGAATGCTTATCAAACATATGTTGAAGTCCACCAATATTATGTCTTTGATGAATTATTTGTGTCCACTACAACCCAAAAAGAGAGTAGACAAGTGAACCCATGAACCCCGGTGACGAGGGATTAACTCGTCAATGCCTACAGATTGTAGACTTAGGGTTTCGTAAGAAGTAGAGGGCATGTAGATCTTGAAGGTTCAGTCGAACAAAGGTGCTCAACTCAAGATTATGGTGATTTTGGTTATAAAGATTTCGGTCCCTCGTTTCTCCCTCGAATCCCCTTTATATACGAGGTGGAGCCGAGGCTTTTCGTGTCCTACAAGTTACAAACTATCCGAGGCGCATTGGGTCTTTCCTATGTTGATATAGGATACCTATTACAACTCTACTTTCCTTATTCGAAGATCTCTGAGCTTCTGGGCCTCCAAAGCTTCGGGTCCATGGGCTTCATGCCCTCTTATAGAACCAGGGTACTTTATTCGGCATGCCTGTTAGCCATACCTATGTCACCCGGTCCATTTTAAACCATAAGAAATACCTTTCAAACACAACTATCACACTTTACATTTTCTACCATTTATTATTTCAAAAATACAAAAATACCTTCTTCACTTGTAAACACACATAAAACCCCAAAACCACCATCCTTTCATTGATTTTATCTTGCTTGCCTAGTTTACTTCTTTACTTTACTTTATTTATATTTATATTTCATGTTACTAACACAGAACCTTGTGCTTGAGAACCACATGGTAGAGTTGGGGAAACAAGATAAAAAAAAACTTTGCTTTGCAGGTTACTAGAAGAGGAGAAGAAGAATCAACCCCTCACCATTTCCTCGAGAGTTCGATATAAACCCTCGAGTCACCCTTGGAGGAAAAAGAAGCTTGCTGCAACACTCTACACTTAGAGTCCCAACGAGTTGGTATAAACGGAGTTGTTGCCATCACACAGCCGCGGCGGGCCCATTCGGGTCACGACCGCAAAATGCTATCGGGGCCGCTATCAAGAAGATGTCGGCCCCTAAAATGCTATAGGGGCTGCTATCGGGGTCGCCGGTGGAGATGCTCTTAGGTACGGAGCTACGGTTTCGATTGTCCAAACATGGCATTGACCTATTAAAAATGAGAAAGGTAATATTTCCAGAGCTACATTTTGAGTTCCTTACAAGAAAAACCCATATTTTTTCCCTTTCTTGCATTAAAACGAGATAAAATATAAGTAAAGATGGTTTGCCTTATAATCTACATGTTATTACATCGCACCTAAGCTTTTTTTCTGCAAATAGAACCCTAATGTTAAGAGAAACATCAAACACTACAAAGCATCCAACAAAAACGAAAATTATAATATTCTTAGAAAGTTTGGCTTCGGAGTTTGCGTCGCAACTAGTAATCTAGTAGCAGAGTAAAAGAAAAGTGGAGGAAAGAAAGAGGGTGGATTTTTGTAGCTCGAGCCACACATAGCTCGTTTTTTAAGAAAAATCGAAAATGACACTTTAACTTTTCGAAAAAATCTGGAAAAAAAAATCTTGATGTAGGTAATGTTGGGATCTACGTATGTGCAAGATTTCAACTCGAAATACCTTATATTCAGAGCTGCACAAAAATGGCAAAATCTGACAGATTTGAAGGTTTTGAAATTTGCACTGTTCACTATTATAGGTGTTAGATTTTGTCATTTTTTGCACAGCCCCAAATATATGGTATTTCGAGTTGAAATTTTGCATGTATTTAGATCACAACATTGTCTACAACAAGATTTTTGTTTTTGTCAGATTTTTTGAAACTTTGAACGACCGATTTTGAATTTTTCAAAAACCGAGCTACATGTAGCTCGGTCTACACTGATGGTTTTCGAGAAAAGAAAGATCATCTTTATCTATTTTGGCACACACCTCCAAGGCCGGGACCTTTTCCCTCCAAAAGTAGTTTCATTTCTTTATCTTATTTTTTTAGAGGACCAGCTCGTGTGAAGGAGCAAAGTCAGTCTCTTACTTGTCTCCTTAGACTTTTGAGACCTTAGAGGAGCCGGTTCCATCGTTCTTGATCAGCGTCAGTGTTTGCCTTGATCGTGCACAGAAGCCCACCGCCCCACTGCCACTAGGAAATATTTATACCTTTATATCCCTTCGCACGCATCCACCACTGCTTCTTCTCCACCACGCCCTCCTCTCTCTGTGTTTTCTCCTGCCAAGGTCCAAGGTACAAGATTTTCTCCACGGTGAACATCATACGGTGTGGGGCGCCGACAACCAACCCACACGCCTCAGCCGCCCACACCACGCGCCGCCAGCTTCATCCCCATCCCCAATCCCACCAGGTTACCATCGGGTTGCCATCCCTCCACATCTTTCTCTCAGATCCGACCGCATGGAGGCCATCACCGAGCTCGTGCCATCCTCGAGGCCGTGGGCCACTCTCTCGCCGGACATGGTCGGTGAAATCTCCATCCGCGTGCGCGACGCCGCCGATTTCGTCCGCCTCCACGCCGTCTGCATACCGTGGCGCGAGTCGGCGCCTTCTCCGGCAGCGATGCGCCCCACGCGGTTTCTGCCATGGCCGCTTGCCTTGTGCCAGGGCCTCCTCGTGCACGTGCCACTCAACTTCGGACGACGCCTGTCGCCGTGGACGACATCGCCATACCACCGCGGCTGTGCTGGCGTCCTCCTGCCACGAGCATCATCCTCTAGCGCTAGCGGCGACAACAACTGGGTGGCTCGTGCCAAGAACTGGGTGGCTCGTGCAGATGGCACGGCCGCCTGGTTTTTAACGGTGCATCCCGAGCCAACAATGACCGACCTTGTCACCGGAGCCATCCGGGTGTTGCCTCGGTTCGAGGAGAACGATGACGGCAGGATCAACCGGCGGATGGAGAAGTGCAGCGGCGTCGTCTACAGCGATGGCACCATCTTTGTGTACAGCGTTGACTCGGGCGACTTCACGGCAGCCATCCTACGTCCCGGTGATGCGGCGTGGACTATTGCGGAAAAGAGCGTCTACTTTGGGGAAAGATGCCACCATTCGAGCGCCGCATATCATGATGGTAAGATTCTGGTATGCATGAACTTGCAATTCTGGTTTGTGCTTATGCCGGACTTCGAAGGCAATGGTGCCGCTGGCGGAGGCAGGCTGGAGATGAAGACTGGTGCAAGTACAAGTGCAAGGGATGCAGTGAAGCACGAGGGTACCTACATCTTCGAGTCAGGCAATGAGCTAATGTGGGCGACCGTCATATCAAAACGGAGACCGACATATCGTTACACCATGTACGACCTGACGAGCAAACCGTCGGTGACATTGCACGCCCTTGAAGAGGCGAACATCAGCGGCAGAATGCGTTTGGTGCCGAGGAATGGCCAGAGCTTGAGGGACCGCGTCCTCTTCCTTGGGTCACCGGCAAGCTTCACCACCAAAGCCACCACACAGTTTGGTGGATGTGCGTACTTCGTCTTCAATAGTTGTGTGTACAAATACAACCTCATCAATGGCGTAGCTCAACTCATGGAGCGGGTGCCTGCCGGATGGGGTTCCGACATGGCGCACGTGTGGATCCAGCCCCGTCCAGCCATTAATCCAATTGACAAAATCAGAGAAAAGCTCGAAGCTCCAACAAAAGAATAGAAAAAAACAGTATGAATGGAGTGTGAAAATTGTAATTTAATTACTCGGAATAAGTTTTGAGGAAGCGTGTGGTGCTAGCTTTGAAGTTATCTGTTCCCAAGTGAAGAAATTTTATTTTTAAACCAAGCATCTAATTTTTTTTGTGAAACCAATATCACGAGAAAATTCGTCTAATTTATTGCACACATCACAATATATTCATCAATAAAGAATGTCATGTACTTGTCTAGATACGCATGGATATAGATGCATTTTTTCGAGAGCACGTGTGTGCCTTAATCTCATACCAATACAAACAAATATCAAACTATAACTCCACTTTAGGAAAATCTAGGCTAACTCCCGAAAATACCCAGGAGAACCCGGGTCTAGGCGAGGATGAAAACCCATCCAATCTAAGAGCATCACAAGTCTGACAATATGCGTATTTCCATCGTTGTACACATTCCAATATCCATTTTTTTTAATCATAGTACAAGTTCTAGTTAGGAGCTTGGTGAAATGAAAGTTTTTCCCTATAACCCTGGATACTGAATATTATTGATTTTTAAAAATTTAAGGACATACATTATGTGTTGCTTTGAAAGTAGCGCTGAAACATAAAATTACAAAATCTTGGATATTATGTCAAAACATTATATATATATGATTCCTTACATAATAGTAATTTTGAAACATATGCATTTTTTAATCACCGCTAGCTTATGCGTCGTTATTGCACCCATGAAGTGAAGATCGCCCCGCGCGGCCGGCAGCATAATCACCCGTACTAGTTTTTAATATTCTACCTCGCCAATCAGTGTGTTTAGGACAATAGTGTAACTCAATATATATAAATTCAATCCTGCCGGCCAGCGAAAAGTTATTCAATGTAGCAGTTTAATTATTGTTGTTGTCCTCATTGTACAAGTGTTTATTCATGTGCTATCCTCACTTACACTTTGTTTTTACCGAGCTGATGCACACACAAGGCACCAAATTACTTAAGGAGATACCAAGGATGTTTTGTTTTTACGGAGCTGATGAACTGCACCAGGCATTAACTGGTGACATGCAATGTGCTGCAAAAGTAATTCCGAGTAGAGGTCGCTATTGGCACTTTGCAAAAGTAATCCACTGGCATACCTTTGAATGCTATGACTTTTAGCTGCTTACGTCCATGTGGTGGCCCAACAGGTGGTATCCCGTATGTATTTTTCTGATATTGCTTTGAAAATTCTGCAACATTTAAGGCATTTATGATGGATTATATTACATGTCCCACGCCTTGCCATGTCCCAAAAATCCGCACCCGGCTAACTCCTTGCAACATTATTTCTCCCTCTCCTACTCCTACACTCACACAAGTCTAAAACTTTTTCAGGCGCGGTCTTCGTCTTCATCCTCTTATACACCCTGTCACTCATGCCATAGGGGCAGTACAGGATGTTGAGATCAACGACCTTGGCAATGGGGCTCTCAATACCACGAATGATCTTGGATAGCGTCATGTGTTGGGGTTCACACCAGAAAACAAAAAAATGCTAACTAAATGCAAAATCCCTAATATGCCTAAGATCTATTCATGTAGTAATGTAATAACGGAGATGATATTGGTGACGTACCCTCATAGACCGATAGCGGTTAACGTTCCGCTAGAACGTTGTTGATGTAGATGAATAATCGTCACCGACCTAAGGGTCATGTAGAAGTCATCTTCCACGATGTTGAGTGCCGCAGGTGCAACACATCGTAGTTTCGCACACATATTGTGCTCAACGACGCTCCCGACTCCGATCCAGCGAAGTTGCGGATGTTGGATAATTAGGCACAATTTCCATGATTAATTCCAGAATATAAAACATGATGGCAGCAACTACTAACATGTGAAACTCGAACATACTAGATGCATTAATCAACATGAGCAGCAGCAGCGCAAACATAAAGCATCCATCGCTAAACAGATCGAGATATGTCGCACGTACCGATCTGGTGGAGGTGGCGGTGGAGGTGTAGCAGATGATGTCGCAGCAGTAACGTTGTTGATGACAACGTTGTTGACGACAGGGGCGACGGGTCGAAGTAGACGGCGTTGAAGACGACGGAAGGCAGCACCGCCCGACTTGGACGGAAGGCGACCCGTGATGAAGAACTTGAGCAGTCGCGCAGAGCGCTTCCCAAAAACCTAATTCGCCCTCTCCCGTACAGGATCGCAAGGACGAGCGGTTCCGGAGACCTGCTCTCCCGTTCGCCGATGCACGTCGGCGCGCGGGATGGAGTAAGCTACGATGGCGGCGCAAGCAGAGAGAGGTGGAAACCCTAACTCGTGTATTCGGTGTGTTTCTGCGGTAGCCGGGCAAGAGATTATATAGGCTCGGGAAACCCTAGGCAACGTGGGCCACGCCCACGTCGCACGAACGTTTCGAGTCGGTTACAGATAGCCCACGATCCGGGAGCGACCCGAACCGACTAACTGGTCTAACTTCCTCCCAACTTTCCATGTGGGACTAAACTTCCCACCACTTGCCACTCACTAGTGAGCTGCCACCAACTTGGGCTCAAACTCACAAGGCTGCCACTATGTGGGCTTTGAGATTTATAGGGAAAACTGAAATCTAATTTGGGCCACTAAAAGTGGGCCCAATATTTCAACAATCCCCCACCAGATCTCAAATCCCCATTTAGAGATTTACCAATACTCGCTGCTTGTTTATATACCAGTGTTTCAGCGGAGACTGTTAAGTTGAACTTCCGCCTAGAACCTTAAGCTACATCCATTCACACTTGAACAATGGACTAAGCCTTGAATTGCAAGTTTTGCGTGAACAGGGTTTCACTCAAAGTCATGACCAGTACATGGCTGCCAGTAGCCTACCCCGCGGGTGAAGCATATGCGTCATACTTCATGGTCTCTTCATGAGTTTACTAGAGATCACCCAAATCTCATAGATTGCGACGTTTAACAATCGGACTCATATAGGTGTGTTATTTCAAGAATGCTCTGTAGGACAACATCTTTGCTATAATAGCCAACATAAACACATTAAGGCTTGTCGCCAACCTGCCTTACAGCAATTGAGAGTTGTGCATCTTCACATAGAGAGGGTTACATAATACTCTCCTCAATTAAACCACTAGTTTGTTCTTCCCAGGTCCTAATTCACGGGATCTCCGATCACAAAGGTTGGGTTACCACTATGGTGTAACATCAACGGGTCTCAAACCCATCTCTCTCGATGCACTTTCTATCACATTACGTGATAGTCCCTTTGTAAAGGGATCTGCCAGGTTTTTGTCTGTTTGAATATATGTAACAGTTATTACTCCGGAGTTTCGCAATTTCCTGACAGACTTCAAACGTCTCTTGACGTGTCTTGATGACTTCGCGTTATCCTTAGAATTGTTCACTTTGACAATTACAGTTTGATTGTCACAATTCAAAAGGATTGCCGGAACAGGTTTTTCAACCACAGGCAAGTCCATCAAGAGCTCACGCAACCATTCTGATTCAACAGTGGTTGTGTCTAAAGCAGTAAGTTCTGCTTCCATAGTTGACCTCGTCAATATGGTTTGCTTGCAAGATCTCCATGATACTGCGCCACCTCCAAAGGTAAATACATACCCACTTGTGGCGTACAGATCAGCTACATCTGAGATCCAATTCGAATCACTATATCCTTCAAGCACAGCTGGGTGCCCTGAATAGTGAATCCCATAACTCATTGTACCACATAGGTAGCGCATGACCCTATCAAGTGCATGCCAATGATCAGTACCCGGGTTTGACATGAACCTACTCAACTTGCTAACAGCAAAAGAGATGTCGGGTCTAGTCGCGCTCGCTAAGTACATGAGTGAGCCAACAATCTGAGAATATCTCAATTGATCTATGGCGATTCTCCGGTTCTTGCGTAATGTCACACTGGGATCATAAGGTGTTGAAGAAGGCTTGCTATCAATATAGCCGAACCGGCTCAAGATCTTCTCAACATAATGGGATTGCGTTAGAGTAATCCCACTCTCGTTCTTAATCAGCTTGATGTTCAGAATCACATCAGCTTCTCCCAGATCTTTCATATCAAAGCTCTTTGACAAGAAAGACTTGACCTCGTGTATTACTTTCATGTTTGTACCAAAGATCAGAATATCATCCACATACAAACATAATATAACACCTTCGCCCCCACCATGGCGATAGTAAACGCACTTGTCAGCCTCATTGACAACAAAGCCTACAGAAGTTAAAGTTCTGTCAAACTTCTCATGCCATTGCTTAGGTGCTTGTTTTAGGCCATATAAAGATTTTAGCAACTTGCACACCTTTCTTTCTTCACCTTTTACTACAAACCCATCAGGCTGATCCATATAGATTTCCTCTTCCAACTCTCCATTAAGAAAAGCTGTCTTTACGTCCATTTGATGAACGATAAGACCATAGGAGGCAGCCATGGATAGTAGTACTCGAATGGTGGTAAGTCTAGCGACAGGTGAATAGGTGTCGAAGTAATCTTCGCCTTCTCTCTGTGTGTAGCCTTTCGCTACAAGCCGCGCCTTGTACTTCTCAATAGTACCATCAGGTCTTAGCTTCTTCTTGAACACCCATTTGCAGCCCACAGGCTTGCATCCATGGGGTCGTTCTGATAGCTCCCAAGTTCCATTAGAAAGAATCGAGTCCATCTCATTATGGACAGCTTCTTTCCAGTCATCTGCATCTGGAGATGCATATGCCTCTGCAATGGACGTGGGAGTATCATCCACAAGGTACACAATGAAATCATCACCAAAGGATTTTTCAATCCTTCGTCTCTTGCTCCGTTTAGGAGCTTCATTGTCATCCTTCTCAATAACAATCTCATGTGATTGTTCAAAATACTCATTAGATGTACTAGATTCAGGAACTATCTCAGTAGAAATTCTAGCAATGCTATGCATATCTTTCATAGGAAACATATTCTCAAAGAATGTTGCATCACGAGATTCCATAATAGTGTCAACATGCATATCAGGTACTTCAGATTGAACTACTAAAAATCTATAGCCTACACTCCGCGGAGCATAACCTAGAAAGATACAATCCACTGTCTTTGGTCCGAGTTTGCGCTTCTTAGTAATTGGAATATTGACTTTCGCCAAACATCCCCATGTGCGCAAATACGAAAGTGATGGTTTTCTCCCAGACCACTCCTCGTAAGGGGTTTTATCTTTATTCTTGTTAGGAACTCTATTCAGGACATGACATGTAGTCAACAAAGCCTCCCCCCACCATGCCTTTGATAAACCAGCAGTGGCTAACATGGAATTCACCAAGTCAGTCAGCGTGCGGTTTTTCCTCTCGGCAACCCCGTTTGATTGGGGCGAATAGGGAGGCGTCCTCTCATGAATAATACCATGTTCCTCACAGAATTCATCAAAGATTTTAGGAAAATATTCACCACCACGATCCGACCTAAGACGCTTGATCTTTCTCTCTAGTTGATTTTCAACTTCGGCCTTATAAATTTTAAAGTAGTCTAAGGCTTCATCTTTAGTTCGCAACAAATAAACATAGCAAAATCTAGTCGCATCATCAATCAATGTCATGAAATATCTCTTTCCACCTTTTGTCAACACACCATTCATCTCGCATAGATCAGAATGTATGAGTTCTAGAGGTGCCAAGTTTCTCTCCTCGGCCGCCTTGTGAGGCTTCCGAGGTTGCTTTGATTGCACACAACTATGGCACTTAGAACCTTTGGCAATGGTGAACTTCGGAATTAAACTTAAACTGGATAGCCGAGACATTAAACCAAAATTAATGTGACATAAACGAGAATGCCAAACACTGGTATCATCACTAACATTGCCACAAATATGGTTCACAGACTTATTACTGAAATCAGAAAGCGAAAAGCGGAACAAGCCTCCGCACTCATAGCCTTTACCAATAAATTGTCCAAACTTGGAAACAACTACTTTATTCGACTCTAAAACAACCTTAAACCCATCTCTACATAGAAGGGAGCCGCTAACGAGATTCTTGTTCATAGTAGGGACATGCTGCACGTTCCTCAGCTGCACGATCTTCCCCGAAGTGAACTTCAGATCTACCGTGCCAACACCACGAACAGAAGCATGTGACCCATTCCCCATCAAGACGGAAGAATCCCGGGCGACCTGGTAAGAAGTGAACATGGATATGTCAGCACACACATGAACATTAGCACCCGTATCAATCCACCAACATGGAGATTGAAATACCGAAAGAACAGTAAAGAGATTACCGTACCCATCAGCATTGCTAGCGGTCACCGTGTTGACTTGCCTCGCCTTTTTCTTGCGGTCTGCCCTCTCTGGACAGTCCTTAGAAAAGTGGCCAGTCTCTCCACAGGTAAAGCAGCTCAGATCTGCTTTGTTTATCATCATCTTCTTCTTGAAGGTTGTAGTCTTCATAGGCTTATTGAAGGAGGGCTTGTTATTCCCTTTGTTCTTGCTGTAGGGTTTCTTCTGCACCATGTTGGCGCTAGACTGACCCTCTCCTTTCTCAGTAGTATCCTTAGCCCGAGCTTTCTCCTCAACATCAAGAGACGCTATCAGATTTTCAACTGATATCTCTTGTCTCTTGTGTTTGAGAGTTGTGGCGAAGTTCCTCCATGAAGGAGGCAACTTGGCAATAATGCATCCAGCCACAAACTTGTCAGGTAAGGCACACTTAAGGAGTTCAAGCTCTTTCGCAATGCACTGTATCTCATGAGCTTGTTCGACTACAGAACGGTTGTTCACCATCCTGATGTCATGGAAGCTCTCCATGATGTACAGTTCACTGCCTGCATCGGTTGCACCGAATTTAGCATTCAGTGCATCCCAGAGCTCTTTACCGTCTACTATGTGCATATACACATCACATAGACGATCAGCAAGAATGCTCAGTACGCATCCGACAAAGAGAGTATTGTCTTCCTTGAACTTGTTCTGATCTTGGTCAGATATAGTTCCTTCAGGAAGACCATTACTCACATGGAACACTTTCAGATGAGTAAGCCAGAGCGTGGCCTTAATCTGCCACCTCTTAAAGTGCACACCGGTAAACTTATCCGGCCTCAGTGCATCAGCAAAACCAGCCATAGTTAACTCAGGAAATTGCCTATAATTAGGTTTTTGGATTGTTGGATAATTAGGCACAATTTCCATGATTAATTCCAGAATATAAAACATGATGGCAGCAACTACTAACATGTGAAACTCGAACATACTAGATGCATTAATCAACATGAGCAGCAGCAGCGCAAACAGTAAAGCATCCATCGCTAAACAGATCGAGATATGTCGCACGTACCGATCTGGTGGAGGTGGCGGTGGAGGTGTAGCAGATGATGTCGCAGCAGTAACGTTGTTGATGACAACGTTGTTGACGACAGGGGCGACGGGTCGAAGTAGACGGCGTTGAAGACGACGGAAGGCAGCACCGCCCGACTTGGACGGAAGGCGACCCGTGATGAAGAACTTGAGCAGTCGCGCAGAGCGCTTCCCAAAAACCTAATTCGCCCTCTCCCGTACAGGATCGCAAGGACGAGCGGTTCCGGAGACCTGCTCTCCCGTTCGCCGATGCACGTCGGCGCGCGGGATGGAGTAGGCTACGATGGCGGCGCAAGCAGAGAGAGGTGGAAACCCTAACTCGTGTATTCGGTGTGTTTCTGCGGTAGCCGGGCAAGAGATTATATAGGCTCGGGAAACCCTAGGCAACGTGGGCCACGCCCACGTCGCACGAACGTTTCGAGTCGGTTACAGATAGCCCACGATCCGGGAGCGACCCGAACCGACTAACTGTGACGCGTCCGTCTAGAACTCTGTTCGTTTTCCTGAGCTGCAAAAAGTAAGGAAAGTCTCGGCTCGAGGCTCAATCCACTCACCACGAGCGCGGCGCGCGTCGTGACGTGTCGAGTCGAGTCGAGACGAGCGAGCGAGGAGGAGGAGGAGCGCGCGTGTAGCACTCCTATTCTCACTCACTTACTAGTGGTGAAACAACCCACCTTATAAGGTGGTCTAACTTCCTCCCAACTTTCCATGTGGGACTAAACTTCCCACCACTTGCCACTCACTAGTGAGCTGCCACCAACTTGGGCTCAAACTCACAAGGCTGCCACTATGTGGGCTTTGAGATTTATAGGGAAAACTGAAATCTAATTTGGGCCACTAAAAGTGGGCCCAATATTTCAACAATTCTGGATCCGGCTCTGTGTGGTTTTGGTAATTAATGACAATCCCTATGGACTAATGGTTGCGTTGAGTTATACTTTTAGGAGTTGTTCATAGGCAATTCTTGAACCATATGTTGGCTTCAAGGTTGCAATAAGAAGAAATTGATGAAGGAATCAAGTGAAGTATGTCTTGAAGATGAAGATGAAGTGAGCCCTCAAGTTGCTTCTATTCTTCACATGTTGGACCTCCAAGAGAAGATTTGTAGAACAGCAGCAAGTTTCCCTTAAGTGAATCACCCAAGGTTTATCGAACTCGGGAGGTAGAGGTCAAAGATAGTCCTCTCAAGCAACCCTGCAATTAAGATAAGAAGTCTCTTGTGTCCTCAACACACCTAATACACTTGTCAGATGTATAGGTGCACTAGTTCGGCGAAGAGATAGTAAGATGCAAGTGATATGGATGAATATGAGTGGTAATAACAATCTGAAATAAATATGGCAGCAAGTAAACATGCAGTAGAACAGTAAATAAACGGTGTTTCAATGCTTAGAAACAAGGCCTATGGATCATACTTTCACTAGTGGACACTCTCAACATTGCAATCATAATTGAATATAAATATAAGCACTTCATCATACTACTCTCTTATTGGATAGAGAACTCAAATTCATTGGGCAAGTGTGCAAAAGCACACCTCAAAGGCGTATTCCCAAGTACTAATAAACACCCCACACTGTCACCGTGAGCATTCATAGGAGGTACTAACACACCACAATTCATAAGGGAGTTACACACGGCGCACACACTGTCACCATTACACCGAGGTCACAGTAACCCCAAAGTTCACATAATTAAGCACTTGAATAGCATATGACATCTAGATTACAAAGCTCATCATATGAATCTCAATCATGTAAGGTAGCTCATGAGATCATTGTAGTACATGAGAGAGAGAGATGAACCACATAGCTACCGGTAGAGCCCTCAGCCTCGGGGGAGAACTACTCCCTCCTCATCATAGGAGATAGCAATGGCGATGAAGATGGCGGTGGTGTCGATGGAGATGACTCTGGGGGCAATTCCCCGTCCCGGCAGGGTGCCGGAACAGAGACTTCTGTCCCCCAAATTGGAGTTTGGCGATGGCGGCGGCTCTGGAAGGTTTTCCGTATCGTGGCTTATTCCCCTCGAAGTTTTAGGTCACAAAGGCTTATATGGGCGAAGAGGCGGAGTCGGAGGGGCCCTGGTGGAGCCACACCATAGGGGGCGCCCCCTGGCCACGCCGCCTTGGGGGTGGGGCCCCTGGCTCCTCTCTGGCCCCTCTTCGGTGCTCTGGAAGCTTCCGGGAAAAATAAGATATTGGGCGTTGATTTCGTCCGATTCAGAGAATATTTTCTTTGTAGGATTTCTGAAACCAAAAACAGCAGAAAACAGCAACTGGCTCTTCGGCATCTTGTTAATAGGTTAGTTCCGGAAAATGCATCAAAACGATATAATGTGTGTATAAAACATGTGAGTATCATCATAAAACAAGCATGGAACATCAGAAATTATAGATACGTTGGAGACGTATCAGCATCCCCAAGCTTAGTTCCTACTTCGAGTAGGTAAACGATAACAAAGATAATTTCTGAAGTGACATGCTACTTACATAATCTTGATCATACTATTGTAAAGCATATGAGATGAATGCAGCGATTCGAAGCAATGGTAAAGACAATGAATAAACAACTGAATCACATAGCAAAGACTTTTCATGAATAGTACTTTCAAGACAAGCATCAATAAGACTTGCATAGGAGTTAACTCATAAAGCAATAGATTCTTAGTAGAAAGTTTTGAAGCAACACAAAGGAAGATATAAGTTTCAGCAGTTGCTTTCAACTTCAACATGTTTATCTCATGGATAATTGTCAACACAAAGTAATATGATGAATGCAAATAAGCAAGTATGTAAGAATCAATGCACAGTTGACACAAGTGTTTGCTTCTAAGATAGAAAGAAGTAGGTAAACTGACTCAACATAAAAGTAAAAGAATGGCCCTTCGCAGAGGGAAGCATGGATTGCTATATTTGTGCTAGAGCTTTTATTTTGAAAACATAGAAACAATTTTGTCAACGGTAGTAATAATTCATATGTGTTATGCATAAGATATCTTATAAGTTGCAAGCCTCATGCATAGTATACCAATAGTGCCCGCACCTTGTCCTAATTAGCTTGGATTTACATGGATTATCATTGCATAGCATATGTTTTAACCAAGTGTCACAAAGGGGTACCTCTATGCCGCCTGTACAAAGGTCTAAGGAGAAAGCTCGCATTGGATTTCTCGCTTTTGATTATTCTCAACTTAGACATCCATACCGGGACAACATAGACAACAGATAATGAACTCCTCTTTAATGCATAAGCATTCAACAACAGATAATATTCTCATAAGAGATTGAGGATTGTTGTCCAAACTGAAACTTCCACCATGGATCATGGCTTTAGTTAGCGGCCCAATGTTCTTCTCTAACAATATGCATACTCAAACCATTTGATCATGATAAATCACCCTTACTTCAGACAAGACGAACATGCATAGCAACTCACATGATATTCAACAAAAGTGAAATAGTTGATGGCGTCCCCAGGAACATAGTTATCGCTCAACAAGCAACTTATTAAGAAATAAGATACATAAGTACATATTCAATACCACAATAGTTTTTAAGCTATTTTTCCCATGAGCTATATATTGCGAAGACAAAGGATGGAATTTTAAAGGTAGCACTCAAGCAATTTACTTTGGAATGGCAGAAAAATACCATGTAGTAGGTAGGTATGGTGGACACAAATGGCATAGTTTTTGGCTCAAGGATTTTGGATGCACGAGAAGTAATCCCTCTCAATACAAGGCTTAGGCTAGCAAGGTTGTTTGAAGCAAACACAAGTATGAACCGGTACAGCAAAACTTACATAAGAACATATTGCAAGCATTATAAGACTCTACACTGTCTTCCTTGTTGTTCAAACACCTCACCAGAAAATATCTAGACTTTAGAGAGACCAATCATGCAAACCAAATTTCAACAAGCTCTACGGTAGTTCTTCATTAATAGGTGCAAAGTACATGATGCAAGAGCTTAAACATGATCTATTTGAGCACAACAATTGCCAAGTATCAAATTATTCAAGACATTATACCAATTACCACATGTAGCATTTTCTGTTTCCAACCATATAACAATTAACGAAGCAGTTTCAACCTTCGCCATGAACTTTAAAAGTAAAGCTAAGAACACATGTGTTCATATGAAACAGCGGAGCGTATCTCTCTCCCACACAAGCATGAATTTATTCAAACACAAACAAAAATAAAAGCACACAGACGCTCTAAGTAAAGCACATAAGATGTGACGGAATAAAAATATAGTTTCACTAGAGGTGACCTGATAAGTTGTCGATGAAGAAGGGGATGCCTTGGGCATCCCCAAGCTTAGATGCTTGAGTCTTCTTGAAATATGCAGGGATGAACCACGGGGGCATCCCCAAGCTTAGAGTTTCACTCTCCTTGATCATATTGTATCATCCTCCTCTCTTGATCCTTGAAAACTTCCTCCACACCAAACTCAAAACAAACTCGTTAGAGGGTTAGTGCATAATCAAAAATTCACATGTTCAGAGGTGACACAATCATTCTTAACACTTCTGGACATTGCCCAAAGCTACTTAAAGTTAATGGAACAAAAAAAATCCATCCAACATAGCAAAAGAGGCAATGTGAAATAAAAGGCAGAATCTGATAAAATAGAACAGTCCGTAAAGACGAATTTTTCTGGGGCACTTAACTTGCTCAGATGAAAATGCTCAAATTGAATGAAAGTTGCGTACATATCTGAGGATCACTGACGTAAATTGGCAGGTTTTTCTGAGTTACCTACAGAGAATCCTACTCAAATTCGTGACAGCAAGAAATCTGTTTCTGCGCAGTAATCCAAATCTAGTATCATCTTTACTATCAAAGACTTTACTTGGCACAACAATGCAATAAAATAAATATAAGGAGAGGTTTCTACAGTAGTAACAACTTCCAAGACACAACAAAACAGTATCAAAATAAAAACATGGGTTATTTCCCAAGAAGTGCTTTCTTTATAGCCATTAAGATGGGCTCAACAATTTTAATGATGCTCTCGCAAGAAATAAGGGTTGAAGCAAAAGAGAACATCAAGAAGCAAATTCAAAACACTTTTAAGCCTAACCCACTTCCTATGAAAAGGAATCTTGTACACAAATAAATTCATGAAGAACAAAGTGACAAGCATAAGAAGATAAGACACGAGTAACTTCAAGATTCTCAACATAAAGAGGGGAAACTTAATATTATTAAGATGCATCACTACAAGAAAAGTTCTGATAGACAACGTCTCAAAATCGTCCGCTAAGGGGTATTTTTCGTCGCCTATGGGCCTAACCCGACGATATGGGTTCTGTTGTGGAAACTGCGTCAGGCAAAGTCCAACGACGATTTTTTCGGTCCGTCGCGCTTGGGCGCCCTTCCGCCACGGAAAATCGGACCGTTGCGGAAGTGTTTTCGGGAGCCCGTTGACTGCGACGTCATGCAAACGACACGTGGCAGACGCCGTTAACTGCCAGTTAACGGCGTTAACCGGCTGAAACCCCGTGGTAGATGGTAGGCCACACGAGGCCTGCCACGTCTTAAGCGGGCCGGGCAGATGACATAGTTTGACCGGTCAACTATATAGCTGGGCTGGTCCATTAGTTACGTGGGCCGGGCCTAACCTCTAAGGTTGACTGGTCAAAACTTAAATGGGCCCCATTTAACATGGGGTCCACCTTACAGCAACCGGGCCCCAAAAGCAAGTGGCGGGCCAAAACACGGTGGTCCCACTTTCTGTTAAAAGGCGGCCCATTTACCATGTGGGGTCCACCGTATAGCAAGTGGGCCCCAACAAGCTAGTGGGCGGGCCAAAAACACAGTGGGTCCCACTTTCCGGTTAAAGGGTCGGCCCATTTAGTTTGTGGGGTCCACCATATAGCAAGTGGGCCCAACAAAATAGTGGGGCCAAAAAACAGTGGGTCCCACTTTCTGTTAAAGGGCCGGCCCATTTAGTGTGTGGGGCCCACCATATAGCAGTGGGTGGCCCACCAAGATAGTGGGCGGGCCAAAAACACAGTGGGTCCCACATTCCTGTTAATGGCCCATTTGATATGTGGGGTCCAATAATATAGGCGGCCCAACAAGATAGTGGGCGGGCCAAAAACACGTGGGTCCCACCTTCCTATTAAAGGGCCGGCCCATTTGGTGTGTGGGGTCCACCATATAGAAAGTGGGCCGGCCCAACAAGATAGTGGGCGGGCCAAAAACACAGGTGGGTCCCACCTTCCTATTAAAGGGCCGGCCCATTTACCATGTGGGACCACCATAGAGCAAGTGGGCCGGCCCAATAAGCATGTGGAGCCCATTATCGTGTAACCGGGCCGGCCTACTAAAGAAGTGGGCCGGCCCAAAATGAAAGTGGGTCCCACACTACTGTAAGTGGGCCGGCCCAATCTGTTGTAGGGCCCTACTTGTTTGACTAGTCAACTTGCATTAAATTTCATGAGCCTAAAATCTGATTTCAATGATACACACAAGTACATACACAAATAAAACAAATAGGAAAATTACAAGGCAATTAATGTGCCCAAATAAAAAAATTACATAGAATCATTGAGGACTTCTATTAGCATCATCAATAACACGTTGACATTTGGCAATCGCCTTGATTGAATCTTGTGTACTCTTTGTCAACATATCAGCTACAGATCTTAAAGCAGCAATACCATGTCTTTTATAAAGTACAGCCTTGAGATATTTACTGTCTGATGAAAGAAATGGTCTAGGTTGACGGCTATGAGAAGATGCATCAGAAGAATCGCGAACACGCAATCCAAGCCAAGATGCAATCTAGAAGACGGTAGCAACGAGGGGATGATCAAGACTAACCCTTGAAGAGATTCCAAAGCCTATAAGAGTAGGCTCTTATTGCTGCGGTAGACGATCACTTGCCGCTTGCAAAAGCGCGTAGAAGATCTTGATCACGATCGGTTCCGGCGCCACGAACGGGCAGCACCTCCGTACTCGGTCACACGTTCGGTTGTTGATGAAGACGACGTCCACCTCCCCGTTCCAGCGGGCAGCGGAAGTAGTAGCTCCTCTTGAATCCGACAGCACGACGGCGTGGTGTCGGTGGCGGTGGAGAAATCCGGCGGAGCTTCGCTTAAGCGTGCGGGATATGGTGGAGGAGAGAGACCGCTAGGGTTTGGGGAGAGGGGGTGGCCGGCCTCAAAGGGTGCGGCCAGCTTGTGGCTTGTTGTGGTGGCCGGCCCCCTCCCCTTGGCCCTCATTATATAGGTGGAACACCCAAGAGTTGGTCTACAAGTCTTCGAATAAGACCCCAAACCAAAACCTTCCATATGACATGAAACCTACCCAAGCTAGGACTCCCACTAGAGGTGGGATTCCCACTTTCCCTTGGGAGGGGGTGGCCGGCCACCTTAGGGGGAAGTCCACCTTGGACTTTCCCCTCTAGGGTTTGGCTGGCCAAGCTTGTGGAGTCCTTCCGGGACTCCACCTTCCATAGTGCGTTTCTTCCGGACTTTTCTAGAACCTTCTAGAACCTGCCATAAATGCACCGGATCATTTCCAAACTTGGAATATGACTTCCTATATATGAATCTTATTCTCCGGACCATTCCGGAACTCCTCGTGATGTCCGGGATCTCATCCGGGACTCCGAACAAATATTCGAACTCCATTCCATATTCAAGTACTACCATTTCAACATCCAACTTTAAGTGTGTCACCCTACGGTTCGTGAACTATGCGGACATGGTTGAGTACTCACTCCGACCAATAACCAATAGCGGGATCTGGAGATCCATAATGGCTCCCACATATTCAACGATGACTTTAGTGATCGAATGAACCATTCACATACAAAACCAATTCCCTTTGTCTCGCGATATTTTACTTGTCCGAGGTTTGATCTTCGGTATCACTCTATACCTTGTTCAACCTCGTCTCCTGACAAGTACTCTTTACTCGTACCGTGGTATGTGGTCTCTTATGAACTTATTCATATGCTTGCAAGACATTAGACGACATTCCACCGAGAGGGCCCAGAGTATATCTATCCGTCATCGGGATGGACAAATCCCACTGTTGATCCATATGCCTCAACTCATACTTTCCGGATACTTAATCCCACCTTTATAGCCACCCATTTACGCAGTGGTGTTTGGTGTAATCAAAGTACCTTTCCGGTATAAGTGATTTACATGATCTCATGGTCATAAGGACTAGGTAACTATGTATCGAAAGCTTATAGCAAATAACTTAATGACGAGATCTTATGCTACGCTTAATTGGGTGTGTCCATTACATCATTCATATAATGATATAACCTTGTTATTAATAACATCCAATGTTCATGATTATGAAACTAATCATCTATTAATCAACAAGCTAGTTAAGAGGCTTACTAGGGACTCTTTGTTGTTTACATATCACACATGTATCAATGTTTCGGTTAATACAATTATAGCATGGTATATAAACATTATCATAAACACAAAGATATATAATAACCATTTATTATTGCCTCTTGGGCATATCTCCAACAGTCTCCCACTTGCACTAGAGTCAATAATCTAGTTTACATATGTAAAGATATAACACCTTGGCCTTCTGGTGCTTTATCATGTTTTGCTCACGGGAGAGGTTTTAGTCAACGGTTCTGACATGCTCAGAAACGTATGTATTTTGCAATTCATATGCGTCTCAGCGCATCACTCATTTTCCAAATGAGTCGGCATATATGCTTAGTCCTCTGGTGGAACCTTAATTCCGCGGTCTGAAATATGTCACTAATATTGTCACACACAATATAGCTTCAAAGTTCTGACTTTGTCGGAACTACACCAAGTTCTCAAAGAACCTCCTGACTTAACATCCTTTGTCATTGTCAAAACAATGACATATTCTGCCTTCTTTTGTAGAATCCATCACAATATTTAGAACTCTTCTAAATCTAGCATAGACAACTTCTAGCTCATTGTGCTACCTTTTAAACAACACTTAGTCTAATTTGAGATTGAAATTATATTTTATATGTGACAAAACCAATATCGGTGTAACACCTTACAGCGATTTGTTTGTCATTTCTTCATACAAAAATATATATATATATATCCTTAGTTCTTCTAAAGTACTTAAGGATATTCTTACTGTCGTTCAATGATCATCATATGAATCATTCTGGTATATGCTCATAACACTTTATAGCACATGATATCTGATTGTGTACATGTTATTCGTGATCTATAATCACTCATGTGTTTTTACTCATTGAGTGTCAGATACACTCAAGTCTTGTTAAACCTTCACATGACAAGAACATTTTCTTAATATTTCTATATTGAACTACTTCAATATCCATCATATGTACTTTGACTTAAACTTATTTATGTGTTTCAATCTATCTTCATAGATCTTGACACTAAATTTGTTTCAGTCCATATCCTTTCATTGAAGTTAATTCTCAATGAAACCTTTTAATCAAGTATATAATTACATCATTTATAACCAACTATATGTCACCTACATAAAGTATTATAAATGTGTCTTAGCGCTCCCACTTAATTTCTTGCAAATGCAAGCCTCTTCATCGTCTCTGATGAAATCAAAAACTCTTTGACTATTTCATCTGGTGAAGATTCTAACTCCGTGATACTTACTTCATCCAATTGAAGTTCGTATACCTATCTAGTATTCCACGGACCAGCAAAACTCTTGGTTGTATCTTGTATACACCTTTAATACACACTTCTGTTAAGTAGTGTATTTTGCCATCCTACTAGCATATCTCATAAAAGAAATATGTAGTGATTACTAGAATAATCCACATAGACTATAAGCATTGCTACGGAAGATCTAATCTTATCGTAGTCAACTCTTTGAACTTTGTCGTAAACAATTTTTCGACAAGTCGAGCTTCTTTAAGGATATTCCATCCAAGTCCATCAATTTTATAGATCCATTTACTTTCAAAAAGTATTTATCTATCTTGGATTTCATGGCGTATAGCCATTTTAACGGAGTCAGGGCCCATCATAACTTCTTTGTTTGTAGTTGGTTTATCATTATTCAAAATCAATCCTTTGTTCACAAATCATTTATTTGATCACAAAGTAAACCATACCTACAAGGTTCAATATGTACTTCGATCTCCATGGCTAAAACACTTTGTAGTCATGGGAGCCATGATCGTCGTGGCCGCTTCCGAAACAAATTCCGATGCTGCGCTACTCTGATCATTATGCTCAGGTTCATAAACCTTATCAAATTATATTGTCCTCCCACTCAAATACTTCACTAGAAACAATTTCTCGGAAATAAGAAACATTGACAAACACTTTTGTCTTTGTCTCGTGGGAAGAATTCCCAATTAATTCTCTGGGATAACCAACAAAGACATTCATCCGATTTTGGTTGTAAACTCTTAGACCAAAATTTAAAGAAAGACTATTAGGGTTTATACCCATACCATAACTCGTATGGTGTCATTTCAACGGATCATGATGATGCTCTATTCAGTGTAAAAGCGGTAGTCACTAAAGCATAATCCACAAAAATATAATGGCGTCATAATATTTTATCTCATCATTAATCCAACAAGGTTTGGATACATATCTTGGATACTATATCATCATTATGATACTCCAAGAAATGTGAGTTGTAGAACAATTTCATAACTCTCTTAGATGTTCGCTAAAACTTGTAATTCAAATATTTCTACCATGATCCAATCATAGATATTTGACTTTTCTATTACGATGATTTCCACTTCATGCTGAAATTTATTTGAATCCATTCAAATGTTTCAAACTTCTTCCTTATTGAATATATCCACATATATACTCAATTCATTGTTGAAAGTTTTCATGAAGTAGAAGAATCTCCCGCACACAACTATGCCCAGTGAACCACATACATCATCATGTATTTTTCCACTAAGTTAGTTGCCCGTTCAACTTTTGGCCTATGAACGGTATTTTAATCATTCTCTTTAGAAAAGATTTGCAAGCGTCAAATGATTCAAAAATCAAGTGACTCCAAAAATCCATTTGCATGGAGTTCCTTCATGCGTTCCTTTCTAACATGACCTAAATGGCGGTTCCACAAATAAGTGGAATTCAAATCATTTGCCTTATGGCATTTTAGCGTCAGTGTTATGTATGTGTGTTTCACCATTAAGATTTATAATAACTTATCCATCGTACATGGAGTAATGTCATAATTTGAACAACTTATTGTTTTCATTTGACCAGAGCAAAATAACAATTATTAAGTTCTTTATTATAAATTCTAAGGGCTAGATAGAATACCAACGACGAACATAATAACACTTTATTTTTGTTCCAGACGTGTATTCCTATCATATTCCTTGTCAGTCACTTAGGCCATTGTATTCTTGTATTGCGTTGTTTTGTATGACACTTCATACCAACCAATATGGTACAAATACCCAAGAATTTCATTGTGTGACCTAACTAGGAATACAACCATAACATGTATATCATTTATATACACCTGAGCTAGACTTTCTAGTCTTTTCTTTCTTTTTGCCAAAATATCTTTTGCAGTTTCTCTTTTAGCTTTCCTCATTATTCAGAAAAACACTTCAACATCAATAACTTCTAGGTTTGTTGGTCAAATACCAATAACCTTGAGGTTCTTACTTTGAAGTTGATCATCATATGACAAGTGTTCTAGATTTCACTTATTAGTAACTATGATGAACAATTTCACTCATAATTTTATCCATCAATTCATGACAACTTTTTGAGACCATGTCTGTACATGCTAGGCTCATAAAGTTTAACCTTAGTATTCGCATGTGCAAATCTGGCTTGCACCCGTTGTAAGCACACGTAGAATCTATAACACCCGATCATCACGTGATGCTTCGATACGACGAGTCTTAGCAACGGTGCATACTAAGGATGATAACTTCATGGATATGCGAATATCGTTAGTGCTCCAATAGTTGGAGGATTGTGACGCCTGGCGTCTTCAACCTTCATACATTCCCATAAAACTTATGAGTTTATGTAGTCTCACCAAATTATATTCTATCATCTTGCAATAAGGTCTTAGATATCACATATATCTCATACCTTGATTATTTCTGAAAACTAAATTTTCAGCTCCTTACTTTTCAAACAGATTTGAACTTCAAGTTTCACGGAGACAAGATAACTTTAGGTACTAATTGAAACCATAGCTCTCTGAATCAACAAAGTGAGTTTCACTAAATGTTTGCAATAGGACTTAATCATTTCTTGATTCATTAACAATACGGTACTAATCCGTAAAGTTTCTAGTCAGATTTTAACAGTATTTCTATCTCAATTATAAGACTAGCGCATAGTAGTAAACGGATGCCAATACTACAAAATTAATTCAAAATACTACTCAGACTATGTTTATGATAATTAGTTCATGTTTTAATCTAATTACTAATGAACTCCCACTTAATACAACATCCCTCATAGTTGTAAAGTGGTACACGATCCAAATCCACTACACCAAAACCGATCATCACGTGAGATGATGTAGTTTCAATGGTGAACATCAACATGTTGATCATATCATCCATATGACTCGTGTTCAACCTTTCGGTTTCCATTGTCCCGAGGCCATGTCTGTACATGCTAGGCTCGTCAAGCAAACCCAAGTATTCCGCGTGTGCAACATGGCTTACACCCGTTGTATGTCGAGTTTATCACACCCGATCATCACGAGATGCTTCAAAACGTCGAACAATGCAACGGTGCATACGAGGGAAGAACACTTTATTATCTTGATATTAATGTGAGGGATCATCTTATAATGCTACCGTCGCGATCTAAGCAAAATAAGATGCATAAAGGATTAACATCACATGCAATTCATATGTGATATGATATGGCCCTTTAGTCTTTGCGCCTTCGATCTTCATCTCCAAAGCACGGACATGATCTCCATCATCTTCGGGCATGATCTCCATCATCGTCGGCGTAGCGTCAAGGTTCATGGCGCCGGCTTCATGGTTGTTCACCTCATGTAGCAACTATTACAACTATTTTGAAATACTACTCAACATGAAAATTAAAGACAACCATAAGGCTCCTGCCGGTTGCCACAATACAATAATGATCATCTCATACATATTCATCATCACATCATGGCCATATCACATCACCAAACCCTGCAAAAACAAGTTAGACGTCTCTAATTTGGTTTGCATATTTTACGTGGTTTAGGGTTTTCGAGTAAGATCTAATCTACCTACGAACATGAACCACAACGGTGATACTAGTGTTGTCAATAGAAGAGTAAATTGAATCTTCACTATAGTAGGAGAGACAGACACCCGCAAAGCCACTTATGCAATACAAGTTGCATGTCAAGCGTGGAGCAAATCTCATGAACGCGGTCATGTAAAGTTAGCCCGAGCCGCTTCATCCCACTATGCCACAAAGATGCAAAGTACTCAAGCTAAAGATAACATAAGCATCAACGCCCACAAAACCATTGTGTTCTACTCGTGCAACCATCTATGCATAGACACGGCTCTGATACCACTGTAGGATAACGTAGCATAGAAAACAAAAATTTTCCTATCGCGAACACGCAATCCAAGCCAAGATGCAATCTAGAAGACGGTAGCAACGAGGGGATGATCAAGACTAACCCTTGAAGAGATTCCAAAGCCTATAAGAGTAGGCTCTTATTGCTGCGGTAGACGATCACTTGCCGCTTGCAAAAGCGCGTAGAAGATCTTGATCACGATCGGTTCCGGCGCCACGAACGGGCAGCACCTCCGTACTCGGTCACACGTTCGGTTGTTGATGAAGACGACGTCCACCTCCCGTTCCAGCGGGCAGCGGAAGTAGTAGCTCCTCTTGAATCCGACAGCACGACGGCGTGGTGTCGGTGGCGGTGGAGAAATCCGGCGGAGCTTCGCTTAAGCGTGCGGGATATGGTGGAGGAGAGAGACCGCTAGGGTTTGGGGAGAGGGGGTGGCCGGCCTCAAAGGGTGCGGCCAGCTTGTGGCTTGTTGTGGTGGCCGGCCCCCTCCCCTTGGCCCTCATTATATAGGTGGAACACCCAAGAGTTGGTCTACAAGTCTTCGAATAAGACCCCAAACCAAAACCTTCCATATGACATGAAACCTACCCAAGCTAGGACTCCCACTAGAGGTGGGATTCCCACTTTCCCTTGGGAGGGGGTGGCCGGCCACCTTGGGGGGAAGTCCACCTTGGACTTTCCCCTCTAGGGTTTGGCTGGCCAAGCTTGTGGAGTCCTTCCGGGACTCCACCTTCCATAGTGCGTTTCTTCCGGACTTTTCTAGAACCTTCTAGAACCTGCCATAAATGCACCGGATCATTTCCAAACTTGGAATATGACTTCCTATATATGAATCTTATTCTCCGGACCATTCCGGAACTCCTCGTGATGTCCGGGATCTCATCCGGGACTCCGAACAAATATTCGAACTCCATTCCATATTCAAGTACTACCATTTCAACATCCAACTTTAAGTGTGTCACCCTACGGTTCGTGAACTATGCGGACATGGTTGAGTACTCACTCCGACCAATAACCAATAGCGGGATCTGGAGATCCATAATGGCTCCCACATATTCAACGATGACTTTAGTGATCGAATGAACCATTCACATACAATACCAATTCCCTTTGTCTCGCGATATTTTACTTGTCCGAGGTTTGATCTTCGGTATCACTCTATACCTTGTTCAACCTCGTCTCCTGACAAGTACTCTTTACTCGTACCGTGGTATGTGGTCTCTTATGAACTTATTCATATGCTTGCAAGACATTAGACGACATTCCACCGAGAGGGCCCAGAGTATATCTATCCGTCATCGGGATGGACAAATCCCACTGTTGATCCATATGCCTCAACTCATACTTTCCGGATACTTAATCCCACCTTTATAGCCACCCATTTACGCAGTGGTGTTTGGTGTAATCAAAGTACCTTTCCGGTATAAGTGATTTACATGATCTCATGGTCATAAGGACTAGGTAACTATGTATCGAAAGCTTATAGCAAATAACTTAATGACGAGATCTTATGCTACGCTTAATTGGGTGTGTCCATTACATCATTCATATAATGATATAACCTTGTTATTAATAACATCCAATGTTCATGATTATGAAACTAATCATCTATTAATCAACAAGCTAGTTAAGAGGCTTACTAGGGACTCTTTGTTGTTTACATATCACACATGTATCAATGTTTCGGTTAATACAATTATAGCATGGTATATAAACATTATCATAAACACAAAGATATATAATAACCATTTATTATTGCCTCTTGGGCATATCTCCAACAGTTGACGGCTATGAGAAGATGCATCAGAAGAAAGATCAGAACTTTTTGTGGGCCTCACTGGTAATGAAGATTGCTTCATCACAACTGCATTCTGATAATAATGCAAAAAGAGTTAAACGATGAACTATGCAAACATTTATTATGCAATGTAGATATAAGATAATAACAAGTTGCATAAATAAGACATGTATGGAACTTGTACTAAGCACAAACTTACATCATAATGTTGCACAGGGTCGCTACAGATCCTTTTTTGGCGACTATCTTCTAATGATGACTGCTTCATTAAAACTGCATTCTGGTAACATTGTAAACATAGTTACAACAATTAACTATTCAAACATGTATTACGCAATGTAGAGATCAGATAACAGCATGTAGCAGAAATAAGCACAAGATAAGATAAGATGCATGTACTAAGCACATACTGGCTCACTGCAGGTCCTTCTCTTGCGTGCACTAGTCGTGGTCAACATGCCTATCATTTTAGGTTCAGCCATCAAGTGAAATGCTAATCCTCCTGCTCCATTGTCCTTAATCTGTGTTTAGATATCACATTTAAGACCAAGTCAGCTGGTTTCAAATAACAAAAAACTTGAGCTGCCAAATGAATAAGCCAATAGTTACCAGATATCAGATTAAAACCAACTAGATGTTGCTTTGCATGAGATACGAATTTCAGACATTCAGATTTAGAGTAGGGTAATGCCAAGGTTTTACACATAAAGTAAACTGGCATTAAGAATGACCAAATGTCAGGTTCAAATCACCCTCGAAGTTTCTCCAAGACAAGCATATCAAATAGGCAGAAACATAGTAAAGCATGAATGGCATTGCTATGGCAGGGTTCCAAGTGTTAATCTCTTGCATAAGGAACAATGCATATAGGTTATAGATAATAACGGAAGTAAACTGCCAAAATTACCAACCACGAACTCAGATTCCAACCTTACCTAGCGTCCCCGCTGTTAATGTTGGATGTTCTAATAAGTGGTTCGCATGATCAATCCCTAGGAAAAATAACATTGACAAGTCAGTCTACGATAATACAAAGACCAGACATGCACGCAGCAATAACTATATAAGCTAAAGACGAGGTATAAGAGCAAGCAGATTGGAAATGCACATAGCATGATTATAAAAGCAGTGTGAGAATAGCAGACACGAGAAAACAGCTAGCGGTGAGCTAATGACGTGGTATAAGAACAAGCAGATTGGAAATGCCCATAGCACGACTATAAAAGCAGTGCGACAATAGCATGCAGTACAAAAACAGTTGGCAGCAAATGAATGGGTACAAGGCTATAAATATGTGGATGCACACAGGTGTCAGTAGAATGAACAGGATGGTAGCGACCGGATAATGCTTTTGTACTGTACAACATTTAAACAAACTTCATGCGAAGCAACACATCAAGAAAGTTAACGGCATATGAGATCTGCAAATAACTACACAAAACATGGCTAAAGAAACACCGCGATCTAACGGGCCAGCGTACTAACCAAGCTGCGGCGGGGTGGACGGGGGCGGCAACTTGCATTCCAGCGGCGGCGAACGCGGGAGACGATGAATCGACCCTGTTTCAGTAGAAGCGGGCGTTAGTGAAGCAGATCTGGTTGGCTGGCAAGGTATTCGGTGAAGTTGATACAGCCGCTGCGGCGAGGTAGTCGGTGGCGAGGTCGGCGGTGAAGCAGATCCGTCGGTGGCGAGGTCGGCGGTGAAGCAGATCCGTCGGTGGCGAGGTCGGCGGTGAAGCAGATCCGTCGGTGACGAGGGCGGCGGGGGAGCGGATCAGGTGGGTGGACAGCCAACACGATCAAGGCTACGCTGTGGAGGAGTATGCCGGCGGCGAAGCAGATCTAGTACTGTAGAGAGTCAGAGCTTTGGCGTGTGAGAGTATTTTTGAGCTAATGGGGCGAATGGTTGGTGGGTGGGTGTGGGCCTGTGGGGAGGGTTCGGGATCTAGGCAAGATATTTCATTGTTACCGAATGAGCCCTCCATGGTCGGTGGGTTGTAGCTTCCGGACCAGGGTTAAAAGGGTAAAACTGGTCACGGGATTTTCGAATGGATGCGGCGGGATGATTTGGCGCGTGGCCGAAATTTTCAGTTTCAAGCTACTACGAGCAGAACGACAAAAATAATGTTCTTCCCCAGGGAGCTCTCATTTCTTCCTCTTCTCTTTCTCTCTCGAGTCTCTCCCACTCCCCCGGCTCCTCTCCCCCTTCTCTCCGGCGGCCTCGCCGGCCGGAGACGAGGCCGACTTCTCTCTGTATATTGTACACCCTCCGAACTAAATTAATTGATTCAACTTTCCTTAGACGTGTATGTATCTAGAGTAAAAACATGTGTGGATACATCCATATTTAGATAAGCAAAGTTGAGTCAGCTAATTTGGATCCGAGGGAGTTAGTGTTGTTGTAAGCTTAGATCCAGTGTTTCCCATGAGCAGAATGGCGCAATGGAGTCGGGGATCTCGTCATCGGCTTCAGATCTGGCCTATGGTGAATCTGGCGGATCTTGCCGGCCAAACCCCGATCTGGTGCCATCAATGTGATGGCGCTAACGGTGAGGCTTGCTTTGGTCAGTGCTTCAGATCTGGCCAATGGGGAAGTCAAGCTGCTAAAGTTCACAAGCTCGGGGCATACGACGGCGTCATCCGTCTTGCCCGTGCACATCTTGGACTTTCAGCGACCCTTCTCAGAGCCAATATGCCGTTGCTGAGGCCCTTCTTCTCCTTCGTCCTGGCGACTACCGGCGACACCGTCCCAAGTGGTGCGTCCCCGGCGACGGAGTTGCTGGAAAGGATGCGGAGCAGAGATCTGATGTGCGGTCGAGAAGGACTCGATTGATTTTCTTCTATATGTTTTGGGGTCCTTTTTGTAAAGTTGCAGGTTCTATTAGTTATTGTCTAGTACTTTTGGTCCTCTATGTAATTTTTTGGACTAGTTTCCATTGGCACTGATAAACTTGAATTTTGACAAGTTCACGGGGAAAAAAATTCCTTTGCACATATGGCCTATCATGTATAAACATTCTTGAGATTTAAACTATATGTAATGTGCCATGCATTAACCCTAAACCATATATATGTAACTAACCCTAGCTGATCAAACCCTACTTAATTAAAACAAATAACCCTAAACTATACGCATGCACTTTATGCGCAAAGGCGCGGGTGCCTCTAATAATGTGTGTGCGCACTCGATCGATGATCCCTAAACCTTATACAACCCTGAAACCCTAATCCCTAATCCCTAAACCCTAAACACCCTAAACACTAAACCCTAGACCCTAAACCCTAACCCTAACCCTAAACCCTAATTAAACCCTATATATAGGCCAACGACACTTAATTGTGCATCAAGCAGGCCAGGGGTGCCTCGCGGTCCTCTAATTAAATTAAATGTGCCATGCATTAACCCTAAACCATATATATGTAACTAACCATAGCTAATCAACCCTACTTAATGAAAACACATAACCCTAAACTATACTAGCTATAACCCGATCTAATAAAAACATGCTCTATATATAGCAGCTAGCTAGCAAACCGTAGATTAACACCAATTAATATATACATGGCCTATATCGATCATGTTGTATAACATATCCCTGAGATTCATTAATTAATTATATAATTATCGTGATAAATTAATTAACTTTAATTTTGACAAGTTCTCTCGAATGAAAACACATTTGATTAAGTTGCCTCATAATATATATATATATAATTAGTGTGCATGCATGGCCTACCATGCATTCGTGCATATATTTTAATGTATATTTGAACATATTCTTGGGGATTTCAATCTCTCTCTCTCGATCATCTATATATCGTTGGTGGCCAAAAAACACACATATATATATATGCATGCAATTTATGCGTAAAGGCGCGGGTGCCTCTAATAATGTGTGTGCGCACTCGATCGATGATCCCTAAACCTTAAACAACCCTAAAACCCCTAATCCCTAAACCCTAAACACCCTAAACACTAAACCCTAAACCCTAGACCCTAAACGTACCCTAACCCTAACCCTAACCCTAAACCCTAGCTAATCCTAAACCCCAATTAAACCCTATGTATAGGCCAACGACACTTAATTGTGCATCGATCGAGCGGGTCATGGGTGCCTCGCGATCCTCTAATAAAATTAAATGTGCCATGCATTAACCCTAAACCATATATATGTAACTAACCCTAGCTAATCAACCCTACTTAATTAAAACACATAACCCTAAACTATACTAGATATAACCCGATCTAATAAAAACATGCTCTATATATAGCAGCTAGCTAGCAAACCGTAGATTAACACCAATTAAAATATACATGGCCTATATCGATCATGTTGTATAACATATCCCTGAGATTCATTAATTAATTATATAATTATCGTGATAAATTAATTAACTTGAACTTTGACAAGTTCTCTCGAATGAAAACACATTTGATTAAGTTGCCTCATAATATATATATAATTAGTGTGCATGCATGGCCTACAATGCATTCGTGCATATATTTTAATGTATATTTGAACATATTCTTGGGGATTTCAATCTCTCTCTCTCTCTCTCGATCATCTATATATCGTTGGTGGCCCAAAAAACACACATATATATGCATGCAATTTATGCGTAAAGGCGCGGGTGCCTCTAATAATGTGTGTGCGCACTCGATCGATGATCCCTAAACCTTAAACAACCCTAAAACCTTAAATCCCTAATCCCTAAACCCTAAACACCCTAAACACTAAACCCTAAACCCTAGACCCTAAACCCTACCCTAACCCTAACCCTAACCCTAAACCCTAGCTAATCCTAAACCCCAATTAAACCCTCTGTATAGGCCAACGACACTTAATTGTGCATCGATCGAGCGGGTCATGGGTGCCTCGTGATCCTCTAATAAAATTAAATGTGCCATGCATTAACCCTAAACCATATATATGTAACTAACCCTAGCTAATCAACCCTACTTAATTAAAACACATAACCCTAAACTATACTAGCTAGCTATAACCCGATCTAATAAAAACATGCTCTATATATAGCAGCTAGCTAGCAAACCGTAGATTAACACCAATTAAAATATACATGGCCTATATCGATCATGTTGCATAACATATCCCTGAGATTCATTAATTAATTATATAATTATCGTGATAAATTAATTAACTTGAACTTTGACAAGTTCTCTCGAATGAAAACACATTTGATTAAGTTGCCTCATAATATATATATAATTAGTGTGCATGCATGGCCTACAATGCATTCGTGCATATATTTTAATGTATATTTGAACATATTCTTGGGGATTTCAATCTCTCTCTCGATCATCTATATATCGTTGGTGGCCCAAAAAACACACATATATATGCATGCAATTTATGCGTAAAGGCGCGGGTGCCTCTAATAATGTGTGTGCGCACTCGATCGATGATCCCTAAACCTTAAACAACCCTAAAACCTTAAATCCCTAATCCCTAAACCCTAAACACCCTAAACACTAAACCCTAAACCCTAGACCCTAAACGTACCCTAACCCTAACCCTAAACCCTAGCTAATCCTAAACCCCAATTAAACCCTATGTATAGGCCAACGACACTTAATTGTGCATCGATCGAGCGGGTCATGGGTGCCTCGTGATCCTCTAATAAAATTAAATGTGCCATGCATTAACCCTAAACCATATATATGTAACTAACCCTAGCTAATCAACCCTACTTAATTAAAACACATAACCCTAAACTATACTAGCTAGCTATAACCCGATCTAATAAAAACATGCTCTATATATAGCAGCTAGCTAGCAAACCGTAGATTAACACCAATTAAAATATACATGGCCTATATCGATCATGTTGTATAACATATCCCTGAGAATCATTAATTAATTATATAATTATCGTGATAAATTAATTAACTTGAACTTTGACAAGTTCTCTCGAATGAAAACACATTTGATTAAGTTGCCTCATAATATATATATAATTAGTGTGCATGCATGGCCTACAATGCATTCGTGCATATATTTTAATGTATATTTGAACATATTCTTGGGGATTTCAATCTCTCTCTCTCGATCATCTATATATCGTTGGTGGCCCAAAAAACACACATATATACGCATGCACGCGAGTGCCTCTAATAATGTGTGTGCGCACTCGATCGATGATCCCTAAACCTTAAACAACCCTAAAACCCTAATCCCTAATCCCCTAAACCCTAAACACCCTAAACACACTAAACCCTAGACCCTAAACACCCTAAACACTAAACCCTAAACCCTAGACCCTAAACACCGTAAACCCTAAACCCTAAACCCTAAACCCTAAACCCTAAACCCTAAACCCTAAACCCTAAACCCTAAAACCCTAAACCCTAAACCCTAAACCCTAAACCCTATAAACACCCTAAACACTAATTAAACCCTAAACCCTAGACCCTAAACACTAAACCCTAAACCCTAGACCCTAAACACCGTAAACACTAAACCCTAAACCCTAAACACCCTAAACACTAATTAAACCCTAAACCATAGACCCTAAACACTAGACCCTAAACCCTAGACCCTAAACACCCTAAACACTAAACCCTAGACCCTCTAAACACAGTAAACACTAAACCCTAAACCCTAGACCCTAGCTAAACACCCAAAACACTAAACCCTAAACCCAGCTAGCTAACCCTAAACCCTAATTAAACCCTATATATAGGCCAACGACACTTAATTGTGCATCAAGCAGGCCAGGGGTGCCTCGCGGTCCTCTAGTTAAATTAAATGTGACATGCATTAACCCTAAACCATATATATATAACTAACCCCTAGCTAATCAAACCCTAGTTAATTAAAACACATAACCCTAAACTATACTAGCTATAACCCGATCTAATAAAAACATGCTCTATATATAGCATGCAGCTAGCTAGCAAATTAAACGGTAGATTAAAACCAATTAATATATACATGGCCTATATATCGATCATATGTTGTATAACATCTCCCTGAGATTCATTAATTAATTATATAATTATCGATGATAAATTAATTAACTTGAATTTTGACAAGTTCTCTCGAATGAAAACACATTTGATTAAGTTTCCTCATAATATATATATAATTAGTGTGCATGCATGGCCTACCATGCATGCATTCGTGCATATATTTTAATATATATTTGAACATATTCTTGGGGATTTCAATCTCTCTCTCTCGATCATCTATATATCGTTGGTGGCCAAAAAACACACACATATACGCATGCACTTTATGCGCAAAGGCGCGTGTGCCTCTAATAATGTGTGTGCGCACTCGATCGATGATCCCTAAACCTTAAACCCTAAATAAACCCTAATCCCTAATCCCTAAACCCTAAACACCATAAACATTAAACCCTAAACCCTAACCTCCTAACCCTAAACCCTAAACCCTAATTAAACCCTATATATAGGCCAATGACACTTAATTATGCATCAAGCAGGCCAGGGGTGCCTCGCGGTCCTCTAATTAAATTAAATGTGCCATGCATATATATGTGTTTAATTTGGGGATTTCAATCGCTCTCTCGTATGTAGCTCTCTCTACCTCTCTCTCTCTCTCTCTCTCTCTCTCTCTCTCTCGTTGGTGGCCAACAACACACACATGCACTTTGTGCGCAAAGGCATGCGCCTCTAATAATGTGTGCGCAGTCGATCGATCTAGTTTTGATTAATCATAGCACACAAATAAAGAAGTTGTATTTGAATCCACACAACCTAATCTAAAACACATAACCCCTAACATGGCCTAATTAATTAACCCTTCTCGATCTCTACCTAATTAGTGGAAATTGCACAAAATCAAAAGGGGTCCCTCACTAATTATGCATATCTGCTAGATTGTGATAAACTTTTGCCACATATATATTTGGTGGATGGGTGCATCTTGGCATGTAAACAATTAGTGTTTGCAAATGGCGTTGTCAAAATTTATGTACAAATGATTTCTTTCCATCCAAAGTGCATAAAATGGGAGTTTTAATGAAGAAAGTACAAATAAAACAGCTCAACATGCTTCCACACCCCGATTTTCACACGAAGTAGAGCATATTTAAAGGATAATTCCAGAGTTTTACTATTTTTCAAGCAACTTTGCTAATTTTCCCCCACTCACATGACTTTATGTCGATTTAACGAAAATATGGCGAATTTAAACTACATGGGCGGGATAGTTTGAATTGTGCGCGCGGCAAAGGGAACCGCCTATTCCTCAACCTTGTGCACGGCAAATTACACACGCAACTCCATTAAACGCCACCTACCGACCTTAATTATCACCCCGGCGGCCCGGCCGCATGACCCCCCACCCACCCGTACACAACTTATCCCCGTCCGTGCGAAGAGCTTCCCCTCCCCGTCCCGTCCGTGCGAAGAAGAAGCTTCCCCTCCCCGTCGTTCTTCTCGAGACGCACCGGCGGTCAAGTTGATCCACGGTAGGGCTGCTATCTCTAGCTCAATCATGTATCGGGCAAGACAGCCTAACGATTTATATTTTCTTGATGCTGCTAAAAAAATTCGTCAGTATGCTCGAACTAATTGGCACTTTATAGTTTTCCGCTCGATTTGTCATCGATCAATTTGTTCATTTGCGTGGGCATATAGAGTCAGTTCTGCACTCGATCCGTTAATTTGCTGAAATGCCATGGCAGAGTTTTGTACACGATCTGTTTGCTAAAATGTCGATGGGCATTTTTTGTTTTGTACTCGACATGATTGCTGAAATGCATAATCATGTAGTATAGTTTTGTACTCGATGGATATACATTTCCTACTTCGCCTTAAATTAATCACCAACCACTGTATCTCATAATTAAACAGATGGACAGAACTTGGAAACTGCATGGACACTTATGTTCCCCTTCATATATAAATGGTGTTCAACCCTTTATGGGGTTTATTAGAGCTCATGATGGTCACAACCTGGACGTGTATTGCCCGCGCTGCACATGTATGAATGGTGAGAAGAGGCCTCACCCTGTAGTGGCAGATCATTTACACATTTTTGGGATGGACCGCACATATGTTAGGCGGGTTTAGCATGGTGAACCATATAATGATCCTTTAGCAGGAGAAGCAGATCTTGCTCACACTGTATGTGTGCTGGCATATGTAGTTAATTATTTATATTGATGCTGCCGCTGTTTCAATCAATAGTTTGCATTGCTGTGCAAGGTTCTGTACTCAAATTTAACTTGTTGCAGATGGATGGACGGGAAGGAGAGAAAAAGCGCTTGCTTCAGGAAACGGGTTTCAGCTCTGGGACATGTGCTGTGCCAGATGAGAAGGTAAATATGTAAAACGGCATTTGTTCAGGTTGCATCCCTTAGATGTTTGTCTAATCGGTTGATGTACTAATTGCAGAAGCATAGAGTTAAAGAGGTCTCTCAGTTTGATGGGAGATTTGAAGATGAATCTCAGTTTGATGCACCTGTGGATGGTACTGATGACGAGCCTTTCATAGACGAAGGTCCTGCACCTGAGATTATCCAGTCTACAGAAGGAGGCCGTGGACCGAGTACACAGCTTTGCGTTGAAGTGGATGCACGCCCGGAGATCATCACGGGCGTCCGGGTAGTCTCAAGACCACCCAGCCCTGATGCACCTGTGGATGGTACTGATGACGAGCCTCTCATAGACGAAGGTCCTGCACCTGAGATTATCCAGCCTACAGAAGGAGGCCGTGGACCGAGTACACAGCTTTGCGTTGAAGAGGATGCACACCCGGAGATCATCAGGGGCGTCCCGGTAGTCTCAGGACCACCCAGCCCTGATGCAAAATGTTGAGCTACTTTATGATTCGTACTCTTATGTTCTGGTGCTGTAGTATGTTATGATTTGTACGCCTTTGGCGCTAGATTAAGCATTCAGTGGATGATCGCGTTGCAAAATTCGACACCCACACAATCAGTTCATCGTACGAGTAGTAGCACAATTACTTCTACAGCGATTCCTGCCAGCGCATTAGTTGGTAGCATGAAACACTTTCAGGTACTCCCCTCTGATTCATATTAATTGACTCAATTCTGTCTAGATATGGATGTATCTAGATGCATTTGTTAACTAGACTAACAAACTTGAGTCAGTTAATATGAATCCGTGTAAACCGCCCAAGTCCTCGAGCAGCTAGTTTATTGACTCTGGACTCCAAGCCTCTCGCGGCAAGCCATCGACGAAGCTTTGACCAGATCTTGGCCCGCAATTTTTTTGTGTGTGGCGAATAGCAAAGCTTTGACCAGTTCCTCTCGGGATACAGCACGCCGGTGAGCTTGCACGGTTGCCATGAGCACTTTCCGGCGGAACTTCCTCTTCAGCGCCCTCAAGCCGCTGCTGCGAGACAGCACGCAGTGCCTCGAGGTGGACGGAATTCTGGATCTCAGGGCGGGTGGTCCGCATCGTCCGGGAACGATCTCCAGCGGGTTAACGAGGACATGCATGGCGGCCAGGGGATTTGTTTTTTGTTTTTTTTTTTGGTTTGAGCTTGGGATTTGGGGTTTTTTCGGATAGGGGAGGAGGAACCGAGGAAGAGGAAGGAACAGCCGCGTGCTTGGCGCGTGGCGGTGTGCTTGAATTTCGAATTTTTGTGAAATGTTTCATTTCCCCGCTACAATTCGGGGGTTTCTTGACGCGCCAATGCGTCCCGCCGGGCAGCTTCAAGTAAATTTGGGGTGCCACACTATGGGCCCTAGTTTCAGTGAGACATGTAATGACTAGTCACATCAGTAAGTTCACTGTGTAATAAAATATGTTACCCCTCCCCTTTATGTAGCACCCCTTCTCTCCCGATCGAGTGCCGATTGCCGACGGATGCAAGCCGCTAGCTCGATCCCCTCCTTTCGCCTCCACCGTCCAGGCATCCAGCTTGGAGGGGCAAGCTGCATCTAGCCCAAGCGGATTAGGTAGGACTAGTAATGTTCTCTCCTTTCTCGAGATCGGTTCTTTTTTCCTCTCCTCGATATCTTGCGCATCTCTTTCCTATTCTGGGCAAAGGGGTGTCTTTCTGGTCACCCTCGAGCTGGGAGTGATTGATGGGGGTGGGGGCGGGGGCTACCTTTGCTTGGATTGGGGTGTTCTTCCTTTATTTGTCGACATTTGCAACCTTTGTAGTTTCTGCTGATCCTCACTGTATCTTTTGTCAGCTTGTACAGGAAAGGCAAGACCTCGGCGGTGGGGGCAATGGAGCGTAAGGCCACCACGCATGTGGGCAGTTGGCTGAGCCTGAGCTGCGTCCCCAGCCCCGCGAAGCAGGTACTCCGTTTGCTTATCCACTCTTTACCTTTTAAGTGTCTCTCTGGTCTCTGCATCCTCAATCTGTTCCTGTTCTGGAATATGCTTAAAGTAGCACATGTCTTCAGCTGTTTGTGCGTAAAGCCTCTGTGACACCATGCTCTATATTCTCTGTATCAGGTTGGTACCTCCAGGTTCCGTGCTGAGGCTATGGGGAACGAGAATAGCGCCCCACCTGCTGCAGGAGCATGGCCCGATCTGCAGCACAAGAAGCGAAATGCCACTGCCGAGCTGGGCAGGGACCGCCCAGGGGTAATTTTTTTAACCAACTTACCATGATGTAGTCTGAATCTGATACTCCCTCAGATCCAAATTAATTGACTCAACTATCTGTAGATACGGATGTATCTAGATGTGTTTTAGCTCTAGATACTACTGCCTCCATCCCAAAGCTTTGGGCTTATATTATTTTTAGAAAGTCAAACTATACCATGTTTGACTAAGCTTTTACCAAAAATCAGTAACATGCAAAATACAAAATTAATATCATTAAATAGATAATAAAATATATTTTCCTACGGTATCTACACAGTATTATATTTGTTGATAGAATGTTCTAAAATTTTGGTCAAACTTTGCTTGTTTTGATTTCTCAAAAATAAATAAGGCTTAAGCTTTTGGATGGTGGTAGTACATTCATATCTAGACAAAGCTGAGTTAACTAGTTTTTTTGTCTGTCCATAGCTAGTGTTCACGCTGCAAAAGGCTAAGAGCATCCACTATATGCATCAGTCTATCTCATACAGTAATTCAATATCACTGCTGAGGTCTGCCTTTTGTTTTGCTATTCATATGCAGACTGAAACTTTAGGGCCTTTACTCAAAAGGAAGATCAAAACTGCGGCTGATCAGGCTGCCAGTATGTTGATGCCGCCCCCATCTTCTAAATGCCTCTACAAGCACAAGGCCACGCACCAGCTGGGTGGTGATCTTTTAATGAATATGGTATATTTTCTTAATCCACAAAACATGCCTTGATTTTTCTCTGTTTATTGTCGGTTTTTTCTATGCTTGCCAAAAGTTTACAACAACAACAACAACAACCAAGCCTTTCAGTCCCAAACAAGTTGGGGTAGGCTAGAGTTGAAACCCATAAGATCTCGAAGCCAAAAGTTTAGAAACACCAAATTCGTTTGCTTACAATCATCATACAGTAATGTTCATCTACTCCAGTTCCCCTAACCCAACATAAAATGATGTTAATTTCGATTTTTAGATTAAAAGAGCACCATTAGGCGCTGTTAATTACGACTTTGAGATTAAAATGTCATTTGCAATTGTTAATTACAATTTTGAGACAATTGGTTAGTTTAACCTCGATCTCTTCTGCTCTCCATTTTTCCCAACCGAACAAAAATGTAACCATTCCATTCCTCTGAAATGGAACCATTCCATTCCATTCCACGCTGTTTCAGAACCGAACACACCCTTGCATTGTTGTGAACTGTTGTCCATACACGGCCATACCCTTCCACTTACATCTAGCACTATATGCATCAGTCTGTCTCAGAGTCATTCAATATCACTGCTGAGATCTGTTCCCATTCTTATGCAGGCTGAAACTGCTGCGCCTTTACTCAAGTGGATGCAAAATGGGGCTAATGAGGCTGCTGTGAGGACGATGGTGCCGGCACCATCTTCCGAAAACCTCTACAAGCACGAGGCCATGGGCCAGCTGGGTGGTGACCTTTTAATGAATCTGGTATATTTTCTTAATCCACATACATGATTTCATTATTATCTGTTTAATTACTGTTGGCTTTGTCTAATGCTTACCAAAAGTTCAGAAACACTGCGTTTGCTTACAATCATCATACACTAATTTTTCACTTTTCAGTCTGTCTCATCCAGTATATAAACTGTTGATTTCCATTGGCTTCTTTTGTAATCATTTGCATTGTTGTCAACTGTTCTCTATGCACAACCCTATTCTTCCACTTACACCCCGCACTATTTGCATCAGTCTATCTCATAGATTTATTAAATATCAATGATGAGTTCTGTTGCTATTCATATGCAGGATGAAACTTCTGTTCCTCTACTCAAATGGATAAAAAATGATCCTGATGAGGCTGCTGTGAAGACGATGGTGCTGCCACCATCTTCTGAAAACCTCCTCAAGCACAAGGCCACGGGCCAGCTGGGTGGTACCCTTTTCAGTAAGCAGGTATATTTTCTTAATCCTCATACATGATTTGATTTTTGTCTGTTTATTGCCGGCTTTGTCTAATGCTTACCAATAGTTCAGAAACACACACACCTATTCTTCCACTTACATCCAGCACTATATGCATCAGTGTCTCATAGATTCATTTTATATATCACTGCTGATGTCTGTTGCTCTTCAATTTTTATATGCAGACTGAAACTGCTAAGCCTTCATTGGTCAAAAGGATTGCAACTGCTGCTGATGAGGCATCTGCAGAGGCTGCCACCAAGTTACTGTCAGCCCCACCTTCTGGATGCTTATATAAGCTCAAGTCCAAGGATCAGCCGGGCCGTAACCATCCAAGGGTTCGGGTATATTTTCTTAAGCCACATATACATGCCATGATTTATGTCTGATATTATCACCGGCTCTGTCTAATGCTTTTTGGAATTCGGAAACACCAAATTAGCATGCTTATATTCATCATACACTAATTTTTCACTGTTCAGTTTGTAACATAGTGTTATGCACTTGCTTGTCAACATTTGCATTGCTCTGAACTATGCACTTTACACAACCTAATTCTTCCACTTACGTTCAGCGCTACGCACCAGTAGTACCTCCCATGTTTCCTTCACCATCCCGATGCCGAGCTTGCGGGAATATGGCGGGCCCATGTACATACCCCGCATATAACACCTCCTATGGCTCTATCTACCTTTCTAGTAGCTCCTTCACAGAGTTACAGGTATGTATTCTCAGTGGTTTAGCATGAATTGGCATATAGTAAAGTCTTGTTTTTAGTCTTCCTGCTTCTTACATTTGTATCAATTTTCACATGCAGACTGTACCTTGTGAACTTCGTCCAATGATTAACCAGATGTGTCCGCATGAAGGATCTTTCACTATGCATGGCAATGGCAAATTGATGAACACCTACACGGTCTATGAGGTGTATGTCTACAAGACGCAGGCCATCACATATTTGTATGGACATGATTGGAGAAAGTTTGCTTTTGACTACGGTCTGAAGAAGGGCGACGAGCTGAGGATCAGAAACTCAAACGGGCAGATATACGTAACTGCTTACAGAGTTGGAGACACTTCCAAATATATAATATGTAACTTTTTTCTACTCATATCTTTTGATAACTGCATTCTGAGCAGTTGTTCTAAACCATTCCCTCTGTTCTAGCTTGCTGGGTTTAACATGATCAAAGCTGCAGATCCCCTGACGGAACAGGAGCGGATGTCACAAAGGGCAACCACACCAGCACCGGCACCGGCTTCCCACTCTCCTGCATCAGCACCGGTTCCTGTACCAGCTCCGTTTACTGCATCTACCCAGCAGTCCCCTACATCAGCATTGGTTCCTGTAGAGGCCCCATATACTACACATGCCCAGCAGGCTCCTGCATCAGCACTGGTTCCTCTAGCTGCACCGTTTACTGCACCTGCCCAACAGTCTCCTGCATCAGCACCGGTTCCTCTAGAGGCACCGTTTACTGCACCTGCCCAGCAGTCTCCTGCATCAGCACCAGCTCGTGTACCAGCCCAGGCTCATGCACCTGCCCCAGCCAGATCACCGAGGTCTCAGCTCATTGCTGTGGCCACCCGTGTGGTGACCAGGACGCATCTGAAGGCTATGTTCGTGAGTATATGACAGCATAACTGCTCTTATCTTGATGTCTTCTCTGCTCAAAGTCTCACATGGTTCAGTGCATTGGTGCCATTGACTAATTTTTGGTGGTATCTCTTGCTTTGAATCAGAAATTGCCTAAAAGTATCTCCAAGGATCTCAATGCTGGCCGAAGGGGCAAGATATCCCTCGTCATGGAGAGTGAAGGTCTCACCGTGGAGGGACGGTACTCTGTCAGTCCCACAGATGGCCGCTTGGCTGTTACTTCCAGGTGGAAAAAGTTCATTGACGGTGCCAAACTTCGCATTGGATCAAAGTTGAAGGTCAAGATCTTTCGATGCCGCTGTGACATGCTGGTCATAAAGTTCGCGGTTGTCTAGTTCTGTTGTCCCATGAGCCCTTAGCAAATGCATTTGTAGTTATACTTATATAAGGTTATCTTATCTGAACTGCTAATTAATTGTATGGGTGGTAAAACTCTGGCAAGCTTTTGCTCTTAGCAAGTATGTATGTATGATCAGCTATTATGATAACTAATGTTTGTGTTCATCTTAATTTGCATTTCCCTTTTAGAAAAAAACTTAATTTCTATTTTGGCTGACCTGTTAGAGAACTATCAGATTGAACCCACAACATGATTCATATAGATTCATTACACCGAGCCACATGTCTTGACCTTGCGATACACTACTTCCATTAATTAGTGCAAGAAGGCTTACCTGAGCTGCCTGAACCATGGCAGATTCGAATCCACCTTATCTATCTAGAAATACAACCTTTGCAGAAAGAGGATTTGCAGTATGGGGAGGCTGACATTGGGGACCCATGAGCCAGCAGCGTCGTCAACGTTTTAAAGGTGGCAGGAGATCGAAAGAAAAAATAAGCCAAAAATCAGTTGGTAAACAAATTCAAGAAAAGAAACATTTACCTTTCTGAGAGGATGACATGCGGGACCCATGAGGCAGCAGCATCCTCAACTATTTCAAGGCGGCAGGGGATCAAAATAAAAAAGGAAATAGCCAGAAATTAATTAGGGTCAAAAATAAATCCATCAAAGGAAACTTTTATTGTTCATAGAGGATGACATGTGGGACCGACTTGCCAGCTGCGTCGTCATCGTTTCAAAGGGGGCAGGGGATCAAAAGAAAAAGACAAATAGCCAGAAATTAGGGGAAAAAAATAAATCCAACAAAGAAAACTTTTATTGTTCATAGAGGATGACATGCGGGACCCATGAGCCAGCAGCTTCCTCAACGTTTCAAAGTCGGCATGAGATTGAAAGAAAAAGTCAAGTGACATAATATCAGGAGCCAAAAATAATCCAAGAAAAGAAACTTTATTGTACATAGAGGATGACATGCGGGTCCCATTTTGTAGCAGCGGTCTCAACGCTTCCAAGGCGGCACAGGACCGAAAGAAAAATGAAGTAGCCAGAAATCAGGGTGTGAAAAAAATCCAAGAAAAGAAAGATTTCAATTGGGCTGTATCTGGACATCTGGGCCTTCGAACTATCTGCTGGGCCTTTTGACTCGTACAATTTCAGCCCACTCCAAAACAGGAAAGGTCGGATTTTTCTCAAAAAAAAAAACAGGAAAGTCCTATGCTTCGCAAAAACAAAAAACAAGGAGATTCAACATATAAGTTTGTTTATGTAGATATAAAGATTTAATTTATCCGTTTGCAATAGCTCAGAGCGAAATACAACGTTTATTGTCTGCAAAATAAAATATCACATGTTTCTTGTACGGGGAGGCTGACATCGGGGACCCATGAGCCAGCAGCGGAGTCAACGTTTCAAAGGCGGCAGGGGATCGAAAATAAAAAAAGCCAAAAATCAGTTGGTAAAAAAATACAAGAAAAGAAAACATTTATCGTTCTGAGAGGATGACATGCGGGACCCATGAGGCAGCAGCATCCTCAACGTTTCAAAGTCGGCATGAGATCGAAAGAAAAAGGCAAGTGACATAATATCAGGAGCCAAAAATAATCCAAGAAAAGAAACTTTATTGTACATAGAGGATGACATGCGGGTCCCATTTTGTAGCAGCGGTCTCAACGTTTCCAAGGCGGCACAGGACCAAAAGAAAAATGAGGCAGCAGCATTCTCAACAATTCCAAGGCGGCAGGGGATCAAAAGAAAAATAAAGGAAATAGCCAGAAATTAATTAGGGGTCAAAAATAAATCCACCAAAGGAAACTTTTATTGTTCATAGAGGATGACATGTGGGACCGACCTGCCAACAGCGTCCTCATCGTTTCAACGGGGGCAGGGGATCAAAAGAAAAAGGCAAATAGCCAGAAATTAGGGGTAAAAAATAACTCCAAGAAAGGAAACTTTTATTGTTCGTAGAGGATGACATGCGGGACCCATGAGCCAGCAGCTTACTCAACGTTTCAAAGGCGGCATGAGATCGAAAGAAAAAGGCAAGTGACCAAATATCAGGAGCCAAAAATAATCCAAGATTTATTGTACATAGAGGATGACATGTGGGTCCCATTTTGCAGCAGCGGTCTCAATGTTTGTAATGCGGCTTGAGATCAAAAGAAAAAGAAAGTAGCTAGTAATTAGGGGGTGAAAAAAATCCAAGAAAAGAAAGTTGATGGACATAGAGGATGACATGCGGGTCCCTTGAACCAACAGCTTACTCAACGTTTCAAAGGGGGCAGGGGATCAAAAGAAAAAGGCAAGCCAAAAATCAGAGGGTGAAAAAAAATCCAACAAAGGAAACTTTTATAGCACACAGAGGATGACATGCGGGTCCCATGAGCCAGCAGGTACCTCAACGTTTCAAACGTGGCATGAGATCGAAAGAAAAAGTCAAGTTACCAAATATGAGGTGCCAAAAAAACTCCAAGAAAAGAAAGTTGATTGCTCATAGAGGATGACATGCGGGTCCCATTTAGCTGCAGCGGTCTCACCGTTTGAGAGGCGGCAGGGGATCGAAAGAAAAAGTCAAGTGACCAAATATGAGGTGCCAAAAATAATCCAAAAAATGAAAGTTTTATAGTACATAGAGGATGACATGCGGGTCCCATTTAGCAGAGCGGTATCAGTTTGAGAGGCGGCAGGGGATCGAAAGAAAAAGTCAAGTTACCAAATATGAGGTGCCAAAAAAATCCAAGAAAAGAAAGTTGTATAGTACATAGTGGATGACATGCGGGTCCCATTTTTAGCAGCGGTATCAGTTTGAGAGGCAGCAGATCGAAAGAAAAAGTCAAGTGACCAAATATGAGGTGCCAAAAAAATCCAAGAAAAGAAAGTTTTATAGTACATAGAGGATGACATGCGGGTCCCATTTAGCAGCGTATCACTGTTTGAGAGGCAGCAGGTGATCGAAAGAAAAAGTCAAGTGACCAAATATGAGGTGCCAAAAAAATCCAAGAAAAGAAAGTTTTATAGTACATAGAGGATGACATGCGGGTCCCATTTAGCAGCAGCGGTATCACCGTTTGAGAGGGGGCAGGGATCGAAAGAAAAGGTAAGTGACCAAATATGAGGTGCCAAAAATAATCCAGAAAAGAAAGTTTTATAGTACATAGAGGATGACATGTCCTTTAGCAGCACACCGTTTGAGAGGCGGCAGGGGATCGAAAGAAAAGGCAAGTGACCAAATTTGAGGTGCCAAAAAAACCAGAAAAGAAAGTTGATTACATAGAGGATGACATGTCCCAACATTTAGCAGCGGTATCACCGTTTGAGAGGCGGATCGAAAGAAAAAGGTAAGTGACCAAATATGAGGTGCCAAAAATAATCCAGGAAAAGAAAGTTTTATAGTACATAGAGGATGACATGCGGGTCCCATTAGCAGCAGCGGTATCACCGTTTGAGAGGCGGCAGGGGATCGAAAGAAAAAGGCAAGTGACCAAATTTGAGGTGCCAAAATAATCCAGAAAAGAAAGTTTTATAGTACATAGAGGATGACATGCGGGTCCGTTAGCAGCAGCGGTATCACCGTTTGAGAGGCGGCAGGGGATCGAAAGAAAAAGGCAAGTGACCAAATTTGAGGTGCCAAAAAAACTCAAGAAAAGAAAGTTGATTGCACATAGAGGATGACATGCGGGTCCCATTTAGCAGCAGCGGTCTCAACGTTTCCAAGGCGGCAAGGGATCAAAAGAAAAAGGAAGTAGCCAGAAATCAGGGGGTCAAAAAAATCCAAGAATAGAAAGAATTTTGGTTCATAGAGGATGACATGCGGGACCCATGATCCTGCATCGTAAACGGCTCGATCGGAGAACGTTGAACGAGATGGCGCGATGTAGAAAAAAAACAATGCCAGAGAGGCTGCCATCTGGGCCCTACATCCCTCGGCGGTGCGGATTTGCGTTGACTCGGCCGGCGAACCCGAGATTTCGAGATGCACCACGTCCCGGGCCACCATACGCCACGTTTTGGCCGCTTTCGTCGGGCTAGGTGGCCTCAAAAACGAGAAAAAAAAGTTTTGACATGCACCACGGAGGGACCAAAATCGTCGGCCATGGTACACCAGCAACCACGGCGCGACTTCAACTTCGTCGGCCATGGCAACTTTTCTTGTAGTGCATGTAACCATGTTTCCCTCTCTCATAATAACTTTCAGTAGCATCATTGATGAAATCCACAATATAACCATCACTTAAAACATTCTTATCATGGTTCATATGCATAAAAGTATCATTAATTTTGGCATAAGAAGAACTCTTCTCATTAATAGTAATTGGAGCAGGATCATTATCAAGAATTTGAACATGGTAAACAAGTTGCATACTAAGGGAATTGTTTTTGGCAATCCAATCATAACTATGACAAGTTTCATAAGGATAGTTATAACCTATATCATAGCATTCTTTATAATAATCATCAAAGATTGGAGGCATAGTGTCATCATAAGAAATAGAATAGTTATCTTTCACAGTATGTTCATCTGTGACCATACCATCATTGTTACTAGAAGGAGATGTATCAAACATATAATGATCAGTAGCAAAAGGATTTTCAAACACCTCATCCCCAAGCTTAGAGCTTTCTATATCATTATGGGAGGAAGCATGGATAGTACTGATACTATGGCAATTATTAACATCATCATTTTCAGAATTAGTTTCCCAGAGATTTTCAATATCAAAAGTAGTGTGCTCTTTCAAATCATGATCACTAATGTAGGTAAAGGGCATAGGAAGATCATTGTACTCAGATTCATTATCATAATAATCATTAGGAGCAACATACTTACGGTTACCTATCGTTATCTCATACACGCGGGGATATGCTGTTACCTCTTTCTTTTTATTCCCCTTCTTCTTCTTCTTCGTTCCCTTCTTCTTCTTTTCCTTCTCCTCGTTCCCTTCTTTAGGAGGAAGAGGCTTGAAGGGAGGCTTTTCCACATAACCTGATTTATTTCCAGAAACAATAGAAGAAACTTGGGAGGATTCCTCCTTTACAAGAAAAGTTGCCATGGCCGACGAAGTTGAAGTCGCGCCGTGGTTGCTGGTGTACCATGGCCGACGATTTTGGTCCCTCCGTGGTGCATGTCAAAACTTTTTTTTTCTCGTTTTTGAGGCCACCTAGCCCGACGAAAGCGGCCAAAACGTGGCGTATGGTGGCCCGGGACGTGGTGCATCTCGAAATCTCGGGTTCGCCGGCCGAGTCAACGCAAATCCGCACCGCCGAGGGATGTAGGGCCCAGATGGCAGCCTCTCTGGCATTGTTTTTTTCTAGATCGCGCCATCTCGTTCAACGTTCTCCGATCGAGCCGTTTACGATGCAGGATCATGGGTCCCGCATGTCATCCTCTATGAACCAAAATTCTTTCTATTCTTGGATTTTTTTGACCCCCTGATTTCTGGCTACTTCCTTTTTCTTTTGATCCCTTGCCGCCTTGGAAACGTTGAGACCGCTGCTGCTAAATGGGACCCCATGTCATCCTCTATGTGCAATCAACTTTCTTTTCTTGGAGTTTTTTTGGCACCTCAAATTTGGTCACTTGCTTTTTCTTTCGATCCCCTCTCTCAAACGGTGATACCGCTGCTGCTAACTGGGACCCGCATGTCATCCTCTATGTACTATAAAACTTTCTTTTCTTGAATTATTTTGGCACCTCATATTTGGTCACTTACCTTTTTCTTTCGATCCCCTGCCGCCTGATACCGCTGCTGCTAAATGGGACCCGCATGTCATCCTCTATGTACTATAAAACTTTCTTTTCTTGGATTTTTTGGCACCTCATATTTGGTCACTTGCCTTTTTCTTTCGATCCCCTGCTGCCTCTCAAATGTTGATACCGCTGCTGCTAAATGGGACCCGCATGTCATCCTCTATGTACTATAAAACTTTCTTTTCTTGGATTTTTTTGGCACCTCATATTTGGTCACTTGACTTTTTCTTTTGATCCCCGCCTCTCAAACGTTGATAGCTGCTAAATGGGACCCGCATGTCATCCTCTATGTACTATAAAACTTTCTTTTCTTGGATTTTTTTGGCACCTCATATTTGGTCACTTGACTTTTTCTTTCGATCCCCTGCTGCCTCAAAACAGTGATACCGCTGCTGCTAAATGGGACCCGCATGTCATCCTCTATGTACTATAAAACTTTCTTTTTTTGGATTATTTTTGGCACCTCATATTTGGTCACTTGACTTTTTCTTTCGATCACCTGCTGCCTCAAACGGTGATACCGCTGCTGCTAAATGGGACCCGCATGTCATCCTCTATGTACTATAAAACTTTCTTTTTTTGGATTATTTTTGGCACCTCATATTTAGTCACTTGACTTTTTCTTTCGATCCCCTGCTGCCTCAAACGGTGATACCGCTGCTGCTAAATGGGTCCCGCATGTCATCCTCTATGTACTATAAAACTTTTTCTTTTCTTGGATTTTTTTTGGCTCATGATATTTGGTCACTTGCGTTTTTTTCTTTCGATCTCATGCCACGTTTGAAACTTTGAGGAACCTGCTGGCTCATGGGACCCGCATGTCATCCTCTATGTGCTATAAAAGTTTATTTTCTATGGTTTTTTTCACTCTCTGATTTTTGTCTATTTCCTTTTTCTTTTGATGCCCTGCCGCCTTGGAAACGTTGAGTAAGCTGCTTACTCATGGGACCCGCATGTCATCCTCTATGTACAATCAAGTTTCCTTGAATTATTTTTGGCTCCTGATATTTCGTCACTTGCCTTTTTCTTTCGATCTCATGCCACCTTTGAAACGTTGAGGAACCTGCTGGCTCATGGGACCCGCATGTCATCCTCTACGAACAATAAAAGTTTCCTTTATTGGAGTTATTTTTGACCCCTAATTTCTGGCTATTTGCCTTTTTCTTTTGATCCCCTGCCCCCTTTGAAACGATGAGGACGCTGTTGGCAGGTCGGTCCCATATGTCATCCTCTATGAACAATACAAGTTTCCTTTCGATCCCCTGCCGCCTTTGAAACGTTGACGACGCTGCTGGCTCATGGGTCCCTGATGTCAGCCTCCCCGTACAAGAAACATGTGATATCTTGATTATTTTGCAGACAATAAACAGTGTATTTCGCTCTGAGCTATTGCAAACGGATAAATTAAATCTTTATTTTTACAACATATATCTTGAATCTCCTTGTTTTTTGTTTTGGCGAAGCATAGGACTTTCCTGTTTTTTTTTTGAGAAAAATCCGAACTATCATGTTCTGGAGTGGGCTGAAATTGTACGTGTCAAAAGGCCCAGAAGGATAGTTCGAAGGCCCAGATGTCCAGATGCAGCCCAATTGAAATCTTTCTTTTCTTGGATTTTTTTCACCCCCTGATTTCTGGCTACTTCATTTTTCTTTTGGTCCTGTGCCGCCTTGGAAACGTTGAGACCGCTGCTGCAAAATGGGACCCGCATGTCATCCTCTATGTACAATAAAGTTTCTTTTCTTGGATTATTTTTGGCTCTGATATTTGGTCACTTGCCTTTTTCTTTCGATCTCATGCCACGTTTGAAACGTTGAGGAATCTGCTGGCTCATGGGACCCGCATGTCATCCTCTATGTACAATAAAAGTTTGATTTCTTGGATTTTTTTTCACCCTCTGATTTTTGGCTATTTCCTTTTTCTTTTGATCCCCTGCCGCCTTTGAAACGTTCAGTAAGCTGCTGGCTCATAGGTCCCACATGTCAGCCTGTATGAACGATAAAGCTTTCTTTGAGTTTTTTGACCCCCTAATTTCTGGCTACTTTCTTTTTCTTTTGATCTCAAGCCGCATTTGAAACGTTGGGACCGCTGCTGCAAAATGGGACCCGCATGTCATCCTCTATGTACAATAAAGTTTCTTTTCTTGGATTATTTTTGGCTCCTGATATTTGGTCACTTGCCTTTTTCCTTCGATCCCATGCCACGTTTGAAACGTTGAGGAACCTGCTGGCTCATGGGACCCGCATGTCATCCTCTATGTACTACAAAAGTTTATTTTCTTGGGTTTTTTTTCACTCTCTGATTTTTGGCTATTTCCTTTTTCTTTTGATCCCCTGCCGCCTTGGAAACGTTGAGTAAGCTGCAAACTCGTGGGACCCGCATGTCATCCTCTATGTACAATCAATTTTCTTTTCTTGGAGTTTTTTTACCCCCTAATTTCTGGCTACTTTCTTTTTCTTTTGATCTCAAACCGCATTTCAAACGTTGGGACAGCATGTCATCCTCTATGTACAATAAAAGTTTCTTTTTTTGGATTATTTTTCACCCTCTGATTTTTGGTCACTTGCCTTTTTCTTTCGATCTCATGCCGCCCTTGAAAACGTTGAGGAACCTGCTGGCCCATGGGACCCACATGTCATCCTCTATGTACTATAAAAGTTTCTTTTCTTTGATTTTTTTCACCCTCTGATCTTTGGCTATTTCCTTTTTCTTTTCATCCCCTGCCGCCTTGGAAACGTTAGTAAGCTGCTGACTGGTGGGACCCGCATGTCATCCTCTATGTACAATCAAGTCTCTTTTCTTGGATTTTTTTACCCCCTTATTTTTGGTCACTTGCCTTTTTCTTTCGATCTCATGCAGCCTCTGAAACGTTGAGAAGCTGCTGGCTCATGGGACCCACATGTCATCCTCGATACTATAAAAGTTTCTTTTCTTGGATTTTTTCACCCTCTTATTTTTGGCTGTTTCCTTTTTCTTTTGATCCCCTGCCGCCTTGGAAACATTGATTAAGCTGCTGACACAGGGGCCCGCATGTCATCCTCTATGTACAATCAACTTGCAAGATCTTGGGGCGGAAGAGCTTGTATAAGTGGGACCCATATGTCATCCTCTATGTACAATAAAAGTTTCTTTTTCTTGGATTATTTTTTGCTCCTGGTATTTGGTCTCTTTCCTTTTTCTTTCGATCTCATGCCGCCTCTGAAACGTTGAGTAAGGTGCTGGGTCATGGGACCCGCATGCCATCCTCTATGTACAATCAACTTTCTTTTCTGGGAGTTTTTTTTACCCCTAATTTCTGGCTACTCTTTTTCTTTTGATCTCAAGCCGCATTTGAAACGTTGACACCGCTGCTGCAAAATGGGACCCGCATGTCATCTTTTATGTACAATAAAGTTTCTTTTCTTGGATTATTTTTGGCTCCTGATATTTGGTCACTTGTCTTTTTCTTTCGATCTCATGCCCCCTTTGAAACGTTGAGGAAGCTGCTAGCGCATGGGTCCCGCATGTCATACTCTATGAACAATAAAAGTTTCCTTCCTTGGAGTTATTTTTTACCGCTAATTTCTGGCTACTTCCTTTTTCTTTTGATCCCCTGCCGCCTTGGAAACGTTGAGTAAGCTGCTGACACAAGGGGCCCGCATGTCATCCTCTATGTACAATCAACTTGCAAGATCTTGGAGCGAAAGAGCTTGTATAAGTGGGACCCATATGTCATCATCTATGTACAATAAAAGTTTCTTTTCTTGGATTATTTTTTGCTCCTGATATTTGGTCACTTTCCTTTTTCTTTCTATCTCATGCCGCCACTGAAACGTTGAGTAAGGTGCTGGCTCATGGGACTGTACAATAAAGTTTCATTTCTTAGATTTTTTTTACCCACTGATTTTTGCTAACTTGCCTTTTTCTTTTCGATCATATGCCGCCTTTGAAATTGAGGTCGCCGCTGGCTCATGGGTCCCACAAGTCAGCCTCTATGAACAATAAACCTTTCCTTTGTTGTATTTTTTTACCCCTAATTTCTGGCTATTTGCCTTTTTCTTTTGATCCCCTGCGGCCTTTGAAACGATGAGGACGCTGCTGGCAGGTCGGTCCCACATGTCATCCTCTATGAAGAATATAAGTTTCCTTTTTGGATTTATTTTTGACCCCTAATTTCTGGCTATTTGCCTTTTTCTTCTGATCCCTGCCGACTTCGAAATGATGAGGATGCAGCTGGCAGATCGGTCCCACATGTCAGCCTCTATGAACTATAAATGTTTCCTTTGTAGGATTTATTTTTTACCCCTATTTTCGGGCTACTTGCCTTTTTCTTTGAAACGTTGAGGACGCTACTGTCTCATGGGTCCCACATGGCATCCTCTCTGAACGATAAACCTTCATTTCTTGTTAACGACAGGTTTATCAGTATTATTTTCGCAGACTAATACAAGCTCTTTGGCTCCAAGATCTTGCAAGTTGATAGATTAAATCAAGGAATTATTAGGATATGTTTTAAATTTCAAATCCACTTTATGAATTTTTAAAAATACCGTTATCCATGTGGGTATGGAGCGATCAAGGATTTTCATATTGGGCATGAGCAGTTTCAAAAATTGGAACCCTATAATTCAAAATAAATAAAAACAACTTTTATGTAGAATCTCCGTGTATTTTTTTTTGCCAATCATAGGATCTGTGTTTCATTAGAAAAGGGCCGAAATTGCATGAGCAGAAAGGCCCATTTGAAGTTATTGGGCTTCGACGGCCGGAGCAAGTAGACCGATAACAATTACCATGTAGATGTTCCTTGGCAACCCAAAAGTGAAATATTGGGCCCAACAGGGGAAGGTTGAACAGTACTTTTTCTATTGGGAAGGTGGTACATGGGGTTATCCTGACAAAAAAAATGGAACATGGGTTACTGAAGGTTGCCCATTTGTGCCTAATATGTTTGTCAGCAGGAGCTTTACCTTCCGCCGCCGCCGCTCCGCTTCCGCCGCCGCCGCCATGCCTCGTCGCGGGTCGAGCTACCGGTACGGCGGCGTCTCGAGCTCGGGGTACCGCAGCGTCCGCGCGCGCCCCAAATTAAGGTACTTCCTCCTCGGGACGGCACCTACGATAGGCTCGGCTGGCCTTGGGGCATTTACCCCTAGCCTCTTCCATGCTCAAGTTTTTGAAATGTTTCTGGCTCTGTTCAACACTGGATCAAATTTGTCAACATGACCATTCTTATGGAGTAGCAACGAGTTGAATCTCTCAAAACTCTTTAAGTTCTGCAATATAACGACTAATTGGTACTACCTTATACAAAATGATTACATATCCTTATTTTGGAAGCAAGCAATCACACACTTATAGTTTGCTAGTCAGCTGCACGTAACGTTAAAAATCGGCAATTATAATGAATAAACCTGTAATTTTCACTTAAAATGCATTAAGGAGCATCAAATTTGACAAATCAAACCATGTCGTACTGAAAATTGACATGTCTTTCTCATGCAGAAATGTAAAATTATCCATGCATGTGCGTTTATACAGGTTAAGTTTTGCACGTATTATTTTTTGTAACTTTTCTGACTACCTTCAAAGCTCCAATCCTTCTTCATCATCTTTGTTGTACCGCACTGATGCAAGTGAATGCGAGCTGCTCGCCAGACGCGACTTCGTGTCCGATATGTGTACTATGCCTTCTCCATCTAGTGCTAGTTACGCCTCTGTGCTAATTAATTCAGCACAAACCTCTGTCATTGCAGCTGTGACTCACCTCGACCATTGGAGCCCAATCACAAGAGCGAGCTCAGTCTCAACCAGAGAGGCATGTGTCTCATGGTTAGCTATCTACAACTTGCTGTCTTACTAAAACCGTGCCTATCATATAGAGATCACCTCGCTGGTGTAGCAATGGCTGCAAGTAGCTGCTAGCATGAGCGAAGGGGATAAGGAAGAAAAGATTAAAAAAATGGGGTGGGGCCAACAAGCAGGAAAGCTATCTACTAGCTTTATGGATGTTTCTGGAATTGGGTAGAAAATAGTACTCGATGACACTGTAGCAGCGAATCCCAGAGACCAAAGGCCGTTGGATGATGTCTAATGAACGGCAGAACAAAATCGGCGAAATTAGCTTGAATTTTGATAATAAATCTTGGGCATTTTCCCTCGAACATGATTTATCAACTTTGGGTAGTCTCTGGACTAGTCTCCCTCGTCCACCAATTATTATCATAAACTACTGCGGAAAGTTGAGGGCAGTCCCTAGTCCCGAGCACTTCGCCCACTTCCCCTGGCCTCATCCCAGAGATCTCACACCAACCACCTCACCGTCGACTAGCCGCCAGTCTACAGCCCTCCGAAGAATCCCCAATGGCGGCGACGCCCCTACTAGAGCGCTCCTCACGCGAGCGCATCATCGAGTCTGGCCCACATGTCTTCCGTGCCTGCCGTGTGTCGGCAAGCACGACCGACTTCTCCGTCGGCGAGCCGCCGGCCGTGGGCGAGGGCGAGGCGTCCCCGTACACTATGACAGTGCACATCTTCTTCTCGAGGACGTACGAGCTCAGGAGGATGGCCGGCCCCCTCCCTGCCCCACTGGATGAGGACGATATCACCACTACACCCTGCGAAGAGGTGGTGCTGGATCTTGGCTTGCCTCCGAGGAAGCTGCGTAGTGGGGGCAATGTCGTGCGAACTATGCGCGAGATTCTTGCCCGTGTATGGCTGCTCAAGAACCTGAACCTCACGGAGGAGGAGTGGGACATCATCATGCCTTACGATGTTATGCACCTGATGTGGCAGCAGGCGTGTCGTCGGCTCGGTGGCCTCCACTTCGACCTCACCCTTAGGGTGGACCACCGGCTCATCGTCAACTTGCCGGCGCTGCAGGACAGTTGGGTCCTAGTTGCGCCGGAGGACGGCCACTGCAGCATATGCATGCTGGGGCTGTCGCAGCGCACAACGGTGCGTCTCCGGGGATGCAAACACCCGTTCCATAGGAAGTGCATCTTCTCCTGGTTTGTAACGAACGCCAGCTGCCCTATCTGCCGCGATAAAGTGCTGACCCATCTTATTTTCGATTTGTAGCATAGTATGAATAAAAACCCTGTATGATAGGGATGCCATGCCAACTTGAATCCTATGTCAAGAGAAATTCTATTTGATTGTGGTTATAAGATATTCTGCATTAGTTTGATCTATTATCATTCTATTTTCCTATGGGATATGACCCTATGAATCAAACAGCATGGGATTACTTCCACACAATTAAGTTTGACCAACTTTTAGTAGGACAACAAACATAAATAATTAGTCATCATGGGATTACAATCCAACAGATAATTGTCTTCAGGACTCATACATTTTCCAAATAGAAAAATCAAAACAAATCATGGTTCTTCATCTCACAGCATGATACAGAGACAAGAGTCTAATCATCATCATCATCATCATCATCATCATCATCATCATCATCATCATCATCATCATCATCATCACCTCCGTCTTCATTCTGATATTCGTGCATGGTCTCATCCTGCTCGTCCTGTCCATTCTCCTCCTGAGATTCACCAGGTAGCTTCAGTTTATCCATCTCTTTGTCGACTATGCTAACCTCAACAGTGAAATCTACTTCTCCATCATGTGCAGGGATACCTGTATCCAACGAGGTTTCATCAATGTCAGCAACTTTAGTTTGCATACAACCAGCGAAATCATCTTGCTGGGCACCAATTATTGGATCCGCATTCTCATCCAAATCATATATGTTCCTTGCCACAAACTTTTGCACATACTGCCATCCTTTTCTAGATCTGTCTTCCAAGAAAAGTACCTTGGCCGCTTGAGGTACCAAAATATAAGGATCATCCTTGTACCACTGAGCAGTAGTATCGACTGATATGAAATACCCATCATTTCTGGCACCTTTGCCCTTGTTTGGATCTTGGTTGTACCAATAACACTTAAATAGAACCACAGATCGGACAGTAACCTTATCACTATAGAACAACTGAATAACCTCTTCTATGTGACCATAATGGTCAAATGACTCTGATCTCTTTTTTCTGGTTGTCAAGTGATCTCCACTGGTTGTGATGCCACTATTTCGTGTCTTCAAATGTTGTTCACGCTCATAGGAGCTGTAATGGACACCATTGGCATTGCAAGCTGCAGCTACCAACACCCTCTTATCTGGACCACGTGATAGGACAAGGAGATCAGCACTAACAGCGCCTGGATTCTCCGCATGGAGTTTCGAGATCTACGATTACAAAATAGACAAGAGGTCATCTCATGTGAAAACACATAGACAAGTCAGAGTGCAATTGAACATCTTACATATTTCTCAAACCAGTCCTGAAACCCACTCCCACGTGCCGATAGCTTTCCATTCGTTTCCATGTACAACCTGCAAAACATAGCCAAGTCAGCTGAATATATTTCATTTTGATACAAGTTCATAGTATATGCGAGGAACTGAGTAGTTCGTGTGCATAGTACTCACTTAACATATTCATCAGCCTCTGTAGCATTATTCAGCACATACCAAGACAGCTGTTCAAATTCAGACTGCTCTAATGTTTTTTCGGTCCTCTTTCCTATTAGCTCAACACCATGTTTAAAAACAGATCCTCCAACTTCCAAAATTCTGCGACCCCGATTGAATCTGGTCTCAATATCAGGAATATATCTTGAGGCAAATGTATATGCTTCAGCAGCAATATACGCCACTGCAATGCAAGCCTCCGGTCTAGCTTTGTTCCTAACTGTATTCTTGAAAGTGCACAGTCGACGTTCTATAGGGTACATCCATCCATACTGTACCGGACCTCTTAAAAGTGCCTCATCAGGTAGATGAACAGCCAAATGCACCATCACATCAAAGAAGGCTGGAGGATATATCAGCTCCAGCTTGCACAGGATTACTGCTATGTCCACCTTAAGACGTTCTACAACAGCTCTGCTTAGAGTTTTACTACATATTTCCCTAAAGAACCTTCCCAACTCTGCAATCACGTTGTACATATTTGGCTTCACTAAATCTTTAATGCCAATAGCTAAAAGCCTTTGCAGCAGGATGTGACAATCGTGAGTTTTCAACCCTTGGAGCTTGTTTCCTTCAGCATTGAGACAATTTGCAATGTTGGAAGCAAATCCGAACGGGAACATCACACCTCGGAGGTACTCACAAAATAATCTCCTTTTAGGCATCGGCAATGTGAATTCCGCGCCTCGAAATTTATAATGTTTTTCCTTGCCTTTGTTCACTTTGTCATTACGATCCAGTTGCAAGTGCCTGTTAACATTCAATGTTGCACAATCAATCCTAGCATTTGAGCTATCTTTTGTCTTGGATGGAATGTTGAGTAATGTGCCGACAATGCTGTCACATATATTCTTCTCCATGTGCATGATATCAATATTATGCCGAAGCTTCTTACCAGCCCAATACGGCAAGTCCCAAAGAGTGGTCCTGCGCTTATAAAATATTCTCGGTCTATCATTTTCCATTTCCTTCCTCTTGGTACGTGCTGCTATTTCACCTCCCATCTTCCTTTTGGTAGCTGCTAGACTCAGTTCATCTCGTCTCTTCTTCCTTTTTCTATCTGCTACTACTGCTGCTGCATCTTCTGTATTCTTCTCTGCTGTACCTCCATTTGGCAACGGGGAGAGAAACCGCTGGTTATTACTAAACCAAAACCGTCCCCGTGAGGCAAAGTTCTTCCCGTCCCCATCCCTGATAACTGCCACGGGGACATACTGCATACCATAACCACCACCATCGGGTTAACGGCTAACCAGCGGTTACCCATCCCTGACAATAGGCTAAAAAAAATTGAGCAGCACTTCTCTAGTACCTTAGCTAAAAATATTGACAGCAAATCAATAGGAGAAAACTGGGCACATAGCCGCACAGGGACACATAGCAGTTTAAGTTTCAGCCATTACATGACACAAATGGTAGGAGTAGCAGTTTAAGTTCAGCCATTACATGACACAAATCAATTGGCAGTTTAACTTCAGCCATTACATGACAAGAGTCATGACTCATGACAATACAGAATTCGAATGAACCGAAAATGAAGATAAATTGCAGTCTTTACTCCAAGCTTTGCTTCATCATTTCAGACTTGTAGAAGCACTGAAGTGCAGGCTGCGACTCACTAAACATTACAGCTTCAGGCCCTGCATAAGGTGAAAAGATTAGACTGAAAGCTTGTTCTATACAAGTATCATCATCCTGTCCGAAACAAGTGAATAACTGATGATCCATTCATCTATCATAGTAGTATCATCATCTTGTCCGAAACAAGCAAGTGAATAACTGATGATCCATTCATCTATCATAGTAGTATAGTGAAAATGCTACAGTATTAGAGATAGATGCTAACCTCGAGGCCTTCCTCAATATCTTCAAGAACACTCCAGAAGCTAGCTTCTTGTCCATTGTCATCATCTACAAGCAAACACAAATACAACAATTTAGACATGAAAAATAAAGGAATATAACTAGAGATGTTGCTCTATGCTCTCTGCTGTACGCCTGTACCTGCTGTGGCGGCTGGTGGTTTTCCTGGTTTAACATTTCTGACCGCTTCTAGGTGCGCCTCCAACTCGTGACTCTTAAAGTGCTGCGGTTTAGTCTTTTTACAGGCCTGATCACCAATAAATTGCAATTTTTTTCTATTTTTTCGGAAACTGTGATCTAATGGAAGGAAACGGCGATGGCCCATATAGCATATCTTGTTTATTATCCTCACTGCCAGCTGATCAGTATCACAGTGAACACATGCATTATAACCTGATGTTACTCTGCCTGACATAGTGCCCAAAGCTGGATAATCATGGGTGCAATACAGTACAGCAGCACGTAATAGAAAATTTTGTTCTTTAGGTTGACACACATCCCGTGTAGGGACACCCTCCCATAATGTTTGCAAGTCTCTAATAAGAGGCTGCATGAACACATCAAAATCCTTCCCAGGAGATTTGGGACCTGGGATGAGTAAGGCCATCATACAGTTCGACTGATCGGTGCATGTCCAGGGAGCCTGGTTGTAAGGTGTAACTAGTACTGGCCACATGCTATACGAGTTGCTCATGTTGCCAAATGGGTTGAATCCATCTGTAGCAAGGCCAAGTCTCAGGTTCCTTGGATCTGCAGCAAAATCTGGATGATCCAGGTCGAATTGCTTCCATTCATCGCCATCAGCAGGATGCCTCAGTAAATCAGGGTCGGGCGTGAGAATCTCTTTGTGCCATCTTGTTTCCCGAGATGTTTGTTCTGAAGCAAACAACCTCTGCAATCTTTGTACAAGTGGAAAGTATCTCAGAACCTTCCAAGGAATCTTTTTCTTACCACCAGCTCCATCATGTTTCCATCTTGATTCCTTACATACTGGACATTCATCGAGGTCATTATACTCCATCCAAAACAGTGCACAGTTATTTTTGCAAAAATCAATCTTCTCATATCCAAGTCCCAGTACCTTGATGTACTGCTTCACCTCATAAAAGGATTTTGGCAGTCCAGCCCCAGGGAGTGCATCGCTGTATGTCTTCGCAACTGCATTGAACGCTTTATTGGTAATCCCCTGGTATGACTTGTCATGAAGTAATTTCACAATTAATTCGAATCTTGACACAACAGAACCAGGGGCCACTAAGCGCTTAGCATCTTCTATCAGGTCATGGAAAAGAGGCTTTTTGTGATAACCATGGGGCTGTTGGCTTGCATATGGATACAGATCCCGTAACAAATTAGCAGTAGCCTCATCCTGGACGAGATCTTCAGGCTGATAACCATCAGAATAAAGAGGATCAATAATGTCAGGCTGATCATAGTGTTCACCATGGTTAATCCACCTGATATATGTCTGGTCCATCCCATAAACGAATAAATGATCTGAGACTACATGTTGAGGCTTGGACCCAATATTCAAACATACGCGGCATGGACAAATCACTTCCTTTGTCTTGTCGCCGTCAGTAAAATCACTAACGTGCTTCATGAAGTCTTCAATACCACTCAAATATGTTGGTGTGGTTAATGAGTCAAATAATATCCAAGTTCTGTCCATCTGTTGAGGAGATAGATGGTCAGAGAAGCGATAAGCTATTTCAACAAACAGGTCACCTACGAATGTAAGCAAGCATACCTGAGCAAACAGGTCGAATATAAAACTATAAATGCTACATTATTTGAGCCGATTTCAGCAAACAAACTGAGTGCAAAACTACGGCTACCTAGCGAACAGATTTTTTTAGGCTGACCACTGGGTTTCCCCACTTTGTATTTTTTTATTAATAAAAAGAGGGAAATATGTACAAAAGTTGCTGGAGAGCAGCAACTAAAAGGATCATAGATCCCAAGCAGCAAAATATATATATAATGTTCTACCCATGATATGATTTCCTCTTTGCCTTATGAACAAGGAGAGCAATTTCATCCTTGAATCTCTTGTGCCATCTATAAATGCTTGGGGGGGAGGGGCGAACAGATCTATCGAAAGCAATACAATACCAACACATTCTTTCTTCTTTTTTGCCGTAATTCCGCCGATCTATTAGCAGTGCAAAGAAGCCAAAAGTAATAAGATTACATACAGGTTCATAGACCACCAGGGCCGTACCTGAGAATACGGAGGGCCTGAGCAAAACAAGAAATAGAGGCCCTCAACATGATCATTGGCAACTAAAATGATTTTATATATACTACTCACTCCATTTCAATAAACAATGCACCCTTGTTTTTCGTATTTTATCTTCGAAAAAATATTAATCTATATCTCTCTATTTAAAAATGATGTTTCAATTTTATGTAGATATACATGTATTTAGATGAGTTTAGTTTGCAGATACATGCAAGTTTTGATGAAGTTGAAACATATTTTTCAGGATGAAGTATATAAAAAAATTGATATAAAACTGGTATCATTAGAAAGTATTTTCCAACACGATTCTAACAATGCTGCTTATGTATTATATGATCGTGATATTGTTGTCCTATTTATTTGGTCAAGGTTCACATTGAAATGTGGTAAAATAAATTAAAAGAAGTGCATCGTGTGAAAAAGCAATCTAAGAATTCAAAAGTGCTAATTGTTAGTCGAAACATGACATCATTGAGACAAAATATTAATATTCATTGGAAGACTAACTGAATTAGCTGCACTCGCGATGAAAAAGAAAGAGAAGATACGGGTAAGAGCAAGTACAATAAGGTACAGTCTTTTTGTTTGTTTGTTTGGGTTGCTCATCAAGCTTATCGCTCGATACAATAAGGTACAGTCAGCGGGAGTGGTGTTTGGAACATGGGTGCATAGTGGGTGGTATCATAGAGTACTATCATAGATATGCTATATTTATTATAGTGGAGTATTGAAAATGGCATATATAGAAGGGGATATTGAGAATTGAGAGTGGCATAAACACAACTTCAGTTTTTGTAATGGCATAAACACAACTTGTGAATTGAGGAGTGGCATAGAACCAATTAACACTTGTTTCAATAACAGCCATCAAAAGCCAATCGAACGCACGAGAATGGATCCAAAATTTACCCATTTTAAGTTTCACGAGAAAATTTTAAACTTAAAATTCGTACTGCCTAGAAGTTTTTGAAACAAAAATCCAGTAAATCTTATATGTCGGGTTATGCATTCTGGGGGAGTTTCATCAGATTCAGCCATATTGTTTATCAATAAACCTCATTTTATGTTTTACAACCAACTTTAAACTTAAAATTCAAACTGTCCAGTAAAAAGAACAACATTCCAGTAAATCTTATATATTTCTTCTGCATTCCGGGAAAGATTGGTCGGATTCAAAAAAAATAGTTTGGGAATAAACATTGTTTTTGTCTGGAAACGACTTATTGTAGAGTGATTTTTGGTTGGATACATTCATGTGTGTTCGATTGGCTTTGGATGGCTGATATTGAACCAAAGTCAACGCTGGGCTTTTGACCTAGCTGAACGTCACTGGAGCTGCGTCAAAAGTCCAGCCATGACTTTGTCTCAATAACAGCCATCAAAAGCCGATCGAACGCACAGGAATGGATCCAACCAAAAATCACTCAACCGCTGGAATTTTGACCTGAAAGTCACTGAAGCTGTGTCCATACTTGCCCAACAGGTTGCGTATGAACGTAAACCAACATATCTGAGCAAACAGGTCGAATATAAAACTATATAACTAAATGCCACGTTATTTGAGCCGATTTCAGCAAACCAACTGAGGTCTATTTTTTTTAGGCTGGACAGTGGTTTCCTCGCTGTGTATTTTTCACTGTAATAAAAAAGAGGGAAAATGTTACTGGAGAGCAGCAACTAAAAGGATCATAGATCCCAAACAGCAAAATCTAGCTAAAAAGGTTATACCCATGATGATAAGCCATGATATGATTTCCTCTTTGCCTTACAAACAAGCAGTGGCGGACCTAGGATTTTAGGAAAGGGTATGACACAACAAAATTTTGGAGTTTCTATTGAATTTCTTTTGTCCTAATAAAAATAATTAAATAAAATACTTTCTCGGATTCATACTAATTAACTCAAATTTGTCTAGATATAAATGTATCTACTCAACAAACTTGTCTAAGATACATCAGTATCTAGACAAAGTTGAGTCAATTAATTTGGATTGAAGGGAGTATGTCAAAATGATTAAATAAAACAGATTTTGCATATAATCAAAATGTAAATTGTTGAAAAATGCACCGTTGACGGGGTGCTCTAATTTTGAACTGAATTCTCACTAAATATATATAATTAATCATATACTTGACTACCAAAGATTAATTATCAGTTGATTAATCGTATATACAGTAGCAAGATATTTCCTTTGATTAATCATGATATCTAATCAGGTCATGGTGCATGGCCATAGCTGGCCTTGTAGGCTTACACGCGAGACAAAATCGCACATCTTGAAAAACATGCAAGTAGACTGTTGGCTAAAGCCAATGCATTAATCAATCGGATGTCTAATCAATCGGTTACATGCACTAGCTCAGTGTTCGCATGGCTGCACGCCACATGTATTAGCACCGCATGTATACATATACATCACTCATCTTGATTAATTGCTCAGCTCATTAAACTATCAAAGATCTTGCACGGCTTGGACGCAGGGTATGCCGTGGCATATACGGCATACCCTGTAGATCCGCCACTGCAAACAAGGAGAGCCATTTCATCCTTGAATCTCTTGCGGCTTCTGTAAAAGCTTGGGGGCGAACAGATCAATCGAAAGCAATATAATACCAACAAATTCTTTCTTCTTTTTGGCCGTAAATCCACCGATGTATTAGCAGTGCAAAGAACCCAGAAGTAATAAGATTACAAACAGGTCCATAGAGGACTGGCACCAAGCGACGACTACAAACATTGGGCAATGGTGAGCAGTACAGTGTACAGTACGAACGAATTCGAGCAAATAGGTAAAGCGGAAAACAATGTCAAACAAACACATCGAGAGGAAAACAATATCAACCGATCGATTCGAACGAACTAACGAACTTATAAGGGCTGGGCGACGGCGACTGACTTCGATTGAGCTATAATGAATCGTACTTGCCCAGGCCTGAAGATAGCATGCATACCGTGAGGATCTACCAGCTGACCGCGCCTGCCGGTGCGGCTGGAGAAGAACGGCGCCACCAGCAGTCGCCGGCTGACGCGGCTGATAGACAGCGTGGGGAAGTTTTGGTGCGCGGCCTGGTTCACCGAGGGTGTGTCTAGAGAAGAACAGGGCGCCGAAGGAGGTGTCTAGAGAAGAACAAGGTGGGCTGGGTGCTGAGTTAAAGGCGAGCGTTCGAAATATTGGGCGCGCGTTCGAAAGTTTAGGAGCGCGAGGGAGGTGTCTGCTGTGCTGAGTTAAAGGCGAGCGTTCGAAATTTCCCCGTCCTCTTCTTTTTTGGGCTAATCTATCTATACCTCTATTCTATCTACATGTTTTTTATTTTTTTTCTATTCTATACATGAGTTTTTGAAATTGAATTTTTTCACTCTGTCAGCCTTCCGGCCAATGCTCATTTGAAGTAATTGAAGCTGTTGATTTGCAGCTTAGAGGTGCTATCTACCGCTCATCATACAAGGACTCTTCAGATCTAAACGGCTGTGAATGCACGGATTCGTCACCCATCCTTCCCTTGGACTGGCGATGCTGAAAGCCTGAAACACTGGAACCCTCTAGATACTTCGGGATACCTCACTGCCCCACATTATTAGACAGGCCTTTTCCGACACGGGAAGTCAAAAGTTGGGGGCTCCATGCAGTACATATGAATACTCGCTAGCTGCATGGTCTAGAAGCAGACTAGAGTAAATCATCAATTCGTCAAATCAATTGGTGTATAATTTTTTTTAGCAGCTAAGACGCCGGCATGAACCATTTTATCAACTTGAATGCTTACTACATGACATAAGAAGACTATGTACTTTGGTTTTTCATTTTTCTGATTTTTTAAATTTTGTGCCCATTTGAATCTTGGTCAAATCCTAGGTTTGACCAAGATTAAACAAGTTTAAAACATGAAAATGAAAAGGTAATCATGGATCCTTCTTAGTCACTCTAAAATGAAGCTTTTGGGATGTTCTTGAAATTTCCATGTTTGAAACCCAAAACGACTTCTCTTCATGCTTGACTTCATAAGACAGAGTTTAGGGGTTAGGGGGTAGATACATGATTTGTCTAGTTTGCATATATCTAGACCTTTTTTGTCAACTTTAATGCTTACTATATGACACAAGAAGACTATGTGCTTTGGTTTTTCATTTTTCTATTTTTTTTGAATTTTTTGCCCATATATTCGAATCTTTGTCAAATCCTAGGTTTGACCAGGATTTAAACAAGTTTAAAACATGAAAATGAAAAGGTAAGCCTGGATCCTTCTTAGTCACTCTAAAATGAAGCTTTTGGGAGGTTCTTGAAATTTCCATGTTTGAAACCCAAAACCACTTCTCTTCATGATTGACTTCATAAGACAGAGTTTAGGGTTAGGGGTAGATATATACATGATTTTCTGGTTTGAATATGTCTAGACCTTGTTTATCAACTTGAATGCTTACTATATGACATAAGAAAATTATGTGCTTTGGTTTTCATTTTTCTGATTTTTTTATGCCCGTTTGAATCTTTTGGTCAAATCTTAGGTTTGACCAAGATTTAAACAAGTTTAAGACATGAAAATGAAAAGGGGAGAATGCATCCTTCTTAATTAGTCACTCTAAACTGAATTTTGTAAGAGGTTTTTGAAATTTCCATGTTTGAAACCCAAAACCACTTCTCTTCATGTTGGACTTCATAAGACAGAGTTTAGGGGTTAGGGGGTAGATACATGATTTGTCTAGGTTGAATATGTCTAGACCTTGTTTATCAACTTTAATGCTTACTATATGACATAAGAAGACTATGTGCTTTGGTTTTTCATTTTTCTATTTGTTGGCGTCAGAAACCCACCGGCGGGCAGCGACTGGCCAACACGGTAGAGCCGGGAATGACTAGGGCTGCGGCTGGCCCCAGTCCCTCAGAGCGACGGCCCGCAAAGCCTCCTGGTCGCGCGCCGATGCTGGGTCGCAAGGGCGTGCCACCTGACCTATACCTGGTCAGGAAGGTGTGGATGATGCCTCGCTTAGTTTCCTGCAGGGCACACACGTACACGTTAAATACGAGCCTCGATCGGCTCTCAGGTTGTCCTGTGAATCGGCTCAGGGAGCCGATTCACCCATGATTCGTCCAAGGTGGCCGAATATATGGTGGTCCTGCTTGATCAATATAAAGCGTATGAGATCCACGACGATCTAGGGTTTTCACCGCATAATCGGATCATCCTACTCACGATTGGGCCTCGCGCTCACGCACGGTAAACGTAAGCCAGCCCTAGACAAGGCCTAAAAACCAACACTAGGTTGATCCTCGGAACGTCCTGTCTAGGGGCAGCAAACTACACCCTGCATGCCGCTGGATCCTCCAACCCTTTGTAAGGCCTAACTATTGCAGATATTAAACTAATCCTTGATGAATCAAGGATCGACCATAACGGATCAGATCTACTAAATAAAGATCAAGCGGGGTGCCGCCCCTGCACCCATGATGAGGCACAAGGACGGCTAGACGCGCAAGGGTTGCACTACGCGAGCATATGATGCTAAGAACGATGCTAACCCTAACGCGTCTACGATAACTACGTTGCTCGCCATCAAAAACGCTTCAGTACGAGCAACGCATGAACAACTAGGCAGGCTTGTGCTGCCTAGATCGCGAGATGCGATCTAGGCAGCATGATGCTTACCGGAGGAACCCTCGAGACGAAGGAGTTGGCGATGCGCCGAGATTGGTTTGTGTTGAACGTTGGTTGTTGTTTATTCCATAAACCCTAGGTACATATTTATAGTCCAGGGGACTTTCTAATGTGGACGTGCACCAAACCGTGCACGGGTAAAACTCTAACTTCTAAACTAAGATGCGATCTAATATGTTACAGATACATGGGCAGTTTAGCCCAACTTGGTATAAAAGGCCGATTCACGTATCTCTTCTATATGTATATCTTCAAGTCCATCTTGATCGCGGCCCACCTCTGACTTGGTCAAATTCTGGTGATAACACATGCCCCCCTGGTTTTGGAAATGACATTTCCAAAATCATTACGCTTTCCTCGTCGGGTCACGTCGTGGCAGAGCAGAAGCCGCAGTATACCTCATGATGACGTCTTGCCTCCACATCTTCTCTGCACGATTTGACGGTTCGGGCACCACGTCCTTGGAAACTGCTTGGGCATTAAACTCCCACCATATCCCCGTTATTTAACCACTCCGCACAGTTTATTCCTGCATCTCCTTCGCATCAGCCCCAAAAAACCCTCCTGCGCCACCATGTCCTCTTCTTCCTCTGCCTCATCGGGCTCTCCCATCGAGTATTCCTCTTCCCGCGAGCCGACGCCGGAATGGAATCCGGAGGAAGCTCACGCGGCCAACATTCGCCGCGCCATCGAGGCCGGGGATGAGCCAAGCCACGACTTCTCCACCTGGTCAGAGGACGACCAGTCCCTGACCGACGGGGAGAGCGACCTCTCCTTCCTTGCCAGGGAGGAGGCGGTGGAGGAAAGCGACGACGACCACCTTCCCTGGGACGGGGCCCCTCTTCCGAAGAGGAGGGACCGGAGGAGGAGGAAGAAGATGACAGCTCCTCCGACGAGCCGCCGGCCAAGCGCCACTGCCCCTGGCCCGGCAATCTCAGCGATTTTGACAGCGACGACGACGGCGCTGATGAAGAAGACGAGGACAACGAAGGTCCTGCCGGCGGTCGCTACAGCAGCGACGACGAGCCGGCTGGGAGCAGCGCCGACGACGGCGATGATGGCGACGACGACGAAGGCAGCAACGGCCCCTAGATAGGATCTTAGCTCAGGGCCATCAGTAGTAGATGGGCAATGTAGCCCCTAGGATCTTCTTTTGAGAGCAATCAGCTCTTTATGTAAGAACTCTAGTTAATCAATGGAGAACTTCCCCAACTCGATCTTGTCGTTTTTTATGATAATTTAGCCGATTGCTCTTTATACGTACTTGCCGATCGCCAAACTGGTCGGCGCTTTAAGGAGCCGATGGCAACGCATCGGATTCTCATGATAAACTCGAGGTAGATCCATCCAGACCTCCACCCCTAGGACGAGCCGCAATCGCGCAAATCCTAGATCCTGGAAATGCAGACTCAACCACACGGACTAATGGACCTCAGCGGCATTCTCATCTACCGGAACCTTTTCGCCACTGTCCTAATAATGCCTCATCTCTTCGTAGTCTCGCCTGGTCCAAAGTCCGTCAGCGATCGTTGCTTCCTCCCATTACCTCCGGCCCTTCCCGTCTGCAATAACTCACCCCCTCTTGACGAGTTACGATGCAGAGCAAGCCGATTTTAACCAAATCGGCTCCATAGAACAAGGAATCCTTAAAGGGCGAGCTGCCCCCCGAGCCTTAGCTCAGGCGAGGATAAAAGCAGACAAGCTGATTGAGCCACTATCGGTTTCCCAACTGTATCACTGTGTTAGGCTCAAGGAGCCAGCCTTTGGCAAATTTTGGAAGGGTCAGCAGTTCTCTTGAACCGAGGATCCACCTTGCTGTCTTAATTAGCTCATCCTCTTGGGCGAACTGATGCAGCTCCTGGTGCAAATAGCTTGGCTAGAATGATTCGGCTCTTCAAGATCATCGGCTGTTCTCATGACCCTAGACTGATCCGCAAGCTTGCGCTAACACCGCCGATTTGGTGATGGATGCTCTGTGAAACTCACCAAACCCCTTGAGTCGTTGGCCAAGCGTCGGCTTTGCCCCATGAATCCTCAACAAGATTACGAGCCCTACTAGCCAATCTGGTTCCGGTAGGTACCCATCACAAAGCCCCGTGCGTGTCGCCCAATTGGTCTATATGTAGACACTGATGTTTCCTGACCACAATCATTCTTCAGGCAAGCTAAGATGTAGGGCTAGCCGACTGGGAAAAAATCGGCTTCCTATAATGAAGGACCCTTCAGGGTCAACTGTCTCCCGAGCTTCTTCCGCTCAAGTCCGCGTCTTTGACAGACTGATGCAGCCCTTGGTGAAGATGTTTCCCAACGTTTTCCCCCTTTCGGCCGTGACATGCCGCAGCCGATCGCCCCATCATTGACTATTCTCCTGATTCCGAAGAGACATACTGCTTCACGGGGCTGCGACCCGACATTGTCAACACCATGATCCGCTTGGGGTATCAATCATTTTGTTGAGAAGCCCTCATGGAGCCTCGCTGCCGATGACTGCCCGATGGTCATGCATCGGCTGTGCTCAGATGTTTTGATGTCTTCGATTTTTTGTGGCCGACTTGTTTATGTATCGGCCCCCGCACTTGAGCTGTTCTGCTGGAAACTTGACATCCGTCCCCAACTCCGTACCATCCCTCTGTGTGCCCCCCGAGCCGATTTTGTCAAGTAATTGATGGTATCGGCTCTTCAGGCAGTTGGGTCAAATATCAATCCCAGGCCGAATAGGTGGTGGGGATAATTTTGGCCGATTGCTGGAATCGGCCTCCACATTGCTTGCCCTGAAGGTTTTGATGTTCTTCAACAAACCCTTTGGGCCGATCGCAAGGATCAGCCTCGACACATTTGTCCATCGATGTTGTTCCCGTTATACGGTCAGCCCGGTGGATAGAACTAATCTTACCCCGTTCTTTGTCACATCGATGCGTTCGCAGTCGTCCAAATTGATGCCCGAGAGCGGTTCTTGACCTGATGCCTCCCAAATACCCATGCCGGCTGTTGAAATCTCGACTGAGTCATCGGCGTGGACGACCTCCACTTCATCTCCATCCCACTGTATCAGGCATTGGTGCATCGTGGATGGGATGCAACAGTTGGCGTGGATCCAATCCCTCCCTAATATTACAGCATAGGTACTTTTGCTGTCGACAACAAAGAACGTTGTAGGGATAGTCTTCCTTCCTACGGTCAGATCCACATTCAGAACACCTTGCGCGTCAGATGCTTGGCCATTGAAATCGCTCAACGTTACATTGGTTTTGATCAAATCCGAGCTGGAGCGTCCCAACCGCCGTAGCATGGAGTATGGCATAATGTTGACTGCCGCTCCGGTGTCGACCAACATCTTATTGACAAGCTGCCCATTGATGTAACCTCGCAAATACAGGGCCTTTAGATGCCTGTAACTCCTTTCTCGCGGCTTCTCGAAGATGACCGGCCGTGGGCCGCAGTCCAGTTGTGCCACAGGTGCTTCATATAACCTTGGAGCGCTAAATTCCGCAGGAAGGATAAAAACCATGTTGGTCCCAGCCGATGTTTCATCATCGGCTTTCCTTTGCCTAGGGCGCCACTCTTTCCTTTGTGGCAGACCCTCTTCATCCAGGGTTCGCTGAATTTTGGCGGCCAGGTCAGGCCGCGCCTTCCTCAACGCGTGCAGATATACCCTTTCGGCTTCTTCCAACGCACGTAATCGCTGAACCCTTCGTTTCTGGGAGCGGCTGAGCCCGTCAGGACACCATCTTGGCCGATGATACTTGTCGTCTTCATCACCGTCCTCTAGTTCCTCGTGATCCTCTTCCTGAACGGACTCGGTACGCTCGCTCCAAGGCGGGAGAGGTCCCGACGCTCGAACACGGATACGTTGGCTGTCTCCTTCTTCTTCGGTTGCATTCTGGGCAGTTGCCGATTGTTGGTAATCGGCTCATTCCTGAATCCCAGCAGTGTCTGAAGAAGGGGCAGTCCCAGTGCCTTCCCACGTTGTCCGACCCTTCAGACCTTCCTCCGGCGCGACGTTCATACCCGTCGTCGTGGCCGTTGGTCCGACGATACCTCCCGTCCGCATCAGACCGATGATCTCTTTGCTCGCCTTCGCCGTAGCGGTGATGTCGGTCGTATGGCTGATCGTATTTGCTGAGGAGGTGCTCGGGAAACGAGCGTGGACGCTGTGGGTTCCTCACCTCCTCCTTGGCCAGGTACCGTTTATTGTCGTCTTGGGGCCGGTCTCGCGGACCGGCTCCCTCCTTCTCTCTGCCACGAGCGTGGCTGCTCTCCGCTTTGTCCGCGCCATGGCGAATCACGAACCCTGCCATATTGGCATCGAACGAGAACCCTGGTTCCCTTATGGAGTGGCTGAGGTCGACCGTATCGTCGCCAGGCAAAGGACGTGTGCCTCCGTCGAGCCTGATGCCGTGTGAACGGGTCTTCCCATAGGAGCCGATGAGTTCGGTTCCGATGACCGCCTTGGCCTTGTTATGCTTCTTCGTGGGCTCGCCAGTGAGCTCCTCGTATGTGACCGGAGTTTCTTCCGCCATCTCTGATGTGGATGGTGAGGTGGTTGTCGCTGAAGATGAGTCGTTGAAGATTTGTCCCACCGGGCGTGCCAGAATGTGTTGGCGTCAGAAACCCACCGGCGGGCAGCGACTGGCCAACACGGTAGAGCCGGGAATGACTAGGGCTGCGGCTGGCCCCAGTCCCTCAGAGCGACGGCCCGCAAAGCCTCCTGGTCGCGCGCCGATGCTGGGTCGCAAGGGCGTGCCACCTGACCTATACCTGGTCAGGAAGGTGTGGATGATGCCTCGCTTAGTTTCCTGCAGGGCACACACGTACACGTTAAATACGAGCCTCGATCGGCTCTCAGGTTGTCCTGTGAATCGGCTCAGGGAGCCGATTCACCCATGATTCGTCCAAGGTGGCCGAATATATGGTGGTCCTGCTTGATCAATATAAAGCGTATGAGATCCACGACGATCTAGGGTTTTCACCGCATAATCGGATCATCCTACTCACGATTGGGCCTCGCGCTCACGCACGGTAAACGTAAGCCAGCCCTAGACAAGGCCTAAAAACCAACACTAGGTTGATCCTCGGAACGTCCTGTCTAGGGGCAGCAAACTACACCCTGCATGCCGCTGGATCCTCCAACCCTTTGTAAGGCCTAACTATTGCAGATATTAAACTAATCCTTGATGAATCAAGGATCGACCATAACGGATCAGATCTACTAAATAAAGATCAAGCGGGGTGCCGCCCCTGCACCCATGATGAGGCACAAGGACGGCTAGACGCGCAAGGGTTGCACTACGCGAGCATATGATGCTAAGAACGATGCTAACCCTAACGCGTCTACGATAACTACGTTGCTCGCCATCAAAAACGCTTCAGTACGAGCAACGCATGAACAACTAGGCAGGCTTGTGCTGCCTAGATCGCGAGATGCGATCTAGGCAGCATGATGCTTACCGGAGGAACCCTCGAGACGAAGGAGTTGGCGATGCGCCGAGATTGGTTTGTGTTGAACGTTGGTTGTTGTTTATTCCATAAACCCTAGGTACATATTTATAGTCCAGGGGACTTTCTAATGTGGACGTGCACCAAACCGTGCACGGGTAAAACTCTAACTTCTAAACTAAGATGCGATCTAATATGTTACAGATACATGGGCAGTTTAGCCCAACTTGGTATAAAAGGCCGATTCACGTATCTCTTCTATATGTATATCTTCAAGTCCATCTTGATCGCGGCCCACCTCGACTTGGTTTTTCATTTTTCTATTTTTTTGAATTTTATACCCATATATTTGAATCTTTGTGAAATCCTAGTTTTGACCAGGATTTAAACAAGTTTAGAACATGAAAATGAAAAGGTAAGCTTGGATCCTTCTTAGTCACACTCTAAAATGAAGCTTTTGGGAGGTTCTTGGAATTCCAATGTTTGAAACCCAAAACCACTTCTCTTCATGATTAACTTCATAAGACAGAGTTTAGGGTTAGGGGTAGATATATACATGATTTTTCTGGTTTGAATATGTCTAGACCTTGTTTATCAACTTGAATGCTTACTATGTGACATAAGTAGACTATGTGCTTTGGTTTTCATTTTTCTATTTTTTATATTTTATACACATATATTTGAATCTTTGTGAAATCCTAGGTTTGACCAGGATTTAAACAAGTTTAGTACATGAAAATGAAAAAGGTAAGCCTGGATCCTTCTTAGTCACACTCTAAAATGAAGCTTTTGGGAGGTTCTTGAAATATCCATGTTTGAAACCCAAAACCACTTCTCTTCATGATTGACTTCATAATACAGAGTTTAGGGTTAGGGGTAGATATATACATGATTTTCTGGTTTGAATATGTCTAGACCTTGTTTATCAACTTGAATGCTTACTATATGACACAAGAAGACTATATGCTTTTGTTTTTCATTTTTCTGATTTTTTTTGAATTTTATGCCCGTTTGAATCTTTTGGTCAAATCTTAGGTTTGACCCAGATTTAAACAAGTTTAAGACATGCAAATGAAAAGGGAAGCTTGCATCCTTCTTAGTCACTCTAAAATGAATTTTTAAGAGGTTTTTGAAATTTCCATGTTTGAAACCCAAAACCACTTCTCTTCATGCTTGACTTCATAATACAAAGTTTAGGGGTTAGGGGGAGATACATGATTTGTCTAGTTTGAATATGTCTAGACCTTGTTTATCAACTTTAATGCTTACTATATGACATAAGAAGACTATGTGCTTTCGTTTTTCATTTTTCTATTTTTTTGTATTTTATACCCATATATTTGAATCTTTGTGAAATCCTAGGTTTGACTAGGATTTAAACAAGTTTAGAACATGAAAGTGAAAAGGTAAGCCTGGATCCTTCTTAGTCACAATCTAAAATGAAGCTTTTGGGAGGTTCTTCAAATTTCCATGTTTGAAACCCAAAACCACTTCTCTTCATAAGACAGAGTTTAGGGTTAGGGGTAGATATATACATGATTTTTCTGGTTTGAATATGTCTAGACCTTGTTTATCAACTTGAATGCTTACTATATGACATAAGAAGACTATATGCTTTTGTTTTTTCATTTTTCTGATTTTTTTGAATTTATGCATGTTTGAATCTTTTGGTCAAATCTTAGGTTTGACCAAGATTTAAACAAGTTTAAGACAAGAAAATGAAAAGGATGTTTGAAACCCAAAACCACTTCTCTCCATGCTTGACTTCACAATATACAAAGTTTAGGGAAAATGTCAGTCTTTTTATGCAAATCTGCACATAAATGGCTCAAATTAAAACAGTATACTCGTTTCAGTGTTTTTGATTTCCTATAAAAAAATAGATTTTCCTGAGAAGTTCTAATTTTTGCCAGAATTTGAAAATTTTGGATTTCTTGTTCCTATTTAGATATTATAGATACTAGCAAGATGGCCCTCGCAATTTTGATTTACCATGAATAGTTACTATGACATTTCCAAGAATACCATGTCACATATTCTACAATTTATATTTGAGTTTTTGGTATTTAAAATTCCACTGGTTTGATGACTAAATATTGAAGGTGTAGCCTTGCATTAGTGGATTTTTATCGTGACAAAACAACCTATTGTTATTGCTACTCTTACACTTACATCATTATTCTCTCTAATAATAGACCGACGAACTACCTCCATATACATATTGTCCTTACTCTCTCTTCTATTTAATCCAACTATGCTAGTGGATTACTTATGTGCCTATGAGTTTGATTCCAAATAAGAACTCCAATATTGTTGACATGATCTTTCTAAAACTAACACTTAAGGTACAATGGAGCAATCTTGTCCTGATTCTATATCCATACGCCTGTGGAAATTTTGATAAAACCACTTAAATCCACGCAAAATAGTACTCTCACCCGGATATAATTGTTTTTTATTTACCGCGTCGTACCCTCTGACCCGGAGTCCCAATTAGTATAACCATAAACTTGTGTAGCCGACTTAGAAGTGGGACATGACTATCTAGATATTACACTTTGTAAAATTTTCATAAATAAACGTAGCTAAACATGGCGGTGAGCTTTAAATCCAAAATCATATAATAATGTATTTATAATCATCTATAGAGATTTTTCTAACATGTTTCTTCGAAACACAGCACTCTATCGAAAATAATTGGTCTAATTGGAACTTATTCACTCTTCAGAACCAATTACACCCTTCTCTCATAATAACTGATTTAGAATGAATTGGGATAGACCAGATGGAATGTTTGTGTGTGACGAACACAGGATAGCATGTGGTTACCATGAGTGTATATGATTATGGCAATGACCAACCGTATTACCTACAAATGAAGTTTGGGGAAAAACTTCGTATCTAACTATCGAGCAAGATAATTGTGGAGCAAGATGCGTGCTCAATATTTTTAGATAATATTTTTTTATATCATACTTCCTCTGTTTATAAATATTAGACGTTTTAGCTAGCCAATCTAGCTTGTTTAAATGTCATACATTAACAAACGGAGGGAGTACATACATGTGCTCTACTTTGTACTACCTTGTTCAGAAAAAGATGTCGCAATTCTTTTTAAATTTTGATGAATCTATACACTATTTAGTGTAGGTGTAAAGAAACGTCCCAATTTTAAAAATCTGCTATATCCTTCTCGAGAGTGAGGGTAACCTTTTTTCTTTCGATTTGTTTAAGTACACTCAATTCATGTAGTATAAACCACTTCACACTATTTAGCGTACATCCTCATCTTCCAGGCTACCCGGCTCGACGGCAGGACGACCGTAGTAGCTCGACGCATAACACGTCCTCCTCGCCGGCACTCTCGCTCAGCTCATGTGGTTACTAAAAAAATGAATTCTAATTTTAAAATATTACACGTCCTAGTTTAAAAACCTTGTCATGCACGTGTGGTTCAGAATATGTATGCACACGACACAGTCCGACGCTAGGATAATACACAGATAACTCATCTAAACTTTCAAAAAAACTGGTCTAAACGTGACGGGATAGGTCACATGCACGTAAATATATGGCTCAATCTAGATCCCATTTAAACGTGATCTGATAGGATTCTTTTCTTTTTGACAGAATCTGATAGGATTCTTACGGTCAAAGAAAGAAAACAACATATGTTAAACTCGTATGGGCAACAGACTCTGTTTCCATGTTTTTCCCCAAACTACACTTTTACGTGCAACCTTAGACTTTCCCGCGCCAAATAAAAAAAATAGATCGTGTCAAGTTTGAGTTCGTGTTACACATGTGTACGTTTAACTCGTATGGGCAACAGACTCTGTTTCCATGTTTTTCCCAAAACTACACTTTTACGTGCAACCTTAGACTTTCCCGCACCAAATAAAAAAAATAGATCGTGTCAAGTTTGAGTTCGTGTTACACATGTGTACGTTTACGTTATATTCATCTATTAGTAAATCCTAGTCACAAATTACAGATCCAACGATTAATAATAATTAAGATGATGTGGATTAACCTTGTGTCTCTATTTAAAACATCTTATTTTGCTTTTAGTATATAATAGAAGACTAGGTGACTCAACGAGAACGACTCAACATTGACTCGACTCAGACACAACTACTACATTGACACAAGTACTAATATAATAAAGTAAGAGTACTAGTTTGTTTACATTTCCACAGGCCAATTTTACGAACAAAATTTCGAAAATTAACCTTCAGAAACTCGGAAGCCAGGTGACACAACAGTCATCAAGGATTGCAGCTAGTGGTACACAGTGACCTGGTCAAGATCTACCTTGAGCCTGCTTGACGCTTCAGCTCGGAGTTGAGAGCCTTCTCCTGTGACAGCTCGGCCTCTAGTTTGTCCGTCCTAACCGTGAGGTTCAGGATCAGTCCGGCGAGTTTGTCCATGGTCTCCGCCTGGCCGAGGCTCCGCCGCTGGATCTCATTACTCGCAGTGAACGATTTCATGGCGATATCGTCGAGAATGCGAATCCGGATCTTCTCAGTGGCGAGCTCAGAATAAAGTCTCATGCACTCATCGGCGAGGGCGCTTCTGTCCGCCGTCTCGACGCAGAAATCGCCCATAACCATTTCTAAAATGGGACCGATCTCGTAGCGGGGCTTCTATCAGATGGGGATGGAGCACAAAATCAGAAGTGTACCCAGAGAAGTACCAAGAAAGAGAAAATGGGAATCCCAATTTGCACGAATGTCTATACCTCGCTGCTTTGAGAACTTGGCTCCGTGGAAGATGTTTCCGCAGGCAGGAGGGCTGCGGGAAAACTAAGGCCGCCCGACCTGAATATACGATTGAGAGAAGGTAAGAAAAGGAGGGGATGATAAGTTGTGAAAGACATAGAAAGATGCGCAAGAACGGAGGATCGCCTGAAGGTAGCAGTCGCGGGCTGCGACGCCCTTGAAGACTCTTGCGCAGAAGGCACCTCGACAGCAGCACAGGGACGCCATTGCTGGGATTCCCTCAGCTTCGCCGCAGCCGCACGAGCCCTTCTGTGGCGAGACTTGCTCCCGGTCATGGTGGCGAAGTAGTATTCCAAGAGGTAAACAAAGTGGTGAACTGAGGAAGACGGCAAGAGCAAAGGTTAGTTCTTAAATTTGGCCTCCCCGTCTCCTCGGCACCTCGCGAGTAGTAATACTGGTCAAAGAGCAAACTTCAAGGCAGAGACTTGGTGGGCCATTCATCTCCAACTATACTTCCTCCGATCCGAATGATACCAAATTTTTGAATGACAAATCACCCAAAACAGTATCTAGGATTTGATCTAGATTCAAATGGGCATAAAATTTCAAAAAAATGAAAAACCAAAGCATATAGCCTTCTTATGTCATATAGTAAGCACTCAAGTTGGTAAACAAGGTCTAGACATATTCAAACCAGAAAAATCATGTTTCTACCCCTAGCCCTAAACTTTGTCTTATGAAGTCAAGCACGAAGAGAAGTCGTTTTGGATTTCAAACATGGAAATTTCAAAAACCTTCCCAAAAGCTTCATTTTGGAGTGACTAAGAAGGATACAGGCTTACCTTTTCATTTTCATGTTTTAAACTTGTTTAAATATTGGTTAAGCCTAGGATTTGACCAATATCAAATGGGCATAAAAATTCAGAAAAAGTCAAAAAAAATGAAAACCAAAGCACATAGTATTATTATGTCATATAGTAAGCATTCAAGTTGATAAACAAGGTCTAAACAACAAACTAGACAAATCATGTATCTACCCCCTAACCCTAAACTCTGTCTTATGAAGTCAAGCATGAAGAGAAGTGGTTTTGGGTTTCAAACATGGAAATTTCAAAAAACTCCCAAAAGCTTCTCATTTTTGAGTGACTAAGAAGGATTCAGGCTTACCTTTTCATTTTCATGTTTTAAACTTGTTCAAATCTTGGTCAAACTTAGGATTTGACCAAGATTCAAATGTGCATAAAAATTGGGAGGAAGGGTATGAATTACAATTCAAAAAAACAAGGTAACTTAAATACTTGGATGCCCCAAAGATGTGTGGAAGCCCAGAACAATGGCAAAACATGTGCGCACGCTGCATCCAATTCAAGTAGAACACATAGTAGGCATCGATAGTTTGACCTAAATTTGAAATCAGAGAGAAGGTGGTTAGAAAAAATCGAAATTGGCAAAGCAAAGCATGAAATCATAAATTTGTGATGCACTATAGCTATGAAAAGTATCAAACAATGCATACCAAAATGATTTTTTAGAGGAATACTAGTTCAACTTATTTTAATTTTATATTAGTAGCCCAAAATCGAACTAGTAGTTGGATATTTCTGAACTTGATCTGTAGTAGTGGGCAAAACCCTAGTTTAACCTATTTAATCATAGATTCGTAGGTCGATTTTTCTACTTTTTTATTATTACTATGCAGCACATGTGTGTTTGCCCGTCGAGTGAAACTCGGAGGAAGAAGGGATCACTCGGAAGGAGAGAAGAAGGGAGAGAATTATGGTGTCTCCCCTTTTTCGGGTGATGATGTTGACTTTTGTGCAGGGTTTGTCAGTGAGCAGGAGCGAGCGAGCGAGCGAGCGAGTCGAGCGAGGCCGAGAATGAGAGAGATTTGTTTTTTTGTGAGAGGGACAACCGAAGGATCCAGAAGGACCCACATACTTCCAATACGCATCCTGATGCGTCTTCTCTTGACAAAGAAAATGGCTGGGAGTTTGCGTACCTATTGCACGTGACTTGTGCTCACTGAAGTGTGGGACCTCACGCATGGGCACCACACGTAAGTGACAGACCTGTTGATGTAAAAACTCGGTTGATTATTATACTACTACATTTATACAAAGTTTCCTATGGATTCAAGGGTACGAAAGCCAAGTTAAATCATTTACATGACATTATTTTTTCCATGAAGCCAAGTTAACTCATTTATCAATTGGTACATTTTGGAGTGACTAAGAAGGATCCAGGCTTACTTTTTCATTTTCATGTTTTAAACATGTTTAAATCTTGGTCAAACCTATGACTTGACCAAGATTCAAATGGGCATAAAAATTCAAAAAAAAGAAAAACAAAAGCACACCGTCTTCCTATGTCATATATCAAGGTGATAAACAAGGTCTGCCATATTCAAACCACAAAAATCATGTATCTACCCCCTAACCCTAAACAAGGATCCAGGCTTACCCTTTTCATTTTCATGTTTTTAAACTTGTTCAAATCTTGGTCAAACTTAGGATTTGACGAAGATTCAAATGGGCGTAAAAATACTTAGAAAAATCATGTACGTATCTACCCCAAACCCTAAACTCTATCTTACGAAGCCAAGCATGAAGAGAAGTGGTTTTGGGTTTCAAACATGGAAATTTCAAAAACCTCCCAAAAGCTTCATTTTAGAGTGACTAAGAAGGATCCATGCTTACCTTTTATTTTCATGTTTTAAACATGTTCAAATCTTGGTCAAACCGTACGTACCTAGGATTTGACCAAGATTCAAATGGGCATAAAAATTCAAAAAAAATGAAAAACCAAAGCACATAGCCTAGCTTCTTATATATGCCATATAGTAAGCACTCAAGCTAGTTGATAAACAAAGTCTAGACATATTCAAACCAGAAAAATCATGTATCTATATACCCCTAACCCTAAACTTTGTCTTAATTATGAAGTCAAGCACGAAGAGAAGTCGTTTTGGGTTTCAAACATGGACATTTCAAAAACCCTCCCAAAAGCTTCATTGTGGTGTGACGTACTAAGAAGGATACATGCTTACATTTTCAACAACCCCCCTAAAAGCTTCATTATAGAGTGACTAAGAAAGGATCCAGTCTGGCGGGCTTACCTTTTATTTTCTTGTTTTAAACTTGTTCAAATCTCGGTCAAACCTAGGATTTGACCAAGATTCAAAATGTGCATCAAAATTTAAAAAATTTAAAAACCAAATTAAAGCGCATAGTGTTCTTATGTCATATAGTAAGCATTAAAGTTGATAAACAAGGTCTAGACACATATTCAAACAAGACAAGTCATGTATATATACCCCTAACCCCTAAACTCTATCTTATGAAGTCAACAACATGAAGAGAAGTGGTTTTGGGTTTCAAACATGGAAATTTCAAAAACCTCCCAAAAGCTTCATTTTAGAGTGACTAATATATATAAGAAGGATACATGCCTGCTTACCACCTTTTCATTTTCATATTTTAAACTTGTTTAAATCCGTGTCAAATTAAACCAAGGATTTGACCAAAAGATTCAAATGGGCATAAAATTTAAAAAAATCAGAAAAATGAAAAACAAATGCATATAGTCTTCTTATGTCATATAGTAAGCATTCAAGTTGATAAACAAGGTTTGGACATGCATATTCAAACCTAGGCAAATCATGTATCTATCCCCTAGCCCCTAAACTCTATCTTATGAAGTCAAGCATGAAGAGAAGTGGTTTTGGGTTTCAAACATGAAAATTTCAAGAACATCCCAAAAACTTCATTTTAGAGTGACTAAGAAAGGATACAGGCTTCCCCTTTTCATTTTCATGTTTTATACTTGTTTAAATCTTGGCCAAACCTAGGATTTGACAAAGATTCAAATGTGCATCTATCAAAATAAAAAAATCAGAAAAATTAAAAACCAAAGCACATAGTTTTCTTATGTCATATATAGTTAGCATTAAAGTTGATATAAACAAGGTCTAGATATATTCAAACAAGAAAAATCATGTATCTACCCCTAACCCTAAACTCTGTCTTATGTAGTCAAGCATGAAGAGAAGTGGTTTTGGGTTTCAAACTTGGAAATTTCAAGAACCCCCCAAAAGCTTCATTTTAGAGTGACTAAAGGATCCAGGTCGGGCTTACCTTTTATTTTCATGTTTTAAAATTGTTCAAATCTTGGTCAAACTGTACCTAGGATTTGATCAAGATTCAAATGGGCATAAAATTTCAAAAAAATGAAAAACCAAAGCATATAGCCTTCTTATGTCATATAGTAAGCACTCAAGTTGGTAAACAAGGTCTAGACATATTCAAACCAGAAAAATCATGTTTCTACCCCTAGCCCTAAACTTTGTCTTATGAAGTCAAGCACGAAGAGAAGTCGTTTTGGATTTCAAACATGGAAATTTCAAAAACCTTCCCAAAAGCTTCATTTTGGAGTGACTAAGAAGGATACAGGCTTACCTTTTCATTTTCATGTTTTAAACTTGTTTAAATATTGGTTAAGCCTAGGATTTGACCAAGATCAAATGGGCATAAAAATTCAGAAAAAATCAAAAAAAATGAAAACCAAAGCACATAGTATTATTATGTCATATAGTAAGCATTCAAGTTGATAAACAAGGTCTAAACAACAAACTAGACAAATCATGTATCTACCCCCTAACCCTAAACTCTGTCTTATGAAGTCAAGCATGAAGAGAAGTGGTTTTGGGTTTCAAACATGGAAATTTCAAAAAACTCCCAAAAGCTTCTCATTTTTGAGTGACTAAGAAGGATTCAGGCTTACCTTTTCATTTTCATGTTTTAAACTTGTTCAAATCTTGGTCAAACTTAGGATTTGACCAAGATTCAAATGTGCATAAAAATTGGGAGGAAGGGTATGAATTACAATTCAAAAAAACAAGGTAACTTAAATACTTGGATGCCCCAAAGATGTGTGGAAGCCCAGAACAATGGCAAAACATGTGCGCACGCTGCATCCAATTCAAGTAGAACACATAGTAGGCATCGATAGTTTGACCTAAATTTGAAATCAAAGAGAAGGTGGTTAGAAAAAATCGAAATTGGCAAAGCAAAGCATGAAATCATAAATTTGTGATGCACTATAGCTATGAAAAGTATCAAACAATGCATACCAAAATGATTTTTTAGAGGAATACTAGTTCAACTTATTTTAATTTTATATTAGTAGCCCAAAATCGAACTAGTAGTTGGATATTTCTGAACTTGATCTGTAGTAGTGGGCAAAACCCTAGTTTAACCTATTTAATCATAGATTCGTAGGTCGATTTTTCTACTTTTTTATTATTACTATGCAGCACATGTGTGTTTGCCCGTCGAGTGAAACTCGGAGGAAGAGGGATCACTCGGAAGGAGAGAAGAAGGGAGAGAATTATGGTGTCTCCCCTTTTTCGGGTGATGATGTTGACTTTTGTGCAGGGTTTGTCAGTGAGCAGGAGCGAGCGAGCGAGCGAGCGAGTCGAGCGAGGCCGAGAATGAGAGAGATTTGTTTTTTTTGTGAGAGGGACAACCGAAGGATCCAGAAGGACCCACATACTTCCAATACGCATCCTGATGCGTCTTCTCTTGACAAAGAAAATGGCTGGGAGTTTGCGTACCTATTGCACGTGACTTGTGCTCACTGAAGTGTGGGACCTCACGCATGGGCACCACACGTAAGTGACAGACCTGTTGATGTAAAAACTCGGTTGATTATTATACTACTACATTTATACAAAGTTTCCTATGGATTCAAGGGTACGAAAGCCAAGTTAAATCATTTACATGACATTATTTTTTCCATGAAGCCAAGTTAACTCATTTATCAATTGGTACATTTTGGAGTGACTAAGAAGGATCCAGGCTTACTTTTTCATTTTCATGTTTTAAACATGTTTAAATCTTGGTCAAACCTATGACTTGACCAAGATTCAAATGGGCATAAAAATTCAAAAAAAAGAAAAACAAAAGCACACCGTCTTCCTATGTCATATATCAAGGTGATAAACAAGGTCTGCCATATTCAAACCACAAAAATCATGTATCTACCCCCTAACCCTAAACAAGGATCCAGGCTTACCCTTTTCATTTTCATGTTTTTAAACTTGTTCAAATCTTGGTCAAACTTAGGATTTGACGAAGATTCAAATGGGCGTAAAAATACTTAGAAAAATCATGTACGTATCTACCCCAAACCCTAAACTCTATCTTACGAAGCCAAGCATGAAGAGAAGTGGTTTTGGGTTTCAAACATGGAAATTTCAAAAACCTCCCAAAAGCTTCATTTTAGAGTGACTAAGAAGGATCCATGCTTACCTTTTATTTTCATGTTTTAAACATGTTCAAATCTTGGTCAAACCGTACGTACCTAGGATTTGACCAAGATTCAAATGGGCATAAAAATTCAAAAAAAAAATGAAAAACCAAAGCACATAGCCTAGCTTCTTATATATGCCATATAGTAAGCACTCAAGCTAGTTGATAAACAAAGTCTAGACATATTCAAACCAGAAAAATCATGTATCTATATACCCCTAACCCTAAACTTTGTCTTAATTATGAAGTCAAGCACGAAGAGAAGTCGTTTTGGGTTTCAAACATGGACATTTCAAAAACCCTCCCAAAAGCTTCATTGTGGTGTGACGTACTAAGAAGGATACATGCTTACATTTTCAACAACCCCCCTAAAAGCTTCATTATAGAGTGACTAAGAAAGGATCCAGTCTGGCGGGCTTACCTTTTATTTTCTTGTTTTAAACTTGTTCAAATCTCGGTCAAACCTAGGATTTGACCAAGATTCAAAATGTGCATCAAAATTTAAAAAAATTAAAAACCAAATTAAAGCGCATAGTGTTCTTATGTCATATAGTAAGCATTAAAGTTGATAAACAAGGTCTAGACACATATTCAAACAAGACAAGTCATGTATATATACCCCTAACCCCTAAACTCTATCTTATGAAGTCAACAACATGAAGAGAAGTGGTTTTGGGTTTCAAACATGGAAATTTCAAAAACCTCCCAAAAGCTTCATTTTAGAGTGACTAATATATATAAGAAGGATACATGCCTGCTTACCACCTTTTCATTTTCATATTTTAAACTTGTTTAAATCCGTGTCAAATTAAACCAAGGATTTGACCAAAAGATTCAAATGGGCATAAAATTTAAAAAAAATCAGAAAAATGAAAAACAAAAGCATATAGTCTTCTTATGTCATATAGTAAGCATTCAAGTTGATAAACAAGGTTTGGACATGCATATTCAAACCTAGGCAAATCATGTATCTATCCCCTAGCCCCTAAACTCTATCTTATGAAGTCAAGCATGAAGAGAAGTGGTTTTGGGTTTCAAACATGAAAATTTCAAGAACATCCCAAAAACTTCATTTTAGAGTGACTAAGAAAGGATACAGGCTTCCCCTTTTCATTTTCATGTTTTATACTTGTTTAAATCTTGGCCAAACCTAGGATTTGACAAAGATTCAAATGTGCATCTATCAAAATAAAAAAATCAGAAAAATTAAAAACCAAAGCACATAGTTTTCTTATGTCATATATAGTTAGCATTAAAGTTGATATAAACAAGGTCTAGATATATTCAAACAAGAAAAATCATGTATCTACCCCTAACCCTAAACTCTGTCTTATGTAGTCAAGCATGAAGAGAAGTGGTTTTGGGTTTCAAACTTGGAAATTTCAAGAACCCCCCAAAAGCTTCATTTTAGAGTGACTAAAGGATCCAGGTCGGGCTTACCTTTTATTTTCATGTTTTAAAATTGTTCAAATCTTGGTCAAACTGTACCTAGGATTTGATCAAGATTCAAATGGGCATAAAATTTCAAAAAAATGAAAAACCAAAGCATATAGCCTTCTTATGTCATATAGTAAGCACTCAAGTTGGTAAACAAGGTCTAGACATATTCAAACCAGAAAAATCATGTTTCTACCCCTAGCCCTAAACTTTGTCTTATGAAGTCAAGCACGAAGAGAAGTCGTTTTGGATTTCAAACATGGAAATTTCAAAAACCTTCCCAAAAGCTTCATTTTGGAGTACAAGAAAAGTTCTGATAGACAACGTCTCAAAATCGTCCGCTAAGGGGTATTTTTCGTCGCCTATGGGCCTAACCCGACGATATGGGTTCCGTTGTGGAAACTGCGTCAGGCAAAGTCCAACGACGATTTTTTCGGTCCGTCGCGCTTGGGCGCCCTTCCGCCACGGAAAATCGGACCGTTGCGGAAGTGTTTTCGGGAGCCCGTTGACTGCTGACGTCATGCAAACTGACACGTGGCAGACGTTAACTGCCAGTTAACGGCGTTAACCGGCTGAAACCCCGTGGTAGATGGTAGGCCCACACGAGGCCTGCCACGTCTTAAGCGGGCCGGGCCAGATGACATAGTTTGACCGGTCAACTATATAGCTGGGCCGGTCCATTAGTTACGTGGGCCGGGCCTAACCTCTAATGTTGACTGGTCAAAAGTTAAATGGGCCGGCCCATTTAACATGTGGGGTCCACCTTACAGCAACTGGGCCGGCCCAAGAAGCAAGTGGGCCGGGCAAAAAACACAGGTGGGTCCCACTTTCCTGTTAAAAGGCCGGCCCATTTAGTGTGTGGGGTCCACCGTATAGCAAGTGGGCCGGCCCAACAAGCTAGCGGGCCAAAAAACAGGTGGGTCCCACTGTTAAAGGGCCGGCCCATTTAGTGTGTGGGGTCCACCATATATCAAGTGGGCCGGCCCAACAAGATAGTGGGCCGGGCCAAAAACACAGGTGGGACCCATCTTCCTGTTAAAGGGCCGGCCCATTTAGTATGTGGGGTCCACAATATAGCAAGTGGGCTGGCCCACCAAGATAGTGGGCCGGGCCAAAAACACATGTGGGTCCCACATTCCTGTTAATGGGCCGGCCCATTTGGTATGTGGGGTCCACCATGTAGAAAGTGGGCCGGCCCAACGAGATAGTGGGCCGGGCCAAAACACAGGTGGGTCCCACCATCCTATTAAAGGGCCGGCCCATTTGGTGTGTGGGGTCCACCATATAGAAAGTGGGCCGGCCCATTTGGTATGTGGGGTCCACCATCTAGAAAGTGGGCCGGCCCAACAAGATAGTGGGCCGGGTCAAAACACAGGTGGGTCCCACCTTCCTATTAAAGGGCCGGCCCATTTACCATGTGGGACCACCATAGAGCAAGTGGGCCGGCCCAATAAGCATGTGGAGCCCATTATCGTGTAACCGGGCCGGCCTACTAAAGAAGTGGGCCGGCCCAAAATGAAAGTGGGTCCCACACTACTGTAAGTGGGCCGGCCCAATCTGTTGTAGGGCCCTACTTGTTTGACTAGTCAACTTGCATTAAATTTCATGAGCCTAAAATCTGATTTCAATGATACACACAATTACATACACAAATAAAACAAATAGGAAAATTACAAGGCAATTAATGTGCCCAAATAAAAAAATTACATAGAATCATTGAGGACTTCTATTAGCATCATCAATAACACGTTGACATTTGGCAATCGCCTTGATTGAATCTTGTGTACTCTTTGTCAACATATCAGCTACAGATCTTAAAGCAGCAATACCATGTCTTTTATAAAGTACAGCCTTGAGATATTTACTGTCTGATGAAAGAAATGGTCTAGGTTGACGGCTATGAGAAGATGCATCAGAAGAAAGATCAGAACTTTTTGTGGGCCTCACTGGTAATGAAGATTGCTTCATCACAACTGCATTCTGATAATAATGCAAAAAGAGTTAAACGATGAACTATGCAAACATTTATTATGCAATGTAGATATAAGATAATAACAAGTTGCATAAATAAGACATGTATGGAACTTGTACTAAGCACAAACTTACATCATAATGTTGCACAGGGTCGCTACAGATCCTTTTTTGGCGACTATCTTCTAATGATGACTGCTTCATTAAAACAGCATTCTGGTAACATTGTAAACATAGTTACAACAATTAACTATTCAAACATGTATTACGCAATGTAGAGATCAGATAACAGCATGTAGCAGAAATAAGCACAAGATAAGATAAGATGCATGTACTAAGCACATACTGGCTCACTGCAGGTCCTTCTCTTGCGTGCACTAGTCGTGGTCAACATGCCTATCATTTTAGGTTCAGCCATCAAGTGAAATGCTAATCCTCCTGCTCCATTGTCCTTAATCTGTGTTTAGATATCACATTTAAGACCAAGTCAGCTGGTTTCAAATAACAAAAAACTTGAGCTGCCAAATGAATAAGCCAATAGTTACCAGATATCAAATTAAAACCAACTAGATGTTGCTTTGCATGAGATACGAATTTCAGACATTCAGATTTAGAGTAGGGTAATGCCAAGGTTTTACACATAAAGTAAACTGGCATTAAGAATGACCAAATGTCAGGTTCAAATCACCCTCGAAGTTTCTCCAAGACAAGCATATCAAATAGGCAGAAACATAGTAAAGCATGAATGGCATTGCTATGGCAGGGTTCCAAGTGTTAATCTCTTGCATAAGGAACAATGCATATAGGTTATAGATAATAACGGAAGTAAACTGCCAAAATTACCAACCACGAACTCAGATTCCAACCTTACCTAGCGTCCCCGCTGTTAATGTTGGATGTTCTAATAAGTGGTTCGCATGATCAATCCCAAGGAAAAATAACATTGACAAGTCAGTCTACGATAATACAAAGACCAGACATGCACGCAGCAATAACTATATAAGCTAAAGACGAGGTATAAGAGCAAGCAGATTGGAAATGCACATAGCATGATTATAAAAGCAGTGTGAGAATAGCAGACACGAGAAAACAGCTAGCGGTGAGCTAATGACGTGGTATAAGAACAAGCAGATTGGAAATGCCCATAGCACGACTATAAAAGCAGTGCGACAATAGCATGCAGTACAAAAACAGTTGGCAGCAAATGAATGGGTACAAGGCTATAAATATGTGGATGCACACAGGTGTCAGTAGAATGAACAGGATGGTAGCGACCGGATAATGCTTTTGTACTGTACAACATTTAAACAAACTTCATGCGAAGCAACACATCAAGAAAGTTAACGGCATATGAGATCTGCAAATAACTACACAAAACATGGCTAAAGAAACACCGCGATCTAACGGGCCAGCGTACTAACCAAGCTGCGGCGGGGTGGACGGGGGCGGCAACTTGCATTCCAGCGGCGGCGAACGCGGGAGACGATGAATCGACCATGTTTCAGTAGAAGCGGGCGTTAGTGAAGCAGATCTGGTTGGCTGGCAAGGTATTCGGTGAAGTTGATACAGCCGCTGCGGCGAGGTAGTCGGTGGCGAGGTCGGCGGTGAAGCAGATCCGTCGGTGGCGAGGTCGGCGGTGAAGCAGATCCGTCGGTGGCGAGGTCGGCGGTGAAGCAGATCCGTCGGTGACGAGGGCGGCGGGGGAGCGGATCAGGTGGGTGGACAGCCAACACGATCAAGGCTACGCTGTGGAGGAGTATGCCGGCGGCGAAGCAGATCTAGTACTGTAGAGAGTCAGAGCTTTGGCGTGTGAGAGTATTTTTGAGCTAATGGGGCGAATGGTTGGTGGGTGGGTGTGGGCCTGTGGGGAGGGTTCGGGATCTAGGCAAGATATTTCATTGTTACCGAATGAGCCCTCCATGGTCGGTGGGTTGTAGCTTCCGGACCAGGGTTAAAAGGGTAAAACTGGTCACGGGATTTTCGAATGGATGCGGCGGGATGATTTGGCGCGTGGCCGAAATTTTCAGTTTCAAGCTACGAGCAGAACGACAAAAATAATGTTCTTCCCCAGGGAGCTCTCATTTCTTCCTCTTCTCTTTCTCTCTCGAGTCTCTCCCACTCCCCCGGCTCCTCTCCCCCTTCTCTCCGGCGGCCTCGCCGGCCGGAGACGAGGCCGACTTCTCTCTGTATATTGTACACCCTCCGAACTAAATTAATTGATTCAACTTTCCTTAGACGTGTATGTATCTAGAGTAAAAACATGTGTGGATACATCCATATTTAGATAAGCAAAGTTGAGTCAGCTAATTTGGATCCGAGGGAGTTAGTGTTGTTGTAAGCTTAGATCCAGTGTTTCCCATGAGCAGAATGGCGCAATGGAGTCGGGGATCTCGTCATCGGCTTCAGATCTGGCCTATGGTGAATCTGGCGGATCTTGCCGGCCAAACCCCGATCTGGTGCCATCAATGTGATGGCGCTAACGGTGAGGCTTGCTTTGGTCAGTGCTTCAGATCTGGCCAATGGGGAAGTCAAGCTGCTAAAGTTCACAAGCTCGGGGCATACGACGGCGTCATCCGTCTTGCCCGTGCACATCTTGGACTTTCAGCGACCCTTCTCAGAGCCAATATGCCGTTGCTGAGGCCCTTCTTCTCCTTCGTCCTGGCGACTACCGGCGACACCGTCCCAAGTGGTGCGTCCCCGGCGACGGAGTTGCTGGAAAGGATGCGGAGCAGAGATCTGATGTGCGGTCGAGAAGGACTCGATTGATTTTCTTCTATATGTTTTGGGGTCCTTTTTGTAAAGTTGCAGGTTCTATTAGTTATTGTCTAGTACTTTTGGTCCTCTATGTAATTTTTTGGACTAGTTTCCATTGGCACTGATAAACTTGAATTTTGACAAGTTCACGAGGAAAAAAATTCCTTTGCACATATGGCCTATCATGTATAAACATTCTTGAGATTTAAACTATATGTAATGTGCCATGCATTAACCCTAAACCATATATATGTAACTAACCCTAGCTGATCAAACCCTACTTAATTAAAACAAATAACCCTAAACTATACGCATGCACTTTATGCGCAAAGGCGCGGGTGCCTCTAATAATGTGTGTGCGCACTCGATCGATGATCCCTAAACCTTATACAACCCTGAAACCCTAATCCCTAATCCCTAAACCCTAAACACCCTAAACACTAAACCCTAGACCCTAAACCCTAACCCTAACCCTAAACCCTAATTAAACCCTATATATAGGCCAACGACACTTAATTGTGCATCAAGCAGGCCAGGGGTGCCTCGCGGTCCTCTAATTAAATTAAATGTGCCATGCATTAACCCTAAACCATATATATGTAACTAACCATAGCTAATCAACCCTACTTAATGAAAACACATAACCCTAAACTATACTAGCTATAACCCGATCTAATAAAAACATGCTCTATATATAGCAGCTAGCTAGCAAACCGTAGATTAACACCAATTAATATATACATGGCCTATATCGATCATGTTGTATAACATATCCCTGAGATTCATTAATTAATTATATAATTATCGTGATAAATTAATTAACTTTAATTTTGACAAGTTCTCTCGAATGAAAACACATTTGATTAAGTTGCCTCATAATATATATATATAATTAGTGTGCATGCATGGCCTACCATGCATTCGTGCATATATTTTAATGTATATTTGAACATATTCTTGGGGATTTCAATCTCTCTCTCTCGATCATCTATATATCGTTGGTGGCCAAAAAACACACATATATATATATGCATGCAATTTATGCGTAAAGGCGCGGGTGCCTCTAATAATGTGTGTGCGCACTCGATCGATGATCCCTAAACCTTAAACAACCCTAAAACCCCTAAATCCCTAATCCCTAAACCCTAAACACCCTAAACACTAAACCCTAAACCCTAGACCCTAAACGTAACCCTAACCCTAACCCTAACCCTAACCCTAAACCCTAGCTAATCCTAAACCCCAATTAAACCCTATGTATAGGCCAACGACACTTAATTGTGCATCGATCGAGCGGGTCATGGGTGCCTCGCGATCCTCTAATAAAATTAAATGTGCCATGCATTAACCATAAACCATATATATGTAACTAACCCTAGCTAATCAACCCTACTTAATTAAAACACATAACCCTAAACTATACTAGATATAACCCGATCTAATAAAAACATGCTCTATATATAGCAGCTAGCTAGCAAACCGTAGATTAACACCAATTAAAATATACATGGCCTATATCGATCATGTTGTATAACATATCCCTGAGATTCATTAATTAATTATATAATTATCGTGATAAATTAATTAACTTGAACTTTGACAAGTTCTCTCGAATGAAAACACATTTGATTAAGTTGCCTCATAATATATATATATAATTAGTGTGCATGCATGGCCTACAATGCATTCGTGCATATATTTTAATGTATATTTGAACATATTCTTGGGGATTTCAATCTCTCTCTCTCTCTCTCGATCATCTATATATCGTTGGTGGCCCAAAAAACACACATATATATGCATGCAATTTATGCGTAAAGGCGCGGGTGCCTCTAATAATATAATGTGTGTGCGCACTCGATCGATGATCCCTAAACCTTAAACAACCCTAAAACCTTAAAATCCCTAATCCCTAAACCCTAAACACCCTAAACACTAAACCCTAAACCCTAGACCCTAAACATACCCTAACCCTAACCCTAACCCTAACCCTAAACCCTAGCTAATCCTAAACCCCAATTAAACCCTCTGTATAGGCCAACGACACTTAATTGTGCATCGATCGAGCGGGTCATGGGTGCCTCGTGATCCTCTAATAAAATTAAATGTGCCGTGCATTAACCCTAAACCATATATATGTAACTAACCCTAGCTAATCAACCCTACTTAATTAAAACACATAACCCTAAACTATACTAGCTAGCTGCTATAACCCGATCTAATAAAAACATGCTCTATATATAGCAGCTAGCTAGCAAACCGTAGATTAACACCAATTAAAATATACATGGCCTATATCGATCATGTTGCATAACATATCCCTGAGATTCATTAATTAATTATATAATTATCGTGATAAATTAATTAACTTGAACTTTGACAAGTTCTCTCGAATGAAAACACATTTGATTAAGTTGCCTCATAATATATATATAATTAGTGTGCATGCATGGCCTACAATGCATTCGTGCATATATTTTAATGTATATTTGAACATATTCTTGGGGATTTCAATCGATCTCTCTCTCTCTCTCGATCATCTATATATCGTTGGTGGCCCAAAAAACACACATATATACGCATGCACTTGATGCGTAAAGGCGCGGGTGCCTCTAATAATGTGTGTGCGCACTCGATCGATGATCCCTAAACCTTAAACAACCCTAAAACCCTAATCCCTAATCCCCTAAACCCTAAACACCCTAAACACACTAAACCCTAGACCCTAAACACCCTAAACACTAAACCCTAAACCCTAGACCCTAAACACCGTAAACCCTAAACCATAAACCCTAAACCCTAAACCCTAAACCCTAAACCCTAAAACCCTAAACCCTAAACACTAAACCCTAAACCCTATAAACACCCTAAACACTAATTAAAACCTAAACCCTAGACCCTAAACACTAAACCCTAAACCCTAGACCCTAAACACCGTAAACACTAAACCCTAAACCCTAAACACCCTAAACACTAATTAAACCCTAAACCATAGACCCTAAACACTAGACCCTAAACCCTAGACCCTAAACACCCTAAACACTAAACCCTAGACCCTCTAAACACAGTAAACACTAAACCCTAAACCCTAGACCCTAGCTAAACACCCAAAACACTAAACCCTAAACCCAGCTAGCTAACCCTAAACCCTAATTAAACCCTATATATATAGGCCAACGACACTTAATTGTGCATCAAGCAGGCCAGGGGTGCCTCGCGGTCCTCTAGTTAAATTAAATGTGACATGCATTAACCCTAAACCATATATATATAACTAACCCCTAGCTAATCAAACCCTAGTTAATTAAAACACATAACCCTAAACTATACTAGCTATAACCCGATCTAATAAAAACATGCTCTATATATAGCATGCAGCTAGCTAGCAAAAACGGTAGATTAAAACCAATTAATATATACATGGCCTATATATCGATCATATGTTGTATAACATCTCCCTGAGATTCATTAATTAATTATATAATTATCGATGATAAATTAATTAACTTGAATTTTGACAAGTTCTCTCGAATGAAAACACATTTGATTAAGTTTCCTCATAATATATATATAATTAGTGTGCATGCATGGCCTACCATGCATGCATTAATTCGTGCATATATTTTAATATATATTTGAACATATTCTTGGGGGATTTCAATCTCTCTCTCTCGATCATCTATATGTCGTTGGTGGCCAAAAAACACACACATATACGCATGCACTTTATGCGCAAAGGCGCGTGTGCCTCTAATAATGTGTGTGTGCGCACTCGATCGATGATCCCTAAACCTTAAACAACCCTAAAACCCTAATCCCTAATCCCCTAAACCCTAAACACCCTAAACACACTAAACCCTAGACCCTAAACACCCTAAACACGTACTAAACCCTAAACCCTAGACCCTAAACACCGTAAACCCTAAACCATAAACCCTAAACCCTAAACCCTAAACCCTAAACCCTAAACCCTAAAACCCTAAACCCTAAACCCTAAACCCTATAAACACCCTAAACACTAATTAAACCCTAAACCCTAGACCCTAAACACTAAACCCTAAACCCTAGACCCTAAACACCGTAAACACTAAACCCTAAACCCTAAACACCCTAAACACTAATTAAACCCTAAACCATAGACCCTAAACACTAGACCCTAAACCCTAGACCCTAAACACCCTAAACACTAAACCCTAGACCCTCTAAACACAGTAAACACTAAACCCTAAACCCTAGACCCTAGCTAAACACCCAAAACACTAAACCCTAAACCCAGCTAGCTAACCCTAAACCCTAATTAAACCCTATATATATAGGCCAACGACACTTAATTGTGCATCAAGCAGGCCAGGGGTGCCTCGCGGTCCTCTAGTTAAATTAAATGTGACATGCATTAACCCTAAACCATATATATATAACTAACCCCTAGCTAATCAAACCCTAGTTAATTAAAACACATAACCCTAAACTATACTAGCTATAACCCGATCTAATAAAAACATGCTCTATATATAGCATGCAGCTAGCTAGCAAAAACGGTAGATTAAAACCAATTAATATATACATGGCCTATATATCGATCATATGTTGTATAACATCTCCCTGAGATTCATTAATTAATTATATAATTATCGATGATAAATTAATTAACTTGAATTTTGACAAGTTCTCTCGAATGAAAACACATTTGATTAAGTTTCCTCATAATATATATATAATTAGTGTGCATGCATGGCCTACCATGCATGCATTAATTCGTGCATATATTTTAATATATATTTGAACATATTCTTGGGGGATTTCAATCTCTCTCTCTCGATCATCTATATGTCGTTGGTGGCCAAAAAACACACACATATACGCATGCACTTTATGCGCAAAGGCGCGTGTGCCTCTAATAATGTGTGTGTGCGCACTCGATCGATGATCCCTAAACCTTAAACCCTAAATAAACCCTAATCCCTAATCCCTAAACCCTAAACACCATAAACATTAAACCCTAAACCCTAACCTCCTAACCCTAAACCCTAAACCCTAATTAAACCCTATATATATAGGCCAATGACACTTAATTATGCATCAAGCAGGCCAGGGGTGCCTCGCGGTCCTCTAATTAAATTAAATGTGCCATGCATATATATGTGTTTAATTTGGGGATTTCAATCGCTCTCTCGTATGTAGCTCTCTCTACCTCTATCTCTCTCTCTCTCTCTCTCTCTCTCTCTCTCTCTCTCTCTCTCTCGTTGGTGGCCAACAACACACACATGCACTTTGTGCGCAAAGGCATGCGCCTCTAATAATGTGTGCGCAGTCGATCGATCTAGTTTTGATTAATCATAGCACACAAATAAAGAAGTTGTATTTGAATCCACACAACCTATTAAAACACATAACCCCTAACATGGCCTAATTAATTAACCCTTCTCGATCTCTACCTAATTAGTGGAAATTGCACAAAATCAAAAGGGGTCCCTCACTAATTATGCATATCTGCTAGATTGTGATAAACTTTTGCCACATATATATTTGGTGGATGGGTGCATCTTGGCATGTAAACAATTAGTGTTTGCAAATGGCGTTGTCAAAATTTATGTACAAATGATTTCTTTCCATCCAAAGTGCATAAAATGGGAGTTTTAATGAAGAAAGTACAAATAAAACAGCTCAACATGCTTCCACACCCCGATTTTCACACGAAGTAGAGCATATTTAAAGGATAATTCCAGAGTTTTACTATTTTTCAAGCAACTTTGCTAATTTTCCCCCACTCACATGACTTTATGTCGATTTAACGAAAATATGGCGAATTTAAACTACATGGGCGGGATAGTTTGAATTGTGCGCGCGGCAAAGGGAACCGCCTATTCCTCAACCTTGTGCACGGCAAATTACACACGCAACTCCATTAAACGCCACCTACCAACCTTAATTATCACCCCGGCGGCCCGGCCGCATGACCCCCCACCCACCCGTACACAACTTATCCCCGTCCGTGCGAAGAGCTTCCCCTCCCCGTCCCGTCCGTGCGAAGAAGAAGCTTCTCCTCCCCGTCGTTCTTCTCGAGACGCACCGGCGGTCAAGTTGATCCACGGTAGGGCTGCTATCTCTAGCTCAATCATGTATCGGGCAAGACAGCCTAACGATTTATATTTTCTTGATGCTGCTAAAAAAATTCGTCAGTATGCTCGAACTAATTGGCACTTTATAGTTTTCCGCTCGATTTGTCATCGATCAATTTGTTCATTTGCGTGGGCATATAGAGTCAGTTCTGCACTCGATCCGTTAATTTGCTGAAATGCCATGGCAGAGTTTTGTACACGATCTGTTTGCTAAAATGTCGATGGGCATTTTTTGTTTTGTACTCGACATGATTGCTGAAATGCATAATCATGTAGTATAGTTTTGTACTCGATGGATATACATTTCCTACTTCGCCTTAAATTAATCACCAACCACTGTATCTCATAATTAAACAGATGGACAGAACTTGGAAACTGCATGGACACTTATGTTCCCCTTCATATATAAATGGTGTTCAACCCTTTATGGGGTTTATTAGAGCTCATGATGGTCACAACCTGGACGTGTATTGCCCGCGCTGCACATGTATGAATGGTGAGAAGAGGCCTCACCCTGTAGTGGCAGATCATTTACACATTTTTGGGATGGACCGCACATATGTTAGGCGGGTTTAGCATGGTGAACCATATAATGATCCTTTAGCAGGAGAAGCAGATCTTGCTCACACTGTATGTGTGCTGGCATATGTAGTTAATTATTTATATTGATGCTGCCGCTGTTTCAATCAATAGTTTGCATTGCTGTGCAAGGTTCTGTACTCAAATTTAACTTGTTGCAGATGGATGGACGGGAAGGAGAGAAAAAGCGCTTGCTTCAGGAAACGGGTTTCAGCTCTGGGACATGTGCTGTGCCAGATGAGAAGGTAAATATGTAAAACGGCATTTGTTCAGGTTGCATCCCTTAGATGTTTGTCTAATCGGTTGATGTACTAATTGCAGAAGCATAGAGTTAAAGAGGTCTCTCAGTTTGATGGGAGATTTGAAGATGAATCTCAGTTTGATGCACCTGTGGATGGTACTGATGACGAGCCTTTCATAGACGAAGGTCCTGCACCTGAGATTATCCAGTCTACAGAAGGAGGCCGTGGACCGAGTACACAGCTTTGCGTTGAAGTGGATGCACGCCCGGAGATCATCACGGGCGTCCGGGTAGTCTCAAGACCACCCAGCCCTGATGCACCTGTGGATGGTACTGATGACGAGCCTCTCATAGACGAAGGTCCTGCACCTGAGATTATCCAGCCTACAGAAGGAGGCCGTGGACCGAGTACACAGCTTTGCGTTGAAGAGGATGCACACCCGGAGATCATCAGGGGCGTCCCGGTAGTCTCAGGACCACCCAGCCCTGATGCAAAATGTTGAGCTACTTTATGATTCGTACTCTTATGTTCTGGTGCTGTAGTATGTTATGATTTGTACGCCTTTGGCGCTAGATTAAGCATTCAGTGGATGATCGCGTTGCAAAATTCGACACCCACACAATCAGTTCATCGTACAAGTAGTAGCACAATTACTTCTACAGCGATTCCTGCCAGCGCATTAGTTGGTAGCATGAAACACTTTCAGGTACTCCCCTCTGATTCATATTAATGGACTCAATTCTGTCTAGATATGGATGTATCTAGATGCATTTGTTAACTAGACTAACAAACTTGAGTCAGTTAATATGAATCCGTGTAAACCGCCCAAGTCCTCGAGCAGCTAGTTTATTGACTCTGGACTCCAAGCCTCTCGCGGCAAGCCATCGACGAAGCTTTGACCAGATCTTGGCCCGCAATTTTTTGTGTGTGGCGAATAGCAAAGCTTTGACCAGTTCCTCTCGGGATACAGCACGCCGGTGAGCTTGCACGGTTGCCATGAGCACTTTCCGGCGGAACTTCCTCTTCAGCGCCCTCAAGCCGCTGCTGCGAGACAGCACGCAGTGCCTCGAGGTGGACGGAATTCTGGATCTCAGGGCGGGTGGTCCGCATCGTCCGGGAACGATCTCCAGCGGGTTAACGAGGACATGCATGGCGGCCAGGGGATTTGTTTTTTGTTTTTTTTTTGGTTTGAGCTTGGGATTTGGGGTTTTTTCGGATAGGGGAGGAGGAACCGAGGAAGAGGAAGGAACAGCCGCGTGCTTGGCGCGTGGCGGTGTGCTTGAATTTCGAATTTTTGTGAAATGTTTCATTTCCCCGCTACAATTCGGGGGTTTCTTGACGCGCCAATGCGTCCCGCCGGGCAGCTTCAAGTAAATTTGGGGTGCCACACTATGGGCCCTAGTTTCAGTGAGACATGTAATGACTAGTCACATCAGTAAGTTCACTGTGTAATAAAATATGTTACCCCTCCCCTTTATGTAGCACCCCTTCTCTCCCGATCGAGTGCCGATTGCCGACGGATGCAAGCCGCTAGCTCGATCCCCTCCTTTCGCCTCCACCGTCCAGGCATCCAGCTTGGAGGGGCAAGCTGCATCTAGCCCAAGCGGATTAGGTAGGACTAGTAATGTTCTCTCCTTTCTCGAGATCGGTTCTTTTTTCCTCTCCTCGATATCTTGCGCATCTCTTTCCTATTCTGGGCAAAGGGGTGTCTTTCTGGTCACCCTCGAGCTGGGAGTGATTGATGGGGGTGGGGGGCGGGGGCTACCTTTGCTTGGATTGGGGTGTTCTTCCTTTATTTGTCGACATTTGCAACCTTTGTAGTTTCTGCTGATCCTCACTGTATCTTTTGTCAGCTTGTACAGGAAAGGCAAGACCTCGGCGGTGGGGGCAATGGAGCGTAAGGCCACCACGCATGTGGGCAGTTGGCTGAGCCTGAGCTGCGTCCCCAGCCCCGCGAAGCAGGTACTCCGTTTGCTTATCCACTCTTTACCTTTTAAGTGTCTCTCTGGTCTCTGCATCCTCAATCTGTTCCTGTTCTGGAATATGCTTAAAGTAGCACATGTCTTCAGCTGTTTGTGCGTAAAGCCTCTGTGACACCATGCTCTATATTCTCTGTATCAGGTTGGTACCTCCAGGTTCCGTGCTGAGGCTATGGGGAACGAGAATAGCGCCCCACCTGCTGCAGGAGCATGGCCCGATCTGCAGCACAAGAAGCGAAATGCCACTGCCGAGCTGGGCAGGGACCGCCCAGGGGTAATTTTTTTAACCAACTTACCATGATGTAGTCTGAATCTGATACTCCCTCAGATCCAAATTAATTGACTCAACTATCTGTAGATACGGATGTATCTAGATGTGTTTTAGCTCTAGATACTACTGCCTCCATCCCAAAGCTTTGGGCTTATATTATTTTTAGAAAGTCAAACTATACCATGTTTGACTAAGCTTTTACCAAAAATCAGTAACATGCAAAATACAAAATTAATATCATTAAATAGATAATAAAATATATTTTCCTACGGTATCTACACAGTATTATATTTGTTGATAGAATGTTCTAAAATTTTGGTCAAACTTTGCTTGTTTTGATTTCTCAAAAATAAATAAGGCTTAAGCTTTTGGATGGTGGTAGTACATTCATATCTAGACAAAGCTGAGTTAACTAGTTTTTTGTCTGTCCATAGCTAGTGTTCACGCTGCAAAAGGCTAAGAGCATCCACTATATGCATCAGTCTATCTCATACAGTAATTCAATATCACTGCTGAGGTCTGCCTTTTGTTTTGCTATTCATATGCAGACTGAAACTTTAGGGCCTTTACTCAAAAGGAAGATCAAAACTGCGGCTGATCAGGCTGCCAGTATGTTGATGCCGCCCCCATCTTCTAAATGCCTCTACAAGCACAAGGCCACGCACCAGCTGGGTGGTGATCTTTTAATGAATATGGTATATTTTCTTAATCCACAAAACATGCCTTGATTTTTCTCTGTTTATTGTCGGTTTTTTCTATGCTTGCCAAAAGTTTACAACAACAACAACAACAACCAAGCCTTTCAGTCCCAAACAAGTTGGGGTAGGCTAGAGTTGAAACCCATAAGATCTCGAAGCCAAAAGTTTAGAAACACCAAATTCGTTTGCTTACAATCATCATACAGTAATGTTCATCTACTCCAGTTCCCCTAACCCAACATAAAATGATGTTAATTTCGATTTTTAGATTAAAAGAGCACCATTAGGCGCTGTTAATTACGACTTTGAGATTAAAATGTCATTTGCAATTGTTAATTACAATTTTGAGACAATTGGTTAGTTTAACCTCGATCTCTTCTGCTCTCCATTTTTCCCAACCGAACAAAAATGTAACCATTCCATTCCTCTGAAATGGAACCATTCCATTCCATTCCACGCTGTTTCAGAACCGAACACACCCTTGCATTGTTGTGAACTGTTGTCCATACACGGCCATACCCTTCCACTTACATCTAGCACTATATGCATCAGTCTGTCTCAGAGTCATTCAATATCACTGCTGAGATCTGTTCCCATTCTTATGCAGGCTGAAACTGCTGCGCCTTTACTCAAGTGGATGCAAAATGGGGCTAATGAGGCTGCTGTGAGGACGATGGTGCCGGCACCATCTTCCGAAAACCTCTACAAGCACGAGGCCATGGGCCAGCTGGGTGGTGACCTTTTAATGAATCTGGTATATTTTCTTAATCCACATACATGATTTCATTATTATCTGTTTAATTACTGTTGGCTTTGTCTAATGCTTACCAAAAGTTCAGAAACACTGCGTTTGCTTACAATCATCATACACTAATTTTTCACTTTTCAGTCTGTCTCATCCAGTATATAAACTGTTGATTTCCATTGGCTTCTTTTGTAATCATTTGCATTGTTGTCAACTGTTCTCTATGCACAACCCTATTCTTCCACTTACACCCGCACTATTTGCATCAGTCTATCTCATAGATTTATTAAATATCAATGATGAGTTCTGTTGCTATTCATATGCAGGATGAAACTTCTGTTCCTCTACTCAAATGGATAAAAAATGATCCTGATGAGGCTGCTGTGAAGACGATGGTGCTGCCACCATCTTCTGAAAACCTCCTCAAGCACAAGGCCACGGGCCAGCTGGGTGGTACCCTTTTCAGTAAGCAGGTATATTTTCTTAATCCTCATACATGATTTGATTTTTGTCTGTTTATTGCCGGCTTTGTCTAATGCTTACCAATAGTTCAGAAACACACACACCTATTCTTCCACTTACATCCAGCACTATATGCATCAGTGTCTCATAGATTCATTTTATATATCACTGCTGATGTCTGTTGCTCTTCAATTTTTATATGCAGACTGAAACTGCTAAGCCTTCATTGGTCAAAAGGATTGCAACTGCTGCTGATGAGGCATCTGCAGAGGCTGCCACCAAGTTACTGTCAGCCCCACCTTCTGGATGCTTATATAAGCTCAAGTCCAAGGATCAGCCGGGCCGTAACCATCCAAGGGTTCGGGTATATTTTCTTAAGCCACATATACATGCCATGATTTATGTCTGATATTATCACCGGCTCTGTCTAATGCTTTTTGGAATTCGGAAACACCAAATTAGCATGCTTATATTCATCATACACTAATTTTTCACTGTTCAGTTTGTAACATAGTGTTATGCACTTGCTTGTCAACATTTGCATTGCTCTGAACTATGCACTTTACACAACCTAATTCTTCCACTTACGTTCAGCGCTACGCACCAGTAGTACCTCCCATGTTTCCTTCACCATCCCGATGCCGAGCTTGCGGGAATATGGCGGGCCCATGTACATACCCCGCATATAACACCTCCTATGGCTCTATCTACCTTTCTAGTAGCTCCTTCACAGAGTTACAGGTATGTATTCTCAGTGGTTTAGCATGAATTGGCATATAGTAAAGTCTTGTTTTTAGTCTTCCTGCTTCTTACATTTGTATCAATTTTCACATGCAGACTGTACCTTGTGAACTTCGTCCAATGATTAACCAGATGTGTCCGCATGAAGGATCTTTCACTATGCATGGCAATGGCAAATTGATGAACACCTACACGGTCTATGAGGTGTATGTCTACAAGACGCAGGCCATCACATATTTGTATGGACATGATTGGAGAAAGTTTGCTTTTGACTACGGTCTGAAGAAGGGCGACGAGCTGAGGATCAGAAACTCAAACGGGCAGATATACGTAACTGCTTACAGAGTTGGAGACACTTCCAAATATATAATATGTAACTTTTTTCTACTCATATCTTTTGATAACTGCATTCTGAGCAGTTGTTCTAAACCATTCCCTCTGTTCTAGCTTGCTGGGTTTAACATGATCAAAGCTGCAGATCCCCTGACGGAACAGGAGCGGATGTCACAAAGGGCAACCACACCAGCACCGGCACCGGCTTCCCACTCTCCTGCATCAGCACCGGTTCCTGTACCAGCTCCGTTTACTGCATCTACCCAGCAGTCCCCTACATCAGCATTGGTTCCTGTAGAGGCCCCATATACTACACATGCCCAGCAGGCTCCTGCATCAGCACTGGTTCCTCTAGCTGCACCGTTTACTGCACCTGCCCAACAGTCTCCTGCATCAGCACCGGTTCCTCTAGAGGCACCGTTTACTGCACCTGCCCAGCAGTCTCCTGCATCAGCACCAGCTCGTGTACCAGCCCAGGCTCATGCACCTGCCCCAGCCAGATCACCGAGGTCTCAGCTCATTGCTGTGGCCACCCGTGTGGTGACCAGGACGCATCTGAAGGCTATGTTCGTGAGTATATGACAGCATAACTGCTCTTATCTTGATGTCTTCTCTGCTCAAAGTCTCACATGGTTCAGTGCATTGGTGCCATTGACTAATTTTTGGTGGTATCTCTTGCTTTGAATCAGAAATTGCCTAAAAGTATCTCCAAGGATCTCAATGCTGGCCGAAGGGGCAAGATATCCCTCGTCATGGAGAGTGAAGGTCTCACCGTGGAGGGACGGTACTCTGTCAGTCCCACAGATGGCCGCTTGGCTGTTACTTCCAGGTGGAAAAAGTTCATTGACGGTGCCAAACTTCGCATTGGATCAAAGTTGAAGGTCAAGATCTTTCGATGCCGCTGTGACATGCTGGTCATAAAGTTCGCGGTTGTCTAGTTCTGTTGTCCCATGAGCCCTTAGCAAATGCATTTGTAGTTATACTTATATAAGGTTATCTTATCTGAACTGCTAATTAATTGTATGGGTGGTAAAACTCTGGCAAGCTTTTGCTCTTAGCAAGTATGTATGTATGATCAGCTATTATGATAACTAATGTTTGTGTTCATCTTAATTTGCATTTCCCTTTTAGAAAAAAACTTAATTTCTATTTTGGCTGACCTGTTAGAGAACTATCAGATTGAACCCACAACATGATTCATATAGATTCATTACACCGAGCCACATGTCTTGACCTTGCGATACACTACTTCCATTAATTAGTGCAAGAAGGCTTACCTGAGCTGCCTGAACCATGGCAGATTCGAATCCACCTTATCTATCTAGAAATACAACCTTTGCAGAAAGAGGATTTGCAGTATGGGGAGGCTGACATTGGGGACCCATGAGCCAGCAGCGTCGTCAACGTTTTAAAGGTGGCAGGAGATCGAAAGAAAAAATAAGCCAAAAATCAGTTGGTAAACAAATTCAAGAAAAGAAACATTTACCTTTCTGAGAGTATGACATGCGGGACCCATGAGGCAGCAGCATCCTCAACTATTTCAAGGCGGCAGGGGATCAAAATAAAAAAGGAAATAGCCAGAAATTAATTAGGGTAAAAAATAAATCCATCAAAGGAAACTTTTATTGTTCATAGAGGATGACATGTGGGACCGACTTGCCAGCTGCGTCGTCATCGTTTCAAAGGGGGCAGGGGATCAAAAGAAAAAGACAAATAGCCAGAAATTAGGGGAAAAAAATAAATCCAACAAAGAAAACTTTTATTGTTCATAGAGGATGACATGCGGGACCCATGAGCCAGCAGCTTCCTCAACGTTTCAAAGTCGGCATGAGATTGAAAGAAAAAGTCAAGTGACATAATATCAGGAGCCAAAAATAATCCAAGAAAAGAAACTTTATTGTACATAGAGGATGACATGCGGGTCCCATTTTGTAGCAGCGGTCTCAACGCTTCCAAGGCGGCACAGGACCGAAAGAAAAATGAAGTAGCCAGAAATCAGGGTGTGAAAAAAATCCAAGAAAAGAAAGATTTTAATTGGGCTGTATCTGGACATCTGGGCCTTCGAACTATACTGCTGGGCCTTTTGACTCGTACAATTTCAGCCCACTCCAAAACAGGAAAGGTCGGATTTTTCTCAAAAAAAAAAACAGGAAAGTCCTATGCTTCGCAAAAACAAAAAACAAGGAGATTCAACATATAAGTTTGTTTATGTAGATATAAAGATTTAATTTATCCGTTTGCAATAGCTCAGAGCGAAATACAACGTTTATTGTCTGCAAAATAAAATATCACATGTTTCTTGTACGGGGAGGCTGACATCGGGGACCCATGAGCCAGCAGCGGAGTCAACGTTTCAAAGGCGGCAGGGGATCGAAAATAAAAAAAGCCAAAAATCAGTTGGTAAAAAAATACAAGAAAAGAAAACATTTATCGTTCTGAGAGGATGACATGCGGGACCCATGAGGCAGCAGCATCCTCAACGTTTCAAAGTCGGCATGAGATCGAAAGAAAAAGGCAAGTGACATAATATCAGGAGCCAAAAATAATCCAAGAAAAGAAACTTTATTGTACATAGAGGATGACATGCGGGTCCCATTTTGTAGCAGCGGTCTCAACGTTTCCAAGGCGGCACAGGACCAAAAGAAAAATGAGGCAGCAGCATTCTCAACAATTCCAAGGCGGCAGGGGATCAAAAGAAAAATAAAGGAAATAGCCAGAAATTAATTAGGGGTCAAAAATAAATCCACCAAAGGAAACTTTTATTGTTCATAGAGGATGACATGTGGGACCGACCTGCCAACAGCGTCCTCATCGTTTCAACGGGGGCAGGGGATCAAAAGAAAAAGGCAAATAGCCAGAAATTAGGGGTAAAAAATAACTCCAAGAAAGGAAACTTTTATTGTTCGTAGAGGATGACATGCGGGACCCATGAGCCAGCAGCTTACTCAACGTTTCAAAGGCGGCATGAGATCGAAAGAAAAAGGCAAGTGACCAAATATCAGGAGCCAAAAATAATCCAAGATTTATTGTACATAGAGGATGACATGTGGGTCCCATTTTGCAGCAGCGGTCTCAATGTTTGTAATGCGGCTTGAGATCAAAAGAAAAAGAAAGTAGCTAGTAATTAGGGGGTGAAAAAAAATCCAAGAAAAGAAAGTTGATGGACATAGAGGATGACATGCGGGTCCCTTGAGCCAACAGCTTACTCAACGTTTCAAAGGGGGCAGGGGATCAAAAGAAAAAGGCAAGCCAAAAATCAGAGGGTGAAAAAAATCCAACAAAGGAAACTTTTATAGCACATAGAGGATGACATGCGGGTCCCATGAGCCAGCAGGTTCCTCAACGTTTCAAACGTGGCATGAGATCGAAAGAAAAAGGCAAGTGCCCAAATATGAGGAGCCAAAAATAATTCAAGAAAAGAAAGTTTTATAGTACATAGAGGATGACATGCGGGTCCCATTTAGCAGCAGCGGTATCACCGTTTGAGAGGCGGCAGGGGATCGAAAGAAAAAGTCAAGTGACCAAATATGAGGTGCCAAAAAAAATCCAAGAAAAGAAAGTTTTATAGTACATAGAGGATGACATGCGGGTCCCATTTAGCAGCAGCGGTATCACCGTTTGAGAGGCAGCAGGGGATCGAAAGAAAAAGTCAAGTGACCAAATATGAGGTGCCAAAAAAATCCAAGAAAAGAAAGTTTTATAGTACATAGAGGATGACATGCGGGTCCCATTTAGCAGCAGCGGTATCACTGTTTGAGAGGCAGCAGGTGATCGAAAGAAAAAGTCAAGTGACGAAATATGAGGTGCCAAAAAAAATCCAAGAAAAGAAAGTTTTATAGTACATAGAGGATGACATGCGGGTCCCATTTAGCAGCAGCGGTATCACCGTTTGAGAGGCGGCAGGGGATCGAAAGAAAAAGGTAAGTGACCAAATATGAGGTGCCAAAAATAATTCAAGAAAAGAAAGTTTTATAGTACATAGAGGATGACATGCGGGTCCCAGTTAGCAGCAGGTATCACCGTTTGAGAGGCGGCAGGGGATCGAAAGAAAAAGGCAAGTGACCAAATTTGAGGTGCCAAAAATAATCCAGGAAAAGAAAGTTTTATAGTACATTGAGGATGACATGCGGGTCCCAGTTAGCAGCAGCGGTATCACCGTTTGAGAGGCGGCAGGGGATCGAAAGAAAAAGGCAAGTGACCAAATTTGAGGTGCCAAAAATAATCCAGGAAAAGAAAGTTTTATAGTACATTGAGGATGACATGCGGGTCCCAGTTAGCAGCAGCGGTATCACCGTTTGAGAGGCGGCAGGGGATCGAAAGAAAAAGGTAAGTGACCAAATATGAGGTGCCAAAAATAATTCAAGAAAAGAAAGTTTTATAGTACATAGAGGATGACATGCGGGTCCCATTTAGCAGCAGCGGTATCACCGTTTGAGAGGCGGCAGGGGATCGAAAGAAAAAGGCAAGTGACCAAATTTGAGGTGCCAAAAATAATCCAGGAAAAGAAAGTTTTATAGTACATAGAGGATGACATGCGGGTCCCAGTTAGCAGCAGCGGTATCACCGTTTGAGAGGCGGCAGGGGATCGAAAGAAAAAGGCAAGTGACCAAATTTGAGGTGCCAAAAAAACTCCAAGAAAAGAAAGTTGATTGCACATAGAGGATGACATGCGGGTCCCATTTAGCAGCAGCGGTCTCAACGTTTCCAAGGCGGCAAGGGATCAAAAGAAAAAGGAAGTAGCCAGAAATCAGGGGGTCAAAAAAATCCAAGAATAGAAAGAATTTTGGTTCATAGAGGATGACATGCGGGACCCATGATCCTGCATCGTAAACGGCTCGATCGGAGAACGTTGAACGAGATGGCGCGATGTAGAAAAAAAACAATGCCAGAGAGGCTGCCATCTGGGCCCTACATCCCTCGGCGGTGCGGATTTGCGTTGACTCGGCCGGCGAACCCGAGATTTCGAGATGCACCACGTCCCGGGCCACCATACGCCACGTTTTGGCCGCTTTCGTCGGGCTAGGTGGCCTCAAAAACGAGAAAAAAAAGTTTTGACATGCACCACGGAGGGACCAAAATCGTCGGCCATGGTACACCAGCAACCACGGCGCGACTTCAACTTCGTCGGCCATGGCAACTTTTCTTGTAGTGGGAGTGACTAAGAAGGATACAGGCTTACCTTTTCATTTTCATGTTTTAAACTTGTTTAAATATTGGTTAAGCCTAGGATTTGACCAAGATCAAATGGGCATAAAAATTCAGAAAAAATCAAAAAAATGAAAACCAAAGCACATAGTATTATTATGTCATATAGTAAGCATTCAAGTTGATAAACAAGGTCTAAACAACAAACTAGACAAATCATGTATCTACCCCCTAACCCTAAACTCTGTCTTATGAAGTCAAGCATGAAGAGAAGTGGTTTTGGGTTTCAAACATGGAAATTTCAAAAAACTCCCAAAAGCTTCTCATTTTTGAGTGACTAAGAAGGATTCAGGCTTACCTTTTCATTTTCATGTTTTAAACTTGTTCAAATCTTGGTCAAACTTAGGATTTGACCAAGATTCAAATGTGCATAAAAATTGGGAGGAAGGGTATGAATTACAATTCAAAAAAACAAGGTAACTTAAATACTTGGATGCCCCAAAGATGTGTGGAAGCCCAGAACAATGGCAAAACATGTGCGCACGCTGCATCCAATTCAAGTAGAACACATAGTAGGCATCGATAGTTTGACCTAAATTTGAAATCAAAGAGAAGGTGGTTAGAAAAAATCGAAATTGGCAAAGCAAAGCATGAAATCATAAATTTGTGATGCACTATAGCTATGAAAAGTATCAAACAATGCATACCAAAATGATTTTTTAGAGGAATACTAGTTCAACTTATTTTAATTTTATATTAGTAGCCCAAAATCGAACTAGTAGTTGGATATTTCTGAACTTGATCTGTATAGTAGTGGGCAAAACCCTAGTTTAACCTATTTAATCATAGATTCGTAGGTCGATTTTTCTACTTTTTTATTATTACTATGCAGCACATGTGTGTTTGCCCGTCGAGTGAAACTCGGAGGAAGAGGGATCACTCGGAAGGAGAGAAGAAGGGAGAGAATTATGGTGTCTCCCCTTTTTCGGGTGATGATGTTGACTTTTGTGCAGGGTTTGTCAGTGAGCAGGAGCGAGCGAGCGAGTCGAGCGAGGCCGAGAATGAGAGAGATTTGTTTTTTTTGTGAGAGGGACAACCGAAGGATCCAGAAGGACCCACATACTTCCAATACGCATCCTGATGCGTCTTCTCTTGACAAAGAAAATGGCTGGGAGTTTGCGTACCTATTGCACGTGACTTGTGCTCACTGAAGTGTGGGACCTCACGCATGGGCACCACACGTAAGTGACAGACCTGTTGATGTAAAAACTCGGTTGATTATTATACTACTACATTTATACAAAGTTTCCTATGGATTCAAGGGTACGAAAGCCAAGTTAAATCATTTACATGACATTATTTTTTCCATGAAGCCAAGTTAACTCATTTATCAATTGGTACATTTTGGAGTGACTAAGAAGGATCCAGGCTTACTTTTTCATTTTCATGTTTTAAACATGTTTAAATCTTGGTCAAACCTATGACTTGACCAAGATTCAAATGGGCATAAAAATTCAAAAAAAAGAAAAACAAAAGCACACCGTCTTCCTATGTCATATATCAAGGTGATAAACAAGGTCTGCCATATTCAAACCACAAAAATCATGTATCTACCCCCTAACCCTAAACAAGGATCCAGGCTTACCCTTTTCATTTTCATGTTTTTAAACTTGTTCAAATCTTGGTCAAACTTAGGATTTGACGAAGATTCAAATGGGCGTAAAAATACTTAGAAAAATCATGTACGTATCTACCCCAAACCCTAAACTCTATCTTACGAAGCCAAGCATGAAGAGAAGTGGTTTTGGGTTTCAAACATGGAAATTTCAAAAACCTCCCAAAAGCTTCATTTTAGAGTGACTAAGAAGGATCCATGCTTACCTTTTATTTTCATGTTTTAAACATGTTCAAATCTTGGTCAAACCGTACGTACCTAGGATTTGACCAAGATTCAAATGGGCATAAAAATTCAAAAAAAAATGAAAAACCAAAGCACATAGCCTAGCTTCTTATATATGCCATATAGTAAGCACTCAAGCTAGTTGATAAACAAAGTCTAGACATATTCAAACCAGAAAAATCATGTATCTATATACCCCTAACCCTAAACTTTGTCTTAATTATGAAGTCAAGCACGAAGAGAAGTCGTTTTGGGTTTCAAACATGGACATTTCAAAAACCCTCCCAAAAGCTTCATTGTGGTGTGACGTACTAAGAAGGATACATGCTTACATTTTCAACAACCCCCCTAAAAGCTTCATTATAGAGTGACTAAGAAAGGATCCAGTCTGGCGGGCTTACCTTTTATTTTCTTGTTTTAAACTTGTTCAAATCTCGGTCAAACCTAGGATTTGACCAAGATTCAAAATGTGCATCAAAATTTAAAAAAATTAAAAACCAAATTAAAGCGCATAGTGTTCTTATGTCATATAGTAAGCATTAAAGTTGATAAACAAGGTCTAGACACATATTCAAACAAGACAAGTCATGTATATATACCCCTAACCCCTAAACTCTATCTTATGAAGTCAACAACATGAAGAGAAGTGGTTTTGGGTTTCAAACATGGAAATTTCAAAAACCTCCCAAAAGCTTCATTTTAGAGTGACTAATATATATAAGAAGGATACATGCCTGCTTACCACCTTTTCATTTTCATATTTTAAACTTGTTTAAATCCGTGTCAAATTAAACCAAGGATTTGACCAAAAGATTCAAATGGGCATAAAATTTAAAAAAATCAGAAAAATGAAAAACAAATGCATATAGTCTTCTTATGTCATATAGTAAGCATTCAAGTTGATAAACAAGGTTTGGACATGCATATTCAAACCTAGGCAAATCATGTATCTATCCCCTAGCCCCTAAACTCTATCTTATGAAGTCAAGCATGAAGAGAAGTGGTTTTGGGTTTCAAACATGAAAATTTCAAGAACATCCCAAAAACTTCATTTTAGAGTGACTAAGAAAGGATACAGGCTTCCCCTTTTCATTTTCATGTTTTATACTTGTTTAAATCTTGGCCAAACCTAGGATTTGACAAAGATTCAAATGTGCATCTATCAAAATAAAAAAATCAGAAAAATTAAAAACCAAAGCACATAGTTTTCTTATGTCATATATAGTTAGCATTAAAGTTGATATAAACAAGGTCTAGATATATTCAAACAAGAAAAATCATGTATCTACCCCTAACCCTAAACTCTGTCTTATGTAGTCAAGCATGAAGAGAAGTGGTTTTGGGTTTCAAACTTGGAAATTTCAAGAACCCCCCAAAAGCTTCATTTTAGAGTGACTAAAGGATCCAGGTCGGGCTTACCTTTTATTTTCATGTTTTAAAATTGTTCAAATCTTGGTCAAACTGTACCTAGGATTTGATCAAGATTCAAATGGGCATAAAATTTCAAAAAAAATGAAAAACCAAAGCATATAGCCTTCTTATGTCATATAGTAAGCACTCAAGTTGGTAAACAAGGTCTAGACATATTCAAACCAGAAAAATCATGTTTCTACCCCTAGCCCTAAACTTTGTCTTATGAAGTCAAGCACGAAGAGAAGTCGTTTTGGATTTCAAACATGGAAATTTCAAAAACCTTCCCAAAAGCTTCATTTTGGAGTGACTAAGAAGGATACAGGCTTACCTTTTCATTTTCATGTTTTAAACTTGTTTAAATATTGGTTAAGCCTAGGATTTGACCAAGATCAAATGGGCATAAAAATTCAGAAAAAATCAAAAAAAATGAAAACCAAAGCACATAGTATTATTATGTCATATAGTAAGCATTCAAGTTGATAAACAAGGTCTAAACAACAAACTAGACAAATCATGTATCTACCCCCTAACCCTAAACTCTGTCTTATGAAGTCAAGCATGAAGAGAAGTGGTTTTGGGTTTCAAACATGGAAATTTCAAAAAACTCCCAAAAGCTTCTCATTTTTGAGTGACTAAGAAGGATTCAGGCTTACCTTTTCATTTTCATGTTTTAAACTTGTTCAAATCTTGGTCAAACTTAGGATTTGACCAAGATTCAAATGTGCATAAAAATTGGGAGGAAGGGTATGAATTACAATTCAAAAAAACAAGGTAACTTAAATACTTGGATGCCCCAAAGATGTGTGGAAGCCCAGAACAATGGCAAAACATGTGCGCACGCTGCATCCAATTCAAGTAGAACACATAGTAGGCATCGATAGTTTGACCTAAATTTGAAATCAAAGAGAAGGTGGTTAGAAAAAATCGAAATTGGCAAAGCAAAGCATGAAATCATAAATTTGTGATGCACTATAGCTATGAAAAGTATCAAACAATGCATACCAAAATGATTTTTTAGAGGAATACTAGTTCAACTTATTTTAATTTTATATTAGTAGCCCAAAATCGAACTAGTAGTTGGATATTTCTGAACTTGATCTGTAGTAGTGGGCAAAACCCTAGTTTAACCTATTTAATCATAGATTCGTAGGTCGATTTTTCTACTTTTTTATTATTACTATGCAGCACATGTGTGTTTGCCCGTCGAGTGAAACTCGGAGGAAGAAGGGATCACTCGGAAGGAGAGAAGAAGGGAGAGAATTATGGTGTCTCCCCTTTTTCGGGTGATGATGTTGACTTTTGTGCAGGGTTTGTCAGTGAGCAGGAGCGAGCGAGCGAGTCGAGCGAGGCCGAGAATGAGAGAGATTTGTTTTTTTTTGTGAGAGGGACAACCGAAGGATCCAGAAGGACCCACATACTTCCAATACGCATCCTGATGCGTCTTCTCTTGACAAAGAAAATGGCTGGGAGTTTGCGTACCTATTGCACGTGACTTGTGCTCACTGAAGTGTGGGACCTCACGCATGGGCACCACACGTAAGTGACAGACCTGTTGATGTAAAAACTCGGTTGATTATTATACTACTACATTTATACAAAGTTTCCTATGGATTCAAGGGTACGAAAGCCAAGTTAAATCATTTACATGACATTATTTTTTCCATGAAGCCAAGTTAACTCATTTATCAATTGGTACATTTTGGAGTGACTAAGAAGGATCCAGGCTTACTTTTTCATTTTCATGTTTTAAACATGTTTAAATCTTGGTCAAACCTATGACTTGACCAAGATTCAAATGGGCATAAAAATTCAAAAAAAAGAAAAACAAAAGCACACCGTCTTCCTATGTCATATATCAAGGTGATAAACAAGGTCTGCCATATTCAAACCACAAAAATCATGTATCTACCCCCTAACCCTAAACAAGGATCCAGGCTTACCCTTTTCATTTTCATGTTTTTAAACTTGTTCAAATCTTGGTCAAACTTAGGATTTGACGAAGATTCAAATGGGCGTAAAAATACTTAGAAAAATCATGTACGTATCTACCCCAAACCCTAAACTCTATCTTACGAAGCCAAGCATGAAGAGAAGTGGTTTTGGGTTTCAAACATGGAAATTTCAAAAACCTCCCAAAAGCTTCATTTTAGAGTGACTAAGAAGGATCCATGCTTACCTTTTATTTTCATGTTTTAAACATGTTCAAATCTTGGTCAAACCGTACGTACCTAGGATTTGACCAAGATTCAAATGGGCATAAAAATTCAAAAAAAAATGAAAAACCAAAGCACATAGCCTAGCTTCTTATATATGCCATATAGTAAGCACTCAAGCTAGTTGATAAACAAAGTCTAGACATATTCAAACCAGAAAAATCATGTATCTATATACCCCTAACCCTAAACTTTGTCTTAATTATGAAGTCAAGCACGAAGAGAAGTCGTTTTGGGTTTCAAACATGGACATTTCAAAAACCCTCCCAAAAGCTTCATTGTGGTGTGACGTACTAAGAAGGATACATGCTTACATTTTCAACAACCCCCCTAAAAGCTTCATTATAGAGTGACTAAGAAAGGATCCAGTCTGGCGGGCTTACCTTTTATTTTCTTGTTTTAAACTTGTTCAAATCTCGGTCAAACCTAGGATTTGACCAAGATTCAAAATGTGCATCAAAATTTAAAAAAATTAAAAACCAAATTAAAGCGCATAGTGTTCTTATGTCATATAGTAAGCATTAAAGTTGATAAACAAGGTCTAGACACATATTCAAACAAGACAAGTCATGTATATATACCCCTAACCCCTAAACTCTATCTTATGAAGTCAACAACATGAAGAGAAGTGGTTTTGGGTTTCAAACATGGAAATTTCAAAAACCTCCCAAAAGCTTCATTTTAGAGTGACTAATATATATAAGAAGGATACATGCCTGCTTACCACCTTTTCATTTTCATATTTTAAACTTGTTTAAATCCGTGTCAAATTAAACCAAGGATTTGACCAAAAGATTCAAATGGGCATAAAATTTAAAAAAAAATCAGAAAAATGAAAAACAAAAGCATATAGTCTTCTTATGTCATATAGTAAGCATTCAAGTTGATAAACAAGGTTTGGACATGCATATTCAAACCTAGGCAAATCATGTATCTATCCCCTAGCCCCTAAACTCTATCTTATGAAGTCAAGCATGAAGAGAAGTGGTTTTGGGTTTCAAACATGAAAATTTCAAGAACATCCCAAAAACTTCATTTTAGAGTGACTAAGAAAGGATACAGGCTTCCCCTTTTCATTTTCATGTTTTATACTTGTTTAAATCTTGGCCAAACCTAGGATTTGACAAAGATTCAAATGTGCATCTATCAAAATAAAAAAATCAGAAAAATTAAAAACCAAAGCACATAGTTTTCTTATGTCATATATAGTTAGCATTAAAGTTGATATAAACAAGGTCTAGATATATTCAAACAAGAAAAATCATGTATCTACCCCTAACCCTAAACTCTGTCTTATGTAGTCAAGCATGAAGAGAAGTGGTTTTGGGTTTCAAACTTGGAAATTTCAAGAACCCCCCAAAAGCTTCATTTTAGAGTGACTAAAGGATCCAGGTCGGGCTTACCTTTTATTTTCATGTTTTAAAATTGTTCAAATCTTGGTCAAACTGTACCTAGGATTTGATCAAGATTCAAATGGGCATAAAATTTCAAAAAAAATGAAAAACCAAAGCATATAGCCTTCTTATGTCATATAGTAAGCACTCAAGTTGGTAAACAAGGTCTAGACATATTCAAACCAGAAAAATCATGTTTCTACCCCTAGCCCTAAACTTTGTCTTATGAAGTCAAGCACGAAGAGAAGTCGTTTTGGATTTCAAACATGGAAATTTCAAAAACCTTCCCAAAAGCTTCATTTTGGAGTGACTAAGAAGGATACAGGCTTACCTTTTCATTTTCATGTTTTAAACTTGTTTAAATATTGGTTAAGCCTAGGATTTGACCAAGATCAAATGGGCATAAAAATTCAGAAAAAATCAAAAAAAATGAAAACCAAAGCACATAGTATTATTATGTCATATAGTAAGCATTCAAGTTGATAAACAAGGTCTAAACAACAAACTAGACAAATCATGTATCTACCCCCTAACCCTAAACTCTGTCTTATGAAGTCAAGCATGAAGAGAAGTGGTTTTGGGTTTCAAACATGGAAATTTCAAAAAACTCCCAAAAGCTTCTCATTTTTGAGTGACTAAGAAGGATTCAGGCTTACCTTTTCATTTTCATGTTTTAAACTTGTTCAAATCTTGGTCAAACTTAGGATTTGACCAAGATTCAAATGTGCATAAAAATTGGGAGGAAGGGTATGAATTACAATTCAAAAAAACAAGGTAACTTAAATACTTGGATGCCCCAAAGATGTGTGGAAGCCCAGAACAATGGCAAAACATGTGCGCACGCTGCATCCAATTCAAGTAGAACACATAGTAGGCATCGATAGTTTGACCTAAATTTGAAATCAAAGAGAAGGTGGTTAGAAAAAATCGAAATTGGCAAAGCAAAGCATGAAATCATAAATTTGTGATGCACTATAGCTATGAAAAGTATCAAACAATGCATACCAAAATGATTTTTTAGAGGAATACTAGTTCAACTTATTTTAATTTTATATTAGTAGCCCAAAATCGAACTAGTAGTTGGATATTTCTGAACTTGATCTGTAGTAGTGGGCAAAACCCTAGTTTAACCTATTTAATCATAGATTCGTAGGTCGATTTTTCTACTTTTTTATTATTACTATGCAGCACATGTGTGTTTGCCCGTCGAGTGAAACTCGGAGGAAGAAGGGATCACTCGGAAGGAGAGAAGAAGGGAGAGAATTATGGTGTCTCCCCTTTTTCGGGTGATGATGTTGACTTTTGTGCAGGGTTTGTCAGTGAGCAGGAGCGAGCGAGCGAGCGAGTCGAGCGAGGCCGAGAATGAGAGAGATTTGTTTTTTTTTGTGAGAGGGACAACCGAAGGATCCAGAAGGACCCACATACTTCCAATACGCATCCTGATGCGTCTTCTCTTGACAAAGAAAATGGCTGGGAGTTTGCGTACCTATTGCACGTGACTTGTGCTCACTGAAGTGTGGGACCTCACGCATGGGCACCACACGTAAGTGACAGACCTGTTGATGTAAAAACTCGGTTGATTATTATACTACTACATTTATACAAAGTTTCCTATGGATTCAAGGGTACGAAAGCCAAGTTAAATCATTTACATGACATTATTTTTTCCATGAAGCCAAGTTAACTCATTTATCAATTGGTACATTTTGGAGTGACTAAGAAGGATCCAGGCTTACTTTTTCATTTTCATGTTTTAAACATGTTTAAATCTTGGTCAAACCTATGACTTGACCAAGATTCAAATGGGCATAAAAATTCAAAAAAAAGAAAAACAAAAGCACACCGTCTTCCTATGTCATATATCAAGGTGATAAACAAGGTCTGCCATATTCAAACCACAAAAATCATGTATCTACCCCCTAACCCTAAACAAGGATCCAGGCTTACCCTTTTCATTTTCATGTTTTTAAACTTGTTCAAATCTTGGTCAAACTTAGGATTTGACGAAGATTCAAATGGGCGTAAAAATACTTAGAAAAATCATGTACGTATCTACCCCAAACCCTAAACTCTATCTTACGAAGCCAAGCATGAAGAGAAGTGGTTTTGGGTTTCAAACATGGAAATTTCAAAAACCTCCCAAAAGCTTCATTTTAGAGTGACTAAGAAGGATCCATGCTTACCTTTTATTTTCATGTTTTAAACATGTTCAAATCTTGGTCAAACCGTACGTACCTAGGATTTGACCAAGATTCAAATGGGCATAAAAATTCAAAAAAAATGAAAAACCAAAGCACATAGCCTAGCTTCTTATATATGCCATATAGTAAGCACTCAAGCTAGTTGATAAACAAAGTCTAGACATATTCAAACCAGAAAAATCATGTATCTATATACCCCTAACCCTAAACTTTGTCTTAATTATGAAGTCAAGCACGAAGAGAAGTCGTTTTGGGTTTCAAACATGGACATTTCAAAAACCCTCCCAAAAGCTTCATTGTGGTGTGACGTACTAAGAAGGATACATGCTTACATTTTCAACAACCCCCCTAAAAGCTTCATTATAGAGTGACTAAGAAAGGATCCAGTCTGGCGGGCTTACCTTTTATTTTCTTGTTTTAAACTTGTTCAAATCTCGGTCAAACCTAGGATTTGACCAAGATTCAAAATGTGCATCAAAATTTAAAAAAATTAAAAACCAAATTAAAGCGCATAGTGTTCTTATGTCATATAGTAAGCATTAAAGTTGATAAACAAGGTCTAGACACATATTCAAACAAGACAAGTCATGTATATATACCCCTAACCCCTAAACTCTATCTTATGAAGTCAACAACATGAAGAGAAGTGGTTTTGGGTTTCAAACATGGAAATTTCAAAAACCTCCCAAAAGCTTCATTTTAGAGTGACTAATATATATAAGAAGGATACATGCCTGCTTACCACCTTTTCATTTTCATATTTTAAACTTGTTTAAATCCGTGTCAAATTAAACCAAGGATTTGACCAAAAGATTCAAATGGGCATAAAATTTAAAAAAATCAGAAAAATGAAAAACAAATGCATATAGTCTTCTTATGTCATATAGTAAGCATTCAAGTTGATAAACAAGGTTTGGACATGCATATTCAAACCTAGGCAAATCATGTATCTATCCCCTAGCCCCTAAACTCTATCTTATGAAGTCAAGCATGAAGAGAAGTGGTTTTGGGTTTCAAACATGAAAATTTCAAGAACATCCCAAAAACTTCATTTTAGAGTGACTAAGAAAGGATACAGGCTTCCCCTTTTCATTTTCATGTTTTATACTTGTTTAAATCTTGGCCAAACCTAGGATTTGACAAAGATTCAAATGTGCATCTATCAAAATAAAAAAATCAGAAAAATTAAAAACCAAAGCACATAGTTTTCTTATGTCATATATAGTTAGCATTAAAGTTGATATAAACAAGGTCTAGATATATTCAAACAAGAAAAATCATGTATCTACCCCTAACCCTAAACTCTGTCTTATGTAGTCAAGCATGAAGAGAAGTGGTTTTGGGTTTCAAACTTGGAAATTTCAAGAACCCCCAAAAGCTTCATTTTAGAGTGACTAAAGGATCCAGGTCGGGCTTACCTTTTATTTTCATGTTTTAAAATTGTTCAAATCTTGGTCAAACTGTACCTAGGATTTGATCAAGATTCAAATGGGCATAAAATTTCAAAAAAAATGAAAAACCAAAGCATATAGCCTTCTTATGTCATATAGTAAGCACTCAAGTTGGTAAACAAGGTCTAGACATATTCAAACCAGAAAAATCATGTTTCTACCCCTAGCCCTAAACTTTGTCTTATGAAGTCAAGCACGAAGAGAAGTCGTTTTGGATTTCAAACATGGAAATTTCAAAAACCTTCCCAAAAGCTTCATTTTGGAGTGACTAAGAAGGATACAGGCTTACCTTTTCATTTTCATGTTTTAAACTTGTTTAAATATTGGTTAAGCCTAGGATTTGACCAAGATCAAATGGGCATAAAAATTCAGAAAAAATCAAAAAAATGAAAACCAAAGCACATAGTATTATTATGTCATATAGTAAGCATTCAAGTTGATAAACAAGGTCTAAACAACAAACTAGACAAATCATGTATCTACCCCTAACCCTAAACTCTGTCTTATGAAGTCAAGCATGAAGAGAAGTGGTTTTGGGTTTCAAACATGGAAATTTCAAAAAACTCCCAAAAGCTTCTCATTTTTGAGTGACTAAGAAGGATTCAGGCTTACCTTTTCATTTTCATGTTTTAAACTTGTTCAAATCTTGGTCAAACTTAGGATTTGACCAAGATTCAAATGTGCATAAAAATTGGGAGGAAGGGTATGAATTACAATTCAAAAAAACAAGGTAACTTAAATACTTGGATGCCCCAAAGATGTGTGGAAGCCCAGAACAATGGCAAAACATGTGCGCACGCTGCATCCAATTCAAGTAGAACACATAGTAGGCATCGATAGTTTGACCTAAATTTGAAATCAGAGAGAAGGTGGTTAGAAAAAATCGAAATTGGCAAAGCAAAGCATGAAATCATAAATTTGTGATGCACTATAGCTATGAAAAGTATCAAACAATGCATACCAAAATGATTTTTTAGAGGAATACTAGTTCAACTTATTTTAATTTTATATTAGTAGCCCAAAATCGAACTAGTAGTTGGATATTTCTGAACTTGATCTGTAGTAGTGGGCAAAACCCTAGTTTAACCTATTTAATCATAGATTCGTAGGTCGATTTTTCTACTTTTTTATTATTACTATGCAGCACATGTGTGTTTGCCCGTCGAGTGAAACTCGGAGGAAGAAGGGATCACTCGGAAGGAGAGAAGAAGGGAGAGAATTATGGTGTCTCCCCTTTTTCGGGTGATGATGTTGACTTTTGTGCAGGGTTTGTCAGTGAGCAGGAGCGAGCGAGCGAGCGAGCGAGTCGAGCGAGGCCGAGAATGAGAGAGATTTGTTTTTTTTTGTGAGAGGGACAACCGAAGGATCCAGAAGGACCCACATACTTCCAATACGCATCCTGATGCGTCTTCTCTTGACAAAGAAAATGGCTGGGAGTTTGCGTACCTATTGCACGTGACTTGTGCTCACTGAAGTGTGGGACCTCACGCATGGGCACCACACGTAAGTGACAGACCTGTTGATGTAAAAACTCGGTTGATTATTATACTACTACATTTATACAAAGTTTCCTATGGATTCAAGGGTACGAAAGCCAAGTTAAATCATTTACATGACATTATTTTTTCCATGAAGCCAAGTTAACTCATTTATCAATTGGTACATTTTGGAGTGACTAAGAAGGATCCAGGCTTACTTTTTCATTTTCATGTTTTAAACATGTTTAAATCTTGGTCAAACCTATGACTTGACCAAGATTCAAATGGGCATAAAAATTCAAAAAAAAGAAAAACAAAAGCACACCGTCTTCCTATGTCATATATCAAGGTGATAAACAAGGTCTGCCATATTCAAACCACAAAAATCATGTATCTACCCCCTAACCCTAAACAAGGATCCAGGCTTACCCTTTTCATTTTCATGTTTTTAAACTTGTTCAAATCTTGGTCAAACTTAGGATTTGACGAAGATTCAAATGGGCGTAAAAATACTTAGAAAAATCATGTACGTATCTACCCCAAACCCTAAACTCTATCTTACGAAGCCAAGCATGAAGAGAAGTGGTTTTGGGTTTCAAACATGGAAATTTCAAAAACCTCCCAAAAGCTTCATTTTAGAGTGACTAAGAAGGATCCATGCTTACCTTTTATTTTCATGTTTTAAACATGTTCAAATCTTGGTCAAACCGTACGTACCTAGGATTTGACCAAGATTCAAATGGGCATAAAAATTCAAAAAAAAATGAAAAACCAAAGCACATAGCCTAGCTTCTTATATATGCCATATAGTAAGCACTCAAGCTAGTTGATAAACAAAGTCTAGACATATTCAAACCAGAAAAATCATGTATCTATATACCCCTAACCCTAAACTTTGTCTTAATTATGAAGTCAAGCACGAAGAGAAGTCGTTTTGGGTTTCAAACATGGACATTTCAAAAACCCTCCCAAAAGCTTCATTGTGGTGTGACGTACTAAGAAGGATACATGCTTACATTTTCAACAACCCCCCTAAAAGCTTCATTATAGAGTGACTAAGAAAGGATCCAGTCTGGCGGGCTTACCTTTTATTTTCTTGTTTTAAACTTGTTCAAATCTCGGTCAAACCTAGGATTTGACCAAGATTCAAAATGTGCATCAAAATTTAAAAAAATTAAAAACCAAATTAAAGCGCATAGTGTTCTTATGTCATATAGTAAGCATTAAAGTTGATAAACAAGGTCTAGACACATATTCAAACAAGACAAGTCATGTATATATACCCCTAACCCCTAAACTCTATCTTATGAAGTCAACAACATGAAGAGAAGTGGTTTTGGGTTTCAAACATGGAAATTTCAAAAACCTCCCAAAAGCTTCATTTTAGAGTGACTAATATATATAAGAAGGATACATGCCTGCTTACCACCTTTTCATTTTCATATTTTAAACTTGTTTAAATCCGTGTCAAATTAAACCAAGGATTTGACCAAAAGATTCAAATGGGCATAAAATTTAAAAAAATCAGAAAAATGAAAAACAAATGCATATAGTCTTCTTATGTCATATAGTAAGCATTCAAGTTGATAAACAAGGTTTGGACATGCATATTCAAACCTAGGCAAATCATGTATCTATCCCCTAGCCCCTAAACTCTATCTTATGAAGTCAAGCATGAAGAGAAGTGGTTTTGGGTTTCAAACATGAAAATTTCAAGAACATCCCAAAAACTTCATTTTAGAGTGACTAAGAAAGGATACAGGCTTCCCCTTTTCATTTTCATGTTTTATACTTGTTTAAATCTTGGCCAAACCTAGGATTTGACAAAGATTCAAATGTGCATCTATCAAAATAAAAAAATCAGAAAAATTAAAAACCAAAGCACATAGTTTTCTTATGTCATATATAGTTAGCATTAAAGTTGATATAAACAAGGTCTAGATATATTCAAACAAGAAAAATCATGTATCTACCCCTAACCCTAAACTCTGTCTTATGTAGTCAAGCATGAAGAGAAGTGGTTTTGGGTTTCAAACTTGGAAATTTCAAGAACCCCCAAAAGCTTCATTTTAGAGTGACTAAAGGATCCAGGTCGGGCTTACCTTTTATTTTCATGTTTTAAAATTGTTCAAATCTTGGTCAAACTGTACCTAGGATTTGATCAAGATTCAAATGGGCATAAAATTTCAAAAAAATGAAAAACCAAAGCATATAGCCTTCTTATGTCATATAGTAAGCACTCAAGTTGGTAAACAAGGTCTAGACATATTCAAACCAGAAAAATCATGTTTCTACCCCTAGCCCTAAACTTTGTCTTATGAAGTCAAGCACGAAGAGAAGTCGTTTTGGATTTCAAACATGGAAATTTCAAAAACCTTCCCAAAAGCTTCATTTTGGAGTGACTAAGAAGGATACAGGCTTACCTTTTCATTTTCATGTTTTAAACTTGTTTAAATATTGGTTAAGCCTAGGATTTGACCAAGATCAAATGGGCATAAAAATTCAGAAAAAATCAAAAAAATGAAAACCAAAGCACATAGTATTATTATGTCATATAGTAAGCATTCAAGTTGATAAACAAGGTCTAAACAACAAACTAGACAAATCATGTATCTACCCCCTAACCCTAAACTCTGTCTTATGAAGTCAAGCATGAAGAGAAGTGGTTTTGGGTTTCAAACATGGAAATTTCAAAAAACTCCCAAAAGCTTCTCATTTTTGAGTGACTAAGAAGGATTCAGGCTTACCTTTTCATTTTCATGTTTTAAACTTGTTCAAATCTTGGTCAAACTTAGGATTTGACCAAGATTCAAATGTGCATAAAAATTGGGAGGAAGGGTATGAATTACAATTCAAAAAAACAAGGTAACTTAAATACTTGGATGCCCCAAAGATGTGTGGAAGCCCAGAACAATGGCAAAACATGTGCGCACGCTGCATCCAATTCAAGTAGAACACATAGTAGGCATCGATAGTTTGACCTAAATTTGAAATCAAAGAGAAGGTGGTTAGAAAAAATCGAAATTGGCAAAGCAAAGCATGAAATCATAAATTTGTGATGCACTATAGCTATGAAAAGTATCAAACAATGCATACCAAAATGATTTTTTAGAGGAATACTAGTTCAACTTATTTTAATTTTATATTAGTAGCCCAAAATCGAACTAGTAGTTGGTAAACAAGGTCTAAACAACAAACTAGACAAATCATGTATTTACCCCCTAACCCTAAACTCTGTCTTATGAAGTCAAGCATGAAGAGAAGTGGTTTTGGGTTTCAAACTTGGAAATTTCAAGAACCCCCCAAAAGCTTCATTTTAGAGTGACTAAGAAGGATCCATGCTTACCTTTTCATTTTCATGTTTTAAACTTGTTTACATCTTGGTCATAGCTAGTGTATTTGACCAAGATTCAAATGGGCATAAAATTTAAAAAATGAAAAACCAAAGTACATAGTCTTCTTATGTCATATAGTAAGCATTCAAGCTGATAAACAAGGTCTAGACATATTCAAACCAAACAAATCATGTATCTACCCCCTAACCCCTAAACTTTATCTTATGAAGCCAAGCATGAAGAGAAGTGGTTCTTGGTTTCAAACATGGAAATATCAAAAACCTCCCAAAAGCTTCATTTTAGAGTGACTAAGAAGTATCCATGCTTACCTTTTCATTTTCATATTTTAAACTTGTTTAAATCATTGTCAAACCTAGGATTATACCAAGATACAAATATGGGCACAAAACCCTCTTAGCCAAAATCAACTACGAGCAAGATTTTCTGTATTGTAGATGCCCCAATTGACTCTCATCCCCAATGTAGTCTTTTTTATGTCAGTATAGACTTCTTTACTGGATGTATACTATCGTACATGGCATGCATTTGCCTAATGAGCAGCATTGTTTAGCCGTTCTAGCCAACCCGATCAATCTGTCAAGCTTCATGCACGAGATGCCATGTTTATGGCCCTTTTGTTGTGGCTTTTTTTGGCTTTTGGCTTTGGCAAAAGCCAAAAAAAGCACGTAAATAGGTGCTTTTTTGGGCTTTTGGATTTTGGAAGCCAAGAACAAAGATTCTATTCTTTTGGCTTCCAAAATCCAAAAGCCCAAAAAGCACCTATTTAGGTGCTTTTTTTGGCTTTTGCCAAAGCCAAAATAAGCCACAACAAAAGGGTAATTTACTCCCTCGCTCCGGTGATCCGATCCATATTTCTTGGTGCTAAAAAGAATGTGAATCGGAGGGAGTACTTTTCTTAGATAGTACTATATCAGTTCAAAAAAAAGTACAGTACTACTACATCACAAATGCATCAAAAGAGTACTACTGTACATCACAAGACCACGACAGTTGTATAGTATAGAGTTTAATGCTGAACTTTAAACAGGACCAGGAGCATCAGGGCCAGCAGCAGGGGCGTTGACCGGCAACAAACCAGGCAAAAGACGTAAGGAAGAGGCCATATGCTGCGTGCTTGGCCTTGATTGCAGGGTGGTGATTCTTCGCCGCTCGCCATGTATTCACGCCGTACCAGTTCCGCGTCGCCCGCGAGCGGATCGAAGCGATCCCGCGCGCCGGACACGCTCGAGGAGGCGTGGCGGCTCCAGTGCAAGCAGTCCGCCGCCGGGAGTCGGCGCGCGGCGTGCAGGTACAGAGGCTCCCTGTACATGCCGTCGTCGCTCCGCGAGTTCGCCCCGGGCGGGCTCTGGTACAAGGCGGATCCGCCGCTCAAACCGATGAGCGGCCCCGTCTTCAACAAATGGCGCGCCGACCGGGAGAGGAACCGCCGGTCGAAGGCGGCGTGGGAGGCGAGCACCAGCGGCGGATTCGCGCCGCCAGCCGGCGAGGAGGCGGAGGAGGCGGAGGAAGGGGAAGACCCCCTCTTCTTGAAGGCGCTGGCCGCGTCCCTCAAGGACGATGCCGACAAGAAGAGGGCGGAGGAAGAAGACAAGGCGGCGGCCATCGCCGCCGTGAAGGAGAAGGAGGCGCGGGATGCGGAGGAGAACGCGACCATCATCTTCCTCGACGACTAGATAGGTTAGAAGTCGCGATAAGGATCGCGCAATTCTGTATGTATGATCCGTATGTATGATCAACTATGAATTATGAACAATGAACTATCAAACCAAACCACATAGTTTTTTTATGTCATATAGTAAGAATTCAAGTTGATAAAACAAGGTCTAGACATATTCAAACTAGACAAATCACGTATATCTACCCCTAACCCTAAACTCTGTCTTATGAAGTAAAGCATGAAGAGAACTGGTTTTGGGTTTCAAACATGGAAATTTCAAAAACCTTCCCAAAAGCTTCATTTTGGAGTGACTAAGAAGGATGCAGGCTTACCTTTTCATTTTCATGTCTTAAACATGTTTAAATCTTGGTTAAACCTAGGATTTGACCAAGATCAAATGTGCAAAAAAATCAGAAAAAATCAAAAAAATGAAAACTAAAGCACATAGTATTCTTATGTCATATAGTAAGCATTCAAGTTGATAAACAAGGTCTAAACATATTCAAACCAGACAAATCATGTATCTACCCACTAACCCTAAATTCTGTCTTATGAAGTCGATCAAGCATGAAGAGAAGTGGTTTTGGGTTTCAAACATGGAAATTTCAAAAACCTCCCAAAAGCTTCATTTTAGAGTTACTAAGAAGGATCCATGCTTACCTTTTATTTTCATGTTTTAAACATGTTCAAATCTTGGTCAAACCGTACCTAGGATTTGACCAAGATTCAAATGGGTATAAAAATTCAAAAAAACTGAAAAACCAAAGCACATAGCCTTCTTATGTCATATATAGTAAGCACTCAAGTTGGTAAACAAGGTCTAGAGATATTCAAACCAGAAAAATCTTGTATCTACCCCTAACCCTAAACTTTGTCTTATGAAGTCAAGCACGAAGAGAAGTCGTTTTGGATTTCAAACATGGAAATTTCAAAAACCTTCCCAAAAGCCTCATTTTGGAGTGACTAAGAAGGATGCAGGCTTACCTTTTCATTTTCATGTTTTAAACTTGTTTAAACCTTGGTTAAACCTAGGATTTGACCAAGATCAAATGGGCATAAAAATTCAGAAAAAATCAAAAAATGAAAACCAAAGCACATAGTATTCTTATGTCATATATTAAGCATTCAAGTTGATAAACAAGGTCAAGACATATTCAAACCAGACAAATCATGTATCTACCCTAACCCTAAACTCTGTCTTATGAAGTCAAGCATGAAGAGACGTGGTTTTGGGTTTCAAACATGGAAATTTCAAGAACCCCCCAAAAGCTTCAATTTAGAGTGACTAAGAAGGATCCAGGTCGAGCTTATACCTTTTATTTTTATGTTTTAAACTTGTTCAAATCTTGGTCAAACCTAGGATTTGACCAAGATTCAAATGGGTATAAAAAAATGAAAAACCAAAGCACATAGCCTTCTTATGTCATATAATAAGCACTCAAGTTGATAAACAAGGTCTAGACATATTCAAACCAGAAAAATCATGTATCTACCCCTAACCCTAAACTTTGTCTTATGAAGTCAAGCACGAAGAGAAGTCGTTTTTGGGTTTCAATCATGGAAATTTCAAAAACCTTCCCAAAAACTTCATTTTGGAGTGACTAAGAAGGATGCAGGCTTAGCTTTTCATTTTCATATTTTAAACATGTTTAAATCTTGGTCAAACCTATGATTTGACCAAGATTCAAATGGGCATAAAAATAATTAGAAAAATCATGTACGTATCTACCCCTAACCCTAAAATCTATCTTACGAAGTCAAGCATGAAGAGAAGTGGTTTTGGGTTTCAAACACATGGAAATTTCAAAAACCTCCCAAAAGCTTCATTTCAGAGTGACTAAGAAGGATCCAGACCGGGCTTACATTTTATTTTCATATTTTAAACTTGTTCAAATCTTGGTCAAACCGTACCTAGGAATTGACCAAGATTCAAAAAAAAATGAAAAACCAAAGCACATAGCCTTCTTATGTCATATAGTAAGCACTCAAGTTGATAAACAAGGTCTAGTCATATTCAAACCAGAAAAATCATGTATCTACCCCTAAGCCTGAACTTTGTCTTATGAAGTCAATCACGAAGAGAAGTCGTTTTGGGTTTCAAACATGGAAATTTCAAATACCTTCCCAAAAGCTTAATTTTGGAGTGACTAAGAAGGATGCAGGCTTACCTTTTCATTTCCATGTTTTAAACATGTTTAAATAAGGATGCGTGATTCTGAAACCTCATACACATTGTTGCAAAAGTAATTACATCACCTAAACAATACTACCAGTTCATAATTCTAAACTTATGTACAATCTTGGAAACATATAACGCCAGCCTAGTTCACCAATTATCATCATCCCTCTTGATGCGCTTGCCGGTGCCGCTTGTACCTGCCTCCCATGGGTTGGCAGTCCAAGTTCTGCACTCGTTCGCACTTCGTGTGTCGGGAATCCTTGTTGGAGCTTCCCAACCAGATACAGGCCCTGCCCTTGCTAGCTCACCACATCCAGCCGTTGCCCTAGCTTGCTCACCATGTGAACCGCCATCCCACGGAGACCCCGAAGTAGGCTCGCACGAGTCCTTTATCCATGGTGGCATTTTCTTCGGATCAAATGGTATGTTGTGCCTAAAGCAATAAGATACAAATTCCCAGTAGGTTGTCCCGACACACTGCTTCTTCTCGTCGCGCCAGGCAGGGGGAAGAGCGGCCAACCTAGCCGCTTCCTTGCAATCCGGGCAAACCACTTCCCTTGGAATTGGTTGTGCTTGACGCTGCCCATCATTGATTTTTTTGAGTCGCCTGTACAACTCAAAACTGACATACCCATCAATCGCAGCATACCTCAAGTTTACTTCAGGCAATGGCATGCACTCCCATTGATCGTGGCTGCTAGTAGGGAACTTGGTCTTCATGTCTTTGTAAGATGGGTCAATGATGGCGGCTGCCAAATCACCCATGCCAGTCCTATTGCCAGGACCATTGAAATTGATCATATCCTGAATGTCAATCCAATTATGTTTAGGAATTTTAATGCCATCTCTAGCAAACCTGCTAGAGTCACCCCTGATGTCAACAGTTGTGAAACAAATTCCTTTATGTTGAAGGAATTCTTGCAGTGCCAGATTATCAGGACTCCTGCATGTTAACACAAATCAATCTTGTAAGATCGTATATGCTGAAATAGTACACATATTTTTCTTCCAGTAAACTGTATACTTGTTGCAGTGAAACAATGATTTTGCATCAGTGATACACATCAAAATAACATGAATTATTGTTGCGACTATATGATCTAATTATTTAAGTGTCAAGTTAAGATTCAGTTACTATATGTTAATATCTTGACATCCATGCCGATTATCGGTGAGTATGAGTACATGAAATTTGTGCAAATTTTGAGTACCAAAATCATGAAACTAGATATCGTGGTCAATCCAAAAAAATTATACAAGTATGTTGGATATTACGTTCCAGACCACATTTTTCATACAAGTTAGTTTGTTCGTGTTTTCATACAAGTTAGAACCTAGTCTATGTCGAAATAAAAAAGCAGATCCAAGATAAAGGAAGAGTTTCTATATTAAAAAACAAAAGGATAAAGGAAGGCATGTGAACAACGTATCGATAATTTCTTATGTTCCATGCTACTTTATTGATGATACCTACATGTTTTATGCACATTATATGTCATATTTATGCATTTTCTGGAACTAACCTATTAACAAGATGCCGAAGAGCCAGTTGCTGTTTTCTGTTTTTGGTTTCAGAAATCCTAGTAAAGAAATATTCTCGGAATTGGACGAAACTTTCGCCCAGGGTCCTATTTTTGCACGAAGCTTCCAGAAGACCGAAGACCTAACGAAGTGGGGCCACGAGGCAGCCAGGGAGGCGCGCCCAGCCCTTGGCCGCGCGGCCCTCCCCTGGGCCCTCGTGTGGCCCCTCGCGTTGACCTTCCGCCTACTTAAAGCTCCCGTCGCGAAACCCCCAGTACCGAGAGCCACGATACGGAAAACCCACAGACGCCGCCGCGAATCCCATCTCGGGATTCGGAGATCGCCTCCGGCACCCTGCCGGAGAGGGGATTCATCTCCCGGAGGACTCTTCATCGCCATGATCGCCTCCGGAGTGATGAGTGAGTAGTTCACCCCTGGACCATGGGTCCATAGCAGTAGCTAGATGGTCGTCTTCTCCTTGTTGTGCTTCATTGTTAGATCTTGTGAGCTGCCTAACATGATCAAGATCATCTATATGTAATTCTATATGTTGTGTTTGTCGGGATCCGATGGATAGAGAGTACTATGATTATGGTGATTATCAATCTATTGTTCATGTGTTGTTTATGATCTTGCATGCTCTCCGTTATTAGTAGAGGCTCTGGCCAAGTTTTTACTCTTAACTCCAAGAGGGAGTAATTATGCTCGATAGTGGGTTCATGCCTTCATTGATACCTGGGACAGTGACAGAAAGTTCTAAGGTTGTGATGTGCTGTTGCCACTAGGGATAAAACATTGATGCTATGTCTAAGGATGTAGTTATTGATTACATTACGCACAATACTTAATGCAATTGTCTGTTGCTTTGCAACTTAATACTGGAGGGGGTTCGGACGATAACCTGAAGGTGGACTTTTTAGGCATAGATGCAGTTGGATGGCGGTCTATGTACTTTGTCGTAATGCCCAATTAAATCTCACTATATTTACCATGTCATGTATATGCATTGTTATGCCTTTCTCTATTTGTCAATTGCCCGACTGTAATTTGTTCACCCAACATGCTTTTATCTTATGGGAGAGACACCTCTAGTGAACTGTGGACCCCGGTCCTATTCTTTACATAGCATACATTCTACTTGTTTTACTGTTTTCTTTGCAAACATCTTCCACTCGATACGTTTAATCCTTTGTTACAGCAAGCCGGTGAGATTGACAACCTCACTGTTTCGTTGGGGCAAAGTACTTTGGTTGTGTTGTGCAGGTTCCTAGTTGGCGCCGGAATCCCTGGTGTTGCGCCGCATCACATTTCGCGACCATCAACCTTCAACGTGCTTCTTGGCTCCTACTGGTTCGATTAAACCTTGGTTTCATACTGAGGGAAACTTGCTTCTATACGCATCATACCTTCCACTTGGGGTTCCCAACGGACGTGTGCATCTACGCGTATCAAGCTAAATTTCTGGCGCCGTTGCCGGGGAGATCAAGACACGCTGCAAGGGGAGTCTCCACTTCTCAATCTCTTTACTTTGTTTTTGTCTTGCTTTATTTTATTTACTACTTTGTTTGCTGCACTAAATCAAAACACAAAAAAATTAGTTGCTAGTTTTACTTTATTTACTGTCTTGCTCTCTATATCGAAAACACAAAAAAATTAGTTACTCGCATTTACTTTATCTAGTTTGCTTTATTTACCGTTGCTAAAATGGCCAACCCTGAAAATACTAAGTTGTGTGACTTCACAAATGCAAATAATAATGATTTCCTATGCACACCTATTGCTCCACCTGCTACTACAGCAGAATTCTTTGAAATTAAACCTGCTTTACTAAATCTAGTCATGAGAGAACAATTTTCTGGTGCTAGTTCTGATGATGCTGCTGCCCATCTCAATAATTTTGTTGAACTTTGTGAAATGCAAAAGTATAAAGATGTAGATGGTGATATTATTAAACTGAAAGTGTTTCCTTTCTCATTAAGAGGAAGAGCTAAAGATTGGTTGCTATCTTTGCCTAAGAATAGTATTGATTCATGGACTAAATGCAAGGATGCTTTTATTGGTAGATATTATCCTCCCGCTAAAATTATTTCTTTGAGAAGTAGCATAATGAATTTTAAACAATTAGATACTGAACATGTTGCTCAAGCTTGGGAGAGAATGAAAACTTTGGTAAAGAATTGCCCAACCCATGGACTGACTACTTGGATGATCATCCAAACCTTCTATGCAGGACTAAATTTTTCTTCGCGGAATTTATTGGATTCAGCTGCTGGAGGTACTTTTATGTCCATCACATTGGGGGCGGCTACAAAACTTCTTGATGATATGATGATAAATTACTCTGAATGGCACACGGAAAGAGCTCCACAAGGTAAGAAGGTAAATTCTGTTGAGGAAACCTCTTCCTTGAGTGATAAGATTGATGTGATTATGTCTATGCTTGTGAATGGTAGATCTAATGTTGATCCAAATAATGTTCCTTTAGCTTCATTGGTTGCTCAAGAAGAAAATGTTGATGTGAATTTCATTAAAAATAATAATTTCAACAACAATGCTTATAGGAACAACTCTGGTAATAACTATAGGCCATATCCTTCTGCTAATGGTAATGGTTATGGTAATTCTTATGGGAATTCTTACAACAATAATAGAAGTGTACCCTCTGGTCTTGAAGCCATGCTTAAAGAATTTATTAGTACACAAACTGCTTTTAACAAATCTGTTGAGGAAAAGCTTGATAAAATTGATACTATCGCTTCTAGAGTTGATAGGCTTGCCTCTGATGTTAATCTTTTAAAGTTGAAAGTTATGCCTAATAATGATCTTGATAATAAGATTACTACTACAGCAAATGCCATCCAAGTTAGAATTAATGAGAATATAAGATTAATGGCTGAGTTGCGTGCTAGGTGGGATAGAGAAGAAAATGAAAAACTAGCTAAAGAGAATAATGTAGCTAAAGTTTGGACTATTACCACCACTAGTAATGCTAATTCTTCACATGTTGCTACACCTCCTACTATCAATGGTAAAATAATTGGTGTTGGCAATGTTTCTACTCCTAGTGCAAAGCGTACAAAGCTGCCTGAAATTGCTAAAACTGCTGAAACTGCTTGTGATAAAACTGCTGAAATTTTTTCCAACCTTGGGAATAATGATCCCATTGCTGTAGCTCATAATGATTTAGATTTTGATGATTGCCACATCTCTGAAGTTATAAAGTTCTTGCAAAAACTTGCTAAAAGTCCTAATGCTAGTGCTATAAATTTAGCCTTTACAAAACATATTACAAATGCTCTCATAAAAGCTAGAGAAGAGAAACTAAAACTTGAAACTTCTATTCCTAGAAAGTTAGAAGATGGTTGGGAGCCCATCATTAAAATGAAATTCAATGACTTTGAATGTAATGCCTTATGTGATCTTGGTGCAAGTATTTCTGTTATGCCTAAAAAGATTTATGATATGCTTGACTTGCCACCATTAAAGAATTGTTATTTGGATGTTAATCTTGCCGATAATGTTAAAAAGAAACCTTTGGGGAGGATTGATAATGTGCATATTACGGTTAACAATAACCTTGTCCCCGTTGATTTTGTTGTCTTGGATATCGAATGCAATGCATCTTGTCCAATTGTGTTGGGAAGACCTTTTCTTCGAACTGTTGGTGCTGTTATTGATATGAGGGAAGGTAATATTAAATATCAATTTCCTCTCAAGAAAGGTATGGAACACTTCCCTAGAAAGAGAATGAAGTTGCCTTTTGATTCTATTATTAGAACAAGCTATGATGTTGATGCTTCTACTCTCGATGTTACTTGATTTGCACTTTCTGCGCCTAGCTGAAAGGCGTTAAAGAAAAGCGCTTATGGGAGACAACCCATGTTTTTACCTACAGCAATTTTTTGTTTTATTGAGTCTTGGAAGTTGTTTACTACTGTAGCAACCTCTCCTTATCATGTTTTTGTGCCAAGTAAAGTTTCTATGTCAAAGTTGATGTTATATTTGGGATCGCTGCGCAGAAACAGCATTGCTGTCTGTCACGAATCTGGGCATAATTCTCTGTAGAAAATTCGAAAAAATCTGCCAATTTACGAGCGTGATCCTCAGATATGTACGCAACTTTCATTAGTTTTGAGTTTTTCCATTTGAGCAAGTCTGGTGCCATTTATAAATTCGTCTTTACGGACTGTTCTGTTTTTGACAGATTCTGCCTTTTATTTCGCATTGCCTCTTTTGCTATGTTGGATTTATTTCTTTGATCCATTAATGTCCAGTAGCATTATGCAATGTCCAGAAGTGAAAATAATGATTGTGTCACCTCTGAATGAGTGAATTATTAATGATGCACTAACCCTCTAATGAGTTTGCTTGAAGTTTGGTGTGAAGGAAGTTTTCAAGGGTCAAGAGAGGAGAATGATATACTAAGATCAAGAGGAGTGAAAGCTCTAAGCTTGGGGATGCCCCCGTGGTTCATCCCTGCATATTTTAAGAAGACTCAAGCGTCTAAGCTTGGGGATGCCCAAGGCATCCCCTTCTTCATCGACAACATCATCAGGTTCCTCCCCTGAAACTATATTTTTATTCAGTCACATCTTGTGTTCTTTACTTGGAGCGTCGGTTTGTTTTCGTTTTTGTTTTTGTTTGAATAAGATGGATCCTAGCATTCACTTTGTGGGAGAGAGACACGCTCCGCTGTTGCATATGGACACATGTGTCCTTAGGCTTTACTCATAATGTTCAAGGCGAAGTTTCTTCTTCGTTAATTTGTTATATGGTTGGAATTGGAAAATGCTACATGTAGTAATTCTAAAAATGTCTTGGATAATGTGATACTTGGCAATTGTTGTGCTCATGTTTAAGCTCTTGCATCATATGCTTTGCACCCATTAATGAAGAAATACATAGAGCTTGCTAAAATTTGATTTGCATATTTGGTTTCTCTAAGGTCTAGATAATATCTAGTATTGAGTTTTGAACAACAAGGAAGACAGTGTAGAGTCTTATAATGTTTACAATATGTCTTTTATGTGAGTTTTGCTGCACTTGTTCATCCTTGAGTTTGCTTCAAATAACCTTGCTAGCCTAAACCTTGTATCGAGAGGGAATACTTCTCATGCATCCAAAATCCTTGAGCCAACCACTATGCCATTTGTGTCCACCATACCTACCTACTACATGGTATTTACCCGCCATTCCAAAGTAAATTGCTTGAGTGCTACCTTTAAAATTCCATCATTCACCTTTGCAATATATAGCTCATGGGACAAAATAGCCTTAAAAACTATCGTAGTATTGAATATGTACTTATGCACTTTATATTTTATTAAGTTGCTTGTTGTGCGATAACCATGCTTCTGGGGAACGCCATCAACTATTGTTGAATATCATGTGAGTTGCTATGCATGTCCGTCTTGTCTGAAGGTCTATCATTTTAGTGGTTGGAGCATGCAAAATTGTTAGAGAAGAACATTGGGCCGCTAACTAAAGCCATGAATCATGGTGGAAGTTTCAGTTTTGGACATATATCCTCAATCTCATATGAGAATAATAACTTTGCTACATGCTTATGCATTTAAGAGGAGTCCATTATCTGTTGTCCATGTTGTCCCGGTATGGATGTCTAAGTTGAGAATAATCAAAAGCGAGAAATCCGAAATGCGAGCATTCTCCTTGGACCTTTGTACAGGCGGCATGGAGGTACCCCTTTGTGACACTTGGTTGAAACATGGCATGCAAAGATCCGGTAGTCCAAGTTAAGTAGGACAAGGTGCGGGCACTATTAGTATACTATGCGTGAGACTTGCAACTTGTAAGATATAATTTACATAACTCATATGCTTTATTACTACCGTTGACAAAATTGTTTCATGTTTTCAAAATAAAAGCTCTAGCACAAATACAGCAATCGATGCTTTCCTCTGCGAAGGACCATTCTTTTACTTTTATTGTTGAGTCAGTTTACCTATCTCCTTCCACCTTAAGAAGCAAACACTTGTGTGAACTGTGCATTGATTCCTACATACTTGCATATTGCACTTGTTATATTACTTTATGTTGACAATATCCATGAGATATACATGTTACAAGTTGAAAGCAACCGCTGAAACTTAATCTTCTTATGTGTTGTTTCAACACCTTTACTTTGATTTATTGCTTTATGAGTTAACTCTTATGCAAGACTTATTGATGCTTGTCTTGAAGTACTATTCATGAAAAGTCTTTGCTATATGATTCAGTTGTTTACTCATGTCATTACCTTTGCTTTGATCGCTGCATTCATTACATATGTTTACAAATAGTATGATCAAGATTATGATGGCATGTCACTTCAGAAATTATCTTTGTTATCGTTTTACCTGCTCGGGACGAGCAGAACTAAGCTTGGGGATGCTGATACGTCTCCAACGTATCGATAATTTCTTATGTTCCATGCTACTTTATTGATGATACCTACATGTTTTATGCACATTATATGTCATATTTATGCATTTTCTGGAACTAACCTATTAACAAGATGCCGAAGAGCCAGTTGCTGTTTTCTGTTTTTGGTTTCAGAAATCCTAGTAAAGAAATATTCTCGGAATTGGACGAAACTTTCGCCCAGGGTCCTATTTTTGCACGAAGCTTCCAGAAGACCGAAGACCTAACGAAGTGGGGCCACGAGGCAGCCAGGGGGGTGGCCGGCGCGGCCCAGCCCTTGGCGCGCGGCCCTGCCCCCTGGGCCCCTCGTGTGGCCCCTCGCGTTGACCTTCCGCCTACTTAAAGCTCCCGTCGCGAAACCCCCAGTACCGAGAGCCACGATACGGAAAACCTTCCAGAGACGCCGCCGCCGCGAATCCCATCTCGGGGGATTCGAGATCGCCTCCGGCACTGCCGGAGAGGGGATTCATCTCCGGAGGACTCTTCATCGCCATGATCGCCTCCGGAGTGATGAGTGAGTAGTTCACCCCTGGACCATGGGTCCATAGCAGTAGCTAGATGGTCGTCTTCTCCTTGTTGTGCTTCATTGTTAGATCTTGTGAGCTGCCTAACATGATCAAGATCATCTATATGTAATTCTATATGTTGTGTTTGTCGGGATCCGATGGATAGAGAGTACTATGATTATGGTGATTATCAATCTATTGTTCATGTGTTGTTTATGATCTTGCATGCTCTCCGTTATTAGTAGAGGCTCTGGCCAAGTTTTTACTCTTAACTCCAAGAGGGAGTAATTATGCTCGATAGTGGGTTCATGCCTTCATTGATACCTGGGACAGTGACAGAAAGTTCTAAGGTTGTGATGTGCTGTTGCCACTAGGGATAAAACATTGATGCTATGTCTAAGGATGTAGTTATTGATTACATTACGCACAATACTTAATGCAATTGTCTGTTGCTTTGCAACTTAATACTGGAGGGGGTTCGGACGATAACCTGAAGGTGGACTTTTTAGGCATAGATGCAGTTGGATGGCGGTCTATGTACTTTGTCGTAATGCCCAATTAAATCTCACTATATTTACCATGTCATGTATATGCATTGTTATGCCTTTCTCTATTTGTCAATTGCCCGACTGTAATTTGTTCACCCAACATGCTTTTATCTTATGGGAGAGACACCTCTAGTGAACTGTGGACCCCGGTCCTATTCTTTACATAGCATACATTCTACTTGTTTTACTGTTTTCTTTGCAAACATCTTCCACTCGATACGTTTAATCCTTTGTTACAGCAAGCCGGTGAGATTGACAACCTCACTGTTTCGTTGGGGCAAAGTACTTTGGTTGTGTTGTGCAGGTTCCTAGTTGGCGCCGGAATGGTGTTGCGCCGCATCACATTTCGCGACCATCAACCTTCAACGTGCTTCTTGGCTCCTACTGGTTCGATTAAACCTTGGTTTCATACTGAGGGAAACTTGCTTCTATACGCATCATACCTTCCACTTGGGGTTCCCAACGGAAAAGGATAAAGGAAGGCATGTGAAGAACATACCTGCAGAAATGGTACACCAGGACGTGGTCGTCCATGGCCAACTGAACGACGGCGGTACTTACTTGGTCCGCAGTGTATTCTAGGTCGAGGCCGACGAACCTGGACCTGTCCTCTAGTAGCTTTTGTTCGTACATCTTGAGGGTGTGCTCGAGAACGGAAGGGTCATTCGTGTAGACCACGTTCACCTTGGTCGTCCCATGGGGAACGACGCTCCTCTTTAGCGTAAACAGGCCGCCGTCGGCCATGGCAGCGCTGAAGCACGTCGAACTGATCGGAGGGATTGAGGGGGAGGGAGGGAGAGCAACTGCAAACAATGGGGTTTTTTGGAACTTGCCGAAATGCAGGGGAGAACGAACCGCCAGGGGTTGTTTAGTGGGGACAGATGGGAATAATACTGCGATGAGGTTGAGGAATTAACTCCAACCGCCATTTAAATCTAGTACTCCCTATAGTCAGTTGATAGGAAATGGACGGGCAAGATTGATTCTAGGGAGGCGAACCCCAGTATTTTCCCAATTTATTTGAGTTGTAATATAACCATCGTTAATACTTGAATTGAAAAATATTTACAAAATTAATTTATTATATACTACATGATGAGATAATCCAACAAACCATGGAAATGCATGGCCATCCAACCATGTCACCCTCTTGTGAAAATTGTATAGGTGGTAGTGTGCGCAATACACGCGGTAGCCACTTCACAAATACATCCTTTTAATTTTGCCCCCCTTAATTCGGCCAATAAAAATGAAAAGACTTTATGTGGAAAACCAAAAAAACTGTATTTGGCAAAGTATAGTCGAAAATAAGAAGTTTTTCATTGATCTCTTAAAAAAGGGGTCATGATTCGAAAGTTCGCCATGCATGGTTCTTGCGGTAACCAAGCTAGCTCACCCATGTGGCAAGAAGCGAATCAATGTCCAACATGCATGGTTCCAAAAATATATATTTACAGAATGATTCTGCTTCTCAAGAATATTTGCATGCCATCATGTTTGTTATTTTTCCTAGATAAAAGTAGTAATTGGTGACTTCGTGATTGCCTTGCTTGCTGATTTCAATAAGTTTGAACCTCATTTTGGCTTTATTTCAAATTTAGGCAAAAACTTCTTGGCAATCGACTTTGTGAGCTACTATACTTGGATGCAACCCACATTTTCGTTGGCTAATGTTTTCTGATTCCACAACAATAGGGCACATCCCTATATCATCCCAAATTTTGAATTCTTTTTAGTTTGGTTGATGACCACCATTCATATCCGAACTTAATTAATTGGAGTACACATGATGGTTTCATGGTAAGCTAGTTTGACAAATTAGCCTTCGAAATGGCGATTCGCCTACCATGCATGCATGTTTGGCCTACCCGTGAAATTTTGATTTGCGGTATTGTGCACACACGTACTGCACATGATAGCGAATAAACAAAACACATATTCGGACCCCTTTGGCCAGCAAGGGCATGTTTGGTTCCTAGCCACAATTTGTCAAGAAGCCAAAATTTGGCAGCCATGCATGCATATAGTTTATTTGGCATGTGTTTGGTTTTTGCCACAATTTGGCTTATCACACTTCATTGCATGTATATATGGTCCATTTGTCATAGACTCAACTTTTTTTTACAAAGTTTTGACAAAGTTTGGCTTTAATATTTTAAGCCACAATTTGGTGGCTAGCCATACTAGCTTTTTTTTTGGCTAACCACACTTTGGCTTTGGAAAAATGTGGCTACCAAACATGGGTCCTAATAAAAAGAAAACAACACACTAATGTGTGGTAAACCAAAAATCCCTACTTTGCAAAGTTGCATATGTGCAAAAGGGGGGCAATGCATGCATTATTCAGAAGTTGATTGTGGTTTTCGTAGTGTAACCAATTAATTAAGCTTACATATGGGAAGAGGCTAGCGAGGCGAACTCAAGCAGCTATGGTTCCAATGTTGTCAAGTTTGAAGTGGACACTGCATGAAGCTTGCTCAAATTAATGGGTAGAAAGCCAAAAGCAGTCCATATTTATTCTATATGTGTGTGAATAATAACTCTTCACCCCAAACCTCTATGTATGATAGGGTTTTATATTTTTTACTTGTTAGTAGTAAGTACATGTCATGTGATGGCTCCATGCACATGTTTCACAACTTTTTTCTGATTTGTTTCTACCTCATTTGGTTGGTTTCAAATTTGCTCAAACTTCCTATGCGCGCTATGTTGTACTATTGGGACCCATGTTTTGGCTTAGTTTGTGGTACCACACTTGCAGGGTACCTCCAAGTATTTTATTCCCAAAAATTATGAATTCTAATTAAATGGTGAACTATAAACTGATCATCTAAAGTTGGAAAATAAAATCCATATATAGCTACACATCTAGATATGTGTATAAGGTAGACAAACTGCATTGCCACACATGCCTTATATAAGTTTGTTTTTTCTAGCGGAGTGGATTCCCTAATCACCCCACGGTTGTGACATTGTCAATGTTGTCATGATAAATAACATTGCGAGACTTTCCATCTTATTCTTTTTTGTAGAAATGATCGTCCCATTATGGCAAACGTCCCCATTCGTTTTTCAAATTAAGTAAACGTTATAGGATGAAAATTCATTGAAGTGACAAATTTTCTAGATTTCTAACTATTTTAGCTCATTCAAACAAGTTTGCAATAGGCCGACCTGTTGTCCAGTGACAATTTTAGAGTACAATTTGATCAACATCACAAAAAAGTGCTTTTAAGGCTCGTAAGTAGTATCATACATGCCATGTTGGCAAAAATCTAATGTGTCACATCAATTATGAGGTGAGATATGAGAGTAGTATTATAACAACGTCTCAAAATCGTCCGCTAAGGGGTATTTTTCGTCGCCTATGGGCCTAACCCGACGATATGGGTTCCGTTGTCGAAACTGCGTCAGGCAAAGTCCAACGACGATTTTTTCGGTCCGTCGCGCTTGGGCGCCCTTCCGCCACGGAAAATCGGACCGTTGCGGAAGTGTTTTCGGGAGCCCGTTGACTGCTGACGTCATGCAAACTGACACGTGGCAGACGCCGTTAACTGCCAGTTAACGGCGTTAACCGGCTGAAACCCCGTGGTAGATGGTAGGCCCACACGAGGCCTGCCACGTCTTAAGCGGGCCGGGCCAGATGACATAGTTTGACCGGTCAACTATATAGCTGGGCTGGTCCATTAGTTAAGTGGGCCGGGCCTAACCTCTAAGGTTGACTGGTCAAAACTTAAATGGGCGGCCCATTTAAATGTGGGGTCCACCTTACAGCAACGGGCCGCCCAAAAACAAGTGGGCCGGGCCAAAAACACAGGTGGGTCCCACTTTCCTGTTAAAAGCCCCCATTTAGTGTGTGGGGTCCACCGTATAGCAAGTGGGCCGGCCCAACAAGCTAGCGGGTCCAAAACACGGTGGGTCCCATTTTCTGTTAAAGGGTCGGCCCATTTAGTTCGTGGGGTCCACCATATAGCAAGTGGGCCGGCCCAACAAAATAGTGGGCCAAAAACACAGGTGGGTCCCACTTTCCTGTTAAAGGCCGGCCCATTTAGTGTGTGGGGCCCACCATATAGCAAGTGGGCTGGCCCATCAAGATAGTGGCCGGCCAAAAACGCAGTGGGTCCCACATTCCTGTTAATGGGCCGGCCCATTTGGTATGTGGGGTCCACCATATAGAAAGTGGGCCGGGCCAACACAGGTGGGTCCCACCTTCCACTTAAAGGGCCGGTCCATTTACCATGTGGGACCACCATAGAGCAAGTGGGCCCCAACAAGATAGTGGGCCGGCCCAATAAGCTCGTGGGCCCCACTTTGTTAAAGGGCCGCCCAACTAGTACGTGGGGTCCACATTTAGCAAGTGGGCCGGCCCAACAAGATAATGGGTCGGCCAAAAACACAGTGGGTCCCACTTTCCTCTTAAAGGGCCGGCCCATTTATTATGTGGGGTCCCCAAAAGCAAATGGGGTGGCCCAACTAATTAGTGGGCCGGCCCAGTAGTTGGTGGGGTCCACCTTAAAGCAAGTGGGCCAGCCCAATTAGTGTGTGGGGTCCACCGTAAATCAAATGGGCTGGCCCAAGAAGTAAGTGGGCCAGCCCGTTTAGTTGCTGTTTATATGCCGGCATAATATGCGCTTTAGGATTTTGCGGGCAGGCACATATGTGATTTCGCTTAATTGGGCCGTTTAAGGGATGGGAATTCGTGATTTAGTTGATTTCTGTCGGATAGCCTCACTTACCACAAGCACCAAAGAAAAAATGCGCGAAAGAACTATAAAAACTAACTAAATATTACATCAGCTGCAAGGCATTGAAAAAAATATTACAGAACCCAGAGAAATTGAATGGTAATTAAACCTAGCAATACAATGAAGCGATCCGGCAATCTTTTAAGTTGTCCATGCAGCACCTATATCTGAAACAAAGACATTACAAGTTAAGACAACAACAATGGAAAGGCAAAGACACTACAATATAGTTTGCCAAAGAATTTGGAACTCATCATTTCGTCGTTATAACAAGATCATTGTAATGCGCACAATAAGCAAACAAAGAGTGCATGCCGCATACCAACAGCCAATATAACAGAGCATGTTAGAATGAAACAGCAGACTTACTACTGTCGAGTCCCATGCAAACCAACATGTTCAGGGAGTACAAAATTGGCATGAACAACATAGTAGCAGGCTATAAATTTTGTAACAACGACTGAGCAAGATGAAGTTATGATGGCTACATCTACAGAGCAGGGAATGTAAACCAAAAATAGAAGTTACGATGGCAAAAGCTAAAGAGGAGGGAATGTGAACCAACATGTGCCAAGTGCAATTACTTCATTTTGGCCGTGAACTAAATAATAATCCTGAACTTATAGTGAAGGGGATGCAAATCAAGATGTTTCGGGATATAAACTTGTAATGAGCAACACATGGAGGATAGTTAACGCTGGAGCTTAGGATGGACCAGATACAGAATATAGTGGGATCACCTGTGAACTTGTATAAGAGGGAATGCAAACCAATATGTTCAGCTTTCCATATGTGAGCGTCATGCCAAGTCAGAGAAACAAGTCAATAATGCAGCTTTTGAAGAACAAGATGGCACGCAAAATTATTATCTAGTAGTATGACAAGTTTATTTGTACTACAGGCTAGATAGCAGAGTGATAGCATGCCAAACTAAGTCCTTACTTTGTTAGCTTACAATGAACTAGATACAAAACAATGGCATCACCTGTAGTACAGGGAATGCAAGCCAACATGTTCATGGAGTAAAAAATTGGCACAAACAACATAGTAGCAGGCCATAATTTTTGTAACAACGACTGAGCAAGATAAAGTTATGATGGCTAGATCTACAGAGCAGGGAATGTAAACCAAATATAGAAGTTACGATGCCAAAAGCTATAGAGCAGGGAATGCGAACCAACATGTGCAATTACTTAAAATTGGCCATGAACTAAATAATAGCAGGATGTTACTATAATACCTACAGTATAATTTTTGTAACAACGACTGAGCAAGATAGAAGTTATGATGGCTACATCTACAGAGCAGGGAATGCAAACCAAAATGTTCAATCGCTTAAAGTTAGCAATGAAGTAGAAAATAGCAACGTGTTACGGTCATAGCTAGGAATGAACTAAAAGAGCTTCAGATAAACAAGCATCTGAACCCAGAACATGGCGCTAAAACAAGGGACTTACATTAGGAGAAGCACTACTAGGAAAAGGCCTAGCCGTAAGACTGCCAGCAGTGGCGCACCATGGCTGCCGTGCGCCACTACTACTTAGCAGTGGCGCACCACGAAACGGTGGGCCACTGTTACAAAAGTAGTAGTGGCGCACCCTGATCTAGGTGCGCCATAACTAAGTGCTGACAGGAGGCCAGCTCCTCCCCCAACCTAGTAGTGGCGCACGTCTTCGTGGTGCGCCACTGCTTAGTTTCTTACCTATGGCGCACGTTGTGGTGGTGCGCCACTGCTAGGAGGTGTCCAGAGCCCCTTTAGAGGTGATAGGCTTAGCAATGGCGCACTGCAGTGGTGCGCCACTGCTAAATAGCTTACCTATGGCGCATGGTTGGAGGTGCGCCACTGCTAGGAGGTGGCCAGAGCCCCTTTAGATGAGAGGCTTAAGCATTGCAGGCTTAGTAGTGGCTACAGTGGCCAGTCTAAGTGCGCCATTGCTATGTCACCCTAGCAGTGGCGCACGACTAGGTGGTGCGCCACTGCTAACCTGGGACCATTTCCTGCTTTTCACCCACCACTCACATGTGCCACCCACTTTCCCCAAACACTCTTCCACCACCACCTCCCACCAAATCTGGATCTGGTCGTGTTGCCCCTCCTTCCCACCTCATTTTCACCTCTTCATTCACCAAAATTAAGTTGGTAAACTTAATTTTCTTCATAGGTAAGTAATGGTGAAGCTCTCTTAGCTCAATACCCTACTCAATCTCAACTTTTTACCTCATCCAACACTCTAGGTCTCGCCGTATCGGTAACTTTGTTGGTTTTATGCTTTGTGTGTGACCGGTTCCGATCGTCTTGCACACACACGTGTGTGTGCACATATGTTATGTGAAGCTCATGTGTTGTGCGCATGCGCGAAAAGCGTCTCACGTGCATGTGTGTTGTATGCGAAGCCTCCACACATGTGTTGTATATGCAAAGCCTCCACACATGTGTTGCATGCATGTTTTTGTTTGCAGGGATTTGAAATGCGATGGAGTTGCCAATATTTTGCCGAAATGTTGATTCATTTCCGTTTCGGCGAATAGTGGGCATACTACGCATATACATATGTCCTATTTTTAGGGAAGGTCATGCCAAAATTTTCTTTTGGTATGCTAAGATATCCATTTTCTCTATACCCGCAGGCGACCATGGTCCGCATGATGAGCGAAGGCGTTGTGGCTAGGTTTTTGAAAGCTGCGACGGCCGAGATGATTAGAAATAACCAAAAGGAGATAAGATGTCCGTGTCGAAGATGCAAGCTGACGAGCCTTATGGACCCTAAAGCCGATATGGTACGGGACCACCTTCTCGTGCGTGGTTTCATGGATGGCTATCGGTGGGAAGGCGACGAAGATGATTATGAATTTGTCCATGGGATTTCAACAAGAAATAAGGAAGGTGGTGAGCACCATGTAGAAGTTCCCGGACATGATCAGGATGTAGAAGATCCCGGCCATGATCATGATCACAATGTAGGAGATCATGGACCCGATGATATGGAAGATCAAGATGGAGGACCCGATGATGAAGATCATGAAGATGAAGACGATGGACCATCGTCGATGGACTGGGTGCAGGACCCTTATCTTCAAGAGCTGCTTCTCAAGCAGACGAGTAACGCAAGGGATGCCGCCCGAGAGAAAGCCAAGATGGATCAACTGGAGGTAGACGCGGTTACTCCATTGTATGAAGGATGCAGGCCGGAGGATACCCGCCTGAAAGTAACGCTCATGGCTCTGCAGATGAAGGTAAAGCACAAAATGACCGACACATCCTTCAACGACAACATGTCATTCTGGCACGAACGTCTTCCCAAAGGTAACACGTGTCCGACTAGTATCGAGGAGGCCAAGAAAATCGTGTGTCCTCTGGATTTACCGCATGTGAAATATCATGTGTGCTTGAACGATTGCATCATTTATCGGAACGAGCACGCGGAGTGTACCATATGTCCGGAGTGCGGCGTCAGTCGGTACAAGAAGGGGAAGAAAGCTCCTCGGAAGGTGGTGTGGTACTTTCCGATCACTCCTCGTCTGCAGCGGTATTTCGCGGATCCTAAGCAAGCAAAGCTAATGCGCTGGCACGCGGAGATGAGGAAGGGAGAAGATGACGTTGATGATCCGAAGAAAAAGAAAAAGGACAGGATGTTGAGACACCCTTCGGATGCTAGCCAGTGGAATGCGTTGAACCTCGAGTACCCAGAATTTGGGGACGATCCTAGGAACATAAGGCTGGGCGCGAGCACCGATGGAGTCAATCCGTTTGGCAGCCAGAGCAGCACGCATAGCACATGGCCCGTGTTTGTGTGGATGTACAACCTCCCCCCTGGTTGTGCATGAAGAGGAAGTACATTCAAATGAGTATGCTAATTGAAGGGCCGAAACAACCAGGGAACGACATCAATCTGTATATGGGGCTTCTGAAAGAGGAGCTAGCCACGCTATGGGACGCGCCTGCCAATACGTGGGACGCCGCCGCGGAAGAATATTTCCCTATGAGAGCCGCGCTGCTCACGACGGTGCACGACTTTCTCGGTTACGGATATGTCGCGGGGCAGGTGGTCCACGGATTCAATGCATGCGTCAGGTGCATGGATGACACAACGTACCGCCAGCTAGATAGAGATCCGGGGTCCTCGAAAACGGTGTTCATGGGACATCGAAGGTGGCTTCGCGACGAAGACCCATGGAGGAAACGCAAGGATCTGTTCGATGGTCAAGACGAACCCCGAAGACGGCCACGTACGAGAAGCGGCGAGCAAATAGACGAGCTATTGAAAAATTGGAAAGAGTGCCCACCGCCGGGAAAGAAGCGAAAGGCGCCGGAGCCGCTGCTCAAGGTATGGAAGACGAGGTCTGTTTTCTGGGACTTGCCGTACTGGAAGATCTTACGTGTGCCTCACAGCCTTGATGTCATGCACATCACGAAGAACGTGTGCGAGAGTCTGCTTGGTACCCTCCTCAACATGCCAGAGAGGACCAAAGATGGGCCGAAAGCAAGGTACGACTTGCTATCAATTGGGATCAGGGAGGAGCTTCACGCGGGACGCCCTAATGATGATGATGATGATGATGATAATGACGATGATGAGGCGGAGGACACGCAAAGTCGTCGCAAGGGCAAAAAGGCCAAGAAGATCGAATATTACTGCCCCCCCGCGTGCTTCACTCTAAGTCAGAAGGAGATCGAGCAGTTTTTCGACTGTCTCCTAGGAGTAAAACTTCCCTACGGGTACGCGGGGAAGATAAGCAGGTACCTAGACAAAGCGAAGCAGAGGTTCAGCGGGATGAAGTCTCACGACTGTCACGTGCTGATGACGCAAATACTTCCGGTTGCAATCCGTGGGATCATGGACGCGCACGTCCGTGAAACGCTTTTTGGCCTATGCAACTTTTTCGACGTCATCTCTCGGAAGTCTGTTGGCGTGAGGCAACTTAGAAGGCTACAGGAAGAGATCGTGGTGATACTGTGCGAGCTTGAGATGTACTTCCCGCCCGCTTTCTTCGACGTTATGGTGCATCTGCTGGTACATATCGTGGAGGATATCATCCAACTGGGGCCGACGTTCCTGCACAGCATGATGCCGTTCGAAAGGATGAATGGTGTCATCAAAGGGTACGTTCGCAACAGGGCACGTCCAGACGGAAGCATAGCCAAGGGCTTTCTGACCGAAGAGTGCATCTCCTTCTGCACGAGTTATCTAGAAATCGAGAACCCCGTTGGCCTGCCCGTAAACAGGCATCTCGGGAAGCTCGCTGGATGGGGTCACCGCGACGGTAGCCGCGAAATGCATGTCGACTTCAAGGGTCGAATCGCCGACTTTGAAAGAGCAAACCTAGTCGCGCTACAACACATAGACGTGGTCGATCCTTGGGTGGTAGAGCACAAAACCTTCATCGCAAAGACGTACAGTGATCAGGGCCAACAGAGGACGGACGGAGATATAATCAAAGAGCACAACTCAACCTTCACGCGGTGGTTCAAGGACAAGATGCTGACGTACCCTATAGACGAGGATTCTTCTGCGGAAGAAAAACTCATATTCGCCTTGTCACAGGGCGCCGAACACAACCTGATGACATTTCAGGCGTACGATATCAACGGCTACACATTCTACACCGAGGAAAAGGACATGAAGAGCGATTATCAGAACTCCGGGGTAACGATGGAGTCCTACACCGGTGACGTCAAGCAGAGATACTACGGAAAGATCGAGGAGATCTGGGAGCTGAGCTACGCCGGAGAGAATGTGCCAATGTTCCGTGTCAGGTGGGCCAAGAACGTCATAAAAGAAGACCGGCATTTCACCACCATGGTTATACCCGAAGCCAAATCCAAGACAGCGGGCGCAAAGGTCACCGCGAAATATGAGCCATGGGTACTAGCTTCCCAAGTGGACCAATGCTTCTTCATTACCGACCCGCAGAAGCCCAGCCGTGTTGTCGTGAGGAGAGGCAAAAGGAGCATCATCGGAATGGATGGAGCAGCCAACGAGCTAGACTTTGACCAGTACGGCGATCCGAAGATGGAAGATGACGACGACGATGATGAAGAACCATACACAACAAGAAGAAGCAGGACCACCCTACCTAAAGGCCGTCCATTCAAGAGAAGAAGTCTAGGAGTTCCGGGGCTAAATTATTCAACCGCGAGAAAGAAGGGCAAGAAGATTGTGAAAAGATAATTATGTATCATTTTCTTGTATGAATAATGGATGTCATATTGTTAATCTACACATTGTACCGATCAAAATAGACATATAATTTATATTTTTGGATATTTTCTAGATTCTATAGTATTTTAAATATTCTACATAATTATAATTATTTATGCCTTTTATTTTGGTGTATTATGCTATTTTGGATGTTTATTATAGTGTTAAATCAATTTAAAAAGAAAAGGAAAAAAATTGGGGCCGCCAGGGTTCGAACCTGGCCGGCAGGGGTTTGGCACAAACCAACCAGGGACAGAGCCAGTGCGGTAGTAATCGGAATATGTCAATTCCCCACGCGTTTGCTATTGCTAAGACATCATAGTGGCGCACCCCTAGAGGTGCGCTATTGCTAAGCCTCATAGTGGCGCACCACTAGAGGTGCGCTATTGCTAAGTGTCCGGGACTTAGCCAAAATCCCCGTCCCGACCACACGCATCCTCCATTCCCCATTCTTCCCTCGATCCTCTCCCGACGCCGCGGCCGCCCTCCCCGAAGCACGCGAGCGACCCGGCGACGCCCTCCTCTCCTCGCCACCTCTCCGACGCCCTCACCACCCCGGCGACGCCCTCCTCTCCTTGCCACCGGCGACGCCCTCCTCTCGCATCGTCACCGACGCCCTCAATCTTGATCTCCCGGCGGATCCCCTCGATTTCCTCTCCCTGCCAGGCGGTGCCTCGCATCGTCACCGACGCCTGCTCCTCCACATCGGCGCCACCACAACGGAACCCTGCTCCTCCACATCGGCGTTCTCGTGCGCGAGCTCGTCGGCGTCTCCGTCTCTGCGACCTCGGCGGCCTCCTGTCGCGACCTCGTCGGCATCTTCGAGGGTGAGCGAAGCCTCCCCCCCATCTCCCCTCTCCCCCGCCCTCTCCCCAGCGTGAGGTTCCCTCTCCTCCCCTCTCCCTCGAGGTTTCTGTGAATTTGTTACTGCTAGGATTTGTTAGCAGTTTCATTTAGTTTAGGTGGCAGTAGCAAATTTAGGTTTAGGAAATTTAGGTTTAGCAAATTTGGTGATATAGAAATAGCTAGGATTTGTTACTGCTAGGATTTGTTAGCAGTTTCATTTAGTTTAGGTGGCAGTAGCAAATTTAGGTTTAGGAAATTTAGGTTTAGGTGGTAGTAGCTTATGTTCATCCACTGCTTAAGTTAATATATGCTCTTTCAGGTTTCATGTAATTATAGGAATATGTTGTTGCATGAATGTTTGCATTCATGCTAGGTAACTCTTTTATTTTTAGAGTTCAAAGCTTACTGGTGCTTGCTAGGTGTTGCTGCTGCTACTAGGTGCTTGCTAGTTGCTTCCTGGTGCTTGCTAGGTGTTGTCGCTGGTGCTTGCTGCTTGCTTGCTAGTGCTTTCTGCTAGGTTGTTAGGTTAGTTGCTAGGTTGTTAGTTGCTGTTAGTTGCTAGGTTGTTAGTTGCTAGGTTGATTGCTAGGTTTAGGAAATTTAGGTTGATGGCTGCCTGCTAGGTCTTGCTGCTTGCTAGATTTTTAATATTTCTGTTGCTCATGATGGATTTTTAATATTACTGCTTGCTGCTGCTCATAATGAAAATTTGAATGCACCAACCAATTACCCAAAAATTCAAGATGAGGAGAAAGATGGTCAATATATTTCTCTGTTTAAGATATTTTACATTGATATATCAAGCAGTATTGAGTGAATATATGACTCTGTTGTGTAATAAATAACATTACATAAGGAAAATCCTGAATAGCTAATGATTATTGAACTTTATGAATGTCAAGATTAACCCTGTCAGCAATTATGTGAATTTCTTCTTTTAACAAGATTAAGTGGTGGAGGTGCTGCTGCTAGCATATTAGTGCTAGGTGCTGCTGCTAGCATGCATATTAGTGCTAGGTGCAGTTCTGCCATCATAGTAGCAACTGTAGCTCTTTTATTTTCAGAGTTCAAAGCTTACTAACTTTTTATTTTAAACATTTGCAAGGCTGAGACTTGAGCACCTAACCGCTACGCGCGCCTTGGAGCAGGAGCAGGAGAAGCACGCTGCTTGCCGCCATCACCGTCGCCGCAGGTGAGGCCCTTCTCCCCTCCCTCCCTCTCTGAACTAGTGTTGTGTCTGTATGAGCATCAGCACTCCTACTGCTGTTAAGCTAGAATGTAGAGAGTGAGAGAGCAGAGCTAGGTTGCTTGGTTGCTGCTGCAGCTGCTGCTAGGTTGCTTGTTGCTTGTTAGCTTGCTTGCTGCTGCTAGGTTGCTTATTGGGTATTTTTTGCTTGTTGCTGCTGCTAGGTTGTTAGCTTGCTTGCTAGTGCTAGGTTGTTAGGTTGCTGTTAGTTGCTAGGTTGTTAGTTGCTTGCTTGCTTGTTGCTGCTGCTAGGTTGTTAGCTTAAAGTTTACTGACTTTTTATTTTGAACATTTGCAAGGCTGAGACTTGGAGCAGGAGCAGGACAAGCACGCCGCCGTCGCCCTCAAGCTAACGCCGCTGCAGAAGACCGCCGCATCCTCCAAGGTTGCTTGCTTGCTGTTGATGCATGCTGCTAGCTGCTGTGCTTGCTTGCTTGTTGTTGCATGCTGCTAGCTGCTAGCTTCGCTTGCTTTGCTGTTGATGCATGCTGCTAGCTGCTGCTAGCTTCGCTAGTTTGTTGCTGGTGTGAATGTGGTGGTATCAACATTTCTGTCGTGCACCTATATATTGTCATATTCTTGTGCAGGGATCGACAGAGTTGCCCATTATCGCCGAAATGTTGATTCATTTCCGTTTCGGCGAAAATGGGGCACTCATATGTCCATAAATTAGCATAGGTCATGCCCAATTTTTCCGTGAAATCTTGCGCTAATTTTATGCATTTTTTCCTACTTAGTTCGAACATGGCCAACAACGAAGAGGCCGGCGGCAGCGGTAGCAAGCCATTCTGGATGCTAACCGATGAAATGGAGGTGATGGAGTCACAACCTCGCCGCGACGACGGCGAGGATGATGGCACCGATCCAGAGTACCGAGCGGATGATGCCGCCGAGGATGACACCACTGATGGTGCCGCCGAGGATGACACCACGGATGGTGCCGCCGAGGATGACACCGGCGCACCGAAGATTGTACGATGCTGCACCCGGTCCTATGCGATCTCTGGTTGACGGTATTCAGTTTATGGAGGAGCGGCGTATCAGGGAGAGAGATCATGGATACCCGGTGTATATTGCCAAGGTGCCCTCGGGCCATGGCTTTGTCGATAGTGGCTTCGCGGAGAAGATCTTCCTGCGGTATGATGACATCTTCGCCATGCTGAACAGTTATCCGCTGCACTACACCTTCATTCGCCTATACTCGCTCAGCAAGGCGATGCGGATCATTAGACACAACATCCCGGACATCGCGATAGCCGACCCCTTCTACATGCGTGCCGTCCACTTGGCCACCGCCGGAGACCGGGCAGTCGCGAGTGGATACCTCAAAGACTTCTTTCTAGCGCACCAGAAGAAGTGTAACATCCTCCTGCCTGTATTTCCCGAGTAAGTCACCCCCTCACCGTACCGGTCTTAACTCGTGATTTATTTAGATTTCAATCGTCATGTTCTTAAACATTATGTCTTCTACGCAGAGACAAAACCTGCACACTCATCTCCATAACCCCGAAACATTCCGTGGCCACATACCTCGATGCGGACGGTAAGTCAACCACGGACTACACGAATGTCAAGGCCGTACTTGATGATGCTCTCAATGGCTACGTCAAAGCGAAAGGCAACATGCAGAGGCCAAATATTAGGTACGGGAAGCATGTGTTCAAGCACCAAACAAAGTTTCCCTGCGTCAAGAAGCCGCCTTCTAGTAACAAGGATGCCTACTACGCCCTCTATCACATGGATAAGTACATACGGGACCAGCAGCAGCTTACGCTACCTGAGCATCTCAGAGACTGGGCCAACAAATTGGCGCGGGTCCCTGACGACGGCATCAAGCAAGACTTCTTCCGCATCCAAGTAGAGTTTTGTGAAATCATCCATCAAGATGTCATTAGAAGCGCGGGGGAGTTCTACGCCGGCCATCAGCCGTCAAACAGTGACATAGACACGATGCTCCAAATGCAGGGTGACGACTACCGCTCATGGATGTGCTTGAAGAAAGGCGGCGGTTTTATCCACGCTCCGAGTGGAAAGTCTTGATGTGCGAGCCTAGTTATGTAGTTGTGTGAACTAAAGACGTGATTGCATGTGTTGTAATAAACTTTATCCAGCACACTTTACTTGCTATTAATTACTAGTTCGGCTATGTTTGTGAACTTATATATATGGCTCTGTCGTTTTCCGCACTTGATTTGGTCGTTAATTTTGTTTGCATATGCCGATGATTAGAATGGTTGGTCATCCGTACACTTGGGGATGGCGTGAGCGAGCCTGGTGTGATGGCACAAATATCCATGTCTTGTGCATCCTACCTGGCCTCGCTAACGCCATCCCTAAATGTTAATATTTTGACCGACAAAGTATGAGGCATTCCATTTAGTTCATACTAGCTACTTATCTTCTTATTTGAGTTGGCACTTCTTAATTGCATTGGCCGATGATTAGAATGGTTGGTCACTTGTACACTCCGGGGTGTCGCTAGTGAGCCTGGTGTGATGGCACAAATATCAATCTCTTGTGCATCCTACCTGGCCTCGCTAACGCCATCCCGGGATGTTCATATTTGTTTCGACCGACAAAGTATGAGGCCCTTGTCATTCTTCCATTTGCTTTCGCACCATTGGCCGATGATTAGAATGTTTGGTCACCTATACGCCGCAATATACTTTGTAGACGGGCCCCCCTTTCCCCGGCCGCCGTTCGTTGAACGAGTCCTTGACGAGACAACAACGCCGACATGTCTCTTCGGCGCAGAACCACGCCAGTCCAGCCGTCTCCCTTGTGGCCGTGTCTAATGGGCTCTGCGCTTTTCTCCATGGCCGGACCACGATTGGACTCACCGGGGAAATACTGATAATCGCCATCACCACTATCGTCAGAGTCCACAGGTGTAGAGTACTTTGCATCAAAGACTCGTTCACTGCACGGCAAGGGAAGAAAAGTGGCATCTGCTGCAAACTGCTATGCTCCTGTGGAGTCTGGCGATAGTGTTGATGGCGATTATCATTATTCCCCCGGTGAGTCCAATCGTGGTCCGGCCATGCAGAAGAGCGCAGGAGACGCGGCCAGAAGGGACGCGGCTGGGTCTGCCGTGGTTCTGCGCCGGAGAGGCAGATCAGCGTTGTTGTGTCGTTAAGGACCCGTTCACGGAACGGCGGCCGGGGAAAGGGGGCCCTTCTGCAAAGTATACTGCGGTGTATACTGCAACTATGGTTTCTGACCATAGTATTTGTGTTGACCAATAATGTATGAGGCCCTTGTCATTCTTCCATTTGCTTTGGTATCTCAAAATGCCGATGATTAGAATGTTCGGTCAACTGTACACTCCGTGGTGACGTAAGTGAGCCTGGTGTGATGGCACAAATAACAATCTCTTGTCCATCCTACCTGGCCTCACTTACGCCATCACGGAATGTTAATATTTGTTCCGACCAGCAAAATATGAGGCATTCCATTTAGTTCATACTAGCTACTTGTCTCTTATTTGAATTGGTACTTCTTAATTGCATTGGCCGATGATTATAATGGTTGGTCAACTCTCTGGGAAGGGGCAAGTGAACCTGGTGCGATGACACAAGTATCAATCTCTTGTGCATCCTACTTGGTTTCACTTACCCCTTCGCGGAATGTTAATATTTGTTCCGACCAACAATGTATGAGGCATATGCTATTTAGTTGATACCACTTGGCTCTTTCTTCCATTTTAGTGCCGATGATTAGAATGTTCGGTCAACTGTACACTCCGGGGTGTCGCTAGTGAGCCTGGTGTGATGGCACAAATATCAATCTCTTGTGCATCCTACCTGGCCTCACTAACGCCATCCCGGGATGTTCATATTTGTTTCGACCGACAAAGTATGAGGCCCTTGTCATTCTTCCATTTGCTTTGGTATCTCAAAATGCCGATGATTAGAATGTTTGGTCACCTATACACTTGGGGGAGGGGTCAGTGAACCTGGTGCAATGACACAAGTATCAATCTCTTGTGCATCCTACTTGGTTTCACTGACCCCTTCCCTAAATGTTGATATTTGTTCCGACCAACAATGTATGAGGCATGCCTTTTAGTTCATACTACTTGGATCGTTTTTGAGTTTGCTCTTATTCGTTGCAAACATCTATGAGCGTGCACTAATGTTTCTTTGGCTTGTTCATATATGTGCAGATATGACGTGGTATGTCGTGTACAAGGGCAAGGTTCCCGGAGTCTACAACGACTGGGAGGAGTGTCGGAGACAGGTTCACCGTTTTAGCGGTAACAGCTACAAAGGGTACACCACTAGAGCGGAGGCCGAAGACAGATACGCACGCTATCTGGCGGGAGAGAGGACGGAGCGGAGGAGGAACCGGATGAAGACCACTTTCATCGGGACGGTGATAGTAGTGACTCTAGCTCTCTTCTATGTGATGCTAGTTTAGATGATCGACCTTGTGTAACCGCCACTAGCTCATTTGTGACTTGTAACACCGTAACACTTGTCTAATATTCGAAATCTTGTGAATCATGGAGGCTAATGTGAAGGACTATGTATTGATGTATTGTGCTGTTGTTCATATGTGTTATATATCCTGTATTTGTGCTGTTATACTGTTCTATATAACCTGTACAAATACCATCCAGAAATGCAAAAAACGAAATCCTAAAGGTGGCGTGGTGGACCATGAGTGGCGCACGGCCACAAAGTAGCAGTGGCGCACTACTCGGAACGTGGCGCACTACTGAATGATCCCCTTCGAATGTAGCTGTGGCGCACCAAAGCTGCTAGCAATGGCGCACCTCTGATATACAGTAGTGGCGCACGTCGACAACCAGCAATAGCGCACCAGCTCGAGGTAACAGTGGCGCACCCCAGGAGGCAGTAGTGGCGCACCAACAACAGGCAGTGGCGCACTGCTGCTCAACAACAGTGGCGCACCCCTTTGGGGTAATAGTGGCGCACCACTAGTCATTTCAATGGCGCACACGTAGTGCGCCACTGTTACTTAGGTTAGTTGTGGCGCACCAGTAGTGCGCCACTACTAAAAGTTAGCAGTGGCGTGATAGTAGTGGCGCACCAGCAGTGCGCCACTGAAGGGGAAGAGTGGTGCGCCACTAAAGAGCTTTTTTCTAGTAGTGAAGCACTCTGTGGGAGTCACAGCAGATCTTCCTGGGGTTGATAGATCCGGTGATGAAGTACGCTACATGTGCTACTTGGGGTTGGAGAGACGGCCATTACACTTCATGATTACTCATCTCATCTGCAAAAACGTAACGGCGCGTCGTTAGCACAAACAGGTTCCCCCAAGATTAAACAAGAACTTGCAGGCAAGCAATAGAAAAGCGACAGTAGAAGAGTTTAGATCATGCACGGCGCCGGTGAAGCAGATCCGGTTCATGCACAGCGGTGTCGGTGAGCAAGATCCGATGCGGTGGACGACGGATCCGGCGAAGCGGCTCCGGTGGGGTGGACGATGCCGCAGCTGAAGCGACTGCGGTAGACTGCTGGATGAGCATATATGGTTTCGAGGTTCGGCGGGGATGATCCGGTCCGGTTGATGACGGCGTCGATGAAGCGGCTCCGGCAGGCAGCCGGATGACGAGGATCGCGAGGGCTCGGGTAGGCCAGGGAAGTCCGGCGGGGATGTTCCGGTGCGGTGGTCGTGGAGGTGGTAGAGAGAGGGACTTGAGAAGTTCCGGTGGGTGGTCTCAGATGAGAGACTGAAGGAAATGTATTTTTTTGGGAGGGTTTCCGGGCTAGGGAGGTGGTGATCGAAAAAATGACGGGCAAACCCCTCACCAACCGACTTTGCTGTCATCTCCACAGGGGTAGAATGGGAATTTGGAAGCGTGTGAAATTTTTGTATTTTGTGGGCGGGAAGTTTTGCCGCTATGAGATTTTGAATTTCGCTAAGGTACAAGTATAATGATAAAAAATTGTGAGACCGTACTAGTACCTCTGTTCAAGGCCGACTGTAAAATCAAATCATCATCAAGTTGAACATCGGTTACTACCATGATCATCATCGGACACAGATCTGGTGACATGCACCTGAAATTGGTGCATTCGTTGCAAAGTATAATGCTAAAAAAATTAGTGACCGTACTAGTACTTCTGTTCAAGCCCGAGTGCAACATCAAATCATCATCACGTGGAAAATTTGTTACCATGATCATGATCTATCTCTAAATTTGGCGCATCCGCTAAATCTGGCAAAGTATAATGATAAAGAAATTGTGAGACAGTAGTAGTACTTCTGTTCATGGTCGAGTGCAACATCAAATCATCATCACGTTTAAAATTTGTTACCATGATCATGATCTACCTCTGAAAATGGGCGCATCCGCTAAAACTTGCAAATTATAATGATACAAAATTGTGATACCGTACTAGGACTTATGTTCAAGGTCGAGTGCAACATCAAATCATCATTACATTGAAAAGTGTGTTACCATGATCATGATCTATCTCTGAATTTGGCGCATCCGCTAAATCTCGCAAAGTATAATGATAAAGAATTTGTGAGACAGTATAGTAGTACTTCTGTTCAAGCCCGAGTGCAACATCAAATCATCATCACGTTGAAAATTTGTTACCATGATCATGATCTATCTCTGAATTTGGCGCATCCGCGCTAAATGTTGCAAAGTATAATGATTAAAAAAATTGTGAGACCGTACTAGTACTTATGTTCAAGGTCAAGTGCAACATCAAATCATCATCACGTTGACAATTTCTGTTACCATGATCCTCTATTTGGGGATGCTGCTCCCACACCACACCAGCGGCCCCAAACGGCAGCCATTTTAAAATTAAAATTGACATTTAAAAACCCAAAATCATACGAAATTTATACCAAAGTAGCTCGACTTTAAACATAACTAAACTTAAACTTAATCCTGGTCTACGGGCCGTCGGTTGGGGCGCTCGACGGCACTGCCTCGTCGTTGTTCTTAGCCATTGCCGCCTGCTTTCGTGCCCGCTTCTCCTTCGTTGCTTCGCGCATCTGGCGGTGGAGCATGGCGGCCGGCGGCGCTGTCCCCGCGCTTCCAGCCTTTCCCGAGAAGCTTCGATCTCGGCGCGCCTCGCCTGCTGGCGAGCGAACTCGTCCTGGTGGCGATGAGCGTTGAGCTCTGCGAGCTTCTGTCGCTCCGCCTCCTTGAGGCGGCGTCCCGCCTCCTCCGTGACCGCTCGCTGGCGCGATATCTCGAGGACGTGCTCGAGGTTCGCGTCGTTGACGAACTCGCGCTCCTCCTCCCTCAACCGCTGGTATCGTTGTGCGTTCAGCGACGCGAGGATCGCCGCCTGCTCCGGGTCGGTGGGGGCCTGCGGCGGCTCGCCCGACTGCGCTGACTCCTCGATCCGCCGCCTCTGCTTCCGCTTCTGCTACGTAGACATCGTGCCAGGACTCGAACCGTGGGTCCTCGTCCTCGTCGGAGCTGTGCTCGTCGTCGGCCTGCAGCTCCGGCTCCGGCTCCGGCTGCGGCTGCCGTGGTGGTGGAGGCAGCGCGCGGCCGTTTAGGCCAAGCATCGAGTAGGTGGTCTTCAGACGGCGCGGCATCTTGATGTGGAGAGTAGAGAATGGAGCGGCGGTGGTGGACGGCGTACGTCCTATATATCTAGCGGTGGCAACTACCCACATTTACGGCGACTGGACGCCGCGTGGCCAGTCGCTGCCCTCGTGGCCAGTCGCTGCCTCGGTTTCCGCGCGGGAGGCCATTTAAACGCCGACGACCAACCTTCCCGCGTCGTGGCCAGTCGATGCGAACCGTCGCGTCCTCTCGGGGATGCCGGAGATTCTACTGGGCTCGAAAAATGGCCGGCGCCGTTTGGAGCGCACCGGTGCGAGCCATAAAACGACGCCGGCCCCCAAATCGCTATCAGGCCGGGCCGCCGGTGGAGATGCTCTGAATTTGGGGCAACCGCTAAATCTTGCATAGTATAATGATAAAAAAATTGTGAGACCATACTAGTAGTTCTGTTTAAGGCCGAGTGCAAGATAAAATAATCATTACATTGAAAATTTGTTACAATGATTGCAAACTATAGCAATAACAGGAAAAAATGCTCAAGGATTACAATAACAGCAAAAATTCTCAAATACAACAAGTCGAAATAACTCAAATGATACAAGCCATACAAATGGCATCATCGGCAAAACTGCATTTCTGTTAGGTAGAATTCATCGGAGTGCAAGTAACAGCTGGCTTTCCATTAGATCTGCAGAGTAGATTATTAAGGATCTGCTCAATCCAAGCTTGCCTATTTTTCAATTCATGTATCTCATTGACTGTTATGATGATATTTGAATCTATTTCATCTCTTTGCTGCTGAATTATATCAAGTGATTCGTGTGCAAAGGCAGCGATTGTTTGCGCTGGAATGGCTGGGACAGTAGCTATCATCTGACAATCAGATGAATTGGCATTGTCACGGCTGTGCTGTGGAAAGACCTGGACACTTGATGTACATGCCCTGCCATCTGCCTTCCTTGCTCTATTCAGGGGCTGAAAACAAGACAGTGCAAGTTACAGAACCATACAATTTGAGAAAACAACCATACTATTAGTTGTCACAGATTTTTGCAAAGCATCAAAACAGATGGCAGATTTTCACAAAGCACAAGGCATAATATAACAAAGCAAGCTATCAACCCCAATGCAACAGGCAGAGCAACCGGATGGCAAATATGAACAAAATAAATCAAGTAACTAGACAGTCTGTGCCTAATAAAATAAGCCAGGAAACTGCATAACAGCTGTCTATTAAAATTGACACTTGGAAGGGGTGCTTCAGATCCCTTAAGTTCCACAAAAGTGGTAGCCAGACATTCCCTAAATTTCATTATTTTAATCATCAGCCAGCCATGGGAATGCCTCAGATAAAAGAGAAATATATCCATTTGGTGCCAAATATAAACGAGCAGGACCAATTAAGACAGATTAGACAGCAACCATTCTGGGATTCATATAAACTGACATATTATTTCAATGTTTAACCCATGAGCGCAATATAAGGGAAGGAGAAACAAACAAATGAACCATTTTGTGCCTAAAAATAAAAGATGGGTCAGCCAAAAAGTAACAACAAATCTTATTTATGATACCTACTGAAGGTGGATTTCCTACTACAGAAGGTGGCATTGGATTAATCAACAGTGAAATCCGAAAAAAGTCTTACAAAAAACAAATATGCTCATTATATCCCACAACAAGCATGCCAGATAGTCGCAAGGTTTATATGTTTTAATCATCAGTCAACTCAATGAATCAAGGACTAATAACCAATTGAATCATCATCTGACTCATATTCACCAAGCAAAACATTCTTATCATTATGGAAGAAATCCAGAAGACATAACAGTATGAGGAAGTGCATGAGCAATCAAACATTATGTGGCTAGAATAAAATGCCAGATCATTTAAGTTAAGCAGAACAATTAAATTGGTTTAATCACGATCAAACAAAAAAAGATTAGACAGGCAATAGAACAAGTTTGAGAAGCTAGCAGGAAAATGAACGAAGACGTGCAGTCATACAAATAGCATGATTTATTTCAAACCAGTTATCCTATCTATATGGAGAGTAAATGTGTTAAACACAAACTGGTTCCAGCACGATAAGCATATCAATACAAAAATGAAAGGTACTTACTGGATTATAGGGGTGATTCACTCCACGATTTGCTGTGTTCCATGTGATAGTGCAACATGAAATTACAGCAAAGAGTTAGGGTTGCAGCTCTTGAAGAAAAAAAACAATGAAGAATTTAAATGTACCAGAGCAATGAGTTCACACATGTACTACAGGATGGCAAAAGGATAGCAGAAAGGAAATAGTAATTGGCATTTACCGTCATTGTTTACAACAAAACAGATGGAAATTATAATGTAAAACCTTGTGAACACAGAAGAGCACAGAATGGCGGAATATAAAACAACATTTTGCAACGAACAAAACAGACGGCGGCTATGGTCCCAGCACACAACCTGTCACCTGAGAATAAGAAAAGCAAACAAACATGTAGGTTTCCTAACAAAAATAGATGAATTACATAGCATGCAATTACTGTTCTAACATTAGGACGAACTAGATGGATACTATAGGGGTGTTTCTTGAGAGTTTATAGAGCAGGGAACGCTTTGCTAGTCTTAGTATGAACAAGACAAAATTAATACTATTTTTTGCAACACACAGTACAATCATAGACGCTCACACGTACATACATACACTCATCACTCAGGCACACACACTACCCCTTCGAGCACCTTCAGGAAACTGCATCCAAGAAACTGTTCCGACGGGTATTGAGATTGACGAAGTCACCACTAGCACCACAATGTCATCGGGAACGCCGCGTCCCACAGAAGAATATTCCTCCATTTTTGAGACACCAAAGCGTTAAATCTGGGGGTGCCACTGCCCTCCTAACCATCCAACCACAGGTTGGTTCTCAGTGATTTGGTACTTGACATGTACTACATGATATCTAAAATGAAGTCGGTGTCAGGCTAACAAGCAAGGTGCGGCGTCGTTGCTTGACGTGAGTCGGTGTGATGCCATCACAAGATGAAGTGCATGGTCCATGTGATCTGGATTAGGGGATACTAGCATAATACCCGTGTGTTGCAACGGGTTAATAACGAAAGATGGCTCCCTCCAAATATAGAATAAATGGAATATAATCGCAATGTCTATGTCCAGGATGTGTGGCCACATGGTCCTCATTTTTCTTTAGAATCTGTGGTACGTCAGTATCATACAATGTGCTTATTTTTTGTCATCACTGAGACAACTCTGATGCTCGATCGACCGATCCGAGTTGATCAATCGACCGATCTAATTAACATGTTTGAACAGACGATCGAATAATTCATAGTATTTATTGAATGATACTCCCTCCGTGCCAAAAATAAGGCGTCTAAGGATTAGTTAAAAGTCAATGTTTTTAAAGTTTGACCAAGTTTACACACAAAAAATATAAATATTTACAATACTAAATCATTATCAATAGAGTCACCCTAAAGTATAATTTCTTAATATGTCAATTTGATATTGAAAATGTAAATATTTTTTAAAATATTTGGTCAAAGTTCGTAAGGTTTGACTTTTGAGTTTTGACCAATCCTTAGACGCCTTACATTTTGGGACGGAGAGAGTATATCGTAAAAGGTGCCCGTTTTACACCATCTTTTTTAACAAAACACGGTACAATATAAATGCTCACTAAATGCATACTCGCTCCTACGAACGCACAAATGCACATGCAATCTCTATGAACACCTTCAAGATACTTTGTCTGAGAAACTGATTTGTCGAGAACACACGTCGATACGTGGCCCCAACTGAACAGATATTTCTCTTTATTAATGAAACACCCACGCATGAAACATGTTTTTTTAGGGAGAATGTCACTGCGCTCCAAAACATGTGGTTGATTCTTGTGACTAACCTCTTAAAAGCTGCAGGGTATGAAAGCTTTGTTTTTTTTAAGGATTTTTAGTTGCATAAGTGTTGAGATTTGTATGTCCTACGAATTTTAAAGGGAAAATGCATGCACGTGCAAAAATTAGGAAAAGAAACCTAGAGTCATATAGATTGTCACTGTATGTTTGCGAATGAAAGAAAAGTTAGAAAATTTAAAGTAGCACGGCAAGAGGAGCCTAATCAATGGGTCTCTTTTGGCCTTTTTCTTTTTTGCCGATTGTGTCGATCTAACCGGGATTGCCGGACACGCGTTGATGAACTACGGCAGAGGAGAAAGGACGGATCACCTGCCGATCTTTTACAGAACTATGCCAGAAAGGATATAAAGATTGACCGGTACAAAAACCATCTCCATCAATCTACGCTCGTTAAGGAGAGGGTTCCTTAGAGAATAAAAAGGGGAGCGAACAAAAAAGATGTGTGGCTGGACCGATCTATGCTTGTCTTACCGATTAGAATTAGGAAAGGGATGCTGATTTTGCTACCTAGTGCTACGGATTGGATTTTGGTCGTGACCTAACTAATCCTGATAAGAACTCCTCATGGAGCCGGTCACGCTGACCTTACTTTTTATGTTCGGGGTGAGTTGTATACACGTTTGACGTACCATCACCAACCACCGCGGCCTATTTTAAATTTAATAGTAAAGATAGTTTATATGACAAGATTATGGGGGGATTGTTAGTAGTAATCTTATCAATGTGGTTGGCTAGTAAAGGAGCTAGCTTAGTCATGAAGTATCCAAGGTATGTAGAGAGAACTGTAGAATGGGGAATGTTCTAGAGTAAGATATTTACGAGTAGTATGAAATATCTAGAGTTTGTAGAGTATTCTAGAAGTATGGTATAGGGTTTGGATTCTGGCACATGGCAACAATCTAAAGGGTCATGTACAAAAATTTAAATAGAGTATCACCCGTCCCATGTAAGTAAGCTTTGTACCACTGAGATATCCAATAAAGCTTCCTAGTAGTAGTAGCCCTGTGTGTAAGTGTATGTGAGGCACAAGCTTCCTAGTATTATAAGCCCTGTGTGTGAAGCACATCAAGACAGAGAGCTCGAGGAGTGGCATGGGCAAATGCGCAGGATCCTGCCATCTGCCACGCGCATTGAGAGCGGGGCGGAGCTGGATCTATGGGACACATTCTAGTTGACCAAGACATGCTTGAACCTTCTATGGTAACAGACCAAAACGTGTAGGGGGGAGGGGGTCTGGTTACCTCGACGGCGGCTTCGTGTAGTCATACTCGGCATCCTTGCGGGTCACGTCGACGACGGCGGGGGTGCTGCGGTTGCGGTGGGCGTCGGCGTCGAGGAAGCAGATCTGGGGCGGTCGATGATGGGTTCGGGGAAGCAGATCTGAAACGAGGGAGTCGGTGAAGCAGATCCGGTGCAGTGCACGGCGTCGTTGGTGAAGCGGATCAGGTACGGCAGACGAGGGAGTCGGTGAACTCAGATAGTGCAGTGCACGGCGGCGTTGGTGAAGCGGATCTGGTGCTGCGGATGAAGCAGTCGGTGAAGCAGATCCGATGCAGTACACGGCGGCGTTGGTGAAGCGGATCTGGTGCTGCGGACGAGGGAGTCGGTGGCCTCAGGTAGGTGAGGTGGTATGCCGGCTAAGTACGGCTGGGATATTCCGGTGCGGTGGTCCGGCAGGTGAGAGATGATGGGCCTGGAGTATTGCGACAGATTTTTTGCGGAAATGGGGAAGACGAATGGAAGGCGGTAGACTATATATATCAGAGGGGGTGTGTAAATTACGAACGAGACCCCAACCAACGCCGGCTTCACTTGTCTGCCTTTGCGTCATTGCTAATAGGGTCGAAAGGGAATTCGAAATATGTGTATGGAGGCGGGAGTTTTGGCGCTCAACTCGTATTTTGAATCTCCCTGGTGTATAAGCAGTACAGTATACTAGATATTGAATCATAGACCAGGGAAGACAAGTACAGTAGTACAAAAATACTGTAATGTCTACATTGCATGATGCTGATCTACCTTGCGTTAGTGTTTGTACTTTGTAGTGGTAGCTAAGTGGTGCAAAGAAGACATATTTGTAATTTCTACAACTTAGATATGTCTTTATACATCCGTATTAGACAAAACTAAGACACCTCCTTTTAGACGAAGGTAATATTAATTTTGAATCTCTTTGTACTAATGTTGATGATTTTTAATAGATCTTCAGAGTTTCGTAGAAAAAAACTAGGCTCCTCTCGAGAAACAAATAAGCATACAATTAATTAAGTACGTGGGCGGTTATTATTATTTTAACAGGGAAACTGCATTCGTGCCCTATGGCCCGTCATCTTCAAAACCGTCCAAATGCATGCATCTAGCGACGGGCGGTTTCCAGGCCCTGGCGTGGCGGTTAACATTCGTCTTCCTCATTTCGTCTTCCTCATTTCGTCTTCTCCCTGACACTCTCGCCTGTGCCCCTCTCTCGCTACCCTCCATGGAAGCGTTCTACCAAGGACACACTTTCCTCGCTCATGGAACAACCACCATTACGGCGAACTATACCAATATGGCGTCTAAGGTGGAGGAACACATCAACAAAATCGAGTTGATACTGGAGAAAGAAGACTCGTACAAAATTGTTGGCCTAGACGTAGAGTACACCTATGGGCCTGAACAGAAGGCTGCCCTCATACAGTTGTGCATGGGCACAGACTGCCTCCTGTACCAGATTTCCTCGGCCGACCAGCCCTGCCCCAAACTCGCTGACTTTCTTGGCAGGCCTGACATAACATTTGCAGGTGTTGACATCGGCAACGACATTACCAGGCTTGGGCGTTGCAACCTCTCAGTGGCGAACTTCGTGGACATCCAGAAAAGGTGGAAGCCTGCCGATTCCACTAGTAACAATAAGGATTCGTTGGCTGACTATGCTGCGGCCATTATAGACAGCCAGTACAAATCTATCATGAAAAAACTTACGAAAGAGGAACACAAGCTGTGGAAGCAGGTGCCCTTGTCCATGAAGCATATCCTGTATGCAAGCATCGACGCATACGCAACATATGAGGTATACAGGCGAATAGTGAACTTTGAGAAGGGTCAACAAAAATTGGCGGAATTCCAGGACAGCGGGAGTAAGAAGAAGAAGAAGAAGAAGAAGAAGAAGAAGAAGAGCAACATGGTACAGGCTGTGGAAGCTGAAGAGGAAGACCACTGAAAAGGATAGCCTAGTGTTAAAAGTAGTACAGTACTAGTATGTATACGATCGTGTGTGTATGCACCCAGTGATAAGTAGTACAGTATATTTTATCTTGCAAGTAGTTTTAAAAGTAGTACAGTACTACTGTAGTATGTACGATCGTGTGTGTATGCTCCCAGTGTCATGAGTACATAACTGATGATAATAATACTAATATGTATGGTAGATCTTTTTTTATCTTGCATACTCCCTACGATCCATAATAAGTGTGCCGTTTCACTCTAACAGCATCCACTGTGTTGTCCACAACAGCTATCCTCGTCCACAAGCAATAAGTGTAGTCCATGCCCATATATAGAGTGGACACGTACAAGCTTTTGGTTGCCCATAAGTAAATAGTAATTATTTTACTCTGTGCTCTGTCTTGCATGTGTGTACTTCTAACAAATATGTGCGTCCCAGCGTGTGCCAAAGTTAACCTTATACTGAGTATATTGTACTATAGTATTACTCCCTCCGATCCACATTACTTGATGCTAAAATGGAAGTATCTATAGTTACAATATGTCTAGATACATCTACATTAGAGTCATCTAAACCATGATTAAGCCGAACCTCTGCCCCAAGACATGACATCTCTTCTACGTAGTAGAATGCTCTCCGTCCATAATAAAATATAATCAATGGATGGGACTGGATACCTTTGTTGGGAAGGTATCGTCACCTGCCGAGTAGGGTGTATGTAGGCATCCTATCACGATCCAGTAGTAATATCCATCTCCCAGTGACCCAGTCTATGTATGTGTCTTGTCTTGTCGATCCATGGACATGGCACCTACGAGGTACTCCACTGCTGATGATTTTGTAGAGTACGTATATTTATATGAGCACGATGCTTTGTACAAAGTTGTCCCGGTCACCTCAAGGTTGCATTAGCAGGACGAAAAACAGTTAGTCCCTTTCTATATAAGGAGTACTTATTTTGAGGATTAATTGTTCTCCTTCTCGATGCGAATGTAGAAACGCAGCAGCTTGGAAGGTCCACCAAGCACCTGGTACAGCGGCGGTACCGAGAGGAACGACGTGAGTTCATCAAACGCGACGTCGCCCGGCAAGGCGCAGCTCGACGCCTCCAATGACACATTCACGGTGTCCGCCCTGCTCCTCGAGTGCGCCAACGAGCACGACGCCGGCCCATTCGCCCACATCTTTGCCGTGTACAGAGGCCACACGCACGCGGCCGCCCTAACGCACACGGTAGACACGATGGTGGTCGAAGTCGAACCGAGCACGCCGATGATCAGGACGAACACGGCGCCGTCCTCCCCTTCGGCGATGATCCGCAGGCACGGCGAACCCGGCACCGGCACCAGCACCTCGAACACTTTGGTCGTGTTGTACGGCGGGAGCTTGTGCACTTGGATCGAGTGGGCCGCTGCAAAGTGGGCGACGAGCGCTGTTGGCGGGGCGGCGAAGTCGCAGCCGGGCTCCGTGCAAGCGCAAGGGGCGTGCGGGCATGCAATCTTGTGGTCGTGGACCTGGTGGTAGGCCACCAAGCTCCCGCAGCTGCTGTGGGGGCACTCAACCGTCGCCGCTGATACGACGGCGTCCATTGCCGGGTCGTGCTCGAATCCGCCGCGGGGTTCCACGCACCTATGGCACCGGTTCCCGGGAAGCTCGCTGAGGCAGCGGCCGCAGGCCAAATGATTACCCTTGCACTGCACAAATCAAAGTTCGTGGATTGCCATTTTTGCAGTAGTGAACCCACAAAAGAAACATCAATGGAGTGTGGGAGGGAAAGGGATCGACCTTGAAGACGGGGGGCTTGAGGGGCTGGGAGCAGAAAATGCAGTGAAGCACGGTGGAGTCCATCTTCAGGGTAACGGTGACAGTTTCCAGCATTGCGAGCGCGCGAGGAGTATGTGGCCTATCGATGGCCTCTCTTATCTCCTAGCCTCGAGGCTGGAGTACTCTATTTAAGGGGATGGGAAGGGATTTTGCTTAAGACGAGGAAAACCCAATATAGTACCTCCATCTCAAAGCTTAGCTTATATTATTTTTAGAAAGTCAAATTATGTCAAAATTGACTAAGCATTTACCGAAAATCATGGTAGTTAAAAAATGTGTATCTCCACCATCATACTATTTGAGACTATATTTGTGATGGTAATAGGCACAACTACATACACAAAAATTGACATCATCTGATTATTAGTTATTTGGACTGCGGGATGAACTTTTTGGAACTGTGCATTAAGCACCGGTAACCACTTAGGGCTTCTTTGATTCATAGGATTGACATAGGAATTATGTTGGATTTGATTCCTATGGGAAAATTTCAATCCTACACCTTTCCTATTTCTACACTCTCCACATTCCTTTGAATCAAAGCAGCAGTGCTTCTTTGTTTTTTATAGTAAGTGAAAGGACATCTAAAAAACAGGAGAAATGATCTGGAAGTGCACATAGTTTTATATAAATCAGATGGAGGGGTTACAATTACATATAGTTGGAGTATTCACTTCCGATTCACAAAAAAAAGGAGTATTCACTTCCACGCTGCATTATTATTAAGTACAGTATAAGTACTACTACAAACAGTTCAGCACAAATATGAAACGAAGAATCCATAAAAAAATAGCAGCCGTACGAACAATCAAGTACTTTTCATCGAAATTTATCATTCCTCATGACAAATTGACAGTTTTTTCAACTACGCAAAGTAGCAGTAGCTACATCTGCTTGCATATGCGAATGTAGAAACGCAGCTCCTTGGACGATCCAGCACCAACGAGGTATGGCCCCGGCACAACGAGGAACGACGTGAGCTCCTCAAACACGACAGCGCCCGGCGACGCGCTGCCAGAAGCATCGGCAGACATCTTCACGACATCCCGCCTGCAGTCCGATTTCGAGGACGGCGGCGGGCCGTGCGCCCAGATCTTCACCCTGTAGAGCGGCCACACGGATGTGGCCGAACTGACGCATACCAAAGACAAGACAATGGCCGGGCCGAGCGCGTCGATGTACAGGACGAACACGGAGCCGTCATCCCCTTCGACGACGAGCAGCCTGCACGGCGAGCACGGGTGCGTCATGGTCACCCGGAACTCTATGGACTTGCCATACTCTAACCTGTGCACCTGAATCGAGTGGGCCTCTGCGAGGTGAACGAGGAGCGCTGACGGTGGGGCGGCGAAGTCGCAGCCCTGCTCCGTGCAGTTGCACCGGCCGTGCGGGCACGCGATCTGGTGGCTTAGGGACTCGTGGTAGCTGACGATGACCCCGCAGCCGTCGTGGGAGCACATGACCTGCGCCGTTCCAGCGATGTTGTACGCGATGGCCTCCAAATTCGTAGCGTTTATTTCCATAGTGCCGTCCATCGCCGCCAGTTGGTTGAATCCGGAGCCGCGCTACTCTTCTTCTGGCGCCGTTTACTTGGAACCTCGCCGACGGTGGCAGGCGGCAGGCCTCATACCACGCTGCAACTCCGATCAATATTAATTGATGGTAAAATGGATGTATCTACAACTATAATGTGTATAGATGCATCTATATTACCATCAAATAATATGAATCGGAGGGAGTACAAGGAATGACAGTTTAGCACAAGTGACACCAGCAAATAAAAATCAATGGACTCTCAGAGGAAAAGGGGGCGACCTTGTTGAACTTGGGGCAAATCAATGGAGTCTGACAGACAAATGATGCGATAGAGAGAGAGAGAGAGAGAGAGAGAGAGAGAGAGAGAGAGAAAGTGTGTGTGTGTGTCCGTGGCGGGGGGGGGGGGGGCGTTTGTTCACTTCTTTGTTTAAAACGAGGATTCGTACAAGGTAATAGAGCCCGCATGCTCGGCTGGGTAGACAGCCAGGAGTGACCCCAACATGGTCGTGCCACAAGGATTCATGTCAAATGAAAAGGGAAGCATGTATCTTTGAATCTTGTCAAATCCTAGGTTTGACCAAGATAATTTAAACAAGTTTAAAACAAGAAAATGAAAAGGGAAGCATGTATCCTTCTTAGTCACTCTAAAATGAAGTTTTTGGGAGGTTTTTGAAATTTCCATGTTTGAAACCCAAAACCACTTCTCTTCATGCTTGACTTCATAAGACGGAGATTAGGGGTTAGGGGGTAGATACATGATTTGTATGGTTTGATATGTCTAGACCTTGTTTATCAATTTTAATGCTTACTATATGACATAAGAAGACTATGTGATTTTGTTTTTCATTTTTCTGTTTTTTTATTTTTCTGCCCATTTGAATCTTGGTCAAATCCTAGGTTTGACCAAGATTTAGACAAGTTTAACACGTAAATGATTTAACTTGGATTTCCTACCCTTGAATCCATAGGAAACTTTGTTCTAATGCACTATTATAATCAACCGAGTTTTTACACCAACAGGTATGTCACTTACGTGTGGTGCCCACGCGTGAGGTCCCACACTTCAGTGAGCACAAGTCACGTGCGTAGGTACGCAAAGTCCCAGCCATCTTCTTTGTCAAGAGAAGACGCATCAGATGCGTATTGGAAGTCGTGGGTCCTTCTGGATCCTTCGGTTGTCCCTCTCACAAAAAACAAATCTCTCTCATTCTCGCCTCGCTCGACTCGCTCGCTCGCTCGCACCTCCTGCTCACTGACAAACCCTGCACAAAAGTCAACATCATCACCCGAAAAAGGGGAGACACCCCTTCTTCTCTCCTTCCGAGTGATCCCTCTTCCTCCGTGTTTCACTCGACGGGCAAACACCCATGTGCTGCATAGTAATAATAAAAAGGTAGTAGAAAAATCGATATACGAATCTATAATTAAATAGGTTAAACTCGGGTTTTGCCCAGTTCTACAGATCAAGGGTTCAAAAAAATCCAACTACGGGGTTCGAACAACACGATTCTAATCCAAGAATTTTTTCGACCTCATCCAAATGGCCTCAAATTATAGGGTTAGCATCTAGTGCAGTTTGTGTGAAAATGTATGCACTATGTGTGCTATAACTTGTATGTCTTTCAAATTTGAACCAAATTTGAATAAGTTTGAAATATTTGAAAAGGGGCTTTTGGGAGGTTTTTGAAATTTCCATGTTTGAAACCCAAAACCACTTCTCTTCATGCTTGACTTCATAAGACAGAGTTTAGGGGTTAGGGGTATAGATACATGATTTGTCTGGTTTGAATATGTCTAGACCTTGTTTATCAACTTTAATGCTTACTATATAACATAAGAAAACTATTTGCTTTGGTTTTTATTTTTGCTGATTTTTTTTCAATTTTGATGCCCATTTGAATCTTGGTCAAATCCTAGGTTTGACCATGGTTTAAACAAGTTTAAATCATGAATATGAAAAAATAAGCATCTATCCTTCTTAGTCACCCCAAAATGTAGCTCTTGGGAGGGTTTTTGAAATTTCCATGTTTGGAACAAAAAAACCACTTCTCTTCATGCATGCTTGACTTCATAAGACAGAGTTTAGGGTTAGGGGTGTAGATATATACATGATTTTCTAGTTTGAATATGTCTAGACCTGTTTATCAACTTTAATGCTAACTATAGACATAAGAAGACTATGTGCTTTGGTTTTTCATTTTTCTGTTTTTTTCTGAATTTTATTCCCATATATTTGAATCTTGGTCAAATCCTAGGTTCAACCAAGATTTAAACAAGTTTAAAACATGAAAATTAAAAGGTAAGCATGTATCCTTCTTAGTCACTCTAAGAAGCTTTTGGGATGTTCTTGAAATTTCCATGTTTGAAACCCAAAACGACTTCTCTTCATGCTAGACTTCATAAGATCGACGGGGGTAGATACATGATTTGTCTGGTTTGGATATACCTAGACCTCGTTTATCAACTCGAATGCTTACGATATGACATATATAAGAAGACTATGTGCTTTTGTTTTTCATTTTTCTGATTTTTTTGAATTTTGTGCCCACCCATTTGTATCTTGGTCAAATCCTAGGTTTGATAATGATTTAAACAAGTTTAAAATATGAAAATGCAAATGTAAGCATGGATCCTTCTTAGTCTGTCTAGAATGAAGCTTTTGGGAGGTTTTTGAAATTTCCATGTTTGAAACCCAAAACCACTTCTCTTCACATGCTTGACTTCATAAGACATAGTTAATTAATTTAGGGCTTAGGGGGTATAGATACATGATTTGTGTGGTTTGAATATGTATGGACCTTGTTTATCAAATTCAATGCTTACTATATGACATAAGAAAACTATTTGCTTTGGTTTTTCTTTTTTCTGATTTTTTTTCAAATTTGATGCCCATTTGAATCTGCTTGTCAAATCCTAGGTTTGACGACCAAGATAATTTAAACAAGTTTAAAACATGAAAATGAAAAGGGAAGCATGGATCCTTCTTAGTCACTCTAAAATGAAGCTTTTGGGAGGTTTTTGAAATTTCCATGTTTGAAACCCAAAACCACTTCTCTTCACATGCTTGACTTCATAAGATAGATCGAGTTTAGGGGTTAGGGGGTATAGCTACATGATTTGTCTGGTTTGAATATGTCTAGACCTTGTTTATCAACTTTAATGCTTACTATATGACATAAGAAAACTATTTGCTTTGGTTTTCCTTTTTGCTGATTTTTTTTTCAATTTTGATGCCCATTTGAATCTTGTCTAATCCTAGGTTTGACCAAGATAATTTAAACAAGTTTAAAACATGAAAATGAAAAGGGAAGCATGTATCCTTCTTAGTCACTCTAAACTCGGGTTTTGCCCAGTTCTACAGATCAAGGGTTCAAAAAAATCCAACTACGGGGTTCGAACAACACGATTCTAATCCAAGAATTTTTTCGACCTCATCCAAATGGCCTCAAGCTATAGGGTTAGCATCTAGTGCAGTTTTTGTGAAAATGTATGCACTATGTGTGCTATAACTTGTATGTCTTTCAAATTTGAACCAAATTTGAATAAGTTTGAAATATTTGAAAAGGGGCTTTTGGGAGGATTTTGAAATTTCCATGTTTGAAACCCAAAACCACTTCTCTTCATGCTTGACTTCATAAGACGGAGTTTAGGGGTTAGGGGTAGATACATGATTTGTATGGTTTGATATGTCTAGACCTTGTTTATCAACTTTAATGCTTACTATATGACATAAGAAGACTATGTGATTTTGTTTTTCATTTTTCTGTTTTTTTTTTATTTTTCTGCCCATTTGAATCTTGGTCAAATCCTAGGTTTGACCAAGATTTAGACAAGTTTAACACGTAAATGAGTTAACTTGGATTTCCTACCCTTGAATCCATAGGAAACTTTGTTCTAATGCACTATTATAATCAACCGAGTTTTTACACCAACAGGTCTGTCACTTACGTGTGGTGCCCACCCTTGAGGTCCCACACTTCAGTGAGCACAAGTCACGTGCAGTAGGTACGCAAACTCCCATCCATCTTCTTTGTCAAGAGAAGACGCATCAGATGCGTATTGGAAGTCTGTGGGTCCTTCTGGATCCTTCGGTTGTCCCTCTCACAAAAAAACAAATCTCTCTCATTCTCGGCCTCGCTCGACTCGCTCGCTCGCTCGCTCGCACCTCCTGCTCACTGACAAACCCTGCACAAAAGTCAACATCATCACCCGAAAAAGGGGAGACACCCCTTCTTCTCTCCTTCCGAGTGATCCCTCTTCCTCCGTGTTTCACTCGACGGGCAAACACCCATGTGCTGCATAGTAATAATAAAAAGGTAGTAGAAAAATCGATATACGAATCTATAATTAAATAGGTTAAACTCGGGTTTTGCCCAGTTCTACAGATCAAGGGTTCAAAAAAATCCAACTACGGGGTTCGAACAACACGATTCTAATCCAAGAATTTTTTCGACCTCATCCAAATGGCCTCAAATTATAGGGTTAGCATCTAGTGCAGTTTGTGTGAAAATGTATGCACTATGTGTGCTATAACTTGTATGTCTTTCAAATTTGAACCAAATTTGAATAAGTTTGAAATATTTGCAAAGGGGCTTTTGGGAGGTTTTTCAAATTTCCATGTTTGAAACCCAAAACCACTTCTCTTCATGCTTGACTTCATAAGACAGAGTTTAGGGGTTAGGGGTATAGATACATGATTTGTCTGGTTTGAATATGTCTAGACCTTGTTTATCAACTTTAATGCTTACTATATAACATAAGAAAACTATTTGCTTTGGTTTTTATTTTTGCTGATTTTTTTTCAATTTTGATGCCCATTTGAATCTTGGTCAAATCCTAGGTTTGACCATGGTTTAAACAAGTTTAAATCATGAATATGAAAAAATAAGCATCTTTCCTTCTTAGTCACCCCAAAATGTAGCTCTTGGGAGGGTTTTTGAAATTTCCATGTTTGGAACAAAAAAACCACTTCTCTTCATGCATGCTTGACTTCATAAGACAGAGTTTAGGGTTAGGGGTGTAGATATATACATGATTTTCTAGTTTGAATATGTCTAGACCTGTTTATCAACTTTAATGCTAACTATAGACATAAGAAGACTATGTGCTTTGGTTTTTCATTTTTCTGTTTTTTTCTGAATTTTATTCCCATATATTTGAATCTTGGTCAAATCCTAGGTTCAACCAAGATTTAAACAAGTTTAAAACATGAAAATTAAAAGGTAAGCATGTATCCTTCTTAGTCACTCTAAAATGAAGCTTTTGGGATGTTCTTGAAATTTCCATGTTTGAAACCCAAAACGACTTCTCTTCATGCTAGACTTCATAAGATCGACGGGGGTAGATACATGATTTGTCTGGTTTGGATATACCTAGACCTCGTTTATCAACTCGAATGCTTACGATATGACATATATAAGAAGACTATGTGCTTTTGTTTTTCATTTTTCTGATTTTTTTGAATTTTGTGCCCACCCATTTGTATCTTGGTCAAATCCTAGGTTTGATAATGATTTAAACAAGTTTAAAATATGAAAATGCAAATGTAAGCATGGATCCTTCTTAGTCTGTCTAAAATGAAGCTTTTGGGAGGTTTTTGAAATTTCCATGTTTGAAACCCAAAACCACTTCTCTTCACATGCTTGACTTCATAAGACATAGTTAATTAATTTAGGGCTTAGGGGGTATAGATACATGATTTGTGTGGTTTGAATATGTATGGACCTTGTTTATCAAATTCAATGCTTACTATATGACATAAGAAAACTATTTGCTTTGGTTTTTCTTTTTTCTGATTTTTTTTTCAAATTTGATGCCCATTTGAATGCTTGTCAAATCCTAGGTTTGACGACCAAGATAATTTAAACAAGTTTAAAACATGAAAATGAAAAGGGAAGCATGGATCCTTCTTAGTCACTCTAAAATGAAGCTTTTGGGAGGTTTTTGAAATTTCCATGTTTGAAACCCAAAACCACTTCTCTTCACATGCTTGACTTCATAAGATAGATCGAGTTTAGGGGTTAGGGGGTATAGCTACATGATTTGTCTGGTTTGAATATGTCTAGACCTTGTTTATCAACTTTAATGCTTACTATATGACATAAGAAAACTATTTGCTTTGGTTTTCCTTTTTGCTGATTTTTTTTTCAATTTTGATGCCCATTTGAATCTTGTCTAATCCTAGGTTTGACCAAGATAATTTAAACAAGTTTAAAACATGAAAATGAAAAGGGAAGCATGTATCCTTCTTAGTCACTCTAAACTCGGGTTTTGCCCAGTTCTACAGATCAAGGGTTCAAAAAAATCCAACTACGGGGTTCGAACAACACGATTCTAATCCAAGAATTTTTTCGACCTCATCCAAATGGCCTCAAGCTATAGGGTTAGCATCTAGTGCAGTTTTTGTGAAAATGTATGCACTATGTGTGCTATAACTTGTATGTCTTTCAAATTTGAACCAAATTTGAATAAGTTTGAAATATTTGAAAAGGGGCTTTTGGGAGGATTTTGAAATTTCCATGTTTGAAACCCAAAACCACTTCTCTTCATGCTTGACTTCATAAGACGAGTTTAGGGGTTAGGGGTAGATACATGATTTGTATGGTTTGATATGTCTAGACCTTGTTTATCAACTTTAATGCTTACTATATGACATAAGAAGACTATGTGATTTTGTTTTTCATTTTTCTGTTTTTTTTATTTTTCTGCCCATTTGAATCTTGGTCAAATCCTAGGTTTGACCAAGATTTAGACAAGTTTAACACGTAAATGAGTTAACTTGGATTTCCTACCCTTGAATCCATAGGAAACTTTGTTCTAATGCACTATTATAATCAACCGAGTTTTTACACCAACAGGTCTGTCACTTACGTGTGGTGCCCACCCTTGAGGTCCCACACTTCAGTGAGCACAAGTCACGTGCAGTAGGTACGCAAACTCCCATCCATCTTCTTTGTCAAGAGAAGACGCATCAGATGCGTATTGGAAGTCTGGGTCCTTCTGGATCCTTCGGTTGTCCCTCTCACAAAACAAATCTCTCTCATTCTCGGCCTCGCTCGACTCGCTCGCTCGCTCGCTCGCACCTCCTGCCACTGACAAACCCTGCACAAAAGTCAACATCATCACCCGAAAAGGGGAGACACCCCCTTCTTCTCTCCTTCCGAGTGATCCCTCTTCCTCCGTGTTTCACTCGACGGGCAAACACCCATGTGCTGCATAGTAATAATAAAAAGGTAGTAGAAAAATCGATATACGAATCTATAATTAAATAGGTTAAACTCGGGTTTTGCCCAGTTCTACAGATCAAGGGTTCAAAAAAATCCAACTACGGGGTTCGAACAACACGATTCTAATCCAAGAATTTTTTCGACCTCATCCAAATGGCCTCAAATTATAGGGTTAGCATCTAGTGCAGTTTGTGTGAAAATGTATGCACTATGTGTGCTATAACTTGTATGTCTTTCAAATTTGAACCAAATTTGAATAAGTTTGAAATATTTGCAAAGGGGCTTTTGGGAGGTTTTTCAAATTTCCATGTTTGAAACCCAAAACCACTTCTCTTCATGCTTGACTTCATAAGACAGAGTTTAGGGGTTAGGGGTATAGATACATGATTTGTCTGGTTTGAATATGTCTAGACCTTGTTTATCAACTTTAATGCTTACTATATAACATAAGAAAACTATTTGCTTTGGTTTTTATTTTTGCTGATTTTTTTTCAATTTTGATGCCCATTTGAATCTTGGTCAAATCCTAGGTTTGACCATGGTTTAAACAAGTTTAAATCATGAATATGAAAAAATAAGCATCTTTCCTTCTTAGTCACCCCAAAATGTAGCTCTTGGGAGGGTTTTTGAAATTTCCATGTTTGGAACAAAAAAACCACTTCTCTTCATGCATGCTTGACTTCATAAGACAGAGTTTAGGGTTAGGGGTGTAGATATATACATGATTTTCTAGTTTGAATATGTCTAGACCTGTTTATCAACTTTAATGCTAACTATAGACATAAGAAGACTATGTGCTTTGGTTTTTCATTTTTCTGTTTTTTTCTGAATTTTATTCCCATATATTTGAATCTTGGTCAAATCCTAGGTTCAACCAAGATTTAAACAAGTTTAAAACATGAAAATTAAAAGGTAAGCATGTATCCTTCTTAGTCACTCTAAAATGAAGCTTTTGGGATGTTCTTGAAATTTCCATGTTTGAAACCCAAAACGACTTCTCTTCATGCTAGACTTCATAAGATCGACGGGGGTAGATACATGATTTGTCTGGTTTGGATATACCTAGACCTCGTTTATCAACTCGAATGCTTACGATATGACATATATAAGAAGACTATGTGCTTTTGTTTTTCATTTTTCTGATTTTTTTGAATTTTGTGCCCACCCATTTGTATCTTGGGCAAATCCTAGGTTTGATAATGATTTAAACAAGTTTAAAATATGAAAATGCAAATGTAAGCATGGATCCTTCTTAGTCACTCTAAAATGAAGCTTTTGGGAGGTTTTTGAAATTTCCATGTTTGAAACCCAAAACCACTTCTCTTCACATGCTTGACTTCATAAGACATAGTTAATTAATTTAGGGCTTAGGGGGTATAGATACATGATTTGTGTGGTTTGAATATGTATGGACCTTGTTTATCAAATTCAATGCTTACTATATGACATAAGAAAACTATTTGCTTTGGTTTTTCTTTTTTCTGATTTTTTTTCAAATTTGATGCCCATTTGAATCTGCTTGTCAAATCCTAGGTTTGACGACCAGATAATTTAAACAAGTTTAAAACATGAAAATGAAAAGGGAAGCATGGATCCTTCTTAGTCACTCTAAAATGAAGCTTTTGGGAGGTTTTTGAAATTTCCATGTTTGAAACCCAAAACCACTTCTCTTCACATGCTTGACTTCATAAGATAGATAGTTTAGGGGTTAGGGGTATAGCTACATGATTTGTCTGGTTTGAATATGTCTAGACCTTGTTTATCAACTTTAATGCTTACTATATGACATAAGAAAACTATTTGCTTTGGTTTTCCTTTTTGCTGATTTTTTTTTCAATTTTGATGCCCATTTGAATCTTGTCTAATCCTAGGTTTGACCAAGATAATTTAAACAAGTTTAAAACATGAAAATGAAAAGGGAAGCATGTATCCTTCTTAGTCACTCTAAACTCGGGTTTTGCCCAGTTCTACAGATCAAGGGTTCAAAAAATCCAACTACGGGGTTCGAACAACACGATTCTAATCCAAGAATTTTTTCGACCTCATCCAAATGGCCTCAAGCTATAGGGTTAGCATCTAGTGCAGTTTTTGTGAAAATGTATGCACTATGTGTGCTATAACTTGTATGTCTTTCAAATTTGAACCAAATTTGAATAAGTTTGAAATATTTGAAAAGGGGCTTTTGGGAGGATTTTGAAATTTCCATGTTTGAAACCCAAAACCACTTCTCTTCATGCTTGACTTCATAAGACGGAGTTTAGGGGTTAGGGGTAGATACATGATTTGTATGGTTTGATATGTCTAGACCTTGTTTATCAACTTTAATGCTTACTATATGACATAAGAAGACTATGTGATTTTGTTTTTCATTTTTCTGTTTTTTTATTTTTCTGCCCATTTGAATCTTGGTCAAATCCTAGGTTTGACCAAGATTTAGACAAGTTTAACACGTAAATGAGTTAACTTGGATTTCCTACCCTTGAATCCATAGGAAACTTTGTTCTAATGCACTATTATAATCAACCGAGTTTTTACACCAACAGGTCTGTCACTTACGTGTGGTGCCCACCCTTGAGGTCCCACACTTCAGTGCGCAAGTCACGTGCAGTAGGTACGCAAACTCCCATCCATCTTCTTTGTCAAGAGAAGACGCATCAGGATGCGTATTGGAAGTCTGTGGGTCCTTCTGGATCCTTCGGTTGTCCCTCTCACAAAAAAACAAATCTCTCTCATTCTCGGCCTCGCTCGACTCGCTCGCTCGCTCGCTCGCACCTCCTGCTCACTGACAAACCCTGCACAAAAGTCAACATCATCACCCAAAAGGGGAGACACCCCTTCTTCTCTCCTTCCGAGTGATCCCTCTTCCTCCGTGTTTCACTCGACGGGCAAACACCCATGTGCTGCATAGTAATAATAAAAAGGTAGTAGAAAAATCGATATACGAATCTATAATTAAATAGGTTAAACTCGGGTTTTGCCCAGTTCTACAGATCAAGGGTTCAAAAAAATCCAACTACGGGGTTCGAACAACACGATTCTAATCCAAGAATTTTTTCGACCTCATCCAAATGGCCTCAAATTATAGGGTTAGCATCTAGTGCAGTTTGTGTGAAAATGTATGCACTATGTGTGCTATAACTTGTATGTCTTTCAAATTTGAACCAAATTTGAATAAGTTTGAAATATTTGCAAAGGGGCTTTTGGGAGGTTTTTCAAATTTCCATGTTTGAAACCCAAAACCACTTCTCTTCATGCTTGACTTCATAAGACAGAGTTTAGGGGTTAGGGGGTATAGATACATGATTTGTCTGGTTTGAATATGTCTAGACCTTGTTTATCAACTTTAATGCTTACTATATAACATAAGAAAACTATTTGCTTTGGTTTTTATTTTTGCTGATTTTTTTTCAATTTTGATGCCCATTTGAATCTTGGTCAAATCCTAGGTTTGACCATGGTTTAAACAAGTTTAAATCATGAATATGAAAAAATAAGCATCTTTCCTTCTTAGTCACCCCAAAATGTAGCTCTTGGGAGGGTTTTTGAAATTTCCATGTTTGGAACAAAAAAACCACTTCTCTTCATGCATGCTTGACTTCATAAGACAGAGTTTAGGGTTAGGGGTGTAGATATATACATGATTTTCTAGTTTGAATATGTCTAGACCTGTTTATCAACTTTAATGCTAACTATAGACATAAGAAGACTATGTGCTTTGGTTTTTCATTTTTCTGTTTTTTTCTGAATTTTATTCCCATATATTTGAATCTTGGTCAAATCCTAGGTTCAACCAAGATTTAAACAAGTTTAAAACATGAAAATTAAAAGGTAAGCATGTATCCTTCTTAGTCACTCTAAAATGAAGCTTTTGGGATGTTCTTGAAATTTCCATGTTTGAAACCCAAAACGACTTCTCTTCATGCTAGACTTCATAAGATCGACGGGGGTAGATACATGATTTGTCTGGTTTGGATATACCTAGACCTCGTTTATCAACTCGAATGCTTACGATATGACATATATAAGAAGACTATGTGCTTTTGTTTTTCATTTTTCTGATTTTTTTGAATTTTGTGCCCACCCATTTGTATCTTGGTCAAATCCTAGGTTTGATAATGATTTAAACAAGTTTAAAATATGAAAATGCAAATGTAAGCATGGATCCTTCTTAGTCTGTCTAAAATGAAGCTTTTGGGAGGTTTTTGAAATTTCCATGTTTGAAACCCAAAACCACTTCTCTTCACATGCTTGACTTCATAAGACATAGTTAATTAATTTAGGGCTTAGGGGGTATAGATACATGATTTGTGTGGTTTGAATATGTATGGACCTTGTTTATCAAATTCAATGCTTACTATATGACATAAGAAAACTATTTGCTTTGGTTTTTCTTTTTTCTGATTTTTTTTTCAAATTTGATGCCCATTTGAATCTGCTTGTCAAATCCTAGGTTTGACGACCAAGATAATTTAAACAAGTTTAAAACATGAAAATGAAAAGGGAAGCATGGATCCTTCTTAGTCACTCTAAAATGAAGCTTTTGGGAGGTTTTTGAAATTTCCATGTTTGAAACCCAAAACCACTTCTCTTCACATGCTTGACTTCATAAGATAGATCGAGTTTAGGGGTTAGGGGGTATAGCTACATGATTTGTCTGGTTTGAATATGTCTAGACCTTGTTTATCAACTTTAATGCTTACTATATGACATAAGAAAACTATTTGCTTTGGTTTTCCTTTTTGCTGATTTTTTTTCAATTTTGATGCCCATTTGAATCTTGTCTAATCCTAGGTTTGACCAAGATAATTTAAACAAGTTTAAAACATGAAAATGAAAAGGGAAGCATGTATCCTTCTTAGTCACTCTAAACTCGGGTTTTGCCCAGTTCTACAGATCAAGGGTTCAAAAAAATCCAACTACGGGGTTCGAACAACACGATTCTAATCCAAGAATTTTTTCGACCTCATCCAAATGGCCTCAAGCTATAGGGTTAGCATCTAGTGCAGTTTTTGTGAAAATGTATGCACTATGTGTGCTATAACTTGTATGTCTTTCAAATTTGAACCAAATTTGAATAAGTTTGAAATATTTGAAAAGGGGCTTTTGGGAGGATTTTGAAATTTCCATGTTTGAAACCCAAAACCACTTCTCTTCATGCTTGACTTCATAAGACGGAGTTTAGGGGTTAGGGGTAGATACATGATTTGTATGGTTTGATATGTCTAGACCTTGTTTATCAACTTTAATGCTTACTATATGACATAAGAAGACTATGTGATTTTGTTTTTCATTTTTCTGTTTTTTATTTTTCTGCCCATTTGAATCTTGGTCAAATCCTAGGTTTGACCAAGATTTAGACAAGTTTAACACGTAAATGAGTTAACTTGGATTTCCTACCCTTGAATCCATAGGAAACTTTGTTCTAATGCACTATTATAATCAACCGAGTTTTTACACCAACAGGTCTGTCACTTACGTGTGGTGCCCACCCTTGAGGTCCCACACTTCAGTGAGCACAAGTCACGTGCAGTAGGTACGCAAACTCCCATCCATCTTCTTTGTCAAGAGAAGACGCATCAGATGCGTATTGGAAGTCTGTGGGTCCTTCTGGATCCTTCGGTTGTCCCTCTCACAAAAAAAACAAATCTCTCTCATTCTCGGCCTCGCTCGACTCGCTCGCTCGCACCTCCTGCTCACTGACAAACCCTGCACAAAAGTCAACATCATCACCCGAAAAAGGGGAGACACCCCTTCTTCTCTCCTTCCGAGTGATCCCTCTTCCTCCGTGTTTCACTCGACGGGCAAACACCCATGTGCTGCATAGTAATAATAAAAAGGTAGTAGAAAAATCGATATACGAATCTATAATTAAATAGGTTAAACTCGGGTTTTGCCCAGTTCTACAGATCAAGGGTTCAAAAAAATCCAACTACGGGGTTCGAACAACACGATTCTAATCCAAGAATTTTTTCGACCTCATCCAAATGGCCTCAAATTATAGGGTTAGCATCTAGTGCAGTTTGTGTGAAAATGTATGCACTATGTGTGCTATAACTTGTATGTCTTTCAAATTTGAACCAAATTTGAATAAGTTTGAAATATTTGCAAAGGGGCTTTTGGGAGGTTTTTCAAATTTCCATGTTTGAAACCCAAAACCACTTCTCTTCATGCTTGACTTCATAAGACAGAGTTTAGGGTTAGGGGGTATAGATACATGATTTGTCTGGTTTGAATATGTCTAGACCTTGTTTATCAACTTTAATGCTTACTATATAACATAAGAAAACTATTTGCTTTGGTTTTTATTTTTGCTGATTTTTTTTTCAATTTTGATGCCCATTTGAATCTTGGTCAAATCCTAGGTTTGACCATGGTTTAAACAAGTTTAAATCATGAATATGAAAAAATAAGCATCTTTCCTTCTTAGTCACCCCAAAATGTAGCTCTTGGGAGGGTTTTTGAAATTTCCATGTTTGGAACAAAAAAACCACTTCTCTTCATGCATGCTTGACTTCATAAGACAGAGTTTAGGGTTAGGGTGTAGATATATACATGATTTTCTAGTTTGAATATGTCTAGACCTGTTTATCAACTTTAATGCTAACTATAGACATAAGAAGACTATGTGCTTTGGTTTTTCATTTTTCTGTTTTTTTCTGAATTTTATTCCCATATATTTGAATCTTGGTCAAATCCTAGGTTCAACCAAGATTTAAACAAGTTTAAAACATGAAAATTAAAAGGTAAGCATGTATCCTTCTTAGTCACTCTAAAATGAAGCTTTTGGGATGTTCTTGAAATTTCCATGTTTGAAACCCAAAACGACTTCTCTTCATGCTAGACTTCATAAGATCGACGGGGGTAGATACATGATTTGTCTGGTTTGGATATACCTAGACCTCGTTTATCAACTCGAATGCTTACGATATGACATATATAAGAAGACTATGTGCTTTTGTTTTTCATTTTTCTGATTTTTTTGAATTTTGTGCCCACCCATTTGTATCTTGGTCAAATCCTAGGTTTGATAATGATTTAAACAAGTTTAAAATATGAAAATGCAAATGTAAGCATGGATCCTTCTTAGTCTGTCTAAAATGAAGCTTTTGGGAGGTTTTTGAAATTTCCATGTTTGAAACCCAAAACCACTTCTCTTCACATGCTTGACTTCATAAGACATAGTTAATTAATTTAGGGCTTAGGGGGTATAGATACATGATTTGTGTGGTTTGAATATGTATGGACCTTGTTTATCAAATTCAATGCTTACTATATGACATAAGAAAACTATTTGCTTTGGTTTTTCTTTTTTCTGATTTTTTTTCAAATTTGATGCCCATTTGAATCTGCTTGTCAAATCCTAGGTTTGACGACCAAGATAATTTAAACAAGTTTAAAACATGAAAATGAAAAGGGAAGCATGGATCCTTCTTAGTCACTCTAAAATGAAGCTTTTGGGAGGTTTTTGAAATTTCCATGTTTGAAACCCAAAACCACTTCTCTTCACATGCTTGACTTCATAAGATAGAGTTTAGGGGTTAGGGGGTATAGCTACATGATTTGTCTGGTTTGAATATGTCTAGACCTTGTTTATCAACTTTAATGCTTACTATATGACATAAGAAAACTATTTGCTTTGGTTTTCCTTTTTGCTGATTTTTTTTTCAATTTTGATGCCCATTTGAATCTTGTCTAATCCTAGGTTTGACCAAGATAATTTAAACAAGTTTAAAACATGAAAATGAAAAGGGAAGCATGTATCCTTCTTAGTCACTCTAAACTCGGGTTTTGCCCTTCTACAGATCAAGGGTTCAAAAAAATCCAACTACGGGGTTCGAACAACACGATTCTAATCCAAGAATTTTTTCGACCTCATCCAAATGGCCTCAAGCTATAGGGTTAGCATCTAGTGCAGTTTTTGTGAAAATGTATGCACTATGTGTGCTATAACTTGTATGTCTTTCAAATTTGAACCAAATTTGAATAAGTTTGAAATATTTGAAAAGGGGCTTTTGGGAGGATTTTGAAATTTCCATGTTTGAAACCCAAAACCACTTCTCTTCATGCTTGACTTCATAAGACGGAGTTTAGGGTTAGGGTAGATACATGATTTGTATGGTTTGATATGTCTAGACCTTGTTTATCAACTTTAATGCTTACTATATGACATAAGAAGACTATGTGATTTTGTTTTTCATTTTTCTGTTTTTTTTATTTTTCTGCCCATTTGAATCTTGGTCAAATCCTAGGTTTGACCAAGATTTAGACAAGTTTAACACGTAAATGAGTTAACTTGGATTTCCTACCCTTGAATCCATAGGAAACTTTGTTCTAATGCACTATTATAATCAACCGAGTTTTTACACCAACAGGTCTGTCACTTACGTGTGGTGCCCACCCTTGAGGTCCCACACTTCAGTGAGCACAAGTCACGTGCAGTAGGTACGCAAACTCCCATCCATCTTCTTTGTCAAGAGAAGACGCATCAGATGCGTATTGGAAGTCTGTGGGTCCTTCTGGATCCTTCGGTTGTCCCTCTCACAAAAAAACAAATCTCTCTCATTCTCGGCCTCGCTCGACTCGCTCGCTCGCTCGCTCGCTCGCACCTCCTGCTCACTGACAAACCCTGCACAAAAGTCAACATCATCACCCGAAAAAGGGGAGACACCCCTTCTTCTCTCCTTCCGAGTGATCCCTCTTCCTCCGTGTTTCACTCGACGGGCAAACACCCATGTGCTGCATAGTAATAATAAAAAGGTAGTAGAAAAATCGATATACGAATCTATAATTAAATAGGTTAAACTCGGGTTTTGCCCAGTTCTGCAGATCAAGGGTTCAAAAAAATCCAACTACGGGGTTCGAACAACACGATTCTAATCCAAGAATTTTTTCGACCTCATCCAAATGGCCTCAAATTATAGGGTTAGCATCTAGTGCAGTTTGTGTGAAAATGTATGCACTATGTGTGCTATAACTTGTATGTCTTTCAAATTTGAACCAAATTTGAATAAGTTTGAAATATTTGCAAAGGGGCTTTTGGGAGGTTTTTCAAATTTCCATGTTTGAAACCCAAAACCACTTCTCTTCATGCTTGACTTCATAAGACAGAGTTTAGGGGTTAGGGGTATAGATACATGATTTGTCTGGTTTGAATATGTCTAGACCTTGTTTATCAACTTTAATGCTTACTATATAACATAAGAAAACTATTTGCTTTGGTTTTTATTTTTGCTGATTTTTTTTCAATTTTGATGCCCATTTGAATCTTGGTCAAATCCTAGGTTTGACCATGGTTTAAACAAGTTTAAATCATGAATATGAAAAAATAAGCATCTTTCCTTCTTAGTCACCCCAAAATGTAGCTCTTGGGAGGGTTTTTGAAATTTCCATGTTTGGAACAAAAAAAACCACTTCTCTTCATGCATGCTTGACTTCATAAGACAGAGTTTAGGGTTAGGGGTGTAGATATATACATGATTTTCTAGTTTGAATATGTCTAGACCTGTTTATCAACTTTAATGCTAACTATAGACATAAGAAGACTATGTGCTTTGGTTTTTCATTTTTCTGTTTTTTTCTGAATTTTATTCCCATATATTTGAATCTTGGTCAAATCCTAGGTTCAACCAAGATTTAAACAAGTTTAAAACATGAAAATTAAAAGGTAAGCATGTATCCTTCTTAGTCACTCTAAAATGAAGCTTTTGGGATGTTCTTGAAATTTCCATGTTTGAAACCCAAAACGACTTCTCTTCATGCTAGACTTCATAAGATCGACGGGGGTAGATACATGATTTGTCTGGTTTGGATATACCTAGACCTCGTTTATCAACTCGAATGCTTACGATATGACATATATAAGAAGACTATGTGCTTTTGTTTTTCATTTTCTGATTTTTTTGAATTTTGTGCCCACCCATTTGTATCTTGGTCAAATCCTAGGTTTGATAATGATTTAAACAAGTTTAAAATATGAAAATGCAAATGTAAGCATGGATCCTTCTTAGTCACTCTAAAATGAAGCTTTTGGGAGGTTTTTGAAATTTCCATGTTTGAAACCCAAAACCACTTCTCTTCACATGCTTGACTTCATAAGACATAGTTAATTAATTTAGGGCTTAGGGGGTATAGATACATGATTTGTGTGGTTTGAATATGTATGGACCTTGTTTATCAAATTCAATGCTTACTATATGACATAAGAAAACTATTTGCTTTGGTTTTTCTTTTTTCTGATTTTTTTTCAAATTTGATGCCCATTTGAATCTGCTTGTCAAATCCTAGGTTTGACGACCAAGATAATTTAAACAAGTTTAAAACATGAAAATGAAAAGGGAAGCATGGATCCTTCTTAGTCACTCTAAAATGAAGCTTTTGGGAGGTTTTTGAAATTTCCATGTTTGAAACCCAAAACCACTTCTCTTCACATGCTTGACTTCATAAGATAGATCGAGTTTAGGGGTTAGGGGTATAGCTACATGATTTGTCTGGTTTGAATATGTCTAGACCTTGTTTATCAACTTTAATGCTTACTATATGACATAAGAAAACTATTTGCTTTGGTTTTCCTTTTTGCTGATTTTTTTTCAATTTTGATGCCCATTTGAATCTTGTCTAATCCTAGGTTTGACCAAGATAATTTAAACAAGTTTAAAACATGAAAATGAAAAGGGAAGCATGTATCCTTCTTAGTCACTCTAAACTCGGGTTTTGCCCAGTTCTACAGATCAAGGGTTCAAAAAATCCAACTACGGGGTTCGAACAACACGATTCTAATCCAAGAATTTTTTCGACCTCATCCAAATGGCCTCAAGCTATAGGGTTAGCATCTAGTGCAGTTTTTGTGAAAATGTATGCACTATGTGTGCTATAACTTGTATGTCTTTCAAATTTGAACCAAATTTGAATAAGTTTGAAATATTTGAAAAGGGGCTTTTGGGAGGATTTTGAAATTTCCATGTTTGAAACCCAAAACCACTTCTCTTCATGCTTGACTTCATAAGACGGAGTTTAGGGGTTAGGGGTAGATACATGATTTGTATGGTTTGATATGTCTAGACCTTGTTTATCAACTTTAATGCTTACTATATGACATAAGAAGACTATGTGATTTTGTTTTTCATTTTTCTGTTTTTTTTTATTTTTCTGCCCATTTGAATCTTGGTCAAATCCTAGGTTTGACCAAGATTTAGACAAGTTTAACACGTAAATGAGTTAACTTGGATTTCCTACCCTTGAATCCATAGGAAACTTTGTTCTAATGCACTATTATAATCAACCGAGTTTTTACACCAACAGGTCTGTCACTTACGTGTGGTGCCCACCCTTGAGGTCCCACACTTCAGTGAGCACAAGTCACGTGCAGTAGGTACGCAAACTCCCATCCATCTTCTTTGTCAAGAGAAGACGCATCAGATGCGTATTGGAAGTCTGTGGGTCCTTCTGGATCCTTCGGTTGTCCCTCTCACAAAAAAAAACAAATCTCTCTCATTCTCGGCCTCGCTCGACTCGCTCGCTCGCTCGCTCGCACCTCCTGCTCACTGACAAACCCTGCACAAAAGTCAACATCATCACCCGAAAAAGGGAGACACCCCTTCTTCTCTCCTTCCGAGTGATCCCTCTTCCTCCGTGTTTCACTCGACGGGCAAACACCCATGTGCTGCATAGTAATAATAAAAAGGTAGTAGAAAAATCGATATACGAATCTATAATTAAATAGGTTAAACTCGGGTTTTGCCCAGTTCTGCAGATCAAGGGTTCAAAAAAAATCCAACTACGGGGTTCGAACAACACGATTCTAATCCAAGAATTTTTTCGACCTCATCCAAATGGCCTCAAATTATAGGGTTAGCATCTAGTGCAGTTTGTGTGAAAATGTATGCACTATGTGTGCTATAACTTGTATGTCTTTCAAATTTGAACCAAATTTGAATAAGTTTGAAATATTTGCAAAGGGGCTTTTGGGAGGTTTTTCAAATTTCCATGTTTGAAACCCAAAACCACTTCTCTTCATGCTTGACTTCATAAGACAGAGTTTAGGGGTTAGGGGGTATAGATACATGATTTGTCTGGTTTGAATATGTCTAGACCTTGTTTATCAACTTTAATGCTTACTATATAACATAAGAAAACTATTTGCTTTGGTTTTTATTTTTGCTGATTTTTTTTTCAATTTTGATGCCCATTTGAATCTTGGTCAAATCCTAGGTTTGACCATGGTTTAAACAAGTTTAAATCATGAATATGAAAAAATAAGCATCTTTCCTTCTTAGTCACCCCAAAATGTAGCTCTTGGGAGGGTTTTTGAAATTTCCATGTTTGGAACAAAAAAACCACTTCTCTTCATGCATGCTTGACTTCATAAGACAGAGTTTAGGGTTAGGGGTGTAGATATATACATGATTTTCTAGTTTGAATATGTCTAGACCTGTTTATCAACTTTAATGCTAACTATAGACATAAGAAGACTATGTGCTTTGGTTTTTCATTTTTCTGTTTTTTCTGAATTTTATTCCCATATATTTGAATCTTGGTCAAATCCTAGGTTCAACCAAGATTTAAACAAGTTTAAAACATGAAAATTAAAAGGTAAGCATGTATCCTTCTTAGTCACTCTAAAATGAAGCTTTTGGGATGTTCTTGAAATTTCCATGTTTGAAACCCAAAACGACTTCTCTTCATGCTAGACTTCATAAGATCGACGGGGGGTAGATACATGATTTGTCTGGTTTGGATATACCTAGACCTCGTTTATCAACTCGAATGCTTACGATATGACATATATAAGAAGACTATGTGCTTTTGTTTTTCATTTTTCTGATTTTTTTGAATTTTGTGCCCACCCATTTGTATCTTGGTCAAATCCTAGGTTTGATAATGATTTAAACAAGTTTAAAATATGAAAATGCAAATGTAAGCATGGATCCTTCTTAGTCTGTCTAAAATGAAGCTTTTGGGAGGTTTTTGAAATTTCCATGTTTGAAACCCAAAACCACTTCTCTTCACATGCTTGACTTCATAAGACATAGTTAATTAATTTAGGGCTTAGGGGGTATAGATACATGATTTGTGTGGTTTGAATATGTATGGACCTTGTTTATCAAATTCAATGCTTACTATATGACATAAGAAAACTATTTGCTTTGGTTTTTCTTTTTTCTGATTTTTTTTCAAATTTGATGCCCATTTGAATCTGCTTGTCAAATCCTAGGTTTGACGACCAAGATAATTTAAACAAGTTTAAAACATGAAAATGAAAAGGGAAGCATGGATCCTTCTTAGTCACTCTAAAATGAAGCTTTTGGGAGGTTTTTGAAATTTCCATGTTTGAAACCCAAAACCACTTCTCTTCACATGCTTGACTTCATAAGATAGATCGAGTTTAGGGGTTAGGGGGTATAGCTACATGATTTGTCTGGTTTGAATATGTCTAGACCTTGTTTATCAACTTTAATGCTTACTATATGACATAAGAAAACTATTTGCTTTGGTTTTCCTTTTTGCTGATTTTTTTTCAATTTTGATGCCCATTTGAATCTTGTCTAATCCTAGGTTTGACCAAGATAATTTAAACAAGTTTAAAACATGAAAATGAAAAGGGAAGCATGTATCCTTCTTAGTCACTCTAAACTCGGGTTTTGCCCAGTTCTACAGATCAAGGGTTCAAAAAAATCCAACTACGGGGTTCGAACAACACGATTCTAATCCAAGAATTTTTTCGACCTCATCCAAATGGCCTCAAGCTATAGGGTTAGCATCTAGTGCAGTTTTTGTGAAAATGTATGCACTATGTGTGCTATAACTTGTATGTCTTTCAAATTTGAACCAAATTTGAATAAGTTTGAAATATTTGAAAAGGGGCTTTTGGGAGGATTTTGAAATTTCCATGTTTGAAACCCAAAACCACTTCTCTTCATGCTTGACTTCATAAGACGGAGTTTAGGGGTTAGGGGTAGATACATGATTTGTATGGTTTGATATGTCTAGACCTTGTTTATCAACTTTAATGCTTACTATATGACATAAGAAGACTATGTGATTTTGTTTTTCATTTTTCTGTTTTTTTTATTTTTCTGCCCATTTGAATCTTGGTCAAATCCTAGGTTTGACCAAGATTTAGACAAGTTTAACACGTAAATGAGTTAACTTGGATTTCCTACCCTTGAATCCATAGGAAACTTTGTTCTAATGCACTATTATAATCAACCGAGTTTTTACACCAACAGGTCTGTCACTTACGTGTGGTGCCCACCCTTGAGGTCCCACACTTCAGTGAGCACAAGTCACGTGCAGTAGGTACGCAAACTCCCATCCATCTTCTTTGTCAAGAGAAGACGCATCGATGCGTATTGGAAGTCTGTGGGTCCTTCTGGATCCTTCGGTTGTCCCTCTCACAAAAAAACAAATCTCTCTCATTCTCGCTCGCTCGCTCGCTCGCTCGCACCTCCTGCTCACTGACAAACCCTGCACAAAAGTCAACATCATCACCCGAAAAAGGAGACACCCCTTCTTCTCTCCTTCCGAGTGATCCCTCTTCCTCCGTGTTTCACTCGACGGGCAAACACCCATGTGCTGCATAGTAATAATAAAAAGGTAGTAGAAAAATCGACCTCATCCAAATGGCCTCAAATTATAGGGTTAGCATCTAGTGCAGTTTGTGTGAAAATGTATGCACTATGTGTGCTATAACTTGTATGTCTTTCAAATTTGAACCAAATTTGAATAAGTTTGAAATATTTGAAAAGGGGCTTTTGGGAGGTTTTTGAAATTTCCATGTTTGAAACCCAAAACCACTTCTCTTCATGCTTGACTTCATAAGACAGAGTTTAGGGGTTAGGGGTATAGCTACATGATTTGTCTGGTTTGAATATGTCTAGACCTTGTTTATCAACTTTAATGCTTACTATATAACATAAGAAAACTATTTGCTTTGGTTTTTCTTTTTGCTGATTTTTTTCAATTTTGATGCCCATTTGAATCTTGGTCAAATCCTAGGTTTGACCATGGTTTAAACAAGTTTAAATCATGAATATGAAAAAATAAGCATCTATCCTTCTTAGTCACCCCAAAATGTAGCTCTTGGGAGGGTTTTTGAAATTTCCATGTTTGAAACAAAAAAACCACTTCTCTTCATGCATGCTTGACTTCATAAGACAGAGTTTAGGGTTAGGGGTGTAGATATAGACATGATTTTCTAGTTTGAATATGTCTAGACATGTTTATCAACTTTAATGCTAACTATAGACATAAGAAGACTATGTGCTTTGGTTTTTCATTTTTCTATTTTTTTTGAATTTTATGCCCATATATTTGAATCTTGGTCAAATCCTAGGTTCAACCAAGATTTAAACAAGTTTAAAACATGAAAATTAAAAGGTAAGCATGTATCCTTCTTAGTCACTCTAAAATGAAGCTTTTGGGATGTTCTTGAAATTTCCATGTTTGAAACCCAAAACGACTTCTCTTCATGCTAGACTTCATAAGATCGATGGGGGTAGATACATGATTTGTCTGGTTTGGATATATATACCTAGACCTCGTTTATCAACTCGAATGCTTACGATATGACATATATAAGAAGACTATGTGCTTTTGTTTTTCATTTTTCTGATTTTTTTGAATTTTGTGCCCACCCATTTGTATCTTGGTCAAATCCTAGGTTTGATAATGATTTAAACAATTTTAAAATATGAAAATGCAAATGTAAGCATGGATCCTTCTTAGTCACTCTAAAATGAAGCTTTTGGGAGGTTTTTGAAATTTCCATGTTTGAAACCCAAAACCACTTCTCTTCACATGCTTGACTTCATAAGACATAGTTAATCAATTTAGGGGTTAGGGGTATAGATACATGATTTGTGTTGTTTGAATATGTATGGACCTTGTTTATCAACTTCAATGCTTACTATATATATGACATAAGAAAACTATTTGCTTTGGTTTTTCTTTTTTCTGATTTTTTTTTCAATTTTGATGCCCATTTGGATCTTGTCAAATCCTAGGTTTGACGACCAAGATAATTTAAACAAGTTTAAAACATGAAAATGAAAAGGTAAGCATGGATCCTTCTTAGTCACTCTAAAATGAAGCTTTTGGGAGGTTTTTGAAATTTCCATGTTTGAAACCCAAAACCACTTCTCTTCACATGCTTGACTTCAATTCATAAGACAGAGTTTAGGGGTTAGGGGGTATAGCTACATGATTTGTCTGGTTTGATTATGTCTAGACCTTGTTTATCAACTTTAATGCTTACTATATGACATAAGAAAACTATTTGCTTTGGTTTTTTTTTGCTGAATTTTTTTCAATTTTGATGCCCATTTGAATCTTGTCTAATCCTAGGTTTGACCAAGATAATTTAAACAAGTTTAAAACATGAAAATGAAAAGGGAAGCATGTATCCTTCTTAGTCACCCCAAAATGTAGCTCTTAGGATGGTTTTTGAAATTTCCATGTTTGACTTCATAAGACGGAGTTTAGGGGTTAGGGGGTATATATAGATACATGATTTGTGTGGTTTGAATATGTATGGACCTTTTTTTTATCAACTTTACTGCTTACTACATGACATAAGAAGACTATGTGATTTGGTTTTTCATTTTTCTGTTTTTTTATTTTTCTGCCCATTTGAATCTTGGTCAAATCCTATGTTTGACCAAGATTTAGATAAGTTTAACACGTAAATGAGTTAACTTGGATTTCCTACCCTTGAATCCATAGGAAACTTTGTTCTAATGCACTATTATAATCAACCGAGTTTTTACACCAACAGGTCTGTCACTTACGTGTGGTGCCCACCCTTGAGGTCCCACACTTCAGTGAGCACAAGTCACGTGCAATAGGTACGCAAACTCCCAGCCATCTTCTTTGTCAAGAGAAGACGCATCAGATGCGTATTGGAAGTCTGTGGGTCCTTCTGGATCCTTCGGTTGTCCCTCTCACAAAAAAACAAATCTCTCTCATTCTCGGCCTCGCTCGACTCGCTCGCTCGCTCGCTCGCACCTCCTGCTCACTGACAAACCCTGCACAAAAGTCAACATCATCACCCGAAAAAGGAGAGACACCCCTTCTTCTCTCCTTCCGAGTGATCCCTCTTCCTCCGTGTTTCACTCGACGGGCAAACACCCATGTGCTGCATAGTAATAATAAAAAGGTAGTAGAAAAATCGATATACGAATCTATAATTAAATAGGTTAAACTCGGGTTTTGCCCAGTTCTACAGATCAAGGGTTCAAAAAAATCCAACTACGGGGTTTGAACAACACGATTCTAATCCAAGAATTTTTTCGACCTCATCCAAATGGTCTCAAATTATAGGGTTAGCATCTAGTGCAGTTTGTGTGAAAATGTATGCAATATGTGTGATATAACTTGTATGTCTTTCAAATTTGAACCAAATTTGAATAAGTTTGAAATATTTGAAAACGGGCTTAATTTTGGGAGGTTTTTGAACCAAAGAGAAGTGGTATTGGGTTTCAAACATGGAAATTCCAAAAACCTCCCGGCCACGAGCTCCATTTTGGAGTGACTAAGAATGGATCGATTTTACTTAGGTATGTAGTATTGTACATCACAAATGTGAAATGAAACAGATGATGTGAATCTCTATAAACCCTAAACCCTAATTATATTAAACCCCTAGACCCTAACACTAAACCTTATATATATAAACCATAAACCTATATATCACTACCAAAAAATGAGTCATGCGATTCAAATGTTTGGCATTGTTTTCTCGTAGCATGCAAAATGCTCTCACACACACTTCTGGGGAAGCGAGGCCTCAAACACATGGTGCAAAAAAATATGCAGGGTTCTTGTCTAAACATAGAAGTGTATATATGCCATGTTTATTTGGTACTGTTCATAGAGGTATTATGTAAACCACAAATGATATGACTATGCATGCTTTGTTTCGATCTTTTCTATCAATCCCCACACAATAACTTATTAATTCGGCTTGTTTTAAAATTTAGCTAGGTCGAGCAATCTCACGATGCTCTCACCCTGCTTGTTTTAATTTGCTCTAGTACGAGGGTGCGGTGCATGTGTTTGGCCATTATTATATAAAATGTACTTGGCTCGATCCACACATTCAGGCCACACACCCATGTATTTTTTAAATTATTTGTTTGATCTGTACTTCATCTACACACTGTGTCAAATTTGCATTTTATCGGATTTAGCCCAAGAAATTGTATATATATAGATGCACATTGAGATAATTCATGAAACCTTGGAAATGGTCATCCTGTCATGCATGTTTCCCCGCGAATGAAAACTTGATTGGTGGCAGACAAGCAAAAACACATTTATGGGCGACAACCCAAAATGCACATATTTTGCAAAGTATTCATGCTTGCATGATGAAAAGTTGCAAATATATACATAAAATTGGGCCATGATTCAAAAGTTTGGCATGGTTCTTGTGTAGTGGTACCAAGCTCACATGCATGTGGGAGGAAATTTAGCTAGACGAACTCCAACATGGTGCCAATCTACTTGAGGGTTCTTCTCTAAAACACTGGTATGGCATGTTTGGTATTTTCCCTAGATATATGTACTACAAAATGATGAATACTCCATGTTTTTAGATTGCCTTTTTTGAATCACGTGTGCCTTGATTTCAAATCTAGGTCAAATCACTGGGGGAGGGGGATAAACTTGGCTTCATGGAAAAAATAATGTCTTGTAAATGAGATAACTTGGCTTTCCTACCCTTGGATCTATAGGAAACTATGGAGTACTTATACATTATAATAATCACCCGAGTACACCAACTGGTCTGTCACTTACGTGTGGTTCCCATGCGTGAGGTCCCACACTTCAGTGAGCACAGGTCATGTGTCCACCAGTCTAGAGGCTCCCGTTAAAAGAAGAGCCCTCTATATTATTATAAAGAAACATCAATCTCCATAAACATCAATCTCCCTTCTCAGTTCTCAGCTTCTCACTGCTCCCCCCTCGCTCGCGCCGCCGCCGCCACAACCCCCCGCGCCCCTTTCCGATCCCTCATCAGACCTTAGACTATGGAGTTGCCTGTGCCGAAGAAGCAGCCTCTGAAGCCGACGATCCAGTGTATCAACGACTGGTGCGGGAGGGAGATCCCTTACAACGAGGAAGACAAGCACATGATGGCGTGCCCGCACGGCTCTTGCTTCTGCACGCACCCCGGCTGCGAATTCGCCGATTCGAAGGTACCGTTCATCCTACACCTCAGAGAAGCCCACTTGACCGCTGTGGATAGGTTCCCGTACGACGAGGACTTCGGATTTGTTCATCTGAAGGTGCCGGCACCGGGCTCGCCAAAACTACAGCTCATCGGCTACGGGACGGATGGCGCAGTGTTCGCCTTGCACATCCACCCTTGCGGCATGGACACCGCGGTATCCTTCGTGTGCGTCAGGCCGGCGGCGTGCAACTTGCCCCGGTATAGGGTGACAATGTGGGCGAACGGCCCGCCGATGCCGGGGCCGCGTAAGCTTACCGGGGAACACTTGTTTGACGTGGTGAAGGCGGTATTAGAGCCGACGAGCAGCCCGACTCCGGGCACAGTTTCTTTGGGAGATGTCACTTCCTTCCTCTCGGTGCCGCCGCGGTACCTGTGCGGCAATGAATCATCGAAGCAGCTGACTATCTATTTGCGCATCGATAAGGAGTGAGTGAACATAACACTACCCTCAATCTTATTGGGACGATGCTAATGCGGATTTAAGTAATGCTGAATTAATTTGTTTTTCTTGTGACAGGGCGATTAGCAAGGAGAAGAGGATCTCGGTGCACAGCTAGCGACCTATATCTCGGCGTCCACCAAGTGTCCCTGAGTAGGAGATCTTGTTCTGCCTCTTCTTTTGATGTTTAATATTGCTTCATCACCGTAAAAGGAAGGGTGTGTCTGGGGCTTCCTGCTTCAAAGTACTCAGTACAAGGACTAAAAGAGACGTTTTGCTGATGGTTCTTGTCAGGACGGCCGTAGTGTTGGAGGTGGTCATCTACTTCGGTGGGGAAGGACTACTTAGACCTTTATCTAAAAATATTGACGGATTGGATGTATTTTATGTTTACCATGAATTATTCTATGTAATATGTAACCCAATTCGCCGATTAATGCAACTCTGGATCCTTCACTGTCATACGACTACTAAAACAATATAAATAAATAGGCATTTTAAGTTTAATGCACATTTAATCAAGCCACATAATGTTGGCGTACTTGTAAGCAACCAGGTTTACTATTGTTGGCATGTGTGGTACAATTTCATGGGGCAATACCCAATCTAGCTTGTTCAATTACATTACATGAAGTAATTAAAATATGGATGCCTAGAATTATTCACTTCCGTACATTGCGATGGCTTATAGCGGTTTCTATGACCAATCTACATCACAAATCTAGTTCAAATTTGATCTATTTTTATGAACAAAATTGGAAACTCTACTTGGCATTTTCGTTTACTATGACCAGATTCACATATGTAGTGATTCATTTTCTTTTCAAATCGCCATACCATTTCCTCGTGAACTCTTCATCTTTTTTTTAGTTTTAATGAATTTCCTTTGGTTGCATTCAATTTGCTTCAAATTCACCGGCTTCACCATTCGTACAAATTGTTCATCTTTTCTTTGTAGATTTTTCATGCATGAAGCATAACACCTTACCATGGTAAAATCTGCATATTTTCTACCAAAACTCGTGCCGAACTTTAAAGAACATGCAATTTTAAATTGACTAAAATTGGTTAAAACTCAACATAAGTCCACATATATTACAAACTCGAGAAATAATCAACATATATATCACCTAAATGGTCATCTTATGAAGTATGCCATGTTTCAAAATTGTTACCTTGAAAATTTGGCCCTTCTCTCAGGCAGCCACTTCACAATAAAGCTCACATAAAGCTCTTATTTTACACTAATAAAGTAGAATGTATTTATGTGTGAAATGAAGTTGAATAAAATATATGTGAACGGTAAGATGCACATTGCTGCCAATATTTGGGATAATTATTATTAAGTTCATACTAATATACAATGCAATCAACATGACCACACATGTGCAAGCAAGATAATAAATCTTTCTTAAATTACCTTAAGGTTGTAAGTTTGTTATTTGTATAGCGATTTTATCTCATACGATGACTCAAGCTAGCACATTTTTTTTGAATTTGCTTCAATATTCTAGGACCCACCACATTCGTAAAATGGTAGTGCCAATTTTACGTATCGTAGTGCACAAAAGACACACACACACACACGCACACACGCACACATATGCTCACTTATTTCAATATTTAAACTATATTTTCTTCATTCAAATTTTCCGACCTGGCATTTGAACATGTAGTTGAATTTTGAGTAAAACCGCTCATACGTCAAACATGAATCCAAATAAGGTACAATTCGAGAAAATCTACACATCACATTTTGGCCAATATACATTGTATAATGCTTGTGAAAATGTAGACTATGAAATAGTCAACGTCACCTTTTTAGGTCATGAATGTGTTGGGCATCGACCAAAGTCTGGTAGGATGGTGAGGCATGAGTTACGAACATCCTTCTTCTCCTCTCACCCCCATTTGAGAGAGAGAGAGAGTGTGTTTGTGTGTTTGTGTGTGTGTGTGTGTGTGTGTGGGGGGGTAGAAAGCCATGTTAATAAATTAACTCATACATGAAAGCAAGAAATCAAACTTGATTTATATAAATCACTCTTAGTATTGTAGTTTGTTATTTTTATACCATCTATATCTCATATGACGACACAAGCTAGTCCAAGGGTAATGGAAATTTCTATGATCTTAGTGCAAGGCTTCACACAGAGACACTCAAAGTATTTCAATATTTTAAAATTCATTTTCTTCCCTAAAAATTGCCGACCGTCCATTCGTAACATGTAGTTCAATTTTGAGTAACATCACACATATGTCAAACATCAATCTTTTTTTTTGATATTTCGAGAAAATCTTCATATCCCATTTTTGGCCATCATATAAGGTGTACTGCGTGTGAAAACATAGACAGTGAAACTTTCAGCGTCACCTTAATTAGCCAAACTGGTGGGACGGTGAGGCCCGAATTAATAGCCACCACCTTCCTTCTTCTCCACTCGCCCCTCCCCTCCCCTCCCCATCAATATCTTCTTCAAAGCAGATTAAAGAGGATGGAGTGCCCCCACGACGGGTGCGGGAGCGTGGTCGCCTACAACGAGCTCCACGACCACGAGCTCGCGTGCCCGCACAGCCCGTGCGACTGCACAGAGGCCGGCTGCGACTTCTCCGCCTCGCCAGCAGCGCTCATCGCCCACCTCAGAGAAATCCATTCGATTTGTGTGGACATGATCCCGTACGGCACCGCGATGGCGTTCATCATCCCGGTGCTGGCACCGCCAGAGCCAAGACGTCCGGTCATCTTCTACGGGAACGATGGTACCGTGTTCGTCTGGCACACATATACGCAAGTCCAGCCGAAAAATGGATGCGTGCTGGCCTGCCTATCCGTTGAGTGCGTTAGGTCGGCGGCGTGCGTGTGGCCGGAGTACAATGTGAGTATGTCGTCGCACGGCAAGCCATTACTTAATCGCTCTGAGATTGGTTTAATGCTCCCCAACTATACGGCCACTATTCTGGCGAACAGCACGACCACGCCGGGCGCCGCCAAATGGTCGGAACTAGAGCGGTCGTTGCAATGGTATCAACCGTGCACGGAGCTGACTATCTGGGTTCGCATCGACAGGTGATACATGCGCCTATCTTAATCTTCGTGGTTATCTAATTGAAATTGCGGTTTATGCAGTACTGAATTAATTATTTTTTGTTGTCAGAAAGTTATCGTCGGACGGAAGTTCCTATTCGGAGCGGCGGGTTTAGGTTGCCAACTATGGGCTTTTTTCATTCAGAGGATTCACCAGGGCGGCCCTAACGACGATATATGATCTTATTTGGCGGAGAGGGTCCAACACTTGATTGTATTCTGTGTTTATGTTCACATACTCTATGGTGTATACTGTACTATGGAATCCCATGTCCGATTAAATGCACCTCTGGACCCTGCCAGGCATTTCCCTTGTTATCTTTTCTTTTACAGTATGCCACACATACTGTAACCATTGATCAACGCGCAGTCCATTGGCTTGGGTGCTAGATGCTTCCTCGGGAAGGTACCCTATCTTGCCCATTTGAGAACAGACGTCCCTATAATTGCTCAGAAGCCCCGCGAGGGCACGATGGTCTTTTCTGGGTGTATGTAAGATTTATCCTTGACCAGCCCTCCGCCCTTCTTCTCTTTCTGTTCTGCTGGTAGCTAGTAACTAGCCTTCACCAGCCCTCCACCCTAACTACTGAGTAGTAAAGTACTACGTACCTCGCAAGCCATGGCTCCATTGAGCCGGGCGGCCCGGCGGCAGGATATCCTAGGGAAGACGATGAGGACTAGGACCGCCGAGAAAAACTCATCTAGCCAGCTAGCGCGTCGTTGTATGGCCACTTATGATCGCCTGAGCATTCTCGCAGAGCAGTCTATCCTCTATTCGATGGAGAGCGAGCCAGTGGGCGAGGGTTCGTCCGGGTAGGTTTCTAGTGGCGTGTCCTCCAGTTCATTCTTATTTTCTAACTGTTTTTTCCATTTATTTACATCTCACAGGGCCGGCGGTTCAAACGTCTACCCGGTAACCCCCACGACGGTGGCGCCCCAAGTCCGGTCGTCGGAAGCTGAGTTCGGCCCCGTTTCACGGCCAAGCCAGGTAGGCTGTATGCCTCTATCCACTTTTTTTTAATACTCCCTCCAATCCATTTTAATAGACTCTGATTTAGTACTCCCTCCGATCCATTTTATTTGAAATTTGAGTCAAATAAAATTTGTACAACTTTGTACTAAATCCGAGTCAACTAAAAGGGATCATAGGGAGAATACAACTTTACTAAATCCGTGTTTACTACTACTACTACTAAAAGGGATAGGATGGAGTAGTTTATGTAATCACGGCTTTCCTTTTAATTATGTGTTGATGAACACTGTGATATTTGTGGAGCGTCCATGTGATGTCCATTCCTGTATCAAGATCTGTGCTAGAAATTAGTAGTACTCCTATTTTTTTGCGTGTAATTACTCATATATGAATTGGTTGGATTCTTTTTTGTTCCATACAATGATCGTGCCAGCAAATGGAGGTGAACATGGCCCACATAGGCAGCCAGCTGGGGAATGAACTCTCCCTTACCCCAGAGTTTGAGCCTGTTCACGTAGATTTGGCGTCCGAGAACAAGATCTGCCATAATCTTCAGCAAGGCATCAATACCTTTACTGCCGAGCTCGACAGGCTTAATGAGCAGAACCGCGTTTGTGTGGAACTGCATAACCAGAGCGTCACATTGATGAATGATGATGATGCAAACACCACCATCAAGGGCGAGGGTTCGTCCGGGTAAGTTTCTAGCGGGGTGTCCTTCAGTTGATTCTTATTTTCTAACCGTTTTTACATTTATTTACATCTCAAAGGGCCGGCGGTTCAAATGTCTCCCCGGTAACCACAACGACGGTGGCGCCCCAAGTCCGGCCGTCCGAAGCTAAGTTCGGCCCCGTTTCCCGGCCAAGCCAGGTAGGCTGTATGCCTCTGTCCACTTGTTTTTTTATAGTTTATGTAATCACTGCTTTCCGATTAATTATGTGTTGATGAACCCTGTGGTATTTGTGGAGCGTCCGAGTGTTGTCCATTCCTTTATCAATATCCATGCTAGAAATTAGTAGTCCTATTGTTTGCGGGTAACTAATACTCATATATGAATGGGTTGATTTCTTTTTTTTTCATACAATTATTGTTGTAGCAAAAGGAAGAGAACAAGGCCCACATAGGCAGCCAGCTGGAGAATGAACACTCCCTCACCCTGGAGTGTGATCGTCTTCACAGAGTTTTGGCGTCTGAGAAGGAGATCTCCTTTCATCTTGCGCAATGCGTCGACATGCTTAAGCAGCAGAACGCCTACTGGGTGGAACTGAACAACAAGAGCGTCACATGGATGGATACTGGAAGCAACCTCATCAAGTATCTCATGGAACAGAAGTTGAAATTAAAGCTCAAGAGGCAGATCTCGAGGGTGCTAATGCGCGGACAAACCGCCGTCCTTAATGCGATTATCAAGGAGAAGGAGGATCTCCGTGCACAGCTAGCGACCTATATCTCGGCGTCCACCAAGAGCGTCCCTGAGTAGGAGATCTTGTTCTGCTAGTTAACTGCTTCATCACCTTAGTATCGCCATGTGCTCGTAAAACTGCTAGTTAACTATCTGTTGGTATGTTGCACATTTGATCTGAACTTTGTGTTTTGCAATGCACAATTGATCAACTACTAGTAAGTGTATATTAAAATGGCGGGATACTCTTTTTAGCGGCGAAAATTTTCCATTTTTTGCTATTGTAGCGAATCTAAGCCCTTCAGAATCTTCCCTATCGTCAAGAAAACTTTCCAAAAACATAAGCATTTTGGAGGGAAACCTTGATGATATAGGCTATGAGGATGATCCTGGGTTGTGGTTCTTAGCGTGATCTGTAGATGGCAGTATGCTTCTTGTTCATACCTGAGGCTTTACTGAGGCTGCAAGATGTTCTCTAAGGACACTGTCAGTTATGTTCAGATAAGCTAGGGAAGAGATTACTGGTCTTGGAGCATATTGTCTTTTCGTGGGATTGAATTATCCGCTCACATTGCAGTAAATCATGCATATTTCGATTTATATTTTGGTGGAGTTTCATTCGATTTGAATAATTGGTTTGTGAGCAAATAATATTTAGTTTAAACTAGTGCTCGAATACGTAAGAAGCTATTTAATCACAAGCTAGTCATCCGAATGGGATGAAATATTCATAGATTTTAAAACAAGGCATCTACATATTACTGGATTTTTTTCAAAATTTTCTGAATAGTTTTTTCTTTTTTAGCTTCGAAATAACAGATAGTTTGGAACGTTGGATCTCGAAAGATGGTAGATGGTGGCACCTAGTCACAATGAGACTTGGAAGCATCAAGTCACTGAAGCTCCTCCAAACCAAGCTAGGAAAGGCATTGAAAATGAAGTTCTGCTCTAAAACATCTCTCATTTCATTTTGGTGCTCGCGCGGTTGCATGCTGCCCACGTGTTAAGGTACGTGTCTCTGGCATAGAGTACTACGATTATCGGCGAAAAATATATCGTAATGGAAACTGTAAAAAAAGCCCTCTCTGCTCAAGCTGATGTGACGAGACATCACTGCACCAAACGTCGTCGCAAATTTATAGATGGGTGGCGTGCTAGTCTACCATCTACCAACAGTCAAATCGGCGCCCAGTCGCAGCAGCAGCAGCCTAGAGTACTGCCTAGGTTTTGCCCCTTGCATGTCTATCGTCTTTTTCTTCACCCTCGCAGAATCACGCGCACGCGCAGGATCTCGATCCCCACCACGCCGCATCACTAGTACTATACCGGCCTTTCTCTCCTCACCCCACCCGGCCGCGGCGCGCATCGTTTCTTCCATAGCGAAGTTGCATCCGCCATCCATCTAAATCCATCTTCACCTGATGGAATATTCAAGGCTTTGCCGGTGCGGCGGGGACGGCCACTTGGAGGCTCTCACCGGCGACAACATCGACCTCATCGCTGCGCATCTGGACGTTACCTACACCGTCCGACTTGCCGCATGTTCCAGGGAGCTCTACGACCAGATCAGCAATGATGAAGGTAAGATGCACCATTGGGATGAACCCTGCCTGCTGATGCCTCCGCCTGCTTATTGGTTCGATGATCCCTGGTTCGTGGCGACAGCATCTCGTCTGCATGTTACCGTGTACGACCTGGTGCCCCTTGACCATCCTCGCCGTTCTGTCACCCTGCCGTTCATGCACGACAGAAAATGGCTTGGCGCGAACGGCGACTGGATCGCCGCCGCCGATCATCGTGGGTGCCAGTGGTGCCTTGTGAACGTCTACACCGAGCGACATATCCCCCTTCCATCCCCACCTGATCCGAAGATTGGTCATGGTGTTACATATCAACCTGCTACTAAAGATTGGTTATACTATCTTTGCTGGAGTCGAGCAATTAATTTGTTGAAGATTGTAATCTGCCAAGTGCCCACAAAAGGTGGGAGGTACGCAGATTACAAGCTCATCGCCTTGTTCGACAAAAGGATTTTCTACCTTGAAGGGGGTGGCGACTGGAGAATGCTGAAGAACCCTACACCTGAACAAATTGTGCCGGCGTTCTGTGATGCCATTGAACTCGGTGGCCAAGTTTTTGCGGTGGACGAAATTAGGGGCTGGACGTACTGCTGGGACACCCCAAATGGTATTTTTTCAGTCCTTATGTTGCATTGCATGATACACTGCCTTAATCAATGAAGTTATTCATGAACTACCTTGTTTATATTTTACCTTTCATAAATGACTTAATGATCACACCGCCTTTTGCTGAATATGAATGAACCGTTGCTTGCAATGAATTAGTACTAATTAGTCACCAACAAACATAGTATGCTCAGTATGTGATTGCATTCCTGAATTAGTAATTCTACGCCACTGCAGAATATGGATGTAATTACCCAGTATCTCAAAAGATAAGGTAGCACTATGAAGGCACCCTTTTTGATAACCTTTTACACCCATTGTTTCATATATAACTAATTGATTTTTGCTCCAAAAGGAGGACGAGAGACCCCCGCCATCTGCATTAGAGAGATGCATAAGGACTTTCATAAGTATATGACTTAACGATCACATCCTTTATCTGAATATGAATGAACCGTTGCTTGCAACGAATTAGTACTAATCAGTCATCAGCATACATAGTATACTCCGTATGTGAATGCAATCCTGAATTACTAACTCTATCCACTGCAGAATATGGATGTAATTAACAAGTATCTCAAATGTTAACGTAGCACAATGAAGGCACCCTTCTTGATTAACTTTTACACCCATTGTTTCATATAACTAGTTGATTTTTGCTCGAAATAGAGGGCGAGGTACCCCGGCCTCTGCATCGAAGAGATGCATATGGCCGTTATTTAGTACTCCATCTCATGAAACATGTTATAACTTTTTCTTACTTTTGATTTACTCCCTCCGTCCCACCAAAAGTGTCTTGAATATCTGCCTTCTCCTTTTTTCCCTTAGAAAAGTAACTCAATCAAAATCCAATTATTTACTAAACAAGAATGAAATACTTGTTATGCCTAATTTACTTAGTTTAACCTGTACCTTTTTTAATTATGTTCTTTATCCGGCTAGATTTTTCTTTGCCAAATTGCCCGAAGCTTATGCATATTTCAACCCCATCGTGGATGTTATGCCTGTCATACCTCTATTTTTTTCTTCTATTAGCCTTTGTTTGGCAAGCTGCTTTAAGTTTCCCATGAAATGTTTAGTACTCTATCTACCAAATTGAATGTTGTATTCATTCCAAAAAATCAACAAAATGTGTACAAGGCGAGAACTTTTATATTTTTATATTACTAGTATGTATGCACGTCAAACCATTAAAGATTCTGTTTGATAATCAAAAGAATATTTATAGCATGCCTTTCGCAAGTTTTGAAAGAATATATAAAAAATCTAAAAAAATAGATGTAGAGAATGTATTATTCTACCAGAGTGTAAAATCTGAAATTGAGATACCCTATATTCGGGCCGCACAAAAATGACAGAATCTGATAGATTTTGAAGTTACAAAATGTTGGAAAATATATGTCAGATTTTTTTGTTGTTGCAAAACCTTAAATATAAGATATTTTGATTTGGACATTTGAATGTTGGTAGAACACAACATTGTTGACACCCGTATTTAATCTCCGTTTTCTTTGGAACTTCAAAATGCAGCTCTCAAAATTTTCAAAAACCATGCTACATGTAGCTCGAGCTATATTCATGGTTTTCGAAAGAAAATATTGCCAGCAATGCATATATAAAATACGAAAACAAGAGTGGTCCTACAAAAAATGATGTTTCTTCCCATCAGTCGGCAAACGAAGGGAACAAATAAAAAATTAAAAATATGTGTACATCTAACACTCACTCATTTCTTATCTACCTTTTCCTTTGATGTTTCCTTGAGAGTTGAGACCGTAAGAACCTTCCATTGATCCATGTAGCAGTGCTGAATAGCGATTTCTTTGATGGGGTTATTCATATGCTTCAGGGGTTTCAGATATTTGGTCATTTTTTGGGGTAGACCCAAGGCTCACGTGATGGTTCTAAAATATTGTAGAGTTAGCTATGTGCACTCTTCACAGAGAATCCTGCTGTTGTGCACCGTTAGATTTAGCACTCCAAGGGTCATGATTGAAGCTCTATACTCAGTTTAAAACTGGACCAACTGGTAGATTGTCTGTACTCCTATATTGTATACAAATATCTAATCATATACACCGTTGGATCACTTAAGACAAAGGGAATTAACTACAACACAGGACTTAAACTTAAGATGATATATTTGTCAAAATTTGAATGTATCTATATGCTTTCACTGTCTAGATACATCTGAATTTGGACAAATCTCAGACACTTTCGGTGGGACAGAGGTAGTATATAACTGTGTATACACTAACTAGTGTCTAGTTTTGGCGAAGTTAAGACTTGTTTCGTGGGATGCATGCAGTATAACTGATATATTGGACACTCGATTTGAACACATGAATGACCAATGTCCTTAGCTTACATAGTCGTATTTATACTGTGAGCATGAACGATGAACAATGCTGCTGTTTGAATATGGTTGCCAGTAACACCCTATTCGTCTCCATTTCTAATATTGCAGAAAACCCGATGTCCATGTTCGTAATCCCGCCACCGGTGGTGGATGATCAGCAGTACGCGTGGTTCCTCGCTCCAACTGCTGATGGCAAGCGATTGATGATCATCCTTACAGTAAACAACATTGGGATTGCCAATGCTGAAGTACCTCATGACATTCCCTATGCTGCTAATGGGCTTCAGCTACGGCAGTATCCTCCTGTTGCCACCTACGTCTTTGAGCAGGATCCCATATCTCTGTTCGTTGCAGCACGTGCAGGGGACTTTCATTGGAGGCAGGTTAACAGCCTCGGCGACCACTCTCTGTTCCTCGGACTCAATTACCCGATCATTGCCAACCTGAAGAAGCGTGAATCCAAAGCTCCTGATGGCACATTGGTTCCATTCATGAGGAAAAACTGCGTCTACACAGCATACCGGAAGTATCTTCATAATCAATACCCTAAAATTTTGCGCTGCAACCTCCAGCCAGATGAAGGTGAGACTGTGGGAGTTATCAGCCTTCCCAGAGTTAGTTGGGGTAGTGTCCGACAAGCGGCTATGTGGTTTAAGCCTGCTTTAAACATTGCCCGTTCGGTGTTACCTTTAAAAAAACACTGACACACTTTTTTATTATGCTTGAAGTGTTGAGAAGTAGTACACTGCTTTTAGTATGTACTAGTTTGAATCAGTTTATTTGAACACTGCCCTGCTTTTGTATTTCGTGTTGCCTTCATATTATAACCCATGCATGGCTGTTTTAGGATTGACTTTATTTCAGCACTATAATATAGCCACCTCTTGTTGATCATAGTCATGAGAGGACCATTCCTATTTTTTTCGCCGCTAAAGGGTAAAGTACATCCCTGGGGGCAGCGATTCTTGCTGCAGGCCACTAAACATGCATCAACTATGAGCAAAGAAGTTGATGTGCGACCTAGGTGACTGTGCGGACCCCACATGTTAACCAAAGAAACAAACATGTCAATACGGAACTAATGTACATACGACAACTCCTATATGATATGTGTACGATTGAGCATCTGGAGGTGTGCTGCCACCTGCTTCCTCACACGTTGGGTTTGATCTTGTGTTGCGTACACGGATCGGACTGAAATTGTCGTGTGCATAGCAAGGTTCATGTCAAGTCTAGGTAACAAATACTTTTGGGTTTCAACGGCCATCTACATGGTATTTGCTATAGGCCTACTTGCTCAGGCTGTTGAAGCCCAATAACTAGAAATGGGCTTTTCTGCTCATGCAATTTCGGCCCTTTTCTAATGAACCATAGATCCTATGATGGCAAAAAACAAAAACACGGAGATTCTGCATAAAAGTTGTTTTTATTTATTTAGAATTATCCGGTTGCAATTTTTGAAACTGCTCATGGCCAATATGAAAATCCTTGATCGCTCCATACCCACACGGATCACGGTATTTTTAAAAAATTCATAAAGTGGATTTGAAATTTAAAACATATCCTAATAATTCCATGATTTATTCTATTAACTTGCAAGATCTTGGAGCGAAAGAGCTTGTATTAGCAGCGTCGTCAACGTTTTTAAAGACGGCAGAGGATCGGAAAAAAATCAGTTGGTAAAAAAATCCAAAAAAAAAGAAACATTTATCGTTTTGAGAGGATGACATGCGGGACCCATGAGGCAGCAGCATTCTCAACGTTTCCAAGGCGACACAGGATTTTAAAAAAGGCGAAATAGCCAGAAATTAGAGGTCAAAATAACTCCAAGAAAGGAAAGGTTTATTGTTCATAGAGGCTGACATGTGGGACCCATGAGCCAGCAGAATCCTCTAAGGCTGCAGGTGATCAAAAGAAAAAAGGAAGTAGCCAAAAATTAGGGGTAAAAATAATTCGAAGATAGGAAACTTTTATTGTTCGTAGATGATGACATGCGGGACCCATGAGCCAGCAGCTTACTCAACGTTTCAAAGGCGGCATGAGATCGAAAGCAAAAGGCAAGTGACAAAATATCAGGAGCCAAAGATAATCCAAGAAAAGAAACTTTATTGTGCATAGAGGATGACATGCGGGTCCCATTTAGCAGCAGCGGTCTCAACGTTTCAAATGCGGCTTGAGATCAAAAGAAAAAAAAGTTGATTGTACATAGAGGATGACATGCGGGTCCCACGAGTCAGCAGCTTACTCAACGTTTCCAAGGCGGTAGGGGATCAAAAGAAAAAGGCAAGTGACCAAAAATGAGGGTCAAAAATAATCCAAGAAAAGAAACTTTTATTGTACATGGAGAATTGCATGCGGGTCCCATTTTGCAGCAGCGGTCCCAACGTTTCAAATGCGGCTTGAGATCAAAAGAAAAAGAAAGTAGCCAGAAATTAGGGGGTAAAAAACTCCAAGAAAGGAAAGCTTTATCGTTCATACAGGCTGACATGTGGGACCTATGAGGCAGCAGAGTCCTCAACTTTCAAAGGCCGCAGGGGATCAAAAGAAATAGGAAATAGCCAAAAATCAGAGGGTGAAAAAAACCCAAGAAAATGAACTTTTGTAGTACATAGAGGATGACATGCGGGTCCCATGAGCCAGCAGGTTCCTCAACGTTTCAAACGTGGCATGAGATCGAAAGAAATAGGCAAGTGACCAAATATCAGGATCCAAAGATAATCCAAGAAAAGAAACTTTATTGTACATAGAGGATGACATGCGGGTCCCATTTAGCAGCAGCGGTCTTAACGTTTCAAATGCGTCTTGAGATCAAAAGAAAAAGAAAGTTGATTGTACATAGAGGATGACATGCGGATCCCATGAGTCAGCAGCTTACCCAACGTTTCCAAGGCGGCAGGGGATCAAAAGAAAAAGGAAATAGCCAAAAATCAGAGGGTGAAAAAAAACAAAGAAAATAAACTTTTATAGCACATAGAGGATGACATGCGGGTCCCATGAGCCAGCAGGTTCCTCAACGTTTCAAACGTGGCATGAGATCGAAACAAAAAGGCAAGTGACCAAATATCAGGATCCAAAAGTAATTCAAGAAAAGAAACTTGATTGTACATAGAGGATGACATGCGGGTCCATTGAGTCAGCAGCTTACTCAACGTTTCCAAGGCGGCAGGGGATCAAAAGAAAAAGGAAATAGCCAAAAATCAGAAGGTGAAAAAAAATCCAAGAAAATAAACTTTTATAGCACATAGAGGATGACATGCGGATCCCATGAGCCAGCAGGTTCCTCAACGTTTCAAACGTGGCATGAGATCGAAACAAAAAGGCAAGTGACCAAATATCGAGCCAAAAATAATTCAAGAAAAGAAACTTGATTGTACATAGAGGATGACATGCGGTTCCCATGAGTCAGCTTACTCAACGTTTCCAAGGCGGCGGATCAAAAGAAAAAGGAAATAGCCAAAAATCAGAGGGTGAAAAAAAATCCAAGAAAATAAACTTTTATAGCACATAGAGGATGACATGCGGGTCCCATGAGCCAGCAGGTTCCTCAACGTTTCAAACGTGGCATGAGATCGAAAGAAAAAGGTAAGTGACCAAATATCAGGAGCCAAAAATAATTCAAGAAAAGAAACTTGATTGTACATAGAGGATGACATGCGGGTCCCATTTAGCAGCAGCGGTATCACCGTTTGAGAGGCTGCATGGGATCGAAAGAGAAAGGCAATTGACCAAATATCAGGAGCCAAAAATAATTCAAGAAAAGAAAGTTTTATAGTACATAGAGGATGATATGCGGGTCCCATTTTGCAGCAGCGGTCTCAATGTTTCCGGCACAGGACCAAAAGAAAAATGTAGTAGCCAGAAATCAGGGGGTGAAAAAAATTCCAAGAAGAAAGATTTCAATTGGGCTGCATCTGGACATCTGGGCCTTCGAACTATCGTGCTTGGCCTTTTGACTCGTACAATTTCAGCCCACTCCAAAACAGGAAAGTTCGGAATTTTCTAAACAAAACAGGAAAGTCCTATGCTTCGCAAAAACAAAAAAACAAGGAGATTCAACATATAAGTTTGTTTATGTAAAAATAAAGATTTAATTTATCCGTTTGAAATAGCTCAGAGCGCAATACACTGTTTATTGTCTGCAAAATAATCAAGATATCACATGTTTGTTCTACGGGGAGGCTGACATCGGGGACCCATGAGCCAGCAGCGTCGTCAACGTTTTAAAGGCGGCAGGGGATGGAAAGAAAAAAATAAACCAAAAATCTGTTGGTAAAAAATCCAAGAAAAGAAACATTTTCGTTCTAAGAGGATGACATGCGGGACCCATGAGGCAGCAGCATCCTCAGCGTTTATTGTTCATAGAGGCTGACATGTGGGACCCGTGAGCCAGCAGCGTCCTCAACGTTTTAAAGGCTGCAGGAGATCGAAAGAAAAAATAAGCCAAAAATCATTTGGTAAACAAAATCCAAGAAAAGAAACATTTACCGTTCTGAGAGGATGACATGCGGGACCCATGAGGCAGCAGCATCCTCAGCGATTTCAAGGCGGCAGGGGATCAAAAGAAAAAAAGGAAATATCCAGAAATTGATTAGGGGTTCAAAATAAATCAATCAAAGGAAACTTTTATTGTTCATAGAGGATGACATGTGGGACCGACCTCCCAACAGCGTCCTCATCGTTTCAGAGGGGGCAGGAGATCAAAAGAAAAAGGCAAATAGCCAGAAATTAGGGGTCAAAAATAACTCCAAGAAAGAAAACTTTTATTGTCGTAGAGGATGACATGCGAGACCCATGAGCCAGCAGCTTGGTCAACGTTTCAAAGGCGGCATGAGATCGAAAGAAAAAGGCAAGTGCCAAAATATCAGGAGCCAAAGATAATCCAAGAAAAAACTTTATTGTACATAGAGGATGACATGCGGGTCCCATTTAGCAGCAGCGGTCTCAACGTTTCAAATGCGGCTTGAGATCAAAAGAAAAAGAAAGTTGATTGTACATAGAGGATGACATGCGGGTCCCATGAGTCAGCAGCTTACCCAACGTTTCCAAGGCGGCAGGGGATCAAAAGAAAAAGGAAATAGCCAAAAATCAGAGGGTGAAAAAAATAAAGAAAATAAACTTTTATAGTACATAGAGGATGACATGCGGGTCCCATGAGCCAGCAGGTTCCTCAACGTTTCAAACTTGGCATGAGATCGAAAGAAAAAGGCAAGTGACCAAATATGAGGAGCCAAAAATAATTCAAGAAAAGAAAGTTTTATAGTACATAGAGGATGACATGAGGGTCCCAGTAGCAGCAGCATCGCGTTTGAGAGGCGGCAGGGGATCGAAAGAAAAAGAAATTGCCAAAAATCAGAGGGTGAAAAAAACCAAGAAAATGAACTTTTATAGTACATAGAGGATGACATGCGGGTCCCATGAGCCAGCAGGTTCCTCAACGTTTCAAACGTGGCATGAGATCGAAAGAAAAAGGCAAGTGACCAAATATCGGGAGCCAAAAATAATTCAAGAAAAGAAACGTGATTTACATAGAGGATGACATGCGGGTCCCATTTAGGCAGCGGTATCACCGTTTGAGAGGCAGCAGGGGATCGAAAGAAAAAGTCAAGTGACCAAATATGAGGTGCCAAAAAAATCCAAGAAAAGAAAGTTTTATAGTACATAGAGGATGACATGGGTCCCATTTAGCAGCAGCGGTATCACCGTTTGAGAGGCAGCAGGTGATCGAAAGAAAAAGTCAAGTGACCAAATATGAGGTGCCAAAAAAATCCAAGAAAAGAAAGTTTTATAGTACATAGAGGATGACATGCGGGTCCCAGTTAGCAGCGGTATCACCGTTTGAGAGGCGGCGGGATCGAAAGAAAAGGCAAGTGACCAAATTTGAGGTGCCAAAAATAATCCAGAAAAGAAAGTTTTATAGTACATAGAGGATGACATGCGGGTCCTTTAGCAGCAGCGGTATCACCGTTTGAGAGGCGGGGGGGAAAGAAAAAGGCAAGTGACCAAATTTGAGGTGCCAAAAATAATCCAGGAAAAGAAAGTTTTATAGTACATAGAGGATGACATGCGGGTCCCAGTTAGCAGCAGCGGTATCACCGTTTGAGAGGCGGCAGGATCGAAAGAAAAAGGCAAGTGACCAAATTTGAGGTGCCAAAAAAACTCCAAGAAAAGAAAGTTGATTGCACATAGAGGATGACATGGTCCCATTTAGCAGCAGCGGTCTCAACGTTTCCAAGGCGGCAAGGGATCAAAAGAAAAGGAAGTAGCCAGAAATCAAAAAAAATCCAAGAATAGAAAGAATTTTGGTTCATAGAGGATGACATGCGGGACCCATGATCCTGCATCGTAAACGGCTCGATCGGAGAACGTTGAACGAGATGGCGCGATGTAGAAAAAAACAATGCCAGAGAGGCTGCCATCTGGGCCCTACATCCCTCGGCGGTGCGGATTTGCGTTGACTCGGCCGGCGAACCCGAGATTTCGAGATGCACCACGTCCCGGGCCACCATACGCCACGTTTTGGCCGCTTTCGTCGGGCTAGGTGGCCTCAAAAACGAGAAAAAAAAGTTTTGACATGCACCACGGAGGGACCAAAATCGTCGGCCATGGTACACCAGCAACCACGGCGCGACTTCAATGTGTCACATCAATTATGAGGTGAGATATGAGAGTAGTATTATAACACATAAACCTAGAAAACTTAGAAAACTTCATGACAAATACATCATGTACACACATTTGCATTGAGATTCTACAAAACTTTAAATATGACATAAGTATGAACCATATTATGATACTATGCATTGTGGAGGTAGTATCACAAACTAGTAGTGTATGATACTACGTACTACGTACTTCCCATTGTGACTAGTCTTAATCACTCTGACCTCGCCGTCTCGCCGTCTTACTATAGTACATACTACACCCCCACTCCGTCTCTCATACATCGCCCCACTCGTTTCCCACTCCGTCTCTCATACAGCGGCTGCGCCTGTAGATATCTTCGAGGATCTGGGCGATTTTGACCCGCTTTTCGGCGCTCGCCGTTTCAAGGTGAAGACCCCAATCTTAGCATGCATGTTGGACCAATTAGGAGTACAAAATTATGTTCTAAATGTTGCTCAAACTTTCCATACAACTAATATATAACTTATACTACGTAGGTTACACCATCGAAATAGGTATGACCAGTTGAGAAATGGGAACAATAACTTGGAACCTTTCTTACTATCGAGTGGGACGTGTGATATTGGTGTGACCCTGCTTTTTTCTTCTTCTACATAATGGCTACATGATGGTTCTAGAAAGAAGTGTATGCTGTTGTGGTATCTCTTGACGCGAATCCCTCTAATCACAAGCGTTAGATTTTGGAAACCAACAGTTAGTACTGCTGTTACATCTCTAGTTCAAAACTGGTGCATTTTGTATGTTGTTGTAGTAGTCTAGTAGATAGATTCAGATGCATGGTCAGGAGTGCAAACATTTCGCAACTAGTTGATCCCTCATCTTATTGTCGGATGTCACATTTCGAGTTTGTAAAAAAATGTAAATTCAAATCATAGTCACGGGTTATGTTGTATCTTTCGCACATCTAAACATTTGTTTCAAAAGGTGACCATATGTGAGCTGTGGAAAAAAGAAAAGACCAAAGTGAATAATATTCCTTAACTATTCACATATCATTTGTCTTTTTTGTGCAAGCTAGAATTTTTTTTACATACTCATCTGTGACCTGTGGAGCAATACACAACATAATATGTGTCCCAGTTTTGTTTTTCTTCATATTTTTTAAAAGTGCAGAAGTGTGATATCCGATAATAGGATGCGAGTGCAACTAGTTGCAAATGAGATGCTAATGCATGCTGATATGATACTACCTCTGTCCATAAATAGATGTATGTCTTTTGTCGTGGCCCCATCCTACTTCTGCATTTTCTTTACGGCCATTTTTGAGTAGTTGCGACCTGGACGTGATCGGACTAGTCGATACTCGATAGTAGTCGTAGTACTGTACAACTTCTGCATGTGGCGTCAGCCTCTAGAGTAGTAGTACTAGCTAACGGATAGATTATATCTGGAGAAACTGACATGGCCATTGATATGACAAGACTATACCCGGATTCGGACGCATTGTAGTGACTCCATCAATGTTCCGCTATGATGGTCTATTTTACTGCTACACCAGATTGTCGACGCAGAGGATTCCTTGGCTTCCGCGCAAGACCCTTCCCAAAGAAGGCATCTGCTCTGGCCCGTTGATTCTATGTGGACGGTTCCAGATTGCTTTATGTGTTTTTGTACAGTATCAGATCTAGGTTTTCCTTCCCTCCATATTAGGGGTTGTTTGGTTTAGGGGATAGGTTTATGGGATGAGAGTATCCCCAACCACCTGGCTAGGATAGCCAATTTTTGTTGTTTGGTTGTGTAGGAATTGAGTGTAGGACGAGAGGTGGGTAGTGGTATAGATTTTTTTTGTTTGCTCGAAATGTTAGGGGTGGCTATAAGATGGTGAGATTATCTCTACACACATCAAATATACCACACCTCCTATTTTTATAGCCCAAAAAAATACATAACCGGTGGTATGTGAATTGATCTGGGTAAAAATATTACACAACCGTACAAATATTCAAATCCTATAGTCAAATCCTACATAACTCCTATAGTCAAATCCTACATAACTCCTATACAAATTGTACGAATCAAAGGATATGATTTTCCCCCTATATAGCTTGTTTGATTTGAAGAATTGAATCCTCCAAAATTTCTATGTATTGTTTTCTTATACTAGTACAACCCTATAGGATTTCTAATAAGAGGTTAGACCTCTTGGAAAAATTCATATGCATCTGTGACAACTATGCTATGCACTCTAATCTTAACTGCTCGGCCGGCTTGGGAGTAGCGATTAATCGGAATTCGGACGATTAACTGATTTAATCGGTCGGCTATTAATCGGTGCAACCTACACAAATTAGCACTTAAAACAATTTATATAATAATAATAATAGTATATGAGCCTCTATATGTCTCTCCCTACTTCTCTAAAGCCTAAAATCCTAGAAAAATATTGTAAATCTACTTTATTGGGGAGGGGTAGCGCCTGTATTAGCGATATGCATTGAAAATATTGTAACTTTTTTGACCAAGTGTGGTAGTTAATCGGGAAAATACCTAGTAATCGGACTTTCGGACTGATTAATCGGGCTAAAGGATTAACACAAGAGATTAATGGTAATCGACACGGTCAAGCCCCTAGTAGCGATTAATCGGCCTAGTAATCGTTGAATCGGCCTAGTTTTTGAACAGTGGTGACAACTATGCTATGCACTCTCAATCTCTATAGAAATTTCCTTTGTCTTTCCGATGATACCATCACACACCTAGCTCTACCAATTCATGTAGATTTCTTTCCCGTAGGATTCAAGGAGGCATATGTCATAGCGATTCTCCATTATTCTATCATATGAATCTAACATGCCCTCTCAGTTTGAGTGATGCAAAGTGGCCACTATAAGATTTATTTAGTCAGATTAATTGGTCATGCATACACTAGTTGTTTTCTATCTTTCCTACACATGTCAATTAGCGAAATTTATAAGTAAAATCCTAAAATTCAAATAAATTGCTGAAAATTGGAAATAATATTACAGTTGTAGCAAATTACTAAATCGATCCAGAAATTATGTACATGGCTTCAGTAGTCCGTAAATGATGTCCTTGGAGTAGTTTGTGAGTTAAAGAACGTCCATTTCGTTAAACTGACATGGCCTTTGATTTGACAAGAGAACACTAATATTTTGTACCTGAATCAGAGTGGTAAAGGCGTACAGCTCGATCAATGCAATGGTATGATGGCTATGCAGCTATACCTATATAGGAGTAGACTACTAGTAGACTTTGGGACACAGAGATTTGGCTTCCGCGGCCGACCCCGAACAAGATTCTTTTACATTGCCCATCTTTTCACTGACATTGAATCGCTGAAACTTGGGGTCCGCCTGTGGCAGGACCAGCCTGTCAATGGCCCAAAGTCTTATGTGCTCCCGCCCTTTGATTTTGGATGGACGGACAAGATTGCCCAGTCCCATCCCTGTCCTGTTCGTTCCAGTTTTCATCCTCCTCCCCGGGGAACCCTCCCCGGAGAGCTCTACACCGACCCCTTCTATCCCCACCTGCTTGTCCCTTCCTTCTTCCTCCAGCGATTCATCCATCGTTCAACAAGTTGTCTAAGAAGAACATGAAGAAGTGTAAGAAGAGGAAGGAGGCGTTGTTGTCTGAGACTAAATCCGCGGTGAAATCCATCCCGCTGAAAGTCCTGCAAACTCCGACTTTGAAAGTGTACCAGCGGCGCCGGCGGACAGGCATGTCTGCGCTTCCATCGCAAGCTCAGTCTGCGCTTCCATCGCAAGCTCAGTCTGCTTCGGGCTTGTTGGGTCAGGGCAGAGTAATCCAGCAAGAGTCCTGGTAGGTTTTTATCGCCATGTGCTTTCTTTGCCCCCATGAACGCAGATTACAGCAAGGCAAACAGATCCAACTATTTTTTTACCCGGGAGAACCAGCTATTTGACCGTCTTTCTTCCAGGGCCGCCCGTTCAAGTGTCGCCCTTCCTACCGATGCCGAGAAATCGACCGTGTTTCGCCAAGATGGTGGGTACGAAGCTCCCCGGTATGTTTCCATCGCCATGCCGAAGTTTCTCTGCCTTCTGGCTGGCTAGCGGATCAAACAATTTAACCGTCTTTCTTCCATGGCGGCTGGTTTCAGCGCCATTCCTACCCAAGTTGAGAAATCGCTCGTTTCTCGCCAACCTGGTGGGTACGAAGCTCCTGGGTATGTTTCCATCGCCATGCCGGATTTTCGTTGAGTCCTTGCTGGCAGGCGGTGCCAACTAAACCGGCTATCATCTTCCAGGGCCGACGGTTCCAGGCTCGTGCTTTCTACCGCAGGATCCACTTCGTACTTAGCTATCGAGGACCCGTTGTTTGATGAGCACTTGTTAGCTCTCAAGAGCATTAATAATGTATGCACTATATAATATATATCCATTGCTTTTTTTTCTTCCTCTTCATCTCCGTACTGCATGAGGGCTTCTTTAATTCGTAGGACTTCTATAAGAATTGTGTAGCATTTAGATCCTATGGTTTTTTTTCCTACATTAGTTGTTTGATTTATAGAAATATATCCTATGTTTGTTCCTTTTTTCGAAATGGGGGACATATCACAGCCTCTGCATCAAAATGATGTATATGGCTGCTTTATTGCTTTCTTCAGTTCATACACAAATTATGACAACTTCTCACGGATCAGCTAGAGTCGACACAAAGATCCACCAACGAAACATAGAAAACAGCGGGTGCCAAAAAGGCAAAAACACATCAGTAAGTAATTCTATGAGGAAACTGCCAGCCACCCTGGCTGTAAAAATCCCGTGCGGCTGTCTCTAGTCAGTTGCACCCAGACTCCATGATATCCTGCTGATCCTCGGGCTGGAGATAAGAAACATACGGATCTAGTGAATAATCATAGGGATAACCTGCAAGAAGGGATGAGATTTGGGTTTATTAAACTCGACTTCATTTTGTACATTCCAAATAGCCCATAAAATAGCGCATACACCCTCTGTAATGTATACAAAATCCTATGCTTTTCCTAATCTTATGATTTTCATATCCTGTGAATGAAAAAGGATCCCTGATTCGTTCCTGGTGAATTTTTCCATGCAGGAAGGGATTATGAGATTAAAGGGCCACAACACCACCCTTCAGAACAGAAACCTCAAACTCTTGCATAGGTTTGGTATCATGAATGCAGAATCAGAGACGAATGCCCAGTCTCCGGGAGAGGAGCAGCCAGTGCGCGTGTGTGCATCTTCGGCCGTGTATGTTTCCATTGCCGTGCCGCAGTTTCATCGCCTCCTTGCTGGCTGCCAGATCCAACTACTTAAATGTCTTTCTTCCAGGGATGGCGGTTCCATCGTTGAAGAGGTTCCTATGGACAAGGACTTTGCAGCTCTCAGGCATATTGAAGAGGTTGGCACTCCATTTGTTTATTTCTCCCCCCTCATCTGCACTCTGCATACTTCATTGCTGTTGAATTTGCAATGCAGGATGTGATAACACGATTCTCCGCGAAACTGGACCAGATCAAGGGCCACAACATCATCCTTCATAAGAAAATCCGCCACCTCGTGGGCAGGTGCATTTTAAATCGTGCCATATCGAAGGAGAATGCCCGTTCCATGCAATCTTCTTTTGATAAACGGTACTCAGACGTTCTCGTGGAGTGTGAGAAGTTGAAGAAGGAAGTCGAGGAACTACGCGCCCAGCCACCGATGAGTGTGGTCACTGACAAGGCTGGTCAGTGTGATTGCAACTGTGACTGTGAAAGTTTTCAACAGGAAGTGGAGTTGCATGCTGAACATGCGCAATATTTCGAGACGAAGTACTTGAAAGTTCGCACAGAGTGCGATAAGTTGAAGAAGGAAGTCGAGTGTCTCCGCTCCCAGCAGCCAACTATTGCGACATCAGGAGACCAGGGTGTGCTAATTGCAGCCAGAATTTTGGAATCGATGAAAAGTTGAATTTGGCTTTGTTGTGCAATATAGCAAGACCTGTTCCTCCTCTGCCTTTGTCTTTTGGCATAATTGCTTTGTCTTCAGTATTGACTCCTGAATGCTTCGTATATTTCTGACTGTTTCTGAATTATGTACAACTTTTGTAATATTGGTCAAACTAGTTTTGACCAGGGTTTGTGTAGGGTGGTTGAATTTTTTTGGTTGGTCCAAATTGTGTTGTGTGGTCCAAATGTGATGTATCATCACACCACCATGTGCCCCGCCACCCCCAGGTTTTGGTAATGCCATTCTGATACATGCTTCATAGAAGGAACATACATTTTTTCCGTTAGGGCATGACAATTTTGAAAAATTCAAACAAAAATGGGAAGAGAGAATGGTAACATCATTTTCCATGTGATGCCCCTGTGCCAAATTTTGGTTCATTTTAAGAATGTAAGGTGACAAATTACTCGAGGAAGCTAGTTGGAGTAGACGGGCATGACCGGATTGGCATAGGGGATTTATTTTTTGAAGGATGTTATTTTTCATGGACAATATCTGACACAAACAATAAAATGTTAAGGTCTCATATTATTCTGAATGATTGTGAATTACTTATGACGTTTGGAAGTATTGGTATACGTGAGAATCGAGTACATGCACGACTTCACGCGTCCACAACTAATCGGCCTCATCGTCTCTCGCGTCCACAACTAATGCCATTCTGATACAGAGAGTCAGAGGCTATAAAATAATCGGCCTCATCGTCTCTCGCGAGCTCGTCCTCTCCCCTCCCATCAACTCACCGCACCTCCGAGGCATCGACTTCCTCGTTTCCAACCGCAGCAGCATGAAGACAGGTCTTGCGTACGAGGCGGAGCAATCGGCGGCCGCTCGCGCAGAGGATGCCTCTGCGGTAGTGGCCGTCGCGGCGGGTGAGGCTTCACCGGGTACCCAGGCCGCTCGTCTCCTCTGCTTGTCTGATTCTTCGACCTCGGTCGAAACGGGCGTCCTGGCCGTCGAGGAGAAGGTGGATAGCAACGCCGTTGCTCCCGCCGAAGATCTGCAAGGCGTTGCAGGCCACCACGGCGAGGTCTTCCTCGACCCGGTGCTGGACGCGGACCTCGACCCCTTCGACGATTTCGGCCCAAACGTTCAGTTCCAGGAGGATGTCGAGGGTGACGACGAGGAGGTACTGCTCTTTTACCGAAACTGTCCCGATCCTTTTTGTGTCATATTACTGTTCACGTGGTTTGCACGAACCTGGTTCTTGATTGATTTGATCTCCTACCTTGTTCTTGTAGACGTACTTGATTCTACGGTTCGTACGGTCAGATTCTAGTTTAATTTCGACTAATCTGCCATGTAGTTGGCTTGATTTGTCATATAATTAATTTATGTGTTCATACTTAGTGGACTTGCAATTGTTGTGGCTTATGTTCATTGCTGTTCATAGGGTTTTCTCGTGATTTAGTATGATTTCTTCTGCCATTTACTTGTTCTACACATTTAATTTTAGGGTTTCTAAGGTTTGCTTATGATAGTGCAGTATTTATTCGATCTGTCATTAAGCACCTGATTATTATGTACTTTATAATTCACAGGAATATTCTGACGACATGGACGACAACAAGGAGCGCAGGGACCAGAAGAGCCGCTACGTTCTGAAGCGGCTGAAGGGTGGTGAAATTCGTTTCCGCAAGCGCGGGGAGCTATTTTGCCCATTCTGTGGCAAAATCCTCCAGAAGGACATCCGCAGCCTGATCCAGCATGCGACGGGTGTAGGCCTAAGTACATCGGGGAAGCACCGCCCTGCAACCAAGGCCAAGCACGCAGCATATGGCCTCTTCCTCCAGAATTACGTCTTGCCTGGCTTGTTCCCAGTCAACGCCCCTGCTGCTGGCCCTCATGCTCCTGGTCCTGTTTAAAGTTCATATGTGTAATCTTATTCCCTTTGGAAGTTCAGTATTAAACTCTACTAGTACAACCGTGGTGGTCTTGTGATGGTAGTACTCTTTTGATGCATTTGTGATGTAGTAGTACTAGTATTTTTTTTTTGAAATGGTATAGTACTACTAGTATCTAAGAAAAGTACTCCCTTCGATTCACATTCATTTTACACCAAGAAATATGGATCGGAGTGAGGGAGTAAATTAAACATGGCATCTCGTGCATGAAGCTTGACATATCGATCAGGTTGGCTAGAATGGCAATACAATGCTGCTCATTAGGCAAATGCATGCCATGTAAAGAAGTCTATACTGACATAAAAAAAGACTACATTGGGGATTAGAGTCAATTGGGGCATCTACAATACAGAAAATCTTGCTTGTAGCTGATTTTGGCTAAGAGGGTTTTACTCACATTACACGTGCCACTTTCCTTGTGTGCAAAACAAGTTCCAATAAAGGAAGAGGAAAGAAAAGGACATTGTGGGCGAGATTGAACACCTTTTTTATGTGTTAAGCTGAGGCCTCGTTAAGCTGAGGATTTCGACTTAGGCCTAACAGCTCAGCACACCCACAAATAAATCTCCTTGCACGCACCACTGCCAGCAAAAATAACAGAATTAGCACGCAAGATTAAGAACGAAGTGAATTTAATTAACTTGGTTAGCTTTTCAAGCAATATATTCAGAGAAAGAGCACACATGTTCGGCTCGAAATAATCGTAAGAGAAGAACAATAAATCTAAGGCACCCCACTTCATCGGAAGAAGGGGCGCGACAACGCATGGATTCATATATACCTTGAGTCGACGCTGGCTCATAGAAGGGCGGCCGCGCCTCGAGGATGCCGGCGACGTCTCCACCTCGGTATCACATGTGACTGCTTCTCGACGGGCGGTGCGCCGCGCCATGTAGAAGATCTATCAAAAAAGGAGAGCCCGATGACGCTACTGACGCCTCAACCTTGATAGCACCGGCCTGTTGCTCCGCACTGAGATGCGCCACATGCAAGATTTAGCGGATGCGCCAATTTAAGAGATATGTCATGATCGTTGTAATAAATTTCACCGTGATGATGATTTGATCCTGCACTCGGCCTTGAACACAAGTACTAGTACAGTCTCACAATTTTTTTTATCATTATACTTTGCGAGATTTAGCGGATGCACCAATTTTAGAGATATGTCATGATCGTTGTAACGAATTTCAACGTGATGATGATTTGATCCTGCACTCGGCCTTGAACATAAGTACTAGTACATTCTCACAATTTTTTATCATTATACTTTGCGAGATTTAGCGGATGCGCCAAATTAGAAGATAGATCATGATCATGGTAACACACTTTTCAATGTAATGATGATTTGATGTTGCACTCGACCTTGAACATAAGTCCTAGTACGGTCTCACAATTTTGTATCATTATACTTTGCAAGTTTTAGAGGATGCGCCCATTTTCAGAGGTAGATCATGATCATGGTAACAAATTTTAAACGTGATGATGATTTGATGTTGCACTCGACCATGAACAGAAGTACTACTACTGTCTCACAATTTCTTTATCATTATAGTTTGCCAGATTTAGCGGATGCGCCAAATTTAGAGATAGATCATGATCATGGTAACAAATTTTCAACGTGATGATGATTTGATGTTGCACTCGGGCTTGAACAGAAGTACTAGTACGGTCACTAATTTTTTTAGCATTATACTTTGCAACGAATGCACCAATTTCAGGTGCATGTCACCAGATCTGTGTCCGATGATGATCATGGTAGTAACCGATGTTCAACTTGATGATGATTTGATTTTACAGTCGGCCTTGAACAGAGGTACTAGTACGGTCTCACAATTTTTTATCATTATACTTGTACCTTAGCGAAATTCAAAATCTCATAGCGGCAAAACTTCCCGCCCACAAAATACAAAAATTTCACACGCTTCCAAATTCCGATTCTACCCCTGTGGAGATGACAGCAAAGTCGGTTGGTGGGGGGGTCTGGCCGTCATTTTTTGGATCACCACCTCCCTAGCCCCGGATACCCTCCCAAAAAAATTCATTTCCCTCAGTCTCTCATCTGAGACCACCCACCGGAACTTCTCAAGTCCCTCTCTCTACCACCTCCACGACCACCGCACCGGAACATCCCCGCCGGACTTCCCTGGCCTACCCGAGCCCTCGCGATCCTCGTCATCCGGCTGCCTGCCGGAGCCGCTTCATCGACGCCGTCATCAACCGGACCGGATCATCCCCGCCGAACCTCGAAACCATATGCTCATCCAGCAGTCTACCGCAGTCGCTTCAGCTGCGGCATCGTCCACCCCGCCGGAGCCGCTTCGCCGGATCCATCGTCCACCGCATCGGATCTTGCTCACCGACACCGCTGTGCATGAACCGGATCTGCTTCACCGGCGCCGTGCATGATCTAAACTCTTCTACTGTCGCTTTTCTATTGCTTGCCTGCAAGTTCTTGTTTAATCTTGGGGGAACCTGTTTGTGCTAACGACGCGCCGTTACGTTTTTGCAGATGAGATGAGTAATCATGAAGTGTAATGGCCGTCTCTCCAACCCCAAGTAGCACATGTAGCGTACTTCATCACCGGATCTATCAACCCCAGGAAGATCTGCTGTGACTCCCACAGAGTGCTTCTCCTAATGTAAGTCCCTTGTTTTAGCGCCATGTTCTGGGTTCAGATGCTTGTTTGTCTGAAGCTCTTTTAGTTCATTCCTAGCTATGACCGTAACACGTTGCTATTTTCTACTTCATTGCTAACTTTAAGCGATTGAACATTTTGGTTTGCATTCCCTGCTCTGTAGATGTAGCCATCATAACTTCTATCTTGCTCAGTCGTTGTTACAAAAATTATACTGTAGGTATTATAGTAACATCCTGCTATTATTTAGTTCATGGCCAATTTTAAGTAATTGCACATGTTGGTTCGCATTCCCTGCTCTATAGCTTTTGGCATCGTAACTTCTATATTTGGTTTACATTCCCTGCTCTGTAGATCTAGCCATCATAACTTTATCTTGCTCAGTCGTTGTTACAAAAATTATGGCCTGCTACTATGTTGTTTGTGCCAATTTTTTACTCCATGAACATGTTGGCTTGCATTCCCTGTACTACAGGTGATGCCATTGTTTTGTATCTAGTTCATTGTAAGCTAACAAAGTAAGGACTTAGTTTGGCATGCTATCACTCTGCTATCTAGCCTGTAGTACAAATAAACTTGTCATACTACTAGATAATAATTTTGCGTGCCATCTTGTTCTTCAAAAGCTGCATTATTGACTTGTTTCTCTGACTTGGCATGACGCTCACATATGGAAAGCTGAACATATTGGTTTGCATTCCCTCTTATACAAGTTCACAGGTGATCCCACTATATTCTGTATCTGGTCCATCCTAAGCTCCAGCATTAACTATCCTCCATGTGTTGCTCATTACAAGTTTATATCCCGAAACATCTTGATTTGCATCCCCTTCACTATAAGTTCAGGAGTATTATTTAGTTCACGGCCAAAATGAAGTAATTGCACTTGGCACATGTTGGTTCACATTCCCTCCTCTTTAGCTTTTGCCATCGTAACTTCTATTTTTGGTTTACATTCCCTGCTCTGTAGATGTAGCCATCATAACTTCATCTTGCTCAGTCGTTGTTACAAAATTTATAGCCTGCTACTATGTTGTTCATGCCAATTTTGTACTCCCTGAACATGTTGGTTTGCATGGGACTTGACAGTAGTAAGTCTGCTGTTTCATTCTAACATGCTCTGTTATATTGGTTGTTGGTATGCGGCATGCACTCTTTGTTTGCTTATTGTGCGCATTACAATGATCTTGTTATAACGACGAAATGATGAGTTCCAAATTCTTTGCCAAACAATATTGTAGTGTCTTTGCCTTTCCATTGTTGCTGTCTTAACTTGTAATGTCTTTGTTTCAGATATAGGTGCTGCATGGACAACTTAAAAGATTGCCGGATCGCTTCATTGTATTGCTAGGTTTAATTACCATTCAATTTCTCTGGGTTCTGTAATATTTTTTCAATGCCTTGCAGCTGATGTAATATTTAGTTAGTTTTTATAGTTCTTTCGCGCATTTTTTCTTTGGTGCTTGTGGTAAGTGAGGCTATCCGACAGAAATCAATGTTGCGTAAATATTCTCAGTATCTAAATCACGAATTCCCATCCCTTAAACGGCCCAATTAAGCGAAATCACATATGTGCCTGCCCGCAAAATCCTCAAGCGCATATTATGCGGCAAACAACAACTAAACGGGCTGGCCCACTTACTTCTTGGGCCAGCCCATTTGATTTACGGTGGACCCCACACACTAATTGGGCTGGCCCACTTGCTTTAAGGTGGACCCCACCAACTACTGGGCCGGCCCACTAATTAGTTGGGCCAGCCCATTTGCTTTTGGTGGACCCCACATAATAAATGGGCCGGCCCTTTAAGAGGAAAGTGGGACCCACTGTTTTTGGCCCGGCCCACTATCTTGTTGGGCCGGCCCACTTGCTAAATGGTGGACCCCACATACTATTTGGGCCGGCCCTTTAACAGGAAAGTGGGGCCCACCTGTGCTTATTGGGCCGCCCGCTAGCTTGTTGCCGGCCCACTTGCTCTATGGTGGTCCCACATGGTAAATGGGCCGGCCCTTTAAGTGGAAGGTGGGACCCGCCTGTGTTTTTGGCCCGGCCCACTATTTTGTGGGGCCGGCCCATTTTGTATGGTGGACCCCACATACCAAATGGGCCGGACCATTAACAGGAATGTGGGACCCACGTGTTTTGGCCGCCCACTAGCTTGGTGGGCCAGCCCATTGGCTATATGGTGGGCCCCACATACTAAATGGGCGGCCTTTAACAGAAAGTGGGACCCACTGTGTTTTTGCCCGGCCCACTATTTTGTTGGGCCAGCCCACTTGCTATATGGTGGACCCCACAAACTAAATGGGCCGATCTTTAACTGCAAGTGGGACCCACTGTTTTTTGGCCCGGCCCACTAGCTTGTTGGGCCCCACTCTTATACTGGACCCCACACACTAAATGGGCCGGCCTTTTAACAGGAAAGTGGGACCCACTGTTTTTGGCCGGCCCACTAGCTTGTTGACCCACTTGCTATACGGTGGACCCCACACACTAAATGGGCCGGCCTTTTAACAGAAAGTGGGACCCACTGTTTTTGGCCCGGCCCACTTGCTTCTTGGGCCGCCCGTTCTGTAAGGTGGACCCCACATGTTAAATGGGCCGGCCCATTTAAGTTTTGATCAACCTTAGAGGTTAGGCCCGGCCCACTTAACTAATGGACCAGCCCAGCTATATAGTTGACCGGTCAAACTATGTCATCTGGCCCGGCCTCGTGTGGGCCTACCATCTACCACGGGGTTTCAGCCGGTTAACGCCGTTAACTGGCAGTTAACGGCGTCATCACGTGTCGTTTGCATGACGTCGCAGTCAACGGGCTCCCGAAAACACTTCCGCAACGGTCCGATTTTCCGTGGCGGAAGGGCGCCCAACGCGACGGACCAAAAATCGTCGTTGGACTTTGCCTGACGCAGTTTCGACAACGGAACCCATATCGTCGGGTTAGGCCCATAGGCGACGAAAAATGCCCCTTAGTTGACGATTTTGGGACGTTGTCTATCAGAACTTTTCTTGTAGTCCTCCTTTTCATTAATAAGTTTGAAACACACAGCGGTCCTATCATATTTTGGCAAAGTGTCATCTTCTAAAATATTTTGTATGTAAGTATTTGTATGGCAATTATCAATGCAATAAGAAAAACACCCATGCAGGACATCATCAATATCAAGATCACTCATATGTAACAAAGAGATTTTTCTTGATAACTCTTCACACCACAAAAATAAAGTAAGTTCATCATGCTGATTAGGAGTAATTTCATCATCACAATACAAATTTGCAGCACTCATGGGGTTCGAATTATCATTGGAGGAGCATTGAAAATTAAAATGACCCGCTCTATGGCAAAGTTCACAAATAAAAGGATAGAGGGCACAAACTTTTTTACCAAGATCATCTAGAGCCCTAGACCACTTTCTAGTTTTTTCATTCCTATGATGGATACAATATTCATCTTCGATTTGATTAATTCCACAAGGTCTATGTATTCCACAAAAATTAACATGCTTATAGGAAATAGCATTTTCAGAAGTTTGAGCATGTTCATTGCAATCATTAACAACAATTTCATTTTCCATGCAAGTGTCTTTGAAAGGTTCATGATACTTATCAAAATTCTTCCTAGGCAATTCAAAATGAGAGGCAAAAGCTTTATAAAGATTTGCAACAACTTGAGAGTCAAGACCATAAGTAGCACTCATATTTCGAAATTTATCAGTATCCATAAAAGTTTCAATGCATTCATAATCATAATTTATACCTGACTCTCTACCTTTGTCGTTCTCCCAATCTTCAGTATTGCTTTGAATTCTTTCAAGAAGATCCCATCTAGCTTCAACCTCCTTGCTTGTGAAAGATCCCTCCAAACAGGCATCTAGATAGTCCTTGTGATGTCCTGAAAGCCTTGCATAAAAATTATTAATAATAACATTACGGGGGAGCTCATGAATGGGACATTTGAGCATTAGTGACTTCAATCTCCCCCATGCTTGGGAAATACTCTCTCCATCACGAGGATAAAAGTTATAAATGTAATTCCTATCAATATGCACTTCATGAGGAGGATAAAATTTAGAATAAAAGAGAGATGCAATTTCCTCCCAACCAAGAGAATGACTATTCTTCAACAATTTATACCAATGCGCCGCTTTACCAGACAGCGAAATAGAGAATAGTTTCTTCCTCACTTCATCCATAGAGATACCTGCACACTTGAATAACCCGCATAATTCATGCAAAAACAGTAAATGATCTCCAGGATGGACAGTTCCATCCCCTTCATAGCGGTTATCCATAACACGTTCAATAATTTTCATGGGTATCTTGAAAGGAATACTTTCAGTAGGTGGATTTAAAATATCACAAGCATCATTAGAGTTATCGCATATGGGAGATAAAGTATTATCAGAGCAAATTTTCTCCCCTAAAGATGGGAAGCTAAAAAGATCATAAAAACTAGCTTCCCCAAGCTTAGACTTCTCCATAGCATTAGCAGTAATTGCGTTCATACTAATAACATTGCTACTAGCATGCAAATAAGGTTCCATAGGTTTTTTAATTTTCGCATCAAACTCTAACTCAGGAAAAAGATTAAAAAGCTCACTAATTTTTTTGTTGTTTTCCATTATGCCTAACTAGTGAAAATAAAAACAAGAGACAAAAAGATAAAATTGCAGAATCTAAAGGAGATAGCTTCGAGCACTCACACACCGGCAACAGTGCTAGGAAATAGCTTAGTAGTCGGAGGATGTGAATACCTTTTACCTTACCTCCCCGGCAACGGCGCCAGAAAATAGCTTGATGTCTACGTGTGCTTCTATTCTTGTAGACAGTGTTGGGCCTCCAAGAGCAGAGGTTTGTAGAACAGCAGCAAGTTTCCCTTAAGTGAATCACCCAAGGTTTATCGAACTCAGGGAGGTAGAGGTCAAAGATAGTCCTCTCAAGCAACCCTGCAATTAAGATACAAGAAGTCTCTTGTGTCCCCAACACACCTAATACACTTGTCAGATGTATAGGTGCACTAGTTTGGCGAAGAGATAGTAAGATGCAAGTGATATGGATGAATATGAGTGGTAATAACAATCTGAAATAAATATGGCAGCAAGTAAACATGCAGTAGAACAGTAAATAAACGGTGTTTCAATGCTTAGAAACAAGGCCTAGGGATCATACTTTCACTAGTGGACACTCTCAACATTGCAATCATAATTGAATATAAATATAAGCACTTCATCATACTACTCTCTTATTGGATAGAGAACTCAAATTCATTGGGCAAGTGTGCAAAAGCACACCTCAAAGGCGTATTCCCAAGTACTAATAAACACCCCACACCGTCACCGTGAGCATTCATAGGAGGTACTAACACACCACAATTCATAAGGGAGTTACACACGGCGCACACACTGTCACCATTACACCGAGGTCACAGTAACCCCAAAGTTCACATAATTAAGCACTTGAATAGCATATGACATCTAGATCACAAAGCTCATCATATGAATCTCAATCATGTAAGGCAGCTCATGAGATCATTGTATTGAAGTACATGAGAGAGAGATGAACCACATAGCTACCGGTAGAGCCCTCAGCCTCGGGGGAGAACTACTCCCTCATCATCATAGGAGACAGCAATGGCGATGAAGCTGGCGGTGGTGTCGATGGAGATGACTCCGGGGCAATTCCCCGTCCCGGCGGTGGAACAGAGACTTCTGTCCCCCGAATTGGAGTTTCGCGATGGCGGCGGCTCTGGAAGGTTTTCCGTATCGTGGCTTATTCCCCTCGAAGTTTTAGGTCACGAAGGCTTATATGGGCGAAGAGGCGGAGTCGGAGGGGCCCTGGTGGAGCCACACCATAGGGGGGCGCCCCCCCTTGGCCTTGCCGCCTTGTGGGGTGGGGGGCCCTCGCCCCTGGCTCCCCTCTGGCCCCTCTTCGGTGCTCTGGAAGCTTCCGGGAAAAATAAGATATTGGGCGTTGATTTCGTCCGATTCAGAGAATATTTCCTTTGTAGGGTTTCTGAAACCAAAAACAGCAGAAAACAGCAACTGGCTCTTCGGCATCTCGTTAATAGGTTAGTTCCGGAAAATGCATCAAAACGATATAAAGTGTGTATAAAACATGTGAGTATCATCATAAAACAAGCATGTAACATCAGAAATTATAGATACGTTGGAGACGTATCACAAGCACAATCAAAAAAGGCGTCCCATCTTGTTGTGGTCAAGATCGTCATCATCGAGCTCAAGTGGAATGCGCAAGGTTAAGGTTTGCTTTTGATAGGGTTTCTTTCTTACCGGTCTCATGGTTTATATGGGAGACTGGTTTATAGGCTAGATGTCGTACTATCAAGGGGCTCTCGAGTGAGTAACTCAATGTTATTTATCGGAGTACGGACAAACCTTTGCATCCTTGCATCATCGTTCTTGGTTATTATTTGGATTTTATCCATGTGGTGTTTTAGCGCTTGTGGTTATTTCCATGACAAACTCTGGTTCATCAAAAATGGATTCCGCGTATATCACTTGTTGTGTTTTCGAAATTGGAGGGTTTTCTCGGTTTTCCGGGTTTAGAGGTTTCCAACAAAATTGGTTTCATCTCATTTGGATTTTCCAATCTCAAGTTATTTGCATTTCAAGTTTGGGTTTAAAATTTTAAAAAAAAGAGGGCACAGTTTTTTTTGCCGGTACTACCGCCCACACTACCGAGCTCGCTACCGTGCCACTCGTTTTGCTCCCAGTATACCCTGGGTCATTTACCGGTACCTAAACCGCTCGCACCGCTCAACCAAGCCGCACACGCTCGCCACGTGTCTCCGCGTACCTGGCCCTCTCACGCGCGTTGACTCTCGCTGGATCCCGCTCGCTCCACCCGTCGTACGCCCAATGTCGCTCAGCCGTGCCTCGCGCACGAGTCCCGCTTATGGCCGCCGCGCTTGTGGGTTGGGCGGTAGTACCGTGCTCCCAAGCCGTACTACCGGCCCAAGCCGGTTTATGGCTCCAACAGGCAGAAAAATGGTGCCCCCTTTTTAAGCGGGTACTATCGCGCTCCCAAGCCGGTACTACCGGCCCAAGCCTTACTTTCTCTCTCTCTTGAGGTTGGTTCTTCTTCCTCTCTCACACACTTCTCTCCTCCATTGCTAATCTTTTGAGAGCTCTCCCTCACTCAAATCTCTCCATGATTCTTGCTCAAATTTGAGAAAAGAGAGAGGAGATCCAGATCTATATTTGCACCAATCAAATCCCCCTCTTTGTGAGAGAATCTCTAGATCTGGATCTTGGAGTGCAATTTTGTGTTCCTCTTCTTATTTTGTTCTTCCTCTCTTATTCCCCCAATAGCTTTAGTAGCTTTGTTGGAATTTGAGAGTGAAGGATTTGGGCATCTTTGTGGTGTTCTTGCCATTGCATTTGGTGCATCGGTTTGACTTCTCCGCGGTGATACGTGGAGGTGAAAGTTCGTGAGATATTCACTTCGGGAGCTTGTTCCTCTTGGGTCTTTGGACCCTAGACGGCTTAGTGGTCTTTGTGGTGTTCTTGGGGACTCCAATTAAGTTGTGGAGATTCTTCAAGGGCAAGGCCTTTGTGGAGATTTATTGGGAGCCTCCAATTTAGTTATGGAGATAGCCCCAAGCTTTGTGCGGGTTCGGTGACCACCCTAAGGTTCCATAGTGGACGAGGGGGGGGTGAATAGGCGTTTTAAAAACTCTTACGGATTTGGCTTGTAAGAATGCGGAATTAAACTAACGTTTATTTTACAAGCACAAATCCTAAATATGCTAGGCTCACCTAAGTGCAACAACAACAACTAGAGCTAAGCAAGATAGGCACAAGATATATGTAGCACAAGTGATAGCAAGATATATGTACTTCAAGCACGATGGCTATCACAAGGAAAGTAAGCTCGGGTATAGAAATAACCGAGGCACGCGGAGACGAGGATGTATTCCCGTGTTCCCTTCCTTTGCAAGAAGGTACGTCACGTTTGGAGGGATGGAGGTCCCACGAAGGATTCCCCAACGCCACGAAGGCTCACCCTATTCTCCGAGCCAAACCCACGAAGGATAATGACCCTTTCCTTATGGTTAGCTTTTCCTCCACTCCGGAGATGGCAAGCTCCAAAACCACTTCACAAGCTCCACGAAGGAGAAGCCCGGGCCTCTTCACAATCTTCCTTGAAGAGATCACCGGAGCACCAACCGCCAAGCCAACTAGGAGGTCTCCCTCCAAGAGTAACAAGCTCACGGTCTCTCACTCGAACTAATCGTGGTGGAGAGCTCAACACTATGCAATGATGCAAAGCAAGAACACTAGAGGTGTTCAAATCCTTCACACTCAAATCCCACCAAAGCAACAAATGCTAGGATGAGATTAGAGAGGAAGAACAAAGAGGAAATCAACAAATGACTCCAAGATCTAGATCCAAAGGGTTCCCCTCACTTAGAGGAGAAAAGGATTGGTGGGGATTGTAGATCTAGATCTCCTCTCTTAGATCCCTCAAGAATGAGCAAGAATCATGGGGGGAATCAAGAGATAGGGCAAGTTCTTCAAAGTCAACAATGGAGGAGAGAGAGTGGAAGAACTTATCCAGCCCAAGGTGGAAGAAGACCTATTTATAGCCCAAGCCAAAATCTAACCGTTGGGAAAGTGTCTAGGTTATCATCAGCCGAGGGAGCCGGTCAACCGGACCTGGGGCTGGGTCATCCGGCGCAGGAGCCGGTCCAACCGGGCCACAGACAGGACCGTCGGTCCAGACGGACCAGCACTGGCGTGACCGGGCGGGTCTTGGCCTTTCAAGTACATGACCCGGTTGCCACCAGAGCAGGAGCCGGTCCGCGTCGAGGCAGCCTGTCCATAGGCCAGTCCAACCGGGCAAGAGGCCGGACCAGGCCGGTCCAAGCCGGGACGTATGCCGGGCCTGCACCGGGAGAGGTGGGAAACTCCCTTGGATAGTGCCCGGCTGGCACCGGTCCAGGGCCGGAACCGGTCAGCGGTGCCACGGCCGGTCCAACTGGACCTTTTCTTTTCCTTAAAAAAGAAAATTCTCCCGAACTCCGATTGACATGAAATATGGAGACTCCTCACAGGATATTTTTAGATGATTCTAGAGAGGGAGTCTCCCACCGTCAAGAAACGGTGAAGACGTCCAAACTCGAAAACGCAATAGAAGATGCATGCGGATTCCGTTTTCGATGAACTTGGGCTTGTTGTAAAGCTAGCAACAAGCTCAAGAACCTCACACAGAGAAACACCAAGAAGCAACAAGATTTATGGAATGCAAAGCATGCAAAGGGTTGAGCTCCCTAAGATGATGTGATCAAGTTACCCAACCGAAAGCCCCTCTTGATAGTGCGGCTATGTATCCTATAATCCGGTCTCCCAACAACCACCTTGAGACCGGTAAAAGGAAAACCTAGCAAGGCCATACCTTTGCCTTGCGCATCCCGCTTGATCTTGATGATAACTCTTCAAGCTCCACTCAAGCCGGAATGCCTCACTTGATCATTGTTGCTTCGTGAAGACTCACAAATGCTCCCCCATACACCATGATGGGAAAGCTCCATTGATGCATATCTTCACATGTCCATTATCACCAAATGGATGGCAAGCTTCAAGCATATGATCCTCTTGAGATGCTCAACTTGAACTTGCCCAACTCAACCTTGATGACGATCACCACTTGACGTCATCCTCTCATGGGCTATATGAGATCTCACTTTTGATGCATGCCCATGGAAAGATACCTAACCCACATAGACAACACAAGGGCACATATATGATGGGTTAGTTCATAAAGCATAATTGACAAGGCTTACCATACCACATGACTTCACGTGGCACATTCTTCATGCTTCATGTGTTGACCAAACTTGAATCTATTCTTCACTCTTTGTATTGGTCAACCTTGTATCTTCTCATGCTCTATCATACTATCTTGAGGTGTATATAGAATTCTTCATTTGTTTGCATGCTCTAAATCTTAGTCAACCATAGCTCAACTTATGAGACTATCATGACACCGACTTAGAGCCATAACTTGAATTCTTCACTTGGAATCAAGCACTCAAGATCTTGATCATTCATTGCTTATCACATAAGCTAGAGCATGGCTAATATTGAGTTCCACATAAGAACTCCATCTTCATTTCTTCTTCTTGATCATATCACATATATATATATCTTCAAATCGATGATCTTGATGCCAAAACTCAAGGTATATCTTTACCTTCATGGCATCCATACTTGAATCCAACACATGGAATACAAGTAGTACCTATGGAATATTCCTTCATATAAACTCAATGATTACCAATTGAATGTACTAGGACGTCGCCTAGAGGGGGGTGAATAGGCGGTGTATAAAAACTTCTACTTGAGAGCTAAACTAGGCGGAATAAAACTACTAAGTGTTTACTAGTTTAGCTCAAAGCCTATCAACTAGGGGTTTGCCTAAGTGCACCAACAACCTATGCTAGCATGATGAGCAACAAGGTGATAACAAGCTAGGTATAGCACATCAAGCAAGATAGATATCACAATGTAAAGCGCATAGGTAAAGGAGCTCGGGTTGAGAAGTAACCGGTGCACGAGGAGACGACGATGTATCCCGAAGTTCACACCCAAGGGTGCTACGTCTCCGTTGGAGCGGTGTGGAGGCACGAGGCACTCCAATGAGCCGCTAGGGCCACCGTATTCTCCTCGAGCCTTTCCTCCAAGGGGAAAGCCTCGATCCACTAAGGGACCCTTGAGGGTGGTCACCGAACCCGTACAAGCTTGGGCAAACTCCCAAGTATCAAGCTTGAGGCAACTCCACAACACGGAGGCTCTCAAGTACAAGGCCACAAGAGGCTACAACACGCCACACCGGCAACAAAGCCACCAAGACACCAACGCGCCACAACCGGCTCCAAAACCACAAAGGCTACCACACTCCACTAAGGAAACAACGCCACTAAGGCTACCACACCACAAAGGCAACAACGCCACAAAGACGACAAGGCCACAACGGCTACAAGGCCACAAAAGGCTACAAGAACACCACTAAGGTCAAACACGCCCTCTACGAGACCGAAACCCCGGAGAGAACCCAAACCGATGCACCTAATGCAATGGCTAAGAACACCACTAAGATGCCCAAGTTCTTCTCTCCCAAATTCCAACAAAGCTACAAAAGCTATTGGGGGAATAAGGGAGGAAGAACAAATATGAGGAGCAACACCAAATTACTCCAAGATCTAGATCTAGCAAGATCCCCTCACTTGGAGAGGGATTCAATTGGTGAAGCTCTAGATCTAGATCTCCTCTCTCCTTTCCCCCAAAAATATGCAAGAAATAGTGGGGGGATCAAGAGGAGGATCAAACTCTCAAGGTCAACAATGGAGGAGAGAGAATGGAGGGGAAGAAGTGTTTGGGTCGGAGGTGGAAGAGAGGTATAAATAGGGGGCCCAAAATATAGCTGTTGGAGGCAGAAAAACGGTCAGATTCGCGCCCGAGCGGTACTACCGCTTGTCAAAGCGGTACTACCGCTCGCGTGAACTGTGCAGAAAACAGGTGAAAAAACGGCCCAAAGCGGTAGTACCACTTGTGAAAGCGGTACTACCGCTCGAGCGGTACTACCGGGTTGGTACCGGTCCAATACCGGATCGGATCCAGTGTCTCACAGAGACCAAACCGGTACCTGACCGGTACTACCGCCCTTCTTTTTTTTTCTCTAAACTGCGATACGGAAACGGCAATATCTCGAGCTAGGAAACTCGGATTGCGGTGAAACCAATTTTGTTGGAAAGAGGGCGACGAGAGCTACCACTACACAAGGTGAAAACATGGAAAAGAGTGAGTGATGATTTTCTCATGGTCATAGAGGTGTAACCTCTCAATATGGTATATCGGGAAAATCATCACCCTCGCACATGCAACATGCGATGCATCCGGAATCCGTTTCCGATGAGCTAGAGCTTGTCATGAGAATGAACACAAGCTCTAACCCATCTCATGGATAAGAACCAAGAACAACCAAGAAACACGATGCAATGCATGCAAGGTTTGAGCTCTCTCCGATGATGCGATCCACTATCCTATCGAGCACAAACCTTATCCTTGCGCGTTCCTCTCGAGTCGGCAAGCTCCGTCTTCATCCTCTTCATCATTGTACATGCCACCGTCTTCCTCCAACATACACGCCACCGTCTTCTTCCATCTTGTACGCACGCCACCGTCTTCATCCATCTTCTACGCCGTCTGCATCTCTCTTCATCTTCTACACCGTCTTCGTCTCTCTTCGACACCGTCTTCGTCATTGTACTCCGTCTTCTCCATCTTGCAACCTTGAGTCCAACACATGGCTATGGACTTGACCTAAGATTGATTCTCAATGCAACCGTTAGTCCATAGGGATTGTCATCAATTACCAAAACCACACATGGGGCAATGGACATGTTCTTTCAATCTCCCCCATTTAATCACACATAGGGGCAATATACCCTAAGGTTCCATAGTGGATCGAGGAATTTGGGAGAATACAGGCCTTCGTGGCGTTTGGAGTGCTTTGTCCTCCACACCGCTCCAACAGAGACTAGCACTCGCAAGAGTGTGAACTTTGGGATACATCATCGTCTCCGCGTCACCTTGGTTATTCTTATACCCGAGCTATTTACTTATGCACTTTACTTTGTGATAGCCTTTGTTCTTGAAGTTATATATCTTGCTATCACATAGTTTCTTGTATTGCTTAGCATAAGTTGTTGGTGCACATAGGTGACCCTAGTTATATAGGTTTTGTGCTTGACAAATTAAACGCTAGTTTTATTCCGCATTTGTTAAGCCATAATCGTAAAATATTTAAACCGCCTATTCACCCTCTAGGCGGCATCCATGTCCTTTCAACAGCGCTCCCGTGTATCGGGTGGAGTTGTCTACATCTCTATGCAGTTCTTCTGGGAACCGCACGGAGAAGAAAACTAGAGACAAATATGTATCTATTTAATTGTGTATTTAATTCCCTCCTATGAGTCTCTTTATATAGGGGGCAAAGGGGGCAAATCTTCCTAAGGCGGCAAGGTGGGACAGAAGAGTAGGAGGTGGGGAGGCCGGCCGGCCCACTAGCTTCGTCCGGCCGGTCGACCCCCTCCCATGTCCCTGATGTCTACACACGCTTCTATTCCTGTAGACAGTGTTGGGTTTCCAAGAGCAGAGGTTTGTAGAACAGCAGCAAGTTTCCCTTAAGTGAATCACCCAAGGTTTATCGAACTCGGGGAGGTAGAGGTCAAAGATATTCCTCTCAAGCAACCCTGCAATTAAGATACAAGAAGTCTCTTGTGTCCCCAACACACCTAATACACTTGTCAGATGTATAGGTGCACTAGTTCGGCGAAGAGATAGTAAAACACAGGTGGTATAGATGGTGGTAAACGGTAATTGCGATCTGAAGTAAATATTGCAGGAAGTAAAGATGCAGTAAAACAATAAATAAGCGATGTTTGCAGTATTTGGAAACAAGGCCTAGGGATCATACTTTCACTAGTGGCCACTCTCAACATTGCAATCATAATTGAATATAAATATAAGCACTTCATCATACTACTCTCCTGTTGGATAAAGAACTCAAATTCATTGGGCAAGTGTGCAAAAGCACACCTCAAAGGCGTATTCCCAAGTACTAATGAACACCCCACACTGTCACCGTGAGCATTCATAGGAGGTACTAACACACCACAATTCATAAGGGAGTTACACACGGCGCATTACACCGAGGTCACAGTAACCCCAAAGTTCACATAATAAAACACTTGAATAGCATATGACATATAGATTGCAAAGCCTATGATCACATAGATGAACAAATAAATGCTACTTTCAAACACTCTCTTGTTGGATAACAAACACCATTCATTGTGTAGGGCTACAAGAGCTCCCTCAAGCCGGAGTTAACAAGCTCCACAACTTCATAAAGGAAACACACACGATGCACACACTGTCACCATTACACCGTGGAGAGTGAATCCGGAGTTCATATTTAAAGTAACCTCTAGAGTGCATAATAGACAAGAGCAACATCTACATATTCATAAAGATCACACCATGGGAGAGAGAGATGAACCACATAGCTACCGGTAGAGCCCTCAGCCTCGGGGAGAACTACTCCCTCCTCATCATGGGAGTCAGCGGCGATGAAGATGGCGGTGGTGTTGATGGAGATGACTCCGGGGAAATTCCCGTCCGGCGGCGTGCCGGAACAGACTTCTGTCCCCCGAAACTTGTCTTCGCGATGGCGGCGGCTACGAACTCTTCGTGGAATATGACTGGATGTTTTAGGTTTTCGCGACGGAGAGGATATATAGGCGGAAGGGCGGCCTCGGAGGAGCCAGGGGTGGCCCCCATAGGCTGGCGCGCCCGGGCCTGGTCGCGCCACCCTGTGGTGTGGGCCCCCTGCTGGCCGCCTCCGACTCTCCTTCGATGTTCTGGAACCCTCCGTGGAAAATACGAAGTTTGGCTTTTGTTTCGTCCAATTCCGAGAATATTTCCTATGTAAGATTTCTGAAACTAAAAATAGCAGAAAACAGGAACTGGCGCTTCGGCATCTTGTTAATAGGTTAGTTCTAGAAAATGCATAAAAATGATATAAAGTATGAACAAAACATGTAGGTATTGTCATAAAACTAGGATGGAACATCAGAAATTATAGATACATTGGAGACGTATCAAGCATCCCAAGCTTAGTTCCTACTCCCTCGAGTAGGTAAACGATAAAAACAATAATTTCTGAAGTGACATGCAACCAACATAATCTTGATCAACAATATTGTAAAGCATATGAGATGAATGAAGTGATTCAAAGCAATGGTATATAGTTTGCTAACAAAAAGATAATGACTAAACAACTGAATCATATAGCAAAAACTTTTCATGAATAGTACTTTCAAGACAAGCATCAAAAAGTCTTGCATAAGAGTTAACTCATAAAGCAATAGATTCTTAATAAGAGGCTTTGAAGCAACACAAAGGCTGATTAAGTTTCAGCAATTGCTTTCAACTTGTAACATGTATATCTCATGGATAGTTGTCAACATAAAGTAATATAACAAGTGCAATAAGTAAACATGTAAGAATCAATGAACACAGTTGACACAAGTGTTTGCTTCTAAGATAGAAAGAAGTAGGTAAACTGACTCAACATAAAGTAAAAGAAAGGCCCTTCGCAGAGGGAAGCAGGGATTACTCATGTGCTAGAGCTTTTTATTTTTAAAACATGGAAACAATTGTGTCAATGGTTGTAATAATTCATATGTGTTATGCATAAAACCTCCTATAAGTTGCAAGCCTCATGCATCGAATACTAATAGTGCCCGCACCTTGTCCTAATTAGCTCGGATTTCCATGGATTATCATTGCATTACATATGTTTCAACCAAGTGTCACAAAGGGGTACCTCTATGCCACCTGTACAAAGGTCCAAGGAGATAAATCGCATTTGATTTCTCGATTTTGATAGATCTCAACTTGAGGACATCCATACCGGGACAACATAGAAAACAGATAATGGACTCCTCTTTTAATGCTTAAAGCATTCAACAAATAATATTCTCATAAGAGATTCTGAGGATTAATGTCCAAGCTGAAACTTCCACCATGATACATGGCTTTGGTTGGCGGCCCAATGTTCTTCTCTAACAACATGCATACTCAAACCATTCAACTCATGGCAAATCTCCCTTACTTCAGACAAGACGAACATGCATAGCAACTCACATGATATTCAACAAAGTAAAAAGTTGATGGCGTCCCCAGAAACATGGTTACCGCTCAACAAGCAACTTATAAGAACTAAGATACATAGCAACATATTCATTACCACAATAGTTTTTAGGCTACTTTCCCATGAGCTATGTATTGCAAAGACAAGGAATGAAAATTTTAAAGGTAGCACGCAAGCAATTTACTTTGGAATGGCAGAAAAATACCACATATAGGTAGTTATGGTGGACACAAATGACATAGGATTTGGCTCAAGGTTTTTGGATGCACGAGAAGCATTCCCTCTCAGTACAAGGCTTTGGCTAGCAAGGTTGTTTGAAGCAAACACAAGTATAAACTGGTACAGCAAAACTTACATAAGAACATATTGCAAGCATTATAAGACTCTACAATGTCTTCCTTGTTGTTCAAACACTTTTACCAGAAAATATCTAGACCTTAGAGAGACCAATCATGCAAACCAAATTTCAACAAGCTCTACGGTAGTTCTCCACTAATAGATTTAAACTACATGATACAAGAGCTTAAACATGATCTACTTGAGAGCTCAAAACAATTGCCAAGTACCAAATTATTCAAGACAATATACCATTTACCACATGAAGCATTTTCTATTTCCAACCAAATAGCAATCAACGAAGCGGCTTTCAACTTCGCCATGAACATTAAAGCAAAACGAAGAACACAAGTGTTCAAATGAAAAAGCGGAGCGTGTCTCTCTCCAATACAAGGATTGCTGGGATCCAAATTTATTCAAACATAAACAAAAAATAGAAACAAACAGACGCTCCAAGTAAAGAACATAAGATGTGACGGAATAAAAATATAGTTTCACTAGAAGTGACCTGATAAGTTTGTTGATGAAGAAGGGGATGCCTTGGGCATCCCCAAACTTAGATGCTTGAGTCTTCTTGAAATATGCAGGGATGAACCACGGGGGCACCCCCAAGCTTAGACTTTTCACTCTTCTTGATCATATCATATCATCCTCCTCTCTTGATCCTTGAAAACTTCCTCCACACCAAACTTAAAGCAATCTCATTAGAGGGTTAGTGCATAATAAAAATTCACATGTTCAGAGAGGACACAATCATTCTTAACACTTCTGGACATTACCCAAGGCTACTGAAATTTAATGGAGCAAAGAAATCCAATCAAACACAGTAAAAGAGGCAATGTGAAATAAAAGGCAGAATCTGTCAAAACAGAACAGTCCGTAAAGACGATTTTTTTGAGGCACTTAACTTGCTCAGATGGAAAAACTCAAAACTAATGAAAGTTGCGTACATATCTGAGGATCATGCATGAATTTTCGCTGATTTTTTTGATTCTTCTACAGAGAGAAAAACGTGAATTCGTGACAGATAAGAAATCTGTTTCTGCACAGAAATCCAAATCTAGTATCAGCCTTCTATTAGAGACTTTACTTGGCACAAGAACGAAATAAAAATGATAAGGAGAGGTTGCTACAGTAGTAACAACTTTCAAGACACAACAAAATAGTAGAAAAATAAAACATGGGTTATCTCCCAAGAAGTGCTTTCTTTATAGCCATTAAGATGGGCTCAGTAATTTTAATGATGCTCTCGCAAGAAATAAGAGTTGAAGCAAAAGAGAGCATCTAGAAGCAAATTCAAAACACATTTAAGCCTAACCCACTTCCTATGCATAGGAATCTTGTACACAAATAAATTCATGAAGAACAAAGTGACAAGCATAGGAAGATAAAACACGAGTAACTTCAAAATTTTCAGCATGTAGAGAGGTGTTTTAGTACCATGAAAATTTCTACAACCATATTTTCCTCTCTCATAATAATTTCCAGTAGCATCATGAACAAACTCAACAATATAACTATCACATACAGCATTCTTGTCATGATCCACATGCATAAAAGTATCATTACTCTCCACATAAGCATAATCAATTTTATTAGTAATAGTGGGAGTAAAACTATCACAACCATCATTGTAATCATCATAAATTGCAGGCATGGTATAATCATAATAAAATTTATCCTCCATAGTAGGTGGCACCAAAATACCACTATCATTATTATCATCATAAATGGGAGGCAAAGTATCATCAAAGAAAATTTTCTCCTCAAAACTTGGGGGACTAAAAATATCACAACCAGCTTCCCCAAGCTTAAATTCTTCCATAGCATTAGCAATAATAGTGTTCAAAGAGTTCATGCTAATAACATTGCTACAACTATTTTGCAAACAAAGTTCCATGGGTTTTTTAATTCTCTCTTCAAACACATCATGTCCTAATTCAAGATAAAGTTCATAAAGATCTCTAATTTTTTTGTTGTTTTCCATTAAGCCTAACTAGTGAAAATAAAAACAAGAAACAAAAAGATAAAATTGCAGAATCTAAAGGAGATAGCTTCGAGCACTCACACACCGGCAACAGTGCTAGGAAATAGCTTAGTAGTCGGAGGATGTGAATACCTTTTACCTTACCTCCCCGGCAACGGCGCCATAAAATAGCTTGATGTCTACGCACGCTTCTATTCCTGTAGACAGTGTTGGGCCTCCAAGAGCAGAGGTTTGTAGAACAGCAGCAAGTTTCCCTTAAGTGAATCACCCAAGGTTTATCGAACTCAGGGAGGTAGAGGTCAAAGATATTCCTCTCAAGCAACCCTGCAATTAAGATACAAGAAGTCTCTTGTGTCCTGATACGTCTCCAACGTATCGATAATTTCTTATGTTCCATGCTACTTTATTGATGATACCTACATGTTTTATGCACATTATATGTCATATTTATGCATTTTCTGGAACTAACCTATTAACAAGATGCCGAAGAGCCGCTGTTTTCTGCTGTTTTTGGTTTCAGAAATCCTAGTAAGGAAATATTCTCGGAATTGACGAAACTTTCGCCCAGGGTCCTATTTTTGCACGAAGCTTCCGAAGACCGAAGAGATAACGAAGTGGGGCCACGAGGCAGCCAGGGCATAGGGCGGCGCGGCCTGGCCCTTGGCCGCGCGGCCCTACCCCCTGGGCACCTCGTGGCCCCCGCGTTGCCCTTCCGCCTACTTAAAGTCTCCGTCGCGAAACCCCAGTACCGAGAGCCACGATACGGAAAACCTTCCGAGACGCCGCGAATCCCATCTCGGGGGATTCAGGAGATCGCCTCCGGCACCCTGCCGGAGAGGGGATTCATCTCCCGGAGGACTCTTCATCGCCATGATCGCCTCCGGAGTGATGAGTGAGTAGTTCCCCCTGGACCATGGGTCCATAGCAGTAGCTAGATGGTCGTCTTCTCCTTGTTGTGCTTCATTGTTGGATCTTGTGAGCTGCCTAACATGATCAAGATCATCTATCTGTAATACTATATGTTGTGTTTGTCGGGATCCGATGGATAGAGAGTACTATGATTATGGTGATTATCAATCTATTGTTTATGTGTTGTTTATGATCTTGCATGCTCTCCGTTATTAGTAGAGGCTCTGGCCAAGTTTGTACTCTTAACTCCAAGAGGGAGTATTTATGCTCGATAGTGGGTTCATGCCTCCATTAAATCTGGGACAGTGACAGAAAGTTCTAAGGTTGTGGATGTGATGTTGCCACTAGGGATAAAACATTGATTCTATGTCTAAGGATGTAGTTGTCGATTACATTACGCACCATACTTAATGCAATTGTCTGTTGCTTAGCAACTTAATACTGAATGGGGTTCGGATGATAACCTGAAGGTGGACTTTTTAGGCATAGATGCAGTTGGATGGCGGTCTATGTACTTTGTCGTAATGCCTAATTAAATCTCACTATATTTATCATATCATGTATATGCATTGTTATGCCTTTCTCTATTTGTCAATTGCCCGACTGTAATTTGTTCACCCAACATGCTTTTATCTTATGGGAGAGACACCTCTAGTGAACTGTGGACCCCGGTCCTATTCTTTACATAGCATACAATCTACTGCAATTGTGTTTTACTATTTTCTTTGCAAACATCTTCCACTCGATACGCTTAATCCTTTGTTACAGCAAGCCGGTGAGATTGACAACCTCACTGTTTCGTTGGGGCAAAGTACTTTGGTTTTGTTGTGCAGATTCCACGTTGGCGCCGGAATCCCTGTTGTTGCGCCGCATCACATTTCGCCACCATCAACCTTCAACGTGCTTCTTGGCTCCTACTGGTTCGATTAAACCTTGGTTTCTTTCTGAGGGAAAACTTGCTACTGTGCGCATCATACCTTCCTCTTGGGGTTCCCAACGAACGTGTGAGTTACACGCCATCAAGCTCTTTTTCTGGCGCCGTTGCCGGGGTGATCAAGACACGCTGCAAGGGGAGTCTCCACTTCTCAATCTCTTTACTTTGTTTTTGTCTTGCTTTATTTTATTTACTACTTTGTTTGCTGCACTAAATCAAAATACAAAAAATTAGTTGCTAGTTTTACTTTATTTATTGTCTTGCTCTCTATATCGAAAACACACAAAAAAATAGTTACTCGCTTTTACTTTATCTAGTTTGTTTTATTTATTGTTGCTAAAATGAATACCCCTGAAAATACTAAGTTGTGTGACTTCACAAATGCAAATAATAATGATTTCCTATGCACACCTATTGCTCCACCTGCTACTACAGCAGAATTCTTTGAAATTAAACCTGCTTTACTAAATCTTGTCATGAGAGATCAATTTTCTGGTGTTAGTTCTGATGATGCTGCTGCCCATCTCAATAATTTTGTTGAACTTTGTGAAATGCAAAAGTATAAGGATGTAGATGGTGATATTATTAAATTGAAAGTGTTTCCTTTCTCATTAAGAGGAAGAGCTAAAGATTGGTTGCTATCTTTGCCTAAGAATAGTATTGATTCATGGACTAAATGCAAGGATGCTTTTATTGGTAGATATTATCCTCCCGCTAAAATTATATCTTTGAGAAGTAGCATAATGAATTTTAAGCAATTAGATACTGAACATGTTGCTCAAGCATGGGAGAGAATGAAAGCTTTGGTAAAGAATTGCCCAACCCATGGACTGACTACTTGGATGATCATCCAAACCTTCTATGCAGGACTAAATTTTTCTTCGCGGAATTTATTGGATTCAGCTGCTGGAGGTACCTTTATGTCCATCACATTGGGGGCGGCTACAAAACTTCTTGATGATATGATGATAAATTACTCTGAATGGCACACGGAAAGAGCTCCACAAGGTAAGAAGGTAAATTCTGTTGAAGAAACCTCTTCCTTGAGTGATAAGATTGATGTGATTATGTCTATGCTTGTGAATGGTAGATCTAATGTAGATCCAAATAATGTTCCTTTAGCTTCATTGGTTGCTCAAGAAGAAAATGTTGATGTGAATTTCATTAAAAATAATAATTTCAACAACAATGCTTATAGGAACAACTCTGGTAATAATTATAGGCCATATCCCTCTGCTAATGGTAATGATTATGGTAGATATGAGGAAAGGATGCTAGAAATTGAAAGATCCACTAAAAACTTTATGCAATCACAATATGAGCAAAATCAATTGTTTACTAAAACTATGAATGAACAATCTACCTTGTTGAAAAATATAGGAAATCAACTTGAAAACTTGAATAGGGAGATTTCTGGTCTGCAAACTAAAATTTCAAATGCTGAAACCCGAATCTCATACATGTCCGCATCACAATCCTCTTTAATTAATAAAATGGCTGCTAAACCTGATGATATTGATAGTAAGATGACTACTACAGCAAATGCCATCCAAGTTAGAATTAATGAGAATATAAGATTAATGGCTGAACTGCGTGCTAGGTGGGATAGAGAAGAAAATGAAAAACTAGCTAAAGAGAATAATGTAGCTAAAGTTTGGACTATTACCACCACTAGTAATGCTAATTCTTCACATGTTGCTGCACCTCCTACTATCAATGGTAAAATAATTGGTGTTGGCAATGTTTCTACTCCTAGTGCAAAGCGAACAAAACTGCCTGAAATTGCTAAAACTGCTGAAACTGCTTGTGATAAAACTGCTGAAATTTTTTCCAACCTTGGGAACAATGATCCCATTGCTGTAGCTCATAATGATTTAGATTTTGATGATTGCCACATCTCTGAAGTTATAAAGTTCTTACAAAAACTTGCTAAAAGTCCTAATGCTAGTGCTATAAATTTAGCCTTTACAAAACATATTACAAATGCTCTCATAAAAGCTAGAGAAGAGAAACTAAAACTTGAAACTTCTATTCCTAGAAAGTTAGAAGATGGTTGGGAGCCCATCATTAAAATGAAATTCAATGACTTTGAATGTAATGCTTTATGTGATCTTGGTGCAAGTATTTCTGTTATGCCTAAAAAGATTTATGATATGCTTGACTTGCCACCATTGAAGAATTGTTATTTGGATGTTAATCTTGCCGATAATGTTAAAAAGAAACCTTTGGGGAGGATTGATAATGTGCATATTACGGTTAACAATAACCTTGTCCCCGTTGATTTTGTTGTCTTGGATATCGAATGCAATGCATCTTGTCCTATTGTGTTGGGAAGACCTTTTCTTCGAACTGTTGGTGTTGTTATTGATATGAGGGAAGGTAATATTAAATATCAATTTCCTCTCAAGAAAGGTATGGAACACTTCCCTAGAAAGAGAATGAAGTTGCCTTTTGATTCTATTATTAGAACAAGTTATGATGTTGATGCTTCTACTCTTGATGTTACTTGATTTGCACTTTCTGCGCCTAGCTGAAAGGCGTTAAAGAAAAGCGCTTATGGGAGACAACCCATGTTTTTACCTACAGCAATTTTTTGTTTTGTTGAGTCTTGGAAGTTGTTTACTACTGTAGCAACCTCTCCTTATCATGTTTTTGTGCCAAGTAAAGTTTATATGTCAAAGTTGATGTTATATTTGGGATCGCTGCGCAGAAACAGCATTGCTGTCTGTCATGAATCTGGGCACAGTTCTCTGTAGAAAATTCTAAAAAATCTGCCAATTTACGAGCGTGATCCTCAGATATGTACGCAACTTTCATTAGTTTTGAGTTTTTCCATTTGAGCAAGTCTGGTGCCAGCTTTAAATTCGTCTTTACGGACTGTTCTGTTTTTGACAGATTCTGCCTTTTATTTCGCATTGCCTCTTTTGCTATGTTGGATTTATTTCTTTGATCCATTAATGTCCAGTAGCATTATGCAATGTCCAGAAGTGAAAATAATGATTGTGTCACCTCTGAATGAGTGAATTATTAATTGTGCACTAACCCTCTAATGAGTTTGCTTGAAGTTTGGTGTGAAGGAAGTTTTCAAGGGTCAAGAGAGGAGAATGATATACTATGATCAAGAGGAGTGAAAGCTCTAAGCTTGGGGATGCCCCCGTGGTTCACCCCTGCATATTTTAAGAAGACTCAAGCGTCTAAGCTTGGGGATGCCCAAGGCATCCCCTTCTTCATCGACAACATCATCAGGTTCCTCCCCTGAAACTATATTTTTATTCAGTCACATCTTGTGTTCTTTACTTGGAGCGTCGGTTTGTTTTTTTTTTGTTTTTGTTTGAATAAAATGGATCCTAGCATTCACTTTGTGGGAGAGAGACACGCTCCGCTGTTGCATATGGACAAATATGTCCTTAGGCTTTACTCATAATGTTCAAGGCGAAAGTTTCTTCTTCGTTAAATTGTTATATGGTTGGAATTGGAAAATGCTACATGTAGTAATTCTAAAATGTCCTGGATAATGTGATACTTGGCAACTGTTGTGCTCATGTTTAAGCTCTTGTATCATATACTTTGCACCCATTAATGAAGAAATACATAGAGCTTGCTAAAATCTGATTTGCATATTTGGTCTCTCTAAGGTCTAGATAATATCTAGTATTGAGTTTTGAACAACAAGGAAGACGGTGTAGAGTCTTATAATGTTTACAATATGTCTTTTATGTGAGTTTTGCTGCACTTGTTCATCCTTGAGTTTGCTTCAAATAACCTTGCTAGCCTAAACCTTGTATCGAGAGGGAATACTTCTCATGCATCCAAAATCCTTGAGCCAACCACTATGCCATTTGTGTCCACCATACCTACCTACTACATGGTATTTCTCCGCCATTCCAAAGTAAATTGCTTGAGTGCTACCTTTAAAATTCCATCATCCACCTTTGCAATATATAGCTCATGGGACAAAATAGCCTTAAAAACTATCGTAGTATTGAATATGTACTTATGCACTTTATCTTTTATTAAGTTGCTTGTTGTGCGATAACCATGCTTCTGGGGAACGCCATCAACTATTGTTGAATATCATGTGAGTTGCTATGCATGTCCGTCTTGTCTGAAGGATCTATCATTTTAGTGGTTGGAGCATGCAAAATTGTTAGAGAAGAACATTGGGCCGCTAACTAAAGCCATGAATCATGGTTGAAGTTTCAGTTTTGGACATATATCCTCAATCTCATATGAGAATAATAATCATTGCTACATGCTTATGCATTTAAGAGGAGTCCATTATCTGTTGTCCATGTTGTCCCGGTATGGATGTCTAAGTTGAGAATAATCAAAAGCGAGAAATCCAAAATGCGAGCATTCTCCTTAGACCTTTGTACAGGCGGCATGGAGGTACCCCTTTGTGACACTTGGTTGAAACATGGCATGCAAAGATCCGGTAGTCCAAGCTAAGTAGGACGAGGTGTGGACACTATTAGTATACTATGCATGAGGCTTGCAACTTGTAAGATATAATTTACATAACTCATATGCTTTATTACTACCGTTGACAAAATTGTTTCATGTTTTCAAAATAAAAGCTCTAGCACAAATACAACAATCGATGCTTTCCTCTTGAAGGACCTTTCTTTTACTTTTATTGTTGAGTCAGTTTACCTATCTCCTTCCACCTTAAGAAGCAAACACTTGTGTGAACTGTGCATTGATTCCTACATACTTGCATATTGCACTTGTTATATTACTTTATGTTGACAATATCCATGAGATATACATGTTATAAGTTGAAAGCAACCGCTGAAACTTAATCTTCCTATGTGTTGCTTCAACACCTTTACTTTGATTTATTGCTTTATGAGTTAACTCTTATGCAAGACTTATTGATGCTTGTCTTGAAGTACTATTCATGAAAAGTCTTTGCTATATGATTCACTTGTTTACTCATGTCATTACCATTGTTTTGATCGCTGCATTCATTACATATGTTTACAAATAGTATGATCAAGATTATGATGGCATGTCACTTCAGAAATTATCTTTGTTATCGTTTTACCTGCTCGGGACGAGCAGAACTAAGCTTGGGGATGCTGATACGTCTCCAACGTATCGATAATTTCTTATGTTCCATGCTACTTTATTGATGATACCTACATGTTTTATGCACATTATATGTCATATTTATGCATTTTCTGGAACTAACCTATTAACAAGATGCCGAAGAGCCCATTTTCTGCTGTTTTTGGTTTCAGAAATCCTAGTAAGGAAATATTCTCGGAATTGGACGAAACTCGCCAGGGTCCTATTTTTGCACGAAGCTTCCAGAAGACCGAAGAGATAACGAAGTGGGGCCACGAGGCAGCCAGGGCATAGGGCGGTGCGGCTGGCCCTTGGCCGCGCGGCCCTACCCCTGGGCACCTCGTGTGGCCCCCGCGTTGCCCTTCCGCCTACTTAAAGTCTCCGTCGAAACCCCCAGTACCGAGAGCCACGATACGGAAAACCTTCCAGAGACGCCGCCGCCGCGAATCCCATCTCGGGGATTCAGGAGATCGCCTCACCCTGCCGGAGAGGGGATTCATCTCCGGAGGACTCTTCATCGCCATGATCGCTCCGGAGTGATGAGTGAGTAGTTCACCCCTGGACCATGGGTCCATAGCAGTAGCTAGATGGTCGTCTTCTCCTTGTTGTGCTTCATTGTTGGATCTTGTGAGCTGCCTAACATGATCAAGATCATCTATCTGTAATACTATATGTTGTGTTTGTCGGGATCCGATGGATAGAGAGTACTATGATTATGGTGATTATCAATCTATTGTTTATGTGTTGTTTATGATCTTGCATGCTCTCCGTTATTAGTAGAGGCTCTGGCCAAGTTTGTACTCTTAACTCCAAGAGGGAGTATTTATGCTCGATAGTGGGTTCATGCCTCCATTAAATCTGGGACAGTGACAGAAAGTTCTAAGGTTGTGGATGTGCTGTTGCCATTAGGGATAAAACATTGATTCTATGTCTAAGGATGTAGTTGTCGATTACATTACGCACCATACTTAATGCAATTGTCTGTTGCTTAGCAACTTAATACTGAATGGGGTTCGGATGATAACCTGAAGGTGGACTTTTTAGGCATAGATGCAGTTGGATGGCGGTCTATGTACTTTGTCGTAATGCCCAATTAAATCTCACTATATTTATCATATCATGTATATGCATTGTTATGTCTTTCTCTATTTGTCAATTGCCCGACTGTAATTTGTTCACCCAACATGCTTTTATCTTATGGGAGAGACACCTCTAGTGAACTATGGACCCCGGTCCTATTCTTTACATAGCATACAATCTACTGCAATTGTGTTTTACTATTTTCTTTGCAAACATCTTCCACTCGATACGCTTAATCCTTTGTTACAGCAAGCCGTGAGATTGACAACCTCACTTCGTTGGGGCAAAGTACTTTGGTTTTGTTGTGCAGATTCCACGTTGGCGCCGGAATCCCTGTTGTTGCGCCGCATCACATTTCGCCACCATCAACCTTCAACGTGCTTCTTGGCTCCTACTGGTTCGATTAAACCTTGGTTTCTTTCTGAGGGAAAACTTGCTCTGTGCGCATCATACCTTCCTCTTGGGGTTCCCAACGAACGTGTGAGTTACACGCCATCATGTCCCCAACACACTTAATACACTTGTCAGATGTATAGGTGCACTAGTTCGGCGAAGAGATAGTAAAACACAGGTGGTATAGATGGTGGTAAACGGTAATTGCGATCTGAAGTAAATATTGCATGAATTAAAGATGCAGTAAAACAGTAAATTGTTTGCAGTATTTGGAAACAAGGCCTAGGGATCATACTTTCACTAGTGGCCACTCTCAACATTGCAATCATAATTGAATATAAATATAAGCACTTCATCATACTACTCTCATGTTGGATAAAGAACTCAAATTCATTGGGCAAGTGTGCAAAAGCACACCTCAAAGGCGTATTCCCAAGTACTAATGAACACCCCACACTGTCACCGTGAGCATTCATAGGAGGTACTAACACACCACAATTCATAAGGGAGTTACACACGGTGCATTACGCCGAGGTCACAGTAACCCCAAAGTTCACATAATAAAACACTTGAATAGCATATGACATCTAGATTGCAAAGCCTATGATCACATAGATGAACAAATAAATGCTACTCTCAAACACTCTCTTGTTGGATAACAAACACCATTCATTGTGTAGGGCTACAAGAGCTCCCTCAAGCCGGAGTTAACAAGCTCCACAACTTCATAAAGGAAACACACACGATGCACACACTGTCACCATTACACCGTGGAGAGTGAATCCGGAGTTCATATTTAAAGTAACCTCTAGAGTGCATAATAGACAAGAGCAACATCTACATATTCATAAAGATCACACCATGGGAGAGAGAGATGAACCACATAGCTACCGGTAGAGCCCTCAGCCTCGGGGGAGAACTACTCCTTCCTCATCATGGGAGTCAGCAGCGGCGATGAAGATGGCGGTGGTGTCGATGGGGATGACTCCGGGGGAAATTCCCCGTCCCGGCGGCGTGCCAGAATAGAGACTTCTGTCCACCGAAACTTGTCTTCGCGATGGCGGCGGCTACGGAACTCTTCGTGGAATATGACTGGATGTTTTAGGGTTTTCGCGACGGAGAGAATATATAGGCAGAAGGGCGGCCTCGGAGGAGCTAGGGGTGCCCCCCCATAGGCTGGCGCGCCCAGGGGCCTGGTCGCCCCGCCCTTTGGTGTGGGCCCCCTGCTGGCCGCCTCCGACTCTCCTTTGATGTTCTGGAACCCTCCGTGGAAAATAGGAAGTTTGGCTTTTGTTTCGTCCAATTCCGAGAATATTTCCTGTGTAAGATTTCTGAAACCAAAAACAGAAAACAGGAACTGGCGCTTCGGCATCTTGTTAATAGGTTAGTTCAGAAAATGCATAAAAATGATATAAAGTATGAACAAAACATGTAGGTATTGTCATAAAACTAGCATGGAACATCAGAAATTATAGATACGTTGGAGACGTATCACTCCCTCATGGCCCCCTTCCATATGGGGACCAATAAAGGTAGGGAGGCTTTTTTAACTAAATAAAAAACATATTTTCATTAAATTAAATATACTTTAATATATTAATTCATTTAATTAACATATTAAACATATCCTCTAATTTCCATTTGTCCTAGACACCTCTCGAATTATTCCGGACAACTTTCGGACATCTCCGGAACCCTATTTCAGATATATCTCTCAACTTTGATGAATCCAAAACTGTCTCGAGTTTCATTGAAACCTTAAGTGTGTTACCCTGGAATATCATAGTCATGAACCGAGACAATGTCACCGTTCAAACGATCACTAGGGGGGTCTGGATTACCATGGCGATCTGTATGTATTCCCCAAAGATATGATCGTCGGCTGAACCTTCACATTGAGTCTTATTCCTTTTGTTCATTCGATACCGACACTTGTCCGAGACATGATTATCGGTATCTCGATACCTAGTTCGGTCTCCATACCGACAAGGCTATTTCAATTCGTTTGTGTGTGATTCCATCCCCATGACATAGTCATACGATGCGCAACTTTCATGGATGTAATCTCACCGAGTGGGCCCTATATGTATATTTCCGTCACGTGGACAAACAAATTCCTCTCTTGATCCATACGTCTCAACCATCCCATTGATGTACCTAACTACACATTTATGATCACCATGTTACGGTATGACAGTTGATGCAGCCAAGGCAACCTATGGAGACAATGATTACATATGATCTCACGGTCTAAGGATTAGGTCACTATGCACTTAAAACAAAAATCGTAACATTGAACTCAATGTGTCTTGATCGTGTTACAATACTTATGTTATGGTGAGACATCTCAAATGTATCTACTTTTCCATGCATTATGCTCAAAGATTTTCTCCAGAATCTCACCATACTTGGATAAAGCTGATGTTATTTTTAGCAAAAGTCTTCCTTCTGTCAGTTTGCGCAGGAAATTAAATCGGGGAAAAATACCACGGAAGTTTTTCACCAAAAGAAAGGACCTGGAGCTTTGGACCAGACGAGAGGGGGCACATGGCCCAAAAGAGCACATGTGGCGCGCCCCTGGCCTAGGCGCACCATCATGGCCCTTTTGGCCCTCGAGCATCGTCTCGTCCCCCCCTTCGTGTGATGCCTTATATACCCTAAAAACCTACCCTTCAAGAGGCACAAAGAGTTTCACGAAACAGAGCACCGTCGATACCGCGATCTTTGTTTCAGGGGTCAGATTGATCCTGCTCTCTACCCCGAAGAGAGAGATTTCGAGGGCTTCTTCATCATCACCGCCACCAACGTCATCACCAACAACCATGGGCTCACTCTCCATCACCATGAGTGAGTAGTTTTTTGTAGGATTCAAAGGTGGATGGGGTTTGGATGAGATTGATCATGCAACCATACATATGTATCGAGATTTGAGGTGTTTGTCTTGAGGATATTCATGTATGAGTGTTGGTACACCTTTGCTAAGTTTAATGCTTGTTGCTAGGGCTCGAGTGACATGATTTTAGTACTGAACACCTATATTTCTTTATCATATATATAAGATTGGTATCTATTTGCAAGGTGTATTACTTATTATTATGTTGACATGCGACTCCCTAAGGTGACAGATAGTAAAAACAAGGGGAATTTGTGCTAGTTTGAGGATATTCTCTGTTCATGAATCTTAATGCTTTGTTCTAGGCTATTCGAAAGGATATACCTTAATTGCTTGCAGTTCCAAGTTGGCCCTGGTAAAATGGGCAAGCATGATAAAAGATGTAATGCAAATTTTCTTTGTTAGTATGCATAGCTATATTTAGATCACACACATACACACAACTGAATTGTGGTTGACCTCTGCCTCATCGTATGGACAGGACTTCAAGAACTTATTATAGGGACTTACAATGCTTCAAGGATTTTCGGGGGTGGGGGGGAGAGCTCGAGAATCCTCCAAAAGTGGGCCGCGTGAGGCTAGTTTTTTTTTCCTTTTCTTGTTTGAGAGGACCAGCCCATGTGAAGGAGCAAAGTCAGTCTCTTGACTTGTGTCCTTAATGTTAGAGGAGTCGGTTCCAACATCTAGTGATATTTAACGGTCAATGGTTCCGACGCACCGTGTCCTCCTAACATGCTGCCGTCAGATCATCCTTGATTAGCGGTAGTGTTTGCCAAGAGAGGGCAATTTTGCAGGCATCGATAGGTCCCGACGTCACAGCCATCGTCCACTATGTGTTCTAGGATTGGCGAGGCTTTTGGCATATGTCTAATATAAAATTAAAAATTGAAACATATTCGTTCATGCTGATGTCCTACAATGGAAGGGTAACTCTAATCAATTCTCTACTCACATCTATTGCCAACTTTTCAATGTGCTCACTACAGTTGAATCCAAAAATTCTAGAGCTAGTAGAAAAAAAATAGAGAAGACATTGTCTTTGGATGAAAAGAGGAGAAAATGGTGAAAAAGTGCAACTCTCTGGCTTCTTGGGACATGGTTTGTCAGCCCGAGAAGAAAGGAGGCCTTGGGATCCTTGATCTCAAAATCGAGAACCAAGGGCTGCTATTGAAGTATCTTCACAAATTCTATAATATAGCAGAAACTCCATGGGTGAAATTGGTTTGGAACTCATATTATACTGAGAAAATTCCACATGCTACTAGAATATGTGGATCATTTTGGTGGAAAGACATATGTAAACTCATGCCTATTTTCAGAGGGATTGCCTCTAGTACAATTCATGATAGATCTACACCCTTTTCTGAAAAGATTCCTGGATATCAACTATAACTAGTGACACATATCCCAAAGCCTTTTCTTTTGCAATTGATGAATACATATCTGTGCAAGAGTTTCTCTCATCAGCTAGTTTGAGTGATCTATTCTATTTACCACTCTCACCTAAAGCAATGGATGAACTCAGAGAACTACAAAGTAACACCAATCATATTACCTTCTCACATGATACTTGGACTTATGCATGGGGAACTAGAAATTTTCAGCTAGCCAGTTCGACAAATTCTATTTCACGGACATTACTCCCCATATTACTTACAGCTGGATGTGGAAAAGCAAATGTATACCTAAGATGCAGTTCTTTGGTTCGCTGGTATTATCTGATAGACTAAACACCATAAATATGCTCAGAAGAAGACATTTTTGCTTGAATACAGGATTTAACTGCCTGATGTGTACTAATCCCCCAGAAGAAACAATTTAGCACATGCTTTTTTACTGCCCTTTTAGTACTCTATGTTGGGAAAAGATTGACATGAATTGGCACAACAATACTAATAGGAACACCATAATCCAAAGAGGGAAAGATCAGTGGCAAAACCCAATGTATATGGAAATCTTTCTAGTGGCTACTTGAAATATTTGGAAAGAGAGGAATAATCTTTTATTCAAAGGACTTAACCTCAGTATCGACTCCTGGTTGCAAAGGGTCAAATCAGATCTTCTTCTACTGGTTCATAGGACCAGGAAGACCTCCATAGTTTCATTTCTGAATTTGTTGATAGTCTCTAGACTCTTTGTAGAGCTTTTGTAACTCACTTTCTATACCTCTCTTCCACTTGGAAGACACCATGTAAAGTTACTGTTGATTAATACAAAAGACAACTGTTAGAGCTTTCAAAAAAAAACTTAAGTGAATTTTTATGAAAGTGAACTATTGACTTTGTGAAACATTTTGGCAAAAAGCGAAACTGCTGACATCAATGCTGACTTCGCTGCGGTACATTTCACAAAATAATCATATCCCAATTATGTTTTAGTTTTATTTCATAATTTTGTGGGAGATCGGGTCAGCACGCTGATATCACTGCTGTGGTCACTGGTGGTACCGTTCTGTAAAAAAAAGATTCACTTTGCCTTGCCTCATCAGCCTACCACGTACCACCCCACTAGGAAATATCTATACCTTTATATTCCTTTGCACGCGTCCGCCACTTCTTCTTCTCCACCACGCGTTTCGTCCATCTGTGTTTTCTCCTTCCACCGTAGAAGATTTTGCCCACGGGCATAGACAGCCAACCCGCACGGCCTCCGCCACCCAAACCACGCGCCGCCAGCTTCATCTCCATCCCCATCCTCAGTCCCACCAGGTTACGATCGGGTTGCCATCCCTCTACATCTTTCTCTCAGATCCTACCGGATGGAGCCCATCACCGAGCTCTCGAGGCCGTGGGCCGCTCTCTCGTCGGACATGGTCCGTGAAATCTCCATCCGCCTGCGCGACGCCGCCGATTTCGTCCGCCTCCATGCCGTCTGCATACCGTGGCGCGAGTCGGCGCCATCTCCGGCAGCGATCCGCCCCACGCGGTTTCTGCCATGGCCGCTCGCGTTGTGCGAGGACCTCCTCGTGCACGTGCCACTCAACTTCGGACGACGCCTGTCGTCGTGGCCGTACCACCATAAATGTGATGGCATCCTCCTTCCACGCGCATCGTCATCTAGCCGCGACAAGAACTGGTTTCATCGTGCCGAGAACTGGGTGGCTCGTGCAGATGGCACGGCCGCCTGGTTTTTAACGGTGCATCCTGAGCCAACAATGACCGATCTTGTCACCGGAGCCATCAGGGTGTTGCCTCGGTTCCGGGAGAACGAAGACGGCAGGATCAACCGGCGGATGGAGAAGCGCAGCGGCATCGTCTACAGCGATGGCACCATCTTTGTGTACAGCGTTGACTCGGGCGACTTCAGGACGGCCAACTTCACGGCAGCAATCCTGCGTCCTGGTGATGTTGCGTGGACTATTGCGGAAAAGAGCGTCTATTTTGGGGGAAGATGCCACCATTCGAGCGCCGCATATCATGATGGTAAGATTCTGGTATGCATGAACTTGCAATTCTGGTTTGTGCTTATGCCGGACTTCGAAGGCAATGGTGCCGCTGGCGGAGGCAGGCTGGAGATGAAGACTGGTGCAAGTACAAGTGCAAGGGATGCAGTGAAGCACGAGGACAGCTACATCTTCGAATCAGGCAATGAGCTAATGTGGGCGACCGTCATATCAAAACGGAGACCGACATATGGTTACACCATGTACGACCTGACGAGCACACCGTCGGTGACATTGCACGCCCTTGAAGAGGCGAACATCAGCGGCAGAATGCGTTTGGTGCCGAGGAATGGCCAGAGCTTGAGGGACCGCGTCCTCTTCCTTGGGTCACCGGCAAGCTTCACCACCAAAGCCACCACACAGTTTGGTGGATGTGCGTACTTCGTCTTCAATAGTTGTGTGTACAAATACAACCTCATCAATGGCGTGGCTCAACTCATGGAGCGGGTGCCTGCCGGATGGGGTTCTGACATGGCGCGCGTGTGGATCCAGCCCCGTCCAGCCATTGATCCAATTGACAAAATCCGAGAAAAACTCAAAGCTCCAACAAAAGAATAGAAAAAAACAGTATGAATGTAGTGTGAAAATTGTAATTTAATTACTCGGAATAAGTTTTGAGGAAGCGTGTGGTGTTAGCTTTGAAGTTATCTGTTCCCAAGTGAAGAAATTTTATTTTTAAACCAAGCATCTAATTTTTTTTGTGAAACCAACATCACGAGAAATTCGTCTAATTTATTGCACACATCACAATATTCATCAATAAAGAATGTCACATACTTGTCTAGATACGCATGTATATAGACACGATTTTTTCCAAGAGCATTTGTGTGCCTTAATCTCGTAGAAGGCAACAACAACAAAAAATACAAGAAACTTCAGATCAATAGGAACAAATATCAAACTAGAACTCCACTTTAGGAAAAGCTAGGGTAACTCCCAAAAATACCTCGAGAACCCGGGTGTAGGCGAGGATGAAAACCCATCCAATCTGAGAGCATCACAAGTCTGACAACATGTGCATTTCCATCGTTTTACACATTCCAATATCCAATTTTTGTTATCATTGTACAAGTTCTAGTTAGGAGCTTGGTGAAATGGGTTTTCCCTATAACCCTGGATACTGAATATTATTGATTTTTAAAAATTTAAGGACAGACATTATGTGTTGCTTTGAAAGTAGCGCTGAAACATAGAATTACAAAATCTTGGATATTATGTCAAAATAATATATACCGATGATTCCTTGCAATAATAGTAATTTTGAAACATATGCATTTTTTAATCACCGCTAGCTTATGTTGTTATGCGTTGTTATTGCGCTCATGAAGTGAAGATCGCACCGCGCGTGGCCGGCAGCATAATCACCCGTACTAGTTTTAAATATTCTACCTCGCCACTCAGTAAGTTCAATCCTGCCGGCCAGCCAAATGTTATTCAATGCAGCAGTTTAATTATTATTGTTGTCCTCCTTGTACAAGTGTTTATTCATGTGTTATCCTCACTTACACTTTGTTTTTACCGAGCTGATGCATACACAAGGCACCAAATTACATAAAGGAGATACCAAGGACGTTTTGTTTGTTTGGAGCTGATGAATTACTCCGAGCATTAACTGGTGACATGCAATCTGCTGCAAAAGTAATTTTGAGTAGAGGCAGATGCTATGACAACAGGTGGTATTCTGTATGTACCTCTCTGATATTGCTTCGATAATTCTACAGCATTTATGGCATTTATGATGGACTATATTACCTGTCAATCTCCAAGCTGATTTCCACGTTGGTGATAACGACCTCTCGCGTTGTCGTGTCCTAAAAATCCACAGCCGGCAAACTCCTCGCAACATTATTTCTCCCTCTCCTACTCCTACACTCACCCAAGTCTGAAACTTTTCTAGGCGCGGTCTTCGTCTTCATCATCTTATACGCCATGTCACTCATGTCATAGGGGCGGTACAAGATATAGAAATCGATGCCCTTGGCAATGGGGGCCTCAAGACCACGCATGATCTTGGATAGCGTCATGAATTCCTCGCTCGGAAATGGGGAATCATCTGACTATGTCGAGGGCCGCCTGGCAATCACGGTAGCGACATCTAAGTCGGCGTGACGCGCCTTCGCCGGCATCAGAGCACAAGTCACGCCAGCACGAGCGGTTCCGAACTTCCAGTCAAAGACCGTCTCTGTCATGTTGTTGAACTGCTCCTTGAATTCCTCACGGGTGGTAACGACCTTGGCCTCTTTGATGGCTAGTGACTCCAGGTGGGCCCGGACAGAGTCGAGCATATACGGCACAACTGCTAGCATTGTTCGCAACTGATGCTCGTGCTCCATTTTGTTGAGGTCCGAGTCAGGACCTTCATGAATACCCTCTGAATAAGTTCAACGACATGAAAAGGAAAAACAAATCCAAGAAAACCTGAAGTCGGTCGCGAGGTGGACCTAACCTGTAGTGACCCTGCATACCACTGCATGTTGTAGTATGTTGGTCGTGGATATAACATGTGCGAAGTACCAATCCGAAAATATCATATCCCTCGGAGTGGTACAACAGAAACATAGCTGGTCCAAACTGACTCACTTAATATTATTACAATCCAGAAATGTACATCATAAGGAAGCTCCTCTTGGGTCCGTAGAGGATAACTTGGGAGTGCCAGTCGAACTCTACTAAGCCTACGAACTATAGGTAGGACTAGACTTAGAACCATGACTACTCGAGCAGCTTATTCTATATTGTTAGGTGCTGCCCGACTACTACTACTACAGTAACCTACTAACTTATGCCTCCTCTTCAGTCTCTTCGGCTCCGAACTCGATCAGGTAGTCCACTCCTTCGACGCCTCCCGAGAGATCTGGCTCCTCGTAGTAGACGTCCTCTGCATAGTCTGCCTCCTCAGGATTCCCCTCAGTTCTGTTCTGGCAATCTAAGCATGGGATTTAAAGAGGGATGAGTACGAGCGTACTCAACAAGTTCATTATAGGAAAGAGGTGTTCTATGCACTAGCTACGGCCATGGACCAGAAAGTCCAAGGCAATGCAGGTTTTTGTAAACATTTCTTCAAAAGGTTGCTTTTATTCTGAAGAGCTATGTCCGCCAGCCTTCACCGGTTGCTAGAACTTCAATGAGTTCCTTTCCAGCAGCGTTCGCAGTTCCAATCCCGGAACAGGGAGTGACAAGCCACAATTTGATACACTCTGCAGAGGTGTGTTATTGTACCCATAAGAGAACTTAACATTGTTACCAGCCGAGTCTAGTTCTCGTTCACACTTCCTTGGTGTGAGGCCAGGTATAAGTCATAGCCAGTCACTGGGCCTTCCCGCGACCCCACATACCCACCCTTTTCTAATCCACTGGCCTCGACCGACTCATATGATCGACCCCTGGGCCAGCCTGTTACAATCCATCATAGGTACAACTTGCAGTAGAAGCAATGGGCTTTGTCCCCCGAGGCTTCCTCCCTGCCTAAGCATATCCCAGTTGGCCACCAGCAGTTGTACCCGTTGATATGCGTGAGGGAAAAGAACAGCTAACTACTTCGTCCCACTCTAGATCTTATGGTAAACACGGTTATTACGCCGCAAGAACCACTGAACGATATTTGTTGTTAATCCTATGTGAATATAAACACATTGCAATGGAACCTCCACCGAACTCATACCATGGTTCCATTGCCAACCACATAGTCATATACATATTTATGAAAATAATGCTTTTATTTTTGATGCAACAGTGATAAGTATAGTACTTGGCAAGTAATTTGATAAAAATACGCAAATGACATGAACAAGTGATGAACTTGCCTGAAGACTGCAAGGTATTGCATTTGGATGGTGCGCACTGACCCTTGTCCTCGGTTTCTGAAAGATAGCATCATTGTCCGATAAGGGCAATGGTTAAAGATCCAATTGATGCATGATTTTGGTGTTTTAAAGTTGTTCCCCCCTTTTAATTCAATTCTCAGAGTTTTGGAATAAGAAATATTTGATTTTTCTCCTTAAGAGTAAAAATAATGTCTTGGAGTGTTTCCAAGAAAAGGTTAAGTCCAATGTTATTTATGGACTTGGTTAATTGTTAAAAACATGAGGTCTATTTTAATTTCCTTTATTATTGCATTATTCTTTGGATAAATAATTATAAATTTTCACTTTGGTTCAAATATTCAAACAAGTATTTGTTTGGAATAGAGAATAATTTTTAAAGTCGTTTTCATATTTTATTCTATTTTTTAGAGTTATCTATGATTTTTGTATTTATGGCAAAGTTTCAAATAAAAAGGGGTGGTGAAATTACCCTTTTGCCCCTGGGCCCACCTATCAGGCCGAGTCACTGGGTTAGGCTGGACCAGTGATACGTCTCAAACGAATCTATAATTTCTTATGTTCCATGCTACTTTTATGATGATACTCACATGTTTTATACACATTATATGTCATTATTATGCATTTTCCGGCACTAACCTATTGACGAGATGTCGAAGAGCCATTTGTTTTTGCTTTTTGGTTTCAGAAATCCTAGTAAGGAAATATTCTCGGAATTGGACGAAATCAATGCCCAGGGGCCTATTTTTCCACGAAGCTTCGAAGTCCGAAGAGGAACGGTGGGGCCACGAGGTGGCGCCACACTAGGCGGCGTGGCCTGGGCCTGGCCCGCGCCCCGTTGTGTGGGCCCCACGTGACGCCTCCGACCTACCCTTCCGCCTACATATAGTCTTCGTCGCGAAACCCCCAGAGAGCCACGATACGGAAACCTTCCGAGAAGCCCCCGCTGCCAATCCCATCTCGGGATTCAGAGATCGCCTCCGGCACCCTGCCGGAGAGGGGAATCATCTCCCGAGGACTCTTCATCGCCACGATCGCCTCCGGACTGATGTGTGAGTAGTTCACCCCTGGACCATGGGTCCATAGCAGTAGCTAGATGGTCGTCTTCTCCTAATTGTGCTATCATGTTCGATCTTGTGAGCTGCCTATCATGATCAAGATCGTCTATTTGTAATCCTACATGTTGTGTTTGTTGGGATCCGATGGATATTGAATACTATGTCAAGTTGATTATCAATCTATCATATATGAGTTGTTTATGTTCTTGCATGCTCTCCGTTGCTAGTAGAGGCTCTGACCAAGTTGATACTTGTGACTCCAAGAGGGAGTATTTATGCTCGATAGTGGGTTCATGCCTCCATTAAATCTGGGACAGTGACAGAAAGTTCTAAGGTTGTGGATGTGTTGTTGCCACTAGGGATAAAACATCAATGCTATGTCTAAGGATATTTGTGTTGATTACATTACGCACCATACTTAATGCAATTGTCGGTTGCTTGCAACTTAATACCGGAAGGGGTTCGGATGATAACCTGAAAGTGGACTTTTTAGGCATAGATGCATGCTGGATGGCGGTCTATGTACTTTGTCGTAATGCCCTGATTAAATCTCATTGTACTCTTCATGATATATGTATGTGCATTGTTATGCCTTCTTTATTTGTCAATTGCCCAACTGTAATTTGTTCACCCAACGTGCTATTTATCTTATGGGAGAGACACCACTAGTGAACTGTGGACCCCGGTCCTATTCTTTACATCTGAAATACAATCTACTGCAATTGTTCTTTACTGTTCTTTGTAAACAATCATCTTCCACACAATACGGTTAATCCTTTGTTCACAGCAAGCCGGTGAGATTGACAACCTCACTGTTACGTTGGGGCAAAGTACTTTGGTTGTGTTGTGTAGGTTCCACGTTGGCGCCGGAATCCCTGGTGTTGCGCCGCACTACACTTCGCCGCCATCAACCTTCAACGTGCTTCTTGGCTCCTCCTGGTTCGATAAACCTTGGTTTCTTTCTGAGGGAAAACTTGCTACTGTCTACATCACACCTTCCTCTTGGGGTTCCCAACGGACGTGTGTCAATTGCATGCATCAAGCATATTTTCTGGCGCCGTTGCCGGGGAGATCAAGACACGCTGCAAGGGGAGTCTTCCACTTCCAATCTCTTTACTTTGTTTTTGTCTTGCTTTACTTTATTTACTACTTTGTTTGTTGCACTAAAACAAAACACACAAAAATTAGTTGCTAGCTTTACTTTATTTACTGTCTTGTTCTCTATATCAAAAACACAAAAAAAATTAGTTACTTGCATTTACTTTATTTAGTTTGCTTTATTTACTACTGTTAAAATGAATACTCCTGAAAACACTAAGTTGTGTGACTTCACTAGTTAGGCTTAATGGAAAACAACAACAAAATTAGAGATCTTTATGAACTTTATATTGAATTAGGACATGATGTGTTTGAAGAGAAAATTAAGAAACCTATGGAACTTTATATGCATGCTAATGGCAATGTTATAAGTATGAATGCCTTGAATACCATTGTTGCTAATGCTATGGAAGAATTTAAGCTTGGGGAGGTCGGTTTTGATGAAAATGATCTCTTTAGTCCTCCGGGTATGGAGGAGAAAGTTTATGTTGATTATGATGTGCCTCCTATATATGATGTTTGCAATGATGAATATGATATTTTCATTCCACCTACTATTGAGGAGAAAATTAATTATGATTACAATATGCCTCCTATATATGATGATTATGGTGATGAGAATAATAATGATAGCTATTTTATTGAATTTGCTCCCACTACAATTAATAGTAATGATTATGCTTATGTGGAGAGTAATGATACTTTTATGCATGTGGATCATGACAAGAATGCTGTATGTGATAGTTATATTGTTGAGTTTGTTCATGATGCTACTGAAAGTTATTATGAGAGAGGGAAACATGGTTATATGCATCCTAATAATATTAAGTTTCCCCTCTTTATGTTGAGAATTTTGAAGTTACTCGTGTTTTATCTTCCTATGCTTGTCACTTTGTTCTTCATGAATTTATTTGTGTACAAGATTCCTTTTCATAGGAAGTGGGTTAGGCTTAAATGTGTTTCGAATTTGCTTTATGATGCTCTCTTTTGCTTCAACTCTTATTTCTTGCGAGAGCATCATTAAAATTACTGAGCCCATCTTAATGGTTATAAAGAAAGCACTTCTTGGGAGATAACCCATGTATGTTTTTGCTACTGTTTTGTTGAGTCTTGGAAGTTGTTTACTACTGTAGCAACTTCTCCTTATCATGTTTTTGTGCCAAGTAAAGTCTCTATGGTAAAGTTGATGCTAGATTTGGATTGCTGCGCAGAAACAGAATTGCTATCTGTCACGAATTCGCGCAGAATTCTCTGTAGGTAACTCAGAAAAATCTGCAAATTTACGTGCGTGATCCTCAGATAGGTACGCAACTTTCATTAGTTTTGAGCTTTTTCATCTGAGCAAGTTAAGTCCCCCTGTAAAATTCGTCTTTACGGACTGTTCTGTTTTGACAGATTCTGCCTTTTATTTCGCATTGCCTGTTTTGCTATGTATGATGGATTTCTTTGTTCCATTAACTTTCAGTAGCTTTGTGTCCAGAAGTGTTAAGAATGATTATGTCACCTCTGAATATGTGAATTTTTGATTATGCACTAACCCTCTAATGAGTTTGTTTTGAGTTTGGTGTGGAGGAAGTTTTCAAGGGTCAAGAGAGGAGGATGATACGATATGATCAAGAAGAGTGAAAAGTCTAAGCTTGGGGATGTCCCCGTGGTTCATCCCTGCATATTTTAAGAAGACTCAAGCATCTAAGCTTGGGGATGCCCAAGGCATCCCCTTCTTCATCGACAACATTATCAGGTTCTTCTAGTGAAACTATATTTTTTATTCCGTCACATCATATGCACTTTGCTTGGAGCGTCTGTTTGCTTTTATTTTTGTTTTGTTTGAATAAAGTTGGATCCCACAATCCTTTATATTGGAGATATTACGCTCCGCTGTTTCGTATGAACACATATGTTCTTAGCTTTATTCTTAATGTTCATTGCGAATGTTGAACTACCTCATTCATTGATATATGGTTGGAAACGGAAAATGCCGCATGTGGTAATTGGTATATTGTCTTGAATAATGTGATACTTGGCAATTATTGTGCTCATATAGATCATGTTTAAGCTCTTGCATCATGTACTTTGCACCTATTAATGAATAACTACATAGAGCTTGTTGAAATTTGGTTTGCATGATTGGTCTCTCTAAGGTCTAGATATTTTCTGGTTAAGGTGTTTGAACAACAAGGAAGACAGTGTAGAGTCTTATAATGCTTGCAATATGTTCTTATGTAAGTTTTGCTGTACCGGTTCATACTTGTGTTTGCTTCAAACAACCTTGCTAGCCAAAGCCTTGTACTGAGAGGAAATACTTCTCGTGCATCCAAAACCTTGAGCCAACACCTATGCCATTTGTGTCCACCACACCTACCTACTACATGGCATTTTCTGCCATTCCAAGTAAATACTTCATGTGCTACCTTTAAACAATTCAAAAGTTATTACCTCTTATTTGTGTCAATGTTTTATAGCTCATGAGGAAGTATGTGGTGTTTTATCTTTCGATCTTGTCATTTACTTCGGACAGACTTTCACCAATGGACTAGTGGCTCATCCGCTTATCCAATAATTTTGCAAAAAGAGCTGGCAATGGGGTTCCCAGCCCCGATTAATTAACTTGCATTAATAATTATCTTCACATGCTTTGCCCTGATCAATCAGTGAGCAACTTAATTTTGCAAAAAAAATAAAAAGAAAGAAAAATATATAGACACTCCTCCATGGTATGAGATTGTTGGAAGGCACCCGAGGATTCGGTTAGCCATGGCTTGAGAAAGGAAAGGTGGGGAGGAGTGTCATCCATAAATAATAAATGCATGTGTAAACAAAAGAGAAGAGGGATGATCTACCACGGTGGTAGAAATAACGTCCTTCATGGGAGCCGCTCTTGAAAGTCTGGTTGATAAGGTAGTTAGAGTACCCATTACCATTCGTTGACAACAACAAACACCTCTCAAAACTTTACTTTTATGCTCTCTATATGATTTCAAAACTTGAAAAGCTCTAGCACATGATTTAATCCCTGCTTCCCTCTGCGAAGGGCCATTCTTTTACTTTATTGTTGAGTCAGTTTACCTATTTCCTTCCACCTTAGAAGCAAACACTTGTGTTAACTGTGTGCATTGATTCCTACATATTTGCTTATTTGCATTCATCATATTACTTTGTGTTGACAATTATCCATGAGATATACATGTTGAAGTTGAAAGCAACTGCTGAAACTTATATCTTCCTTTGTGTTGCTTCAAAGCTTTCTACTAAGAATTTATTGCCTTATGAGTTAACTCTTATGCAAGTCTTATCGATGCTTGTCTTGAAAGTACTATTCATGAAAAGTCTTTGTTATATGATTCAGTTGTTTAATCATTGTCTTACCATTGCTTCGAATCACTTCATTCACTTCATATGCTTTACGATAGTATTGATCAAGATTATGATAGCATGTCATGATGTCTACTGGTGCTTCTATTCTTGTAGACAGTGTTGGGCCTCCAAGAGCAGAGGTTTGTAGAACAGCAGCAAGTTTCCCTTAAGTGGATTACCCAAGGTTTATCGAACTCAGGGAGGAAGAGGTCAAAGATATCCCTCTCATGCAACCCTGCAACCACAAAGCAAGAAGTCTCTTGTGTCCCCAACACACCTAATAGGTGCACTAGTTCGGCGAAGAGATAGTGAAATACAAGTGGTATGAATGAATATGAGCAGTAGTACGGCGCCAGAAAATAGCTTGCTGGCATGCAGTTGATGGTAGTAATATTGCAGGAAGTAAACAAGCAGTAGTAACGCAACAGTAGTAAGCAGCGATAGCAGTATTTAGGAACAAGGCCTAGGGAATAGACTTTCACTAGTGGATACGCGTAGATGCACACGTCCGTTGGGAACCCCAAGTGGAAGGTATGATGCGTATAGAAGCAAGTTTCCCTCAGTATGAAACCAAGGTTTAATCGAACCAGAGGAGCCAAGAAGCACGTTGAAGGTTGATGGTCGCGAAATGTGATGCGGCGCAACACCAGGGATTCCGGCGCCAACTAGGAACCCACACACAACCAAAGTACTTTGCCCCAACGAAACAGTGAGGTTGTCAATCTCACCGGCTTGCTGTAACAAAGGATTAAACGTATCGAGTGGAAGATGTTTGCAAAGAAAACAGTAAAACAAGTAGAATGTATGCTATGGAAAGAATAGGACCGGGGTCCACAGTTCACTAGAGGTGTCTGATACGCGTAGATGCACACGTCCGTTGGGAACCCCAAGTGGAAGGTATGATGCGTATAGAAGCAAGTTTCCCTCAGTATGAAACCAAGGTTTAATCGAACCAGTAGGAGCCAAGAAGCACGTTGAAGGTTGATGGTCGCGAAATGTGATGCGGCGCAACACCAGGGATTCCGGCGCCAACTAGGAACCTGCACAACACAACCAAAGTACTTTGCCCCAACGAAAAGTGAGGTTGTCAATCTCACCGGCTTGCTGTAACAAAGGATTAAACGTATCGAGTGGAAGATGTTTGCAAAGAAAACAGTAAAACAAGTAGAATGTATGCTATGGAAAGAATAGGACCGGGGTCCACAGTTCACTAGAGGTGTCTCTCCCATAAGATAAAAGCATGTTGGGTGAACAAATTACAGTCGGGCAATTGACAAATAGAGAAAGGCATAACAATGCATATACATGACATGGTAAATATAGTGAGATTTAATTGGGCATTACGACAAAGTACATAGACCGCCATCCAACTGCATCTATGCCTAAAAAGTCCACCTTCAGGTTATCGTCCGAACCCTCCAGTATTAAGTTGCAAAGCAACAGACAATTGCATTAAGTATTGTGCGTAATGTAATCAACAACTACATCCTTAGACATAGCATCAATGTTTTATCCCTAGTGGCAACAGCACATCACAACCTTAGAACTTTCTGTCACTGTCCCAGGTATCAATGAAGGCATGAACCCACTATCGAGCATAATTACTCCCTCTTGGAGTTAAGAGTAAAAACTTGGCCAGAGCCTCTACTAATAACGGAGAGCATGCAAGATCATAAACAACACATGAACAATAGATTGATAATCACCATAATCATAGTACTCTCTATCCATCGGATCCCGACAAACACAACATATAGAATTACATATAGATGATCTTGATCATGTTAGGCAGCTCACAAGATCTAACAATGAAGCACAACAAGGAGAAGACAACCATCTAGCTACTGCTATGGACCCATGGTCCAGGGGTGAACTACTCACTCATCACTCCGGAGGCGATCATGGCGATGAAGAGTCCTCCGGAGATGAATCCCCTCTCCGGCAGGGGGAGGCGATCTCCGAATCCCCGAGATGGGATTCGCGGCGGCGGCGTCTCCGTAAGGTTTTCCGTATCGTGGCTCTGTACTGGGGGTTTCGCGACGGGGCTTTAAGGCGGAAGGTCAACGCGGGGCCACACGAGGGGCCCAGGGGGTCGGCGCGGCCAGGGCTGCGCCGGCCACCCCTGGCCTCCTCGTGGCCCCACTTCGTTAGGGTTCGGTTGGAAGCTTCGTGCAAAAATAGGACCCCGGGCGAAAGTTTCGTCCAATTCCGAGAATATTTCTTTACTAGGATTTCTGAAACCAAAAACAGCAGAAAACAGCAACTGGCTCTTCGGCATCTTGTTAATAGGTTAGTTCCGAAAATGCATAAATATGACATATAATGTGCATAAAACATGTAGGTATCATCAATAAAGTAGCATGGAACATAAGAAATTATCGATACGTTGGAGACGTATCAGCATCCCCAAGCTTAGTTCTGCTCGTCCCGAGCAGGTAAAACGATAACAAAGATAATTTCTGAAGTGACATGCCATCATAATCTTGATCATACTATTTGTAAACATATGTAATGAATGCAGCAATCAAAGCAAAGGTAATGACATGAGTAAACAACTGAATCATATAGCAAAGACTTTTCATGAATAGTACTTCAAGACAAGCATCAATAAGTCTTGCATAAGAGTTAACTCATAAAGCAATAAATCAAAGTAAAGGTGTTGAAACAACACATAAGAAGATTAAGTTTCAGCGGTTGCTTTCAACTTATAACATGTATATCTCATGGATATTGTCAACATAAAGTAATATAACAAGTGCAATATGCAAGTATGTAGGAATCAATGCACAGTTCACACAAGTGTTTGCTTCTTAAGGTGGAAGGAGATAGGTAAACTGACTCAACAATAAAAGTAAAAGAATGGTCCTTCAAGAGGAAAGCATCGATTGCTGTATTTGTGCTAGAGCTTTTATTTTGAAAACATGAAACAATTTTGTCAACGGTAGTAATAAAGCATATGAGTTATGTAAATTATATCTTACAAGTTGCAAGTCTCACGCATAGTATACTAATAGTGCCCGCACCTTGTCCTACTTAACTTGGACTACCGGATCTTTGCATGCCATGTTTCAACCAAGTGTCACAAAGGGGTACCTCCATGCCGCCTGTACAAAGGTCCAAGGAGAATGCTCGCATTTCGGATTTCTCGCTTTTGATTATTCTCAACTTAGACATCCATACCGGGACAACATGGACAACAGATAATGGACTCCTCTTAAATGCATAAGCATGTAGCAAAGTTATTATTCTCATATGAGATTGAGGATATATGTCCAAAACTGAAACTTCCACCATGATTCATGGCTTTAGTTAGCGGCCCAATGTTCTTCTCTAACAATTTTGCATGCTCCAACCACTAAAATGATAGACCTTCAGACAAGACGGACATGCATAGCAACTCACATGATATTCAACAATAGTTGATGGCGTTCCCCAGAAACATGGTTATCGCACAACAGGCAACTTAATAAAATATAAAGTGCATAAGTACATATTCAATACTACGATAGTTTTTAAGGCTATTTTGTCCCATGAGCTATATATTGCAAAGGTGGATGATGGAATTTTAAAGGTAGCACTCAAGCAATTTACTTTGGAATGGCGGGTAAATACCATGTAGTAGGTAGGTATGGTGGACACAAATGGCATAGTGGTTGGCTCAAGGATTTTGGATGCATGAGAAGTATTCCCTCTCGATACAAGGTTTAGGCTAGCAAGGTTATTTGAAGCAAACTCAAGGATGAACAAGTGCAGCAAAACTCACATAAAAGACATATTGTAAACATTATAAGACTCTACACTGTCTTCCTTGTTGTTCAAAACTCAATACTAGATATTATCTAGACCTTAGAGAAACCAAATATGCAAATCAAATTTTAGCAAGCTCTATGTATTTCTTCATTAATGGGTGCAAAGCATATGATGCAAGAGCTTAAACATGAGCACAACAATTGCCAAGTATCACATTATCCAAGACATTTTTAGAATTACTACATGTAGCATTTTCCAATTCCAACCATATAACAAATTAACGAAGAAGAAACTTCGCCTTGAACATTATGAGTAAAGCCTAAGGACACATGTGTCCATATGCAACAGCGGAGCGTGTCTCTCTCCCACAAAGTGAATGCTAGGATCCATCTTATTCAAAAAAAAAAAACAAAAACAAACCGACGCTCCAAGTAAAGAACACAAGATGTGACTGAATAAAAATATAGTTTCAGGGGAGGAACCTGATGATGTTGTCGATGAAGAAGGGGATGCCTTGGGCATCCCCAAGCTTAGACGCTTGAGTCTTCTTAAAATATGCAGGGATGAACCACGGGGCATCCCCAAGCTTAGAGCTTTCACTCCTCTTGATCTTAGTATATCATTCTCCTCTCTTGACCCTTGAAAACTTCCTTCACACCAAACTTCAAGCAAACTCATTAGAGGGTTAGTGCATCATTAATAATTCACTCATTCAGAGGTGACACAATCATTATTTTCACTTCTGGACATTGCATAATGCTACTGGACATTAATGGATCAAAGAAATAAATCCAACATAGCAAAAGAGGCAATGCGAAATAAAAGGCAGAATCTGTCAAAAACAGAACAGTCCGTAAAGACGAATTTATAAATGGCACCAGACTTGCTCAAATGGAAAAACTCAAAACTAATGAAAGTTGCGTACATATCTGAGGATCACGCTCGTAAATTGGCAGATTTTTTCGAATTTTCTACAGAGAATTATGCCCAGATTCGTGACAGACAGCAATGCTGTTTCTGTGCAGCGATCCCAAATATAACATCAACTTTGACATAGAAACTTTACTTGGCACAAAAACATGATAAGGAGAGGTTGCTACAGTAGTAAACAACTTCCAAGACTCAATAAAACAAAAAATTGCTGTAGGTAAAAACATGGGTTGTCTCCCATAAGCGCTTTTCTTTAACGCCTTTCAGCTAGGCGCAGAAAGTGCAAATCAAGTAACATCGAGAGTAGAAGCATCAACATCATAGCTTGTTCTAATAATAGAATCAAAAGGCAACTTCATTCTCTTTCTAGGGAAGTGTTCCATACCTTTCTTGAGAGGAAATTGATATTTAATATTACCTTCCCTCATATCAATAACAGCACCAACAGTTCGAAGAAAAGGTCTTCCCAACACAATTGGACAAGATGCATTGCATTCGATATCCAAGACAACAAAATCAACGGGGACAAGGTTATTGTTAACCGTAATATGCACATTATCAATTCTCCCCAAAGGTTTCTTTTTAACATTATCGGCAAGATTAACATCCAAATAACAATTCTTTAATGGTGGCAAGTCAAGCATATCATAAATCTTTTTAGGCATAACAGAAATACTTGCACCAAGATCACATAAGGCATTACATTCAAAGTCATTGAATTTCATTTTAATGATGGGCTCCCAACCATCTTCTAACTTTCTAGGAATAGAAGTTTCAAGTTTTAGTTTCTCTTCTCTAGCTTTTATGAGAGCATTTGTAATATGTTTTGTAAAGGCTAAATTTATAGCACTAGCATTAGGACTTTTAGCAAGTTTTTGCAAGAACTTTATAACTTCAGAGATGTGGCAATCATCAAAATCTAAATCATTATGAGCTACAGCAATGGGATCATTATTCCCAAGGTTGGAAAAAATTTCAGCAGTTTTATCACAAGCAGTTTCAGCAGTTTTAGCAATTTCAGGCAGCTTTGTACGCTTTGCACTAGGAGTAGAAACATTGCCAACACCAATTATTTTACCATTGATAGTAGGAGGTGTAGCAACATGTGAAGAATTAGCATTACTAGTGGTGGTAATAGTCCAAACTTTAGCTACATTATTCTCTTTAGCTAGTTTTTCATTTTCTTCTCTATCCCACCTAGCACGTAGTTCAGCCATTAATCTTATATTCTCATTAATTCTAACTTGGATGGCATTTGCTGTAGTAGTAATCTTATTATCAAGATCATTATTAGGCATAACTTTCAACTTTAAAAGATTAACATCAGAGGCAAGTCTATCAACTCTAGAAGCGATAGTATCAATTTTATCAAGCTTTTCCTCAACAGATTTGTTAAAAGCAGTTTGTGTACTAATAAATTCTTTAAGCATGGCTTCAAGACCAGAGGGTACACTTCTATTATTGTTGTAAGAATTCCCATAAGAATTACCATAACCATTACCATTAGCAGAAGGATATGGCCTATAGTTATTACCAGAGTTGTTCCTATAAGCATTGTTGTTGAAATTATTATTTTTAATGAAATTCACATCAACATTTTCTTCTTGAGCAACCAATGAAGCTAAAGGAACATTATTTGGATCAACATTAGATCTACCATTCACAAGCATAGACATAATCACATCAATCTTATCACTCAAGGAAGAGGTTTCCTCAACAGAATTTACCTTCTTACCTTGTGGAGCTCTTTCCGTGTGCCATTCAGAGTAATTTATCATCATATCATCAAGAAGTTTTGTAGCCGCCCCCAATGTGATGGACATAAAAGTACCTCCAGCAGCTGAATCCAATAAATTCCGCGAAGAAAAATTTAGTCCTGCATAGAAGGTTTGGATGATCATCCAAGTAGTCAGTCCATGGGTTGGGCAATTCTTTACCAAAGTTTTCATTCTCTCCCAAGCTTGAGCAACATGTTCAGTATCTAATTGTTTAAAATTCATTATGCTACTTCTCAAAGAAATAATTTTAGCGGGAGGATAATATCTACCAATAAAAGCATCCTTGCATTTAGTCCATGAATCAATACTATTCTTAGGCAAAGATAGCAACCAATCTTTAGCTCTTCCTCTTAATGAGAAAGGAAACACTTTCAGTTTAATAATATCACCATCTACATCTTTATACTTTTGCATTTCACAAAGTTCAACAAAATTATTGAGATGGGCAGCAGCATCATCAGAACTAGCACCAGAAAATTGTTCTCTCATGACTAGATTTAGTAAAGCAGGTTTAATTTCAAAGAATTCTGCTGTAGTAGCAGGTGGAGCAATAGGTGTGCATAGGAAATCATTATTATTTGCATTTGTGAAGTCACACAACTTAGTATTTTCAGGGTTGGCCATTTTAGCAACGGTAAATAAAGCAAACTAGATAAAGTAAATGCGAGTAACTAATTTTTTTGTGTTTTCGATATAGAGAGCAAGACAGTAAATAAAGTAAAACTAGCAACTAATTTTTTTGTGTTTTGATTTAGTGCAGCAAACAAAGTAGTAAATAAAATAAAGCAAGACAAAAACAAAGTAAAGAGATTGAGAAGTGGAGACTCCCCTTGCAGCGTGTCTTGATCTCCCCGGCAACGGCGCCAGAAATTTAGCTTGATACGCGTAGATGCACACGTCCGTTGGGAACCCCAAGTGGAAGGTATGATGCGTATAGAAGCAAGTTTCCCTCAGTATGAAACCAAGGTTTAATCGAACCAGTAGGAGCCAAGAAGCACGTTGAAGGTTGATGGTCGCGAAATGTGATGCGGCGCAACACCAGGGATTCCGGCGCCAACTAGGAACCTGCACAACACAACCAAAGTACTTTGCCCCAACGAAACAGTGAGGTTGTCAATCTCACCGGCTTGCTGTAACAAAGGATTAAACGTATCGAGTGGAAGATGTTTGCAAAGAAAACAGTAAAACAAGTAGAATGTATGCTATGGAAAGAATAGGACCGGGGTCCACAGTTCACTAGAGGTGTCTCTCCCATAAGATAAAAGCATGTTGGGTGAACAAATTACAGTCGGGCAATTGACAAATAGAGAAAGGCATAACAATGCATATACATGACATGGTAAATATAGTGAGATTTAATTGGGCATTACGACAAAGTACATAGACCGCCATCCAACTGCATCTATGCCTAAAAAGTCCACCTTCAGGTTATCGTCCGAACCCCCTCCAGTATTAAGTTGCAAAGCAACAGACAATTGCATTAAGTATTGTGCGTAATGTAATCAACAACTACATCCTTAGACATAGCATCAATGTTTTATCCCTAGTGGCAACAGCACATCACAACCTTAGAACTTTCTGTCACTGTCCCAGGTATCAATGAAGGCATGAACCCACTATCGAGCATAATTACTCCCTCTTGGAGTTAAGAGTAAAAACTTAGCCAGAGCCTCTACTAATAACGGAGAGCATGCAAGATCATAAACAACACATGAACAATAGATTGATAATCACCATAATCATAGTACTCTCTATCCATCGGATCCCGACAAACACAACATATAGAATTACATATAGATGATCTTGATCATGTTAGGCAGCTCACAAGATCTAACAATGAAGCACAACAAGGAGAAGACAACCATCTAGCTACTGCTATGGACCCATGGTCCAGGGGTGAACTACTCACTCATCACTCCGGAGGCGATCATGGCGATGAAGAGTCCTCCGGGAGATGAATCCCCTCTCCGGCAGGGTGCCGGAGGCGATCTCCAGAATCCCCCGAGATGGGATTCGCGGCGGCGGCGTCTCTGTAAGGTTTTCCGTATCGTGGCTCTCGGTACTGGGGGTTTCGCGACGGGAGCTTTAAGTAGGCGGAAGGTCAACGCGGGGCCACACGAGGGGCCCAGGGGGCAGGTCGGCGCGGCCAGGGCCTGGGCCGCGCCGGCCACCCCCCGGCCTCCTCGTGGCCCCACTTCGTTAGGTCTTCGGTCTTCTGGAAGCTTCGTGCAAAAATAGGACCCTGGGCGAAAGTTTCGTCCAATTCCGAGAATATTTCTTTACTAGGATTTCTGAAACCAAAAACAGCAAAACAGCAACTGGCTCTTCGGCATCTTGTTAATAGGTTAGTTCCGAAAATGCATAAATATGACATATAATGTGCATAAAACATGTAGGTATCATCAATAAAGTAGCATGGAACATAAGAAATTATCGATACGTTGGAGACGTATCAGTCTCTCCCATAAGATAAAGCATGTTGGGTGAACAAATTACAGTCGGGCAATTGACAAATAGAGAAAGGCATAACAATGCATATACATGACATGATAAATATAGTGAGATTTAATTGGGCATTACGACAAAGTACATAGACCGCCATCCAACCGCATCTATGCCTAAAAAGTCCACCTTCAGGTTATCGTCCGAACCCCCTCCAGTATTAAGTTGCAAAGCAACAGACAATTGCATTAAGTATTGTGCGTAATGTAATCAACAACTACATCCTTAGACATAGCATCAATGTTTTATCCCTAGTGGCAACAGCACATCACAACCTTAGAACTTTCTGTCACTGTCCCAGGTATCAATGAAGGCATGAACCCACTATCGAGCATAATTACTCCCTCTTGGAGTTAAGAGTAAAAACTTGGCCAGAGCCTCTACTAATAACGGAGAGCATGCAAGATCATAAACAACACATGAACAATAGATTGATAATCACCATAATCATAGTACTCTCTATCCATCGGATCCCGACAAACACAACATATAGAATTACATATAGATGATCTTGATCATGTTAGGCAGCTCACAAGATCTAACAATGAAGCACAACAAGGAGAAGACAACCATCTAGCTACTGCTATGGACCCATGGTCCAGGGGTGAACTACTCACTCATCACTCCGGAGGCGACCATGGCGGTGAAGAGTCCTCCGGGAGATGAATCCCCTCTCCGGCAGGGTGCCGGAGGCGATCTCCAGAATCCCCCGAGATGGGATTCGCGGCGGCGGCTCTGTAAGGTTTTCCGTATCGTGGCTCTCGGTACTGGGGGTTTCGCGACGGAGGCTTTAAGTAGGCGGAAGGTCAACGCGAGGGGCCACACGAGGGGCCCAGGGGGCAGGCCGCGCGGCCAAGCCCTAGGCCGCGCCGGCCACCCCCCTGGCTGCCTCGTGGCCCCACTTCGTTAGGTCTTCGGTCTTCTGGAAGCTTCGTGCAAAAATAGGACCCTGGGCGAAAGTTTCGTCCAATTCCGAGAATATTTCTTTACTAGGATTTCTGAAACCAAAAACAGCAGAAAACAAGCAACTGGCTCTTCGGCATCTTGTTAATAGGTTAGTTCCAGAAAATGCATAAATATGACATATAATGTGCATAAAACATGTAGGTATCATCAATAAAGTAGCATGGAACATAAGAAATTATCGATACGTTGGAGACGTATCAGCATCCCCAAGCTTAGTTCTGCTCGTCCCGAGCAGGTAAAACGATAACAAAGATAATTTCTGAAGTGACATGCCATCATAATCTTGATCATACTATTTGTAAACATATGTAATGAATGCAGCGATCAAAGCAAAGGTAATGACATGAGTAAACAACTGAATCATATAGCAAAGACTTTTCATGAATAGTACTTCAAGACAAGCATCAATAAGTCTTGCATAAGAGTTAACTCGTAAAGCAATAAATCAAAGTAAAGGTGTTGAAGCAACACATAAGAAGATTAAGTTTCAGCGGTTGCTTTCAACTTGTAACATGTATATCTCATGGATATTGTCAACATAAAGTAATATAACAAGTGCAATATGCAAGTATGTAGGAATCAATGCACAGTTCACACAAGTGTTTGCTTCTTAAGGTGGAAGGAGATAGGTAAACTGACTCAACAATAAAAGTAAAAGAATGGTCCTTCGCAGAGGAAAGCATCGATTGCTGTATTTGTGCTAGAGCTTTTATTTTGAAAACATGAAACAATTTTGTCAACGGTAGTAATAAAGCATATGAGTTATGAAAATTATATCTTACAAGTTGCAAGCCTCACGCATAGTATACTAATAGTGCCCGCACCTCGTCCTACTTAACTTGGACTACCGGATCTTTGCATGCCATGTTTCAACCAAGTGTCACAAAGGGGTACCTCCATGCCGCCTGTACAAAGGTCCAAGGAGAATGCTCGCATTTCGGATTTCTCGCTTTTGATTATTCTCAACTTAGACATCCATACCGGGACAACATGGACAACAGATAATGGACTCCTCTTAAATGCATAAGCATGTAGCAAAGTTATTATTCTCATATGAGATTGAGGATATATGTCCAAAACTGAAACTTCCACCATGATTCATGGCTTTAGTTAGCGGCCCAATGTTCTTCTCTAACAATTTTGCATGCTCCAACCACTAAAATGATAGACCTTCAGACAAGACGGACATGCATAGCAACTCACATGATATTCAACAATAGTTGATGGCGTTCCCCAGAAACATGGTTATCGCACAACAAGCAACTTAATAAAATATAAAGTGCATAAGTACATATTCAATACTACGATAGTTTTTAAGGCTATTTTGTCCCATGAGCTATATATTGCAAAGGTGAATGATGGAATTTTAAAGGTAGCACTCAAGCAATTTACTTTGGAATGGCGGGTAAATACCATGTAGTAGGTAGGTATGGTGGACACAAATGGCATAGTGGTTGGCTCAAGGATTTTGGATGCATGAGAAGTATTCCCTCTCGATACAAGGTTTAGGCTAGCAAGGTTATTTGAAGCAAACTCAAGGATGAACAAGTGCAGCAAAACTCACATAAAAGACATATTGTAAACATTATAAGACTCTACACCGTCTTCCTTGTTGTTCAAAACTCAATACTAGATATTATCTAGACCTTAGAGAAACCAAATATGCAAATCAAATTTTAGCAAGCTCTATGTATTTCTTCATTAATGGGTGCAAAGCATATGATGCAAGAGCTTAAACATGAGCACAACAATTGCCAAGTATCACATTATCCAAGACATTTTTAGAATTACTACATGTAGCATTTTCCAATTCCAACCATATAACAAATTAACGAAGAAGAAACTTCGCCTTGAACATTATGAGTAAAGCCTAAGGACACATGTGTCCATATGCAACAGCGGAGCGTGTCTCTCTCCCACAAAGTGAATGCTAGGATCCATCTTATTCAAACAAAAACAAAAACGAAAACAAACCGACGCTCCAAGTAAAGAACACAAGATGTGACTGAATAAAAATATAGTTTCAGGGGAGGAACCTGATGATGTTGTCGATGAAGAAGGGGATGCCTTGGGCATCCCCAAGCTTAGACGCTTGAGTCTTCTTAAAATATGCAGGGATGAACCACGGGGGCATCCCCAAGCTTAGAGCTTTCACTCCTCTTGATCTTAGTATATCATTCTCCTCTCTTGACCCTTGAAAACTTCCTTCACACCAAACTTCAAGCAAACTCATTAGAGGGTTAGTGCATCATTAATAATTCACACATTCAGAGGTGACACAATCATTCTTTTCACTTCTGGACATTGCATAATGCTACTGGACATTAATGGATCAAAGAAATAAATCCAACATAGCAAAAGAGGCAATGCGAAATAAAAGGCAGAATCTGTCAAAAACAGAACAGTCCGTAAAGACGAATTTATAAATGGCACCAGACTTGCTCAAATGGAAAAACTCAAAACTAATGAAAGTTGCGTACATATCTGAGGATCACGCTCGTAAATTGGCAGATTTTTTCGAATTTTCTACAGAGAATTATGCCCAGATTCGTGACAGACAGCAATGCTGTTTCTGTGCAGCGATCCCAAATATAACATCAACTTTGACATAGAAACTTTACTTGGCACAAAAACATGATAAGGAGAGGTTGTTACAGTAGTAAACAACTTCCAAGACTCAATAAAACAAAAAATTGCTGTAGGTAAAAACATGGGTTGTCTCCCATAAGCGCTTTTCTTTAACGCCTTTCAGCTAGGCGCAGAAAGTGCAAATCAAGTAACATCGAGAGTAGAAGCATCAACATCATTACCAGGGGTGTTGGGAGTTTTCTCAACAATGCATTGTATCTGGTCTATATAAGTAACTCCTCTCTCATTGCTCCTAGGCTTACTATTCTCATCAAACAAATTTTCAGGAACAAGCCAAGCATAGTTATTTTCCAAAGCTTCATGCATCCCTAGTAGTTTACTAGGTATTGGCGCTTTAATTTCTCTACCATCATTAACATTATTAGTATACTTAATTCTATCCATATCCATCTTTTCAAGTATTTGTTTAAAATTAGGAAAGAAACCAAGCCTCTTATGCTTAATAAAAACTTTTCTAGCTTCTTTAACTATATCCTCAAATTCTCTAACAAGGACTTTTAAAACAAAATTTCTCTTTTCCCCCATCTCCATATCCGAAAGTGTAAGAAACATATGTTGTATTATGGGATTGAGATTAACAAATCTAGTTTCTAACATGTGTATCAAACAGGCAGAAGCACTTTCATAAGTAGGAGCAGTTTTTAATAATGGTATATCTTCAAAATCTTCATCCATACTAACATGGGTGAAAAATTCTTCTATATTATCTCTTCCAATGATACACCCTCGTCCTACCGGTATCTCTTCCAAAGTAAACTTAGGATTAAGCATGATGAAATAAGCAAAAAGTAAACTAGGCAAACAAAGTAAAGACAAGTAACTAATTTTTTTGTGCTTTTGATATAGCAAACAAGATAGCAAATAAAGTAAAACTAGCAACTAATTTTTTTTGTATTTTGATTTAGTGCAGCAAACAAAGTAGTAAATAAAATAAAGCAAGACAAAAACAAAGTAAAGAGATTGAGAAGTGGAGACTCCCCTTGCAGCGTGTCTTGATCTCCCCGGCAACGGCGCCAGAAAGTGCTTGATACGCGTAGATGCACACGTCCGTTGGGAACCCCAAGTGGAAGGTATGATGCGTATAGAAGCAAGTTTCCCTCAGTATGAAACCAAGGTTTAATCGAACCAGTAGGAGCCAAGAAGCACGTTGAAGGTTGATGGTCGCGAAATGTGATGCGGCGCAACACCAGGGATTCCGGCGCCAACTAGGAACCTGCACAACACAACCAAAGTACTTTGCCCCAACGAAACAGTGAGGTTGTCAATCTCACCGGCTTGCTGTAACAAAGGATTAAACGTATCGAGTGGAAGATGTTTGCAAAGAAAACAGTAAAACAAGTAGAATGTATGCTATGGAAAGAATAGGACCGGGGTCCACAGTTCACTAGAGGTGTCTCTCCCATAAGATAAAGCATGTTGGGTGAACAAATTACAGTCGGGCAATTGACAAATAGAGAAAGGCATAACAATGCATATACATGACATGATAAATATAGTGAGATTTAATTGGGCATTACGACAAAGTACATAGACCGCCATCCAACCGCATCTATGCCTAAAAAGTCCACCTTCAGGTTATCCGAACCCCCTCCAGTATTAAGTTGCAAAGCAACAGACAATTGCATTAAGTATTGTGCGTAATGTAATCAACAACTACATCCTTAGACATAGCATCAATGTTTTATCCCTAGTGGCAACAGCACATCACAACCTTAGAACTTTCTGTCACTGTCCCAGGTATCAATGAAGGCATGAACCCACTATCGAGCATAATTACTCCCTCTTGGAGTTAAGAGTAAAAACTTGGCCAGAGCCTCTACTAATAACGGAGAGCATGCAAGATCATAAACAACACATGAACAATAGATTGATAATCACCATAATCATAGTACTCTCTATCCATCGGATCCCGACAAACACAACATATAGAATTACATATAGATGATCTTGATCATGTTAGGCAGCTCACAAGATCTAACAATGAAGCACAACAAGGAGAAGACAACCATCTAGCTACTGCTATGGACCCATGGTCCAGGGGTGAACTACTCACTCATCACTCCGGAGGCGACCATGGCGGTGAAGAGTCCTCCGGGAGATGAATCCCCTCTCCGGCAGGGTGCCGGAGGCGATCTCCTGAATCCCCCGAGATGGGACGCGGCGGCGGCGTCTCCGTAAGGTTTTCCGTATCGTGGCGCTCGGCACTGGGGGTTTCGCGACGGAGGCTTTAAGTAGGCGGAAGGTCAACGCGGGGGGCCACACGAGGGGCCCAGGGGGCAGGGCCGCGCGGCCAAGCCCTAGGCCGCGCCGGCCACCCCCCGGGCTGCCTCGTGGCCCCACTTCGTTAGGTCTTCGGTCTTCTGGAAGCTTCGTGCAAAAATAGGACCCTGGGCGAAAGTTTCGTCCAATTCCGAGAATATTTCTTTACTAGGATTTCTGAAACCAAAAACAGCAGAAAACAAGAACTGGCTCTTCGGCATCTTGTTAATAGGTTAGTTCTAAAATGCATAAATATGACATATAATGTGCATAAAACATGTAGGTATCATCAATAAAGTAGCATGGAACATAAGAAATTATCGATACGTTGGAGACGTATCAGACACTCTCAACATTGATCACATAACAGAATAGATAAATGCATACTCTACACTTTCTTGTTGGATGATGAACACATTGCGTAGGATTACACGAACCCTCAATGCCGGAGTTAACAAGCTCCACAATTAAATGTTCATATTTAAGTAACCTTAGAGTGTAAGATAGATCAACACAATTACACCAAGAACTAACATAGCATGCACACTGTCACCTTCACGCTTATGTAGGAGGAATAAATCACATCAATACCATCATAGCAATAGTTAACTTCATAATCTACAAGAGATCACAATCATAGCCTACGCCAAGTACTCACACGGTGCACACACTGTCACCTTTACACACGTGGAGGAGGAATAGAGTACTTTAATAACATCACTAGAGTAGCACATAGATGAATAGTGATACAAAACACATTGCAATCATAAAGAGATATAAATAAGCACTTCACTATGCCATTCATAACAGTGAATAAGTATTCTGTGAAATATAGCCTAAGAGACCCACACGGTGCACACACTGTCACCTTTACACACGTGGGACAAGGAGTCTCCGGAGATCACATAAGTAAAACTCACTTGACTAGCATAATGACATCTAGATTACAAGCATCATCATATGAATCTCAATCATGTAAGGCAGCTCATGAGATTATTGTATTGAAGTACATAGGAGAGAGATGAACCACATAGCTACCGGTACAGCCCCGAGCCTCGATGGAGAACTACTCCCTCCTCATGGGAGCAGCAGCGGTGATGAAGATGGCGGTGGAGATGGCAGCGGTGTCGATGGAGAAGCCTTCCGGGGCACTCCCCGTCCGGCAGGGTGCCGGAACAGAGACTCCTGTCCCCCAGATCTTGGCTTCGCGATGGCGGCGGCTCGAAGGTTTCGCGTACCGTGGCTTCTTCCGTAAGGGTTTTCGATGCAGCTGATACGTCTCCAACGTATCGATAATTTCTTATGTTCCATGCTACTTTATTGATGATACCTACATGTTTTATGCACACTTTATGTCATATTCGTGCATTTTCTGGAACTAACCTATTAACAAGATGCCGAAGTGCCAGTTGCTGTTTTTGGTTTCAAATCCTAGTACCAAAATATTCTCGGAATTGGACGAAATCACCGCCCAGGTTCCTATTTTTCCCTAAGCATCGAGAACACACGAACCGCTGAGAGGGGGCAGCCCACTAAACCACAGCCGGGCGCGTGGGGCCCGCGCCACCTATGGTGTGGGCACCCCTTCGACCCTCCCCGCCGCCTCTTCGCCTATTTAAAGCCCCTGCATCGAAAACCCTTAGGGAAGAAGCCACGATACGCGAAACCTTCCGAGCCGCCGCCATCGCGAAGCCAAGATCCTGGGGGACAGAGTCTCTGTTCCGGCACCGCCGGACGGGGAAGCCCCCGGAAGGCTTCTCCATCGACACCGCTGCCATCTCCACCGCCATCTTCATCAACGCTGCTGCTCCCATGAAGAGGAGTAGTTCTCCATCGAGGCTCGGGGCTGTACCGGTAGCTATGTGGTTAATCTCTCCCCTATGTACTTCAATACAATAATCTCATGAGCTGCCTTACATGATTGAGATTCATATGAGTTTTGTATCACTATTCATCTATGTGCTACTCTAGTGATGTTATTAAAGTACTCTATTCCTCCTCCACGTGTGTAAAGGTGACAGTGTGTGCACCGTGTGAGTACTTGGCGTAGGCTATGATTATGATCTCTTGTAGATTATGAAGTTAACTATTGCTATGATAATATTGATGTGATCTATTCCTCCTACATATGCATGAAGGTGACAGTGTGCATGCTATGTTAGTACTTGGTTTAGTCGTTTCGATCTTTCATGCACTCTAAGGTTATTTAAATATGAACATTGAATTGTGGAGCTTGTTAACTCCGGCATTGAGGGTTCGTGTAATCCTACGCAATGTGTTCATCATCCAACAAGAGAGTGTAGAGTATGCATTTATCTATTCTGTTATGTGATCAATGTTGGGAGTGTCCACTAGTGAAAGTCTAATCCCTAGGCCTTGTTCCTAAATACTGCTATCGCTGCTTGTTTACTGTTTTACTGAATTACTACTGCTGCGTTACTACTGCTTGTTTACTTCCTACAATATTACTACCATCAACTGCACGCCAGCAAGCACTTTTCTGGCGCCGTACTACTGCTCATATTCATTCATACCACTTGTATTTCACTATCTCTTCGCCGAACTAGTACACCTATTAGGTGTGTTGGGGACACAAGAGACTTCTTGCTTTGTGGTTGCAGGGTTGCATGAGAGGGATATCTTTGACCTCTTCCTCCCGAGTTCGATAAACCTTGGGTAATCCACTTAAGGGAAACTTGCTGCTGTTCTACAAACCTCTGCTCTTGGAGGCCCAACACTGTCTACAAGAATAGAAGCACCCGTAGACATCAGGGCTTTAAATAGGCGAAGAGGCGGTGCAGGAGGGTCGAAGGGGTGCCCACACCATAGGGCGCGGCCAGGGCCTGGGCCGCGCCACCCTATCATCTGGGGCCCACAGCCCCCCTCTGGCGGCTCGGGTGTTCTGGATGCTTCCGGGCAAAATAGGAACCTGGGCGTTGATTTCGTCCAATTCCGAGAATATTTCGTTACTAGGATTTCTGAAACCAAAAACAGCAGAAAACAGGAACTGCACTGCATCTTGTTAATAGGTTAGTTCCAGAAAATGCATACATATAATGTGCATAAAACATGTAGATATCATCAATAATGTAGCATGGAACATAAGAAATTATCGATACGTTGGAGACGTATCAGCATCCCCAAGCTTAGTTCTGCTCGTCCCGAGCAGGTAAAACGATAACAAAGATAATTTCTGAAGTGACATGCTATCATAATCTTGATCATACTATTTGTAAACATATGTAATGAATGCAGCGATCAAAACAATGGTAATGACATGAGTAAACAACTGAATCATAAAGCAATGACTTTTCATGAATAGTACTTCAAGACAAGCATAAATAAGTCTTGCATAAGAGTTAACTCATAAAGCAATAAATCAAAGTAAAGGTATTGAAGCAACACAAAGGAAGATTAAGTTTCAGCGGTTGCTTTCAACTTATAACATGTATATCTCATGGATATTGTCAACATAAAGTAGTATAACAAGTGCAATATGCAAGTATGTAGGAATCAATGCACAGTTCACACAAGTGTTTGCTTCTTAAGGTGGAGAGAGATAGGTGAACTGACTCAACAATAAAAGTAAAAGAATGGTCCTTCAAAGAGGAAAGCATCGATTGCTGTATTTGTGCTAGAGCTTTTATTTTGAAAACATGAAACAATTTTGTCAACGGTAGTAATAAAGCATATGAGTTATGTAAATTATATCTTACAAGTTGCAAGCCTCATGCATAGTGTACTAATAGTGCCCGCACCTTGTCCTACTTAGCTTGGACTACCGGATCTTTGCATGCCATGTTTCAACCAAGTGTCACAAAGGGGTACCTCCATGCCGCCTGTACAAAGGTCTAAGGAGAATGCTCGCATTTTGGATTTCTCGCTTTTGATTATTCTCAACTTAGACATCCATACCGGGACAACATGGACAACAGATAATGGACTCCTCTTAAATGCATAAGCATGTAGCAACAATTATTATTCTCATATGAGATTGAGGATATATGTCCAAAACTGAAACTTCAACCATGATTCATGGCTTTAGTTAGCGGCCCAATGTTCTTCTCTAACAATTTGCATGCTCCAATCATTAAGGTGATAGATCCTTCAGACAAGACGGACATGCATAGCAACTCACATGATATTCAACAATAGTTGATGGCGTTCCCCAGAAGCATGGTTATCGCACAACAAGCAACTTAATAAAAGATAAAGTGCATAAGTACATATTCAATACTACGATAGTTTTTAAGGCTATTTTGTCCCATGAGCTATATATTGCAAAGGTGAATGATGGAATTTTAAAGGTAGCACTCAAGAAATTTACTTTGGAATGGCGGAGAAATACCATGTAGTAGGTAGGTATGGTGGACACAAATGGCATAGTAGTTGGCTCAAGGATTTTGGATGCATGAGAAGTATTCCCTCTCGATACAAGGTTTAGGCTAGCAAGGTTATTTGAAGCAAACTCAAGGATGAACAGGTGCAGCAAAACTCACATAAAAGACATATTGTAAACATTATAAGACTCTACACCGTCTTCCTTGTTGTTCAAAACTCAATACTAGATATTATCTAGACCTTAGAGAGACCAAATATGCAAATCAAATTTTAGCAAGCTCTATGTATTTCTTCACTAATAGGTGCAAAGTATATGATGCAAGAGCTTAAACATGAGCACAACAATTGCCAAGTATCACATTATCCAAGACATTTTACCAATTACTACATGTAGCATTTTCCAATTCCAACCATATAACAATTAACGAAGCAGTTTCAACCTTCGCCATGAAAATTAAAAGCTAAGAACACATGTGTTCATATGAACCAGCGGAGCGTGTCTCTCTCCCACACAAGGATGAACTTATTCAGAGAACTAAGATAACAAAACAAAAATAAAAGCACACACAGACGCTCCAAGTAAAGTACATAAGATGTGACCGAATAAAAATATAGTTTCAAGAGAAGGAACCTGATACTTTGTCGATGAAGAAGGGGATGCCTTGGGCATACCCAAGCTTAGATGCTTGAGTCTTCTTGAAATATGCAGGGATGAACCACCGGGGCATCCCCAAGCTTAGACTTTTCATTCTTCTTGATCGTAGTATATCATCCTCCTCTCTTGACCCTTGAAAACTTCCTTCACACCAAACTTCAAGCAAACTCATTAGAGGGTTAGTGCATAATCAAAAATTCACATGTTCAGAGGTGACACAAACATTATTTTCACTTCTGAACATTGCATAAAGCTACTGGACATTAATGGATCAAAGAAATTCATCCAACATAGCAAAAGAGGCAATGCGAAATAAAAGGCAGAATCTGTCAAAAACAGAACAGTCCGTAAAGACGAATTTTAAGATGGCACCAGACTTGCTCAAATGGAAAAACTCAAAACTAATGGAAGTTGCGTACATATCTGAGGATCACGCTCGTAAATTGGAAGATTTTTTCGAATTTTCTACAGAGGCCTGTGCCCAGATTCGTGACAGACAGCAATGCTGTTTCTGCGCAGCGATCCCAAATATAACATCAACTTTAGCATAGAAACTTTACTTGGCACAAAAACATGATAAGGAGAGGTTGCTACAGTAGTAAACAACTTCCAAGACTCAACAAAACAAAAATTGCTGTAGTAAAATAAACACATGGGTTATCTCCCAAGAAGTTCTTTCGTTATAGCCATTAAGATGGGCTCAGCAGTTTTAATGATGCACTCGCAAGAAATAGTAGTTGAAGCAAAAGAGAGCATCAAGAGGCAAATTCAAAACACATTTAAGTCTAACATGCTTCCTATGCATAGGAATCTTGTAAATAAACAAGTTCATGAAGAGCAAAGTAACAAGCATAGGAAGATAAAACAAGTGTAGCTTCAAAAATTTCAGCACATAGAGAGATGTTTTAGTAACATGAAAATTTCTACAACCATATTTTCCTCTCTCATAATAACTTTCAGTAGCAACATGAGAAAACTCAACAATATAACTATCACATAAAGCATTCTTATCATGAGTCTCATGCATAAAATAATTACTACTCCCAACATAAGCATAGTCATTCTTATTAATTGTAGTGGGAGCAAATTCAACAAAGTAGCTATCAAATATAGGAGGTATATTGTAATCATAATCAAATTTATCCTCCATAACAGGTGGTAACAAAAGACTACTATCATTATAATCATCATAAATAGGAGGCAAAGTATCATCAAAGAAAATTTTCTCCTCAATGCTTGGGGGACTAAAAATATCATGCTCATCAAAGCCAGCTTCCCCAAGCTTAGAATTTTCCATAGCATTAGCAACAATAGTGTTCAAAGCATTCATATTAATATGTTCCATGGGTTTTTTAATTTTCGCATCAAACCATCCATGTCTTAAATCAGGAAATAGAATAAAAAGGTCATTGTTGTCCATTATGCCTAACTAGTGTAAACAAGAAACCAAATGTCGCAATTGCAGAGTCTAAAGGAAATAGCTTCGAGCACACACACAATGGCGCCAGAAAAGTACTGTTACCTGGAACCGGAGTATGAGTGCCTTTTACCTTTCCTCCCCGGCAACGGCGCCAGAAAAGTGCTTGATGTCTACGGGTGCTTCTATTCTTGTAGACAGTGTTGGGCCTCCAAGAGCAGAGGTTTGTAGAACAGCAGCAAGTTTCCCTTAAGTGGATTACCCAAGGTTTATCGAACTCAGGGAGGAAGAGGTCAAAGATATCCCTCTCATGCAACCCTGCAACCACAAAGCAAGAAGTCTCTTGTGTCCCCAATACACCTAATAGGTGCACTAGTTCGGCGAAGAGATAGTGAAATACAGTGGTATGAATGAATATGAGCAGTAGTACGGCGCCAGAAAATAGCTTGCTGGCATGCAGTTGATGGTAGTAATATTGCGGGAAGTAAACAAGCAGTAGTAACGCAGCAGTAGTAACGCAGTAAAACAGTAAACAAGCAGCGATAGCAGTATTTAGGAACAAGGCCTAGGGAATAGACTTTCACTAGTGGACACTCTCAACATTGATCACATAACAATAGATAAATGCATACTCTACACTTTCTTGTTGGATGATGAACACATTGCGTAGGATTACACGAACCCTCAATGCCGGAGTTAACAAGCTCCACAATTAAATGTTCATATTTAAGTAACCTTAGAGTGTAAGATAGATCAACACAATTACACCAAGAACTAACATAGCATGCACACTGTCACCTTCACGCTTATGTAGGAGGAATAAATCACATCAATACCATCATAGCAATAGTTAACTTCATAATCTACAAGAGATCACAATCATAGCCTACGCCAAGTACTCACACGGTGCACACACTGTCACCTTTACACACGTGGAGGAGGAATAGAGTACTTTAATAACATCACTAGAGTAGCACATAGATGAATAGTGATACAAAACACATTGCAATCATAAAGAGATATAAATAAGCACTTCACTATGCCATTCATAACAGTGAATAAGTATTCTGTGAAATATAGCCTAAGAGACCCACACGGTGCACACACCGTCACCTTTACACACGTGGGACAAGGAGTCTCCGGAGATCACATAAGTAAAACTCACTTGACTAGCATAATGACATCTAGATTACAAGCATCATCATATGAATCTCAATCATGTAAGGCAGCTCATGAGATTATTGTATTGAAGTACATAGAGAGAGATGAACCACATAGCTACCGGTACAGCCCCGAGCCTCGATGGAGAACTACTCCCTCCTCATGGGGGCAGCAGCGTTGATGAAGATGGCGGTGGAGATGGCAGCGGTGTCGATGGAGAAGCCTTCCGGGGCACTTCCCCGTCCGGCAGGGTGCCGGAACACAGACTCCTGTCCCCCAGATCTTGGCTTCGCGATGGCGGCGGCTCTGGAAGGTTTCGCGTACCGTGGCTTCTTCCGTAAGGGTTTTCGATGCAGGGGCTTTAAATAGGCGAAGAGGCGGCGCATGAGGGTCGAAGGGGTGCCCACACCATAGGCGCGGCCAGGACCAGCCGCACCACCCTATCATCCTGGGCCCACAGGCCTCCTCCTGGGCGGCTCTCGGGTGTTCTGATGCTTCAAAGGAACCTGGGCATTGATTTCGTCCAATTCCGAGAATATTTCTACTAGATTTTCAAAAACCAAAAACAACAGGGCACTTCGGCATCTTGTTAATAGGTTAGTTCCAGAAAATGCGTAAATACGACATATAATGTGCATAAAACATGTAGATATCATCAATAATGTAGCATGGAACATAAGAAATTATCGATACGTTGGAGACGTATCAGTCACTTCAGAAATTATCTTTGTTATCGTTTACCTACTCGAGGGCGAGTAGGAACTAAGCTTGGGGATGCTTGATACGTCTCAAACGTATCTATAATTTCTTATGTTCCATGCTACTTTTATGATGATACTCACATGTTTTATACACATTATATGTCATTATTATGCATTTTTCTGGCACTAACCTATTGACGAGATGCCGAAGAGCCGTTGCTGTTTTCTCTGTTTTTGGTTTCAGAAATCCTAGTAAGGAAATATTCTCGGAATTGGACGAAATCAACGCCAGGGGCTATTTTTGAATGAAGCTTCCAGAAGTCCGAAGAGGAAACGAAGTGGGGCCACGAGGTGGCGCCACACTAGGGCGGCGCGGCCTAGGTGCTGGCCGCGCGGCCCTGTTGTGTGGGCCCTCGTGACGCCTCGACCTACCCTTCCGCCTACATATAGTCTTCGTCGCGAAACCCCCAGTACCGAGAGCCACGATACGGAAAACCTTCCAGAGACGCCGCCGCCGCCAATCCCATCTCGGGGATTCAGGAGATCGCCTCCGGCACCCTGCCGGAGAGGGGAATCATCTCCCGGAGGACTCTTCATCGCCATGATCGCCTCCGGAGTGATGTGTGAGTAGTTCACCCCTGGACTATGGGTCCATAGCAGTAGCTAGATGGTCGTCTTCTCCTAATTGTGCTATCATGTTCGATCTTGTGAGCTGCCTATCATGATCAAGATCGTCTATTTGTAATCCTACATGTTGTGTTTGTTGGGATCCGATGGATATTGAATACTATGTCAAGTTGATTATCAATCTATCATATATGAGTTGTTTATGTTCTTGCATGCTCTCCGTTGCTAGTAGAGGCTCTGGCCAAGTTGATACTTGTGACTCCAAGAGGGAGTATTTATGCTCGATAGTGGGTTCATGCCTCCATTAAATCTGGGACAGTGACAGAAAGTTCTAAGGTTGTGGATGTGCTGTTGCCACTAGGGATAAAACATCGATGCTATGTCTAAGGATATTTGTGTTGATTACATTACGCACCATACTTAATGCAATTGTCTGTTGCTTGCAACTTAATACCGGAAGGGGTTCGGATGATAACCTGAAAGTGGACTTTTTAGGCATAGATGCATGCTGGATGGCGGTCTATGTACTTTGTCGTAATGCCCTGATTAAATCTCATAGTACTCTTCATGATATATGTATGTGCATTGTTATGCCTTCTTTATTTGTCAATTGCCCAACTGTAATTTGTTCACCCAACATGCTATTTATCTTATGGGAGAGACACCACTAGTGAACTGTGGACCCCGGTCCTATTCTTTACATCTGAAATACAATCTACTGCAATTGTTCTTTACTGTTTTCTTGTAAACAATCATCTTCCACACAATACGGTTAATCCTTTGTTCACAGCAAGCCGGTGAGATTGACAACCTCACGTTACGTTGGGGCAAAGTACTTTGTTGTGTTGTGCAGGCTCCACGTTGGCGCCGGAATCCCGGTGTTGCGCCGCACTACACTTCGCCGCCATCAACCTTCAACGTGCTTCTTGGCTCCTCCTGGTTCGATAAACCTTGGTTTCTTTCTGAGGGAAAACTTGCTAATGTCTGCATCACACCTTCCTCTTGGGGTTCCCAACGGACGTGTGTCAATTGCACGCATCACCAGCCCACCTGGTCCAGCCCAACCGGCCTAATTAGCCCCTTTCTCTCCCGCACGGTCGAAACCCTAACCCTAACGCTCCCGCGATCTCTGTGTCGCCTCCGTCGTTGTCGGTCGATTCCGGCCGCCTCGGCCCTCGCCATGGGGCGCGTTCGATGCGTCTCATGACAGGGCGTCATTCTGTCCGCGTCGATCTGGAAGATGTCGCCAAGTCGTTGTTTAGTTCAAGAATCGAGAGAGTGTCGAGAAGACGATCCTCGGTCTCTTGATGCAAGGTATACTCTTCACCCATGCGCCCTGCTGGAGCAAACCACGAGTTCATCAACATCGGAGACAAACAAATGAAGGCAGAAGCAAAAGGCAAGTGAAGTAAAAGCTTACTAGTGAATCTTCGGTTCTGCGTGTCAAAGCGCTGCACTATGGCGTTTTCACGCTCAATTTGACGGGCCTCTTTCTCGCTTAAAGCATCCTCAGCAGTCTTGAGTCTTTGGCGGAGACCCTCGACAGCAGCAACATCTTTTTCGGCTTTTTTACAAGCTGTCTCGCTGGATTTAAGCTTGGCTTCCAGCGCATCAGCACGTTCTTCGGCACGACGGAGCGCCTCTGAAAAGGGAAGAGATTAGAAGGCAAAGAATCCTTGTCGGAAGGTAAACAATCACCTGGCGGAATAGGAAATATGTTAGAACCATGCGGTTTTACCTCTCAAAGTGGCGGCTTCATCACGGAACCCAATAAATTGGGAGCCCAGGTTGATGAGATCCTTCATTAAGGGCTGTCAAAAAACAATAAGATAGAAACAACATCGTCAGAGCAAGGAAACTCGACAAAGATGCAAAAACATCGATCAAAGAGAAAAAATAGACAAACAAAACAAGATGGCAAACCAAGAAAAAAGGGAACTCACATCGTCCAGTAAAGGAGACGAAATACTCCCAGTGACAATATCTTGAGTGCTACCAGCCCCGGTTCTAGCTTTCTTCAGCAGGCGCTTGGGGGCTGGGCACAGGAGTTGACGCTGCCGTGTTCTGCTGTGGGGAGGCGAAGTTTCCACAGCAGTGCGGTGTTCTTCAGAAAGAACCAGGGTATTGGATGTGCTCGTAGGAGCCGTGCCATGAGCTGCGGGTTCTTCCTCCTCTGCTCCTTTTTCTAACCTGTCAATATAGCAACAAGGAAAAATATGAGAATACCGAAGAAAAAAGGGATAAGCAAAGACAAGAAACAAACAACTTACGAGCTGACCATCGGCATAGGGATCGAAGGCACTGTTTTCTTCGGGAGAAAATTCTTCGGCAGCTTGTCCAGTAGACTTGGATGTGTCAGAGTCTTCAACATCATCTCTTTTCCTTTTGCGCCCATCAGGAGAGGTGGCAAGAGGAGTAGAAAGGGAATGACCAGACTCAAAATGTTCTGGCCCTGTTTCTTTTTTGGAGGAACCCGTGGATTTTTGAGAATCCGCAGCTTCACTCTCGGGAAGACAGGATTCTTGCGAATCGTCGGTAACAACGATTCGACCGTCCACCTCTCCACCTTCAGGTTGGGGGGAAGAGAAGAAAGAGTTTGATGATCCTACAGAATGCAAGACAAAGAGAAGACAAGAAAGTGAGTACACAAGGGATACCAATAGAAGTCGAAAAATAGAGAACTCAACCCGAAAGAAAACACTTACTTGGGGGAGAGCGTGGCTAGCACTGTATGGCTCCACGCGGCAGGATGAAGGGACTTCGTGTTTTTTTCTCAAACAGGTAAAACATCGGACGAGCTTCTCCAAGTCCGTCACAGAAAGATCCTTGGACAAACGGTCGACATCTTTAGCTCCTGAGTACATCCAAAGAGGGTTTTTTCGAGCCTGCCATGGCTGCACCCAAATTCTAAGGAAGTAGGCGATTATTTTTACACCCGAGAGTTCTTCTTCGTCGGTGTTTTGGAGTTGATGGATGCGGGTCATCAGGGCTTCAGTGGCCGCTCTTTCTTCGGCAGTGGCCTTTGTGTCCTAGGATCTGCGCCTCTGAATTTCTTCGGCAGGGTCAAACACCGCAATACCATATTCTTTGGAGAGGACGGACTCGTCCTGGATGTACAACCATTTCTTGCGCCAGCCTTGGACAGAGTCGGGGTATTTCACGTCGAAGTAATCAACATCGGGACGGACGTAGATACAAACGCCATCTACATTGTAGATGACGTTCCTGGAGTTGTTGCGCCGGAGATAGAAAATGCGGTTCCACAGGCCCCAATGAGGATGGATGCCAAGGAAACAGTCGCAAAGAGTGATGAAAATAGAAATATGGAGGAGTGAATTTGGCGTCAGATGGTGTAGTTGTATCCCGTAGATGAAAAGAAGGTCACGCAGGAATTCGTGGATAGGAGTGGAAAGACCGCAAATAAGGAAGTCGATGAATGTTACCCAGAGTCTGATAGGAGGATGAGGGACGCTTTCATCTCCGAGAAACTTCAGTGATTCCTGCTTCTTCAGGAGGCCCAATTTCTTCAGCGTCTTCTGGTCCTGAGCAGAGATCTTGGACCGCTCCCAACCTGAGATCCGAGCCTTTTCCACTGGCTCGTCAGTTCCCGGAGCCTTGTGCTTCAGCAACTTCGTGCGCGGAGCCATGGGGAGTGACTTGGTGGAAGAGTAGGACGAAAGGGAGCAAGTGCGTGAGGAACTCGAGGGACGGCAATGGCGGAGAAAGAGAGAGAGAGAGAGAGAGAGAGAGAGAGAGAGAGAGAGAGAGAGAGAGAGAGAGAGCAGATGTGCGGCGCAGTGAAGGGGACAAATGAGGACGACACGGTGTATTTATAGAGAGAAGCTAATCCGCCAAGCCATTGGATGAAAAGGGGGAGTGTTTCCAGCCCTCCGCGTGTCCAAAGGGTAGAAAGGTCTTTTCAATCTGAAATTACCGGACGGAAGTTACTGCGCGCGTGCCGGAAATTACGGAGGATGTGTGTCCCCCACTTGCGCGACGTGTCGATGGCGCAGAACTTTGGACCACGACCCAATGAGGTGACATGAGTCGTGGCTTTCCAAGGTGGGCGTCATGGCTAGCGTCAGCAGCGACGTCATTCAAGAAATCTTAAGCTATTTTAACAAAATATAGCGACAAGAAAATGTCGGGTGCTCAAAGAGAGAAGCTTCGGGAGCCTATGATCAAATGCAAGCATCTGTTCATATGCTCGGGGGCTACTCTTATCGAACTATCGTCTATACTTCGATAAGAGGATAAGGTGAAAGACAAAAATACGAGTTGGTCAAAAATAGCAAAGTTGAGCCTACAGCCAAGTGCAAACACTCGATTGTAGCCTCGGGACTACTCCCATCGGGAGCGCTGGTCGCGCACCCGATGAAATATGAAGAAGAAAAAACAAGATAATATAGAAGAACGAATGAGGAGTTTTCATCGTACATCTTCGAGTTACACATAACTCTTCATATACTCCCATCATGAGTTCAAGATAAGTCATCAAATAACTCGATAAAATGTGCTATTCCAGCAGCCGAAAAAGGCACTCGACAATATATTCTCACAGCGTCCGTCGCGGTAAAAAATCTGGATGCCGTAATACTTTACGAAGGTAAGTCCCCAGGATCCATCCTGTGTGGCGTGGTATCGCGCCCGAATGCGCTCTACTACTTTATCCGTATCAACAGATATGAAGAAAAATCCTAGCAGACGCGTTAGGTACTCGATAAAACATATCTGAGATTCAATTTACGATAAGTCCTTAAGCGGCACGTGTCGAATTACGCCAGTATCTCGAGTTCAAGTCCAGGGACTTGAGCTTGAAGTAGGTTTATGCAGGTTTGCCACAAGAGCAGTTAACTGGTACCTGATCAGTCGATGAACTAGCCCCATTTACCAATATCCCCGTACAAAATAGACGTTAAACAGAAATATTCGACTCGTTGGCATATAAAGACATGGTTTGATTCTACGTCGGAGATTTTGCTCGAATGTACGATTCAAACAAAATATCGGGGGCTACTGACATAGGCATCCCAGATGGGCCTGCCGAATAAGGTACCCGAGGTTATTTGAGGCCCATGACCAAGCTTTCAAGGCCCGAAGCCCAAGAAACATCGATATGGAAGATAGAGTTATATTAGGAATCAAGAGTCATGTAATTATACGGGAGAGACTCGGAGAGTCTTCCGGAGTTTGTAACTTGTACGACAAGAAGATTCGTCGGCTCCCCCTCCTATATAAAGATATAAAGGGGAGCCGAGGGGTGGAGAATCATCAAATCTACTGGCCACAAATCCTTGTTTTTACTTTGTCGAGCACCTTTTTGGATGAACCTTCGAGATCTACTTGCCCTCTAATTTCTACGAAAACTCAAGTCTACAATCTGTAGGCATTGACAAGTTAATTCCTTATCAGTAGTAAAGCTACACCACTCTCGTGTTAGCACAAAGCCCGACATAACACTGACAGACTGAATTACCGTATACATGGATACTAGCAGAATGATCATACCACTGATCCTTGGAGCAAGAAGGAGATGATCCTCGCGATTGAGAGGGATTGATGAGTCCATATTTGAAACATATTTACCTCTTGTTTTTTTGCATAAGTAGATATAGGATTTTGATATTTTACGGCGCTCGCGCGCACATCTTACCCTTGTTTCAGCACTGATAAAAGTCACTTAAATAATTTCCACGCACCTGGGTGAAAAAAGGACGCAAGAGGAAGATCCTAAGAGTTTAACGACCATCGGTACGAGCGAAACCCACATGTATTGGCTACCTGTACGACCCGCCTCGGAGGACCACCTTGTCAAAGATATTCACCTCGTGAAGACGGATCTGAGATCCAACATACGTAAACACCAGAAGCCACGAAACACCACGCCAGGAAGGGATCTGGAGGAGGAACTTGGAGAAGGGAAAATCATCCTGCTTTAGGGATCATTGGAGGACAACACATCATCATCGTAATCATCAATTGCTGCATCTCCATCAACGCTCAGGGTGCACTGGTGACTCCTCTGGTCACGCCAATACGCGTGCACACGTGCGCTCCACCACCACTGTCAACACCCGGATTTTTAAGTCCAGATGCCTATTATGCCATACATCGCAATCCCAGGAATATTGTTTTTGCGAGACATAATAGATTGATATCACAGAACATCATTCATTACAACCATAATTGTCTTACATCAAAGGATCACATGATCCAGTCTTAATACAACATAGTGGATCTAAGGATCCAATACAAAACACATAGCGGAAGCGTAGTAGCGGTCCATCTGTTCCACAGGCAACGCTTGACGTCAGGAGTAGTCCTAGTTATCATAGACGTCCTGCTGTCCGTCATCCTGGTACTGGTGCTCCTCTTCATAGTCTGGCCATTTGAATAGCCAGGGACAAAGCCATGAGTACTTTAAAGTACTCGCAAACTAATACTAATGTAAGCACTATCAACTATAGTAGGTGTTCTAAGCTCTAGGTTTAGCATAAAGCCAAATTTATTTCATAAGCACTTAGTAGTAAAAGACTCTTGATTTGCCTAACTAACTCAAGTGGGAACATTAGTGTCATTCCCACAACTCTGTTGTGATCAAGTCAAATTCACCTTTCAAGTTCAAGTCACCAGTCATATGTCACATTTTGAAAATGGTCTGATGACGGAACAGTATGGCCTTTCCAACCGTCCATAACCGTGGACACGGCTATTCGAATAGGTTTACACTCTGCAGAGGTTGTACACTTGTGCCACAACTTTTGATTACATCCGTCGGGATAGCTCTGAATAATCATACTCAGTATGCGGATCATCAACCATAACCTTTCACTTACATACCCTAGTATAGGCACCTCTCCCCATGAGCTTGGCCTCCCAGTGAAGACAAACCGTCATCCTGGGAACTGCACAGGGCTTGGGCCGAACATTCACCTCATTTCACGTCATTTCACTTTCAACGGAGGCAGCCTCGGCATAACCCCTATGACGCTTGTTTAGAGGGAACCCATACTAAAATACATAAACTTCTAGTTAAGCCCTACCCATAATCAGGTATTGTGGGGGTACTCAAAAATTGGAATGGTGTCGCATCCGAACCCAACCATCAGTTTTTGTAAAATTCACCATGTCATTTGTCACATTCACCTTCAAAATCTTTCAATAGAATGACTCTTCATTCCAAGGTTTTCAAATTCATTTGATTCACATGTTCCCATCTAGAGTAGTCACTTTTAGTTTTAGCACTAGCCACTAGTCATGAGGGGTGCTATCTAACTTGTAGCTTTCTAGGCTAAGTGTGATGCTCTTGTACTACTCCTTATTTAGACCAAAGTGAATCATGAATCAAAAATAAACTTTGATAAACCAAAGCCGAAACTTGTAAGGTAAAAACTTGGGTTGGGATCAATAAACACAAAGTAATATGTAATGGTGCCTTGCTCTAGTAGAGCTTTGCACTTAAGGTAGCTTGCAAGAGTATAGCTTGCCTTGAGTGGTACAGTGGTCAAAGTTCTCTTCTCCTTCTTCAAAGTAGACCTCCTCCTCCTGGTATTCCTTGGTACTAGCGTCTATAAATGAATACGAGGTATACAATCACCAAACAAATCTTAAGGGCTAGACTAAGCACACACATGGTTCACACAAGCTATTATAGTATCACAACATTATTAACATGTGGGTTGACTTTGTGTTCTTGTTAAGAAAAATAATTTCCTCTCATTGAAAGTATTTATTAGGGTTTCCATTTATTATCTTTGAGAAGTAATTTCCTCTCATTGAATCTTGTTAAGATTTAATCTCCTCAAATAATAAGGTATGAACACATGTTGACAAAGGTCAACACTTCATATTTATCATTTGGGAAAATGATTTAAATAAGGTATTACACCTCATGCAATTTAACACTACCTTAGTAATAATTTAATATCACCAAATAATACAATATGAGATTATATAGACCAAGGTCATTACCTCATGTTGAATTACTTGAGACAAAGATTTAAATGAGAGGATACCTCTCATACTATTTAATAATTAAAGTTTGGGTAATTTAAATGGACTAGAAATGCTCACATAGCCATTCTTTATTCTAGCCCATGATCATATGAAGCAACCATGTCATATTTTTACATATTCAGATAGACAATATGAAATGTGATTTTTGAGAGTTGGAACCAACTCAAAATCACTTATGGTTGATTTTTAATAAATGTTTGAATTTGAAAAGGTACTGGCTTGTTCTTTTTGCTATATTAATTATACAACAGATCTAGGGTTGAGGCCAGTGTAGTTGTTTAGAGAATTTCCTAAGCTTTCCAAATATATAAAATTCATCAAATTTGGTTCAGTAGATTTGATTCTATTTAATTTTAAACATAGCATCTGTAAGGAATTTGAACTAAATTGAATTATTTGAATTTGAATCGCTGGGCCTGCGCGAGAAACGAACTTGGGCCAAAGGGAGAAAATGAAATGGGCCAGCCCATCTGCGCGTCTCGCACGCAGCGGGCCGCCTGACAGGGAGGGACCCACCTGTCAGTGTGTTTTTAACACCGAAACGGTACGCAGCGAGGTGAGCCGTTGGATTAAAAGGAAATCGCACAGCTGCAGGTCGTCACCTTCCTCGACGGTGAGCACGAGGGAACCCTAGCTACTGGCGGGCAGCGGGGTCGCGATGGAGGGCTTACCGGCGTCCAGCGAGGTCGGTGAGGCGGGCAAACGGCGGCGGAGACGACGGCGAGTCGATGGAGGGTATGGGCAGCTCCAGGGGTGCTCGGGATCGTCGGCTTCGTCGAGCTACTGCAGCGACAGACTCCGGCCAAATTCTGGTGAGCTAGTGTGTAATCGGAGAGGGGAAGTGGTCGAGGAGGTTCAGAAGGGAGAGGGGAGTGGAATGGTGTGTGGATTTGAGACCGGGGCTTGCTCCTTTTATAGCGGCGAGGGATGGCTGAGGCGCTCGGGCAGGTGAGTGGTGACGATGGCGTTAGAGGTCACGAGAGGGCAAGGTAAGGGGCGCGTCGTGTTGGCGATGTCACCGCGGACCTAACGCGCGTCATGGCGCTGAAAACGGAGGACTGGGGCGTTGTCATGTACTGTGGCGGACGATCGTCGTTGATGGCGTCGGCTACAGGGCGGGCGCGTGCAGGAGGGCCTGTCTACGAGGTCGCTGGTGTCGTGGAGAGTCTATGGGAGAAAGGAGGGAGTGACAAGGTATTAACTTGTCAATGCCTACGTATTGTAGACTAGGGTTTTGTTGGAAGTAGAGGGCAAGTAGATCTCGAAGGTTTCAGCCGAAAAGTACTCGACGATTAAGAAACTAGGGTTATGTTGACAATGGATTCGATCCTCTCTTTGTCCCTCGACTCCCCCTTATATAAGAGGCGGAGCCGAGGGATTCGTAATACACAAGTTACAGAGTCCGGGAGGGTTTCTAACCCGTCCCGTAAAATTACAAGTCTCTATATTTCCTAATACAACTCTAACTTTCCTTAATATAACTGGGCTTCCGAACTTCATATTCTTCGACTTGTGGGCCTTCAGTAAACCCCGGGTACCATCTTCGGCAGGCCCATTGGGGATGCCTATGTCAGTAGCCCCCAAGATTTTGCTTGAATCAAAGAATCAGGGAAAATCTCCAACTTTATAATCGTCAAGAAACTTTTTTTAGCTACCACATATCTTTGAGTAAATAATTCTATATTGCACAGGGATAATGGTAGTTGGGGCTAGTTCATCTGACGGATCAGGTACTAGTTAACTGCTCTAGTGGCAATCCGCAAAAACCTACTTCAAAATCACGTCCCCGGACATGATCTCGGGATACTGGTGTTAACTCGACAGGTGCCGCTTAAGGTCTTACCATTCTGTCGAGTCCCGGTATTTTATCGGGTACCTAACGCGTCCGTTAGGATTTTTCTTCGTATCTGTTGATACGGAAAAAGTAGCAAACCGACGCCGAGACGGTGCCACGCCGCTCAGAACGGATCTGGGGTCTTACCTTCGCAAAGTTTTGCGGTATTCGAGATTATTCGCGACTTTTAGCGCTCTGAGAATATATTGTCGAGTGCTTTTTCGGCTGTTGGAATAGCACATTTTATTGAGTCAACTTATGACTTATCTTGTCTTCCCGATGGGAGTATATGAAGAGTTATTTGTATAACTCGAAATATACTCATTATACTTTTTATAATTTCATCGGGCACGCGAACAGCGTTCCCGATGGGAGTAGCCCCCGAGGCTACAGCCAAGGACTTGTACTTGGTTGTAGGCTCAACATTTTAACGTGATGTCGCTATATTGTCATATCTTTTTTGAGTTTCTATTTCAATCGGGTGCGCGACCAGCGCTCCCGATGGGAGTAGCCCCCGAGGCAATGAACAAATGCTTGAATTTGATCATAGACTCTCGCCATTTCTATTTTGTCATACTCGAAATTTCCTTCTTTCCCGAGCATTTGATCAAAAACTTGTTTGTGATCAAAAGCTCTCGAAATTATCATCACTTGTACTTTTTGACTGGTCTTTGTTTTGTTGCTGTCGAAAATTTCCTCTACCAAAGTGACATCAATGGTGATGTTAGCCACGACCTCTTTATTTAAGAGACACGAATTCTCCTCTCCGCCTGATCGTGGACCCAAAATCGAGCAGCTTGACACGTTTGCGCAAGAGGGGGCACAGTTCTCCACTTTTTCTGGCACGCGCACTGTGGCGCCTGTCCAGTTCCATCTTTGCGAAAATACCATTTTACCCTCTATCCACGTGTAATTCATCAAGTTCATCACCGCTCCATCCAACGGTGCGTCAACCCACGCTTCCTATAAAAGGCCGTCTTCTTCCTCCGTTCGCCGCTTCACCGCGCCGCACCTCTGTTCTCTCTCCAAAAATCCCCCATTGCGCTCAATACTCCCTGAGCTCAGCTATACTCCCAATCCCACTTGCGCCATTGTTGATGCCACCACGTAGACTCACCAGGCACAGTACTCCTGAATCCAAGATGGCGGCGCCAGATCTAGGGGCATCAGAGTGGGAGAGATCGAAGATCACCGCGCAGGACATCAATCTGCTGAGAAAGCTTGGGATAAGCAAGAAGCAGGACGCGCTGCGCTTCCCCAGCGAGGAAAGCTACCCGACGCCTCCCATTGAGTATCAAGGTTTTGTTGACCACCTTATCCGTGGTCTCTCTGCACCCATCCACGATTTTCTGCGTGGTTTACTCTTTGTGTATGGGTTGCAACTGCATCATCTCACTCCCAATTCCATCCTCCACATCTCTATTTTTATCACTCTTTGTGAGTTTTTCCTTGGAGTTCAGCCTAACTGGGCTCTATGGAAACGCATCTTTCTTCTCCGCCGTAATGGCTCCTCCAATATCGCCTATAACATAGGCGGTGTTGTTATTTGCGTTCGCCCTGATGTCGTATATTTCGATGTCAAATTCCCGACTAGCCAAGGGTGGCGCAAAAATGGTTGTATGTCCACGAGGAATGCGCGACTCGGAACACAATATTCCTCCTTTCAACGGCAACGAGAATCTCCCGCCGCCGGGATGCAGGCTAGCGACGAAGAAAATCGGCGACAGAGGCGTTGATGACACGCATCCACGAGCTGAGAATACCCGCGGACAAGAATTATCGGGTATCCAAATCATGGCATATTTCCTTAGGATTAGGGTGTAGCCTTTGCAGGCTCACAAAAACCCCCTCTGGATGTATGCTGGCGACAAAGATGTAGATCGCCTGTCGGTAGATTTATCGGTGAAGGACTTAGAAAAACTTATCCGAAAAATCTCATCGCTCAGCAAGAAAGATCCTGTTCCGTCGTCTTGCCGCGTGATACGTCTCCAACGTATCGATAATTTCTTATGTTCCATGCTACTTTATTGATGATACCTACATGTTTTATGCACATTATATGTCATATTTATGCATTTTCTGGAACTAACCTATTAACAAGATGCCGAAGAGCCAGTTGATGTTTTCTGTTGTTTTGGTCACAAACTAGTAAGGAAATATTCTCGGAATTGGACGAAATTCGCCCAGGGTCCTATTTTTGCACGAAGCTTCCAGAAGACCGAAGAGATAACGAAGTGGCCACGAGGTGGCCAGACCACGTGGCGGCGCGGCCTGGCCCCCCGGTCGCGCCACCCCCCTCGGGCCCCCGTGTGGCCCCCTGACCTACCCTTCCGCCTACTTAAAGCCTCCATCGCGAAACCCCCAGTACCGAGAGCCACGATACGGAAAACCTTCCAGAGACGCCGCCGCGAATCCCATCTCGGGGGATTCAGGAGATCGTCCACACCCTGCCGGAGAGGGGATTCATCTCCCCGAGGACTCTACACCGCCATGGTCGCCTCCGGAGTGATGAGTGAGTAGTTCACCCCTGGACCATGGGTCCATAGCAGCTAGATGGTCGTCTTCTCCTTGTTGTGCTTCATTGTTGGATCTTGTGAGCTGCCTAACATGATCAAGATCATCTATCTGTAATACTATATGTTGTGTTTTTCGGGATCCGATGGATAGAGAATACTATGTTATGGTGATTATCAATCTATTGTTTATGTGTTGTTTATGATCTTGCATGCTCTCCGTTACTAGTAGAGGCTCTGGCCAAGTTTTTACTCTTAACTCCAAGAGGGAGTATTTATGCTCGATAGTGGGTTCATGCCTTCATTGACACCTGGGACAGTGACAGAAAGTTCTAAGGTTGTGATGTGCTGTTGCCACTAGGGATAAAACATTGATTCTATGTCTAAGGATGTAGTTGTCGATTACATTACGCACCATACTTAATGCAATTGTCTGTTGCTTAGCAACTTAATACTGAATGGGGTTCGGATGATAACCTGAAGGTGGACTTTTTAGGCATAGATGCAGTTGGATGGCGGTCTATGTACTTTGTCGTAATGCCCAATTAAATCTCACTATATTTATCATATCATGTATATGCATTGTTATTTTCTCTATTTGTCAATTGCCCGACTGTAATTTGTTCACCCAACATGCTTTTATCTTATGGGAGAGACACCTTAGTGAACTGTGGACCCCGGTCCTATTCTTTACATAGCATACAATTTACTGCAATTGTGTTTTACTGTTTTCTTTGCAAACATCTTCCACTCGATACGCTTAATCCTTTGTTACAGCAAGCCGGTGAGATTGACAACCTCACTGTTTCGTTGGGACAAAGTACTTGGGTTGTGTTGTGCAGGTTCCACGTTGGCGCCGGAATCCCTGGTGTTGCGCCGCATCACATTTCGCGACCATCAACCTTCAACGTGCTTCTTGGCTCCTACTGGTTCGATTAAACCTTGGTTTCTTTCTGAGGGAAACTTGCTACTGTGCGCATCATACCTTCCTCTTGGGGTTCCCAACGAACGTGTGAGTTACACGCCATCAAGCTCTTTTTCTGGCGCCGTTGCCGGGGAGATCAAGACACGCTGCAAGGGGAGTCTCCACTTCCCAATCTCTTTACTTTGTTTTTGTCTTGCTTTATTTTATTTACTACTTTGTTTGCTGCACCTAATCAAAACACAAAAAAATTAGTTGCTAGTTTTACTTTATTTACTGTCTTGCTCTCCATATCAAAAACACAAAAATTTAGTTACTTGTTTTTACTTTGTTTGCCTAGTTTACTTTTGCTTATTGCATCATGTTTCCTTTTAATTTCACCACAAAAGACATACCGGTAGGACGTGGGTCCATAGTTGGGAGAAATAATATAGAAGAATTTTTCAATCATGTTAGTATTTGAAGATTTTGAAGATAGACACTTGGTAGAACTTGCACCTACCTATGAAATTGCTGCTGCTGCTTTAGTTCGCATGTTGGAAACTAAATTTGTTAATCTCAATCCTATAATCCAACACATGTTTCTTACACTTGGTGATATGGAAGAAGGGGAAAAGAAAGATTTTGTTTTAGAAACTCTTCTTAGAGAATTTGGTGGTCTAGCAAGAGAGGCTAGAAAGGTTTTTGCTAAATTTAATATGCTAGGTTCTCATACCAATTTTATTGGTCTCCTTGAAAAAATGGACATGGATAGAATAAGGTACACTAATAACATTAATGATGGTGGGGAGATCAAAGCACCAATACCATGTAAACTCCTAGCTATGAATGATGCACTAGAAAATAACTATGCTTGGCTTGTTCCTGAAAATTTGTTCGATGAGAGTAGCAAGCCTAAGACTAATGAAAAGGGAGACGCTAAAACTTATATATCAAACATACTATGCTTGGTTGAGAAAACTCCCAACACCCCTGGTAATGATGTTGATGCTTCATCTCTTGATAATACTTGATTTGCACTTTCTGCGCCTAGCTGAAAGGCGTTAAAGAAAAGCGCTTATGGGAGACAACCCATGTTTTTAATACAGCAATTTTTTGTTTTGTTGAGTCTTGGAAGTTGTTTACTACTGTAGCAACCTCTCCTTATCATGTTTTTGTGCCAAGTAAAGTTTCTATGTCAAAGTTGATGTTATATTTGGGATCGCTGCGCAGAAACAGCATTGCTGTCTGTCACGAATCTGGGCACAGTTCTCTGTAGAAAATTCGACAAAATCTGCCAATTTACGAGCGTGATCCTCAGATATGTACACAACTTTCATTAGTTTTGAGTTTTTCCATTTGAGCAAGTCTGGTGCCAGCTTTAAATTCGTCTTTACGGACTGTTCTGTTTTGACAGATTTTGCCTTTTATTTCGCATTGCCTCTTTTGCTATGTTGGATTCATTTCTTTGATCCATTAATGTCCAGTAGCTTTATGCAATGTCCAGAAGTGTAAAGAATGTTTGTGTCACCTCTGAATGTGTGAATTATTAATTGTGCACTAACCCTCTAATGAGTTTGCTTGAAGTTTGATGTGAAGGAAGTTTTCAAGGGTCAAGAGAGGAGTATGATATACTATGATCAAGAGGAGAAAGCTCTAAGCTTGGGGATGCCCCGTGTTCACCCCTGCATATTTTAAGAAGACTCAGCGTCTAAGCTTGGGGATGCCCAAGGCATCCCCTTCTTCATCGACAACATCATCAAGTTCCTCCCCTGAAACTATATTTTTATTCAATCACATCTTGTGTTCTTTACTTGGAGCGTCGGTTTGTTTTTGTTTTTGTTTTTGTTTGAATAAAATGGATCCTAGCATTCACTTTGTGGAGAGAGACACGCTCTGTTGCATATGGACACATATGTCCTTAGGCTTCACTCATAATGTTCAAGGCGAAGTTTCTTCTTCGTTAAATTGTTATATGGTTGGAATTGGAAAATGCTACATGTAGTAATTCTAAATGTCTTGGATAATGTGATACTTGGCAATTTTTGTGCTCATGTTTAAGCTCTTGCATCATATGCTTTGCACCCATTAATGAAGAAATACATAGAGCTTGCTAAAATCTGATTTGCATATCTGGTCTCTCTAAGGTCTAGATAATATCTAGTATTGAGTTTTGAACAACAAGGAAGACGGTGTAGAGTCTTATAATGTTTACAATATGTCTTTTATGTGAGTTTTGCTGCACCGGTTCATCCTTGAGTTTGCTTCAAATAACCTTGCTAGCCTAAACCTTGTATCGAGAGGGAATACTTCTCATGCATCCAAAATCCTTGAGCCAACTACTATGCCATTTGTGTCCACCATACCTACCTACTACATGGTATTTCTCCGCCATTCCAAAGTAAATTGCTTGAGTGCTACCTTTAAAATTCCATCATTCACCTTTGCAATATATAGCTCATGGGACAAAATAGCCTTAAAAACTATCGTAGTATTGAATATGTACTTATGCACTTTATCTTTTATTAAGTTGCTTGTTGTGCGATAACCATGCTTCTGGGGAACGCCATCAACTATTGTTGAATATCATGTGAGTTGCTATGCATGTCCGTCTTGTCTGAAGGATCTATCATTTTAGTGGTTGGAGCATGCAAAATTGTTAGAGAAGAACATTGGGCCGCTAACTAAAGCCATGAATCATGGTGGAAGTTTCAGTTTTGGACATATATCCTCAATCTCATATGAGAATAATAATCATTGCTACATGCTTATGCATTTAAGAGGAGTCCATTATTTGTTGTCCATGTTGTCCCGGTATGGATGTCTAAGTTGAGAATAATCAAAAGCGAGAAATCCAAATGCGAGCATTCTCCTTAGACCTTTGTACAGGCGGCATGGAGGTACCCCTTTGTGACACTTGGTTGAAACATGGCATGCAAAGATCCGGTAGTCCAAGCTAAGTAGGACGAGGTGCGGGCACTATTAGTATACTATGCATGAGGCTTGCAACTTGTAAGATATAATTTACATAACTCATATGCTTTATTACTACCGTTGACAAAATTGTTTCATGTTTTCAAAATAAAAGCTCTAGCACAAATACATCGATGCTTTCCTCTTTGAAGGACCATTCTTTTACTTTTATTGTTGAGTTAGTTTACCTATCTCCCTCCACCTTAAGAAGCAAACACTTGTGTGAACTGTGCATTGATTCCTACATACTTGCATATTGCACTTGTTATATTACTTTATGTTGACAATATCCATGAGATATACATGTTATAAGTTGAAAGCAACCGCTGAAACTTAATCTTCCTTTGTGTTGCTTCAATACCTTTACTTTGATTTATTGCTTTATGAGTTAACTCTATGCAAGACTTATTGATGCTTGTCTTGAAGTACTATTCATGAAAAGTCTTTGTCATATGATTCGCTTGTTTACTCATGTCATTACCTTTGTTTTGATCGCTGCATTCATTACATATGTTTACAAATAGTATGATCAAGATTATGATGGCATGTCACTTCAGAAATTATCTTTGTTATCGTTTTACCTGCTCGGGACGAGCAGAACTAAGCTTGGGGATGCTGATACGTCTCCAACGTATCGATAATTTCTTATGTTCCATGCTACTTTATTGATGATACCTACATGTTTTATGCACATTATATGTCATATTTATGCATTTTCTGGAACTAACCTATTAACAAGATGCCGAAGAGCCAGTTGCTGTTTTCTGCTGTTTTTGGTTTCAGAAATCCTAGTAAGGAAATATTCTCGGAATTGGACGAAATTCGCCCGTGGTCCTATTTTTGCACGAAGCTTCCAGCGACGAAGAGATAACGGTGGGGCCACGAGGTGGCTGCACCACGTGGCGGCGCGGCTGGCCCCTGGCCGCGCCACCCTGTCCCCTGGGCCCCTCGTGTGGCCCCTGACCTACCCTTCCGCCTACTTAAAGCCTCCGTCGCGAAACCCCAGTACCGAGAGCCACGATACGGAAAACCTTCCAGAGACGCCGCCGCCGCGAATCCCATCTCTGGGGATTCAGAGATCGCTCCGGTACCTGCCGAGAGGGGATTCATCCCCGAGGACTCTACACCGCCATGGTCGCCTCCGGAGTGATGAGTGAGTAGTTCACCCCTGGACCATGGGTCCATAGCAGTAGCTAGATGGTCGTCTTCTCCTTGTTGTGCTTCATTGTTGGATCTTGTGAGCTGCCTAACATGATCAAGATCATCTATCTGTAATACTATATGTTGTGTTTGTCGGGATCCGATGGATAGAGAATACTATGTTATGGTGATTATCAATCTATTGTTTATGTGTTGTTTATGATCTTGCATGCTCTCCGTTACTAGTAGAGGCTCTGGCCAAGTTTTTACTCTAACTCCAAGAGGGAGTATTTATGCTCGATAGTGGGTTCATGCCTTCATTGACACCTGGACAGTGACAGAAAGTTCTAAGGTTGTGATTTGCTGTTGCCACTAGGGATAAAACATTGATTCTATGTCTAAGGATGTAGTTGTCGATTACATTACGCACCATACTTAATGCAATTGTCTGTTGCTTAGCAACTTAATACTGAATGGGGTTCGGATGATAACTGAAGGTGGATTTTTAGGCATAGATGCAGTTGGATGGCGGTCTATGTACTTTGTCGTAATGCCCAATTAAATCTCACTATATTTATCATATCATGTATATGCATTGTTATGCCTTTCTCTATTTGTCAATTGCCCGACTGTAATTTGTTCACCCAACATGCTTTTATCTTATGGGAGAGACACCTCTAGTGAACTGTGGACCCCGGTCCTATTCTTTACATAGCATACAATTTACTGCAATTGTGTTTTACTGTTTTCTTTGCAAACATCTTCCACTCGATACGCTTAATCCTTTGTTACAGCAAGCCGGTGAGATTGACAACCTCACTGCTTCGTTGGGACAAAGTACTTGGGTTGTGTTGTGCAGGTTCCACGTTGGCGGAATCCCCGGTGTTGCGCCGCATCACATTTCGCGACCATCAACCTTCAACGTGCTTCTTGGCTCCTCTTGGTTCGATTAAACCTTGGTTTCTTTCTGAGGGAAAACTTGCTACTGTGCGCATCATACCTTCCTCTTGGGGTTCCCAACGAACGTGTGAGTTACACGCCATCACCGCGTGAAACCATATAGCGCCACCAATGCGCTCCCCCAGGTAATCTATCTTTTATCGTTTGCTTGTTCGTTCTTCAATTTTTCCGGCTGTTATTTCTTCGACCGCTGTTAATTTATATAATCTCCTGTTGATGTATTACTATTTTGTCCAGAATCATAAGATTGCATCGCCTCTTCCTCCTCTTCCCGAAAATGGAGATGTCGAAGAGCGCGCAGTCATCTCCGATGATGCCCAGGTTCCTTCTCAACCTGTGAGTGGAGCCGTGGTTTCTCAGAAATCTGCGGCTCCCTCTGAAAAAAGTGGAATCCGAGGCTTCCGAATCAACCGAGTCTGTCCCTTCCGCTGTTTCTCCAAAGAACAAACGGAAGAGGGGTGACATGGAAGACTCCGGCACCTCCAAACCGAGCACTTCTCCTCTCGAGGAAACTGCTCCCGAAGAACCTCAACCCTTCGATGCCTACACGTCCGCCCTTATTAGCTCGTAAGTTGCCTTGGCGCTCTCTTTAGTTTACTATATGTCGAATAATATAATTCCCTTGCAAATAAACTTATTCTATTTTGTATTCAGCGGCAAAGAGGAAGAAGAACCCGCCGTCAATGCGACTGCTCCTATGAGCACGTCTCATACTTTGGCCATGTCGGATACACCTCGCACGGCGGAAGAAACGTCGACTCCTCATCCAAACCCTGAGAGGTCAACTCCTGCCACTAGCCCCTGAGCCTCTTCGCCAAAAAGAGCGAGGATTGAGTGATACGTCTCAAACGTATCTATAATTTCTTATGTTCCATGCTACTTTTATGACAATACTTGAATGTTGTATACATACTTTACATCATTATTATACATTTTCCGGCACTAACCTATTAACAAGATGCTGAAGTGCCAGTTGCTGTTTTCTGCTGTTTTTGGTTTCAGAAATCCTACAAAGGAAATATTCTCAGAATTGGACGAAATCAACGCCCAGGGTCTTATTTTCCGCGGAGCTTCCGAAGACCGAGGGTTACGAAGAGGGCCACGGGCCCGGCACCAGGCCGGCGGCCAGGGAGGGGGCCGCGCCGCCATGGTGTGGTCCTCGCGCCGCCTCCCGACCTACCCTTCCGCCTTCTTAAAGCCTTCGTCGCGAAACCCCCCGTACCGAGAGCCACGATACGGAAAACCTTACCGCCGCCGCCAATCCCATCTCGGGGATTCAGGAGATCGCCTCCGGCACCTGCCGGAGAGGGGAATCATCACCGGAGGGCTCTACATCATCATGCCCGCCTCCGGATTGATGCGTGAGTAGTTCATCCTTGGACTATGGGTCCATAGCAGTAGCTAGATGGTTGTCTTCTCCGCTTGTGCTATCATTGTTTAGATCTTGTGAGCTGCCTAACATGATCAAGATCATGTATTTGTAATGCTACATGTTGTGTTTGGTGGGATCCGATGGATATAGAATATTATGTCAAGTTGATTATCAATCTATCATATATGTGTTGTTTATGTTCTTGCATGCTCTCCGTTGCTAGTAGAGGCTCTGGCCAAGTTGATACTTGTAACTCCAAGAGGGAGTATTTATGCTCGATAGTGGGTTCATGCCTCCATTTAATCTGGGACAGTGACAGAAAGTTCTAAGGTTGTGGATGTGTTGTTGCTACTAGGGATAAAACATCGATGCTTTGTCTAAGGATATTTGTGTTGATTACATTACGCACCATACTTAATGCAATTATCTGTTGTTTACAACTTAATACCGGAAGGGGTTCGGATGATAACCTGAAGGTGGATTATTTAGGCATAGATGCATGCTGGATAGCGGTCTATGTACTTTGTCGTAATGCCCTGATTAAATCTCATAGTAATCATCATTGATATGTATTGAATCTTTATTTGTCAATTGCCCGCCTGTAATTTGTTCACCCAGCATGTTAGTTATCTTATTGGAGAGACACCACTAGTGAACTGTGGACCCCGGTCCATTCTTTTACATCTGAATACAATCTACTGCAATCATTGTTTTTTACTGTTCTTTGCAAACAAACATCATCTTCCACTCGATACGTTTAATCCTTTGTTTTCAGCAAGCCGGTGAGATTGACAACCTCACTGTTACGTTGGGGCAAAGTATCTTGATTGTGTTGTGCAGGTTCCACGTTGGCGCCGGTTTCACTGGTGTTCGCACTACACTCCTCCACCAACAACCTTCACGTGCTTCTTGGCTCCTACTGGTTCGATAACCTCGGTTTCTTTCTGAGGGAAACTTGCTGCTGTACGCATCACACCTTCCTCTTGGGGTTCCCAACGGACGTGTGCTTCACGCGTTATCAAGCTCTTTTTCTGGCGCCGTTGCCGGGAGATCAAGACACGCTGCAAGGGGAGTCTCCACATCCAATCTCTTTACTTTGTTTTTGTCTTGCTTTACTTTAATTTATTTATTGCCTTGTTTGCTTCCTACGTAAAAAATACAAAAAAATTAGTTGCTAGTTTTACTTTATTTACTATCTTGTTTGCGTTCTCTATATTAAAAACACAAAAAAATTAGTTACTTGCATTTACTTTATTTAGTTTGCTTTATTTACTACTGCTACAATGGGTACTCCTGAAAATACTAAGTTGTGTGATTTTACGAGCACAAATAATAATGATTTCCTATGCACACCTATTGCTCCACCTGCTACTACAACAGAATTTTTTGAAATTAAACCTGCTTTACTGAATCTTGTTATGAGAGAGCAATTTTCTGGTGTTAGTACTGATGATGCTGCTGCCCATCTTAATAATTTTTTTGAACTTTGTGAAATGCAAAGGTATAAGGATATATATGGTGATATTATAAAACTAAAATTGTTTCCTTTCTCCTTAAGAGGAAGAGCTAAAGATTGGTTGCTTTCTTTGCCTAAAAATAGTATTGATTCATGGACTAAATGTAAAGATGCTTTTATTGGTAAATATTATCCTCCTGCTAAGATTATATCTTTGAGAAGTAGCATTATGAACTTTAAACAATTTGATAATGAACATGTTGCTCAAGCATGGGAGAGAATGAAATCTTTGGTAAAGAATTGCCCTACCCATGGACTGACTACTTGGATGATCATCCAAACCTTTTATGCAGGACTGAATTTTTCTTCGCGGAACCTATTGGATTCAGCTGCTGGAGGTACCTTTATGTCCATTACTTTGGGGGCGGCTACAAAGCTTCTTGATGATATGATGATAAATTACTCTGAATGGCACACGGAAAGGGCTCCACAAGGTAAGAAGGTAAATTCTGTTGAAGAAACCTCCTCTTTGAGTGATAAGATTGATGTGATTATGTCTATGCTTGCAAATGGTAGATCTCATATTGATCCTAATAATGTTCGTTTAGCTTCATTGGTTGCTCAAGAAGAAAATGTTGATGTGAATTTCATTAACAATAATAATTTCAACAACAATGCTTATAGGAATAATTATGGTAACAACAACTATAGGCCATATCCTTCTAATAATGGTAGTGGTTATGGTAATTCTTATGGTAATTCTTACAACAATAATAAAAGTGTACCCTCTGGTCTTGAAGTCATGCTTAAAGAATTTATTAGTACACAAACTGCTTTCAATAAAACTGTTGAAGAAAAGCTTGGTAAAATTGATATTCTTGCTTCTAAGGTTGATAGTCTTGCTCTTGATGTTGATCTTTTAAAACTTAAAGTTATGCCTGAGGAAGTTAAAGATGCTAGGTTTGCTAAAACAAATGCCATCCAAGTTCAAATTAATGATAATATTAGAATGTTGGCTGAATTGCATGCTAGGTGGGATAGAAGAAAAAGAAAAACTTGCTAAAGAGAATAATGTAGCTAAAGTTTGGACTATTACCACCACTAGTAATGTTGATTCTACACATGTTGCTACACTTCCTACTATCAATGGTAAAATAATTGGTGTTGGCAATGTTTCTACTCCTAATACAAAGCGTGCAAAATTGCTGCTGCTGAAAACTTGTGATAAAACTATTGGGGACAATGATTCCATTGTTGTAGATCATAATGGTTTAGATTTTGATGATTGTCACATCTCCGAAGTTATAAAGTTCTTACAAAAACTTGCTAGAAGTCCTAATGCTAGTGCTATAAATTTAGCCTTTACAAAACGTATTACAAATGCTCTCATTAAAGCTAGAGAAGAGAAATTAAAGCTTGAAACTTCTATTCCTAGGAAGTTATAAGATGGTTGGGAGCCCATCATTAAGATGAAATTCAATGATTTTGAATGTAATGCTTTATGTGATCTTGGTGCAAGTATTTCTGTTATGCCCAAGAAAATTTATGATATGCTTGACTTGCCACCATTGAAAAATTGTTATTTGGATGTTAATCTTGCTGATAATTCTAAAAAGAAACCTTTGGGAGGATTGATAATGTTCGCATTATGATTAACAATAACCTTGTCCCCGTTGATTTTGTTGTCTTGGATATTGAATGCAATGCATCTTGTCTTATTGTGTTGGGAAGACCTTTTCTTTGAACTGTTGGTGCTGTTATTGATATGAAGAAAGGTAATATTAAGTATCAATTTCCTCTCAAGAAAGGTATGGAACACTTCCCTAGAAAGAGAATGAAGTTGCCTTTTGATTCTATTATTAGAACAAATTATGATGTTGATGCTTCATCTCTTGATAATACTTGATTTGCACTTTCTGCGCCTAGCTGAAAGGCGTTAAAGAAAAGCACTTCTTGGAAGATAACCCAAGTTTCATTTTATTTACTGTATTGTTGAGTCTTGGAAGTTGTTTACTACTGTAGCAACCTCTCCTTATCATGTTTTTGTGCCAAGTAAAGTCTTTGTGGTAAAGTTGATGCTAGATTTGGATTGCTGTGCAGAAACAGAATTGCTGTCTGTCACGAATTTGCGCAGAACTCTCTGTAAAAAAATCAAAAAAATCTGCCAATTTACGTGTGTGATCCTCAGATATGTAAGAAACTTTCATTAGTTTTGAGTTTTTCCGTTTGAGCAAGTTAAGTGCCTCTATAAAATTCGTCTTTACGGACTGTTCTGTTTTGACAGATTCTGCCATTTATTTCGCATTGCCGTTTTTGCTATGTTGAATGAGTTTCTTTGTTCCATTAACTTTCAGAAGCTTTGTGCAATGTCCAGAAGTGTTAAGAATGATTATGTCACCTCTGAATATGTGAATTTTTGATTATGCACTAACCCTCTAATGAGTTTGCTTGAAGTTTGGTGTGGAGGAAGTTTTCAAGGGTCAAGAGAAGAGGATGATACAATATGATCAAGAAGAGTGAAGGGTCTAAGCTTGGGATCCCCATCCCTGCATATTTTAAGAAGACTCAAGCATCTAAGCTTGGGGATCCTGATACGTCTCCGACGTATCGATAATTTCTTATGTTCCATGCTACTTTATTGATGATACCTACATGTTTTATACACATTATATGTCATATTTATGCGTTTTTCGGAACTAACCTATTGACGAGATGCCGAAGGGCCAGTTCTTGTTTTCTGCTGTTTTTGGTTCCGAAATCCTAGTAAGGAAATATTCGGAATCGGACGAAATCAATGCCCCGGATCCTATTTTTGGACGCTTCCGGAACAGAGAGCCGCCAGAGAGAAGCCCGGGGCCCCACACAACACTGGCGCGGCCGAGGGGCGCGCCGCCTTAGTGTGTGGGCCCACCGCCCCTCCGAGGCTGCCCTTTCGCCTATATAAGGTCCCCGGCCTAAAACCTCGATACGAAATAAGCCACGGCGAAACCTTCAGGCCGCCATCGCGAAGCCAAGATCCGGGGGACAGAGTCTCTGTTTCGGCACGCCGCCGGACGGGGAAGTGCCCCGGAAGGCTTCTCCATCAACACCGCGCCATCTCCACCGCCATCTTCATCGACGCTGCTGCTCCCATGAAGGGAGTAGTTCTCCATTGAGGCTCGGGGTACCGGTAGCTATGTGGTTCATCTCTCTCTATGTAGTTCAATACAATAATCTCATGAGCTGTCTTACATGATTGAGATTCATATGATGATGCTTGTAATCTAGATGTCATTATGCTAGTCAAGTGGGTTTTACTTATGTGATCTCGGAGAATCCTTGTCCCACGTGTGTAAAGGTGATGTGTGCACCGTGTGGGTCTCTTAGGCTATATTTCACAGAATACTTATTCACTGTTATGAATGGCGTAGTGAAGTGCTTATTTATATCTCTTTATGATTCCAATGTTTTTTGTATCATAATTTATCCATGTGCTACTCTAGTGATGTTATTAAAGTAGTTTCATTCCTCCTGCACGGTGTAATGGTGACAGTGTGTGCATCCGTGTTAGTACTTGGCGTAGGCTATGATTATGATCTCTTGTAGATTATGAAGTTAACTATTGCTATGATGGTATTGATGTGATCTATTCCTCCTACATGGTGTGAAGGTGACAGTGTGCATGCTATGTTAGTACTTGGTTTAGTTGTGTCGATCTTTCATGCACTCTAAGGTTATTTAAATATGAACATTGAATTGTGGAGCTTGTTAACTCCGGCATTGAGGGTTCGTGTAATCCTACGCAATGTGTTCATCATCCAACAAGAGAGTGTAGAGTATGCATTTATCTATTCTGTTATGTGATCAAAGTTGAGAGTGTCCACTAGTGAAAGTCTAATCCCTAGGCCTTGTTCCTAAATACTGCTATCGCTTCTTGTTACTGTTTTACTACTGTGTTACTACGCATGTTTACTTCTGCAATATTACTACCATCAACGCACGCCAGCAAGCTATTTTACGCGCCGTACTACTGCTCATATTCATTCATACCACTTGTGTTTCACTATCTCTTCGCCGAACTAGTGCACCTATTAGGTGTGTTGGGGACACAAGAGACTTCTTGCTTTGTGGTTGCGGGGTTGCTTGAGAGGGATATCTTTGACCTCTTCCTCCCCGAGTTCGATAAACCTTGGGTGATCCACTTAAGGGAAACTTGCGCTGTTCTACAAACTCTGCTCTTGGAGGCCCAACACTGTCTACAAGAATAGAAGCACCGTAGACATCAATGCCCCTGGTTCATCCATGCATATTTTAAGAAGACTCAAGCATCTAAGCTTGGGGATGCCCAAGGCATCCCCTTCTTCATCGACAACTTATCAGTCACTTCTAGTGAAACTATATTTTTATTCCATCACATCTTATGTTCTTTACTTGGAGCGTCGGTTTGCTTTTATTTTTGTTTTGGTTTGAATAAAGTTGGATCCCACCATCCTTATATTGGAGATATTACGCTCCGCTTTTTCATATGGAACACTTGTGTTCTTAGTTGTGCTTTAATGTTCATGGCGAAGGCTGAAAATTGCTTCGTTGATTGCTATTTGGTTGGAATCAGAAAATGCTTCATATGGTTTGGAATAACTGGGCAATTGTTTTGAGCTCTCATAGATCATGTTTAAGCTCTTGCATCATGTAGTTTAATCTATTAGTGGAGAACTACCATAGAGCTTGTTAAAATTTGGTTTGCATGATTGGTCTCTCTAAGTCTAGATATTTTTGGTAAAGTGTTTGAACAACAAGGAAGACAATGTAGAGTCTTATAATGCTTGCAATATGTTCTTGTGTAAGTTTTGTTGTACCTGTTCATACTTGTGTTTGCTTCAAACAACCTTGCTAGCACAAACTTTGTACAGAGAGGAAATGCTTCTCGTGCATCCAAACACCTTGAGCCAAAACCCATGCCATTTGTGTCCACCATATCTACCTACTACATGGTATTTTTCTGCCATTCCAAAGTAAATTACTTGAGTGCTACCTTTAAAATTTCATTCCTCTATCTTTGCAATATATAGCTCATGGGACAAATAGCTTAAAAACTATTGTGGTGATGAATATGTAGTTATGTGTCTTAGTTCTTATAAGTTGCTTGTTGAGCGGTAACCATGTTTCGGGGACGCCATCAACTTTTACCTTTGTTGGATATCATGTGAGATGCTATGCATGTTCGTCTTGTCTGAAGTAAGGGTGATTTTCATGATCAAATGGTTTGAGTATGCATATTGTTAGAGAAGAACATTGGGCCGCTAACCAAAGCCATGTATCATGGTGGAAGTTTTCAGTTTGGACATACAACCTCAATCTCTTATGAGAATATTATATGTTGTTGAATGCTTAAGCATTAAAAGAGGAGTCCATTATCTGTTGTCTATGTTGTCCCGGTATGGGTGTCTAAGTTGAGAATGATCAAAAGCGAGAAATCCAATGCGAACTTTCTCCTTAGACCCTTGTACAGGCGGCATAGAGGTACCCTTTGTGACACTTGGTTGAAACATATGTCATGCAATGATAATCCGTGTTAATCCAAGCTAATTAGGACAAGGTGCGAGCACTATTAGTACTCTATGCATGAGGCTTGCAACTTGTAGGAAGTACTATGCATAGCACATATGAATTATTACTACCGTTGACAAAATTGTTTCTATGATTTCAAAATAAAATCTCTAGCACAAAAATAGTAATCCATGCTTCCCTCTGCGAAGGGTCATTCTTTTACTTTATGTTGAGTCAGTTTACCTACTTCTTTCTATCTTAGAAGCAAACACTTGTGTTAACTGTGTGCATTGACTCTTACATGTTTATTGCACTGTTATATTACTCTATGTTGACAATTATCCATGAGATATACATGTTACAAGTTGAAAGCAAGCTGAAACTTAATCATCCTTTGTGTTGCTTCAATACATTCTACTTTGAATTTATTGCTTATGAGTTAGCTCTTATGCAAGTCTTATTGATACTTGTCTTGTAAGTACTATTCATGAAAAGTTTAGCTATATGATTCATTTGTTTAGTCATCATCTTTTGTTAGCAATCTTTTGCTTCAGATCACTCCATTCATCTCATATGCTTTACAATAATGTTGATCAAGGTTATGTTGGTAGCATGTCACTTCAGAAATTATTTGTTGTTATCGTTTACCTACTCGAGGGCGAGTAGGAACTAAGCTTGGGATGCTTGATACGTCTCAAACGTATCTATAATTTCTTATGTTCCATGCTACTTTTATGACAATACTTGAATGTTTTATACATACTTTACATCATTATTATACATTTTCCAGCACTAACCTATTAACAAGATGCCGAAGTGCCGGTTCCTGTTTTCTGCTGTTTTGGTTTCAGAAATCTTACAAAGGAAATATTCTCGAATTGGACGAAATCAACGCCAAGGGTCTTATTTTTCCGCGGAGCTTCCAGAAGACCGGAGGGGTTACGAAGAGGGGCCACGAGGGCCTGGCACCATAGGCCGGCGCGGCCAGGGAGGGGCCCGCGCCGCCCTATGGTGTGGGTCCCTCGCGCCGCCCCCGACCTACCCTTCCGCCTACTTAAAGCCTTCGTCGCGAAACCCCCGTACCGAGCCACGATACGGAAAACCTTACCGTGACGCCGCCGCCAATCCCATCTCTCGGGGGATTCGGAGATCGCCTCACCGCCGGAGAGGGGAATCATCACCGGAGGGCTCTACATCATCACGGCCGCCTCCGGATTGATGCGTGAGTAGTTCATCCTTGGACTATGGGTCCATAGCAGTAGCTAGATGGTTGTCTTCTCCGCTTGTGCTATCATTGTTTAGATCTTGTGAGCTGCCTAACATGATCAAGATCATCTATTTGTAATGCTACATGTTGTGTTTGGCGGGATCCGATGGATATAGTGAAGGGGTTCGTTGCATAGAAAACAAAAATTTTCCTACCGCAAAGCGAATAAAACCAACAGATCTAATCTATGGAACACCCAAGATCCAATCTACTAGATCTAAGCAACGAGATGGAGATGAGACTAACCCTCGAAGATTCCAAAGCCTACGAGATTAATCTCGTTGTTGGTGTAGACGATCGTCCCGGTGCTGCAATCCGGCACTTCCGTACTCGGTCGCGCGTACGGTGTCGATGAAGCTCCTTCCTCTCCCGTTCCAGCGGGCAGCGGAGGTGTAGTAGATCTCCACGGAATCCCAGCAGCACGACGGCGTGGTGGTGGTGGTGGAGAAGAATTGCTGCAGGGCTTCGCCTAAGCCTGCACAGCGTATGGAGGTGGAAGAGAGAGGGGCGGCTAGGGTTGTGGATGGGGTGAATGGCCGGCCACCCCCTCCCCTCTTTATATAGGGGGAGGGGTCGGCCTAGGGTTCCCCCTGGGCCCCACATATCCCTTTTGGCCGGCCAAGGGGGGAGACTTTTCTTCCCCCTCAAGCCTTCCCCTTATCTCTTCGTTTAAACACTTTATTTTAGAGATAGATCTTATCTCTAGATTTAAACCATTTAAATTTAAGAGATAGATCTTATCTCCAAGGGGTAGGCCGGCCTGGGCCCACATGTCATAGTGGGGAGGCCCCACCATGCCATGTGGCGCCTACGTGGCCTCTCCCGGGGTGGTGGGCCCACTGGTTGCCCTCTAGAACCTTCTAGAAGCTCCGGTCAAAACACCGGACTTTTTCCCGAAAAAATGACTTCCCTTATATGAATCTTATTCTCCGGACCATTCCGGACCTCCTCGTGATGTCCCATCCGAGACTCCGAACAAAAACTTCGGACTCCATCTCATATTCCGAATCTACTTATGCGACATCGAACCTTAAGCGCGTCACCCTACGGTTCGCGAACTATGCAGACATGGTCGAGACTCCTCTCCGAGCAATAACCAATAGCGGGATCTGGAGATCCATAATGGCTCCCACATATTCAACGATGACTTAGTGATCGATTGAACCATTTACATACGATGCCAATTCCCTTTGTCTCGCGATATTTTACTTGTCCGAGGTTTGATCATCGGTATCTCCATACCTTGTTCAACCTCGTTACCGACAAGTACTCTTTACTCGTACCGTGGTATGTGATCTCTTATGAACTATTCATATGCTTGCAAGCTAATCAGATGACATTCCACCGAGAGGGCCCAGAGTATATCTATCCGTCATCAGGATGGACAAATCCCACTGTTGATCCATATGCCTCAACTCACACTTTCCAAATACTTAATCCCACCTTTATTGTCACCCATTTACGCAATGACGTTTGATGTAATCAAAGTACCCTTTCGGTGTAAGTGATTTACATGATCTCATGGTCGAAGGATTAAGACAACTATGTATTGAAAGCTTATAGCAAATGAACTTAATGACTTGATCTTATGCTACGCTCATTTGGGTGTGTGTCCATTATATCATTCAACTAATGACATAACCTTGTTATTAATAACATCCAATGTTCATGATCACGAAACCATGATCATCTATCAATCAACAAGCTAGTTATACAAGAGGCTTACTAGGGACTCCTTGTTGTTTACATAACACACATGTATCAATGTTTCGGTTAATACAATTATAGCATGGTATATAAACATTTATCATAAACACAAAGATATTATAATAACCACTTTATTATTGCCTCTTGGGCATATCTCCAACAGTCTCCCACTTGCACTAGAGTCAATAATCTAGATTACATTGTAAGGTACCTAACACCCATTGCATTCTGGTGTTGGTCATGCTTTGCCCTTGGGAGAGCTTTAGTCAACGGATCTGCAACATTCAGATCCGTGTGTACTTTGCAAATCTCTACTTCACCATCTTCGATGTACTCGCGAATCGAATGAAAACGCAGCTTGATATGCTTCTTCTTGTGTGACCTTGGTTCCTTTGCATTGGCGATGGCACCCGTGTTGTCACAATAAATGACTAGCGGGTCCAATGCACTAGGAACCACACCAAGCTCAACAATGAACCTCTTCATCCATACCGCTTCCGATGAAGCCTCGAAGCCGCTATATATTCAGATTCTGTTGAAGATTTCGCCACCGTGCACTGCTTGGCTCCAGCTTACTGCCGCACCATTCAATATAAACACGTACCCAGACTGAGACTTAGAGTCATCAGGGTCGGTGTTCCAACTTGCATCGGTGTAACTGGTTACAACGAGCTCTTGGTCACCGCCATAACAAAGAAACATATCCTTAGTCCTTTTCAAGTACTTCAGGATATTCTTGACCGCTGTCCAGTGTTCCATCCTGGATCACTTTGATATCTGCTGGTCAAACTAACGCATGTGCGATATCCGGTCTAGTACACAGCATGGCGTACATGATAGAGCCTACTGCCGAAGCATAGGGGGTCTTGATCATCCTCTCTCTTTCATCTGCCGTAGCCGGACCTTGAGTCTTACTCAAGACCTTACCTGGCAACATAGGCAAGAACCCTTTCTTACTTTCATCCATTCTAAACTTCTTTAGAATCTTGTCCAGATATGTACTTTGTGAAAGCCCTATTAGGCGTCTTGATCTATCTCTATAAATCTTGATGCCTAAAATGTATGCTGCTTCACCAAGGTCTTTCATTGAAAAAGACTTATTCAAATAACCTTTAATGCTGCTTAAAAGTTCTATATCATTCCCAATCAATAATATGTCATCTACATATAATATCGGGAACGCTACAGAGCTCCCACTCACTTTCTTGTAAATACAGGCCTCACCATGAGTCCGTATAAAACCAAAGTCTTTGATCACTCTATCAAAGCGTAGGTTCCAACTTCGGGATGCTTGCTTCAGTCCATAAATGGAACGCTGAAGTTTGCATACCTTGTCGGCATTTTTAGGATCGACAAAACCTTTGGGTTGTACCATATACAACTCTTCCTCAATGTCTCCATTAAGGAACGCCGTTTTGACATCCATCTGCCAAATCTCATAATCGAAAAATGCAGCTATTGCTAACAAAATCCTCACAGACTTTAGCTTCGCTACGGTGAGAAAGTCTCATCGTAGTCAACTCCTTGAATTTGTCGGAAATCCTTTGCGACAAGTCGAGCTTTATAGACAGTAATATTACCATCAGCATCTGTTTTCTCTTGAAGATCCATTTATTCTCGACTTGCGGCTATCAGGTAAGTCTACCAAAGTCCATACTTTGTTATCATACATGGATCCCATTTGGATTTCATGGCTTCTTGCCATTTGTTGGAATCTGGGCTCATCATCGCTTCTTCATACGTCGCAGGGTCCTCATCATTGTTGTCCACAATCATGACATTTAGACAGGGATCATACCAATCAGGAGTGGTACGTTCCTCGTCGATCTGCGAGGTTCAGTAGCTTCCTCGTTCGAAGTTTCATGATCATCATCATTTGCTTCCTCTCCTATCGGTGCAGGCTGCACAGGAATTTCTTCCGGCACTGCGCTACTCTGATCTATGAGAGAAGGTTCATCAACCTCGTCGAGTTCTACTTTTCTTCCAGTCACTTCTTTAGTGAGAAACTCCTTCTCAAGAAAGGATCCGTTCTTGGCAACAAAGATTTTGCCTTCGGATCTGTGATAGAAAGTATACCCAATTGTTTCTTTAGGGTATCCTATGAAGACGCATTTCTCCGCTTTGGGTTCTAGCTTGTCGGTTGTAACTTCTTTACATAAGCATCGCAACCCCAAACTTTAAGGAACGACAGCTTAGGTTTCTTCCCAAACCATAATTCATACGGTGTCGTTTCAACGGATTTAGATGGTGCCCTATTTAAAGTGAATGCGGCTGTCTCTAAAGCATAACCCCAAAACGATAATGGCAAATCGGTAAGAGACATCATAGAACGAACCATATCTAAGAGAGTTCGATTACGACGTTCGGACACACCATTGCGCTGTGGTGTTCCCGGCGGTGTCAATGTGAAAGTATTCCGCATTTCTTTAAATGCATGCCAAACTCAGATATTCGCCTCCGCGATCAGAATGTAGAAACTTAATCTTCTTGTTACGTTGATTTTCTACTTCACTTTGGAATTCCTTGAACTTCTCAAAAGTCTCGGACTTGTGTTTCATAAAGTAAATATACCCATATCTACTCAGATCATCCGTGAAGGTTAGAACATAACGATAACCACCGCGCGATGCTACACTCATTGGTCCGCACACATCGGTATGTATGATTTCCAATAAGTCTGTAGCTCGCTCCATTGTGCCAGATGGAGTCTTAGTCATTTTTCCCATTAGACATGCTTCGCATCTGTCAAGTGACTCAAAGTCAAGTGACTCAAGAAGTCCATCGGAATGGAGTTTCTTCATGCGCTTCACTCCAATATGACCAAGACGACAGTGCCACATATAAGTAGAATTATCATTCAATTTAATTCGCTTAGCATCAATGTTATGAACATGTGTATCACTACTATCGAGATTTAACAAGAATAAACCATTCATCTCAGGTGCATGGCCATAAAAGACATTACTCATATAAATCGAACAACCATTATTCTCAGACTTAAACGAATAACCGTCTTGCATCAAACAAGATCCAGATATAATGTTCATGCTCAACGCAGGTACCAAATAACAATTATTAAGGTTTAAAACTAATCCCGAAGGTAGATGTAGAGGGAGCGTGCCGACGGCGATCACATCGACCTTGGATCCATTTCCAACGCGCATCGTCACCTCGTCCCTTGCCGGCTTCGTTTATTCCCGCGTTCCTGTTTCGAGTTACAAATGTGAGCAACCGAACCAGTATCAAATACCCAGGCACTACTACGAGAACCAGTAAGATAGACATCTATAACATGTATATCAAATATACCTTTCTTCTTGGCGTGGCCGCTCTTCAGATCGGCCAAGTATTTGGTGCAGTTCCGCTTCCAGTGCCCCTTCCCTGGCAGTAGTAGCACACAGTCTCAGGCTTAGGACCAGCCTTAGGCTTCTCAGGAGGCGCTGCAACTTTCTTGCCGCCCTTCTTAAAGTTGCCCTTGTTAGGCTTACCCTGCTTCTTGAAACTGGTGGTCTTGTTGACCATCAACACTTGGTTCTCCTTCTTTATTTCTACTTCAGCAGACTTCAGCATGGAGAAGAGTTCGGGTAACTCTTTGTTCATGTTCGCATGTTGTAGTTCATCACGAAGTTCTTGTAACTTGGTGGCGGTGATTGGAGGACACGATGAATACCCAGCTTGTTAGGGATCACAATCCCCAAGTCACTGAGCTTCGCATGTCCGGACATGGCGAACATGTGCTCACTAACGGAGCTGCCCTCTTCCATCATGCGGTTAAAGAACTGTTTCGAGGCCTCATAGCTCTCCACGGCTGCATGAGTCTCAAAGATAAGTTTGAGCTCACGCATCATCTCACATGGGTCGTGGTGCTCAAAACGCTTTTGGAGCTCTGCCTCTAAACTGCACAAGATGGCACACTGAATTTCGGAGTACCGAGTTACCGAGTCTCATAAACATTCTTTATGTCCTCGGACACTGCAGGAGGTGGTGGGGGACCTAGCGGTGCTTCGAGCACATATTGCATGCTCACGCCAGTGAGGAAAATCCTCACATGACGGGACCAGTCAGTGAAGTTGCTACCATTGCCCTTAAGCTTTTCTTTCTCTAGGAACTGGTTAATTGATGGAGGGGGCGCCATGATCTACAACATATTTGCAAAGAGTTTAGACTAAGTTCATGATAAAATGAGTTCAGTTTTAATTCTTAAATTAACTAGGTGAACTCCCACTCAAAACAACATCCCTCGCATTGTCTTAGTGATTACACGAACCAAATCCACTACACCAAGTCCGATCTTCACGAGAAAAGATGTAGTTTCAAAGGCGAACACTCAAAGTGTTCATCATATCATTCATATGACTCATGCTCTACCTTTCGGTATCCCGTGTTCCGAGACCATGTCTGTACATGCTAGGCTCGTCAAGGCAACCTTAGTATCCGCGTGTGCAAATCTGGCTTGCACCCGTTGTATGCACATGTAGAGTCTATCACACCCGATCATCACGAGATGCTTCGAAACGACAAGTCTTAGCAACGGTGCATACTAAGGATGAACACTTTATTATCTTGATATTTAGTGAGAGGGATCATCTTATAATGCTACCGTCGCGATCTAAGCAAAATAAGATGCATAAAAGGATTAACATCACATGCAATTCATAATGTGTGATATGATATGGCCTTTCTTGTTGCTTTTGATCTCCATCTCCAAAGCACGGACATGATCTCCATCATCACCAGCATGGCGTCAAGGTCAGTGGCGCCGCTTCATGGTTGTCCATCACTTATAGCTACTATAACAACTACTTGAAATAAAGCTATTACATGATGAATAGACACGCAGGTCTTTAACAAAAATTAAAGACAACCATTAGGCTCCTGCCGGTTGCCATAATACATCAATGAACATCTCATACATCGAATATAATCATCATCACATTATGGCCATATCACATCACCAAACCACTGCAAAAACAAGTTAGACGCCTCTAATTTGGTTTGCATCTTTTACGTGGTTTAGGGTTTTCGAGTAAGATCCAATCTACCTACGAACATGAACCACAACGGTGATACTAGTGTTGACAATAGAAGTGCAAATTACAATCTTCACTATGGTGGGAGAGACAGACACCCGCAAAGCCATATGCAATACAAGTTGCATGTCAAGCGTGGAGCAAGTCTCATGAGACGCGGTCATGTAAAGTTAGCCCGGGCCGCTTCATCCCACCATCCCGCAAGAAGCAAAGTACACAAACTAAAGCAACACAAGCATCACCGCCCACAAACCATTGTGTTCTACTCGTGCAACAGATCTATGCATAGACGTGGCTCTGATACCACTGAAGGGGTTCGTTGCATAGAAAACAAAAATTTCCTACCGCAAGCGAATAAAACCAACAGATCTAATCTATGGAACACCCAAGATCCAATCTACTAGATCTAAGCAACGAGATGGAGATGAGACTAACCCTCGAAGATTCCAAAGCCTACGAGATTAATCTCGTTGTTGGTGTAGACGATCGTCCCGGTGCTGCAATCCGCAACACTTCCGTACTCGGTCGCGCGTACGGTGTCGATGAAGCTCCTTCCTCTCCCGTTCCAGCGGGCAGGAGGTGTAGTAGATCTCCACGGAATCCCAGCAGCACGACGGCGTGGTGGTGGTGGTGGAGAAGAATTGCTGCAGGGCTTCGCCCAAGCCCTGCACAGAGTATGGAGGTGGAAGAGAGAGGGGGCGGCTAGGGTTGTGGATGGGGTGAATGGCCGGCCACCCCCTCCCTCTTTATATAGGGGGAGGGGTCGGCCTAGGGTTCCCCCTGGGCCCCACATATCCCTTTTGGCCGGCCAAGGGGGGAGACTTTCTTCCCCCTCAAGCCTTCCCCTTATCTCTTCGTTTAAACACTTTATTTTAGAGATAGATCTTATCTCTAGATTTAAACCATTTAAATTTAAGAGATAGATCTTATCTCCAAGGGGTAGGCCGGCCTGGGCCCACATGTCATAGTGGGGAGGCCCCACCATGCCATGTGGCGCCTACGTGGCCTCTCCCGGGGTGGTGGGCCCACTGGTGGCCCGCTAGAACCTTCTAGAAGCTCCGGTCAAAACACCGGACTTTTTCCCGAACCCGAAAAATGACTTCCCTTATATGAATCTTATTCTCCGGACCATTCCGGACCTCCTCGTGATGTCCTGGATCCCATCCGAGACTCCGAACAAAAACTTCGGACTCCATCTCATATTCCGAATCTACTTATGCGACATCGAACCTTAAGCGCGTCACCCTACGGTTCGCGAACTATGCAGACATGGTCGAGACTCCTCTCCGAGCAATAACCAATAGCGGGATCTGGAGATCCATAATGGCTCCCACATATTCAACGATGACTTAGTGATCGATTGAACCATTTACATACGATGCCAATTCCCTTTGTCTCGCGATATTTTACTTGTCAGGAGGTTTGATCATCGGTATCTCCATACCTTGTTCAACCTCGTTACCGACAAGTACTCTTTACTCGTACCGTGGTATGTGATCTCTTATGAACTATTCATATGCTTGCAAGCTAATCGGATGACATTCCACCGAGAGGGCCCAGAGTATATCTATACGTCATCAGGATGGACAAATCCCCCGTTGATCCATATGCCTCAACTCACACTTTCCAAATACTTAATCCCACCTTTATTGTCACCCATTTACGCAATGACGTTTGATGTAATCAAAGTACCCTTTCGGTGTAAGTGATTTACATGATCTCATGGTCGAAGGATTAAGACAACTATGTATTGAAAGCTTATAGCAAATGAACTTAATGACTTGATCTTATGCTACGCTCATTTGGGTGTGTGTCCATTATATCATTCAACTAATGACATAACCTTGTTATTAATAACATCCAATGTTCATGATCACGAAACCATGATCATCTATCAATCAACAAGCTAGTTATACAAGAGGCTTACTAGGGACTCCTTGTTGTTTACATAACACACATGTATCAATGTTTCGGTTAATACAATTATAGCATGGTATATAAACATTTATCATAAACACAAAGATATTATAATAACCACTTTATTATTGCCTCTTGGGCATATCTCCAACATATAGAATATTATGTCAAGTTGATTATCAATCTATCATATATGTGTTGTTTATGTTCTTGCATGCTCTCCGTTGCTAGTAGAGGCTCTGGCCAAGTTGATACTTGTAACTCCAAGAGGGAGTATTTATGCTCGATAGTGGGTTCATGCCTCCATTTAATCTGGGACAGTGACAGAAAGTTCTAAGGTTGTGGATGTGATGTTGCTACTAGGGATAAAACATCGATGCTTTGTCTAAGGATATTTGTGTTGATTACATTACGCACCATACTTAATGCAATTATCTGTTGTTTACAACTTAATACGGAGGGTGCGGATGCTAACCCGAAGGTGGAGGCATAGATGCATGCTGGATAGCGGTCTATGTTGTCGTAATGCCCTGATTAAATCTCATAGTAATCATCATCGATATGTATTGAATCTTTATTTGTCAATTGCCCGCCTGTAATTTGTTCACCCATGTTAGTTATCTTATTGGAGAGACACCACTAGTGATTGTGGACCCGGTCCATTCTTTTACATCTGAATACAATCTACTGCAATCATTGTTTTTTACTGTTCTTTGCAAACAAACATCATCTTCCACTCGATACGTTTAATCCTTTGTTTTCAGCAGGCCGGTGAGATTGACAACCTCAGTGTTACGTTGGGGAAAAGTATCTTGATTGTGTTGTGCGGGTTCCACGTTAGCGCCGGTTTCACTGGTGTTGCCGCACTACCTCCTCCACCAACAACCTTCACGTGCTTCTTGGCTCCTACTGGTTCGATAACCTCGGTTTCTTTCTGAGGGAAAACTTGATGCTGTACGCATCACACCTTCCTCTTGGGGTTCCCAACGGACGTGTGCTTCACGCGTTATCATTGAGCTAGGCGAACAATTCTTCCTTGCCGGAGTTTCTCCGACTCCAGATTTGGACGATGTAAGTCTACTCTCTTTGTTTTCCTATTTTTCGAATTTTTCCACTTCCCTGAACCTTTCTTTTTGGTTTGCTTCTCTGTAGCCTTTAATGCAGCCTTTCATAAACCTTGGTGCCCAATTTATTGGGTACCGCAACACTGTTGAAGGTCTGAAAGGTAAACTATCGAACAATCCATTTTTATTACTTCTGGTAATATCATCTTTGGCCTTTGTTCTATTTTAACTTTGCTCCTATGGCTTTTCAACAGAGTCTCTCCTTGCGGCGGACAAACGAGCTGACGACCTTGCTTCCCAACTCAAAACAAGTGAAGAAGCTCGCGAGAAAGCTGAGAAAGACGCTTCTTGCATTGAAGATCTTCGGAAGAGGCTTCATGAGGCAGAAACTTCTTTGAGTGACAAAATCGCTCAAAATATTGTCCAAGAAGGAGAAATCGTTGCTCGCCTCGAGTCGTTGAATCGGCATTTTCTTAGTAAGTGCACTAATCCATCTCCATCCGTGTCTTTGTTTTTTTCTCCCCCTCTTTTCTTGAGGACCCAAACTTTTGTTTCAGCAGGAAAGATGAATCAGGATTTTGTGCTGGATAAACCTGAAAACAACCGTCTTCTCGACGCGTTGTCCCTTCTCGAGATTCATGCTGACCTGGTGCGCCGCAGCATTTCTGATGCCCATACAGCGTTTTCACGCTTGTTCCCTTACTTCTTCGCGAAAAAAAGGAGCCCGATACTTTTGCCGCCCTTGCCGAAAGCTTCATCCCTAAAGAAGATCTTGGCCTTGCTCTTCCCCAAGAGAATTTGAAGATTGGCGTTGAGGGTACTATAGCGCTGGTTGCGGCGAGCCAGCAGGATGTCGACTGGGCAAAAGTTGGCGAGGCTACGAGGATGAAGCAGGATAAATGGCCGAACCTGATCAGGGTTGCAAAGTCCCACTCAAAGAAAATCCTGGCCTTCCTCGGGTACAAGCCAACACCTTCCTCCAGTTCCGCAAAAATGGAGGTCAAGTAGATTACCCTACCTGTCTTTTTCTTTTCTTTCTTTTGACGCTCGTCGCAATGAATATAGTTTGCGACAGCGTATGATGGGATCACTAGGATCCCTCCTTTTGTAAGGGTCATGTAAATACTTTGAAGATCAATGGAAATCTATTTTGCTTGATGATTGATGTCGAAACTTTTATTTCCAGTTGGTATTTGATAACTACACTTCAACTCCTCGTCCTTCCGATGCTTTTCGTGCATCGTCCTACTCGAAGAAAATGTCTGTCGACGATGAACTTATTGAAGATTCCTCGAGTAAGGGTTCAGCACAAGACTTGGAAGAACTTCGCCAACAGCTTCAGTCTATGAAGAAGCAAGCACTTATAATAATGGAGCAGTCTCGAAAATTATCGGAGAGGGAAAAGGTTGCGCTTCAACAGGCTCAGGATGCTATAGCTGTAAAAGAAGCCGCGGTTACTGAGGCTGCCGAGGCTTCTTCACGAGAGAATTACATGCTTCAACTGATGAATAACTCCAGCTTGGATATGACAGGTATACTTTGTTTACTTGATTGCATTTGATTTTATTCTTGCTGTTTTTTCCTTCCTTGCTGATTCCTCCACTAAAACAGGTTCTTTTTTGGACACTGCTGCCGAAGATCAACGTGTTGAGGCTCGATCCAATGCGCTTCTCAAACTTGCATTGGAGCATGGTTCTAATTTTTGGGGTACGCCTGAGACGGTTGCGGAGTCAAGATCGGGAGGACCCTCGATTTCACGTGGGGACCTTGTCCTTAGTCTATATCACCATGTTCCCACGCAACAAGATGCCAGAAACCCTTCCTGCTCTGATGGACAAGTTTCGGGATGCCCCTCGAATCCATGGCTTCGTGCGGGCCCAATTATCTGCCGGCGCGAGATTTGCTATGATTATGATACAAATATGCTATCCGAAGTTAAACATGAGTCGAATTGTTGCCAAGTGCCTGGCCAAGATGTCGAAGAGGAAGAGGAACGTTGGCAAAATTGATGATGTTGTGACCCCTGTAGCAGAAGAGATGATGGATGAACTTCTTCGGATGGACGCTGAGTTCTTCGTGAGAGGTAGCTATGCTGAACATAGTACTCGTGTTGCAAATAATGAGCGGGTAAACATAGATGATATACTTGGCAGCGATTGAAAGTTTTTTCCTTTATTTTGTCGAATTTATCTTGGTAGTTTCATCTTGTATGTTGTAAACACAATCTATATTGTACAGCCGCTGGATATGTTTTTCTTATCTTTTCTCGTCAAGCCCCCGAGTGTTTCGGTAGCTATTGTCTATATTTTTTTTTGTGTTCGCGAGGTTTTTAAACCAAAGCAAATAAATTTTTATTGAATGTACACTGTATTTGCGGGTGATAGCCCCCGAGCGTATCGTTGACCTGTAGTTATCTTTTGTTTGGTGAACTATTTTTCTGCCGAGGTATATTGCGCAAGAAGATATATATTTTGTTTATGAGCCCCCGGGCCTGTCGACGATAAAAATATAGGTCATCAATATCTTTATTATATTGCAGCACCGCGAGCCCGCCTCATTAAAAACCTTTTCAGCCCCACTCGGTGCCCTGAAAAGGAAAAGAGTGCGTCTGGAAACTCGCGGGCGTTTCAGTACATTGTATGTTTAAAGAGAAGACTATATTTCGACTCTAGGCATAAAAACGCATGAGTTGCGCCACGTTCCAAGGATTCAGCTCGGCGACTCCTGTCTTCTTGTCCTTGATTCTGTATGCTCCTCATTCGATTACTTCTGGGACGATGTAAGGGCCGAGCCACGGCGACTCGAGTTTCTCATGGCTTTTTTGTGTGAGCCGAAGAACTAAGTCGCCTACTTGGAAGGATCTTGGTCGCAAACATCGACTGTGGTAATTTTTCAAGTCCTGCTGGTACTTGGTGACTCGAGAGTCAGGACAGTACTTCATCGCGAGCTTCATCGAGTGTATCGACATCGTCCTCCAAAGTTGTTCTTGAAGCTTCTTCCTCATATTCCGTTACTTGGAGAGTTATGCTCTATTTCTATCGGCAGCACGACCTCAGCTCCATGGACCAGAAAAAACGGAGTTTCCTGTGTCGCTGTATTTGGTGTTGTTCGAATACTCCATAACACTGGGCAACTCCTCCGGCCAGGTGTGTCGAGTTTTTTCCAATGGTGCTAGCAGACGTTTCTTGATACCATTGCATATGGTACCGTTGGCTTTCTCGACTTTACCATTGGTCTGCTGGTGCGCAACTGAGGCAAAGTATAGTTTGATGCCTACCTATGCACAGTATGCCTTGAATTCATTGGATGCGAAATTACTACCATTGTCCGTGACGATGCTGTTAGGGACTCCAAATCGAAAAACGATACTTTTCACGAACTTGACTGCTGATGCCGCGTCTGGTGAATTTATCGGCTTTGCTTCTATCCACTTCGTGAACTTGTCGACGCTACGAGCATATACTCGTATCCTCCGGCAAGCCTTGTGCAATTTTCCCACCATATCAAGGCCCCATTGAGCGAAAGGCCATGACAGTGGTATTGGCATTAACTCTGCTGCCGGAGAATGAGGTTTGGCGGCAAACCTTTGGCACGCGTCACAAGTGCGTACTATGTCCTTGGCATCCTCGATTGCTGTTAACCAATAAAACCCTGCTCTGAAAACCTTGGCTGCTATAGCTCGACTACTTGCGTGGTGTCCGCACACTCCTTCGTGTACATCCTTCAGAATTAACCTCCCTTCCTCAGGTGTGACACATCGTTGTAATACTCCCGAGATACTTCGTTTATACAGCTCTCCTTTTATCACAGTAAAGGCTTTGGATCGCCTAATAACTCGCCTTGCTTCAACTGGATCATCGGGTAATTCCTTTCTCGTAATATATGCTATATACGTCTGCATCCATGGAATCTGTATCATCATCACTACCTCAGGTTCATCCTCTTCTCCTGATGGTGTTTCTTTAGCCCCCGAGGGTTTCTCTTGCTTCTCCTTCTTCTGCTGTTTCTTCGCCTTGGTGGATCTCTCAGATATCTCTTCCCAGAACACACCAGGTGGTATTGCGAGACATTGCGACCCAATGTTTGCAAGAACATCGGCTCGTCATTACTTAACCTGCTGATGTGATTTACCTCGCACCCGTCAAACGGCCTCGAGCTCGTTATACACCTCCTTGTATGCTATCATGCTATCATTGACTGCGTCGCATTGATTCATGACTTGTTGAGCCACCAATTGCGAGTCGCCAAAGATTTTTAATTGGGTTGCGCCACAAGCCTTCGCCATCTTCATCCCATGTATAAGAGCTTCGTATTCTGCCTCGTTGTTAGATGCGTTTGGAAACGTCATCTGTAAAACATACTTCAGTTTATCGCCTTGTGGTGATATCAGTATCACGCCTGCTCCAGCCCCCTCTAATCTCTTGGACCCGTCGAAGTTCATAGTCCAAGTTCTCGATAAATCCGGGGTCCCGTGTTTTGTAGCTCCATCCATTCTGCAATAAAATCTGGTAATATTTGCGACTTTATTGCCTTTCTCTTTTCATATGTGATGTCCCGAGGAAAGCTCTATTCCCCAAAGGGAGACACGACCCGTAGCCTCTGGATTGTTTAATATATTGGACAAAGGCGCCTCATTAACTACTATTATCGGATACCGAGAAATAGTGTCGCAATTTTCTTGCTGTTGTAAACACCCCATATGCTAGCTTCTGGTACGGGTACCGTTGTTTGGAAGGCGATAAAACTTCGCGACGAAATATACCGGCCGTTGCACTCCATGGAGTTTTCCTTCTTCTTCTCTTTCGACTACGAGCACCGTGCTAACCACCGAGGTGTGGCTGCGATCTATAAGAGGAGAGGCTCCTTCTCCTTTGGCGCCACCAAGATTGGTGGTGTCGAGATTGTGCGCTTGAGATCCTCGAAAGCTCTATCCGCTTCTTCGTTCCATTGGAACTTCTCTCCTTGCTTGATCAACGCGTAGAACGGTAATGCTTTTTCTCTGCCTGGCGACGAATCTGCTCAAAGCTGCGACTCGCTCAGTCAACTGTTGTATTTCTTTCAACTTTGTTGGCTTCCTCATTGTTACGATGGCTTGGATTTTCTCCGAGTTAGCCTCGATTCCTCGTGCTGACACCAGGAACCCGAGAAGTTCTCCTGCTGGGACGCCGAAAGAACATTTTGTCGGGTTTAGCTTGAGACAGAATTTGTTGAGATTGTCAAAAGTCTCTCTAAGATCATCGATCAATGTTGACCCTTGCTTTGTTGTTATGACGACATCGTCGATGTATACTTGGACGTTCTTGCCAATCTGTGTGTCCAAACACTTCTGCATCATCCGTTGGTATGTTGCACCCGCGTTTTTCAACCCAAAAGGCATTGTTTTGTAGCAAAACACGCCATAAGGGGTGATGAAAGATGTTTTGACTTCATCTTCCTCCTTCGTCGATCTGGTTATAACCAGAATAGGCGTCCAAGAAAGAAAGACGTTCACAACCTGCCGTGGAGTCGATGATTTGATTGATCCTTGGGAGGAAAGTGATCTTGGACAATGTTTATTTAGACACGTGAAGTCGACGCACATGCGAAGGACCTCCGTGTGTTTCTTCGGGACCAACACTGGGTTTGCTACCCATGTGGCTTGTGTGTATTTCTTTAATGAACCCAGCTTTCTGAGTCGATTGATTTCTGATAACATAGCTTTGCGGTTAGGTTCCGAGAAACGCCGCAAGGTTGTCTGATTGGCCTAGCCAATGGATCCAAGTTTAAGGTGCTCGGCAAGTTCCCTGGGTACTCCTGGCATGTCACTGGACACCATGCGAAGATTTCCCAGCTCACGGAGGAACTCGACGAGCGCTTTCCTATGCGAGGTCCATGTTGGTGGCGATAGCTGTCGTCTTTTTGGGATCTATCGGGTGTATCTGCACTTCCTTCGAGTTCTTGGTGGTATCGAAGGTTGGTTCCTTGAGCGGCCTCCCGACGTCTGGTAATACGTTGTAATCTGTTGTTAGCTTTGATGCCATATACTCCGATTGCATCCCGAAAGTTTCTGTCAGTCGATGGAAATCCTTATCACACTTGTCTGCTAGCGCAAAACTTTCCTTCACCGTGATTGGTCCCTTAGGTCCAGGTAGCCTCCACAACAAGTACGTGTAGTGGGGTAATGCCATTAATCTCGCATACGCGGGTCGCCCCAATAAAGCATGGTACTGCGATGGAAAATCCACGACCTCAAATTCCAGCCTATCGATCATGTAATTCTCTCGGGTCCCAAAGCGAACGTCGAGATTGATCTTTCCCAATGGATAACTCGGCTTGTCTGGTGTAATACCATGGAAACGCGTCTCCGTTGGTTTTAAATTCGTCAGGGATTTGTTCATCTTCCTTAATGTATCTGCGTACATAAGGTTTAAACTATTGCCGCCATCTATAAAGACTCTTGACACGTCGAACCCTGCGATCACTGCAGGTAAGATTAAGGCTGACTGCCCTGGTCGAGGAACTTGCTGCGGGTGATCCGCTATAGTGAAACCAATGTCCTGTCCCGACTAGTTTAGATACTCTATTGTAGGTGGCGGCATTTTCTCTACCATAAAAACCTGCCGTGAAATCACTTTCTGAGCTCTATTGGATGGCCTAGCCTTCTGAATCATCGAGACCGCGCCGTTGGCGTTGGGGTCGATATATGGAGGTGGATATGTTGCCGCTATTATGAGCTGGTGCGATTTTCGTCCGTAATTGCGGGAGGAGGTGGAAGGTGGATCTCACTCCCTTGGGGGTTTCTGTTCGTTGCTTGAGCATTAGTTTGCAAATCTCAACATTGCTTGAAAATTTCGACATCCTTCGCAGATGTCCTGACTGTCTCTTCCCATTATTATCAAGATAAAAATGCATTTGACACGGTCCATTCATCATATCTTCGGGAGATACATATGGCCTCTGGAACCTTTGCCCACTATTTTGTCTATTATTACGGGAATCATCTGTGTTGTCGCCTCGCTGCTCGCTACTTCTCTGATAATCATCCCGACTATTTCCTCCATTATTTCCTCGAAACCCAGCCGATATTTGGCCAGGAGCATCGTAACTCGAGAACTGTCGAGAGAATCGTCGTCTATTTTGGAAGTTTCGACTGTGGTCCTCCTCTGGCGACCTATGTCGCTTGTTGTGAACGGCATCTTCTCCATCTGCCCACCTGTTCGCTATTTCCATTAATGCTGATATTGTCCTTGGATTGGTTCTCCCCAAATCTTCGACAAAGTCTCTTCGTCGAATTCCTGCCACAAACGCATCTATTGCCCTCTCGTCAGATATATTCTCTACCGAGTTCTTGATGATATTCCACCTCTGGATGTACTTTCTCATTGGTTCGTCGTACTTCTGCCTGCAAGCCCTCAACTCTTCTAGTGATGCGGGTTTTTTGCATGTGGATCGAAAATTATTTACAAAAACGTCCTCAAAACTATCCCAACTGTCGATGGACCCCGGAGGTAACTTCATTATCCATGACCGTGCTGCTCCACTCAAGTGCACTTGGATGCTCTGCATGGCTGTTGCCCTGGTTCCACCTATCAATTTCACCGTCTTGAGGTAATCAACTAGCCAATCCTCGGGATCCTGTAGACCATCAAACTTTTTGAAATTGTCGGGTAACTTAAACCCTGACGGGACTCGAGTTTTTCGAACTCGTCTCGTGAAACACGGAAGTCCACACATATCTTCCTCATCAACTTGGTGTCGCCGATGTTCTCTTCTGTCTGTCGCGCTCTATCCACCCTTGCCGAGTTCTGTATCTCTTGCTCCGCTCGCTCTCGGTGGATTCTGCACTGCTGCAGTAGGTCGCGGACTATTTTTCCTTGCAGCTCCTTCGGGAGGTGTAGTTGCGAATGCTGTTCCCATGGCTCCGACTCCTGCCATGGCCATGTTATACAACGCTTCTCTCGGATCCCCAGGAGGTGGTCTGGACGCGAGGATGAAAGCTTGTGTTGCCATGTATCCAACTTCCGGTGTTTTGGAATAATATTTCCCCTTGTGTCGATTGACATAAAAGACATGTCGAGGTTTTGAACAAAATTCTCTCTGCTTCGGGTATATTTTGCAGCCGAGATCTTGCTCTCCTTCGAGCTTCTGTGACTATCTCCCGAATTTCCCGATTGTCGACTCTCCTTCGCCTGCTTGACGCGGAAGTTGCCTCCTTCTTCTATTTAGTTCATTGCTCTTTTTCTAACTCTCTGCCACCAGCGAGTCTGTATTGGTAAGCTTGCAATTCTTCCGCAGCAGTTGTGGTCATTGGTTCTTCATCCATAGCTCTTGCGCTCTGTCCCATGCTTCTTGCGGGAGTTGAACCCTTAAACGCGGTGTAGGCCCGACATATTTGGTGCCTAAACCTCGCCTGAGATCAGCGGGATCGACATATGGGTTACCCGCATCGTCGAAAGCCTCTGACGTCTCCGGCTCTGCTCGATTTGTTTCTTCTATTGCATAGATCTGATGATATTTTGAATTTTGATTTTTGTCAGGATGGTGACACCATCATATAGATTGGTGAAGACCTTTCCAACAACAATAGATCTGTCGATGAAATTGAAGCTGTCGACGCTGTCTGAGTCGCTACTTATAGTGACGACTCAAGGACATGTTGCTGAAGATCTTGGCGAGCTTTTCGCTTGCCATGGTGTTGATGAAGCGTGGCGACGAAATCTCCTCTTCGCCTGACGAAAAGTCGGAATCGACCGCGATAATCCCGACGAGATCGGAACTCGAGACGATACGATCCTTCTTTCTCGACACAGAATCAGAACTCTCCGAACGTCATCTCCATGGGCTCCTCCAGATACGCATATGCATCCAAACGGGAGGGCGGGTGAGGAACAAAATCAACTAGACCAGTTGACAAGGTATTAACTTATCAATGCCTACAGATTGTAGACTAGGGTTTCGTTGGAAGTAGAGGGCAAGTAGATCTCGAAGGTTTCAGCCGAAAAGTACTCGACGATTATGAAAACTAGGGTTCTGTTGACAATTGATTCGATCCTCTCTTTGTCCCTCGACTCCCCCTTATATAGGAGGTGGAGCCGAGGGTTTCGTAATATACAAGTTACAGAGTCCGGAGGGTTTCTAACCGTCCCGCAAGATTACAAGTTATACTTCCTAATACAACTCTAGCTTTCCTTACTAGCATCTTGGGCTTCCGAATCTTCTTATTCTTCGAGTCATGGGCCTTCAGTAAACCCTGGGTACCATCTTTCGGCAGGCCCATTGGGGATGCCTATGTCACCAGTTTCGATCTGTTTACCTCGATCCATCGCGTTGCTTGCTACCGACGAAGTCGACGATCTTGAACGTGCCATCGAGATCAGCTCCTTGTCTCCTCTAGTCCCCACGGTCGGCGCCAATTGACAAGGTATTAACTTGTCAATGCCTACGTATTGTAGACTAGGGTTTGGTTGGAAGTAGAGGGCAAGTAGATCTCGAAGGTTTCGCGAAAAGTACTCGACGATTAAAAAACTAGGGTTATGTTGACAATGGATCCCCTCTTTGTCCCTCGACTCCCCCTTATATAAGAGGCGGAGGAGGGATTCGTAATACATAAGTTACAGAGTCCGGGAGGGTTTCTAACTCGTCCCGTAAAATTACAAGTCTCTATATTTCCTAATACAACTCTAACTTTCCTTAATATTAACTGGATTCCGAACTTCATATTCTTCGACTTGTGGGCCTTCAGTAAACCCCGGGTACCATCTTCGGCAGACCCATTGGGGATGCCTATGTCAGGGAGCGAGAGAGGGTGTGAGGCGACGGGGCGAGCTCATGTACTGGCGCGTCCAGAGCGTGGTCGTGCACGCTCTGGCGCGTCCGGTCGTCGTGGGCGCGTCACGTTCCGAGCGTTGGCCTGCTCTCCTTGGCCAGGGCTCGCGTCAGTGGGGTCAGGGGAGTGAGGTCAACTCATTTGACAAGGTTAGAGAGAGAGAGAGAGAAGAGGACCAGAGTGAGGGTTGGCATGGTGGTGATCATGGTGTCCGACATGTTCATGTCCTGGGATCTTGTGTGCAATTTTCTGGGGCAAAAAGGGTGCTGCAAGCTTATGTTTGGTGAGACCAGTGTATGTGACAAGGTGAGCAAGGTTGGGGAGGGGTAGAGCAAGCACAATGGATCTTGTCCAACATATGTGACACAGGCAATGACATTGGCATGGCTTGTGTCATGATGATCATGGCAAGGCTAGGTCATCTCATTGGGAGTCTTTAGGGTACATTGGGTACTATAGAGGAGTACAAGAGAGGTGGGGTGAGGTGGTGAATAGTGGGTGGAATAGTGGTTGTACCCTAATTTACACTATGTGATCAACATATGTGACAAGCAATGGTCTCCTTTGTGTTTGAATTTGGCCAAATTTCTTCATAGGTGGGTTCTAAATAATGTTGGGCAGCAATTTGTGGCCTTGGTTTGAATTTTGGAAATGTTTGGTGAAAATTGTAAAAATTGGGGGAATCTAGAATCTGTTTCAAAGTTGCCACTTTGCATGCTTATACTAATCAATAGAAAAGGAACTAGTCAAAGTGGTCAACATCAAAAGTGTTCAGCTTGATAAGGTCTTGGATGAGTGATACGTCCAAAACGTATCTACTTTCCCGAACACTTTTGCTATTGTTTTGCCTCTAATTTGTGTATTTTGGATACAACTAACACGGACTAACGCTGTTTTCAGCAGAACTGCTCTGGTGTCTTGTTTTTGTGCAGAAATCCAACTTTCGGAAAATCCTCGGAATTTGCATAAGGCCCTATTTTACCAAAATATTGACGGAGCCAGAAGGGCAAGAGAGGTGGAGGCCCGAGGGCCCCACACCCACATGGCGGCGCGGCCCAGGGGGCCGCGCGGCCATGTGGTGTGGCCCTCGGCCGGCCTCCGACGCCTTCGGACTACTTATTGGTTTCGACAAAACGCACGGGGAGAAGTAAGTCGCCGAAACCCTCCAGAGAGCCGCCACATCGCGAAACTCCGTCCTCGGGAGCCAGAAGTCTCCGTTTGGCACTCCGCCGGGACGGGGAATTGGAGGAGATCTTCACCGCCATCACCGCCAACGCCTCCATCGACCAGCAATGTTTCCCCCATCCATGTGTGAGTAATTCCCCCGCTGTAGGCTGAAGGGGATGGTAGGGATTGGATGAGATTGGTCATGTAATAGTCATAAGATTGTTAGGGCATAGTGCCTAGTATCCGTAGATGTCACTTTTATGATATTGTTGCAACTTGTTATGCTTAATGCTTGTCACTAGGGCCCGAGTGCCATGATCTCAGATCTGAACATGTTATTGATTCATGAAGATATTCGTTGTTTATGATCTTACTTGCAAGTTGTATAAACATGTCACTGTCCGGAACCAATGGCCCCAGTGACAGAAATCGGGACAACCGGAGGGGATGGTAGTGATGTGAGGATCACATGTGTTCACGGAGTGTTAATGCTTTGCTCCGGTACTCTATTAAAAGGAGTACCTTAATATCCAGTAGTTTCCCTAGAGGCCCGGCTGCCACCGGCTGGTAGGACAGAAGATGTTGTGCAAGTTTCTCATTGCGAGCACGTACGACTAAATATGGAACACATGCCTATTGATTGATTAGTACTTGGATACCGTTTTATTATTATCTGCAAATGCCCCTGCTTTGATTGTTACATGAGTTTCTCTCATCCATGCAACGCCCGTTAAATCCGTCCCTGTGCCTACGGTATTTTAATCCTGTTTACTATAATCACTCCTTTGTCTTTATTTCACCTTCTTGTTATTTCACTATTTCCACTGCCGTAAAACTGTTACTCTGATAAACTCTTGCGAGCAAGTCTGTTTCAGGTGCGGCTGAATTGACAACTCCATTTGTTAAGGCTTACAAGTATTCTTTGTCTCCCCTTGTGTCGAATCAATAAATTGGGTAATACTTCCCTCGAAGACTGTTGCGATCCCCTATACTTGTGGGTCATCAAGACTATTTTCTGGCGCCGTTGCGGGAGCATAGCTTTATTTGGAAGTTCACTTGGATTGATATTGTTCGCTGCAAATTCTCCATCATGGGTAAACCTCGCGATACTAAGATCGCCATATTACCATCCACTACAAGAAAAGGTACAACTCTTAGTACCTCTGCTCTTGATTCACCATCTGTGATAAGTAAACTTGTTTCACCACCACAAGCTTCAAATGCTGGTACTTCTGCTGAATCTAAAAATTCCTCTTATAATTGTGATGATGCTTCTGCTGTGCTTGATAATGATGGTTCGTTAGGATCTTTTCTAGATGCTACAATTGCTAAGTCTAGACAAATTGAAAATGCTGAAACTCCTAATGAAAATGCTGCTACACCTGTTAATTCACCTGAGTCTGTTGAATATTCTAGTGATGATCTTGATGAAGATTATGTAGAGCTTGATGATGATTTTATTGAAAAATGCAATGCTACTACTGATGCAAGAAAAATTAAAAAGTTGCTTGCAGAACATGCTGTTAGATATAAACCATCTCCTGATCCTAAATTTGCCACATCTCCTATAAACATTAGGGATAAAGATTATGATTTTTCTCTTGATCTATCTCATATAGCTATTGTTGAGAAAACACCCTTTTGTGGTACTGAAAAAGAAAGTCTGTTGAACACTGACTGAGTTATCTACTCTTAGTGGCGTGTTTTGATGATGTCAAGATGCGTACTTATTTTGTCGCTAAAATTTTTCCTTTCTCATTAAAGGATGATGCTAAAACTTGGTATAATAATTTGCCTCCTGGTTCTATTAAAAGTCCAATTGACTTGCGTGATGTTTTCTTTCGAAAATACTTTCCTGCTAGTGCTCAACATGCTGCTTTGCAGAGAATTTATAATTTTGACCAGGAAGATGGAGAGAAATTGCCTGAGGCTTGGGCTAGATTTTGCTCTCTTATTAGAGCTCAGCCTGACCATGATTTAGAAAAGCATGATTTACTTGATATATTTTATAGTGGACTAACTATTGAGTCTAGGGCATACCTGGATAGTTGTGCTGGTTGTGTTTTCAGGAAAAGAACTCCAGACGACGCTGAAGAATTATTGGCTAAAATAGGCCGGAATCATGATGATTGGTCTACACCTGAACCAACCCCGACACCGATAGTGAAGAAGAGGGGTATGATTAAATTAAGTGATGAAGATATGAGGGAAGCCAAGAAGTCTCTTAAAGAGAAGGGTATTAAACCTGAAGATGTGAAGAATTTACCTCCTATAGAAGATATATGTGAGACGATTCCCCCTTCATCCATGATTGAGGTACACTCTCTTCAACACTTTACTAGGGAAGATATTCCGTATTCAAAATCTCCTGCTCAATGCTTAGATGAATTTGATAATTATATTGTTAAGCAAGAAAACTTTAATATGAGAGTAGAGAATCATTTAATGGAAAATTCCCGAGCTATTAGTGAATTGCATGATATTGTGGAGAGAACCTCCAATGATGTTAAGATACTTGTTAAACATTTTCAAATGGTTCAAACTCAAATTGATCAACTTACTAAAGTGCAAAATGACTTGTTGGGAAATAATTCTAAAGAAAAACATGCTTGTGAAGTAACAACTAGAGGTGGTGCTTCTACCCAGGATCCTCTATATCCTGAAGGGCATCCCAAAAGAGTTGAACAAGATTCTCAACTAATTAAAACTAGTGCTCCATCTAAGAAAAAGAAAAAGAAACATAAGAATGTTGTAGAATCCTCTGAACCTGTTAATGATCCTAATAGTATTTCTATTTCTGATGCTGAAACTGAAAGTGGTAATGAACATGATAAAGATAATGATAAGAATGATACTCCTGATAAAGAAGAAATTGAAAAATAACCTGAAAAGCATGCTAAAAATAAAAAGTACACTAAAGAAGACTTTATTACTGAGAAGCATGGTAATGAAAGAGAACCTTGGGTTCAAAAGCAAATGCCTTTTCCTGCTAAGAAACTAAAATCAAAGGAGGAGGAACATTATAATAAATTTTGTGATTGGATGAAACCTTTATTTTTGCAAATCCCTTTGACTGATGCTATTAAATTGCCTCCTTATTCAAAGTATATGAAAGATATTGTTACTAACAAAAGGAAAATCCCCAATGAGGAAATTTCCACTATGCTCGCTAACTACTCCTTCAATGGTAAGATTCCAAAGAAGCTTGGAGACCCAGGTATACCGACTATTCCTTGTTCCATCAAGAATAATTATGTTAGAACTGCTCTATGTGATTTGGGAGCAGGTGTTAGTGTAATGCCTTTTTCTCTTTATAAGAGACTTGATTTAGATAAATTGATACCTACTGATATATCTTTGCAAATGGGTGATAAATCTACTGCTATTCTGTTGGTTTATGTGAAAATGTTCCTGTTCAAGTTACTCGGCATTGCTTGATATTAACTGATTTCGTTGTGTTGGAAATGCCCGAAGATGATAATATGTCCATTATTCTTGGAAGACCCTTTCTTAATACTGCAGGGGTTGTTATTGATTGCAATAAAGGCATGGTTACTTTCAATGTTGATGATAAGGAACACACTGTCTATTTTCCCAAGAGGATTGATAAAGTATGTGGAGTCAATACAATTTTTAATGTGAAAACTATCAAAGTGGGATCCATTGATTGTCCTATATATGAGCCTAAAGAAGAATATCAAACTCTTGTGATTGGATCCATATCAATTCAATATAAGAAGGGGAAGATGAAGAAATTCAAATTTGGAGAATTGTTCAAGAAAGCAACAACCACCGGGCCCTCAAGGGCGTCTACTCAAATTAGGCGATCCTACAATGAGGATGTCATCGCGCCTAGCTTCGCGCCCGAGGAGGACCATGGGGCTCCTAATGCTTCATCCTTCCCATGTTATGAGTTTCTGACAAATGCAGGGATATTGGATGATTTCTTCACCCTTGTTAATAGGGCGGGCTTAGCCACTTACGTGGGAGATGAAAGGGGACAATACTACAGGCTCACCAAGGTTTTCGTTGAGAGCTTCAAGTTCCACAACACGGAATATGAGCCGACAGTTGCATTCAAGATCTATGATATTCCTGTTACTATGAAATTGGAAGAATTTTGTCATGCATTGGATATTGCCCCTGTAGGTACAGCAAGGAGGATTGATGACAACCCCGGGACCTGTTGGAGCTCTACCGAGGGATCACCGGGATGATTGCCGCACCATCCAGCGAGGGAAGATAAGAAACATTCAACTCCCCGCTATTAAATATTTCGCATATTACATTGCTACTAGCATTTTGGGTAGAGAAAATACTAGCAATATCTCTAGCTACCATCTTGCTTTCTTGAATGTTGCACTTACTGGAGAGACACCTTATCATCTTGGTTCTCTTATTGCTCGCCGCCTGTCTAGCAGGGGGCCTATTTTGGAGGAACTATTGCACTGCGCATTTTAACACATCTAGATATTCCTCTTGATTCTAATGATGTACCATTAACCCCTAGGAAACTAGATATTGCTGCTATGAAGAGCCATCATTTTGTTACTACTGACTCCACTATAGATAATATGGTCTATAGAATGTTGTTTGCTGATGGGAATGAGAAGGAAATCCCTCTTCCCCAGCCAGGTTTGTTCAATATTGACAGGCAATCATGGTCGCTCACTAAGGAGGCGGTGGAGGAACATATGAAGATACAAGAATTCCACCAGCAACATGACTCCGAGAACGCCGAGCCCTCCTACGACTACACCGTCACGTACCCCGACGTTTCCTCCAGCACATACATGGAACCGGGTCGTTCTTCGTCATATTACGAAGACACCACTTCATGGGGACCGTGGGAATGAACTCCACTTAGGCTAAAAGCCTAAGATTGGGGGAGGTATACCGGCATCACTCATTCTTTGCATATTATGGTTGCTGGATACTTGTACATATTTGTTTAGTCTCTAGAGTGGTTTTCTAATGAGAGGGAGATGATATTTGGGGAAGTGCTGTCCAAAAACAGATTCTGTGCTGTTACCAAAAAAATTCGTACGCACAGCCAGAACGTTATTTTGAGTTGCCAATTTTTGAGCATGTTCCCCAGGTTGTTATCTAACTTTCATTAGTTGAACACTTTTTGGTCTGAGCAATGGAAGATTTTTGTTAATTTCGATTTCTGTACTGCTGTCAGGATTTGGCAGATTTCTGTCATCCTGCTTTTCTGTGTTTCTGTTAGTTTGCATTCTTTTGTTTTCACTTTGTTTCTTTCCTAAAACACAAAAAGACCAAAAATATTTCTGTTGTTTCTCTTCACCATTTGTTTATTTGGTTCCTTGCTCTTAGTTGGCTTTATTTGCTATCGTTAGTTTGCTATGAGAAAACCCAAAAAGATTTTGCTTTGTTTGCTTGTTTTCTTTCGTTCTTGTTTCTAATTCGAAAACACCAAAAATATTTGCTGTTCTTCTTTGGTTTGTAAAGTTCATCATGAGTTCAATGGTCTTCGGTGGCTGGAGCATGGTTTTCATTTCATATTATCCAAGCTACACAAGTGAAAAGGCAATAATGACGATCTACGACAATCTGATTGTGGTGAGAGGCTGGTATGAACTCTATTTGCTTTCATTTTTGTACATATACTCATCCATATGAGCATGCTTAGTTGGTTCATGTGAGGCATATGTTATTTGAGGAAGTCTAGTAGTTCATGATCTCTCATGTTTAGTTCCAATTTATTAATATGAGTAGCATGTCATGGATGTTTGCTTGCATTGTTTTATTCATAAGTAAGTATGGCATTGTGGTATCCTCCTCTGAATAATTCATTTATATCGACTTGGCACATGCTCACGCATGCATATGACTGAACAAAAAGTCAATTAAGCCTCGATGATTTATATTGCTTCAGAGTTCTTGTATCACTTTTATGCCTCGTTAATTTATTTTGCCGCAAGCATGATTATGACAGTTATTGCTCTCTTGATTTGTCGCTCCCTAGTCTTTTGCTAGCCTTCACTTGTACTGAGCGGGATCGCCGCTCGTGCTTCCAAACACCTGAAAACCAAGTTGTTCCAAAAGTGTCCACCATAAATACCTATGCATGGCATTTCAAACCATTCCAAGTAAATTCTCATGCGCTACCTTTAAAACTTTCAAAATGCTTCTCAATTTGTGTTAATGTTTCATAGCTCATGAGGAAGTATGTGGTGTTTAACTTTCAACCTTGTCATTTACTTTTGACGGATTCTCATATGGACTAGTGGCACATCCGCTTATCCAATAATTTTGCAAAAAGAGCTGGCAATGGGATTCCCAGTCCCAAATTAATTAACTTAAATAGACACTCCTCCATGGTTTGTGATTGTTGGACGGCACCCGAAGGATTCGGTTAGCCATGGCTTGTGTGAGCAAAGGTTGGGGGAGTGTCATCATCATAATTAAACTTAAATAAAAAGGCACTCCTTCATGGTATGTGATTGTTGGCGGGCACCCGAGGATTCGGTTAGCCATGGTTTGTGAAAGAAAGGTTGGAAGGAGTGCCACCCAAAAATAATTCATGGGAGCCGCTCTTGTGAGTCCGGTTGATGAGGTAGTTAGTGTACCCACTACCATTCGTTGACAACAACAAACACCTCTCAAAATAATTTTACTCCTGCTTTACAAATGAAAAGCTCTAGCGCATGTTAATCCCTGCTTCCCTCTGCGAAGGGTCAATCTTCTACTTTTATGTTGTGTCTCCATTCTTTCTTTGAGCACTATCTTGAGAGCACAACTGTCATTCTTAGTATAATATGCTTGTCTCAAAATATGATTGATTGTGGTATAACTTTGATGCTTTTATCTTTGACAATCACTACTTCTAGTCTTTCTATGAACTCAAGAGGTGCCTCGGCATTTATGTTTTGCCGATCAAATACGGCAAGCGAGATACCACTTTATCATATTCTCTTATGAACATTGCAATCCTGCTTATATACATGATTCATGATGCTTATTATTAATTGTTGGTACTTCTCCATGATTGACATAGCTGTTGGATGATCTTATTTGCATGTGTCTCATTATGAACTGCTTAAGTATTAGCCATAGCATGAGAATATATACATCATATGAGCAAATGTGTTCGTGAAAGTTCTTTTATCGCTCAGTTGTTAACTGAATTGCTTGAGGACAAGCAATAAGCTAAGCTTGGGGGAGTTGATACGTCCAAAACGTATCTACTTTCCCGAACACTTTTGCTATTGTTTTGCCTCTAATTTGTGTATTTTGGATACAACTAACACGGACTAACGCTGTTTTCAGCAGAACGCTCTGGTGTCTTGTTTTTGTGCAGAAATCCAACTTTCGGAAAATCCTCGAATTTTTGCAGAAGGCCCTATTTTACCAAAATATTGACGGAGCCGGAAGGGCAAGAGAGGTGGAGGCCCGAGGGCCCCACACCACATGGCGGCGCGGCCCGGGGGCCGCGCGGCCATGTGGTGTGGCCCCCTCGGCCGGCCTCCGACGCCCCCTTCGGACTACTTATTGGTTTCGACACAGAAACGGGGAGAAGTCGAAGTCGCCCCTCCAGAGAGCCGCCACATCGCGAAACTCCGTCTCGGGAGCCAGTCTCCATTTGGCACTCCGCCGGGACGGGGAATTGGAGGAGATCTTCACCGCCATCACGCCAACGCCTCTCCATCGACCACAATGTTTCCCCATCCATGTGTGAGTAATTCCCGCTGTAGGCTGAAGGGGATGGTAGGGATTGGATGAGATTGGTCATGTAATAGTCATAAGATTGTTAGGGCATAGTGCCTAGTATCCGTAGATGTCACTTTTATGATATTGTTGCAACTTGTTATGCTTAATGCTTGTCACTAGGGCCCGAGTGCCATGATCTCAGATCTGAACATGTTATTGATTCATGAAGATATTCGTTGTTTATGATCTTACTTGCAAGTTGTATACACATGTCGCTGTCCGGAACCAATGGCCCCAGTGAGAAATCGGGACAACCGGAGGGGATGGTAGTGATGTGAGGATCACATGTGTTCACGGAGTGTTAATGCTTTGCCGGTACTCTATTAAAAGGAGTACCTTAATATCCGTAGTTTCCCTAGAGGCCAGCACCGGCTGGTAGGACAGAAGATGTTGTGCAAGTTTCTCATTGCGAGCACGTACGACTAAATATGGAACACATGCCTATTGATTGATCAGTACTTGGATACCGTTTTATAATTATCTGCAAATGTCCCTGTTTTGATTGTTACATGAGTTTCTCTCATCCATGCAACGCCCGTTAAATCCGTCCCTGTGCCTACGGTATTTTAATCCCTTGTTTACTTTCTCTTTGCACTTTATTTCTTGTTGTTATTTCACTATTTCCTTGAATAAACTGTTGCTACTCTTGCGAGCAAGTCTGTTTTTCCTGAATTGACAACTCATTTTAAAGGCTTAAGTATGTTTTGTCCTTGTGTCGAATCAATAAATTGGGTAATACTTCCCTCGAAGACTGTTGCGATCCCCTATACTTGTGGGTCATCAATGAGGTGCAAAGAGTTGGGAGGTTTTAGTTTAGAAATTTCTTAATCCAGGGGCTCAAAGTGGGTATCATGATATAAATGGCAGTTTTGACCATTATCATATATGAGTAGGTTTTGCATTTTATTTTGATTTGATTTGAGTTTCTTTGATTCAAAAGTGGTTCTTAAGTGTTTAGTAACATTACCCAACCATTGGCACAAGTCAAATTGTCCTAGGTTAAGATTTGGAAAAAATGGATTTGGTGTTCAGATGGGTAGCTACGCATGCGGTGGTTGCCATCAGATCTGCGTTGAGATTCGATCCTCATACCCCCGCCTGTTGACCGTGTTAGGTAGCTATTCGCTAATCATTGTGGTTAAACCACATTAACGCCCGACCTACGCGGCCTGTCTCCTACCTCCGTCCGCCCCTCCTCCATGATTCCCCAACCCTCCTCCCACCACTAGCGGGCCGCCGAGCATTGCCGCGCGCCGTTCCTGCTCCTATGCCGCTGAGCGTCGCCGTGCACCGTCCCTGCCTGGGATGTTGAGGTCGCGGTTCCCTCCGTTCAACAGATCAACTCAACAAATCGATGTTCTGGGAGCTCAAGGGTGCGGCCATGGCAGACAGAGCTACTGACCAAATCCGACAGGGCTACTGACCACGGGAGCGAGGGAGGCCGGATTGGTCAACTGTAGGACGACAAGACGCGCTGGAATCGCTTGCCGGGGTCACAACATACCAACAGATTCGCATCGCGCAGCGGATCGAGCTTGGACGCCATGGTGCGCTCCATGCTGGACACCAGGAGGATGGGCTCCTGGAACGCCAGCGCGCGGTTCTCCCTGAAGTGAGGCAGCGGTGGTAGATGAACCTCGGGCGGAGCTGGTCGCGGACGCTACAGGCGAGCAGGCGCTGGCACTTCGATGCAAGATCTGTCAGGTTACCAAGAGACTGGATCCGGCCGCTCCCTTGCCCTGCTGTCTAATAGTAAACTGAAGAACAAATCGATTTTATTCTCCGGTCACGAAATCGGCTGATACAGGCCAAATCCAAGAAATCACGAAGTCTAGCAAGATGAAGACAACGAAATCAGCTATACAGAACAAATCCACACAAGTTTCTTGCTGGCACAGAGTGGTAGGCGGACGCACAGCTTCTTTGACACAATCAGCTGAATGCCACAACCAAACTGCTTGGGGGAATCAGTAGATCAGGGGGGAGGAGCTGCAGATCCGGCCAACAGCGGACCTTGGGGTGGTCGGACGGCAAGGGGAGAAGGCGGCGGCGGCTGCCACTTCAGTAGCGATCAAGGGCGGCGCAAGTCCATCGGAGGAGCTGGGAGCCTTTTATTTTTCTTACGCGAGAGGAGGAGCGCGTGGGGGTACACACTGTGACCTGTGCTAATTAATCAATTGTTGTGCCAACCATTAAGGACGCGTGTGTGTTAATCATGTTTGACCAAACGGATAGGTGTTGGCTACGGAAGGGGTGCGTAGCTACCCATGTGAGTACCAGGCTTCATCCGTAAGCATATATGTGAGGTTATTTGTATTCTTTCTATTTTTCTTCTTTCTCTCTTCTTGATCCAATGATCATACTCTAGGGTTTTTGCATCATTGATAAGCACACAAACAATCATCATGGCAATGTCACATAATAAAGCATGAACACCATGCATAGCACCATATTCAAATAAAAGTTTTTGTTGGTTCTAAATTTTGACTATTGGGAACTCCTTTTCTTATTGTTTTGAAATTTGAGATGCTACAGCCACCACCCGCGCCAACGCCTCCGTCCCTGACCCAACATGGAACTCTCTACTGGCCATGGCCGTGGGCGGCTCCAGTCCTGGTCTTCATCGACGACAACGGCCAACATTAGGCGGCCGTGGAGGAGCGCTGGTAGTAGGCGGTTGTGGAGGCGCGCCAATAGTAGACTAGGGTTTATTTCAATTTTTCGGTACTATGTAAAATAATTTCTATTTAAAAAATGATCAAGAAATTATTTGCATCGGGCCGCTGGGCTACCCCGAACGCCCCTCATTTGTGACACGGCAGCCAATTTCGTGTCCATGACTCGACGCAAATGGACCGAAACAGACACAACTCACATCAAAAATGCATCAAGCCGCTAGATGATTTTAGTTTGGGTTGGACTGCTGAAGATGCCTTTAGTTTGGATTTTCTCATTTGAAGATGCCCTAAGCTGTTGGAGCTGTTTTTTCGGGATTCTCAAAAAATTGAGAGCAAATATGGACAAGTCGTTGTAGACGCCTTTTCAGGTCTAGCAGCGAGCTACTTGCGGGTCGGTCTTGGGTCGCTGCCTCGGTGGTGCCCGAGCCCGAACAGCGGCGGTCCCTCGAAATCGGATCGGAAAAAAGACCTCCCTCCCCGCGCCGCCGTCCCTGTAGGTCCCACATGCCAGCCACAGCCCCGAATGAAACTCCGCCTCATTCCCTCCCACGATTCGAAAAAGCCCTCGCCCATCCCGTTCCCCCGCTTCTCTCCCCGGAGCCGCGAGCAGCAGGCGGCGGCGGAGGGCGCGAACCGAGCGGCGGGAGGCTGAGGGCGCGGAACCAAGTCCGGATTCTCCCGATTCCATCAGGTAAATCCTCGCCATTCCTTCGCGCCGCCCCTGTTCGATCCGACCTTTACCACCAAATCGTTTGGTTCAAACCGATGTGCACCGCACACGCGATTGCCAAAACGGAATTACTGGCAGGTATGCCTGTGGCGCTGCCTGCGGCCAGCCCCAGGAGTTGATTTGGCTCTCCACTCGCTGACGGGTACTGTAATTTTGGTGTTCCAGTTGCTGACGGATATTGCTGACCCACAACTCGAACAACCCAACCGTACCTGACTACCTGTGCAGTGCAGATTTTAGGCCAGGTAAATCGGTGCACAGCTGCACATTCGCTCGTTTCCTACATTGCCATACTCTAGATGAAGCATTCATGATGCCTTATGCGGTGGAATGTGACTATATTGACCATCTTGCAGCCTAACAGCCTCGAGGATCTGCTATTCAGCAGGCGAGCACCAAGCTTGGTTTGGAAAGCCCAGTTCACTCGTTCTAACCATGGAAGCCGGTTCCGTCGGCACCGATGTATCTGCCGACCATGTCATCGCCGAGTTGCTCGAGATGGGGTTCGAGTTCGACGAGATCAGCGAGGCGATTGGGGTCGTGGGCCCATGCCGTGCTGATGTGGTGGAGTTCATGCTGAATGGGTCTGGGGGTGAGCAGAGAAAGCCGAGTGTGGGATCGCAAAGACGCTGTCCTGACAGGAGCGCTAGGCTGGCTAATCCCAGGGGGAAATTTAAGCAGTCCAGTATTACTGATCACATCGCCTCAGCCACTGGCAGTAAAACGGTGTCTCGTGGCGGGGAAGTGAGTACCTCGTATTCTTGTTTATCAGCCTCCATCGACCCTGAAGCGACTGCTGCTGTCTGTTCTAAATCAAAGCCTGAACCTCAGTCTTTGCTTGAGAATTCAAGAGGCGAGTTTGACCGCACTGGAAAAATTAGTGCTGTTTTGCAAAAGCATTTCGGATTCTCCTGTGTGAAGGGTTTCCAAAAGGAAGCCCTGGATGCTTGGTTTGCTCGCAAGGATTGTCTTGTTTTAGCGGCAACTGGATCAGGTACGTAGTTTATTATTCGTGATTATATATGCTCTTAATTCTTTGTATTCTTAGCCATTTGGCACTATATTATCCAACGTTTTAGCCATCCCTTAATAAACTGAATGAATGCTGTTAAAATGACCATGTTGCCAGGAAAGTCCCTTTGCTTCCAGATCCCAGCTCTTTTGACTACCAAGATTGTGGTGGTCATCTCACCCTTGATTAGCCTAATGCACGATCAGTGCCTTAAACTTGCAAAACATGGGATATCAGCATGCTTCCTTGGATCAGGGCAACCAGATAGTCGCGTTGAAGGCAAAGCCATGGCTGGCAACTATAAGATTGTTTATGTTTGCCCTGAGACAATTTTAAGGTAATCATTCTTCTTTTCAAATGCTAAAAAACGATTTATGGATTGCCGTGCTTATTTGGCAACTTCTGTACATGCAGACTCATGGAACCCTTGAAGAAACTTGCAGAAAAGCCAGGGATTGCACTTTTTGCCATTGATGAAGTTCATTGTGTTTCTAAATGGGGTCATGATTTCCGACCTGACTATAGGTCTGCTCTTGTATTCGATATCCTATATTAAAGGTGCAAGTCAGTACTTAGCACTGTTTTTCATCATTGCTAGTTTAGTCTGCGACTTACATGCCAGTGATATAATCTTCACTCTGGTACTTACAAACATTATTTTCTAATACAGGAGGTTGTCTGTGCTCCGAGAAAACTTCTGTTCCAGCAAATTGAAGTTCTTGGAACATGATATTCCTTTGATGGCATTGACTGCTACTGCAACTTTACATGTACGAGAAGACATTCTCAAGTCCTTGAAAATGTCAGAACATACAGTGGTTGTCTTGACGTCCTTTTTCCGGCCAAACCTTCGATTTACTGTGAGTAAATCTTTCTTTTTTCATGTTCTGCTCAGAGGATACATTGTGGTATGCTATGTCAGATTGTATACTTGGGATCCCTCTACCTTACTAACCACTAAAAAACATGCAAGAAAGTCAAATGTTTGTGACGTAGAATTGTGTTGGTATATCTAATAAACAAACGCTGTGGTGTGCATAGCCATAGATAGACATTTGAATGTACATTCTCTTAAATCTTTACTAGGATCTGAATACCCTCCTTTCCTTTAGTTGAAACATTCTCTCTTTTGGACTTCAGTATGTGCATACGAAACACCATGTTTTAGAGCTATGCAGATGCATTACGGTCTTATGCCACTTCAGAGTAACCCCTCTCCCCTTCCGTTTCTGGTTGCAGGTAAAGCACAGTAAAACCTCTGCCTCGTCATATGGACAGGACTTTCAAGAACTTATAGGGACTTACAATGCTTCAAGGAATTTCAGGGGGAAAGGCCAGAAAATTCTTCATGAAGTTGAGCCTGAGTCTGAAAGCAGTTCTTATGACTCTCTGGATGATAGTGCATCAGACGACGAAGAGGAAGTTCCTGACATTAAAATAAATAAACTTGCCAAGTCTCTGGTAAAAGAAAACACCGAACATGAGCTGGATCAGTATCCAGGAGTAGATGATTTTGATGGTAATGGACAAATCTTCTGTTACTAGTTTTACAACTATTTGCTTTTGGGAGGACGCCGTATGGCTCCAGTTATTATTTTAAAGAAAATGTTTTCAGAACGTGGTATCTTTTATGAAATCCAGTTTTACCACCGATATGAATATTGACAGGATGCATGATAACAGTGTTTTGAAGATAGTTATTTGTTTTTGTGTAGCCTACTGACATCCGAGTTTCTCTTACAGTTTCATGTGGGGAGTTCCTTGAAAGCTCGCGGCCTGAGATCTTTGCACCTCCTGTGCCATCCCATGAAACTAGTTCATCAGAAAGTTTTGATCAAGGTCCTACAATTGTGTATGTACCCACGAGGAAAGGAACTGTGGAACTAGCTAACTATCTGTGTAAATCAGGCCTCAAAGCTGCAGCGTATAATGCAAAGGTTGGCACCACTTATGGAATATGCTACCTTTTTATAAGAGAATAGATTAAATGTTTACAGACTGCAAACATACTGCTTCTCTTAATGTATGCAATCCTGTGCCTTGTCTGAAGCTATCTGATACTTCTTTCCAGATGCCTAGAGCACATTTGAGACAGGTGCATGAGCAGTTCCATTGCAATGCCTTAGAGGTAACCATAAGTATGTTCATTTGATATTGTTTTGTTTCATTTCACATATGACTGGAATATGCTATGGAAGGTTGCTATTTCCCATTTATGGATGCAATTTCCATGAGCTCAACTGCTGATGCGCATATTTATTCTGAGATAGCATCGTGGATAAGGGACTTAGTATTTCCACTTCTGTACATGTTAAAGTGATAACAGTCCATAATTATGATTTAGTTCCCATTGTTAAGATCTCGGGACTTGATAAGATGCAAATGTTTGATATTTGATGGTACTTGCTTTCTTTCTTATAATTCTTGTTCAGCACAAGTGGCCACTTGATAAATTCCAACAATACTATCTATTGGACACATGCCACGTTATCAACATTCTTTACAGTGTTTATGCCAATCCCTTGAGGAAATGGCTTCAACTAAAGTGATAAATCACCTGAATCCTGATATTACATGGCTCATGCTTCAGTATACTTAATTATTAACTGAAACTTTACCATGTTATCAATTTTTTTGTATTTATTTAACTATTCATATCAGGGATGAATCTGATCTCCAAAATTTCCAAGTTTTCCTAATGTTTTGGAATACACCATCAAATTTTGTATGGAATTTTTGAAACGCTATCATGCTCTTAACCAAAAGGGGATGCTAGTTCCCTTGACACCAAACGATTCCCACTAGTCTCTGCCAAACTTTGTTAAACCATTCAGTCCTTTCTCCCCTACTTCTGATGATTTAATCCTTTTTATACAGGTTGTTGTGGCTACAATAGCATTTGGCATGGGAATTGACAAGTCAAATGTCAGGAGAATTATTCACTATGGTTTACCACAGGTTAGTTTGTCCTTCAGTATTGGTGTATTCCCTTCTGAACACTACTTTCCCGCATGAGTCTATGTCTCTGTAAAAGAACAGATGATTTGTTGTTCTGGTATACATATAAAAATGACTTAGAAGGCCCATAAGCTTATACATATATGTTGCATGCCAAGCTAGAAAATTACAGCCATAGCAATTAAGGAGTTATCGAATAAATACAGTGCAGTCTGAAAATTGTTGGGGCTGAGTGTGTTTAACAGTTTACGTTTTATGGCTTGGTTTTGCTGATTGGTTCTCACTGCTGTAAAAGACAGTGTCAGGTTGAATTACTGACCCAATAATGTAATATCATGCAGAAACACAACGGTTTAACTAGCGTTTTCCTGGATAGTTCAAGTACATCCAAGTTGGGTTAACCTTTGCTGTGTTTATTCTTTGTGCCTGACTTCTCTTGGCCCTTATTTATCCAGAGTTTGGAAGCGTATTATCAAGAAGCTGGTCGTGCTGGTAGAGATGGAAAGTTGTCAGATTGCAGTGAGTTATTATACTTCAGATTTTTGTTCTAATGTTATTTGGCTTTTTTCACTGAAGAAAATGATGAATTGAACCCTAACTAGAGAGTATTTATACATATCACATACGCTTACCTGCAACTAGTTCAAAAAACCAGGATGGTGAGTGAACCGGACATGCAATCCACTAATTTGGTTGTTTGACTGGCGGTTCAGCTTGTATAACTGTTTCAAATCCTGACTTTATATGGGCCATAATCTTTTTTACAAAATAAAAGGATGATAAAGTAATAATATATTTTATTTGGGGTTTGTCTAATTAATCCAAATGGTTTTCAAATTAATTTGTGCTTAGTCCTGACACATTAGATACTCGTATCCTCATATGGAGGATGGACTATGATGCCTATAAAAGAAACTGAACTTATCTTTAGAAATGATATTTCTAAGTAACTATTTATACCTGGGAAAACCTAACCAAAACATTTAGTAAAACATATAGCTTAGTTAGGAAAAATCTTTCATAATACTTGCCGGATGACATTGCTATAAGTCAACACTTTGGTACTGTTTGTTCCTGTTACAGTTCTATGCTTGAATAGTATCTAGGCCTTAGTGAACATGATTGACAACACATCTGTATTCTGTAGAGACAATTGGGGCTTAGGTTTACAAAATAAGTAGTACAAGGCTATATTCTGGAGCATGTTTTTTCTGTTGGTTGAATAGTAGGAACTTTGTTACTGCAGTAAATTTAGTAAAAAATTATTATTGTCAATAGATTTTAGTGGACCTTCATAACAAAAATGTTTTTTTTGTTGTATCTTTGTCTGAAACAAAGTACATATTGGACCGCAAAGCTGTTGGTATCAGACACTACTCTTATCCTTAGTTATGAAGCAAGCTATTATTCCTCTCTGCACAATTTCACTTGTTTCTTTACATTGTTTATTGACAGCTCTATATTGTAATTTTGTGAGAACACCAACACTGCTTCCTAACAAAAGAAGTGATGAACAGACAAGGGCAGCATACAGGATGCTACGGGATTGCTTTCAGTATGTCTCAGAACCATAAATTCAAACCTTGATGGCCCAAAATATATATTGAATAATTATCATGCAATTAAGATTGTTTAATGGCTATGTATATTTTCTATATTGCAGCTATGCTTTGAACACTTCAACATGCAGAGCCAAAATTCTAGTAAAGTACTTTGGGGAGGAACTTGGTCTTGAAGGATGTCAAATGTACTTTTCTACCTTTTGAATGCATATTCTTATATGAAATAATGGCATGCTTTTTTCAGTTTCGTGTGTATTTACTAGTACTGTTGTACCATGGTATAATTTTCAAAGAATACATATATTGAAGCCATAGGTGTTACAACAAGAGTATGTCTGGAGCTTGGTTTTTTGTATTGTGGCATGAATCAAATTTCCTATTTTAACTTCATTTCGTCCAGTATTTCTGTGAGTGTCTCTCTGACTTGCTTTTCACCTCAGGTGTGACGTCTGTATTAATGGCCCTCCTCAAATGCATGATTTCAAGGAAGAAGCAGCTGTGTTCATTAATGTGCTCCAATCTCAAACTGTGAGTATCTAACTTTAAGTTCTGTTGACCATATGACTATATCCTATTCTAGTGCTGAATCGCTGATAAATGTGATGTCTGTACTAGTTTTATCTGCACTCTAATATTTCAGTAGCATATAATAATTATTTTGTTTTGTGTTACCATCTTTAGAAGTTTGTGATCATTTTCCTTGATAGTTCAAACGAGAGATTCTGTTTCAGAAGAAAGGTGTGGTATCACCTCACTGACTAATTCATTAGCTGAGGAAGTGTCCTAAGCTGATTGCTCTAGTGATACATTTTGTATATAGGTTATTTCTACATTTACAATAAAATAAAGCACAAACAATAACAAATAGTGCATAATTTACCACAGATCTTATAATCACATTGTTCCAAAGTCTGGGTCTTGAATAGAGCAAAGTGCTTTTGACTTGCAAATTTACAATTTTAATGTGATGCTAGAGTTATTTTTGTTACTAGTTGTTTGCAAATTAGATGGATGCTGTCATTTTTCGGTTCTGTTGGATATAATATTTCCATGAAAGGACTTATTTACATATAGTCTACGGAAATTCAATTTGGCTCCCGGGTGCATATGCTCCCTCTACCAAAAAATTATATTTCAAAATGTCAAAAAAATTTGACAAAAAAAATCTACATGTACATCTCCACGATATATGCGCGTTTCTCAAGTTTGGCGAGGAACCAATATTTTCTGTGGCCTATGTAAAAAAGAGAAAATTTATCATCTGAAAAGCCTTATTTTTAGCATTGAATTTTGTCTATTTTACGCACGTCACACGACAAGTCGATTTTTCATGAAACGACTTTGTGAGCGCGTAGCACGTGAAGATGTACGTGCAAATTTTTCGTTTCATTTTTTCTGAATTCTGAAATTTCAAAATGTGTATAACATGCATTTTAAGATAAAGGGAGCATATGCTCCTATGTGCCAAAACACCACTCTTGTCTAGTCTATTGCTATCCTGGCTACTTATCTTTGGATATATAGACACATGTTACAACTTTAAGATGCAAGAATGTCCACAGTTCTTAGTCCCCTTTTCCCCTTACATACTTTATCTACAGTGCCTTTTCCATGGGATGTTCCTGAATAGGCAAATGTTATAGGATAAGGAATTGAGATAGTTTTGGTTTCTTCATTGCAATTTTGGTTTGTATTTGTTAGCACTTTGGAACATTTGATATTGTTGGTACTTTGACTAAATCTTGAACACACATCCAGGGACAGGCAACTGAAGGTATGAATTACAACAGTACAGACTGTTACAGATCTGGAAGACGAAATTTTGGGGAGGTACCTGATTTCAGAACGGCAGTCAGTTATATAAGAGAGAAGGTTTGTGTTCTAATGCGTATATTCATATATTGTTTTTAATTTTCTGGAACTGGGAGCGGTAAATTGAGACTTCTAGTCTTAAGCATCGCTGCAATCCTGCAACATAAGTACTTCAATGACCTTTTCACTTATCACGTTCGTTCCTATTAGTTTTAAGTTTCAGTCCTCAAGTCTGTTCTTACGATTTATTTTCAGCTTCCTAGGTTTGTCATGACAGACAAGATATGGTGGCAAGGTCTTGCTCGTATTTTAGAGGACATGGGATACATACAGGAAGCAGCTGAAATTGTAAGTAATTTTTTTTCAGTAGTCTGACACAGTAGTAACTTATAATAGAGTATAGCATAGTTGCAGTGCTTACATGATGATGTTGCCTCACTTACTCATTTCCTAAAAGTCAAATTGATGTTACTGCATCTGCCTCAGTTTTAGATTTGGCGTATTTGCATGTTGGGCAAACTAATTTTGAAGTAGAAATGAATAGCTCATTTAAGTTACTGTCATAGGGTTAAGCTATTATGATTTGGCGTAGAATAGTGAATAGCGAATAGTTCACTGAAGTACAAATTGTAGTGAGTACATAACTTCTAGATTAACTGCCATGTATCATGCTACCATACCATGCAAAGATGGATACCAGGTAATATCATATCAGCGATGCTGCCTGGTATGAAAAATAATATTGGTGGACTAAGGGCTAAGTAGTATTTCCGCCTTTCTGGTGCTCTTTGACAGTCAGTCCAGAAGCTTGTCCACACACTTTGTTCTATAATTTTCCCCTCAGCCTTTCACTACAAAATTCAGGACTGAATTTGCTGCATGATGTTGCCATAATATATGCATAATTTATTATGGTGTAACACCCACATTACTTATCGAAAGGGGATATCATCCTGAGCTGTCGTGGCAGTAATACATTGATTTATTTGTTTCAGTTTCCTTTGTCAAAACTGATTAATGGACCCGCTTGCAGCCTCGTGTCATAATCCAGCATCCAGAGCCAACAAGAGCCGGCTTAAATTTTCTGAGTTCACAGCCAAATGAGGAAGGCTTACACGCATACCCTGATGCCGCTACATTACTGGCGATGACTAACCCAAAGTCCTTATCTTCTTCCGCTGAGTGGGGCAGGGGTTGGGCAGATCCTGAGATACGCCGCCAGCGTCTTGCGGGCAAGACGGGGAGGAGGAAAAGGAAGAGGGGTTCTCGGAAGCAGCCCATGGGTTTCACCACTGCAAAAGAGAGGCTATCAGCGATACTCTCGAAGTCGAAGCGCAGAAGGTAATACGAGGAGTGATGAGCTCATGAGATGACAGAACTCTTCTTTGTGAGATTAAAGGTAAGTAAACACCTATAGAGTATAGCATAGTTCAATTCTGATCCCAGTTTCTCCTTGTATCCGACAGATAGGCTCAGGAGTTGCGCAATTATTACTGATAGTGTAAAACATTTGGAGATCAGTTGTGTTTGTTGTTTCTTGGAGAAGAGATTGCGTGTTTACCAGTTTGAGTTGCACAAATTTACCGCTTATTAGTCTCAAAGTATTAATTTCTGATTGATTTTTTGTGAATGTTTTGAAAAGAGTTTCCTCAACTGTAGTATAATCATGTGACGTGGGTCTAAAGAAGTACAGGTCCAGAAATTATTGCCTACATGCTACGGCCGATTCATCTGAACAGTGAAGACGTCTCGTCACCTGTTCTCGCGTCAAATCCATGGTGTTTCGTCAAACTCCGGTCGTCCATTTCCCAGCTCTGCTTCCGGTTTGATCGACACGTAGCGGCAAACCGGAACTTCTTCTCCGGCATGGATGGCCAGGATAACTGCAACTGTCAGAAAGAACGTGAGTAGAGGTGACTGTTCGTACAATGCTGTCGTTGTTCCGTTCCCTGAAAAATGTTCCTAGCTGCCTGCAGAGAGTTAACAATCTACTTGTGGCATTAGGCACTGCCCAGATGGGTAATCTGGTTTGTGTCTTGCAAAACCTGCCCTTTTTATTTTGTTATTAAGGCCCCAAGGATTCGTCCATGGTTATATATGGTCGATGCCAAATCTAGTGTGGAGATGAGATCCCATGCATTTTCTCGTCAATCATTAGGCCAAACATTAGGCCGCAACAGGAGAACGATCCTTGAGCCTTGGAGGGCACGACTCTACATTCAATGGATCAAATGATGGTAGTATTCGCATTTCGTACACGCATGCATGCGTTCACTAGGAATATAAACGTGATTCATAGATTTACCATCATCCTGTGTCAGTTTTCTACACGTGATTAGTGTGCTTGCATTTGCTTTATCCCTTGTAACCACGAGGAAACATTGGACACAAATTTTTGTTAAGTTTTCGCTACCACTAGATATGTTACAAACCTTCCATGACATGATTGGAATTATGAACTTTGTAACGAGCAAATCAATTAGTCAATTATGCTCTAATTTTGTCAAACTCGACTATTTTACAAGGATCAACTTACTCATACAAACATGTAAGATCAACCTTCCAACTCTTTATTTGAAAGAACATAGAAGTTGAAGTAGATTGTGCGCTTTGCCGTGCCGCCTTTTCGTGTTGCTCTTTTTTGTGTGTGTCCTTTTGTTGTAATGGCCGAGGGCCTGTTCGTTTTTCTTTTTAATTACTGTTTTGGTTTATCAACCTTCCTTTGATTTTTCTCACGTAACATAGAACTCGACGACATTCTTTTTCCCCCCTTCATATGTAGGGCAATGTTTTCATTTGGTGATTCGTGGTTCCCTTCTTATACTCCCTCTATCCCATGAAAGTTATTTTAAATTTGTTAAAATTTAGATGTATCTAGACATTATCAAGTGTTACACATTCAAATTTTGATAAATCGTAGACAAGTTTTGTAAGACGGAGAGAGTACTTCCTTTCGTTTGTTTTTGTTTTTGTTTGACACATCAGTACTTGGGATAGAACTCAGCGCTGTTATGTTTTCCCTTCTTATGTAGGGGGTGTCTTCCGTACTCCCTCTATTTTATTTTTTTGACATGTACTCCCTCCATTTATAATTAGATTGCGTTTTATGATTAATCAAATTCAAACATAGTAAATTGTTAGGAAAAATTATTAACACCTATAGTGTAAAAATTATAGTACTAGAATCACCATAAACTATATTTTTATATTATGTCTTTGATATTATTTGTTAATATTTCCTCCTTTATTTTGGTCAAACTCGGTAAAATTTGACTTTAACAAAACCTAAAACGCGAATTAAACGAAGGAGAGTAGTTTCTAACAGAAGAGTAAGAAGCAAAGTAAGAAGAAATCACGATCCAGATCGGAACATTCCTTCGGGGTTATCACAATTGGTATGCCGATGGAACTTGGAACACGTTGCAACGGACACGGCACCGGCAAGCAAGCACCGAGCCGCCGCACAAGTTACGTCTCTCCAAAGGCCACGCACCGTCAGCATCTGTAATAATCGAACCTCAAAGAGAGAAGAAAAAAAAAAGATAAGCAATGAGAAAAGCTGGGCGCGTCGATGATGTTTTCGCGAGGGCAGGCCTGGAAAAGGCGCCTGGCCCACCGCGTCAGTGGCAAAGCCGAGAAAAGCAAAGAGCAAGGCAGGCGGAAGCAGTGGCCGTGACGTCACGGGGGGCATTTTGGTAGTTTGGGCCGGCAAATGATTTGGTCAATCGGATCTGGACAGCCGGGCCCGCAGCCCTATCCTCACGCATCATGCAGCACGCTCTCCTCTTTGCTTTCTTATTTTCTCTGTCTCACCAATTTGTTTTGTGAATGGATGAAAAATAATACTCCCCTTAAACTGGTTTTTGTTCCGCTTTATAAATAAAGCCACATATGACCAAACCAATACAAGACGATGAGAAAATCATTTTACAAAGCAGATAAAATGAATAAGCAACAAAGAATGAGAAGAACCAAGCCACCATCGACACCGGAACGAGATCTAGGGGAAAAGAGCTCCACGACGACGACCAAGAGGGTAATGACGCACCCCAAGCCATTGACGAGAATAACAGTTAATGGTTTTTACACGGAGTCCTAACATGGCGAAGGTACCCACATCGACGTCCCCAAGAGGATCACGACACATGTATGCACCACCACCGTTGGCGTTGAAACGCAAAGCTTACATATGAAAAAACCTTTGCACACACCCGCTAATGAACCACCCTTGGTCCCCGAGCCCGGCCTTCGGAACTAACACTTCGTCCTGCTCTAAATAACTATGGCAGATTTAGGTGAAACATACGCTAATATATCTATAGGTTCATTAAACCCGCGACAAATATTTATGGTTAGAGGGAGTATAAAAAAATTCCAATATAATTACTCCCTCCGACTTCCTTTCATAAATTTAGACAAATATAAGACATCTATTTATAGATAGGTGAAGTATTTGAGAAGAAGCTTCGCCTGAACTTTTTTAGAGAATCGTGACAATCCCATTTGAACAGAAAACTAATGCCAAAAAATATATCTTGTTTCAGTATTTCAGAAGCTTTGGCTAAAAAATTATAGAATCCTGCGTCCGTTTTAAAAGCGAGATATTTTTTCCCTCTACGGTCCAATGAAAATTAAGCTGCCCTGCGTGAGATTCATGCGAGGAGGACAAAGTGAAATAATAAAAAGGAATAAGCGATAAGCATCATGAGATGTGATGAGATGATGCATGCATTGCACGGCCATCCGCCGCAGGAGATGATACGAGGAGATGCAGCGTACCCTAGCCGAGCCGAGCCAGGCCAAGCCTGCTGTTGGCTGCTGTGCTGGCTCCCTGTAGCGCCTTTTGCCGGCCAAGGAAAACTGCGAAGAGGGGAGGGACCTCCCCATGAAAAGAGTAGATTGCAGCACTGCAGCGGCAGGAGGATGACAACTAAGTTCAAACGTTCATCATCATCTGTGTTGAGGATCTATGGTGGCTTAGGGATTAGGGTTAGGGAATGCGTGCAAATGATACAGACTTTTTTGGGGAGCATAATGGAGTTTTATGGAGTGATTTAGGCGCAGGCTCTATGATATCATTTGGTTGATGCTTCTTATGTTAACTTTTTTAAATTAATTAATCCTTTGAATCACAAGGCGGTGGGGTTCGACGAGCGGTTGAACGAGATGATCATGGTGAAAACTATGGCGAGCATATTCGCAAAAGCACATTTTCATAGAATTTGCATCAAAAGTCTTAGCGGCACAAAGTGACCGAGCCTAGAGTTTAAACTTGATACTACACTATTTTGTCGAGATGTGCTTGACAATGTGATTGCATCTTCATCCTATTTTAGCAACGCGAGGCTAGCCAGCGACGTAGCAAAAACACACACAGTTTTCTTGAATCATTAGCGAAGTTTCAGAACCTGCTATATTTTTACCATTTTGGTGTCCCAATACAACATGCACAACGGCTTATGTTGTGATCCAATTCATATAAAGACGGATAACCTCTGACAAGCAAAGTGATGCATGTTCTATGTATATTCAAGAAGTTCCGGCTAAAAAAATAAAGATACGTGCACATGGTTCAAACCTTTTATTGGAAGCATAATGTAGTCTGATGGTTTATTTATACACTGACTCTATGGTGCCATTTTGTTGATGCTTATTATTTGATGTTTATTATATTAACCTTTCAATTACTAATCATTTGAATCACCAGATGATGAGGTTTGACGAGGAGTTCAACTAGATGATGATGAATACTATCGCGAACATATTTGCGAAAGCACATTCTCATGGAATATGCATCGAAAGTCCTATTGGCGCCGAGTGACCAACCTAGAATTTAAACTTGATTCTACATGATTTTGTCAAGATAGGATTTGTCATTGTATCTCCATTTTATTTTTAGCCACACGTGGCTAGGGACATACACCCTCTGCTTCATATTACTGCGCATATAAAGCCAAACTTTGCCAAGTTTAACCAGTTATATGCAAAAAAATATAACTATTTAGGAAATGAAAATAAAATCATTAGTACCGTAATGCAATGTTCTGACATATCACTAAATCTGATTATATACATATTTATATTGATATTTAAATCATGAATAGTAAGTCAAAAATTACAAAACTTTTTTTTTTGAGAATTAACGGCTGCCTTTAATTAAACATCAACATCCGATGCTACAAGGTTCGATACAAATACTGGGGGAGATCCCATCCAGATATCACTCAACTTATTTCCGCAGCCTTCTTTTGCTAAACGATGCGCAACACCATTACATGATCGTCGCACGTGGGTGACTAAAGATTCCTCAAACTCACCCAAAAGCAGCTTGATATCTTCAACCAGAGGACCATGAGCAGATCGGCCCACCTCCCTATTATTCAGCTTCGACACAGCACCAGCACAGTCCGTTTCCAGGACTAGCTTTGAAGTTCCCACCTCCTTTGCTAGAAGAACCGCCCTCCGAGCCGCTAGTAACTCAGCTCTTTCTGGATCGTCCACGTGAGGGAAAAAATGGCATGCACATGCAATATGTGCACCATGGTGATCACGAACAATCACACCTCCGCCTCCATGGTTATCCTTCTTTGAGAGAGCCCCATCTGAATTAACTTTGTGCCAACCCGGTTTTGGAGGTAGCCAGTGCTCCTCCACCTGATTCCCAGGTACCGCGGCAGGTGTCTTCAGAGATCGCCACTCCTCCGTCAACGCAACAACACGCCGAGCAATACTCTCCGGGCTTTCAATCATCAGTTCATTTCTAGCATCATTCCTTGCTAGCCACAAATGATATAGAGCCATTAGGTACATCACCAAGTCCTGTTCTGCCATCCGCCCAAACAGATTCAGCAGCCATTGCTGAAGCTCACGAGGGGATCTGCATTCTCTCGGCGGAGCCTGTAGTCCTAGCCCAGTACGACTCCTGATGTCTTCCCAGACATGTACCGAATGTGCACACGACCAGAAACGGTGCAGGATAGTTTCCTCCCTGTTGCATGCAATGCACTTGACGCCTTCTTTTATTTTGCGTCTCCTCAACTCCTCCCCCACTGCCAAGGCATTTTTCACCAATCTCCATCCATGAACTTTCACTTTTCCTGGAACATTTGCAGACCATAGTGACAGCCATTCTTGGTGTTCTGAGACATTAAGAGAAGAGCTCGCTGTACCAGCCGCCGCCGCCTTGAGTTGCCTCTTCAGGTGATATGCCGATCTTACACTGAAAACACCATTCTTGGTGTAATTCCATGCAACATAGTCTTCGGATCCAGCTCTACCCACTGGTATCTTCAGTATATCTTCGACATCCGCCTGATAAAACATCTCATTCAACTTTTCAGCATCCCATCCTCCTCCATCTGGTAATAAGAGTTCATTCACCTTCTCCACATGTTTGTCTGGCTTAATTCCCATAGGCCTTTTGAGGGATAACCTTGGAATCCAATTCTGATTCCATACGTCAATATTATTTCCGTTGCCCACCCTCCAGATTAATCCCTCCTTCAGCAGCTCCCTACCATGTACAATGCTTCTCCATGTATACGATGCCCGCTTCGGGCATCCCGCACTCAGAAACTTCCCGTCCTTGAAGTAGCGGGCACGTAGTACCCTGGCACATAGTGAATCTGGTGCAGATACCAGCCTCCACGCCTGTTTGGCTAGAAGAGCTTGATTGAAATCATGGTAGTCCCTAAACCCCATACCTCCACTGCGTTTTGAGGCACACATCTTCTCCCAGCTTAACCAATGGACACTCCTCTTTCCTTTCAAATCCCCCCACCAGAAACCTGCAGAGATCGATTTCAAAGTGTTGCATTGCCCTTTTGTTAACTGGAAACAACCCATCGTGTATGTTGGCACAGCCTGTAGCACCGATTTCACCAAGATTTCTCTCCCTGTCTTGGACAAGCCCTGTCCCTTCAACCCAGCCACCTTCCCCCTTGATCGATCACTCAAATGTTTAAAAGCACCGTTCTTGGACCGACCAACTACCGTAGGCAAACCAAGGTATCGTTCTGAAAGCGCTTCACATTGGATGCCCACCTTATTCTTGAGCAGCGTCTTTACTGTAGCAGTAGTCCCTTTACCAAAGTAGATTGAAGATTTCTGCAAGTTGACCCGCTGACCCGAGCACGCTTCATATCGCTGTAGAATTCCTCTCAAAGCCTCCAGATTACCAATGCTAGCCTCCAGAAAAACTACACTGTCATCGGCGAATAACAAATGTGTCACAGTTGGTCCGTCCCTTCCAAAACCCACACCCGCCACCGCTCTATCCAACTGTGCTTGGCGAAGGAGTGCTGAGAAGCCCTCCACACAAAACAGTAAGAGATAGGGCGATAACGGGTCTCCTTGCCGCAGACCCCGGGAAGGCCGAAAGGAACCAGACAGACTCCCATTTAGTTTGACAGAGAAACGAACCGTACGAACACATCTCATGATCATATGCACCCAAGCCTGAGAAAACCCCATCTTTAGCATCATCCTTTCAAGGAACACCCACTCAACGCGGTCGTACGCCTTCATCGTGTCTAACTTCACGGCACACAGCGGCTGCTTCCTCTTCCTTGTTCTGATTGCGTGGACACACTCATAAGCAATGAAAACATTGTCCGTTATCAGCCTTCCTGGTACAAAAGCGCTTTGTTCTTCAGATATTAAAATTGGGAGAACCCCCTTTAGCCGATTCGCGAGCACCTTTGAGGCGATCTTATATAGTACATTACATAGGCTGATCGGTCGAAATTGACTGAGAAGTTCCGGTGCATTGACCTTTGGTATGAGAACCAAAATTGTATCATTGAAGTCTGCCGGGCATTCCTTCCCCACCAAAAAATCTCTCACCGCCTGGCATACAATCGGCTTCAGAAACGACCAGTGTCGTTGGTAAAACAGCGCCGGCAGCCCATCTGGCCCCGGTGATTTGGTCGGACCCATCTGGAATAATGCCTCTGTAATTTCTTTGTCGGTAAACCCTGCCGTCAGGGCAATATTCATGTCATTGGTCACTGTCCCGTTTATCAAGTCCAGGACCTGGTCGCCACCATCAGAGCCCTCAGAAGTATAGAGATTATGATAGAAGGCCTGTGCCAAACTACCCATCTCCTCATTTGTCGTGCACAACGACCCATCCTCCCTTCTAAGGGCTCGGACTGTATTTTTACGTCGCCGGTGCGAAGCTCGATTGTGAAAATACTTCGTGTTCTTGTCCCCTGCCTTCAGCCAATCTTGCCGCGACCTTTGTCTGTACATGATTTCTTCTTTCTCAAAAACGTCATGCAATTGCTTTTCCAACTCAGTAATCTGCGAAGATGTACCCTGCATACGGGCAACAACCCGAGCACACTCTAGTTGAGACTTCAGCCGTTTGATCTCAGCTTTAACTGAACCGAAGGTTTCAAAACTCCATTTTTTCATATCCGCCGATACCTCTCGGAGCTGTCTCCAGAGACCTTGAATTCCTTGCTCACCCCCAGACCGGTCCTCCTAGGATTTCTTAATCATTTCATCAAAACCCGCATGACGCAGCCACATTTCCTCGAACATGAAACCCCGCGAACGAGCTTCGTTTTGTGGGGGAGGATCCGCCGCAATTTTTACAAGCAAAGCCATATGGTCAGATTCCTCTGTCACAATGTGCTCAATGAACGTGAGAGGATACATTTCCAGGAACGCCGCCGTCGCCGTTCCCCTATCCAGCCTCACCTGTATATTTTCTCCTTCTCCTCTCTTATTGTTCCATGTGAAGTCATAGCCCTTATACCCCAAGTCTACAAGGTTACAATCAGTCAGACATTCTTGGAAATCTTGCATGTGTGCCTGGTTTCGAGGGTTACCCCCCAACTGCTCATGCTGCATCAAAATTTCGTTGAAGTCGCCGGCACACAACCACGGTAGATCATCCTGTGTTTTCAAATACCGCAGCGCCTCCCAAGTCTTGCTTCTGAGATCAGCCCGTGGCTCTCCATAGATGCCAGTAAATCTCCACGTCTTATTATCGACACAGATCTTCGCGTCTATGTAATACTGACACCATGGCCTGACCGAAACCTCCACTCCCTCTCTCCACCATAACGCCAAACCGCCACTCCTTCCCTGGCAGCTCACTGCCACTCCATTTGAAAAGCCCAGACTCCATTTAATTCTCTCCATCTCCTTGTCCCTCTTTTTTGTTTCACAGAGGAAAACCACCGCCGGGTTGTATGACCTACAGAGGCCACGGAGTTCGCCTACTGCCGCGTCCAACCCCAGTCCGCGACAGTTGAGGCTTAGGAGATTCATTGTCCCCGGCGGCCCTGCGCCGCAGGGTCCGCCACGGGGTCTTCTATTCTGTCAAACACTGACGCAGTCCGGTTCCTTCCTTGCTCTTCACCCACCTCCTCTAATCTGTCAAAAACCGAGTTTGTTCTCTGCCTCTTTCCCGCCGATTCTGAACTTCCTTCTTCAATTACTTGAACCGCCACCGGCATCCAGACCTGCTTGGTTCCTCTCTTCCTATTCTTGGTACCCTGTGGTACAATGGGTTTATCCAAACCCGGCAGATCAGATTGATTCCTTGGACGCCTTGTGAATGTTCCTCTCTGATTCTTTGGGGCCGAGGCCAAGGGAGCCCTGTCAGCTTGTTGTTCCCCCGATTGCATCCTGTGATGCTTGACAGGGCTTGAAACCTCCGCTCTATCACGTCGCTGCTCATTCCCACCAGTGTGGGAGGAGCTCGAGTAGTCAAAATAGTCATAGTCCCGAGAGAGGTTTCTCCTAGGCGGAATATTTCTCACAGATGCCATGCCTCTCCCCCTTGATTCTGACTCAGTAGACCTGCTCCCATAGCTTCCAGATGAAACTGTCGGCCGTGGAGGAGCCGGCGCCTTCAGATTGCGCCCTGGTGAGGCCCTGAGCCACTCCCCCCATTGTTTCACTTCCTGCTTCTCCGCAGGACAGCAATCCTCAGGATGCACAAGACAGCCACAGTCAAAACAGAAATGAGGGATTTTTTCATACTTCAAATCATACCAGATACCCTCCACCTCCTTCTCTGATTCTTTCACACTTACACCTCTAAGCAGAGGTTGATCCACTCGCACTTGCACTCTAATCCTCAGGTCCTTTCCCCACGCCATGCCTTCTTCATCAACATCGGCTGCAATATATTTTCCGATCCATCCTCCAATCAGTTTAGCAAAGAACAGGTTCATCATGTCCATAGGAAGATCCAACACTCTTACCCATATCTCCACTGTATCAAACACCATATCTGATGGCCTGACAGAACCTGAATATTCCTTTAGCAAAACCATCTGAAAGTCGAACTGCCAGGGGCCATTGTTCATTGCATGTTTCCAATCCCCCTCTGAAGCAAAGCGAACGACGAATCTATTGTTTCCAATATCCCTAAATTGCGCCATCCGATGGAGCCCCCACGCCCGTGTCATCGCTCGATCTAGGGCACCAATCACAAGTTTTCGTTGAGAGCACACTTTACCTACTGCTGCCCAGCGTGGTCGAGGAATCTGCGTCGTGTCAGTCCCACGGATGATCAGCCCAGTGGCTTCCTTGTCCGTCAACAACAGATCTCCTAGTTTCGCCGATAGCCCTGCAGCGAGATCCTCCGCTCCCGACTTGCCTGGGGACTTTGATGGCGTCCTTGACGAACCACCACCTCTCCCCGCAGATCTGGACGGAGTAGCCATGAAGAAACTTACACCTCACACCCTCCCGAGCACCTGGACTCCAGAGACCTTGCACACCAAACGCGCGAGGGCGATCTTGCCGTCAAGATCGATCCCGCCGTCGAGCACACCACCCGCCGGACGCAAAACCCTAGCCAAACACGATTGCCTGGATGATCGCCCTAGGATAACTTCCGTCTTTTGGTGGACCCTCGAAGTCATAATTACAAAACTTGACTTTGAATAAACCTTAGATGCGCAGTTATCTCGAATCATTAGCTAAGTTTCGGAACCTGTTATGTGGTTTGTCGGGGGGAAGACCTCGGGTAAGGCAAAAGACTAGGAGCAGCTGGCTCAAGGCCGGCTGGCCCGCGGCAAAGGCCGGCTGCCTTGGGAGTCGGCTGGCTCAAGAGTCTTTGCCGGCCTAGTCACGGCCGCCTGCGCTGTGGCTGGGCCGGCTTCTACGTGCCATATCCGGCTTGGTTGTATCTCCCTGACCGGCTCGAGGCTGGCGAGCCTTGCATGAGAAGGAACTGGGAGAGTGATCTGGGTGCACAAAGTCCACGCTGATCTCACCTTCCCTAAAGTAAGGGGCACTGTGGAGCAGCAGTGCCCCCCATCGGACAGGCCATCATGGCTCAGGCTGCGCCACGCCGCTACAGGCCCTCGATGGCGACAGGGACGCTTCCTCCATACCGCTGACTTCCTGCAGGAGACAAGACAGGCCACAACGCCTCAACGGCTGCTGACGTGAGCGCCTCGGGAAGGAGCCGGAAGCCGGAGCCGGCGCAGCCGGCCACTAGGTCTTAGGGACTTATTTGTATATTGCCAGCGCCTATATAAGCTGTGCTACCCCTCACGTGCTGGGGGACGATCGATCTTTGGTCATTTCTAGTCTTAGAGCTGCCCTGTGAGAGAGACCTTCGTCTACCTTAGCCTCCCAGGAGCAGCCGGATACAGCTCAAGGAGCACCATTGTACTGTGACATTGCTTATACACTCTACAGCAGGAGTAGAGGTGTTACCTCCATAGGAGAGCCTCGAACCTGGGTACGTCGCCGTGTCGCTCGTGCTCATAGCCGCATCCGAATACCACCGTAGACCATACTAGGAACCACTCTCATTAGCCACCCTATGGCATATGCCGTGACGATATCACGACATGGTTCACCATTTTGGTGTCCCAACACAACATACACAATGGCTTGCTATGTGCTACACCAGGCCCCACAGCATGATCCTGAGAGCAAACAAGATGTGGGTTGGGTGTTTCAGCAAAGTGTTAATTAGGACATGTGACTAATATGTACTTTTTTGTGGAACTTAGCCAAAGCTACATCTTCCAAGTTTCGCAAGTTGTGAAGAAAGTACATTACATTCATTTAGAGAATAGATAGAGACGTGCCCATGTGAATTTTGGTAGAGAAGTACTGCATACATTTAGGGGACGTACACGTGATTTTTCAACTAGTTGGAAACAACAAGGTGATATGTATCACCAGACCTAAAAACGGAACTGCAAAACCACTGGGCTCACTGTAAAAATCCCAAGCTGTCGTGACCTAAAAAACGATAGCTACTTCAACTTCACCACTACTACCAGCAGTAGTTAGTCGTAATCACAGTGAACTAGCTGAGCCAATCAGGTCTATGTATCTCCTGGGCCGGGTTTGATTCGATTTGATTTGGATCGGGTTTAATGCCACCATCACTCACGCGGCTCGAAGCCACTTAATTAAGCAGTGACAGCGGCTGGGGACTCGTGCTGCGTGCGTGCCGCGGTACTTATTTTTCACGGCTTCCCAAGTGTTTCTGGGTAAACAAGTGCTTTGTTTTGGCAGGGACGGCAGTAAGATAATGTTACCGCTGTCATTGGGGCCAGGGTGGGTTAGTAGGAGATAAGAACGGGGCATGCTTTGCTTATCGGTGGATGACAGGTGTTAGGGCCTAGCTAGGACAAACCCTAGCACTAGGATCACTTAGGTTAATTCTAATTGGAGTCTAATTCGCACTAATCACACTTATTTGAAAATGACATGTGGTTTGCGGGTGATCGAGAGTTTTATCCGTATTTAATTGCTCTAAACTTAGCTGTTGATTTTTTCCACTAATTATGGATTCAGCATGTAATTACCATCCCCAATGCTAATGAAGATTACTGACAAAGCCTCTCCTATTTTTACCGCCAAGAGATGCTTTCAAGTTTTCATCAACAGTAAAAAGCGCCCTGGGAATAAACTTCTCGAGATTGGGATTTGAGAGCATGAGGGACGGGAGCAGCCAGGTCAAAAAAGGAGAAAGTAAAATTTGCTCGTGATATCTTTTCGGATAGTTATTTTTTTTCCTTCTTCTCTTTGGGCTGTTCTGTAAAATGGGCAGTAGAAAGTCGTGAGCCCATGCGGCCGTCACATGCGCCCACTCTGCGTGGGCACCACACCTAATGCCAGACGGATCTTCTACGCGCAGTGGCGCCCCAAGCTCCTGCTGAGAAAGTGTAGGCAAATGATTGCTGTGATGTTGATGTGTGGCTTGTATAATAACTCATTGTTATCATTTGAATTATTGGCAATTATGGAAAAATGAATTAGTGGTAAAGGATGATAATGAAAACAATAGTGTGAACAATGGTCCACGAACTGCTAGATCTAAGAACAGTGTTGCCAAGAAACAACCAATGTCTGCCTAAAAAAATAGAGCAATTGTATGCAAGATGTACTGCCAAAAAAATTGTGTGAAAAGATACCGAAGAACTGCAAATATAGAAAAATGCCATGCTTGAAATATATATACTAGAAAATATCATCGTGTAACAATTTTGACAAGATGCATATGATATTATTTTGTTTGTCATTGCCCTATCGTTCCCCTTGTGCTAGCTTGCTATCCTGACAAGAACCTCAAACTTTATCTTTACATATTTGTTCTAGTTCACAACAAGAACATATTACACTATAGACTATTGTGAAGGTTATACAGCAAGGAGGGGAATGCCATAGGTTCATCAAAAATATGTTAGAATGAGGATGTTGCTTTGTGACAATCGCCACATCTTCTTGACAAACAACAATAAACCACAACACCAACATCTTCCCGCCGCCATAGTGCCGTCCAATCTCTTGAACATAGAGTACATACACGACCGTAATATGCGACATAATTTGACAATATATATGCCCTTTTATGCAACCAGTTGCACTTGATTATCTTATGGCATCTTTGTAATATATACATTATACTACCTCCATCCCAAGGTTTAAGGCCTATTTTTTTCACAAAGTCAAACGAAGTAAAGTTTGACCAAACTTTAAGAAGAATTTATGAACAAATATGATATTTTGTAGGTACCATATGAAAATATATTCCATTATCTATCTAATGATATTGATTTTGTACTTTTCATGTTAATGATTTTTGATAAAAACTTAGTCAAACTTAACATAGTTTGACTTTCTGAAAAAATAGGCCTTAAGCCTTGGGATGGAGGTAGTATAGTGAATTTTACTTTTTATCCTAGTTAGGCATTTGTGACACTAATTATCCCGTCTATCAACAATTCACCTATATTACTCTTTTAAGAGCTTGGGATCCTCTTTTTCTGCTGCATGTCCGTTGCCCAAGGTGCGAAGTGATTATTGAGACTCAAAAATATTAGGTGGACGAGCAACCGAAAAGATGGTGAAGATTATGCTAGATACGATATATGATCTTTAAATATTTTGGCGCGCCACATCGACCTGATATGCGTATCTTATCTGACAAAACACGCGTAACTCTAAAATAGAGGAAAAACTATGTTTAAGATTGTCTAGATCGGCTATTTCGGTATAATTTGTACTAAATAAGGGTAATAGGTGTCACAAATGCACAATTATAATGTAAAGTGAAATTCACAAAACTCAAAACTGATACCGGGTGCATATGCAACTGGTATGTACAAAACATATTTTAGAAAGTTAAACAATTTAGAAAAAAATTAGCATGTAAAGGGACATGTTCTATGTGTGCACATAAAGTTTTACATAAAACCGACGATTCTTGTGCCCTGTGCAAAAAAGATAAAAAAAATGTCTTGAAAAATAGACTATTTTAGCACCAAAAAAATATCTTCTTACACAGAGCACAAAACATGTTGATTTTTGCTGAAACAACTTTGTGAGTATGTAACAAGTCAAGATATACACGAAACATTCTTTTTTATTTTCTTGACATTTTGAAAAACCATGTCTAAGATTTTCTAGATGGGTTCTTTCGGTATAATTTATACTAAATGAGGGTAATAGCGTCACAAATGCATAATTATAATGTAAAAAGTGAAATTCACTCTAAATTACATCATGTATGTACAATGTATAAATAGCAAAGAATATAATGAGAGAGATCAGCTAGACGGGTTCTTCTTAGAATTTTTTGCTGGAGTTTGACAAGTTTGAGCTAGGTCGTTTATGTTGCTCCAGCCACATCCAAATCCACTACAAAGCTTCTCCACAGACAATCCCACGTCCATGTCCCAAATCCCCAAATGCCCTAGCTGAATGAGGAGCCACCCTCCTACCACCGGTCGCATCACTGTTCATCCCCTCTCCTCGCTCGCTTGGTCACTCCTAGCCTCCTAGCCCAGCATACAAAAACAAGAGGATAACAGGGAAAACTATGTTTTTCTCTCCCCTCTAAAGAAAATACTAAAACAAGTAGAAATTAAAATTATGAACGAAATTTGAAAACTAATTCCCCCTCTCTCCAATTCCCTCTCTATCTGTAAAAAGAAAATAAAAGAAAAACAAGATAAAATCTTTCTCTGTATGCTACTTTTTCTTTATTTTATTCGGTTTTATTTAGAGAGAGAGAGAGAGGACTGAGTAGAGTAGAGAAGGAGTAGAGAGAAGAAGAGCAGAGCCAGAGGCCAGAGCAGAGAGGTAGAATAAGAGAGAGAGAGAGTCCTCCCAGATGCTCTCCTCTCCCCACCGCCGCCTCCCCACGCGCTCCACCGGCCCGTACCAGCCGCCCGGCAGCTAGGCCGCGCGCGCCGCCCCGATGGGCCGCGCCGCCGGCCCCGCCGCGCCCCCGTGGCACTCGCTCCCGGACGAGGTCTGGGAGCACGCCTTCTCCTTCCTCCCCGCCGACGCCGACCGCGGCGCCGCCGCCTGCGCCTGCCACGGCTGGCTCCGCGCCGAGCGCCGCTCCCGCCGCCGCCTCGTCGTGCCCAACTGCTACGCCACCGACCCGCGCGACGCCGTCGACAGGTTCCCCTCCGTCCGCGCCGCAGAGGTCAAGGGCAAGCCGCACTTCGCCGACTTCGGCCTCCTGCCGCCCTCATGGGGCGCCTATGCCGCGCCCTGGGTCGCCGCCGCCGCCGACGGATGGCCGCTGCTCGAGGAGCTTAGCTTCAAGCGCATGTTCGTCACCGACGAGTGCCTGGAGATGATCGCGTCGTCTTTCAGGAACTTCCAGGTCCTGCGACTCAACTCGTGCGAGGGATTCACCACCGCCGGCCTCGCCGCCATTACCGAAGGCTGCAGGTGAGCCGCCGCGTTTCCGGTTCGAGATTTGAGCTTGTTTGCTGGTCTTCCTCTTTAGCTTAACCATGGGAGATTTCTTGGTGTCCTCGTGTTTCTTTACTCTGTGTTTTGGTGATCTGAAGTAGGTGTTGCTTAAGCTAAAATGATTGTCAGAGTTTTCCCCAAAATGAGCTACTCCGTAGTATTTTCACCGACTCCGTGCTAAGTAACTTTGCTCATTTGCGTGCTTCATTTGGTAGTTATTTGAAATACTAGATATCATTTTCAGTTCAGATTTGATCTATTCTGGAGTTGGTGAAAGCATTGAACCTCTGCTGCGACCTGGAGTTGCTTCTTCTTTTTCCTATGCTGAAGTGTGTGCTCTCGTGCTAGTCAGACGACTGATTCCTTGGAGCCTGCTTAGCTAGAGAGCGATGTCATGTCCTGTCCAAAGTTTTGAGCTGTGATTTGCAAATTAGCTTACATCTTGTTCTTGCAAAGCTTTGCCTCATTTTCTTTGTGGTTGATTGGATTGCGGGAGCATAATCTCTCCTGGACGGATCTGTAGGATCTTTTTTCTTTGCGTGGAGACTGGATCTGTGCGATTGACAGAAGATATATATCTATTTGCTTAGCAATGATGGATGCATCCCCTTTTCTCTTTTTGCCAAAAGGGTGGAATTATTTCAAGTTTATTTAGAACCAATTAGATGCACCTTTGCATAAAAGAATTGTATTTTCCCACATCATGACTTCATGAGGCAACGGATCTCACTTGAATTATTCTGCTTTGGTTTTCACTTAGAGTCAAGCGTGTTTTTGGACTTCCGCTCCTGATTTGAGCTTCTAGGTTCTGAAGAAGCAGGATCCTCTGACTTCGCCCTCACAGATTCCCATTCTTTCCCCCTTTTGTGGGCTCTCAACATTTCTGTAACTATTGTATCTTTCTTCTAGTGCGAACATGTGACATTTGCTCCAATGCTCGTAATGTTTTTGCATATAATGGACTAGTGAGACAGTAAATTTGCTCTGGTAGTGTGATTAGTTGAACTTGCTGGAATCTCTGAGAAAAGAATTTGGAATATATCAGATTCCTACCTCTATCGAAAAAATTTCAGATTGCTACCTCTTCAAAGACAACTTGAAGGATTTGGTACTTAGGTATTTCGATAGTGATCCATTTATTTAGTACTTTAATGTGACTAACCAGTATCATATCGATCATTTTGAGTGATAGGAGATCGTTAAGCTGCGAAGAAAGGCTAGTGAGATTTGATCAATCTTTGATGCTGTGATATTCTGTGCAAACTTAGAAGAGTGACATAACTGAATGTGCATTGGTTTCATTGTTTAATGCCATCTATGCAGATGTGGCGATAAACCATTAGATTGATCCTCAGTGATACAAATAGTTGTAGCTGTTACTGTTTATGGTTGTGAATAGGAGTACAGATACACCCTTACTATAGGGAAAGAAGCGGTACATTCACTTGTGTCATTATGTTGATTCTTGCACCTAGCTATGAGTAGTCCTCGAGTTTTTTTTCTCATGTTTGCCGTTAAATATTTTAATTAAATAGATGGAAGCGTATCATATTTTATCATGTGGGTTGAGATGACTTGGTAAAATGTTGTTTTGGTTCTGTATTGGAAGAATTTTGGATGTGTAGACTCAACATTTTCTTTATTTTCAATGCTGAAGTCCTAATTATCTAGCTTGGGTAGAAGTTATTAACATTATTGAATCTAAGTTGGGCAGTTTATATTATTTTGCTTGAAAAATTTATGTCGTGGTTTCAAGGTAGTTGGGTGTGCTGAGTGGGACCCAGCTCTAGATCTAATTTATATCAGAATCTTGCTAGCTCTAAACTGATCATATCCCGAGGCTGCAAATAATTGAGATCTTAGCAAGTGCCCGTGTCGGCCAAGAAAAGAACGATGGCTATCATTGTTTTGCATCTAAAGTATGTTCTTGGAGTGCCGCCTGATATTATGGAGACCTTATGTGTTATACCGCTATATTCTACTGAAATTGATGCGTCTTGCTGAAGATTGCATTTTGTGACCAGTGCGAAGTATTGAGCTTGTTTTTGTCGTTATCTTTTGCATTGTTCATCTTGCTGCTGATCTGATTTGCTTGAAGTTGTTCTAGTGTGCTTATGAGTTATGAAAGAACACTACAATAGTGGACATATGTGCTGTAATTGCAGAGCAAACCCTTTATGCTGTAGACTGATTTTTGGTAATGCTGCTTTACACTGGTCGTTCCTGCAAAGCACTTCAATTTGTAAACGATATAACAGGTTCCAGACGGTACACTAAATAATTGGAAATGTTAACTTCAAATTTATCAAACATAAATTACTTGGCACACGAAACTAATGTAACTGGATTGAAAACATGAATAAATATTAGGTAAACCCTGAATGAAGAAATAGATTCGTTCATGATATGTCTATTTGCTGTCTCCATTTGCATGATCATGATTTTGGTAATGCCATGCCAATTGCCAAGTGCACCTGCAGTTGTTTATTTTCTCATACATCTCCTTGCTCCTTCCGACGAATACCCATATGGACTTTGTTTCTCAAGTGATGGTAGTGTTGGGAGTGGACTAATGGGCTGTCTTATTTGGGCTCTCTAACTTCTGTGTACTCTCCATGCTGCAGAAATTTAAAAGAACTTGACCTGCAAGAGAACTACATTGATGATTGTTCAAGTCATTGGCTCAGCAACTTTCCAGAATGCTATACTTCTCTTGAAGCTCTGAATTTTTCATGCTTACACGGGGAGGTCAATTTCACTGTACTTGAGAGGCTAGTAAGCAGATGCCGCAACCTCAAGACTCTGAAGCTCAACAATGCAATCCCTCTTGACAATGTTGCTAGCCTGCTTCGTAAGGCTCCGCAAATAATAGAACTCGGAACTGGCAAATTTTCTGCTGACTATCATCCAGATCTTTTTGCGAAGGTTGAAGCGGCATTTGCAGGTTGTACAAGCCTTAGAAGGCTTTCTGGGACTTGGGACGCTGTTCCAGATTACCTGCCAGCATTCTATTGTGTATGTGAAGGCCTCACATCTCTTAATCTGAGTTATGCCACCGTGCAAGGCCCTGAGCTCATCAAATTCATTAGCAGATGCAAGAATCTGCTGCAGTTATGGGTATGCAACTCTTCCTCTTCAGTAGATATCAACTTGAATTCTAATCTTGAACTCACTGGTTAAATGTCTTGTTATGTCATGCTCTTTGTGCATTTTCTCTTTTAAAGTTTTAGCGTTGATTTTCAGGTGATGGACCTCATTGAGGACCATGGTCTATCTGTTGTGGCATCAAGTTGCAGTAAACTGCAAGAGTTGCGGGTCTTCCCTTCCGATCCTTTTGGTCATAATGGCGGGCAAGTTTTCTTGACAGAAAGAGGTCTTGTTGATGTTTCTGCCAGTTGTCCCAAATTGGAGTCAGTTCTTTACTTCTGCAGCCGGATGACGAATGAGGCTCTTGTTATGATTGCAAAGAACCGTCCAAACTTCACTTGCTTCCGCTTAGCCCTCCTTGAGCCCCGTTCTCCGGATTACATCACACGGCAGCCTCTTGATGCTGGTTTCAGTGCCATTGTGGAATCATGCAAGGGGCTTAGGCGCCTCTCTATGTCTGGTCTTCTCACAGATCTTGTATTCAAATCAATCGGTGCACATGCTGATCGTCTTGAGATGCTATCACTCGCATTTGCTGGAGACAGCGATCTAGGCCTGAATGACATCCTCTCTGGCTGCAAGAGCCTGAAGAAGCTAGAGATCAGGGACTGCCCGTTTGGGGATAAAGCGTTGCTGGCAAATGCTGCCAAGCTGGAGACAATGCGATCCCTTTGGATGAACTCGTGCTCGTTGACCGTGGGCGGGTGCCGACTGCTTGCACTCAAGATGCCTCACCTTACTGTGGAGATAATAAACGATCCTGGAGAGACATGTCCAGTGGAGTCACTCCCGTTTGATAGCCCTGTCGAGAAATTGTATGTCTACCGGACTCTTGCAGGTCCAAGATCTGACACACCAGACTGTGTCCAGATTGTTTAGGGGAGACAAATGGAACGGGGTACACGGGGTATTCATTTTCAATCCTGTTGTGTACCTTCAGCACCTTTCTAGCATAACATAGATCTTTATTTTTTCCATCAACTAGAAAGACCGTTGGTTGGATAAAGCTATTGTGAAATCTCGACTCGGCAAGAGTAGGATGAGAGACTGAGGCCTTTTCAGGTGTTAATAACTGTAGGAGGCTGGGTGGATTACAGAAACTACTAGATAGCGTCATGAGAAAACCTTGGTTTGTTTTCTTTAGCGTGTTTTAGTTCTTTGATGTATAAAGATTATGGCACTATTTCAATCTTGTAATGTATTGTTGGACAAACTGTCCTGGAGCTGAGTTTGTCACCACTATCTTTTTTGCCCTTCCCTTTCTGATTATGGGTTGTTCTGGATGCTAAATAATTGAAGCACATATTTGCCCCTTACTCTGCGTCATCCGGTTGGTCTCTTTGATTCATGTAAACTGTAATTGAAGCACATATTTGGCCCTTGATTGCTACATCTGGGTGTTCTTTATTGCCAGTGTGCCATATGGAATGTAGCAACATATGGATGGACCAATAATGTCAGGAGGGTGAAACTTTGCGATGATGCTTTTAACTTTTGATTGTTTAGAAACTCAATAGATGCTAAATAAACAGGTGTTGATCTACATATAGGGTGGATGACTCATTTGCTCTGATCTTAAGAAATTGCATGGGTGTTCATCCCTATTTTTTTTTGCAATTACATGGAAGCTGAGTTAGTCGCCCCTACTTCTTTGACATTCCCTTTCTGCTTATGGCATGTATGATGTGCTAATACGTCATCTGGTGTTCCCTTTAGTTCATGGAAACCAACTGACTGCTCCGCTTTATCCTGATGATATGCCAGTGATCTACTTCTACATGGTATGTTCATGAACTGAAGCTGTCAGCATGGAAGCTTCATTGCCACATCTGAGTGTTCTGGGTCAACTGATGAACCCGTATGTGAGAAAGAGAAACTTTCAAGACTTTGATTGCCTAGCATGTGTAACTGGGATGTCTGATCATTTGATCCGATCTTCAGAAATTACATGGAGTCTCATTCATGTAGTTCTTTGAGAGAAACATTTGCAGATCCACTAACTGAGAGCAAAAAGATGAATTGAAGTTGAGAAATTCCAGCAAGAACATCAAATAATCCTACATTAACTGATAAACAATACCCCAATGGTGTACTTGCTACAAGCCTAGAACAGAATGTTGGCCTACCAGCTACTACCCAAGTCTCACCACATAAATGCAACTCTGCTGAAGAATCCAAGTACTGAAACTCTGGTATACACAGATGGTCACTGCTTCCTCACTAATTCCTCTGGACAAGTACTCGCATTTTGATTGCAGTAATGAATTGCGATCAAGTTGCATAGGTGGTGTAATATTTTCTGTGTCAGAGATCAAGTCCTATTTGAGCACGACTGTTGAACCACTACATGTAGGAGTTAACAGACAAGGAGATAGGTTTTAGTTGAGAGGGTCACGCCGCGCCTCAGGCCGGCCTCTTTCTCTTTATCCTGAAGTGCTCATTTCTAGCGCGTTTCTCAAATCGTCCTTCGAAGCGATTTGAGGTGCGCCAAATATTTGACTACCCTAGCCACACGTTTTAAAGACCGTTTCTGTCCAACGCGATTCAATAGAGTGTTCGGAGTTTTGAACTCATCCCCAATATACATGGGTCTTTGTAAGGACGGTAAACGCAACTAAAAACGATGTAGGTACCCACCTACCAGCAACCAAAGCCGATGTTGTTGCCTCCCGCCTATTCGTGACGTGTGTTTCCTCCCGCCCCTCCCACCCAGGGCCATCTCCAGGATTCCCTATGTGAAATATAAAGTAATATATGAAGATTCAAACAATTAGATCATATTTTCATTAATTATATAGCACCAAAATGTATATTACCTATAATATGCCAAACAATATTCTTAAAACAATGACATTTGTTCTTACAAAAGTTTGTACCAGACTTGGAGGCGTCCTCCAGCTTGCAGCCTAGCACCACCCTTGAAATCTCCAGCGGGGCGACCCAAATGGTCTTTCCATGTTCGAACTAACCCGCATGGATAGGTGGATCGGCCGCGCACAATACAACAGCACGAACCAAACAAACTAACCCGTACGGCGCGATCAATCCGTCCAGCAAATTTGAAAAACGGATGCGTCTGCACGAACAACAAGCACGTCCTCCTGTGTCTGCCTACGCGGGCCAAAGGCCCACATGGCAGCGACCTGGTGGCCTTCTTCCTCTAGCCATCAATGAAGGTAGACTGACTCCAAAGTTGACCGCGCCGCCTGATGCTTACGCTCTGATGACCCACAAATATAGGGGATCGCAACAGTCTTCGAGAGAAGCAGAACCCAAATTTATTGCGACACAAGGGGAGCCAAAAAATATTTATAAGCTTTAACAGATGAGTTGTCAATTCACATGCACCTGGAAATATACTTGCTCGCAACAGTTTATTAGTAGTAACGGTTTATAGCAGTGGTAGTAGTGAAGTAACAAAAGTAATAAAATGAAAATAGTAGTAGCGATGATTGCAGTAGACAGCAGGATTAAAATACTGTAGGCACAGGGATGGATGAACGGGCGTTGCATGAATGAGACAGTTCATATAATAGCAAGACTTAGACATTTGCAGGTATAATGATAAAAGCATCCTAGTGTAAAGTAATCATAGGCGTGTGTTCCTATTTAGTCGTGCATGCTCGCAATGAGAAACTTGCACGACATCTTCTGTCCTACCAGCCTGTTGCAGTGGGGCCTCAAGGGAAACTACTGGTAATTAAGGTACACCTTTTAATAGAGTACCGGAGCAAAGCATTAACACTCCATGAACACACGTGATCCCACATCATAGCCATCCCCTCCGGTTATCCTAATTATTGTCACTTTGGGGCCTCGGGTTCCGGACAACAATATGTGTATACAACTTGCAGATATGATCAAAGACAATAATTATCATCATGAATCAATAACATGTTCAGATCTGAGATCATGGCACTCGGGACCAAAGTGACAAGCATTATGCATAGCAAGTTGCAACAATGTCAAAAATACTAACAACGGATACTAGGCACTATGCCCATAACAATCTTATATATAGCTATTACATGACCAAACTCATCCAATCCCTACCATCCCCTACAGCCTACAGCGGGAAATTACTCACACGTGGATGGGGGAATCATGGATGGTTGATGGAGAGGCGTCGGTGATGGCGATGGCAATGATCTCCGAATTCCCGTCCTGACAGGGTGCCAGAACGGAGTTTCTTGTCCCCCTATTGGGGTTTCTGGTGGCAGCGGAGCAACATAACTCTTTCTGGAAAAACGTCAAACCACCCTCGGTTTCCAGGTCAGGGCTTTATATAGTGCGAAAGAGAGGTTGAGGGGGTGGCCGAGGCGGCCATACCACCCCTAGGCATGACCAAGCCTGGCCCGCGCCTAGGGCTGGTGTGGGCCCCTTGTGGCCCCCTCCATCTCGTATTCTGGCTCCGTGAGTCTTCTGGTGAAATATGGATTTTGCGATATTTTCCGGAAATTTTCCTGAAAGTTGGATTTTTGCACAAAAATGAGACACCAGAGCAATTCTGCTGAAAACAACGTTAGTCCATGTTAGTTGTATTCAAAACACACAATTAGAGGGGCAAACAACAGCAAAAGTGTTCTGGAAAGTAGATACGTTTTGGACCTATCAACTCCCCCCAAGCTTAGCTTATTGCTTGTCCTGAAGCGATTCAGTGACAACTGAGTGCCATAAAAGAAACTTTCACGAACCTATTTGCTTCATATGATGTATATATTCTCATTACATGATCAAATGCTTAGGCAATTCATAATAAGAATCATGCAAGTAAGGCTACTCAATAGTTATGCAAGTCATGAAAAGATACCAACACAATAATAAGCAACATGAAACATAAGTATCCGCAGGATTGCAATGTTCATAATATGATATGATAAAGTGGTATCTCGCTTGCCCTATTTGTGGAGCAAAACATAAATGACGGGGCACCTCTGATGTTGAAGAGAAGACTAGAAGTAAAAATATCGAAAGATTCAAGCATCACAGTTATACCATAATTAATCTTATTCCGGGACAAGCACATTACACTAAGAATGACAACTATGCTTTCGAGAAGGTGCTCGAAGAAAGAATGGTGACTCAACATAAAAGTAAAAGATTGGCTCTGCGCAGAGGGAAGCAAAATTACTCATGTGCAAGAGCTTTTCATTTCAAATGCAATAGGAGTGTTGAAAAAATATATATTGAAAGGTATGCATGTCTATGTCAATGACTGGCATTAATGATCTATCATCCGTTCATATAGTGACCTCAAGAGCAGCTCCCATGTAGTTCTCCAATGCACACAATTATTTAGGATCTCTCCAGTACATAATGTGCGGAGCATTATTTGTTTATTTTATATTTTATTTGGGATGGGCACCCAGCACCTTGCTCTTTTTGCAATATTATGGACCAGCACATTATGCATGCTAGTCGCGGTATGAAGTCATGAAAGAACAATAAAGCACGTAATATTTCCTCATGAGCTAAAATAAAACATAAAACATGTGGTAATTTTGAAGGTTTTAAAGGTAGCACAGAAGAAATTCACTTTGGAGTGGCTGTGAAATACCACATATAGGTATGTATGATCGACACAATTGGCAAACTTTGGTTTTAGTAGTTGGATGCACGAGTAGAGCTCATACTCAGTACAAGTGAAGGCTAGCAATAGACTGTGAATCGACAATCAAGAAAGCAATAACTGTCATAATCATGCTTGCGACAGATAAAATTAACGGAAGCATAAAAGTAATACAAGAACTCTGAGGCAAGATAAATCATCGATGCTTAAATGACTTTTGCGTTAGTCTTATGCATGCTTGAGCATGTGCCAAGTCGATTCAAATGAAGAATTCAGAGGAGGATACCACAATGTCATACCGTTATATGAATAGCGCAATGCAAGCAAGCATCTATATGACATGTTACCTAATATTAGTAAATTGGAACTAATCATGAGAGAGCATAAACTGCTGAACATCATTAAGTAACATACACCTTACACAAACAAACTAAGCATGTCCACATAAATGAGTATATGTACAAAAATGAAAACAAATAGAGTTCATACCAGCCTCTCACCACAACTCGAATTGTCGTGACCGTCATTATTGCTCTTTACTTGTATGGCTTGAATAATATGAAATGATAACTAAGCTCCAATGAAATTACGGAAGACCGTTGGACCCTGCAGCAACTTTACAAAACCAAAGAAGAACAACAAATATTTTTGGATTTTCGATTTTTAATCAACACACAAAGCAAAAAAAATTGGATTTTCGAGTAGCAAACCATAAAGAAAAAATGAAACAAACTAAGAAGCAAATGAAGAGAAGCAACATAAATATTTTGGGTCTTTTTGTGTTTTGGAAAGTAGAAACAAAAGTAAGAACAACAAAAAGAAAGAAAACTAACATAAACACGCAAATGCAACTAGTGGCAGAAATCTGCCAACCCAACACAGAAGGCAAAGATCGATTTTTTTTGAAAATGTTCTGTAGCTCATCTCGAAAACTGCTCAACTAACGAAAGTTAGATAAAAACCTGGGTCATATGCTAAGGAGAAAAATTGTAAGCTCCAAATTCCATTCTAGCTATTTATACGAACTTTTATGGTGACAACACAGATTCTGTTTTTGGGCAACATCTTCCCCAATTCTTACCTCCTTCCTATTAGAGGCTATCCTTGGTATAAAAAACGAATAAATAGGCTAAGGAGAGGTTATTAGAGTGGTAACAACTTCCAATATTCAATAAAATAGAAATTACATAAATAAACTAACAAGACCAAAAAAAAGCAAAACATGGATATACAAAGTTCCGACGGAATATGATATGTAGATGAGCGAGATGTCGGTATACCTCCCCCCAAGCTTAGCTTTTGGCCTAAGTGGAGATCAACCCCAGGGTGACCAAGCATCAAAATAAATGTTGCCCCCATAATACGACGAGGAAGCACCTTCGTCCTGGTATGAACTCGAGGACGGCCCGGTGTAGTGTGTGGTGTAGTCCTTAGTGGCCGCCTCCTGCTGCTGCTGCTGTCCATGGAATCCAAGCAGTCGAAGCTACTCATCCAACTCCTCCTTTGAGCGAAACCACGACTTCCTGTGAACACTAAACAAACTAGATTGTGGTAGGGGAACCTCCCTTTCTTCCCCATCAACAAATAACATTATATATACTAAACTTTCTGCGCAAGAGTTAGCAGTAACAAATTGATGGTGTTTCATAGCAGCAAGATCAAGTCTTTGTGGTTCCAACAAAACATCATTTGGATCAATAGTAAGATCCAAGGCAGCTACAACACGTGCAGCAACAATTCCCCCATAAATGGACCCTTTAGCAGATAAGCGACGAGCAATAAGAGCACAAAGATTATACTTAGCACTATCATTGAGTGCAGTAGCTAGAAAAGCCAAGTGATAATGAGAAATATTACTAGTATTTTCCCTACCAAGAATACTAGTGGCAATGTAATAAGTAAAGTATCTAATAGCTGGGAGTTGAATGTTCCTTATCTTGCCACGCTGGGCTTTGTGGTCATCATCATTCGTCACCTCCCGGTAGAGCTCCAACAAATCAGCGGGGCTGTCCTTAATCTTCCTCGGTGTCCCAGTAGTAGGAATACCTAGGATTGCACAAAATTTTGACAAAGGCAAAGTGATAGACTTGTTATAGATTTTAAATGCAACACTCGGCTTGAACTTAGTGTTGCTAAAGTGGAAACTCTCAACAAAGGTTTTAGTGAGCAAATAATATTGTTCACTCTCATCATTCATGTAAGTGGTTAAGCCAACCCTATCAACAAGGAACAAGAAATCATCATAAATCCTTGCATCTATCATGAAGTTAGCACAAGTGAAGGTGGATGGATGTGCATCTCCATCATCCCTTTCACCAAAGTATTAAGCAATGAGATCTTCATTGTAGGATTGCCTATATTGGGTAGATGATCTTAAAGACCTCCTTGGTCCAGGTGCTTCCCTCTCAAAGATTTCTCCATATGTGTGGTTGTCCATCCTTGTTCTCTGAATTTTTTAACAAACCTCATAAAAAGTGATTTAAAGACAAACAAATGAGGGACAACACTATGGAGACTTATAAGAGGACTAAACATGCATCAAAACATCTTATCCCGTCATAATACAAGCATGCAAGCTCACTTAACATGTCATCTACATCAGCAAAATACTCAAGATATACTCCACCAATCAAAATTCTACTTGGATAATCGAAGGAGTCACATACCGGAGAGCAAATGCTTCAGATTTCAGCAGGAAATATGGGCTAAGCAAGGAGATCGAAAATTCGCGAGGAAGAACAGCAAGAACACGGGTTTGAGCAATGAGGATGTGTTCGTTCGAGTGAGAGAGGAGAATGGTAGAGGAGGGAACAAGTGAAGGGCCAGGGGGGCACACAAGGCCTTGGCGCGGCCTGGGTGTGCCCCGCGCCACCACATGGTGTGGCTGGCCTATGGGTCCCCCTGGGCTGCCCCAGGTGCCTCCCTGCCCCTTTTCATGCGTAATTTTTTTATAGATATTTTCTGGAATTTTCAGAATTTGAATAATGATTCTAACACAGAAAAACAATTATGGAATGATGAAAAACTAATTCAAAACCGAATCTACAGCAACTCTAAGACATTCTAATATAAAGTCAATCAATAGTACATATGTGAAAACATAGTTTCATTCATTCAAAATTACTTTGTTAACAAAGTTGATCAAGTCTTGTTAGCAAAACAATTTTTTATGAATCAAAACTTCGCATTTCACTATATGATTATGTTACCTCAATCTCGACAGGCATAGTCCCAATCATGACAATATTATTCTCTTTCTTCGGCTTGGGCAAAGGCAAATGAAATTTCTCAGTTTGGATGGTATCAACATTAATAATTGAGTTTAGACCATAGTTCCTATCAATCTTCTTGGGAAAATAGACCGTGTGCTCTTTGTCATCAACATTGAAAGTTACTTTTCCTTGGTTGCAATCAATAACAGCCCTGCAGTGTTAAGAAAAGGTCTCCCAAGAATAATAGACATATTATCATCTTCAGGCATTTCTAGCACAACAAATTCAGTTAATATCATACAATGATGAGCAACTTGAACAAGAACAATTTCACATATACCAACAGGAATAGTAGTGGACTTATCAGCCATTTGCAAGGATATATCAGTTGGTATTAATTTTTCTAGATCAAGTCTCTTATAGAGAGAAAATGGCATAACACTAACTCATGCTCACAAATCACATAAAGCAGTTCTAACGTAATTATTTTTGATGGAGCATGGAATAGTGGGTATACCTGGATCACCAAGCTTCTTTGGAACCTCGCCTTTAAAAGAATAGTTAGCGAGCATAGTGGAGATTTCCTCATTTGGAATCTTCCTTTTATTAGAGACAATATCTTTCATATACTTCGAATAAGGAGGAAATTTAATAGCATCAGTTAAAAGAATTTGTAAAAACAAAGGTTTCATCCATTCACAGAACTTGTTATAGTGCTCTTCTTCCTTCGATTTGTGTTTCTTATTGGGAAAAGGCATTGGTTTTTGCACCCAAGGTTCTCTTTCACTACCATGTATAGTAGCAATGAAATCTTCCTTAGAGTACTTTGCATTCTTAGTATGCTTTTCAGTTTCTTCTTCAATTTCTTCTTTATCGGAAGCATCATTTTTATCATTACCACCTCCAGTTTCAGCATCAGAGATAGATATTCTATTAGGATCTTTAGCAGGTTCAGAGGATTCTACAACAGTTTTATTTTTATTTTTATTTTTCTTAGACTTAGTCCTAGTATCATCAACTCGTTGGGAATCTTGTTCAATTCTCTTTGGATGCCCTTCAGGATATAAAGGACCCTAAGTAGAAACACCGCTTCTAGTTCTTATTTCATAAGCATGTTTTTTTCCTAGAAGCATTAACTAGCAAATGTTTTTGCACTTTAGTGAGATGATCAATTTGAGTTTGAACCATATGAAAGTGTTTAACAAGCATTTTAACATCATTAGAGGTTCTTTCTACAATATCATGCAAATTATTGATAGCTCTAGAATTTTCCATTAGGTGATTTTGCACTCTCTTATTAAAATTATCTTGATTAATAATATAATTATCAAATTCATCTAAGCATTGATCAGGAGGTTTGGAGTAGGGAATATCTCTACTATCAAAGCGTTGGAGAGAGTGTACCTCAATAGTGGAAGAACGAGGGATTGGCTTACATAATTCTTCTATAGGTCGTAGATTCTTCACATCTTCAGATTTAATACCCTTCTCCTTAAGAGATTTCTTGGCTTCCCTCATCACTTCATCATTTAATTCAATCATTCCCTTTTTTCTTTGGTGTTTGTGTCGGATCGGGTGTAGTCCAATCATAATAAATTTTGCTTATCTTGGCCAATAATTCCTCAGCTTCAGCGGGAGTTCTTTTTCTAAAAACACAACCAACACAACTATCCAGGTATGTCCTAGATTCAACAGTTAGTCCATTATAGAATATATCAAGGAGTTAATTTTTAGCTAATGGATGTTTAGGTAGTGCTCTAATTAAATAACAAAATCTTGCCCAAGATTCAGGCAATTTCTCTCCTTCTACCTGGACAAAGTCAAAAAAAATCTGCAAAGCAGCATGTTGAGCACTAGCAGGGAAATATTTCTGAAATAAGGCATTAACTAAACCAATAGGACTATCAATAGATCCACAAAATAAATTATCATACCAAATTTTAGCTGCACCTTTCAGAGAGAAAGGGAAAATTTTAGTGACAAAGTAAGTGCGTATCTTAATATCATCGGAGAATAAATTGCTCAAAGTAGAGAGTTAATTCATATGTTTCATAGCACTTTCATTTGCAGTACCACATAAAGGTTCTTTCTACACAATAGATATGTAAGATAAATCCAGAGAGAAATCATAATCCTTATCTCTAATATTTATGGAGATGTGGCAAACTTAGAATCAAGATACAATTTATATCTAACAGCTCGTCTTGCAAGAAGACTTTTCATAGCACTTGCATCTCTAGTAGCATGACATTCTTCAATGAAGTCATCGTCAAGTTCAATATAAGTTTCATCAAGATCGTCACTAGGACCCCCTAGCTTCAGGTCAAGTAACAGGTGTAATAGTATTTTCAGCATTTTCAATTTATTTAGCTCTAGTAATTGTAGTATCTAGAAAAGGATCTAGCGAACCACTCTTATCAAGCACAATAGAAACATCATCAAAATCATCATGAGCATTATCAGATTCAACAGAAGTAACAGTAGCATGTGGATGTGGAGGAGTAAGAAGCTTACTGATAACAGATGGCGAATCAAGAGCAACAGAGGTGTTCAGAGTTGTACTTCTTCTTGTAGTGGATGGAAATATAGGGAACTTCGGTTCAGGAGTTTTCCTCATAATAAATAAATTGCAGCGAACAATAGCACCTTCAAGTGGGCTTGTAAATGATGCTATGCTCCCTGGCAATGGTGCCAAAAAATAGTCTTGATGACCCACAAGTATAGGGGATCGCAACAGTCTTCGAGGGAAGTAAAACCCAAATTTATTGATTCGACACAAGGGGAGCCAAAGAATATTTATAAGCTTCAACAGATGAGTTGTCAATTCACCTGCACCTAGAAATAGACTTGCTTGCAACAGTTTATTAGTAGTAATGGTTTTATAGCAGTGGTAGTAGTGAAGTAATAGCAGTAATAAAATGAAAACAACAGTAGTGATGATTGCAGTAGATATCAACAATAAAATACTGTAGGCACAGGGATGGATGGACGAGCGCTGCATGAATGAGATAGTTCATATAACAACATGAATTAGGCATTTGCAGGTATAATGATAAAAGCATCCTAGTATAAAGTAACCATAGGCGTGTGTTCTTATTTAGTCGTGCGTGCTCGCAATGAGAAACTTGCACGACATCTTTTGTCCTACCAGCCCATTGCAGCGGGGTCTCAAGGGAAACTACTGGTAATTAAGGTACACCTTTTAATAGAGTACCGGAGCAAAGCATTAACACTCCGTGAACACATGTGATCCTCACATCATAGCCATCCCCTCCGGTTGCCCAATTATTGTCACTTTGGGGCCTCGGGTTCCGGATAACAATATGTGTATACAACTTGCATATATGATCAAAAACAATAATTATCCTCATGAATCAATAACATGTTCAGATCTGAGATCATCGCAATCGAGCCAAATGTGACAAGCATTATGCATAGAAAGTTGCAACAGTGTCAAAAATACTAACAACGGATACTAGGCACTATGTGTTGGAGATATGCCCAAGAGGCAATAATAAAAGTGGTTATTATATATCTTTATGTTTATGATAAATGTTTATATACCATGCTATAATTGTATTAACCGAAACATTGATACATGTGTGTTATGTAAACAAACAAATGAGTCCCTAGTAAGCCTCTTAACTAGCTTGTTGATTAATAGATGATATAATCATGAACATTGGATGTTATTAATGACAAGGTTATATCATTATATGAATGATGTAATGGACACACCCAATTAAGCGTAGCATAAGATCACATCATTAAGTTATTTGCTATAAGCTTTCGATACATAGTTACCTAGTCCTTATGACCATGAGATCATGTAAATCACTTATACCGGAAAGGTACTTTGATTACATCAAACGTCACTGCGTAAATGGGTGGTTATAAAGGTGGGATTAAGTATCCGGAAAGTATGAGTTGTGTGGTGACCCAGCGTACCACTGCATGGTGTAGTACACAAGTCGTTGACATAACACAAGTGAAACACCGTTCCACTCATATTACATCTCTCAAAGTGGTACAACAGAAACATATGCGAGTCCAAGGTATGTCTATAGAAGTACACATGAACTGTTTACATAAGATCAACACAGCCTCCTACTTTACAGTGAGGTAAAACTTCAAATAAAGCTTCAGAAGAACGACTCGTAGTCTATCTTATTGCTAACTCAAGTTTAAGAGCTAACTGGCTTGCTATAGAAATCTAGCTACTTAGGGGCTAGGATTAGGGAAAGGTTCCCTTCTATTACTAGTCTAGGTTTCCATTATAGTTGGTGCAGAAGTGGACTCCATTGACTTCTTTGACTGGATTCTCCATCTTGGTGCAGTTGACTCCTTCGTCTTCGAGTTCCACGGTAGTTTCTCCTTCGGTGCCTTGATCTAAGAAGGGGGTTCAAATGGGATAGAATGAGTACGAGCGTACTCAGCAAGTTCATATTAGGAAATATGTGTATCATGCACTAGCTACAGCCATAGACCAGAAAGTCATAGGCGAATGCAAGTTTTCATAAACATTTCTTCAAAAGGTTTATTTTATTCGAAAACTATGCCCCGTCTTCAGTTGACTAGAACTCGTGGAGTTCCTTTCGTCAGTTCCCTTCCCGGAACAGGGAGTGACAGTCACAATTCTTGATACCCTCTGCAGAGGTGCGTTACTTTACCCCACAAGAGATCTTAACCATGTTGCCGGCCGAGAGTATGTCCCCGTCCACACTTCCTTTGGTGTGAGGCCCAGTATAAGATCCAAGCCAATCACTGCCTTCTCCGCGACCCTGCAAACCCACCCTTTTGTCCAACCGTACACCTCCAGTAGACTTCCCCGATAATACGGCTTTACTCATGGTGTACTCCGGACAATCCATCATAGATCGTAGAGCTTATCATCACTAATGGATGGGGATTTAAAAGGATTTCCCAACCTATTGCGGTAGTGCCTCCAACACCCCACCGGCTCTCCGATCCGTTGGCGAGGGAAAAGATACAGCTGACTTCCCCAGAGCCATTATAGATCTTATGGATAACGCGATATGTACGGCGCTAGAATCACTGGACGGCATTGGTAATTAATCCTAGGGTGATATAACCCATGCAATGGAACCTCCACCATATCAACACATACCATGGTTCCATTGCCCACCACATAGTCATATTCATAATTGTAAAATAATACTTTGCTTTTCAATGCATGAGTGATAAGTATAGTACTTTGCATATAGTTTGATACAAATAATCAAATGACATGAGCAAGTGATGAACTTGCCTTTCTTGACTGCAAGATTATGCAAAAGCTTCGATACGTGATAACTCCAAATTCTGAAATACCATCATCGTCCGGTAAGGACAATGTTTAAAGAACTAGCAAAGATGCTATAATGCATAGTATGAGATGCAATCATCCCAAGCGTAACCTAATCTCGATGATTTAGGTTGTATGAGTTGTAAAGATTTCTTTAGGGTTGGTTGCACTTTTAGAATGGTTCTCAAACAAGGTTCTTATTAAGGTTTGATTATATTAGCATCATAACTAAGTGATATAAGACATCATAACAAGTACACACATAAAGAATAGTGGTGGAATAATATATAAAGAACAGTTGTCAATTTTAAGTTCTACAGATCATGGTTGATGATTACTTATTCTATACTTCAAAAGAATAACTTTTGAAGAACATGTTGATTTAGAAATAGTAAGTACTTTTAAATAGGAACTAAGGCTTCTATGGTTTAATTAACATTTGTACTTCAAAAGAATAACTTTTGAAGAACATGTTAATAAGGACAAGAACTACTTTAAATAGGAGCTAAGTACTATTAGGGTTTACTAATAGGGCTAGTTGGTGCTTAAGTAGAAGTGATCTAAATGCAGCAAGTATTAGTAGGTTTATTACTATGGTTTCTCCTAAGCATTATATCAAAGGATGGTTATTAAGGTGTTGCTATGAGTTAGGGTTTACTATGACTTCAGATTTTCTTTACCAAATAATTTCTAATAGTTTCTAAGCTAAGTGGCTTATCATTTCCTAAGTAGGGTTTAGTTGAATAGGAGCATGTGATGTGAATTGCTACACAAGGTTGGTACTAGGGTTTATCATAATAGTTCTACTAGGGTTTGATGGTTGAGGTTGATTCTAATGGTATGGTATGTAGGAGTGATGATCAATGGTGCTAACATGTGGTAACAAGCTAGGGTTTATACCTAGGTGATACTAGTGAATTATATAAGTTTTAATTAAGAATAGGAACATGAAATGATAATCTCATGTGAATTGGTTTTATGTGGGTGGATCATAAACATGCATTCATTGGTTACCTATCAAGGTTCTACATGTAGAGTTGAGGTGGCTATGATCACATGGGCTAAACCCCTAGGGTTTTAGGTTTGCAACTACTATGGATGAACACATGGAATAATGAGTTCAAGGTTCTTATTCAAATTGAAACTAGGGTTTCTAAATTATGGTACATCTCCTAAAATGATGATTGGAAATATAAGTGTGGTAACTAATTACTTTGAAGCATAATTAGTAATGGTTTGGCATTTTATTAATCTACACAAGACTTAATAATTAGAGTAACTCCTATTTTAGTTTAATTAAGAATCAGGGTTTAATAATTGTTATTAAGGTTTAAAATAATTAACTTGTTAACTAAAGAATGTTTAAGTAAATAAGTTTTGATTTACCAAAATAATATTGGCTTATAATATTTTCTTGAGTTATTACTATTTAAAGAAAATAGAAAGTAGTAATTTGTAATTAGGGTTTATGAATTACCACTAATAATTAAGTTAATGCAAATATGATAATTAAAATTAATCTTAACATTTTACTTAGTTACTGAATAGTTAAAATTTAATTTTTGGAACTTAATTATTTATTGAATTCAATTTGCATTTTAAATAAATGAAATGGCATAATTAATAAGGTTAAAAATAAGTGAATTTTTATTTTGACACACATTTTTGTTTTATATTTTATTTGGATAGAGTTTAATTTTGTGAACATTTTGATACCTTATTCATATTTTTCTGAGTTGAAATGATTTTTCTATGATTTTACAAAGTTTCAGACATTTTCTGGTTTTAAAATTTAAATGGAAACACTAAAGATACCGGTTCCTTTCTATCCCTAGACACTGACGAGTGGGACCAATGGCCACGTAGACTGCCACGCAGGCAACGACCGGTCAAAGCGGACTGAGGCTGTTGACCTCACCGACGTTTAACCGCCGGCGGCTAGAGCACGGTGGCGCCGCCGCTACAAGGCCTCCCTGGATGCGTGGTTGGTACTAAACGAACGAGAACAACGAAACAAAGCTACTGGTGGTGATGGTTTGTGCGGGGACTCACCGGAGCTTCGTCGGAAACCATGTCCTGCGGCGGTGTACTCCGGCGAGATGTCTAAACGGAGCTACAGATGATTCCAGGAAGCAAAAGTAGGTTCTACAGACGCGTATGCTCACCCTGAATGCGATGGCGTGGTCAGCGACATCGATGACTGCCGGAGTTGAGCTCGATTTTGCCATTACCCATGATGTACTGAGAAAGGGAAACTTCGAATTCGCGATGCCTCGACCTCCCCTTGATGCTGGGCTCCTCCCAGATGATCTACACGCCAAGGCGCACCTCCTTGACCATGCGCCGGAGGCTGAGGTGGCCTGTACCACCGGATTCATCATCGACGCCGGCGACAGTGCGTGGAAGAGCACGAGAGATGGAGGGAGTCCGAGGGGAAATGAATGGATGGAGATGAATCAGGGTTCCATTGCAGTGCTACACGACTATTTATAGAGCTCGAGGTGGTCAGAAGCGTCATCTCGCCGGCGGCAGGGGTGGAGATGTACTGGCGACGGTGAAGTGCAATTGGGCACGAATCTTGATGTCTTCGGATAGGCTCGGACGCGAGGATGATAGTGTGGAACTCTAGAACCTTCTGCGACGTCCGGCGGCGTCCTTATCCTCGTCGAGGATGTGGCCAGGCTCCTCCTCTGCGCTGTCGTCTCCGGAGAAGAAGACGACGACGCCCTCCTTCTTTCTTTAACGCGAAACGTTACGGCGGGTTGGGCTGGCTTCCTACGTGGGCTGGGCTAGCGACATGGGTTGCTACTGGGCTGCGATGGCCTGCCAGGTAAGTTCCTCTCTCTCTATTTTCTGTTTTTATATTCTGGTTTGAATTTGATATTTGAATTCAAATTGATTTTTGTTTGTTTTTGCAGGTCCTAAATTATGTGAACATCAAAACAATTTAATAATGTTACTTACTGTATTGTTTTGTTTTTGAACATCCATTTTATAATTGATTAATTTTATGTTCTCATGAGACACAACTCAAAATTTAAAATAGTTATAGATTTAGGGTTCAATTCAATTACTTTAAATTTAGAAATCAATTCTGTTTTAAAAGATCTGAAATTGAGAACATGTGAATGGTGAACATATTATATTTTGCAAGTGCTTAACCATATTGATTATTCACATATAAATTAATTATGGCTAGGGTTTAACAAATGGTAAAGGAAATGGGATTGGTTCATGATTTTATGTGTATGATAGTTCTTAGGGTTTAAGAAGAGTGGTGATATAACCTCTATAATCATCAATCAAGCTTTGACTTAAATTATTTAGGATGAATCCTATAATCCTCATAGTTAATTCAATTTCTCTTGTGGTGATTCTATTTTATAAAATACTATTTCATTTGGTTCCCAGAGCAAGTACTTGGAAAGCCAAATAGAATTGAATGTTTGTTTCACTCTACTCACCAAATGGCATTTAGTTTATAAGTATAGATGACTTGATTTGGATTTGTGATCCATGATACACAAGTTAGGACATAATATTTTATGTGGTGTGAATTCTACTTGAAAGGTTTAGGGTTTTGCATCAGCTTCACTAAATTGAAGTATAAATAGGCATGAGGTATGGCAGGGTTCTAATTATAATCCAAGTTAATCCATGGGTTGGAATTCAAATGTAGTTTAGGGTTTAAGTAGTGATCACCAAGGTGATACACAACTAGGATTAGAATATGAGCATAAGCTTTGGTTATGTTTCACTAATGGAACATGGCTCTCATCTACAAGATTAAAGGTTGGTTTAAACAAGTAAGATGTAATACTACTCTAAAATTCTCTAGGATAGACATGGCTATGGTTAGAATTCTCTCTCACTTCTAAATGTCTTGTAATATCCTAAGGTCCTACTTAGGGTATGATGATATGATCCTATAAATATATGGTTTTCCTAGGAATTCTACCTTGATATCTTCTGTAGCTTGCTCTTCATGAAATCTGATAAACCTGCATCTTGTGGTATGCCTCCACCTCCTAGCTTCTTTATCTTGATCCTATCTAATTCACATGGAATGGCTCTATGTATTTGTTCCCATGTATCATGCTACAAGATGAGCAAAGGGATGAAGGGTGTGGCTCTATTTATAGGCTTGGGCAAGGTCTAGCATCATGACACATAGGTGGTGACTCTTGTGTTGGGTTGATGAGTAAGGTGCTTGGGTGTCATGCCTTCATCCATAGCAATCCTTTGAGCATGAGGTGGCATAGCTTGGAAATCAAGTCATGTAGATATTTTCATCCTATGTGGCAAGATCATTATCCTCTCATATGATTTATTTTTGGATAGCCAAGTGGCATTTGTTACTAAATATCTTGTGGATGATTTTATTATTGTGGATGAGTCACTATATCATATTGGATTGGATTTACATTATAATATTGATCAAAAGATCAAGGTTGAAGGTTATTCCTCAAATTTGGATAGTTGGGTTTGATTTCACCAAGGCATGATCATATGAGTTTCAAAATACTCATAGTTAGTTTTATTCAAATAGTGTGGACTATAATTTGTAATGTAAATGGATTTAGTTTTATGATATTCCATATATTTAATAAGTTATGATTTAAATAAGAATGTGTGGCTTTTATGCACTTTAGACCCTGTGGTTTACCTTATTTGGTAATAAGTTTAGAAATGAATTAAATTACACACAAAGGTAGTTGCTAACTTTTAAGTGTTAATAAGTTAGGGTTTGATTCTTAAAGAATGTGTTGTTGTAAAGCTAATTACATTTGGTCTAATCCATAGATCAAATCATCTCTACCCAAAATAAGGTTTTAACAAAGATCACAGTGAAGTTTATAGCGCTTGACTTGATGATCTACTTCAATTCCAGCAAGTCAAGTGAAACTTCAGTTACTGTGGTAAGTTTTATTTGAAGCGCGAAAATTCCTCAGATTTTCTATGCATGAATGCAATGCACACTTTGGTGTTCTCTCATTTTACTGCCTCTACACCTGGGATATTACAAGTTGAGGCATATGGATCAATAGTGGGATTTGTCCATCCCGATGACAGAAAGATATACTCTGGGCCCTCTCGGTGGAATGTCGTCTAATGTCTTGCAAGCATATGAATAAGTTCATAAGATACCACATACCACGGTACGAGTAAAGAGTACTTGTCAGGAGACGAGGTTGAACAAGGTATAGAGTAATACCAATGATCAAACCTCGGACAAGTAAAATATCGCGTGAGAAAGGGAATTGGTATCGTATGTGAATGGTTCATTCGATCACTAAAGTCATCGTTGAATATGTGGGAGCCATTATGGATCTCCAGATCCCGCTATTGGTTATTGGTCGGAGTGAGTACTCAACCATGTCCGCATAGTTCGCGAACCGTAGGGTGACACACTTAAAGTTGGATGTTGAAATGGTAGAACTTGAATATGGAATGGAGTTCGAATATTTGTTCGGAGTCCCGGATGAGATCCCGGACATCACGAGGAGTTCCGGAATGGTCCGGAGAATAAGATTCATATATAGGATCGATGTCATTTTATGTGTTTGAAAATGATCCGGTGCATTTATGGAAGGTTCTAGAAGGTTCTAGAAAAGTCCGGAAGAAATCACTTTGGAAGGCGGAGTCCCGAAGGGACTCCACCACCCATGGCCGGCCAACCCTAGAGGGTGGAGTCCCAAGTGGACTCCACCATAGGCCGGCCACCCCCCACATGGAAGGGTGGGAATCCCACTTGGGTGGGAGTCCCACCTTGAGTAGGTTTCCCTACAACATGGAAGGTTTTGGTTTCGGGTCTTATTCGAAGACTTGTAGTCCAACACTTGGGGTTCCACCTATATAATGAGGGGCATAGGGAGGGCCGGCCACACCAAAGCCACCACCTTGGCCGTACCCCTTGGAGGCCGGCCACCCCTCTTCCCAAACCCTAGCCGCCCACCTCCTTCTTCCCCGCACGCTTGCCGGGATTCTCCACGCCACCGACACCACGCCGTCGTGTCTTCGGATTCAAGAGGAGCTACTACTTCCGCGCCCTGGAACGGGAGGTGGACGTCGTCTTCATCAACAACCGAACGTGTGACCGAGTACGGAGGTGCCGCCCGTTCGTGGCGCCGTGATCAAGATCTTCTACGCGCTTTTGCAAGCGGCAAGTGAACGTCTACCGCAGCAACAAGAGCCTCATCTTGTAGGCTTTGGAATCTCTTCAAGGGTGAGACTCGATAATCCCCTCGTTGCTACCGTCTTCTAGATTGCATCTTGGCTTGGATTTCGTGTTCGCGGTAGGAAATTTTTTGTTTTCTATGCTACGTTATCCTACACTATGCCCATAACAATCTTATAGCTTTTACATGACCAAACTCATCCAATCCCTACCATCCCCTACAGCCTACATCGGGAATTACTCACACATGGATGGGGGAATCATGGATGGTTGATGGAGAGGCATCGGTGATGGCGATGGCGAGATCTCCTTCAAATCCTCGTCCCGGCAGGGTGCCAGAACGGAGTTTCTGGTCCCTGGATTGGGGTTTCTGGTGGCGACGGCGCGGGACTCTTTCTAGAAAACGTCGAACCCCCTTTCGGTCGTGGTCTTTATATAGTACGAAGGAGAGTCGAGGGTGGCCGAGGCGGCGGACCACCCTAGGCACGGCCAAGCTTGGCCCACGCCTAGGGCTGGTGTGGGCCCCTCGTGGCCCCCTCCATCTCGTATTCTGGCTCCGTGAGTCTTCTGGTGAAATATGGATTTTGCGATATTTTCCGGGAATTTTCCTGAAAGTTGGATTTATGCACAAAAACGAGACACCAGAGTAATTATGCTAAAAACAACGTTAGTCCATGTTAGTTTTATTTAAAACACACAAATTAGAGGGCAAACAACAGCAAAAGTGTTCGGAAAAGTAGATACGTTTTGAACATATCACGCTCCTGCGCTGGCTGCGCCTCCCGACTTCTGGGCTAGCCGCCTGCCTTTATCAATGCCCACAGAGGCATGTTACCTGAGTGAAGATAAAATCCATACCCATATCCAGGACAGAGGCATATTAATGAGAATGGTTTCAGAATTCGAAGCGAAGACTTAGTTCCGAATCAAATACCCTGTATTTTGTACTTGGTGTTCTTCTTCGACGCAATATCATTACTCGTCCCCGCAGCTTTGCCGGTGGCGCGGCCTCGTGTCTCGTCGCCGGTGGTCGCGGTTCTGGTTGCTGTTGGGCGCTTACGCCGTGTCGTGGTGCCGCCCGCCTCCGGCTCCACAGTCGATCGCGATAGATTTCCGATTTGGCGGCCGCATGATCTTGTGCAGTTTCTGAGTTTTGATATCAACAAGGGTACATACATCACCGATCAGGGAATTAGGCCCAACAGCCACCAGGCCCAACACGGACAGAGATCATGTGGAGATGCATGGATGAAAGCTGAAACATATCGGTTCGTTGTTTCTGAATTCTGACCTCTCAAACAACAGCGATACCTATGGATGGCAGCAGAACACAAACCTGAACCGTATCTGCATACATATATCTACTATTAGTGCTAAAATTTAGGTATGGCTGCCAAACCTCGCCATATAGCTGGCTCCACCCCTGACTGGAAAAAAAATTAGATGAGAAATAAACACAAAAAGAGTTGGTATATGGGGTTAGTGAGCGAGCCCGTGCACCACGAAGTGGGTCTCCGCGAAGACCGATTCCGTGGAAACCCAAGATTAACGTTGGGCTATGTCTGGAGGAACATGTCCCCGCAGAGCACATATGCCCGATGGCCGTTGGGCCAACAACCTGGGCCAGACTTTCCCCGCCACCAAGGCAAACTCCTCGGTGGACAGGTGTTTTCCCCTTCGAGACTCGAAGGGAACTTTTGACCGGTCACTCCAGCAGACGTGACACGATCCTCTTGTGCGAGCGCGCGAGCGCAGCTCAAGCACCAACGACCCGCATTTCTGCAGGTCCACCCTCCTGCCACGTGCTTTCTAGCCCACAACCCCAGTATAGCAACTCTAGCCCTCCCTAGCTGGAGTGACAAGCGCGCACTACCACGCTTGGCTGGTCCGCGGAAGGGGAGCTGGGTATATATGCAGGTCGAGGAGACACTCAGCTAGCGAGGTGGGACTATTATTCGAGTTCAGTTGTACAGAGCAGAACGTCCAGGTCGAACTGGGCCGAACCGGCTCAAGACCACGTTGTCCACTCTCTCCACTGACTCGTTGAACAGCGCCATGGCCCATGGTTCACTTCTCTCCGACCACAGCCCAATCAGGTCAAGTTTACCAAACCAAAACAGCCAAGATTCGCAAGGAAAAAAAAATCTACGAACAGCTGACTCTCAACGGCTTGGAGTTCCTATATTTTCCAGCTCCATTTCTTGCGGGAGGAACTTTCTAAAAAAATTCTATCGCAGCGTGCCGGCAAACTCCTTGCAAAGGCTAGATGTCCATTTGCACCGCTGTATGCAAATATTTTCCATTATTTATGGTACCACTGATTTATTTTAGTCTAATCTTTCTTTCCAGCTCTATTATTTATTTTCCAGCTCCATTATTTATGGTTCCACTTCGAATCTTTCTTTTGTGATCTTCCTGATTATGTGGTGGTTCACAGAGCGAATAAACTAGGAGTTTATTTTGGAAAAACATCTCCTGAGATAGCTTTTTCAACTAAGAATTTAAGTGTCAAAAAGGATAGGTCTTTACTGATGTTAAAAATAATTTAAACTTGAATGAGGATGAACTACAAAATTTATTTTGTTTCTAAACTCTCTGGCCTTTTGAAGATCTCACTGAGGAAGAATGTGTTGGTTTGATGGATCATACGGATCTACATAACCAAATTACAACAAAAAAGGTGTGGGTGTAAAAAAGTTTTAGTAGATAAGTTAAAGATTAGAGGTAGTTTGAGGATTAGAAAGAATCATAACAAATAGTTTTTTTTGTAATGCAAGCTCTAATTTGGAATTATGAAGGTTTCAAAGACACACCTAAGCATCTTTTTATCCAATAATCTATTCGCCAGTCTAAGTTAGATATTATGGCTTTGGTAGAAACATGCCACTCTAATTTATCGGTGCCTTTCCTTAGGAACCCTGCGACATGCCGAGATTTTGTGTTGTTTTGTCTACCCCCTCATGGGAGGTCGGGTAGCATTCTAGCCGTCGTTGATATGGACTCTCTCACGGTAAAAAAATGTTGACTCTGGGGATTTGTATATTAAATTACATGGAAGATCAAAAGATGGTTTTGAATGGAATTTTATTGTTGTTTATGGTGCAAACGCAAGAAGCAAATAAGAAGCCTTTCTTGGCTGAGCTTGTCCAAAAAAAATTAAATAGTGATCTTCCTATGTTGGTAGGGGGAATTTTATTATCATTCGGGGACCTCATGAGAAAAATAAAGATAATTTTACTGCACATTGGCCTTTTGCATGGGCCTTTTGTTTTGTGCTATAATGGAAACTATAAGTCTAAGAGACATCATCCTCTTGGGTAGAAAATTTTCATGGGCTAGTCCTCGTGAGAATCCTACATTTGAAAAATATAGATTGTGTACTAGAAAGTGTAGGTTGGGAGCAGAAATTCCTGTTGGTAATGGTAAGAGCGTTATCAAGAACGGGATCCGATCATACAAGGTCTTTGTTAATCAACTCAGGTGAACAGTAGACACCATTTTTTAATACGATTATGTACTAGCATTTTTTTAATCCGAATGTCATGACGTTGTAACAGTAGATACCATGCGGTGTAATGAACGCCGTTAATTCTTGGTCTTCTTCCTTGAGTTTGATTTGGTTGTATCCAGAATAAGCGTCGAGGAAAGAGAGGCGATCGCAGCCCGCCATAGACTCGACTATTTGGTCGATACGTGGCAACGGAAAGTGATCCTTTGGGTAATGCTTGTTGAGGCTCGTGAAGTCGATGCACATGCGGAGAGCTGTTGTATCCTTCTTCGGCACCATTACTGGGTTAGCTACCCACTTCGCTTCCTTATGTTCTCGGATGAACCCGGCTTTTCGGAGCCGATTAACTTCTTCACCGATGGCTTTACGCTTTGGTTCCGAAAAACGACGCAGTGTTTGTTGGATAGATTTAGCTTTAGGGTCAACATTGAGGGCGTGGTCATTTTGTTCCCTGGGAATACCTGGCATGTCGGATGGCTCCCATGTAAATATTTCCCGGTCAGTACTCACGGTGGAACTCGATGAGCGCGCCTTCCTATGTGACGGTGAGGTCGGCCGACGCATTGATTGTTTTCTTCGGGTCAGAGGGATGCACTTGATGATTCTTTGCTTATTTGGCAGCGTCGAACTCGTCGGCTTTTGTACTCCGATTGTCGATAGGTGTCTGCTTGTGATCGGTGAGTACGTCTAGTGCATTGAGCTCTTCTCTAACTCCGAATTTGGAGGCAATCTTATGGAAGTATTTCTCGCAGTTATCGGAACGAGAGAAACTTTCATGAACAGTTATTGTGGTCCCATTATTGCCTCGCATCTTGAGTTTCAGGTACGCATAATGAGGAACTGCCATGAACTTAGTGAATGCTGGTCTGCCAAGAATAGTGTGGCACTGTGATTCCCAATTCACTACCTCGAACTCGAGTCTCTCCTTGCTGAAGTTGTCGGGTATACCGAAAACAACATCCAATGAGATTTTTCCAAGGGGATATGCGGGTAGGGTCGGGATAATGCCATGAAAACCTGTGTAAGATTCTTGTAGCATATCGATTGTAATGCCCATTGCCTTCATTGTTCTTGCGAACAAAAGATTTGATCTGTTGCCACCATCCATGAATACCTTACTCATGTTGAATCCACCAATCTATGCTTCGAGTACTAGGGCGGCGTGACCAGGCCTGGGTACAGCTATCGGATGATCGACCCTACTAAATAAGATACTTTGCTCTGACCAGTTGATGTATTCCGGTACACTTTTCATGGCTACTTCTGCAAGCTTTACCTCCTGCGTAAACTTCTTAGACTCCCTTTTAGAGATGCTAGCCTTGTGGATTATATTCACATGTCCTTGCGATACATGAAAGACTTCGGCTGGGACGCGAGGACGTTCCTGTAACTCGAGCGATTAACTGGAGGCAGCTGTACCCTGTATTGTTGGGTGCGCCTGTGTGTCGGAGTAGGACCTCAATTCTTGGCATAGCTTCTGGATCTCGAGGAATTGTCAACATCCTTTGAGCAAGTGAGTTGATTTCTTGATGTTATCTTTTGGATCGATGTAGACGTGCAAATAACAAGGGCGTTTAGCTGCTCCATGACTGGCACGTTGGGTACCCGAGGGAAGCGATTATGTCGGATACTCCCAGGTCCATTACGGTTACTAGCCCGTTGCTCGCCACATTGCTCGTCATATTGATCATTGCACTGATAAGCGTGACTGGTGGTGGTTTTGTCGGTGCGATCAATTGCTTCGTAGTTGAAATCTCTTCTTATTTTTCGGCGCTCCTGTCTGCTCCTGATGCTATTCGGGGTCCTTCGATTGCTTTCATCGTTGTCACTAAGCGGGCGTGATTTTCTTGCGCGATCTTCGCCATCAGCCCAACTATTAGTGGTTTCCATCAGCTTGGTGATAGATTTTGACAGATCAGCCGCCAATCGACGTCGGTTGAGCTCTGATTGCTCTCTGACTAGCCAAAATTACGCTATATCCCACTCCGTTTGGGAGACTTCAATGGTGGCGCTGTCAGTAGCTTTTCCATCATGGTGATGATTGCTCTCTACGTGCGCAATGTTGCCAACGTAGACATGGTACTGCGTGGGTCGAGTCCCGGCTAGGGAGAGGTTGTGCTTGTCGATGCTTTCTCTGTCAACACTTCAGATGAAGGGAGGAGCATCCGAGCCGAGTTCATGCCTGGTGTCGCAATCGAGGCAGTAATACAATGTCAGATCGATGACCCGGAGTCATCAGACCCGACAGATATGGTGGACACCACACGACGTGACGATGATGACAATTATGATGGAGACGCCGGAGTCGACACCGATGGTGCAGCCGATAGATCGACTGCGGTTGGTGATGAAGTAGTAGATGTAGCTGCCGATGAAGTCGTGGCTTTCACCGTGCCAGAGGCGATCGGGTCTGGGAGCCGAAGGACGCCACCAGAGTCAACACGGAAGTGGACGCTCCCGAACGTCATGTCCATTCCGCCGTGTATTCCTAAGAAGGCTGAACGCGAAGCGTCGGTGTGCGGAGTGTACTCGAAGGAAATGAAACGAATCGAGTTACCCGAGTTCGGCGATGATGGAGCCGATGATGGTGGTGATGCCGGCGAAGATGTAGCCGACACGATCGGAACAACCGATGAAGTGCCTTGTACCATCAGGGTTCCCACATACGGCACCACTTGACGAGGAGCTCATCGGCAATGCCCATCATGAGGGGCTTAGGGTTGACGGAATCCTCGAGGTTAAAACGAGACATCAAATACCAAACGAACAGGGAGCGAGATTTACCCAGGTTCAGGGCCCTCGATGAGGTAAAACCCTTACTTCCTGCTTGTCTAATCTTGATTTATCGAGTAAAATTAGTTACAATGGGGTAGCCGATAGACTGCTATGGTGATCTCACCGAGAGGCAAGGTTTCTAGGGTTTGTGTATCCTAAGTTGCGACGGTTTTGTGTGTTCCCGTTCGGCAGGCTCTCTCCTGGCCTTTATATAGCAGGCCAGGTCCCGAGAGTCCTATCCGAACTCGACTAGATTACATCAAGATCCGATCTATTATTTCCTTTATTGACATCTTCTTGCCTTGTTCGTCAAGAATCCATCTTCTGGTAAGTTTCCTCTGTTGTAACCGTCATATGAGTCCACCTTGGATCAGGGCAATCTTCATGGCCCCCTAGTTGGGCCAAGAGAGGTAGACTAATGTCGGGTACCCGAAGGGTAATGCCCACATCACTCACATTTTATCTCTGAAGCAACCATATAGAAAGGGCAATCCTCCTTTATGCACTGCACACTAATTCTAACATTATAATTTATGTGAAAACTATAATTCCTACTCTGTGCAATGTGCAAGTTAATCAATGCATCTGTGAACATCTTTGAAACACATCTTCAGACACAGTTGCTCATGTGGTTGCAGCCTCCTTTCATCATACCAATTCATGTGGGCTCTTCTTAGCTCTACTCTTTCTGCCTCTGTTTTTTTGGAACCATAGACATTGGTTCAAACTGATCATCATCCATATCATCAAGAAAACCAGCATCCAAGTCTTGATCCGCTTCTGACTTCTAGACAATAATATCATCAATGTACAAAGCTGAATGAGATCAGATAGTTGGTCCCTTCCATTTCATATTTTTCTTCTCATGAGCACGGCCAGGTACAACTACATGTTTAGGTAGAACTGCTGCTAGAGGTTCGGGTGCAGCTAGAGATACAAATGAAGCTAGAGGTATAGTTGTGCCTTCACCTTCTTCAGTTACAAAAATATCTTCAATGTCAGTATCTCCTTCACAATGCAGCAAAGAATTCATTCTCTCCTTCCTCATCTCCTCAATCCTCTTAGCAATCTCAGCTTCCTTCCTTCTCATTTCCTCCATCATATTAAAATCAGCCTCCCCCACCTCAAAGTCCATGTCTAAATTGTCCACTCTATTCAGATCAGGAATTCCATTTTCCTTCTCCTTTGTTGCATCATTTTTCCTCTCTTGAGTAGCAAAATAAGAATTTTGTCTTGCAAAAATAGTGCCTTCACCATCAACAACATACAAAGGTGGAGAACTAAGATCATACACAACCGGATCTACATAATTTATAATGCATGAAGCGGACTCAGAGCCTGCAATACCTTCATCTGCATTCGCAACCACCTTAGCAGTAGGATTTTTGGGTTTGCCTCTTTTGACTATCAAGTTAAGCACTTTGGTTGACTCATACAGCTCAAGCATTTCATATATCTGCGCATTGTTCTGAATAATTACCATATCCTCCCCCTTTCTGCATTATATAGTGTCACTGAAACTAAAGCCATGTGTTTGTATGTCAGGGCATACAGATTCATCAAAGTTATATCATCACGCCCAAGTCTCCTCTCTAGGTTATCCCCCCCATCTAAGTGAATTCTCAATTCCCAAATTTTTGGATCCAAGCTACAACAAAGTTAAAAAAAATCCCCAAATCAGTAAACCCTAACCCTAAAATCCTCATCGTCACCAACAACACGAATGCGAAAAGAGACATAGGATATCTATAACGTACTCTATTCCTCCGAGGCCGAGGGTGAACCGCTCGCTCTTTGCCGGGTTGTCCACCCAAATCTAAGCAAGCATCGACGCCGGATTTGACGACCCGACGACCACGGCGCTTCCCCCGCCTATAGCGCCAGCACCGGAGACGCCACTCCAACCGTCGTGGCCTCCGCCGCCACCTGTTTTCGTCGGCTCCTCCATCTGGGCGGGAAATGAGCTCTACCTCGAGCGGGAAAGAATGGGGAGGGGAAGAGAGCGACTGGTGCAGTCGGTGTTCCGATCAGCTCGGTCTTAACCAGGTCGTGGAACTAACGGAGAGAAAACGGTCGTTTGGTCTGACAGTGGGCCCTCATCCCTTAAACCGCTCTTAGACTAGTGTTTGCGCATTCTGTTGTTAGTCACCTCTGAAGTGTTCGTTTTTAACCACTGGTCCAATTAAGATAGATTTGTGTAATTTACTCGGAATGTAAAAACGGGACTACAGCCCATGTTCACGAAAAGAAAAACTCGCACCCCAAAGCCGAGCAACATTAATGACCAACTAGACGTGGCTTAATCAGCTGCTCCACGTCGAATGGCGCTCAGTTTAATCAATCAACAACCGAGTGAGGTGACGTTAACCGAAGTTTTCCCTCGTGGCGAACAATAATGATCGGGCGTTGCGTGCACATGACACACAGATGGAAGTAGTTATCAGGTTTTGTTTCTCCGGAGAGAAAAAACGAAACCGAGAAGAAAAAAGGAGGATGGATGCAGACGAAAAGCGCCGGAAAGCAACACGCCTCCCTTCCCAATCTCGTAGTTTAATGGCTGCCGCCCGCTACTGTCGCGCCGCCGCCCTAGCCTAATGGCGTAGCTAAACTACTCTACCCTCGCTCGCAGTCGCAAGCTGATTAAGCCTCTCCAGCGGCGAACAGAAAGATTTGTCTTTCTTTGCAGGAGAAAGGCAGGATTTTGTCGCCGTCGTCTTCGTCGGTGGCAGAGGTGGTTCGTCTCTTCTCTTCGGTTTTTCCCCTCCCGTTCGTTTTCTGGTCCGGTAGGGGAGAGAGAGAGGGAGGGATCGAGCGAAAGAATCGGTGGTGTGCTCGGCCGAGGTTGGTTTGCTCCGTCTCCTAGTTTGTTGGGGCTTGGTTCGATCTGGGGTCGGGTTCCCGGCGATGGGGTTGGTCGATCTCGCCGGTGAGGCGGGGGTGGGTGTTCCTGGCTCCAGCGTCTCCCCTCCGCGATGTGGTAGCCAGTTGGATGCGATTTGGACATTTGGTTGTTAGCCAGCCATGTAATGTTTGGTTCATACTATTTCATGCGTTCTTCTCTTTTGCGTGTGTTAATCAGGTTTCTTGATTTGTTCTTCACATTGGATGCGATAATTTGTGTTCGATTTCCTTGTGGCATGGTATTGATTAAATCAGCCGGCTCTTGCTGCCTTGGGCGCTTCATTGCCTCCACTGCTCTAGTACCAGTGAATCCTCTTGAGGACCGCAGTGAACTCGTTCGTATGATTGCCACCGTAGGCGCCAACATTTGGTTTATGGCTATAAATTGATGCTAGACTTATTTGTTTCTCTGCAGGACAGGCAGTACAGCACTGATTATCAATTTGAGACCACTTCTCTGCTGCAGCAAACAGGATATAAATGGTCACAGTGAGCTGAGGGTTGAGTATGTGTACCAACTGGTCTCAACTCTGAACACAGCTTCATAGGCTGCTTGATTGATACTTCTGTATCAGAGGTATACATTTCTTCGTGCAGTCGTTAAATGTTTCTCTTCATAATTACATATTGTTAAAGGGGCAAGGTATGATGATCTTGTTAATGGTGATGTAGTTTACCGGTTGCATCTTTGCTTCTTCGGGTGGATGCAAGCATGTATAAGAACCAGCTCCAGGAGCTTGCACAGAGGAGCTGCTTCAACTTGCCATCCTATGCGTGCATACGCGAGGGGCCGGATCATGCACCCCGGTTTAAGGCCACAGTACATTTCAATGGGGAAGCATTTGAGAGCCCGACATTCTGTTCCACCTTGCGGCTGGCGGAGCATGCCGCAGCTGAGGTAGCACTCAATGAGTTGTCCAAGAGGGGGCCTTCATCATCACTTGCTGCTAAAGTTCTGGTCAGTTTTGTTGATTCCCGTAGGAATTGCTTCTCATATGCACTGTAAGATGCAAATTATTATGTCATCTGCATGGGAACATTTTTTTTGTTTCCACTACCCACATGGTGAAATCAGGGGATATGTTTGACTACAACTACGAAGAATGCTCACCTTGGATCTCTGTAGCTTCTATCTCGTAATAGGAATTTAGGATATTTTAATCTTTCATAGACAATCTTTTGTTGATAAATTGTTGTACATAAACCATGTTTCATGTCAGAACTCATAAGTATTACAAAGAAAATGTGCCAGTCAGGATAAGTTTGGAATCTCGTTCTCCTCTTTAGAGTACTGAAAGTTGAAATAACAACATCTCCTGTTGTGGGCTGGCTTGTTATATTAACATGGATGAAGATAAATATTGTTGTAGCTAATTTTTCAAATACTTAATATGCAACTGGATGGCATTATTATGCATCCCTCCTTATCTTTATCTGTCTGCAAAAGGTGCTTGTTTAATCTTATGCTTCATTTTACAACTTGCTTAATCTGCTGTCATGACTTTCACTTTCCATTTACAATGCGTACAACTCTTAGTAGTTATTATGCCGATGGATATTATGAAATGCACTTAGATGTGTATAACAAGCCAGCCTTTCCTCGAGTCAAAGGACAATAAATTTCATGTGCACTGTGGATCTATCTTCCGCGTCAGAGTATATTAAAAGTTCACTGTTCTTGACAATTCTCGCTGCAATAAGTCAAAGCATAGTTATATTATTGATGATGAATTGGTTGGGAAGGTTCAGTTACTTATTATATCTGATGTTGACTTGCCAGTTGTCCCATTTTCTTGCTTGCTATCGCAGTGAAAACAATTCCAAGCACATGAGATGTTTGCGGTTTTCTCCCATATACATCTCAACCATTTTAGTTGATGTCATCTAGATTTCAGCATGTTTGGACTGGATGTTATATCATCACTTTGCTTATAAGTATTTAATTTGTTATGCATTCTGATTATACTACAACGGTGATGAGCACATGTTTGGCAATGCAGCCTTTAAGAATGTCCTCAAAGTTTAGGGGCTAATGATTTTCTGCTACGCAGGATGAAACTGGGATCTACAAGAACCTGCTGCAAGAAACTGCTCATCGGGCCGGTTTAAAACTTCCTATGTACACTACTATTAGATCCGGACCAGGGCATACACCAATGTTCACCTGTACAGTGGAGTTAGCAGGAAGGATCTTCACGGGCAATCCTGGCAAGACTAAGAAACAAGCTCAAAAAAATGCTGCTATGGCTGCCTGGTCTGAATTGAAGGAATGTGAGTATTTTCTCTCCTTTTGGTCTTATTATATGGTCATCATATCTGTTAGTTGATGAATCTGGTCTTGTTAACTCCAGAGTTTAGTCTAACATTTCCTATCGATTTTATCGTGCTATCATTTTAGTTTCACTCAGCTGATTCCCTGACCATTCATATTTATTGTGTAACAGTGCCTCGAGTAGGTGAGGCAGCATCTTCATCTTCTCCATCCGATCATGACAATGAGGAGCAGGAACAGGTCACAGTTGCCCGCACTCTTGAAAGCTTGAACCAGAAAAATGAAGGCAAGGCACCGCATCAAAAGGAAAAGCAGCAACGCAATAACCGCCCGCAACCTCGGAGATCTTATCCTAAACCAAGTGCGTCATTTTACGGGTCACGCTTACAAAATCAGACATACCCAAATGTCGCACAAGAGCAAGCAATGTACCATATGTGGCACCAGGTGCAACCAACACAGCAGAAGACCCATTTTCGGATGGTTCCAACTATGGGCAACACAAGGTTTCCACCGCCACCAACTATACTTTCCATGTACCCTCCACCTAGAGGACAGTTCGCCGTGCCAGCCAACCAAGATGCTTTGGCTCTACTTCCATGTTTTCCTGAAGCTGCTCCTGCCCTTCCACGGTACTTCTCACCTTACCCTGCCTCATACGTACCAACAAGTCCACTGCCAGCTACAGTTAACATGATGCATGGGAGAAGACAAGGGTGCGCTGAAACGGTTGAGCTTCCTGATGCGCCAGTTTTCTCCAGATACACTGCTCCAAATTACTCTAGTGCTCTGGAAATGGTTTGTCCAAGTGAGGTTCAGCAATGGCCTAAAAATGGGAAAGAGGCATATACCGAGAGCAGTGCTGCCACCGAGGAAGAGAATAAAGCTCCCCAGACTTCGTCAAGCTCCACAACACATCGCCCATCACAAAAGTTGGAAGCAAATGAAGATAAAGAGTCGAAGAAGCCAGCAGAACAGCCACCTCTTGGTCCATATGTTGTACAAAGACCTGTCCAGCGACAGAATTATCCTAGTCCCGTGCAGCACAGTGAGCCTATACACAGAAATAATCTTCCGTTCAGGACGGCAACATCACCTGGCCCATGGTCTTCGGACATGCAAACTCCACCAAGATTTGGTACTGCGACTCTTGCGAATTCAGCCAGTTTCTTATACCAGCAGCGGCCTCCATGGCTGGCGGCCCCAGTTACAGTTCGAACTTCTATCCCTGTGTGTTCAGCTAGACCAAACGCAGCGGTGAACTCTAGCCTGGGAGCAACAACTCGAGTCCGACCTACTGTCCAGATGCTCTCTAGAAATAACTCTGAGGCCCAGAGGAACACGAGAGACATGAGTGATGCTTCGACAGCAAGTTCAGAACTTAGTAAGCTACATATCTGAGCCGTGAGCAATGATTGCTTGTGCGGTAGGTTCAGAACTACGGTGGGCTTTAGTTAGTGCTCAGACTTTGCAGTATATCAGTTTTGGTTACCTTTTTTCACCTTGGTATTATGTTAGATAGAATGAGCTTTACAAAGAGTTGGAGAGGGTTCATGCTCGCGATCACCAGGCCTGTTCTATTTCATGTATACTGCTTTCTTGTCAAGAAAAATGAATGAGAACAATAATATGGCGAACTCAAGTTTCCTTGTGAGTACGGCCGCAAGGAAAGTGTGAGGCTGATGAGAGGCTCAATACCGATTCCTGTGCTAACACATGAGCAAACCCTGTTGGCCGTACGCCGTGCCCATTTAACCTTGTAGTCAACCTGCTCCGGCAGCTCCCTCTTAATTTCTTCAACCGAAGGACTGATGCATGGAAACATGTCCTTCGTCAATTGCCAGGTGGCAAGCAGGGCGGGGTTTAGGATGGAATTTTGTTCTAGCTCTTCTTTAATTCTGCTGAAATCCAATACCACCTTTTGCCTATAATTCTTGTTCTGTGGGACTTATGCAGGCACCGCTTAGTCACAACATCAGCAATCACTCAGTCAACCCTAATAGCCAAACCAAGACTGTCAAAGCTGAAACTCAGACCTTCTAGTGCCGATGTCGCCCTGTTCAAATTGTTGACAGCTGAAGCTCCCATCTCTCATTTTTTCGTCTTGGCCAACAAATCGTTGTCTCAGCCTTGAGAGTCAAATACTACAACTATATGAAATATTTTGGTACATGTTGCAGACCATGGAAGCAGATGGCGATGGGTCGACAAGAAAGCATTAACCATCAATGGCATGTAACTTACTCCCTCTCTCAGTTTACTAATCTTTCCAGTATCCCTACGTCCCCAATTTAACCTATATAATCGTTGTCTCAGCCTTGAGAGTCAAATACTACAACTATATGAAATATTTTGGTACATGTTGCAGACCATGGAAGCAGATGGCGATGGGTCGACAAGAAAGCATTAACCATCAATGGCATGTAACTTACTCCCTCTCTCAGTTTACTAATCTTTCCAGTATCTCTACGTCCCCAATTTAACCTATATAATTTAAATTATATAATGCAAAAATTATATCATTAGAAAATAGAACATCTGAATTTTCTAATGATATAATTTTTATAACATATAACTAATGCTAACTTGATTAAATTTACGACCTAGAGGTACGTGCACGCCTAATAAACTGTGTGAGAGGGAGTATGATAGATCACCAAAAGCTTTAACAAGTTCAACAATCTGGTTGACCCATGAACACTGTCACGATACATTGTTTAAACAGTTTAACGGGTACACAACTTAACCATGTCACTGGAATCTAGTAAGTACTATTAAAGATACGAATCCAGACTTCACCAATTTTCTTTTAACTTGATTCGGACTTGAGAGCAACCTCCTCTACTTGGATTTGAGCCACTATAGCTAATAAGTCCAAACACACAGGATGAGATGATGGGGCACGTCTGGGGGCTTCCCTTTGTTGCCAACAACCAAACGACTGTTGTTCCCCAGGAACACTAGATCACCGTCGCCTTCTCCTTCCCTGTGACAGATGAACGAACAGCAACAGCAGGTGAGTCCCTGATTTACTGGAATAATGACAGCACTCAATGACAGATGGAAGAACAAGGTAGCATCTAATCACTTACCGAGGCTGCACTGCCATCCCGGCGCCCTCTCTTGGAAGAGCTCTGGATGGGAGACTCAAATGCTGGACTACTTGCTGCAGGACGCTTTGAGGATGTCATGTTCTGCAAGTCACACAAAAAGTGGATGATTAGCGAAAATTGCATGACAATGGCTCATCTTGATGAAATGTGATTATTCCAGTGATATTCAGGGGAGTTAGGGCAGGAAGCTGATAGGAGAGCAATAACCAACCTTCTTATCTTTCCTGGCCTGTCTATCACGCTCATCACACTCTTGGTTCTCCTTCTCCACCAGACGAATGAGAGTGTCACATCTTCTAGACAACTCTTGGGTGGTTCTGGACTTCACAAACCAATCGAAACGGAACAAGGGAGACATGCGGAAGGCCGACTTCAGTTCTTCCCAGTTTCCATAGCCAAGTTTGTGCACCATGCATAACTGTACAGCACGAAAAGCTCATTAATTATGTCAACCATTTCAGTTATTTGATAAGAGTTGTGGCACCGGCATTTACCAGGAATCTGTCACATTCTTCATTGTACAACTTCCCTTTGTTCTGGCCATACTGAATTTTCAACTCCAACCATGGGTTCTTATAGCGGTCCATCTTTTTCGCAATGGCTTTCATAATTTCATCCTTCCGAGAGATCTTTGATTCTCCTTTCTCAATGTTCTTAATAATTCGGTCATAATCTGGTACAAGAAAGAAGACATCATATAGATTAGACAAAATGGACCACACATGCCATAATTTGTGAGCTCATCAAGTAAGGAAACCCTTAAGAACAAATAACTAATATACAGAGAGAACGAGAGAAAAAAATACGTGGAACGAGAAAATGGGAAGAAACATGGTCTGAGCATATACCATTCAGTTCGGTGTATCTTTCTTTGAAAACTTCGGCATACCGCTGAACTTCCTCCTCTGTTTTCCCTTCCATTTCAGAGAATATACTCTTTATGTCGTCACGACCATATTTCTCACAAGCTCGAATGAATGTGTTGAAGTCCCTCCTTGTCCATGTTGAAAAGCCCTAAAATTTACTCAGCGTGAGAAAAGAAATAAGAAAGGGAAACCAGGTTCAAATTAAGACTTTATTATATCCAAACCTCTTCCAGCAGCTGCTCCTTCTCCTCTTGCTCCTCCTCGGTCAGTGGTTCCAGTTGATCTAAATGGCAAGACATACAATCATCAGCATAACCAGATAATTGTTGCAGTGGAACTACAAATGTAAGACTTGGCCATACCTTCATCATCCCCATCACCATCACCAATTGTATCCTTTTTCTGATTCGTTTGCTGAATTATTTTGAAGGTAAACATTAGACCAAGGTGGGACGTACTTTATTTATTTTTAAAAATACAAGTCACGATTCTCTTGAATATGGATGAGTGCTGGCGTACTGGATATGCATACAGCAGTTCCACAGATCAGGCTTAGGTAATACACACCCATAATCAAATTCTTTAGCACTACAGGATCTACTTGACCATGAAAGGTCATAATGAAAATAACACAAAACATAATTATGCGGTATAGATTGGCGATGCTTCTCAAGTAAGTAAAAGTAAGTAAATTAAGACTTATGAGACAGAAGTCTGGAGTCTGAGCAGGCACTCCAGTGTAGGTGAAACAAAACGTACAGCTCTAGTTGAGAAATTACCACTAGGTATTTGACTTCCTTTTCATATAATTCATTGAGCCTCTGAGTGTTGAAGAACTGGAAATCATGCCTGACATATAGAAAATCAATACCAGATGAGAACACCCCATTAAGCACCAAGACCAAGAATCTAAAAATTAGGCTTTACTAAGTGACAAATGAGTAACTGAAAAGACATACAAGTTTGGCATTCGGGGAATTCTTGGTTCCCTAGGTTTTGCTGGTGCACCTTGGCGAAGTGCTTGCTTGAAATATTCAGACTCCGAGTAGCTACATAAATAAATTAATCAAAATTAGCATTATTAAATTAAATAATTAAAATTTACTATAACCTCAAGATATAGAACATACTTTCGCTTTCTTTCTCTTCTAGGAGGTTCTATCCAGTTATCGCTGACTAGCTTTTTAAAATCAGGCTTGTCCTCCTCCTTCAGAAAAAAGCAAGTTTGATTAACACAGGTTTTAAGGCTAAATATAATCAAATATTTCAATACTAACAAGTGGATGACTAGTTGAACTGAACTTCAGATATGCAATAAACAATGAACACAACACTGATTAATTACCTTGTCATCATCAAAATCATAAAGTTCCGCAGCTGCATAAAAATATAACATGCATCAGCTGAGCTAAATACAATGCACTGCATAAAATGCCAAAGCCACGGGCGATTATCTGGAAAAACACTATTTTGTGCAAACACATTCAACCATAACCTTAACAGATATACAAAACTCTAAAAGCAGCTGGCAACCAGCAACGTGGCCAGATATATACTGAAACTGAAGTATGGAGTATTTTAGTAATTGAGTTTCAACTTTCAGTGATTTTTTTCATCTGGCTGAATATCATCCCACTCTACATGGATTAACATTTTTTTTTATAAAAGAATAACGATCTTTAGGGTTACTACAACCAACAAGACAGTAACTTAAAAATTGCAGAGGAAAGGATGGAGGGTCATACTGTCGTCCATTTTAAATTTAATGGCATCTTCTGTGAATTTCTTCATTTTTGCATCAAGCTGTGCTGTCGCTTCTTCTCCTCTAGCAATAATGCGGTCAATATCTTCATCTGTTATTGTACTATCCTTGGAACTGAATACCATTTCAGCACCAAATCTCACCATTTGCAACAACTCATCCTTATTGACAGCTGATAAAGTACACAACAGCAAAAACATATTAATACTTGTTCCAGTTAAACATAAAAAATTTATTTACATTACATGCAGTGAGAAGGGAAAAAGGACTTTGATTGTTGTTTTTATTGTTGTACATGCAGTGAGAAGGAAAAAGAACAAACCTTTCTGTTCTGCCAATCGGCCTTGCTGTATGACCAAAGCATCCAAGGCAAGCTTCTTATATGCTCTCTCAATTACTTTTTCCTCAATGGTATACTGCAATGCAGTAATTTCTGTAAGATACAAATAAAAAAATGCTGCTACCCTTCCAATTTTTAAACATAAATTAAGAACCTCAGTGCAGAAACGGAAGACTTGAACTTCTTTCTTTTGACCAATTCTATGTGCACGGTCTTGAGCTTGCAAATCCACTTGAGGATTCCTGAGAAACCGAAGAACTTAAGCCAAAACTCCACGGTTACAACAAAAAATATTTATTTGAGAAGACTATACCAGTCACTATCATAAAGAACCACAATGTCAGCTGTGGCAAGATTGATCCCAAGACCACCTGCCCTAGTTGAAAGCAAGAAGATGAACTTTTCACTCCCTGGCTTGTTGAAAGCTTCAATGGAAGCATCACGATCATCGCCCCCAGTATTACCATCAATCCGGCAATACTGATACCCTCTGTACATGAGATAATCTTCCAAGATGTCCAAAAGACGGGTCATCTGCAGGATATACAATTGTGTTCAAATACTCAAATGGAAGGAAAATAAGGTATAAGGTATATGCCACAGAACTCTTTGTACTCCCTCCGTTTTTAGTTACTTCGCGTTATGAGTTTGGTCGAAGACAAACTTTATCAAGTTTGACCAAAAATATAGGGAAAAATATCAATAACCATAATACCAAATACATACAATATGAAAATATAGCCTATGGCGATTCTAGTACTATAGATTTTACATTGTGGATGTTCATATTTTTTTCTTAAATATTTAGTCAAACTTTATAAAAATTGAGGTTGACTTAACCCAGAATGCAAATTAATTGTGAACGCAGGGAGTAGAATGTGAGCATGGACACCAAACCACCTCACAAGCAGAATGTCCTTGGTACCATGTTTATCACAACCGGATGCTTTCTGAAGCAGCCAGGTTAGGTGCAGGAGTAACAGAAAGAGAAATAGTACCTGGGAGAATATTAGTACTCTAGAGTCACGGGCCTTTAGCTTGGGAAGCAATTTATCTAACAGAACCATTTTTCCTGTAGAAAGCATCAAGAGTGTGAGATATTTGTGCAATTCTAGTAAGGTTGAGAATTTTTTTACAAATACCAGAGCATACAAACAATACCTGCATTCTCAATTAGATGGTCCCCAGTTGTGTAAGGTGGGCCAGGCTCAGCGCCTTGGAATAAATATGGATGATTGCAGCACTTGCGCAGTTGCATGGCTATGTTAAGAAGGCGCTTGCGCTCACCACCAGCATTAATAACCTCCAGATCCTTTTGAAGTAAAGCACGATAATACTGTTTTTGCATCTCAGACATTCCAACTTTAAGTATAGTCTCCTTCTTTGGAGGTAAACCTTTCTCAACATCAGATTTAAGCCTTCGAAGGAGAAAGGGACGCAAAACCTTGAAAATGACACAGCAAATGAATTATGTAAGGAAAAAAACTAACATGTGCTACCTATTGAGCATTAATATTTCTCGCAAAAAAACTGAGAATATAAATTTGTAAATATTGTATCTGTTACCTTATGAAGCTGCTGAACAACCTCATGTTGATCATTTTCCCCTGAGATCTGGAACCATTCATCAAAAGTCTCTGCGGAGCTAAATATTTCTGGTAACAAGAAGTTGAGAAGAGACCAAAGCTCATGAAGATTATTCTGCAGCATAGTCAAGAAATTAGTGATGGTAAAGTTTCCTTGAACATAGCACAAAGATTGTGATAAGACTTTATGCTGATATACCTGCAGTGGAGTTCCCGTAATGAGCAGGCGGTAATTGGTGCTGAAAAGCCTCATTGTCTTAGAAAGAAGGGAGTTCTCATTTTTTATTCGATGAGCTTCATCAATAATAATATAGCGCCAGCTAAAACGCCTCAATGCAGTTTTTTCTTTTATTGCCATTTCAAAACTAGTAACACAGACATCAAACTTCCCTGGAGCTAACAAATTTTCCCGTATATGATTCTGGCCAAATAGAACAAGTATATTAATAAGATTCCAAAAGAAGCTCATAAGAATAACTGAGATAACTTTGGACTTGCCCTTTCTTCTGGGTTTCCTAAGAACTTGACAGCACGCAGAACAGGGCAAAAACGTGCGATTTCCTTCATCCAGTTGCCAAGAGTAGACTTTGGTGCAACAACCATGTGAGGACCAGTTATTCCTCTGAACTCATGCAGATATCCAAGCAGTGAGATAGTTTGGAGAGTTTTCCCAAGACCCTAAATGAGAAGGTGTGGCATGACAAATATGAGCACACGAAGGTGAATCAAGTATGTCCATATTAGCTTTATACACAAAAAATAGTGAAGAGTAGGCACAAAAGGCAGGGTGAGAACAAAGACATACCATTTCATCAGCCAATATCCCATTGATGCCATTCTCATACAAACGTATGAGCCAGTTAAGTCCAGCTAGTTGGTAATCTCTCATCTTCCCATTTATGCCTGCCAAGCGAGGAAATGAGAATGCTAGCATTTACTAGTTAACATATAAATAAGAAACGTTTATGGTGAAACCGTATACAGGGCATTTATTGAGACGGTTGCATAGGAAGAAAGAAATTAGCGATACTGAAACGTGAACACAAGCACTGGGTTCTAACCAAAAACTAAATAGCTAAACGACAACATCAATTGCACATGACCACTAGTGTTCAGTACAAACAAACAAATGAAACATGACATGAGCTAAACCAACACAGCTATCTACAATAGAGCCCATTCAGGAATTTTCACGGTAGCTTGAGCTGAATCAGACAATTGAACCTGAGTAAATCCCAGACACCCATGTCCATGTCCAAGTAATATTTTATGTGTCTAAAGCAAATTGTGAATCGGAATCCGAAGTCAAGTCGGATAGTCAGACCAGTGCATTGAGCAGGTATGGGCCCATGCTGAACATAAGGACCAAATATGCCCTTCTTTTACAATTGGCCAACTACGTTCAGCACGGACTCTCTTAGGAAATTGCTACGAAGCAAGAACAAAACAAGAGTGAGGGCCGCAGTTTTGGTTGTTGAATCCACTTTGCATGGTGCACATGTGACCAACTTACCATATTGCCCATCTAACTAGACTGTCGAAGGACCCACGTATAGAGTGAAATTATTTGATGGCTCCTTTATAAAATGTCAGTCTTTTTCGTAATTTAATTGAGCAGTGAATTCACGATTCTGTTCCAACATGAATATCCAAATTTAGTGACAGTGGCCAGGCCCTACATATTATCATCACTACTGCTGCCTCTTCTCAATACTGCCACCAAGATTTCAAAAAAAAAAGTTGTAGATGTTACATCTCTTTGCTGCCAGTAGGATAAATTCTGAAGTTGGAGTCATAGCTACAATAGGAGTGGTACACATGAATGTACCAAGACCATGTGATACCCAGATATAACTCAATTTATTCTCTTGTAGCAGCTTATGTTTGAAAAAGAAGTATATACGAAACCCAAAACTAACTGGCTATAACTCCACAAACCATCCAGATGAACCAGATCTCAATTTACACAAACAAACAAACAAAGAACTGAATAAGAATGTCTACCAATTCATCACTTGTAGTGAGAATAAAACAGGAAAATCGTTCTGTGGCATTTTGTCATGGAACAACTAAACCTTCCACGGTGCAACAAACAGTGAACTTACATCACCGGTATATAAACTGGTAAATGAGATAAAAGATTCAATAAAATCATCAAGAAAGCGCTCACATGATGGTTGTATAAGCAAGCGTGTTCCTCCTGCACTAGCAAGGGCATCTTCCTCCTTGAGGTATTCTTCATCTTCCTCCTCCTCTGTCACCTTTGATTCATGACGACCCCTATAAGTTCTAACCACATTAGCAAAACAGAGAAGACAGACGCTAGACGACAAACTACATGGTGCATTAAGTAAACAAATAACTGGGTGCTGTAGTTAATAGCAACAATGCAAATTATGACAAACGAGTCAAAAATACCATGCAAAGTAGTTTCCCTCAGTTAAAGCTCTGCATACCACTTGAAGTCAGGTATCCTTGGTACACAAAGAATACTAAATTGCTAGTAGCTATATGTGATCAACGGAACTCAGATAAGTTTAGCACGATAATTCCGCCAATAATGAATTATAAGTATTTTGTTTAAGTTCATGATAAGATATCCTGTCTCATTTTAACAGCCCATCCATTTGAAAGTAAATCAAATATGCAGCTCCACTGTTTCCAAAATAGGAACAGAAAACAGTTTCCTGACTAAATTATGATTATATGAATGCTCTTGTGAAATACTGTGGCCCGTCAAGACTACGTGAAAGAAAAGGGGCATGCACCACTGTGACGTCTCATAAATGGATGACACCGTGTAGTTGTACATGTAATAAAAAGACATACTAGGTAGTACTGTAACATAAGATTACAAATCCACTTCTTCAATAGATGCTTATGCTAATATAATAACACCAACATATGCTAAAAATTCATGCTGCTGAAGGGCTGATGTACTACTGGACTGGAGATTAGGCCTTTCTAGCTCTGGGGTTTCCTATTGCGTCTGAGCCGTCTGAAATACCAAACCCTAACCCTTGAAAATAGGGACTTTCATCGGACGAAAGAAAAAAAAGGAATATTCACCTTCCGCGAGACTTCTTCTCCGCAGATTGGCTCCCTTTGGCGAAATGAGCAAATATTTCAGTCTGCTGCAAGAGGTATTTGAGACGCCCCTTCCCCTTCTTGTTCTGCTCAACAGGAGAAGACAACACGCATAAATCATTTGCAAAATGAGACATTCATGTACACAGGTTTATCTAAAGGGGAGGAGGACAAGAGAACGTAACATTACCATGTCAGCATCGATGGTGGCGTTTTGGCTGTCAAGTATCTCCTGGATCTTCTGCTTCTTGAGCTTCTGCATCTCCCTGAGCTTGGCTCGCTCCCGCTTGCCAACCGCTGTGTTTCCGGCGGCGTCTTCAGACTGCAATAGAAGATGACAAGCAACTTAGTAACGCTGAAATCAGCTGCTCCTTGGGAGGCTTTAAACTAGGGTGTGTGCCTTAAGAAACTAGTTAGATATCATAGATGCGCCGCAAAATCTTTGAAGTTTTGCTGAGATGTAGTGTATACGAGAACCGTACAAAAAACAATGATATACGGAAGATAAACTAAGCTACCCACAAACTCCTAACTACCAGTCGAGGTACATTTTCCCATGCATCAGACAACCGCTAGCTTCCTAGAAGCTAACCCTAGATCGCCTCTAAAATGGCCATGAAGAACATAGACGAATAGATCACTCGTAAAACGCCCACAAGAGCGTATAGCAACCATGTCGGTTTGCTTCAAGGCAGCTATAACCACAGATAAATAAAATCGGTACAAAAGCCGAACGCACCTCGTCGGCGTCTTCCTCGCCGCCCTCCTCCGGGGCGGCGGCCTCGTCGTCCTCGGTAGACTCGGCCTCGCCCGCGCCGTCGCCGGCGTCGTCGTCGTCGTCGGCGCCGGCGCCCGTGGTGGCAGCCACGATCTCCTCCTCGTCCACCTCTTCCTCCTCCTCCTCACCGTCCCCCGCCGCCTGCTCCCCCTCCGGCTCCTCCTCCTCCTCCTCCTCCTCGGATCCGTCCGACTCCTGCTCCTCCGGCTGCTCGTCGCCGACGGAGGTGGAGACCTCGTCGTCGTCGTCCTCGTACTCCGCCGGCTTCCCCATGGTGGAGGGGGGGGGGGGGGCTAGGGTTTCGCGAGATCTGGCGGCTAGGGAAGGGAGTAGTGGGGGAGGGCTGGATCGGGTGAGGGGATTGGGAATTGGGAGAGGGGATTTATGGTGGGAAGGGGTTTGTGAGTCGCAGCAGCGCGAGCGGGTGTATGAAAAAGAGATGAAACGCAAGGGGAAAGAAACTGGGGGGAGTGGCGGACTGCCGGGTACTTTTGCGGGTTCGTCCCTGGAGAATCTTGTATTTGTTCCCGCCAATGGGGTTTCCGTGGGCTTTCGGTTTGCGCTTTTTGGGCTGGTGGCCCAATGTCCCATGATAGTGGCCACCCAAACATTTCCCGCCCCGTAGCGGGGCGGATTAACGCCCGCACGTGTGGGGGAGCGAGCGGCCGGTGGCCCATGTAGTTCGGTTTCTCGATTTCTTGTCTTTTCTTCGGGTTTTTCAGTTCTGGTGGTTTTCTCTAGGTTTTTTTCCTCTTTCATTTTTTTACGTTTTTTCTGTTTTTTTTTTCCTTTTTCGTTTAGAACAGTTTTTTTCAAACTCCAGAAAATTTCAAATTCGAACAATTTGAAATTTTGAGCGAATTTTAATTTTTCGAGCAAATTTCAAATTTCGAGCGCCTTTTAATTATTGAGCAAATTTAAAATTCGAGAAATTTTAAATATCAAGCGAATTTTAATATTTGAGCAAATTTCAAATTCAATCAATTTTTAAAATTTGAACTGTTTCAACTTTATATATTTTTGATAATCTTAGAGGTTTCAAATCTGACTTTTTTTTATAAAAAAATGGTAATAAAAAAAATTCACACAAAATGAGAAGAACCTTTCCTTGGGCAGCTGGGCCAGGCCCAACACGGAAGCGGGTAGAAACCAGCGCACGCACGAGGGGTATAGGCGCTCCCTGGATCCCTCCGAGGGCCTGTTCGGTAAATCACCGCTCCCAGAAATTTCGTCGCTCCGCTCAGCTCCAAGTCAATTTGGCAATGGGCCCCATTCCCCGATCCTCGATGGTTAATTCACCTATTAGGGGACGGTTTTGGTTAGTACTTCATGCCCGTGAGGACCTTATTGGAGGCAAACTTTCCCCACTAAGTAAGGTGGGGATGGGTCTGTGTTACCACTATCCATACCCGATAACTATGAAATCCCCGTTAGCCACATGACATGTGGCACTAGGGTACAAGATAGGTATGTATAGATACGAGAAAACCCTAATCCTATTGTGCTCAATTTCCCCTCTCGTATCCAGCCGCCGTAGTCTCCAAATCCCAACTCCCAAACGCTCGGCTCTCCTTGCTAAACTCTTGATCTAGCCAGCCCTGTCATTCTACCATGTTGTCATTTTATTTTAGGCTCATAGTTACTAGCTAAAGCAGGGATGGTTAAACGATGGTTATTTGTTTACCCGATGGGGATGAGGATGGTAAAAGAACTGGCCCATGACAGTTAGTGGGGATAGGGACGGAGAAAATTTTCATGCACGGGGATGATTATGGTTGAGCAATAACCAGTGGTTAGTGTCCCCGTTGCCATATGGAGCTCCAAGTCTATACCGCTCTCACGATCGATACTAGGGGAGCTCCTAAGAGAAATCCTATTCATCACCCGCGGGTGATGGGAATAAACCATCGCCCGTATGGTTTCAGGTAACGTGGAGAGTTTGGGCCGCGGCCCATCAACAGGCAGGGAGCCAGTAGGCCTCGGGTTTTGTTTTTGTCGAGTTTTTTTTCTGGTTTTTCTTGGGCTTCGGTTTCATTCGATTTTTCTTCCATATTTTTGATTTTTCTTTTTCCTGTTTTTTTCTTTTTAACAAATTTTAAAGTCAAATTTTTTAAAGTTAAGCCAATTTTAAATTCGAACAAATTACAAAGTAAGCAAATTTCAAATCTAAGCAAATTTTGAATTTGGGAAAAATTAAGATCTAAGAAATTTTTCGAATATGAGAAAATTTCAATTCTGAGCAAATTTCAAATCTAAAGAAATTTCGAATTTGGGAAATTTTGAAACAACAACTAATGGGTCAGGCCCATTAACGGTTTCCCCTTAGCAATAATTAGGAGCTGGGAGCGGCTAACTAATCACCGGTTAGGATTAGGGTTCACGCCGGGATACCAATTCTGGGAATAAGGTGGGCTCGGCCCATTTAACATGCCATCCCAGAATCCTATTCAATTCATCATGTGCTCACGAGTCACGTCTCAGTTAGCTGCTGCACATACAATATTTATGTTTCCTCAAATATTGAATTACTTTCAACATTGAATATTTTTTAAATTGAACTATTTTCAAATTTGAACAAATTAAGAATTTGAACAATTTTAAATTTGAATGACTTTCAAATTTGAACAATTTTAATTTTGAACGATTTTTGAATTTGAACAATTTAAAAAACTAAGCAATTTGAAATGTATCTATAATAAAGAACATCTGAAGCACCCCATTCAAGCCCTTGAAGATGCACATAGGGACGTGCGAGAGGGGAGGTTCCACCCCGAAAGAGAGAACGACGAGTTGACACGCGCCCTTGGGAACAAAGAACACGACGGACGAACACGAGGCACAGAAGGCTCCGTTCCGTGAAAGTATGGCTTTCCCGCAAAAAGGAAGAGATTTCCTGATAAAAGCCATGCGAGAAGAAAGGCAAAGGAAGCAGACCGCATAACGTCCTTAGAGAATTCTATGAGCGTCCAGAAAGCCCAAGTTGCCCAAGTTAAAGAAAGTACTTGCAACCCAATGATCTCAGGGGCAGCATGTAGATCCTGCATTCGATGCTATCAACCCGCAACAATCTCAGCATCGGAAAAGCAGTGTGGCTTCCACTCAGCTCGATAATGATGAATAGGTGATGGAGCCTCCTCACTACCCCGTGGATGATCTCACCGAGTTACGGTTCGACGGTACGCCAAGGACACAGAGGACAACTTGCTAAGGTTTTTACTGAAGCAAGCAAACAAAGAGGAAATATTCTTTTCTTACAACTTCGAGTGAGTGTTATAACTATCTTACATACATTCGATTTCACATACTCGATGTGTAGTCTAAATAATCCGGCGAGCTATGCGTGTGCAGCTTCCACTATATTCTCCTAATCATTCAACTTAACAAAGGAGTAGTACTTGTCATGGACTCGAAACGTAAACACCATGGGAATGGGCGAACATGGCTGCCCTGCTCCAGAGGTAATTTCAATCAATATCGTATCGGCACCTTCATATGTTCTCATTCGATGATATCATCAACTAATCAATAACTCATTTACTCATTTTTTGTTTGCCGAGCAGGGCTTGGAAACAGTTCATCAATATTGTTCCGAATAAATGGAAACCGGAGCTTACATTTAAAGATCACCCTGTAAGTAGTACTATATATATAGCTATGTCCGCGAATCTCTTTGATATTTTGTTTCAATACCATGCTTGATTATTAGTTTGATCGAACTATTTTTTTCGTAAAGTGTTTGAAGTAGGAACCCAGAATAACTTATGTGGATACTACATCTGCGAGTTCATTCGCGAGATGACCTGTCACAGGGACCCGGAAGAGGCTATACAAGCCACTCGTGTACGTGAACAATTTTTCACAATTAATCTTATCTTATTACCATCAATTGTATTGAGTTCCATTCATATATATTGATCTCTTTTTTCAATTTAGATGGAATGCCTGCCGGACTCTCTCCTGACGGAGGATCGCATACGAGCAATTCTAGAGGAAATTGCGGGATTCTTACTTAACGAGGTCATAGCTCGACATGGAGAATACTATCGGGAGTTCCTTTAGTCCCTCCTGTTTGGTCCCGGTTCAAAAACCGGGACTAAAGGCCCAAATGCATCGGGACTGAAGGCCTGTTTTCTACTAGTGACAGTCCAGGTGTAGCTAGTATATATGTACTGGCTGGATGCATTAGAATAACGTCGTTACTAACATGCCTTCTAAGTGCAGAGCGTCTGATCGTTTCATGATCTATTGATCCGAACAATCATCAAGACGCAATTATAGTGAGGAACTTCCTTACTGTCGTGCCTTCGAACTGCGGAGTGCCTCATCTTGCCTTGAATGACCCATTGATATAAGTATCGGGATGGTCATCGTGTGTCTGCCGTGTATCCTGTCTTCAGTTTGTCGATCGTTTGTTCGATCAAACGTCAGGATGGCTCACCGTGGCTGTCATGCATCGTGTCTTCAGTTTTCCGATCGTTCGTTGCTTCAGTGACCTGTGCGCCATGATTGCCCGGGCGTGGCTACATGCTGCCTTAGATGTAGTGCAAGGTTGACGATCCTTGTCCGCGTTGTTCTTTGTTTGCATGCTAGAATTCAGCTGTATGTTCCAAAGGTTGGCGTCTGTCTTGTACACGTGATTATGCCTCTCGCAAATCGACAACATACTCCCAATGCAAACCGGGATGGCCGTGGAGTTCCCCAAATCCATACTGCTATTGCGCTATTGGTATCGTACGTTGTCATCGATATTAACAACCACATCTTCTTCCGACGATGTCCTTTCTAGCCCGATCGCTATCTAGTTTGTCGTAGACGTTGCCGTAGACTCATCAGGCCAGGCCTTGTGTTCCACACTTCGTCATGGAAAGATCGCCGAAGGTCTGTCGTCGTTGTTGAGTTCTTCGGAGACTTCGTAGGGACTATTCAGGAATCAGGAGAAGGCATGAAGCTTACTTCTTCATATCAACTCGACGACCGCTACTGCCTTGGAGGCGTGCTTCAGCTGTTGCTAGGATTTTTTCACACACATGACCCGTCGAGATCTACAGGAACTCAGTAGTTGACAATCTGCAAACGTGATGGTTGAGATACCAGGGTTGATCAATCTGGCTAAGCAACACGAATATCGCGGTTGTTAAATAAAGGCCGGTGGAGATATGGAGATATATATTCTTGTATTGCTTTTAAACGTGTTGCGGATGTCGTATGTTTCTGGTTAAGCGTTCTATCCAAATTAACTTCAACTTCCTTTAGCAAACGTGAGGCGCGCTTCCTTTGATTGATCTGAGATGTTTATTTTTAGGGAGTGACTATACAACAGACGTCTGTTTTTCAATTCGTAAACAGACAGTTTTTCCTGACCAATCATTTAATAACATCTGTACTGAAGTAAAATGAGTCAATTAATCAAAACTGTCTGTTTTGAGTCCAACAAAACAGACACATATTCAGTTCGATGTCCTTCAGAAAATCCCGCGCATCACAGGCAAAAAAAGTCAAAGAAAAACACAGGGGAAAGCAGCCTGGTTATACAAAGGGGAAAAGCCCAAAAATGACAGCAGAAAAAGCACCAGTACGGTGCTACAACAAATAAAGCCCAAATAATGTAAAGTTGCAGTAACAGCTAAGCACGTGTATCCCACCTTTTCGACCTTCTTCTCCAGTAAGCAAAAGAACATCACGTGCTCCAACCACTCCTTCCAATATATTCTGCTCCTCCCTGAATCTTAGATCGAGAAGCACGTTCAGCATCAATGGAGGGGGAAGAGGAGCACCCACTGGAGAAGAAGAAAGGAAAAGATATTCAACAAGAAACACAACTACCAAATCGAGATTCAATACAGTCAGAGGTATGTTCTTGAAATCCCTTACAACTGAAACACAGAAATTCTTACCAGATCATATAAGCTACGAGCAGTTTCTCAATTGCTCCTACGATTTTTCTTTTTGGAAAGTAGATGCACACCTGAATTAGAAACTATATTTGGTGCACAGCTGAACTGCTATTTGCGTTGTTCTCTGAAGTTCACTAAACAATATGTAATCTGTTACGCCATCTGGTATGTCATCTCCCTAAGAACATAAGGGAAACCTAGACAGAAAAGGAAGTAGGAAATGCTACAACATATGGTAGTGAGCACACAAAAACACCTATGTACCTCACAGTCCATGCAAGGCCCCAAGCACATAGGATACTAACCATCTTTTTAACACAGTTGACATACTCATTGAAGACATGGTTAGTTACTTCAAGCTAAGAGTTTGGGGTGCTAACAAACATGGTATAATAGAAGATGGCCACCAGGAGGAGTGCACAATCGTATACGAACAAACTGCGACCTACTTGTTAAACTGCGATCTTAGGGGAATATTTACAAATCAACACAATTTTACTAAGAATCTGAGTGAATGAGAGCCATAAAGAAGCACGACAATAGAGCAACCCGAGATAGAGATACCTTGGGGAGGATTGTATCTTATTCTCTTGGTGCCTGATTGGTGCAGCACCTGGAGTAGCCCACATACGGAGAAGAGTGACTTCTACTAAGTGTATGCTGTTGGGCAATGAGAGTTATTAACATATAAACTAGACAAAGTATAGCTGAAGAAACAATATACTGATTTTTTTGAGGGAACTGTATACTGATGAATGATAGATACTTCAAACAGATGGCATGCCATGTCAGTGGATACTAGAAAACAGATGTGTTTCAGTGTGTGTGGATACCCGAATAGCCCTTGCCAACAAATAAAAAGCTACAGACAGAGTAAATGTAACATCCCAAAAATTTAAAACAAAGAGAAAATGAATTCTCTTTTTCCAAAAATGAGAACCAACAAAAACTTTTATTAAATTAAGCTTGGTACATAGTGAGCATGTTTATATGTTGTGATATTGCCATGATTGTTTATTTATTGCATTGAACCTAATTCCCAAAATCATAAACCCTAATCTTCTCAAAACTAAATAGTATCAAATAAGAGAGAACTAAAATAAAAAAAGGCATATGTGGGCATATAACCCTAGTATGCAAATATTGACTAATACCATTCTTACTTTTCAAAATAGTGGTGAACCATTGATATACTCCACTAAACCCTAAACCTCACTCCCTTCTCACCATCCTTTATACACAAAACAAAAAGAAATGAAATTAAAAAAGAAAAGGGCCTAGGTGCCTATGACTATTTTGGTAAGACTCCTACCTAGACTTTTCTACTTGATTAGATGCTTGGAAAACCTCAACCAAACTAATCAAGTACTTCCCCAACCAAAACCAAGTTGAAATAAAAAGAAATAAAAAGAAATTCAACATATGCATAAGAGCATATGTGGCACATAGCCATTTTACCAAAACTTGACCTAAGCACCTCTACCTTGCCCAAATGGTTTGAAAACTTTACCAAACCCAATATAACCTTAAATAAACCCTAAACCATGACCTTTGATCATAAATAAAGAAATGGAAATAAAAATATGAAATACACATATGTGCATATGGCCCAAAAATACAAATTTAAGCCAAAGACCACCAAACTTGTTTCCATTGCTTGGATTGTTTTCTTATATCATATTAAACCTCCACCACATCAATGGGATCAAGAAAAACCAAATCAAATTGGAAATAAGAAGATTTTCCAAAACACATATGTGGATAAGGCCATTTTTGCAAATCTTTAAACAAGACCTTTTTAAATGGACTCAATGGTTTGGAAATGTTTCTAAACTAATAAGAATCACCTTAGAGTCAACCAAAGTCAAATTAAATGGAGAGAAATTAAATAGGAAAAAATCCCAATTTCACTCACATACACATTATGCCAAATTCCAAATCTTCACTCTAGGCCATAATTGCTTGCTCTCTTGCTTGTAGAATACCTAAATATGATAAACTAACACAATTGCATCAATGAAACCAAAATCAAACCAAAGGAAATCTCAAAATCTTCACACATATGATAATGGTCATATGTCACCAAAATATTTTCTTCACTACTTTACCCCTCTGGTTTTCTCTCTTCTTAAACTAAACTTGGTAAACCAAAGCCATGTCATCCAAGACCATGTCAAGGTGAGTAACTTTCATGTTGACCACCATGGTCAGAGTTGACTAGGTTGACCAGTAGGAATGTGACAAGTGGTGATGTTGAAACAAAGAGAAGATCATCCCCATTTTTAAATTTTCACAAATCAACTTCATTTTGAACACCACCACCACCTTTGTGCTCTAAACATTATGTAAATCAACTCCTCCAAATATTTTTGAAAAATTCAAAAACATTTCTCTTTCGGCCATTGTGTCGAACACCTTTGGTGCACAAACCTACCAACTCCCTACATGCTATTAACCAGCAGATTTTTTCCCAAACTATCAAACCTATGTCATGTTGAGTACCCCTAGCAACTCCTTGCATCACTCCAGTACCAGAGACCTCATTGTTTGTACAAAATCATCAAGGACTATGTCATGCCGATCATGGCATGACACACCTACTTGCTCCCGCCCTTTCTCCTCAAAACCACCGTGCCAAACCATGTCCTGGAGATGCACCTTTCACTGCTGATCATGCTAGACACGCTCCCGAGCCAAGAGGAAGCCGACACACACCAGAACACGACGTGGTCACCGCACCCAGGCTCGCCAGAGCGCGCACCGGCATGGCCCTGGACGCGCCAGTCCACCTGCCCGTCCCGTCGCTTCCGTCGACCATTGGTGCCAAGGCTTGGCACGGGAACTCTCCTCCGTCACACCTACCGACTAGACAAGCGTGCTCGAGCTCGAGCTCACTGTAGACGCCGTCATCGTCAACCTCTGCCGCGCCAGTACCACGAGGACGACGACGTCGCCCGAGCGACCCCGTCCTCCCCCTGCTGCACACAGACGCTCCCCAGGACCGCCTTGACGTCGCCTACCAAACCCCGTCCTCGCCTTGCCCCTTCACGCACGGGATAGCCGTCGCCATGATCGACCCGACGGTGACCTCCACGGCACCCTCTCGCCACTATAAAAGCAGGCCGCCCCTGGACGAATTCTTCACACAATCGCCCTCCTCTATTCTCACTCGCTCTCCTCGACCTATTGCTGCACCACATTAGCCACCACGCCGCTGGAATTTGGCCGGAGCCCGCCGCTGCAGTAGCTCGCCGAAGCCAACGATCCCGAGCACCCCTGGAGCCGCCGCGACCCTCTTTCGACTCGCCTTCGTCGACAACGCCGTTTGCCCGCCTCGCCAACCTCGCTGGACGCCGGTAAGCCTCCCATCGCGACCCCTGACCGCCGGTAGGGTTTGCCCTCGCCGGAGCTCGTCTCGACGAAGACGAACTACAGCCGTCCGATCCCATTTAATCCCACGGCCTGTACCGTTTCGGTATTATAACGCCACCGACAAGCGGGGGCCATTGTCGCGGCCCGCTGCGTGCGCGACGCGCTAGCTGGGCCGGCCCAACTCGTTCCCCCTCTCCCTGGCCCATTTCCTTTCCCGCGCGAGCCCAGTCGTTTGAATTTGAATATTGCAAATTAAATCAAATTCTTCTCAGATGCTGTTTTGAAAATTAAATAGAATAAAATCTACCAAACCAAATTTGACAAATTTTATATATTTGGAAACCTTGTTAAATTATCTACAAGACTACACTTGCCTCAACCTTATATTTATTATAGAATTTAAATGATAAAAATAACAAGGCAGGGCCTTTTTCAACCTCAAATAATTATTTAAAATCAACCATAAATTATTTTGAGATGATTCAAATTCTCATAAATCACAATTCAAATACTCTAATTGTTTCTGTAAAAATATGATAGTGGTACTGTATATGATCATGGGCTAGGTTCAAATAGTGGCTATGTAGCCATTTCTAGCTCATTTAAACTATTTCAAAAATAGTATTTAAATTGTATGAGGTATAGCTTCTCACCTAAACCATTACTCCAAGTAATTCAATGAGAGTTGATGACGCATGCATTAAGGACCCATATGTTCTTATTTCAAAATATTAAATATTTTTCATAGTAGTATTTAAAATTGTTCAAAACTACATATTAAATCATATGAGAGGTTTTGGTCTCATTTAAATCTTGTCTCAACTAAGTTAATATGGGGTAGAGACTATGGTCAATTTTAAACTCATATTAAATTAGTTGATGATATTTAATCATCAATCATGAGTATTAAAAAGGCATGAGGTGGTGTACCTCATTTAAATCACTTCCCAATTGATACTTATGAAGAGGTTGACTTTGGTCAACCTAGGTCATATGACATTAATTGAGGAAATTAAATCTTAATATTATTTAATGAGAGGAAATTATTTTCTCTCAAGAAATAAATCGAAACTCTAATTAATATTTATAATGAGAGGAAATTATTTTTCTTAAGAATAAAATTAAATCAACTCACCTAATAAGCATGTTGATTGATAGCTTAGTAGGAGTGATTTATGTGTGTGCTTAGTCTAGTACTTAGGCTTTGTGTGGTAATTGTGTGTATTATACTCGTATCTAGACGCTAGTACCGAGGAGTACCCCGAGGAGGAGGAGGCCTACTTCCAGGAAGAAGAAGACCACTTTGATCAGTACACCACTCAAGGCAAGCTATACTCTTGCAAGCTAATATTCTTGCAAGTTACCCAAGTGCAAAGCTCTAATAGAGCAAGGCACCACTACATCATACTTTATGTTTAATGATCCTATCCCAAGTTTTTACCTTACAAGTTTTTGAGTTTTGTTTATCAAAGTTTACTTTTGATTCATAATTCACTTGGTCTAGAGTAGAACAAGATCATCACATGTAGCCTAGAGCAATGAAAGCTAGATAGCACCCCTCATGATTAGTTGCTAGTGCTAACAAATAAAATTGACTGCTCTAGATGGGAACAGGTGAAATGAAATGACTTTGACAACCTTGGAATGATGAGTCATTCTATTGAAAGATTTTGAAGGTGAATATGACTTGTGAATGACATGGTGAATTTCACAAAAACTGATGGTTGGGTTCGGATCCGATACCATTCCAATTTTACAAGTACCCCCACAATACCTGACATGGGTAGGGCTTAACTAGAAGTTTATGTATCTTAGTATGGGTTCCCTCTAAACAAGCGTCATCGGGGTTATGCCAAGGGCTGCCTCCAAAGAAATATGAAATGATGTGAAATGACGTGAAATGAGGTGAATGTCCGGCCCAAGCCTGTGCAGTTCCAGGACTGTCTGTCTTCACGGGAGGCCAAGCTCATGGGGAGAGGTGCCTATACTAGGGTATGTAAGTGAAAGTTTATGGTTGGTAGTCCGCACACGGAGTGTGATAAATTAGGGCCAGTTACCCCGACGGATTATTGCAAATATTGTGGCACACGTGCAGAGTGTAGAACTATTCGAATAGCCGTGCCCACGGTTACGGACGATTGGAAAGGCCATACTGTTCCGTCATCAGACCATTTTCATAAATGTGACATGTGAAGGGTGACTTGTGATTTGAACTTGAAATGGTGACTTTGACTTGAATCACAACAGAGTTGTGGGAATGACACTAATGTTCCCACTTGAGTTAGTCTAGCGACTCAAGCATCTTTACTAAATGTTTATGAAATAAACTTGGCTTTATGCAAATAAACCTAGAGCTTAGCATCCCCTTACTATAGTTGATATTGCTTACATTAGTATTAGTTTGCGAGTACTTTAAAGTACTCATGGCATTGTCCCTGTCTATTCAAATGGCCGACTATGAAGAGGAACAGCAGGAAGATGGAAGATGGACGTCTACGACAACTAGGATCACTCCTGACGTCAACAGTTGCCTGTGGAATAGATGGACCGCGACCGTTACTTCGCTTCCGCCATGTGTTTTGTAATAGGATCTCTAGATCCACTATGATGTATTAAGACTGGATCATGTGATCCCTCTATGTAAGACAATTTATGTGTTGTATCGAATGATGATTTGTGATATCAATCTGTTATGTCTCGCAAAAACAATATTCCTGGGATTGCGATGAAGGGCATAATAGGCATCTGGACTTAAAAATCCGGGTGTTGACAGTAAAGGCCGAAACTAAATGGGTGTAACACGTACCAAAAACGTATTAACTAAAAAACAGTGATCAATTCCATTAGATAGACATACATACCGCCGTGCCACATCACATAGAGGGAGACATAATTAGAAAGAGAGAAGCATCAGATAGAGAGGTACCTTCAGGAGGAGTGCAGCAGCTGCTGTTTGCGCCTTATTCATGCAGGATGGAGACGAGCGATCCGGTAAGCGAGGAATACAGGGGGTCCAGGAATGCTCACTTATACACTGAGACAATGAAAAACGATGCTTTACTGACAAAATGAAAAATACTTAATTGAGAGAAACTGAGAGACTGAGAGAATCACGCCGCCGTGCCATATCACATAGAGACATAATCAGGAAGAGAGAAGCATCAGATAGAGAGGTACCTTCAGGAGGAGTGCAATATCTGCTGTTTGCGCCTTCTTCATGCAGGACAAAGACGAGTGACTACGGCCGTAGGTCGGAGTGGATCCTGTAAACGAAGAATACAGGGAGTCCAGGAATGTAAACTGAGAGACTAAGACAATGAAATACGATGATAACTTACAAACTGAAAAATCATGTAGTAACAAAAAACTAAAGCGTAAGAACTTGGAAGAAAGAGAGATTGGCAAACTGAATAACAGAGATTAACTAAAGGATAACTGAAGTAATGATCTAGAAATGAGATTTAACTCAAAAAAGGACAGAGATTAACTGAAGAATAAGTGATAGAGAATTATCTAGAAATGACGGAGAATGAGAGATAGAGAATGGGATAAGCAAATCAAACAGCTAGAAATGACGGAGAATGAGTGACATAGAATGAAATAACAGAGAGATTGAGACAATGCCATAGACAATCAAACTGAGAAATTCAGAATCTGACAAAATAAGATAACTGAAGTAATGATAATAATGAGAACCTGACATGCTAAATGACATAAAAATGAAATCCCCAATCTGAAAAAAACTGATCAATAGGAATCTGAATAGGAATGCAAACTGAGGAAAAACTTAGAAACTGAAAAAAGATACTGAAACACTAAGTTATTGATGTCCAGAAATGCAAACTGAGCAAAAACTTAGAAAATTTAAAAATATACTGAAACACTAAGTTACTGAGAGACTTAACAAGTAATGAATCACTGAGAAAACTAAGTTATTCAAAGAGAAAAGAGTGACAAAATGACAATACTTAAAGACAATAAGTTACTGAAAAAATAAACTTCAGGGTGTCCTGGAATGCAAACTAAGGAAAAACTTAGAAAAATAAAAAATAAAATGCAACACTAAGTTAATGATAGACTAAACAAGTAATGAATCTGCATCACATGATGTTGGTAGTGGCGTTTTAGTCAATAAATATTGATCACATATTCTATTTTTGCAGGAAATAAATGCTGGCAGCGCAATGACACATGTTCATGATCAATTTGATGAATCAATATTTTTCAAGGTACATGATTAAGATTGTTTAATGTATCCAAAATTAAAATGGACGATAACGCTTGCATAACACATCTGAAGTTCTGAACAATGCTTGCAGGAAGACTTTTCATACATGGCTTTACTAAATGGAGATATCGACATGAACTACTTATCATCAAATAGACATATGAAGGTACGAAAAAATACATAAAAAAATCTGAAGAATTATTATGTATAAAACCTCTTGTTCATACAGACAAAAATAAAAAATGCTGGCATGTAAACTACACTTTGCTTAACTGAAAGATATTACTGCAGGCAAAAACATTCTTGGATGCTGAAGGACAATCTGCAAGTTCAACATGCGAAAACAGTACAAAGCATGAGGATTGAGGAGAATGAACACAATCCATGGAACTCAAGTTTATTTGATGACATGCAACTTGATGAGGTAAAAGTTACTATGAATGTTACAATCATATATACTACTACCTCCGTTTCAAGGAATAAGGCGCGCGCGTATTCCAAGACAAACTTTGACCATAAAAATTGAGCAACAAAATCTTGATTATATTATATGTAATTAGTATCGTTGGATTCGTATTGAAAAGAACTTTTTAATGATACCAATTTCATACAAACAATGTTTATCTATTTGAAGTAATTTTTGGTCAAACAAAAAGCACATAAAACGAGGGTGCCTTATTCTTTGAAACGGAGGTAGTACCATACTACTGCAAAAAACAAATCAATACAATGTGCATATAATTTCCTTGATAGGTTGTCGATGAAGATGAGCAACAAGAAGGGACAGATAAACAAGACTTTGACCATACATGGAATCTAGATGGAAAGAATAGTAACAATAGTGAAGATGGTGATGTTCGGAAAAAAGAACCCGACAGATCAGCTGGAAATGGTGAAGAACAAAATAAGAACATAACTGAGGAAGATGTGGATATATTCTTAGACAATGAAGAGCAAGGGACAAAGCAGAACAATGATCAGGGAACTTGAAGCAGGATCTTCAACTGAATATGTAATGCCAGTTAAGGGGATGGAATTTAAATCAAGGGAGGAAGCTCAGAATTTCTTAAACATGTATTCTTATGTTGTTGGCTTCTCAATAGCTGTGAGGTCAGTCTACCGTACAACAAGCAAAAAAATGAATAATGAGATCACAAGGGCAACTATGAAGTGCAATAAACATGGACACAACACAAATGCTCAAAATGAACAGGTGGTGGTGCAGAGACAAACAATAATATTTGTTACAACTGGGGATTGCAAAGTGGAGATGGTCATAAATGAGAAAAGGGGTATTTGGAAGATAAGTAACCTCATCCTTGAGCACAATCACCCCGCTTGAACAGGGGGTAGGTTCTTCGGGTCACATGCCTACATGACAAAGGAGGAGAAATCGATAATAAGAACGATGAAACTATGTAACATTCCTACAAGAAATATTGCCTCAGTTCTAGCACACATGAGGCAGTATGGAGCAGCTACCATACAACAAACGCAAGGCTAACAATTCATCGTGGATAGTGAAAGGAGCACATCTGGCAACCTCCAACCAATAACATACAACTTGCAGATAACCTTCAGAACACTGACCAAACTACATACTGAAATCAGACAATTCATCGTGGATATTGAAATGAGCACACGTGGCTACATCAAAATCAAACACCACAAAAAATAAGGTGAAATTCAGAGCAATGACCAACCTATCAACCTACATAGCGCCCACAATACACAAGAAATCCTAGAAATCAAAATAGCACTGCAACACCAACACTTTACATTTGCAAAACCCATGTAATTTAATCAAGAGTACTAGAGTATCACAATTCCGAATGAAATGGTAACAAAGGGGCATGAGGCCAGCAAATGGCAACCATCTCAGTGATGGTAAGCTGGAGGTTAAACAAGACCGACATCGTTTGCTGGGTGGCGCGCCTCATCGTATTTCTTCACACGGTGTATCATCTTCACGAACGACACGAAAACAACAATCAAATCCTTGATAAACAAGCTGTCCCAACTACATTAAGGTGAAAATTGACACACCAAGCTACCTCCAAATCAAACAGCACAAAGACATATTAAGGTGAATTTCAGAGAACTAAACAAGCGACCCAAACTCAAATCCTAGACTCAAAACATCACTAAACGAAAAGGACTCATCAATCAGCAATTCCAGCATGTGCTTGTACACACACATGATATAAACCTGCATGATATTAACAAAAAACACAAAACAAAGGACAGTCATGTTTCACTACATCATGAAAGAGATCTAGCCACCCTATTCCAAGTGAAAACCCGCCACCAAAAATCTACAAAAAAATAGCGAACGCATGATAAAGTAGGACAGACAAATTACCCATCTCGCATCCCGTGAACTTGCCTTGCGCGCTCGAGATTCGCTGGCCTCTTCACAGATGCACGGTGAGGAGTACGAACAGCGCCATTCCCCATCTCCGCTCCTACCTCCGCCGGCGACTGCGGCGTCAACCCACTCCCAGACAGCGGCCGAGCGTGTCGACAAGCACCATCAGCCCCACCTCCGTTGGGCGAAGACGACGACACGCCCCATCAGCCGCCGGACGACGCCAGCGAGGACAGGGAGACGAGCAGCGGGGCGCGGGTGAAGCAACGCCGCTCTCCGCCATGGATGCGCCTCGGCGACGCCAGCGAGGACAGGGAGACGAGCAGCGGGGCGCGGGTGAAGCAACGCCGCTCTCCGCCATGGATGCGCCTCGGCGACGCCAGTGAGTACAGCGAGACGGGGTGCCGGCGAGAATGAGTGGTGGGAGGAGACTCCTAACGGGAACAACTGCGCTACGAGCCTACAACAGACAAACTGAACCAGCACTGCGCCATGATTCGGGAAAAAATCGTACGGTCCAAAAAGTAGTTGTTTGCCAATTGAAAAACAGCTAGCTGTTTAATAGGAAAAAGAAAAAGACAGGGGAAAGCAGCCTGGTTATACAAAGGGGAAAAGCCCAAAAATGACAGCAGAAAAAGCACCAGTACGGTGCTACAACAAATAAAGCCTAAATAATGTAAAGTTGCAGTAACAGCTAAGCACGTGTATCCCACCTTTTCGACCTTCTTCTCCAGTAAGCAAAAGAACATCACGTGCTCCAACCACTCCTTCCAATATGTTCTGCTCCTCCCTGAATCTTAGATCGAGAAGCACGTTCAGCATCAATGGAGGGGGAAGAGGAGCACCCACTGGAGAAGAAGAAAGGAAAAGATATTCAACAAGAAACACAACTACCAAATCGAGATTCAATACAGTCAGAGGTATGTTCTTGAAATCCCTTACAACTGAAACACGGAAATTCTTACCAGATCATATAAGCTACCAGCAGTTTCTCAATTGCTCCTACGATTTTTCTTTTTGGAAAGTAGATGCACACCTGAATTAGAAACTATATTTGGTGCACAGCTGAACTGCTATTTGCGTTGTTCTCTGAAGTTCACTAAAAAATATGTAATCTGTTACGCCATCTGGTATGTCATCTCCCTAAGAACATAAGGGAAACCTAGACAGAAAAGGAAGTAGGAAATGCTACAACATATGGTAGTGAGCACACAAAAACACCTCTGTACCTCACAGTCCATGCAAGGCCCCAAGCACATAGGATACTAACCATATTTTTAACACAGTTGACATACTCATTGAAGACATGGTTAGTTACTTCAAGCTAAGAGTTTGGGGTGCTAACAAACATGGTATAATAGAAGATGGCCACCAGGAGGAGTGCACAATCGTATACGAACAAACTGCGACCTACTTGTTAAACTGCGATCTTAGGGGAATATTTACAAATCAACACAATTTTACTAAGAATCTGAGTGAATGAGAGCCATAAAGAAGCACGACAATAGAGCAACCCGAGATAGAGATACCTTGGGGAGGATTGTATCTTATTCTCTTGGTGCCTGATTGGTGCAGCACCTGGAGTAGCCCACATACGGAGAAGAGTGACTTCTACTGAGTGTATGCTGTTGGGCAATGAGAGTTATTAACATATAAACTAGACAAAGTATAGCTGAAGAAACAATATACTGATTTTTTTGAGGGAACTGTATACTGATGAATGATAGATACTTCAAACAGATGGCATGCCATGTCAGTGGATACTAGAAAACAGATGTGTTTCAGTGTGTGTGGATACCCGAATAGCCCTTGCCAACAAATAAAAAGCTACAGACAGAGTAAAGGCCGAAACTAAATGGGTGTAACACGTACCAAAAACGTATTAACTAAAAAACAGTGATCAATTCCATTAGATAGACATACATACCGCCGTGCCACATCACATAGAGGGAGACATAATTAGAAAGAGAGAAGCATCAGATAGAGAGGTACCTTCAGGAGGAGTGCAGCAGCTGCTGTTTGCGCCTTATTCATGCAGGACGGAGACGAGCGATCCGGTAAGCGAGGAATACAGGGGGTCCAGGAATGCTCACTTATACACTGAGACAATGAAAAACGATGCTTTACTGACAAAATGAAAAATACTTAATTGAGAGAAACTGAGAGACTGAGAGAATCACGCCGCCGTGCCATATCACATAGAGACATAATCAGGAAGAGAGAAGCATCAGATAGAGAGGTACCTTCAGGAGGAGTGCAATATCTGCTGTTTGCGCCTTCTTCATGCAGGACAAAGACGAGTGACTACGGCCGTAGGTCGGAGTGGATCATGTAAACGAAGAATACAGGGAGTCCAGGAATGTAAACTGAGAGACTAAGACAATGAAATACGATGATAACTGACAAACTGAAAAATCATGTAGTAACAAAAAACTAAAGCTTAAGAACTTGGAAGAAAGAGAGATTGGCAAACTGAATAACAGAGATTAACTAAAGGATAACTGAAGTAATGATCTAGAAATGAGATTTAACTCAAAAAAGGACAGAGATTAACTGAAGAATAAGTGATAGAGAATTATCTAGAAATGACGGAGAATGAGAGATAGAGAATGGGATAAGCAAATCAAACAGCTAGAAATGACGGAGAATGAGTGACAGAGAATGAAATAACAGAGAGATTGAGACAATGCCATAGACAATCAAAATGAGAAATTCAGAATCTGACAAAATAAGATAACTGAAGTAATGATAATAATGAGAACCTGACATGCTAAATGACATAAAAATGAAATCCCCAATCTGAAAAAAATTGATCAATAGGAATATGAATAGGAATGCAAACTGAGGAAAAACTTAGAAACTGAAAAAAGATACTGAAACACTAAGTTATTGATGTCCAGAAATGCAAACTGAGCAAAAACTTAGAAAATTTAAAAATATACTGAAACACTAAGTTACTGAGAGACTTAACAAGTAATGAATCACTGAGAAAACTAAGTTATTCAAAGAGAAAAGAGTGACAAAATGACAATACTTAAAGACAATAAGTTACTGAAAAAATAAACTTCAGGGTGTCCTGGAATGCAAACTAAGGAAAAACTTAGAAAAATAAAAAATAAAATGCAACACTAAGTTAATGATAGACTAAACAAGTAATGAATCTGCATCACATGATGTTGGTAGTGGCATTTTAGTCAATAAATATTGATCACATATTCTATTTTTGCAGGAAATAAATGCTGGCAGCGCAATGACACATGTTCATGATCAATTTGATGAATCAATATTTTTCAAGGTACAGGATTAAGATTGTTTAATGTATCCAAAATTAAAATGGACGATAACGCTTGCATAACACATCTGAAGTTCTGAACAATGCTTGCAGGAAGACTTTTCATACATGGCTTTACTAAATGGAGATATCGACATGAACTACTTATCATCAAATAGACATATGAAGGTACGAAAAAATACATAAAAAAATCTGAAGAATTATTATGTATAAAACCTCTTGTTCATACAGACAAAAATAAAAAATGCTGGCATGTAAACTACACTTTGCTTAACTGAAAGATATTACTGCAGGCAAAAACATTCTTAGATGCTGAAGGACAATCTGCAAGTTCAACATGCGAAAACAGTACAAAGCATGAGGATTGAGGAGAATGAACACAATCCATGGAACTCAAGTTTATTTGATGACATGCAACTTGATGAGGTAAAAGTTACTATGAATGTTACAATCATATATACTACTACCTCCGTTTCAAGGAATAAGGCGCGCGCGTATTCCAAGACAAACTTTGACCATAAAAATTGAGCAACAAAATCTTGATTATATTATATGTAATTAGTATCGTTGGATTCGTATTGAAAAGAACTTTTTAATGATACCAATTTCATACAAACAATGTTTATCTATTTGAAGTAATTTTTGGTCAAACAAAAAGCACATAAAACGAGGGTGCCTTATTCTTTGAAACGGAGGTAGTACCATACTACTGCAAAAAACAAATCAATACAATGTGCATATAATTTCCTTGATAGGTTGTCGATGAAGATGAGCAACAAGAAGGGACAGATAAACAAGACTTTGACCATACATGGAATCTAGATGGAAAGAATAGTAACAATAGTGAAGATGGTGATGTTCGGAAAAAAGAACCCGACAGATCAGCTGGAAATGGTGAAGAACAAAATAAGAACATAACTGAGGAAGATGTGGATATATTCTTAGACAATGAAGAGCAAGGGACAAAGCAGAACAATGATCAGGGAACTGAAGCAGGATCTTCAACTAAATATGTAATGCCAGTTAAGGGGATGGAATTTAAATCAAGGGAGGAAGCTCAGAATTTCTTAAACATGTATTCTTATGTTGTTGGCTTCTCAATAGCTGTGATGTCAGTCTACCGTACAACAAGCAAAAAAATGAATAATGAGATCACAAGGGCAACTATGAAGTGCAATAAACATGGACACAACACAAATTCTCAAAATGAACATGTGGTGGTGCAGAGACAAACAATAATATTTGTTACAACTGATTGCAAAGTGGAGATGGTCATAAATGAGAAAAGGGGTATTTGGAAGATAAGTAACCTCATCCTTGAGCACAATCACCCCGCTTGAACAGGGGGTAGGTTCTTCGGGTCACATGCCTACATGACAAAGGAGGAGAAATCGATAATAAGAACGATGAAACTATGTAACATTCCTACAAGAAATATTGCCTCAGTTCTAGCACACATGAGGCAGTATGGAGCAGCTACCATACAACAAACGCAAGGCTAACAATTCATCGTGGATAGTGAAAGGAGCACATCTGGCAACCTCCAACCAATAACATACAACTTGCAGATAACCTTCAGAACACTGACCAAACTACATACTGAAATCAGACAATTCATCGTGGATATTGAAATGAGCACACCTGGTGACAAAGGATTAACTTGTCAATGCCTACAGATTGTAGACTAGGGTTTTGCTAGAAGTAGAGGGCAAGTAGATCTCGAAGGTTCAGGCGAAAAGTACTCGACGATTATGAAAACTAAGGTTATGTTGACAGATTCGATCCTTTCTTCGTCCCTCGACTCCCCTTATATAGGAGGCGGAGCCGAGGGTTTCGTAGTACACAAGTTACAGAGTTCGGGAGGGTTTCGTACCCAACCCGTAAGATTACAAATCTCTATCTTTCCTAATACAAACTATCTTTCCTTAACACTAAATGGGCTTCCAAGTCTTCTTATTCTTCGAGTCTTGGGCTTTGATTAAACCCCGGCAGGCCTATTGGGGATGCCTATGTCAGTAGCCCCCGAGATTTTTCTTGAATCGAAGAATCAGGGAAAATCTCCAATTTTACTCATCACATAATCTTTCAATATGCAAACACTATTTTGTACAGGGATATAATTGGGGCTAGTTCATCCGACGGATCGGTACTAGTTAATCGCTCTAGTGGCAATCCGCAAAAACCTACTTCAAAATCACGTCCCTGGACATGATTTCGGGATACTGGTGTAACTTCGACAGTGCCGCTTAAGGTCTTACCATTCTGTCGAGTCCCAGTCATATTTTATCGGGTACCTAACGCGTCCGTTAGGATTTTTCTTCGTATCTGTTGATACGGAAAATAGTAGCAATCCGCCGTCGGAGACGGTGCCACGCCACTCAGAACGGATCTGGGGTCTTACCTTCGCAAAGTTTTGGGCATTCAGAGATTTATTCGCGACTTTTAGCGCTCTGAGAATATTTTGTCGTGTGCTTTTCGGCTGCTGGAATAGCACATTTTATCGAGTCATATTAGGATGACTTATTTTGTCTTCCCGATGGGAGTATATGTAGAGTTAAATGTGTAACTCGAAATATACTCACTCGTACTTCTTTCTTTTAATAAAAATTCATCGGGCACGCGAACAGCGTTCCCGATGGGAGTAGCCCCCGAGGCTACAGCCAAGGACTTGTGCTTGGGTGTAGGCTCCACAGATTAGTATCCATTGCCGCTATATTTATAATCCTTCTCGACAGTTTTATATTTATCGGTGCGACTCTTCCGATGGGAGTAGCCCCGAGGCTATGAACAAATACTTGTATTTGATCATAGGCTCTTGCCATTTCCATCTTGTCATACTCGAAATTTTCTCTTCTCCAGAGTAGCCCCCGAGCATTTGGGCTAAAACTTGTATTTGATCAAAGGCTCTCGAAATAATCTTGCGTTGTCGATAAACTTTTGAAGCTTCATAGTCGATGATAGCCACGATTTCTGTTTTGGAAACATGCCATTACCGCTTCTCTCACTGCCTTGTGGGTCCAAGTTCCTCATCTGATGGACACGTCGTGCAAGTGGGGGACACATGTTCTCCCCTTTTTCTGGCACACGTTCCATAACCTCGTCAATGTTAAAATACTTTTTTACCCTCGTCTCCACGTGGTTATCATCTCCCACATACTTTTTCTATCCAACGGTCCGCCGCTTCACCGCACCTCTATATAAGATCTCCTTCTTCTACCTCGAGCACTTCCGTCGCGCCGTTCCCCCTTTCTACTGCAAAACTTCCTCCCTGCGCCCTACAACTCTCGAGCTCATCTCTTCGCAGCTGCATTCCTCCGCCATTGTTGATGCCACCGCGCCGCTGAGGCACGCACGCAGATTCATCGATGGCTGCCGCGGATCTAGGAGCCGCGGAGTAGGAAAGGTCCAAGATCACGAACCAGGACCTGAATCTCTTGAAGAAGCTGGGGATTAGCAAGAAACTCAAAGCGGTGTGCTTCCCCAGTGAAGAAAGCTACCCAACCCCTCCAATGGGGTATCGGGTAAGTTTTTTTGATCACCTCATCCGCGGTCTTTCCGCCCCCATTCACCCTTTTCTTCGAGGATTGCTTTTTTGTTTATGGTCTCCAACTTCACCACCTCACGCCCAACTCTATCCTTCATATTTCCATCTTCATCACCTCTCGAAGCCTTCCTTGGTGTCCAGCCTAACGCATTATGGAAGCGCATTTTCTCTGTCGCCGTAATGGCTCTTCCAATGTCGCCTATAATATAGGCGGCGTTGTTATTTCTGTTCGCTCCTCCGTCAACTACTTCGACGTCAAACTCCCCGACTCCGTTCAAGGGTGGCGCAAGAAGTGGTTATATATTCGGGAAGAAAACCATGGATGCGCTGAAGATAATATCCCTCCTTTCGACGGTGCCGAGAAAATCTTTCGCCACCGTTCTTGGGACGCAGAAGCTACCGAGGAAGAAAGAACTTCGACGGAGGCCCTGATGACTCGCATCCATGAGTTGAAGAATATTCGTGGAAAAGAATTATCAGCATCCAAATTACGGCGTATTTCCTTAGGACTAGAGTGCAGCCTCTTGGCTCGCAAAACCCTCTCTGGAATTATGCGGCGATGAAGACACAGATCGTTTGTCGACGAATCTGAAGTCAAGGATTTGGATAGGCTTATCCGAAAAATTTCATCTCTCAAGAAGAAAGATCCCATCCCTTCCACTTATCGCGTAAACCATACAGCGCCACCAATGCGCTTCCCAAGGTAAACATTGTCGCTTAATTTGTCATTGCCTTGCTATTTGTGTTGTTACTCCTTTTTGACATCCTTCCTTATTTACAGGACCATCCAAATCTTGTTTCGCTTCCTCCCCTTCCTGAAGGTGGAGAAGTCGAAGAAAGGACGGTTATTTCCGATGATAACCAAGATGCCCTCTTTTAGGATGAGCCCGCAGATTCTCGAAAGTCCGGGATCCGATGAAAAGGAGGGTGCCTCTGCCACTGCGTCGGCACAATCTCCTCCTCCCGCTGTTTCTCCAAAGAACAAAAGGAAAAGGAATGATGCCGAAGATTCGGCACCTCCAAGCCCGAAGAAGCTGTTCCTTCACGCCAGAAGGCAGCTTATGATCCATACCTCGAGACCCTCATCAGTTCGTAAGTACCTTCTCTCTGTTTAATTGCACTTGAAGATTTTTTGTCTATCTTGCTTTTTATGTTGTCGACATTTACTCGTAGTGATGATGAAGAAGAAGTACCAACTGCTGATGTGGCTGCTCGAACGAGTACGTCACATACATTAGTCGCCTCGGAGACGCCGGTTGAAGGAGAAGAAACTTCGCCTCCTCAACAAAATGTCGCACCGCTACTCCTCCTTCAAGCCCCCTTGCCCCTTCACCAAAAAGGGCAAGGGTTGAAACAATCCCGGAGCCTACTCTTCAATTGAGTAGCTCCTCTAACCCTCTTTTGGATGATGTAAGTTCTTAATTCGCTTGTCGCTGTCTATATTTTCTCCATTTGCTTCTACGTGCCGTCATTTTACCATACCGACATTTTCTTTCTTTGTCCTTCCTTGATAGCCTACGATCAAAGAGCTTCTTCGCATTGGTGCTCAATTCATTGGGTACCGTGATTATGCCAGCAAAACTGAAGGTAATGCTTCGTTACTCCTTTTTGCTTCTCGCTTTCTTGCTCTCTTGTTGTCGACGTTTTTAACTTTCTTGACAGAAAAACTAGCGGAGGTCAACGAGCGTGCAATACACTTGCTCAAAAATTAGAGCAAAGTGAAGAGGCTCGTAAGAAGGCCGAGTCGATGCCGTTGAAGCTAGGCGAGAAGTGACAAAGCCAAGGCCGATGTCTGGTGTCGAAGATCTTCGGAAATGTCTCGCATGATGCCGAGACTTCGTTAAGCGATCACATACTGCACAAATCGCTCGTGAAGAAGCGATTACTAAATGTATAAGGACGCAAAATCGTCGCTTTGTCAGTAAGTATCTGAACCACGTCATATCCTTTGGATTTTTCTTTTCTGCACTCTTTTGCTGATCGGATTTTTTTATTTTGACAGATAAGACCTCTCAAGAATTTGAACTTGAAGATCCCGACAATGATCCTCTTCTTGACGCCGTTTCGTTCCTTGAATTTCATGGGACAGAAGCGCGTGAGGGCATTGATGAAGCTTTTCCCCTACTTCTTCCCGAAGAAAGAGGAACCCGCAACTTTCCTTACTCTGGCCAAGTGCTTTAATCCTCCCGAAGATCTTGGGCTGAAGATGCGCCATGAAAATATGAAGGTTGCCGTTGAAAGCACTGTTGCCTTGGTTGCTGATAGTCAACAGACCATTGACTGGTCGAAAGTGGGCAACACGGAGCAGATAGAGCAAGCAAAATGGCGATCATTGATCAAGGCGGCAAAGCTGAATACGAAGAAAATCCTGGCCTATCTCGGGATCAAGCCATCTTCGACTCCTAGCTCGTCAAGGCCGGAGGTCTAATTGAATGCCTTTGCCTTTTCTATTTTTTGCTTTCTTTATTTCTTTTGCTGTTGTCGCCGTTCTAGCCTTGGCGACAATTACCTGCCAGTCCCTTAGAGAACTTCTTTTGTAATGACCATGTAAACTTTCTAGAAGCAATGAAATTCCTCTTGGTACTATCATTGATCCGGGGATTTTCTTTTCAGTTAATATTTGATAATTATTCAACCAATCCTTGCTCTCCCGATGCTGCTCCGCGTCTTCCTTGTCGAAGAAAGTAAAGCCGATGACAATTTCCTTGAAGGTTCTTCAAGCAAACCTTTGTCGGAAGATTTACAAGAACTTCGACAACAACTTCAATCCATGAAGAAACAAACAATGCAATGATGGAACAATCTCGGAAAGCATCTGAACAAGAACAACTTGCTCTTCGACAAGCCGAAGAGGCTATGGTTGCCAAGGATGCTGCTGTATTGGAAGCAAAAGGAGCTACTACCCGAGAAAATAGCATGCTCGAGCTAATGTTGGAAGCTAGCACGGATATGTTAGGTATGTATCTCCAACCTTATGATGCCTTCTCTTTTATTTTGCTGTGCCTTCTTCCAAGTTTCTTGCCTTGTTGTCAAATAGGCTCGGTTCTTGATGCTGCCGCCGAAGATCGAAGAGTGAATGAGAGAACGAATCTTCTTGTCAACCTTTCCCTTAACCATGGCTGTTTATTTTGGGCCACTCCTGAACGAACCCAGCAGATTGTCGTTCCAAGATCGTGCTTGCCAAGTGCGCGAATTTCTAAATTTTTGCACGACAACGTTGACCCTTGTTTTCAAGACTTTGTTTCCTCGGAATGAGGTTCCTGCGACTCTTCCTGAATTGCTAGAGACCTTCAGAGATGCTCCTCGTATTCATAATTTTACGAGCCCAATTGACTGCTGGAGCAAGATTCGCCATGATTATGATAAATATTTGCCATCCAAAATTAGACCCGACGAAGATTGTCGTTGATTGTATGGCCAAAAAAACGCGGCGGAAGAATGATATTGACACGATCAATGAAATGGTGTCTGTGGTCGAGTCGATGATAGATGAGCTTCTTCGGATGGACTCAGAATTCTTCATCAAGGGATCTTACGCTGAGCATAAGACAAGCAGAGGCTTGTCAATAGATAGTATTTTAGGTTTTGACTGATTTTTTCCATATGGCAAAACTTTGTCAAAGAAATTTGTTGTATATCACGAAGTGCTCTATATTGTTGGAACCCCCGAGCCTTTTGGCTAGGATTTGTACTATTTTTCTCTTTCAAAGATTTCTCTTTTTGTTGTAATGAAACATCTTGATGGACTGCAGGCCCTCAAGTATTTTAGTGTCGAAGTTCTATATTTGTATTGCCAGGTTCTTGGACCAAAGCAATAAGATTTTGGATGTGTATACTATATTTGACATTGCCAGCTTCCGATTTATGTATTTGGCAAGGTATTATTGTACCAAGGCGAAATATTTCGGTAAGTCGAGTTTGTCTGTTTTGTACGTATTTTGAGGCTTGAAGGTGTAGAGCCCCCGAGTATGTCGACGAATAAGAAGTATATCTTGACTATTTTTATTATATTGCAGCACCGCGAGCCCGCCTCATTAAAAACCTTTCCGGCCCCACTCGGTGCCCGAAAAGGAAAAGAGTGCGTCTGAAAACTCGCGGGCGTTTCAGTACATTGTATGTTTACAGAGGAGACTATATTTCGGCATCTAAGCGTAAAAACGCCCGAGCTGCGCCACGTTCCAAGGATTTGGCTCCAGTTCCCCGTCTTCTTGTCCTTGATTCGTATGCTCCTCCTTCGATTACTTCGTGACGATGTAGGGTCCAAGCCAAGGTGACTCGAGTTTTTCATGACTTTTTTGGTTGAGTCGCAAAACTAAATCACCAACTTGAAAAGATCTTGGACGCAATCGTCGGCGGTAATTCTTCAGTCCCGTTGATATTTAGCGACTCGTGACAGGACTTCGTCTCGAGCTTCGTCAAGTGCATCGACGTGCCCTCCAAAGCTTTTCTCGAGGTTTCTTCATCATATTCTGTGACTCTTGGAGAATCATGCTCTATTTCTATCGGCAGGACTGCTTCGGCTCCATGGACCAGAAAAACGGCGTTTCTGCGTCGCCGTATTTGGTGTTGTTCGGATACTCCACAACACACTTGGCAGCTCATCTGGCCAAGTATGCCGAGCTTTCCAATGGTCCTAGCGCTTTTTGATACCATTGCAGATGATGTCATTGGCCTTCTCGACTTGACCGTTGGTCTGTGGATGTGCAACAGACGCAAAACTCAATTTGATGCCCACTGCGCAGATGCTTTGAACTCCTTGGACGTAAAATTACCGCCGTTGTCTGTGACAATGCTATGAGGGACTCCAAATCTAAAGACGATGCTTTTCACGAACTTAATCGCTGACGCGTCCGGTGAATTTATCGGCTTTGCTTCTATCCACTTTGTAAATTTGTCGACAGCGACAAGCATATACTCATAACCTCCTGGCGAAGCTTTGTGTAATTTTCCCACCATGTCGAGACCCCATTGAGCAAAAGGCCAAGACAATGGGATTGGCATAATTTCTGCTGCGGGAGAGTGAGGTTTGGCGGCAAACCTTTGGCACGCGTCGCAAGTTCTCACTATTTCCTTCGTCCTCGATTGCTGTTAACCAATAGAATCTCGTCTGAAAACTTTAGCCGCAATAGCTCGGCTGCTTGCGTGGTGCCCGCATATTCCTTCGTGCACATCTTTCGGGATGATTCTTCCTTTTGTAACACATCTCTAGCACGCCGAAATGCTTCCTTTGTACAACTCCCCTTTTACCACAGTAAAAGCTTTTGATCTCCTAATTATTCGCCTTGCTTCAATTGGATCGTCGGGTATTGTTTTCCTTAGGATGTATGATATGTAAGCCTGCATCCATGGAGTGTGCACCATCATGACTAGCTCCTCCTCTTCTTCTTCTGTCTTTGGTGGTACTCGAGGATTTCTCTTTTTCTCCTTCTTTATTTTGGCTTTGTTGATCTCTCGCTTATCTCTTCCCAAAACACGCTTGGAGGAATCGCGAGACACCGTGACCCGATGTTTGAACGTCGGCTTCATCGTTACTCAGCCTGTGATGTGGTTTACCTCGCATCCATCAAACAATTTCTCCAGCTCATTGTACACCTCTTTATATGCTACCATACTTTCGTTGACTGCATCACATTGGTTCATAACTTGCTGTGCCACCAATTGTGAGTCGCCGAAATTTTTTAATCGAGTTGCACCACAAGCTTTCGCCATCTTCATCCCGTGTATGAGGGCTTCATATTCTGCTTCATTGTTAGACGCATTTGGAAACGTCATCCTTAAGACATATTTCAACTTGTCGCCTTCGGGTGATACCAATATCACGCCTGCTCCAGCACCTTCCAATCTTTTGGACCGTCGAAGTTCATGGTCCAAGTTCTCGATAAATCTGGAGGCCCCGTGTTTTGTAGCTCCATCCACTCTGCGAAATCTGTAAAAACTGCGATTTTATTGCTTTTCTTTTTCATACGTGATGTCCCGAGGAGAAAGTTCTATTCCCCAAGGGAGACACGACCCGTAGCTTCTGGGTTGTTCAAGTATATTTGACAAAGGAGCTTCATTGACCACTATTATCGGGTGCGCGAAAAATAGTATCGCAATTTTCTTGCTGTCGTGAATACTCCATATGCGTTTTCGATATTGTGGGTACCGCTGTTTTGATGGGCGACGATTGATGAAATATATGGCCTCTGAACTCCATGAAGCTTGCCTTCTTCTTCTCTCGACTACTAGGGCTGTGCCACCGTGGTGTGGTGCAATGTATAAGGAGAGGTTCTTTCTCTTTAGGCGCCACCAGATTGGTGGTGTCGAAATTGCCGCTTGAGGTTCTCGAAGGCCCTATCTGCTTCCTCGTTCCATTGAAATTTTTCCCCTGTTTGATCAATGCATAGAACGGCAATGCCTTTTCTCCTAGCCTGGCGACGAATCGCTTAAAGCTGCGACTCGTCCCGTTAGTGTTGTACTTCTTTCAACTTTGTTGGCTTTCTCATAGTCACGATGGCCTGGATTTTTCGGTTGGCTTCAATCCCCTTGTGATACTAAGAACCCGAGAAGTTCTCGTGCGGGAACTCCAAAAGAGCACTTTGTCGGGTTCAGCTTGAGGCAGAACTTGTCGAGGTTGTCGTAGGTTTCCTTCAAATCTTCGATCAGAGTCGACCCTTCTTTGATGTTATTACGACATCGTCAATGTAGACTTGTACATTTTTTCCAATTTGTGTTGCTAGGCACTTCTGCATCATCCGCTGATATGTTGCTCCCGTTTTTCAAACCAAAGGGCATTGTTTTGTAGCAAAACACGCCGTAAGGTGTGATGAACGCTGTCTTGGCTTCATCTTCTTCTTTTAATCTGATTTGGTTATTGATACGTCTCCAACGTATCCATAATTTCTGTCGTTCCATGCTTGTTTTATGACAATACTTACATGTTTTGCTTGCACTTTATGATGTTTTTATGCGTTTTCCGGAACTAACCTATTAACAAGATGCCACGGTGCCGTTCCTTTTCTTGCTTTTGGTTCCAAAGGCTGTTCGGCAATATTCTAATTGGACGAAATCAACGCCAAAGATCTTATTTTTCCGGAAGCATCCAGAACACCGAAGAAGAGTCGGAGGAGAGCCCACCAGAGGGTGGGCCGCGGGCTAGCCCCAGGCCGCGCCCTGAGAGGAGGCCACCCTGTCACCTCCTGCGCCGCCTCTTCGCCTATTTAACCCCTTTCGACCTAAAAACGCAGTACCACTTGACGAAACTCCAAGACTCCAGGCGCCGCCGCCATCGCGAAACTCAATTCGGGGACAGTCTGTCCCGGCACCCGGGGACGGGAAGTGCCCCGGAAGCCATCTCCATCAACGCCATCGCCTCCATCATGCTCCGTGAGTAGTTCCCCCATGGACTACGGGTTCTAGCTGTAGCTAGTTGGTATTCTCTCCCCATGTACTTCAATACAATGATCTCATGAGCTGCCTTACATGATTGAGATTCATCTGATGTAATCGGTGTTGTGTTTGTTGGGATCCGATGGATGATACATTATGATTAGTCTATCTATAAAGTTTGTGAAGTTATTGTTGCTGCAATCTTGTTATGCTTAATGCTTGTCACTAGGGCCCGAGTGGCATGATCTTAGATTTGAGCTCTATAATTATTGCTTAGATTGTATCTACAAGTTGTATGCACATGTCACTGTCCGGAACCAAAGGCCCCGAAGTGACAAAATCGGGACAACCGGAGGGGATGGCGGTGATGTGAGGGACACATGTTTTCACGGAGTGTTAATGCTTTGCTCCGGTGCTCTATTAAAAGGAGTACCTTAATATCCGGTAGATTCCCTTGAGGCCGGCTGCCACCGACTGGTAGGACAATAGATGTTGTGCAAGTTTCTCATTGCGAGCACGTACGACTAAATATGGAAAACATGCCTACATGATTAATGAATTGATGTTCTTTCTTAATGCCTTATCAATCCTATCAATTGCCCAACTGTAATTTGTTCACCCAACACTTGTTATTGGAGAGTTACCACTAGTGTAGATAGCTGGGAACCCCGGTCCATCTCGCATCATCATATACTCGTTCTACATGTCATTGGAAGTAGTATCAACTATTCTGGTGCCATTGCTCTCATATTGCTATTATAACGTGTTACTGTTACTACTGCTCTCATATTACTTTCACATCACCCCTGTTGCTAGTGCTTCAGGTGCAGCTGAATTGACAACTCAGTTGTTAAGGCTTATAAGTATTCTTTACCTCCCTTGTGTCGAATCAATAAATTTGGGTTTTACTTCCCTCAAAGTTGCGATCCCCTATACTTGTGGGTTATCAAGACTATTTTCTCGCGCCGTTGCGGGGAGGCATAGCTCTACTCATAAGTTCACCTGGGAGTACACTCCTCTCTCTCTGTTTTATTTTATTTTGTTTTGCTTAGTTTATTTCTGTCTAGTATTAGTTTGCGTAGTTTACTTTTGCTTAGTTTATTTTTGTCTTGTTTTATTTGTCTCATATACCCAAAAATCCATAAAAATTTGAAAAACCAAAAAATTAAAAACTGCTGTTATGGGACAACCTACAACCTACTTGGAGCTTATAGAATGTTATAATAATTATAGAGAATCAAGAACTGGTAAAATAATGAGTGCTATGATAGAAAAATTGAATACAATTGCTGAAATCTTGCTTAGACGCCATGATATAAACTGTTGCTCTCAACATAATACTAAACATCTTAAATTTCAATGTGGCTTTAGTGAGGAATTTTTAATTAAGAACTATAATCGGAATTGCTATATTCATTATGGGTTCGAAGAGGTAGAACAATTTGTCTTATTTATGGGAGCCTCCGAGATAGAATCCTTCATGGTTGAGAATTATGAAACTTGTGTTGTTTGTAAGGGCCTTAAAGATTATGTCTCTACTATCCTTAATTCTTGCATAGAATGCTACAGTAGGAATCCTTATATCCTTGATTATAAAGAGAGACACATTAATGCACAAGAATGCACTCACAATTTGCAGGAACCGGTGGAAGAAGAAATTGATGAACCTGAAAGCTCATTGGATGAAAAAGAGGAGGAAATTGATGAACTTGAAAGCTCATTGGATGAAAAAGAAGAGGAGAGTGATGAACAAAAGAAGAAAGAATGGATTAGCTACCCATGCCAACCTTCTAATGAGAGTAACTCTTTATCTCTTACACTATTTGATTGTCCTCCATGCTTACCGGAAGAGGTTGAATGTTATGTTCCTGTGGATTCTCTTGAAATAGTACCTATGAGTAATACTTGTGAGAATGATTATGCTACTGTTATATATGATAATCCATGCTACTTTGATAAATCTTATGATAATGCTTTGTTTGTGCCTGATGTCGAAATGCATGGTACTAAAGAATTTTGCTTAGCAAATGTTTATGATAAAGCTCTAGATGATGGTCCTATGTTACTTGATAATATTAATTGTACTACTAATGAAAATGGGATTGGAGAGTTCTTGACATTATCTATGTCTCCCATATCTCTTGAGATTGATCATTCATCTTGCTATATTATTGATAAAAGTGTGTTCGAAAGTTTTAATTTCACTATTTTTGAGCTTGATAAAAGTTATATGTTTGTGGATCATGAAAAGTATGCTGCATGTGATAGTTATATTGTTGAGTTTATTCATGAAGCTACTGAAAATTATTATGAGAGAGGAAAATATGGTTGTAGAAATTTGCATGATACTAAAACACCTCTCTATATGCTTAAAATTTTGAAGTTACACTTGTTTTATCTTCCTATGCTTGATACTTTGCTTTTCATGAACTTGTTTATTTACAAGATTCCTTTACATAGGAAGCATGTTAGACTTAAATGTGTTTTGGATTTGCTTTTTGATGCTCTCTTTTACCTCTACTCTTGTTTCTTGCGAGTGCATCATTAAAACTGCTGAGCCCATCTTAACGGCTATAAAGAAAGAACTTCTTGGGAGATAACCCATGTGTTATTTTGCTACAGTACTTTGTTTTATATTTGTGTTTTGGAAGTTGTTTACTACTGTAGCAACCTCTCCTTATCTTAGTTTTGTGTTTTGTTGTGCCAAGTGAAGCCTCTAATCGAAGGTTGATACTAGATTTGGATTCCTGCGCAGAAACAGATTTCTATCTGTCACGAATCTGGGCAAATTTCTCTGTAGGAAACTCAGAAAAATCTGTCAATTTACGTGCGTGATCCTCAGATATGTACGCAACTTTCATTAGTTTTGAGTTTTCTGATTTGAGCAACGGAAGTACCTCGTAAAATTCGTGTTTACTGGCTGTTCTGTTTTGGCAGATTCTGTCTCTGTTTTTTGCATTGTCTCTTGTGGACTTTATGTGAGGCTTTCTAGACGTGGAGAGCTGTAGCTAATGTTTTATTGAGTTCTTGCAATGTGCCACTACAGGACCAAGGTGGATTCAAATTTTTGAGTACTAACCCCTCTAATGAAGTTTATGAGAAGTTTGGTGTGAAGGAAGTTTTCAAGGGTCAAGAGAGGAGGATGATATATGATCAAGAAGAGTGAAAAGTCTAAGCTTGGGGATGCCCCGTGGTTCATCCCTGCATATTTCAAGGAGACTCAAGCGTCTAGCTTGGGGATGCCCAAGGCATCCCCTTCTTCATCAACTTATCAGGTTCCTCCCCTGAAACTATATTTTTATTCGGTCACATCTTATGTGCTTTACTTGGAGCGTCTGTGTGTTTTTTTTTTTTATTTTGGTTTGTGTTTGAATAAAGTTGGATCTTAGCAATCCTTGTTTGGGAGAGATACACGCTCCGCTTTTTCATATGAACACTTGTTCTTCGTTTTACTTTTAATGTTCAATGAATAAAAGTTGGAAGCTACAATATTTATCTTTATTTGGTTGGGAAAAGAAAATGCCTCATATGTCTTGGATAATTTGATACTTGGCAATTGTTTTGAGCTCTCAAGTAGATCATAAGTTTTTGCATGTAGTTTAAACCTATTAGTGGAGAACTACCGTAAAGCTTGTTAAAATTGGTTTGCATAATTGATCTCTCTTAAGGTCTAGATATTTTCTGGTAAAAGTGTTTGAGCAACAAGGAAGACAGTGTAGAGTATTATAATGCTTGCAATATGTTCTTATGTAAGTTTTCTGTACCGGTTCATACTTTTGTTTGCTTCAAACAACCTTGCTAGCCTAAACCTTGTATGAGAGGGATTACTTCTCGTGCATCCAAAAACCTTGAGCCAAAACCTATGCCATTTGTGTCCACCATACCTACCTACTATGTGGTATTTCCTGCCATTCCAAAGTAAATTGCTTGAGTGCTACCTTTAAACAATTCAAAATTTATTACCTCTGATTTGTGTCAATGTTTAATAGCTCATGAGGAAGTATGTGGTGTTTATCTTTCAATCTTGTTGGGCAACTTTCACCAATGGACTAGTGGCTTCATCCGCTTATCCAATAATTTTGCAAAAAGAGCTGGCAATGGGATTCCCAGTCCCAAATTAATTAACAAAAATAGACACTCCTCCATGGTTTGTGATTGTTGGACGGCACCCGAGGATTCGGTTAGCCATGGCTTGTGTAAGCAAAGGTGGGGAGGAGTGTCATCATCATAATAAAACTAAAATAAAAGGGCACTCCTTCATGGTATGAGATTGTTGGCGGGCACCCGAGGATTCGGTTAGCCATGGTTTGTGAAAGAAAGGTTGGAAGGAGTGCCACCCAAAAATAAAAATAATTCATGGGAGCTCTTGAAGGTTTGTCTAGCAAGGGGGTTAGAGTGCCCACTACCATTCGTTGACAACAACAAACACCTCTCAAAACTTTACTTTTATGCTCTCTTTATGTTTTCAAAACCAAAGCTCTAGCACAAATATAGCAATCGATGCTTTCCTCTTTGAAGGGCCATTCTTTTACTTTATGTTGAGTCAGTTTACCTACTTCCTTCCATCTTAGAAGCAAACACTTGTGTCAACTGTGCATTGATTCTTACATACTTGCTTATTTGCATTCATCATATTACTTTGTGTTGACAATTATCCATGAGATATGCATGTTACAAGTTGAAAGCAACCGCTGAAACTTATATCTTCCCTTGTGTTGCTTCGATGCCTTTACTTTGAACTTATTGCTTTATGAGTTAACTCTTGTGCAAGACTTTTGATGCTTGTCTTGAAAGTACTCTCCATGAAAAGCTTTGCTAAATGTTATCTACTTGTTAGCAACTATAGATCATTGCCTTGAGTCACTTCATTCATTTCATATGCTTTGTAATAGTATGATCAAGGTTATGTAAGTAGCATGTCACTTCAGAAATTATCTTTGTTATCGTTTTACTTGCTCGGGACGAGCGTAACTAAGCTTGGGGATGCTGATACTCCAACGTATCCATAATTTCGCGTTCCATGCTTGTTTTATGACAATACTTACATGTTTTGCTTGCACTTTATGATGTTTTTATGCGTTTTCCGAACTAACCTATTAACAAGATGCCACAGTGCAGCCTGTTTTCTCTGTTTTTGGTTCCAGAAAGGCTGTTCGGGCAATATTCTCGGAATTGGACGAAATCAACGCCAAAGATCTTATTTTTCCGGAAGCATCCAGAACACCGAAGAAGAGTCGGAGGAGAGCCAGGGGCCACCAGGAGGGTGGGCGCGCGGGCTAGCCCCAGGCCGCGCCCCTATGAGGAGGCCACCCTCCCCTGCGCCGCCTCTTCGCCTATTTAACCCCTTTCGACCTAAAAACGCAGTACCACTTGACGAAACTCCAGAAAGACTCCGGGCGCGCCGCCATCGCGAAACTCAATTCGGGGACAGTCTCGTCCCGGCACCTGCCGGGACGGGGAAGTGCCCGGAAGCCATCTCCATCAACGCCATCGCCTCCATCATGCTCCGTGAGTAGTTCCCCCATGGACTACGGGTTCTAGCTGTAGCTAGTTGGTATTCTCTCCCCATGTACTTCAATACAATGATCTCATGAGCTGCCTTACATGATTGAGATTCATCTGATGTAATCGGTGTTGTGTTTGTTGGGATCCGATGGATGATACATTATGATTAGTCTATCTATAAAGTTTGTGAAGTTATTGTTGCTGCAATCTTGTTATGCTTAATGCTTGTCACTAGGGCCCGAGTGGCATGATCTTAGATTTGAGCTCTATAATTATTGCTTAGATTGTATCTACAAGTTGTATGCACATGTCACATCCGAACCAAAGGCCCCAGTAATCGGGACAACCGGAGGGGATGGCGGTGATGTGAGGGACACATGTTTTCACGGAGTGTTAATGCTTTTCCGGTGCTCTATTAAAAGGAGTACCTTAATATCCAATAGATTCCCTTGAGGCCCGACTGCCACCGGCTGGTAGGACAATAGATGTTGTGCAAGTTTCTCATTGCGAGCACGTACGACTAAATATGGAAAACATGCCTACATGATTAATGAATTGATGTTCTTTCTTAATGCCTTATCAATCCTATCAATTGCCCAACTGTAATTTGTTCACCCAACACTTGTTATTGGAGAGTTACCACTAGTGTAGATAGCTGGGAACCCCGGTCCATCTCGCATCATCATATACTCGTTCTACATGTCATTGGAAGTAGTATCAACTATTCTCTGGTGCCATTGCTCTCATATTGCTATTACCTGCTGCATGTCACACATTCCTATATTACTTTCACATCACCCCTTTGCTAGTGCTTTCCAGTGCAGCTGAATTGACAACTCGTTGTTAAGGCTTATAAGTATTCTTTACCTCCTTGTGTCGAATCAATAAATTTGGGTTTACTTCCCTCGAAGATGTTGCGATCCCCTATACTTGTGGGTTATCGCTATAACCAGAGTATGCGTCCAAAAAGGAAAGACGTCAGATTGCCGTGGAGTCGATGATTTGATCGATCCTTGGGAGGGGAAAGTGATCCTTGGGACAATGTTTATGAGACACGTGAAGTCGACGCACATGCGAAGGACTATTGTGTGTTTTTTCGGCACCATCACTGGGCTACCCATGTGGCTTCTGAGATATTTCTTTGATGAAACCAGCATCTTTAAGTCGATCTATTTCTGATAACATGGCTTTGCGGCTAGGTTCCGAAAAACGCCGCAAAGGTTGTTTGACTGGTCTTGCGAGAGGATCCAAATTGAGGTGGTGCTTGGCAAGTTCCCTGGATACTCCTGGCATGTCAGCTGGACACCATGCGAAGATTTTCCAGTGCTCACGGAGGAACTCGACGAGCGCGTTTTCCTACGCGACGTCCATGTTTGCGGCAATGGATGTCGTTTGGGTCCGTTGGGTGGATCTGTACCTCTTTTGAATCCTTGGTTGTGTTGAAAGTTGGTTCCTTAGAAGATCTCCTACCTCTGGCAAGCACATCATAATCAGTGAACCTTGGCGCCGCATATTCTGCTTGCATCCCGAAAGTTTCTTGTGAAAAATCCTTGTCGCATTTATCGATAACGCGAAACTTCCTTTGATTGTGATAGGTCCCTTGGGCCAGGCAACCTCCACAATGATATGTATAATGCGGCACTGCCATGAACCTGGCATACGCTGGTCGTCCCAACAAAGCGTGATATTGCGACGGAAATCCACAACTTCAAACTCCAAATTCTCTATCCTGTAGTTTCTCGGGTTCCAAACTGAACGTCGAGGTTGATCTTGCCCAACGGGTAACTGGCTTCTCTGGTGTAATCCGTGGAAACGTGTGTCGTTGGTTTCAAGTTTGCTGATATGTTCATCTTCCTCAATGTATCCGCATACATGTTTAAGCTGCTGCCGCCATCTATGAAAACTCTCGACACGTCAAAACCGATTACTGCGGGTAAGATGAGTGCTGATTGTCCTGGTCGAGGAACTTGCTGCGGATGGTCCTCGATTGTGAAGCCAATGCCCCGACCAATTTAAGTACTCGACTGTTGGTGGAGGCATCTTCTCTGCCATGAACACTTGTCGTGAGATTGCGCCCTGTTGGATGGCTCCTGGCTCGAATCATCGAGACCGCACCATTGGAGTTAGGATCAACATATGGAGGTGGGTGTGGTGCTGCCGCTATTCTGAGCTGATGCCGATTGTCGTAATTGCGGGAGGAAGTGGAAGGTGGATCTCGCTCCTTGGCCCTTTCTGTTCGTGGCTTGGGCATTTGCAATTCCTGCGGCTCGCAACATTGCCTGAAAATTTGCAGTCCTGGAGATGCCCTGATTGCCTCTTTCCATTGTTGTCAAGATAAAAATGCATTTGACACGGACCGTTCATCATCTCTTCGGGGGACACGTAAGGTCTTTGAAACCTTGGTCCACTGTTTTGTCTTGCGCGAGAATCGCCTCTATTGTCGCCTTGATGCTCATTACTCCTTTGATAGTCATCTCGACTGTTCCTCCAGGATTTCCTCGAAAGCCAGCCGATATATGGCCGGAGCGTCGTTGTTGTAGAACTGCGAGAAAATCGCCTTCTATTTTGATAATTTCGACTAAGATCTTCTTCTGGCGACCTGTGTCGCTTGTATATTGCGTCTTCTCCATCTGCCCACTTATTGGCTATCTCCATGAGTGCTGATATGGTCTTAGGGTTAGTTCTTCCTAAGTCCTCACGAAGTCTCCTCGCCGAATTCCTGCCACGAACGCATCTATTGCTCTCTCGTCGGATATATCTTCTGCCGAGTTTTTTATAATGTTCCACCGCTGTATATATTTTCTCATCGACTCGTCATGTTTCTGTCGACACGCCCTCAACTCTTCCAATGACGCAGGTTTCTTGCAGGTGGATCGGAAATTTTCACGAAGATATCCTCAAAGTTATCCCAGCTGTCGATGGAACTTGGGGGAGTTTCTTTATCCAAGATCTCGCGGCACCGCTCAAGTGAACTTGGATACTTTGCATGGTTGTTGTTCCTCCTACCAGCTTTACCATCTCTAGATAATCAACGAGCCAATCCTCGGGATCCTGCAAACCGTCGAATTTCTTGAAATTTCGGGTAACTTGAATCCTTTTGGGACTCGAGTTTTTCGAACCCTTCTCGTAAAGCATGGGAGCCCACACATATCTTCGTCGGCGACTTCTAGTGAGTGCTGACGCTCTCTTCTTTCTTGTCGCGCTCTGTCCACCCATACTTGATGCGTGTCTCTTGCTCCACTTGTTCTTGGTGGATCTTGAACCGCTGGTGGGTCGTGGACTATTTTGCCTAGGATTTTCTTCGGGAGGCGTTGTTGCAAATGCTGTTCCCATAACTCCTACTCCAGCCATCGCCATATTGAACAATGGTTCTCTCGGGTCCCCAGGTGGTCTGGACGCCAGGATGTAAGCTTGTGTTGCCATGTAACCTGCTTCTGGCGTTTTTGGGATGATATTTCCCTTTCATCAATCGACATAAAGGACATGTCGAGATTTTGAATTATGTTTCCTCTCCGCTTCGGGTATGTTTTGCAACCGAGACATTGCTCTCCTCCGAGCTTCTCTGTGACTGTCTCCCGAAGTTCCGATTGTCGACTTAGCTCTGCTCGACGCCTGCTGACGCGGAAGTGCTTCTTCTCCTATTCAGGGATGCCGTCTGCTTTTCAGCTCTCTACTTACCGAGCCGCCTATATTGATATGCTTGTAGTTCTTGTACGGCAGCAGTGGTATTCATTGGTTCTGAACCATCCATGGCTCTTGCAGCCCTATCCCACTGCTTGCGGGAGGTGGACTTTTGCGCGAGTTGAAGATCCAAGATATTTAGTGCCTAGACCTGTGAGATCGGGATCGACGTATGGATTTCCTAAATCGTCGAAAGCCTCCGACGTTTAGGTTCCGATCGGCCTGCTCTTCTACTGCACAGATTTGATGATATTTTGTGTATTGATTTTTGTCAGGATTGGTGACACCATCATATAGAGTGGTGAAGACCTTCCGATGGCGGATTTATCGATGAAGTTGAAGCTGTCGACGCTGTCGAGTCTGCTTATAAAGGAGTCCGCAGACGACTCAAGGATGTGTTGCTGAAGATCTTGGCGAGCTTTCGCTTGCCTTGCCGTCGACGAAGCGTGGCGATGAAAACTCCCCGTCACTCGACGAAAAGCTAGAATCGACCGCTGAAAATTCCGACGAGATCGGAACTTCGAGACGGTAGGATCCTTCCTTGTTGACGCCTGATGCGCGTAAATGTACACGTCCGTTGGGAACCCCAAGAGGAAGGTATGATGCGCACAGTGGCAAGTTTTCCCTCGTAAAGAAACCAAGGTTTAATCGAACCAGTAGGAGCCAAGAAGCACGTTGAAGGTTGATGGTGGCGAAATGTGATGCGGCGCAACAACAGGGATTCGGCGCCAACGTGGAACCTGCAACAATTCCAAGTACTTTGCCCCAACGAAACAGTGAGGTTGTCAATCTCACCGGCTTGTTGTAACAAAGGATTAACCGTATTGTGTGGAAGATGATTGTTTGCAAGAAAACAGTAAAACAAGTATTGTAGTAGATTGTATGCTATGTAAAGAATAGGACCGGGTCCACAGTTCACTAGAGGTGTCTCTCCCATAAGATAAAAGCATGTTGGGTGAACAAATTACAGTCGGGCAATTGACAAATAGAGAAGGGCATAACAATGCATATAGGAGAAGACGACCATCTAGCTACCGCTATGGACCCATAGTCCAGGGGTGAACTACTCACTCATCACTCCGAGGCGATCATGGCGATGAAGAGTCCTCCGAGAGATGAATCCCCTCTCCCGCAGGTGCCGGAGGTGATCTCCGAATCCCCGAGATGGGATCCACTACGGCGGCGTATCGCAAGGCTTTCCGTATCGTGGCTCCCTGCATCGCGACGGAGGCTTTAAGAGGCGAAAGGGTAGGTCAAGAGGTGGCGCGAGGGCACACCACGCCGGCGCGGCCGGGCCCTGGCCGCGCCGCCTCATGGTGTGGCCACCCGTGGCCCCACTTCGACTCCCCTTCGGTCTTCTGGAAGCTTCGTGCAAAAATAGGACCCCGGGCGGTGATTTCGTCCAATTCCAAGAATATTTCGTTACTAGGATTTCTGAAACCAAAAAAAAACAAAGAATGGCTCTTCGATCTTGTTAATAGGTTAGTTCCAAATGCGTAAATACGACATATAATGTGCATATAACATGTAGGTATCATCAATAAAGTAGCATGGAACATAAGAAATTATCGATACGTTGGAGACGTATCAGCAATGTTTCTCGTCCCGCCAGGTAAAACGATAACAAAGATAATTTCTAAGTGACATGCCATCATAATCTTGATCATACTATTTGTAAACATATGTAATGAATGCAGCGATCAAAACAAAGGTAATGACATGAGTAAACAAGTGAATCATAAAGCAAAGACTTTTCATGAATAGTACTTCAAGACAAACATCAATAAGTCTTGCATAAGAGTTAACTCATAAAGCAATAAATCAAAGTAAAGGTATTGAAGCAACACAAAGGAAGATTAAGTTTCAGCGGTTGCTTTCAACTTATAACATGTATATCTCATGGATATTGTCAACATAGAGTAATATAACAAGTGCAATATGCAAGTATGTAGGAATCAATGCACAGTTCACACAAGTGTTTGCTTCTTAAGGTGGAGGGAAATAGGTAAACTGACTCAACAATAGAAGTAAAAGAATGGTCCTTCAAAGAGGAAAAGCATCGATTGCTATATTTGTGCTAGAGCTTTGGTTTTAAAAACATCAAGAGAGCATAAAAGTAAAGTTTTGAGAGGTGTTTGTTGTTGTCAACGAATGGTAATGGGTACTCTAACTACCTTATCAACCAGACTTTCAAGAGCGGCTCCCATGAAGGACGTTATTTCTACCACCGTGGTAGATCATCCCTCTTCTCTTTTGTTTACACATGTATTTTAGTGGGGTGGCACTCCTTCCAACCTTTCTTTCACAAACCATGGCTAACCGATTCCATCGGGTGCCTGCCAACAATCTCATACCATGAAGGAGTGCCTTTTTATTTTAATTTTATTATGATGACACTCCTCCCCACCTTTGCTTTCTCAAGCCATGGCTAACCGAATCCTTCGGGTGCCGTCCAACCTTTCACATACCATGGAGGAGTGTCTATTTGCAAAATTAAGTTGCTTACGATGAATCAGAGCAAAACATGTGAAGAGAATTATTAATGAAGTTAATTAATTGGGGCTGGGAACCCCTTGCCAGCTCTTTATGCAAAGTTATTGGATAAGCGGATGAAGCCACTAGTCCATTGTGAAAGTCTGTCCGAAGTAAATGACAAGATCGAAAGATAAAACACCACATACTTCCTCATGAGCTATAAAACATTGACACAAATAAGAGATGATAAATTTTGAATTGTTTAAAGGTAGCACTCAAGCAATTTACTTTGGAATGGCTGAGAAATACCATGTAGTAGGTAGGTATGGTGGACACAAATGGCATAGTAGTTGGCTCAAGGATTTTGGATGCATGAGAAGTATTCCTCTCGATACAAGGTTTAGGCTAGCAAGGTTATTTGAAGCAAACTCAAGGATGAACCGGTGCAGCAAAACTCACATAAAAGACATATTGTAAACATTATAAGACTCTACACCGTCTTCCTTGTTGTTCAAAACTCAATACTAGATATTATCTAGACCTTAGAGAGACCAAATATGCAAATCAAATTTTAGCAAGCTCTATGTATTTCTTCATTAATGGGTGCAAAGCATATGATGCAAGAGCTTAAACATGAGCACAACAATTGCCAAGTATCACATTATCCAAGACATTTTAGAATTACTACATGTAGCATTTTCCAATTCCAACCATATAACAATTTAACGAAGAAGAAACTTCGCCTTGAACATTATGAGTAAAGCCTAAGGACATATTTGTCCATATGCAACAGCGGAGCGTGTCTCTCTCCCACAAAGTGAATGCTAGGATCCACTTTATTGATGATACCTACATGTTTTATGCACATTATATGTCATATTTATGCATTTTCTGGAACTAACCTATTAACAAGATGCCGAAGAGCCAGTTGCTGCTGTTTTTGGTTTCAAATCCTAGTAAGGAAATATTCTCGAATTGGACGAAATCTTCGCCAAGGGTCCTATTTTTGCATCGAAGACAGAAGACGAGGGAGAAGTGGGGCCACGAGGCGGCAGATGACGGCGCGCCCGGCCCCGGCCGCCGCGGCCCTCCCCCGGGCCCCTCGTGCCGCCACCCGACCTACCCTCCGCCTACAAATAGCCTCCGTCGCGAAACCCCCACGAGAGCCACGATACGAAACCTTCCGGAGACGCCGCCGCGAATCCCATCTCGGGGATTCAGAGATCACCTCCGCACCTGCCGGAGGGGATTCATCTCCGAGGAGTCTTCATCGCCATGATCGCTCGGAGTGATGAGTGAGTAGTTCACCCCTGGACCATGGGTCCATAGCAGTAGCTAGATGGTCGTCTTCTCCTTGTTGTGCTTCATTGTTGGATCTTGTGAGCTGCCTAACATGATCAAGATCATCTATCTCGTAATACTATATGTTGTGTTTGTCGGGATCCGATGGATAGAGAATACTATGATTATGGTGATTATCAATCTATTGTTTATGTGTTGTTTATGATCTTGCATGCTCTCCGTTATTAGTAGAGGCTCTGGCCAAGTTTGTACTCTTAACTCCAAGAGGGAGTATTTATGCTCGATAGTGGGTTCATGCCTTCATTGACACTGACAGTGACAGAAAGTTCTAAGGTTGTGATGTGTTGTTGCCACTAGGGATAAAACATTGATTCTATGTCTAAGGATGTAGTTGTCGATTACATTACGCACCATACTTAATGCAATTGTCTGTTGCTTAGCAACTTAATACCGAATGGAGTTCGGATGATAACCTGAAGGTGGACTTTTTAGGCATAGATGCATTGGATGGCGGTCTATGTACTTTGTCGTAATGCCCAATTAAATCTCACTATATTTATCATATCATGTATATGCATTGTTATGCCCTTCTCTATTTGTCAATTGCCCGACTGTAATTTGTTCACCCAACATGCTTTTATCTTATGGGAGAGACACCTCTAGTGAACTGTGGACCCCGGTCCTATTCTTTACATAGCATACAATCTACTGCAATTGTGTTTTACTATTTTCTTTGCAAACATCTTCCACTCGATACGCTTAATCCTTTGTTACAGCAAGCCGGTGAGATTGACAACCTCACTGTTTCGTTGGGACAAAGTACTTGGGTTGTGTGATACGTCTCCAACGTATCGATAATTTCTTATGTTCCATGCTTGTTTTATGACAATACCTACATGTTTTATACACACTTTATGTCATATTTATGCATTTTCTGGAACTAACCTATTAACAAGATGTCAAGTGCCCTGTTTTCGTTGTTTTTGGTTTCAGAAATCCTAGTAACGAAATATTCTCGAATTGGACGAAATCAACGCCCGTGTTCCTATTTTGCCCGGAAGCATCCAACACCCGAGAGCCGGTGAGGGGCCCCCAGATGACATGGTGGCGCGGCAGGGCTGGGCCCGCGCCACCCTATGGTGTGGTCGCCCCTTCGACCCTCCTGCGCCGCCTCTTCGCCATAAAGCCCCCGCATCGAAAACCCTTACGGAGAAAGCCACGATACGAGAAAAGTTCCAGCCGCCGCCATCGCGAAGCCAAGATCTGGGACAGGAGTCTGTTCCGGCACCCTGCCGAGCGGGGAAGTGCCCCTGAAGGCTTCTCCATCGACACCGCTGCATCTCCACCGCCATCTTCATCACCGCCGTGCTCCCATGAAGAGGGAGTAGTTCTCCATCGAGGCTCGGGGCTGTACCGGTAGCTATGTGGTTCATCTCTCTCCTATGTAGTTCAATACAATAATCTCATGAGCTGCCTTACATGATTGAGATTCATATGATGATGCTTGTAATCTAGATGTCATTATGCTAGTCAAGTGGGTTTTACTTATGTGATCTCCGAGACTCCTTGTCCCACGTGTGTAAAGGTGACAGTGTGTGCACCGTGTGGGTCTCTTAGGCTATATTTCACGAAGTACTTATTCACTGTTGAAGAGCGTAGTGAAGTGCTTATTTATATCTCTTTATGATTGCAATGTGCATCGTATCACAATTTATCTATGTGCTACTCTAGCAAAGTTATTAAAGTAGTTTTATTCCTCCGCATGTGTGCAAAGGTGACAGTGTGTGCACCGTGTTAGTACTTGGTTTATGCTATGATCATGATCTCTTGTAGATTGCGAAGTTAACTATTGCTATGATAATATTGATGTGATCTATTACTCCTACATATGCATGAAGGTGACAGTGTGCATGCTATGTTAGTACTTGGTTTAGTCTTTTGATCTATCTTACACTAAAGGTTACTAAAATATGAGCATTATTGTGGAGCTTGTTAACTCCGGCATTGAGGGTTCGTGTAATCCTACGCAATGTGTTCATCATCCAACAAAAATGTAGAGTATGCATTTATCTATTCTGTTATGTGATCAATGTTGAGAGTGTCCACTAGTGAAAGTGTAATCCCTAGGCCTTGTTCCTAAATACGCTGAGTTACTACCGCTTGTTTATGTTTTACTGTTACATTACTGTCTGCAATACTACCACCATCAACTACACGCCAAGCAAGCTTTCGGCACCGTTGCTACCGCTTATATATATTCATACCACCCGTATTTCACTATCTCTTCGCCGAACTAGTGCACCTATTTGGTGTGTTGGGGACACAAGAGACTTCTTGCTTTGTGGTTGCAGGGTTGCATGAGAGGGATATCTTTGACCTCTTCCTCCCTGAGTTCGATAAACCTTGGGTGATCCACTTAAGGAAACTTGTTGCTGTTCTACAAACCTCTACTCTTGGAGGCCCAACCCCTACAGGAAAGGAGGGGGAACGTAGACATCAAGCTATTCTCTGCGTTGCTTGGGAGGAAAGGTAAAAGGTACTCACACTCCGATCTCGGCTACTAAGCTATTTTCCGCCGTTGTAAGTACTCGAAGCTATTTCCTTTAGACTCTGCAATTGCGACATTTGGTTTCTTGTTTACACTAGTTAGGTATAATGGAAAACAACAAAAATATGAGAGATCTTTATGAACTTTATCTTGAATTAGGACATGATGTGTTTGAAGAGAGAATTAAAAAACCCATGGAACTTTATATGCATGCTAATGGGAATGTTATTACTATGAATGCTTTGAACACCATTGTTGCTAATGCTATGGAAAATTCTAAGCTTGGGGAAGCTGGCTTTGATGAGCATGATATTTTTAGTCCCCCAAGCATTGAGGAGAAAATTTACTTTGATGATACTATGCCTCCTATATTTGATGATGAGAATAATAATGATAGCTACTTTGTTGAATTTGCTCCCACTACATCTAATAAAATTGATTATGCTTATGTGGAGAGTAATGATACTTTTATGCATGTGAATAAGAATGCTTTATGTGATAGTTATATTGTTGAGTTTGCTCATGATGCTACTGAAAGTTATTATGAGAGAGGAAAATATGGTTGTAGAAATTTTCATGTTACTAAAACACCTCTCTATGTGCTGAAATTTTTGAAGTTACACTTGTTTTATCTTCCTATGCTTGTTACTTTGCTCTTCATGAACTTGTTTATTTACAAGATTCCTTTGCATAGGAAGCATGTTAGACTTAAATGTGTTTTGAATTTGCCTCTTGATGCTCTCTTTTGCTTCAACTACTATTTCTTTGAGTGCATCATTAAAACTGCTGAGCCCATCTTAATGGCTATAAAGAAAAACTTCTTGGGAGATAACCCATGTGTTTTTACTTACTTTGTTTTATATTTGTGTCTTGGAAGTTGTTTACTACTGTAGCAACCTCTCCTTATCATGTTTTTGTGCCAAGTAAAGTTTCTATGTTAAAGTTGATGTTATATTTGGATCGCTGCGCAGAAACAGCATTGCTGTCTGTCACGAATCTGGGCACTCTGTAGAAAATTCGAAAAAATCTGCCAATTTACGAGCGTGATCCCAGATATGTACGCAACTTTCATTAGTTTTGAGTTTTTCCATTTGAGCAAGTCTGGTGCCAGCTTTAAATTCGTCTTTACGGACTGTTCTTTTGACAGATTCTGCCTTTTATTTCGCATTGCCTCTTTTGCTATGTTGGATTCATTTCTTTGATCCATTAATGTCCAGTAGCTTTATGCAATGTCCAGAAGTGTTAAGAATGATTGTGTCACCTCTGAACATGTGAATTTTTGATTATGCACTAACTCTAATGAGTTTGCTTGAAGTTTGGTGTCGGAAGTTTTCAAGGGTCAATAGAAGAGGGTGATATAATGTGATCGAGAAGAGTGAAAGGTCTAAGCTTGGGGATGCCCCGGTGGTTCATCCCTGCATATTTTAAGAAGACTCAAGCATCTAAGCTTGGGGATGCCCAAGGCATCCCCTTCTTCATCGACAACTTATCAGGTTTCTTCTAGTGAAACTATATTTTTATTCCATCACATCTTATGTATTTTACTTGGAGCGTCTGTGCTTTTATTTTTATTTTTGTTTTGTTATCTTAGTTCTCTGAATAAGTTCATCCTTGTGTGGGAGAGAGACACGCTCCGCTGGTTCGTATGAACACATGTGTTCTTAGCTCATAATATTCATGGCGAAGTTTCCTCTTCGTTAAATTGTTATATGGTTGGAATTGGAAAATGCTACATGTAGTAATTGCTATAATGTCTTGGGTAATGTGATACTTGGCAATTGTTGTGCTCATGTTTAAGCTCTTGCATCATATACTTTGCACCTATTAATGAAGAAATACATAGAGCTTGCTAAAATTTGGTTTGCATAATTGGTCTCTCTAAGGTCTAGATAATATCTAGTATTGAGTTTTGAACAACAAGGAAGACGGTGTAGAGTCTTATAATGTTTACAATATGTCTTTTATGTGAGTTTTGCTGCACCTGTTCATCCTTGAGTTTGCTTCAAATAACCTTGCTAGCCTAAACCTTGTATCGAGAGGGAATACTTCTCATGCATCCAAAATACTTGAGCCAACCACTATGCCATTTGTGTCCACCATACCTACCTACTACATGGTATTTTCCGCCATTCCAAAGTAAATTGCTTGAGTGCTACCTTTAAACAATTCAAAATTTATCATCTCTTATTTGTGTCAATGTTTTATAGCTCATGAGGAAGTATGTGGTGTTTTATCTTTCGATCTTGTCATTTACTTACAGACTTTCACAATGGACTAGTGGCTTCATCCGCTTATCCAATAACTTTGCATAAAGAGCTGGCAAAGGGGTTCCCAGCCCCAATTAATTAACTTCATTAATAATTCTCTTCACATGTGTTGCTCTGATTCATCAGTAAGCAACTTAATTTTGCAAATAGACACTCCTCCATGGTATGTGAAAAGTTGGTAGGCACCCGATGGAATCGGTTAGCCATGGCTTGAGAAAGCAAAGGTGGGGAGGAGTGTCATCATAATAAAAATAAAATAAAAAGGCACTCCTTCATGGTATGAGATTGTTGGCAGGCACCCGATGGAATCGGTTAGCCATGGTTTGTGAAAGAAAGGTTGGAAGGAGTGCCACCCCACTAAAATACATGTGTAAACAAAAGAGAAGAGGGATGATCTACCACGGTGGTAGAAATAACGTCCTTCATGGGAGCCGCTCTTGAAAGTCTGGTTGATAAGGTAGTTAGAGTACCCATTACCATTCGTTGACAACAACAAACACCTCTCAAAACTTTACTTTTATGCTCTCTTGATGTTTTTAAAATAAAAGCTCTAGCACAAATACAACAATCGATGCTTTCCTCTTTGAAGGACCTTTCTTTTACTTTTATTGTTGAGTCAGTTTACCTATCTCCTTCCACCTTAAGAAGCAAACACTTGTGTGAACTGTGCATTGATTCCTACATACTTGCATATTGCACTTGTTATATTACTTTATGTTGACAATATCCATGAGATATACATGTTATAAGTTGAAAGCAACCGCTGAAACTTAATCTTCCTTTGTGTTGCTTCAATACCTTTACTTTGATTTATTGCTTTATGAGTTAACTCTTATGCAAGACTTATTGATGCTTGTCTTGAAGTACTATTCATGAAAAGTCTTTGCTTTATGATTCACTTGTTTACTCATGTCATTACTTTTGTTTTGATCGCTGCATTCATTACATATGCTTACAATAGTATGATCAAGGTTATGATGGCATGTCACTTAAGAAATTATCTTTGTTATCGTTTTACCTGCTCGGGACGAGCAGAACTAAGCTTGGGGATGCTGATACGTCTCCAACGTATCGATAATTTCTTATGTTCCATGCTTGTTTTATGACAATACCTACATGTTTTATACACACTTTATGTCATATTTATGCATTTTCTGAACTAACCTATTAACAAGATGCCGGAGTGCCAGTTTTCTGCTGTTTTTGGTTTCATAAATCCTAGTAAGGAAATATTCTCGAATTGGACGAAATCAAGGCCTGTGTTCCTATTTTGTCCTAAGCATCCAGAACACCCGAGAGCGGAGGGGCCCTGTGGGCCCCAGATGACATGGTGGCGCGGCCAGGGCTGGGCCCGCGCCACCCTATGGTGTGGTCGCCCCTTCGACCCTCCGCGCCGCCTCTTCGCCTATATAAAGCCCCGCATCGAAAACCCTTACGAGAAAGCCACGATACGAGAAAAGTTCCAGCCGCCGCCATCGCGAAGCCAAGATCCGGGGGACAGGAGTCTCTGTCCGGCACCCTCGCCGGACGGGGAAGTGCCCCGGAAGGCTTCTCCATCGACACCGCTGCCATCTCCACCGCCATCTTCATCACCGCCGCTGCTCCCATGAAGAGGGAGTAGTTCTCCATCGAGGCTCGGGGCTGTACCGGTAGCTATGTGGTTCATCTCTCCTATGTAGTTCAATACAATAATCTCATGAGCTGCCTTACATGATTGAGATTCATATGATGATGCTTGTAATCTAGATGTCATTATGCTAGTCAAGTGGGTTTTACTTATGTGATCTCCGGAGACTCCTTGTCCCACGTGTGTAAAGGTGACAGTGTGTGCACCGTGTGGGTCTCTTAGGCTATATTTCACGAAGTACTTATTCACTGTTGAAGAGCGTAGTGAAGTGCTTATTTATATCTCTTTATGATTGCAATGTGCATCGTATCACAATTTATCTATGTGCTACTCTAGCAAAGTTATTAAAGTAGTTTTATTCCTCCTGCATGTGTGCAAAGGTGACAGTGTGTGCACCGTGTTAGTACTTGGTTTATGCTATGATCATGATCTCTTGTAGATTGCGAAGTTAACTATTGCTATGATAATATTGATGTGATCTATTCCTCCTACATATGCATGAAGGTGACAGTGTGCATGCTATGTTAGTACTTGGTTTAGTCTTTTGATCTATCTTACACTAAAGGTTACTAAAATATGAGCATTATTGTGGAGCTTGTTAACTCCGGCATTGAGGGTTCGTGTAATCCTACGCAATGTGTTCATCATCCAACAAAAGTGTAGAGTATGCATTTATCTATTCTGTTATGTGATCAATGTTGAGAGTGTCCACTAGTGAAAGTGTAATCCCTAGGCCTTGTTCCTAAATACTGCTGAGTTACTACTGCTTGTTTACTGTTTTACTGCGTTACTACTGCTGCAATACTACCACCATCAACTACACGCCAGCAAGCTATTTTCTGGCACCGTTGCTACTGCTATATATATTCATACCACCTGTATTTCACTATCTCTTCGCCGAACTAGTGCACCTATTTGGTGTGTTGGGGACACAAGAGACTTCTTGCTTTGTGGTTGCAGGGTTGCATGAGAGGGATATCTTTGACCTCTTCCTCCCTGAGTTCGATAAACCTTGGGTGATCCACTTAAGGGAAACTTGCTGCTGTTCTACAAACCTCTACTCTTGGAGGCCCAACACTGTCTACAGGAAAGGAGGGGGAACGTAGACATCATTGTGTTGTGCAGGTTCCACGTTGGCGCCGGAATCCCTGGTGTTGCGCCGCATCACATTTCGCGACCATCAACCTTCAACGTGCTTCTTGGCTCCTACTGGTTCGATTAAACCTTGGTTTCTTTCTGAGGGAAAACTTGCTACCGTGCGCATCATACCTTCCTCTGGGGTTCCCAACGAACGTGTGAGTTACACGCCATCAAGCTCTTTTTCTGGCGCCGTTGCGGGAAAAGAAAGTTACACCACTGAGAATTGCCTCCCACGGCAACAGCTCTTTTTCTGGCGCCGTTGCCGGGGAGATCAAGACACGCTGCAAGGGGAGTCTCCACTTCTCAATCTCTTTACTTTGTTTTTGTCTTGCTTTATTTTATTTACTACTTTGTTTGTTGCACCTAAACAAAACACAAAAAAATTAGTTGCTAGTTTTACTTTATTTACTGTCTTGCTCTCTATATCAAAAACACAAAAACATTAGTTACTTGCATTTAATTTATTTTGTTATCATGTCTAGTCCTGTACTTGTTTTTATTTTCACTAGTTAGGCTTAATGGAAAACAACAAAAAAATAGAGATCTTTATGAACTTTATCTTGAGTTAGGACATGATGTGTTTGAAGAGAAAATTAAAAAACCCATGGAACTTTGTTTACAAAATAGTTGTAGCAATGTTATTAGCATGAACTCTTTGAACACCATTATTGCTAAAGCTATGGAAGAATTTAAGCTTGGGGAAGCTGGTTGTGATATTTTTAGTCCCCCAAGCATGGAGGAGAAAATTTACTTTGATGATACTTTACCTCCTATATATGATGCTTGCAATGATGAATATGATATTTTCAGTCCACCTACTATTGAGGAGAAAGTTAATTATGATTACAATATGCCTCCTATGTATGATGATTATGGTGATGAGAATAATAATGATAGCTATTTTATTGAATTTGCTCCCACTACAACTAATAAAATTGATTATGCTTATGTGGAGAGTAAAAATTTTATGCATGTGGCTCATGACAAGAATGCTTTATGTGATAGTTATATTGTTGAGTTTGTTCATGATGCTACTGAAAGTTATTATGAGAGAGGGAAACATGGTTATATGCATCTTAATAATATTAAGTTTCCCCTCTTTATGTTGAGAATCTTGAAATTGCACTTGTGTTGCTTTTCTATGCTTGCCACTTTGTTCTTCATGAATCTATTTGTGTACAAGATTCCTTTTCATAGGAAGTGGGTTAGGCTTAAATGTGTTTTAAATTTTCTTCTTGCTTCAACGCTTATTTCTTGCGAGAGTATCATTAAAATTACTGAGCCCATCTTAATGGCTATAAAGAAAGAACTTCTTGGGAGATAACCCATGTGTTTATTTTACTACAGCAATTTTTGTTTTGTTGAGTCTTGGAAGTTGTTTACTACTGTAGCAACCTCTCCTTATCATGTTTTTGTGCCAAGTAAAGTTTCTATGTCAAAGTTGATGTTATATTTGGGATCGCTGCGCAGAAACAGCATTGCTGTCTGTCACGAATCTGGGCACAGTTCTCTGTAGAAAATTCGAAAAAATCTTCCAATTTACGAGCGTGATCCTCAGATATGTACGCAACTTTCATTAGTTTTGAGTTTTTCCATTTGAGCAAGTCTGGTGCCAGATTTAAATTCGTCTTTACGGACTGTTCTGTTTTTGACAGATTCTGCCTTTTATTTCGCATTGCCTCTTTTGCTATGTTGGATTCATTTCTTTGATCCATTAATGTCCAGTAGCATTATGCAATGTCCAGAAGTGTAAAGAATGATTGTGCCACCTCTGAACATGTGAATTATTAATTGTGCACTAACCCTCTAATGAGTTTGCTTGAAGTTTGGTGTGAAGGAAGTTTTCAAGGGTCAAGAGAGGAGTATGATATACTATGATCAAGAGGAGTGAAAGCTCTAAGCTTGGGGATGCCCCCTGGTTCATCCCTGCATATTCTAAGAAGACTCAAGCGTCTAAGCTTGGGGATTCCCAAGGCATCCCCTTCTTCATCGACAACATCATCAGGTTCCTCCCCTGAAACTATATTTTTATTCAATCACATCTTGTGTTCTTTACTTGGAGCGTCGGTTTGTTTTTGTTTTTGTTTGAATAAGATGGATCCTAGCATTCACTTTGTGGGAGAGAGACACGCTCCGCTGTTGCATATGGACACATGTGTCCTTAGGCTTTACTCATAATGTTCAAGGCGAAGTTTCTTCTTCGTTAAATTGTTATATGGTTGGAATTGGAAAATGCTACATGTAGTAATTCTAAAATGTCTTGGATAATGTGATACTTGGCAATTGTTGTGCTCATGTTTAAGCTCTTGCATCATATGCTTTGCACCCATTAATGAAGAAATACATAGAGCTTGCTAAAATTTGATTTGCATATTTGGTCTCTCTAAGGTCTAGATAATATCTAGTATTGAGTTTTGAACAACAAGGAAGACAGTGTAGAGTCTTATAATGTTTACAATATGTCTTTTATGTGAGTTTTGCTGCACCGGTTCATCCTTGAGTTTGCTTCAAATAACCTTGCTAGCCTAAACCTTGTATCGAGAGAGAATACTTCTCATGCATCCAAAATCCTTGAGCCAATTACTATGCCATTTGTGTCCACCATACCTACCTACTACATGGTATTTCTCCGCCATTCCAAAGTAAATTGCTTGAGTGCTACCTTTAAAATTCCATCATTCACCTTTGCAATATATAGCTCATGGGACAAAATAGCCTTAAAAACTATCGTAGTATTGAATATGTACTTATGCACTTTATATTTTATTAAGTTGCTTGTTGTGCGATAACCATGCTTCGGGGAACGCCATCAACTATTGTTGAATATCATGTGAGTTGCTATGCATGTCCGTCTTGTCTGAAGGATCTATCATTTTAGTGGTTGGAGCATGCAAAATTGTTAGAGAAGAACATTGGACCGCTAACTAAAGCCATGAATCATGGTGGAAGTTTCAGTTTTGGACATATATCCTCAATCTCATATGAGAATAATAATCATTGCTACATGCTTATGCATTTAAGAGGAGTCCATTATCTGTTGTCCATGTTGTCCCGGTATGGATGTCTAAGTTGAGAATAATCAAAAGCGAGAAATCCAAAATGCGAGCATTCTCCTTAGACCTTTGTACAGGCGGCATGGAGGTACCCCTTTGTGACACTTGGTTGAAACATGGCATGCAAAGATCCGGTAGTCCAAGCTAAGTAGGACGAGGTGCGGGCACTATTAGTACACTATGCATGAGGCTTGTAACTTGTAAGATATAATTTACATAACTCATATGCTTTATTACTACCGTTGACAAAATTGTTTCATGTTTTCAAAATAAAAGCTCTAGCACAAATACGCAATCGATGCTTTCCTCTTGAAGGACCATTCTTTTACTTTTATTGTTGAGTCAGTTTACCTATCTCCTTCCACCTCAAGAAGCAAACACTTGTGTGAACTGCATTGATTCCTACATACTTGCATATTGCACTTGTTATATTACTTTATGTTGACAATATCCATGAGATATACATGTTATAAGTTGAAAGCAACCGCTGAAACTTAATCTTCCTTTGTGTTGCTTCAACACCTTTACTTTGATTTATTGCTTTATGAGTTAACTCTTATGCAAGACTTATTGATGCTTGTCTTGAAGTACTATTCATGAAAAGTCTTTGCTTTATGATTCACTTGTTTACTCATGTCATTACCTTTGTTTTGATCGCTGCATTCATTACATATGTTTACAAATAGTATGATCAAGATTATGATGGCATGTCACTTCAGAAATTATCTTTGTTATCGTTTTACCTGCTCGGGACGAGCAGAACTAAGCTTGGGGATGCTGATACGTCTCCAACGTATCGATAATTTCTTATGTTCCATGCTACTTTATTGATGATACCTACATGTTTTATGCACATTATATGTCATATTTATGCATTTTTGGAACTAACCTATTAACAAGATGCCGAAGAGCCATGCTGTTTTCTGCTGTTTTTGGTTTCAGAAATCCTAGTAAGGAAATATTCTCGGAATTGGACGAAATCTTCGCCAAGGGTCCTATTTTTGCACGAAGCTTCCAGAAGACCGAAGGGGAGTCGAAGTGGGGCCACGAGGCGGCCAGATGACAGCGGCGCGCCCAGCCCCCGGCCGCGCCGGCCGCCCCCGCCCCTCGTGCCGCCACCCGACCTACCCTTCCGCCTACAAATAGCCTCCGTGAAAACCCCGTATCGAGAGCCACGATACGGAAAACCTTAGACGCCGCCGCCGCGAATCCCATCTCGGGGATTCAGAGATCGCCTCCGGCACCTGCCGGAGAGGGGATTCATCTCCCGGAGGACTCTTCATCGCCATGATCGCCTCCGAGTGATGAGTGAGTAGTTCACCCCTGGACCATGGGTCCATAGCAGTAGCTAGATGGTCGTCTTCTCCTTGTTGTGCTTCATTGTTGGATCTTGTGAGCTGCCTAACATGATCAAGATCATCTATCCGTAATACTATATGTTGTGTTTGTCGGGATCCGATGGATAGAGAATACTATGATTATGGTGATTATCAATCTATTGTTTATGTGTTGTTTATGATCTTGCATGCTCTCCATTATTAGTAGAGGCTCTGGCCAAGTTTGTACTCTTAACTCCAAGAGGGAGTATTTATGCTCGATAGTGGGTTCATGCCTTCATTGACACCTGGGACAGTGACAGAAAGTTCTAAGGTTGTGATGTGTGTTGCCACTAGGGATAAAACATTGATTCTATGTCTAAGGATGTAGTTGTCGATTACATTACGCACCATACTTAATGCAATTGTCTGTGCTTAGCAACTTAATACTGAATGGGGTTCGGATGATAACCTGAAGGTGGACTTTTTAGGCATAGATGCAGTTGGATGGCGGTCTATGTACTTTGTCGTAATTCCCAATTAAATCTCACTATATTTATCATATCATGTATATGCATTGTTATGCCCTTCTCTATTTTTCAATTGCCCGACTGTAATTTGTTCACCCAACATGCTTTTATCTTATGGGAGAGACACCTCTAGTGAACTGTGGACCCCGGTCCTATTCTTTACATAGCATACAATCTACAGCAATTGTGTTTTACTATTTTCTTTGCAAACATCTTCCACTCGATACGCTTAATCCTTTGTTACAGCAAGCCGGTGAGATTGACAACCTCACTGTTTCATTGGGACAAAGTACTTGGGTTGTGTTGTGCAGTTCCACGTTGGCGCAATCCCTGGTGTTGCGCCGCATCACATTTCTCGATCATCAACCTTCAACGTGCTTCTTGGCTCCTACTGGTTCGATTAAACCTTGGTTTCTTTCTGAGGGAAAACTTGCTACTGTGCGCATCATACCTTCCTCTTGGGGTTCCCAACGAACGTGTGAGTTACACGCCATCAGGCTCCCAACCATCTTCTAACTTTCTAGGAATAGAAGTTTCAAGTTTTAATTTCTCTTCTCTAGCTTTTATGAGAGCATTTGTAATATGTTTTGTAAAGGCTAAATTTATAGCACTAGCATTAGGACTTTTAGCAAGTTTTTGTAAGAACTTTATAACTTCAGAGATGTGACAATCATCAAAATCTAAATCATTATGAGCTACAGCAATGGGATCATTGTTCCCAAGGTTGGAAAAAATTTCAGCAGTTTTATCACAAGCAGTTTCAGCAGTTTTAGCAATTTCAGGCAGTTTTGTACGCTTTGCACTAGGAGTAGAAACATTGCCAACACCAATTATTTTACCATTGATAATAGGAGGTGCAGCAATATGTGAAGAATTAGCATTACTAGTGGTGGTAATAGTCCAAACTTTAGCTACATTATTCTCTTTAGCTAGTTTTTCATTTTCTTCTCTATCCCACCTAGCACGCAATTCAGCCATTAATCTTATATTCTCATTAATTCTAACTTGGATGGCATTTGCTGTAGTAGTCATCTTATTATCAATATCATTATTAGGCATAACCTTCAATTTTAAAAGATTAACATCAGAGGCAAGTCTATCAACTCTAGAAGCAAGAATATCAATTTTATCAAGCTTTTCCTCAACAGATTTGTTAAAAGCAGTTTGTGTACTAATAAATTCTTTAAGCATAGCTTCAAGACCAGGGGGTACACTCCTATTATTGTTGTAAGAATTCCCATAAGAATTACCATAACCATTACCATTAGCAGAAGGATATGGCCTATAGTTATTACCAGAGTTGTTCCTATAAGCATTGTTGTTGAAATTATTATTTTTAATGAAATTCACATCAACATTTTCTTCTTGAGCAACCAATGAAGCTAAAGGAACATTATTAGGATCAACATTAGATCTACCATTCACAAGCATAGACATAATCACATCAATCTTATCACTCAAGGAAGAGGTTTCTTCAACATAATTTACCTTCTTACCTTGTGGAGCTCTTTCCGTGTGCCATTCAGAGTAATTTATCATCATATCATCAAGAAGTTTTGTAGCCGCCCCCAATGTGATGGACATAAAGGTACCTCCAGCAGCTGAATCCAATAAATTCCATGAAGAAAAATTTAGTCCCGCATAGAAGGTTTGGATGATCATCCAAGTAGTCAGTCCATGTGTTGGGCAATTCTTTACCAAAGTTTTCATTCTCTCCATGCTTGAGCAACATGTTCAGTATCTAATTGCTTAAAATTCATTATGCTACTTCTCAAAGATATAATTTTAGCGGGAGGATAATATCTACCAATAAAAGCATCCTTACATTTAGTCCATGAATCAATACTATTCTTAGGCAAAGATAGCAACCAATCTTTAGCTCTTCTCTTAATGAGAAAGGAAACACTTTCAATTTAATAATATCACCATCTACATCCTTATATTTTTGCATTTCACAAAGTTCAAAAAAATTATTAAGATGGGCAGCATCAGAACTAACACCAGAAAATTGATCTCTCATAACCAGGTTCAGTAAAGCAGGTTTAATTTCAAAGAATTTTTGTAGTAGCAGGTGGAGCAATAGGTGTGCATAGGAAATCATTATTATTTGCATTTGTGAAGTCACACAACTTAGTATTTTCAGGGGTATTCATTTTAGCAACGGTAAATAAAACAAACTAGATAAAGTAAATGCAAGTAACTAATTTTTTTGTGTTTTCGATATAGTGAGCAAGCAGGTAAATAAAGTAAAACTAGCAACTAATTTTTGTGTGTTTTGTTTAGGTGCAGCAAACAAAGTAGTAAATAAAATAAAGCAAGACAAAAACAAAGTAAAGAGATTGAGAAGTGGAGACTCCCTTGCAGCGTGTCTTGATCTCCCCGGCAACGGCGCCAGAAAACAAGCTTGATGCGCGTAATGTACACGTCCGTTGGGAACCCCAAGAGGAAGGTATGATGCGCACAGCAAGTTTTCCCTCAGAAAGAAACCAAGGTTTAATCGAACCAAGAGGAGCCAAGAAGCACGTTGAAGGTTGATGGTGGCGAAATGTGATGCGGCGCAACAACAGGGATTCCGACGCCAACGTGGAACCTGCACAACACAACCAAGTACTTTGTCCCAACGAAACAGTGAGGTTGTCAATCTCACCGGCTTGCTGTAACAAAGGATTAAGCGTATCAAGTGGAAGATGTTTGCAAAGAAAATAGTAAAACACAATTGCAGTAGATTGTATGCTACGTAAAGAATAGGACCGGGGTCCACAGTTCACTAGAGGTGTCTCTCCCATAAGATAAAAGCATGTTGGGTGAACAAATTACAGTCGGGCAATTGACAAATAGAGAAGGGCATAACAATGCATATACATGATATGATAAATATAGTGAGATTTAATTGGGCATTACGACAAAGTACATAGACCGCCATCCAACTGCATCTATGCCTAAAAAGTCCACCTTCAGGTTATCATCCGAACCCCATTCAGTATTAAGTTGCTAAGCAACAGACAATTGCATTAAGTATGGTGCGTAATGTAATCGACAACTACATCCTTAGACATAGAATCAATGTTTTATCCCTAGTGGCAACAACACATCACAACCTTAGAACTTTCTGTCACTGTCCCAGGTGTCAATGAAGGCATGAACCCACTATCGAGCATAAATACTCCCTCTTGGAGTTAAGAGCAAAAACTTGGCCAGAGCCTCTACTAATAACGAGAGCATGCAAGATCATAAACAACACATAAATAATAGATTGATAATCACCATAACATAGTATTCTCTATCCATCGGATCCCGACAAACACAACATATAGTATTACGATAGATGATCTTGATCATGTTAGGCAGCTCACAAGATCCAACAATGAAGCACAACAAGGAGAAGACGACCATCTAGCTACGCTATGGACCCATAGTCCAGGGGTGAACTACTCACTCATCACTCGGAGGCGATCATGGCGATGAAGAGTCCTCCAGGAGAATCCCCTCTCCCGGGTCGGAGGTGATCTCCCGAATCCCCCAGATGGGACGGCGGCGGCGTCTCGCAAGGTTTTCCGATCGTGGCTCGGCACCGGGGGTTTCGCGACGGAGGCTTTAAGTAGGCGAAAGGGTAGGTCAAGAGGCGGCGAGGGCCCACACCACGTGCCGGCGCGGGGCCGCCGCCCTATGGTGTGGCCATGTCGTGGCCCCACTTCGACTCCCCTTCGGTCTTCTGGAAGCTTCGTGCAAAAATAGGACCCTGTGCGGTGATTTCGTCCAATTCCGAGAATATTTCGTTACTAGGATTTCTGAAACCAAAAACAGCAAAAAAGCAACGGCTCTTCGGCATCTTGTTAATAGGTTAGTTCCAGAAAATGCGTAAATACGACATATAATGTGCATAAAACATGTAGGTATCATCAATAAAGTAGCATGGAACATAAGAAATTATCGATACGTTGGAGACGTATCAACGCCAAATCGGAATTCTCCGAACGTCATGACGATGGGCTCCTCCAGATAGGCACATGCATCCATACGGGAGGGCGGGTGAGGAATAAAATCGACTCGATCAGTTTTTTCCTGGTTACCTCGATCCATCGCATTGCTTGCACCGACGAAGTCGACGATCTTGAACGTGCCATCGAGATCAGCTCCTTGCAACCTCTAATTCCCACACGGCGCCAATTGACAAAGGATTAACTTGTCAATGCCTACAGATTGTAGACTAGGGTTTTGCTAGAAGTAGAGGGCAAGTAGATCTCGAAGGTTCAGCGAAAAGTACTCGACGATTATGAAAACTAAGGTTATGTTGACAGAGATTCGATCCTTTCTTCGTCCCTCGACTCCCCCTTATATAGGAGGCGGAGCCGAGGGTTTCGTAGTACACAAGTTACAGAGTTCGGGAGGGTTTCGTACCCAACCCGTAAGATTACAAATCTCTATCTTTCCTAATACAAACTATCTTTCCTTAACACTAAATGGGCTTCCAAGTCTTCTTATTCTTCGAGTCTTGGGCTTTGATTAAACCCCGGGTAGCATCTTTGGCAGGCCTATTGGGGATGCCTATGTCACCTGGCTACATCAAAATCAAACACCACAAAAAATAAGGTGAAATTCAGAGCAATGACCAACCTATCAACCTACATAGCGCCCACAATACACAAGAAATCCTAGAAATCAAAATAGCACTGCAACACCAACACTTTACATTTGCAAAACCCATGTAATTTAATCAAGAGTACTAGAGTATCACAATTCCGAATGAAATGGTAACAAAGGGGCATGAGGCCAGCAAATGGCAACCATCTCAGTGATGGTAAGCTGGAGGTTAAACAAGACCGACATCGTTTGCTGGGTGGCGCGCCTCATCGTATTTCTTCACACGGTGTATCATCTTCACGAACGACACGAAAACAACAATCAAATCCTTGATAAACAAGCTGTCCCAACTACATTAAGGTGAAAATTGACACACCAAGCTACCTCCAAATCAAACAGCACAAAGACATATTAAGGTGAATTTCAGAGAACTAAACAAGCGACCCAAACTCAAATCCTAGACTCAAAACATCACTAAACGAAAAGGACTCATCAATAAGCAATTCCAGCATGTGCTTGTACACACGCATGATATAAACCTGCATGATATTAACAAAAAACACAAAACAAAGGACAGTCATGTTTCACTACATCATGCTTGAGATCTAGCCACCCTATTCCAAGTGAAAACCCGCCACCAAAAATCTACAAAAAAAATAGCGATCGCATGATAAAGTAGGACAGAGAAATTACCCATCTCGCATCCCGTGAACTTGCCTTGCGCGCTCGAGATTCGCTGGCATCTTCACAGTTGCACGGTGAGGAGTACGAACATCACCATTCCCCATCTCCGCTCCTACCTCCGCCGGCGACTGCGACGTCAACCCACTCCCAGACAGCGGCCGAGCGTGTCGACAAGCACCATCAGCCCCCACCTCCGTCGGGCGAAGACGACGACACGCCCCATCAGCCGCCGGACGACGCCAGCGAGGACAGGGAGACGAGCAGCGGGGCGCGGGTGAAGCAACGCCGCTCTCCGCCATGGATGCGCCTCGGCGACGCCAGCGAGGACAGGGAGACGAGCAGCGGGGCGCGGGTGAAGCAACGCCGCTCTCCGCCATGGATGCGCCTCGGCGACGCCAGTGAGGACAGCGAGACGGGGTGCCGGCGAGAATGAGTGGTGGGCGGAGACTCCTAACGGGAACAACTGCGCTACGAGCCTACAACAGACAAACTGAACCAGCACTGCGCCATGATTCGGGAAAAAATCGTACGGTCCAAAAAGTAGTTGTTTGCCAATTGAAAAACAGCTAGCTGTTTAATAGGAAAAAGAAAAAGACAGGGGAAAGCAGCCTGGTTATACAAAGGGGAAAAGCCCAAAAATGACAGCAGAAAAAGCACCAGTACGGTGCTACAACAAATAAAGCCCAAATAATGTAAAGTTGCAGTAACACCTAAGCACGTGTATCCCACCTTTTCGACCTTCTTCTCCAGTAAGCAAAAGAACATCACGTGCTCCAACCACTCCTTCCAATATGTTCTGCTCCTCCCTGAATCTTAGATCGAGAAGCACGTTCAGCATCAATGGAGGGGGAAGAGGAGCACCCACTGGAGAAGAAGAAAGGAAAAGATATTCAACAAGAAACACAACTACCAAATCGAGATTCAATACAGTCAGAGGTATGTTCTTGAAATCCCTTACAACTGAAACACAGAAATTCTTACCAGATCATATAAGCTACCAGCAGTTTCTCAATTGCTCCTACGATTTTTCTTTTTGGAAAGTAGATGCACACCTGAATTAGAAACTATATTTGGTGCACAGCTGAACTGCTATTTGCGTTGTTCTCTGAAGTTCACTAAACAATATGTAATCTGTTACGCCATCTGGTATGTCATCTCCCTAAGAACATAAGGGAAACCTAGACAGAAAAGGAAGTAGGAAATGCTACAACATATGGTAGTGAGCACACAAAAACACCTCTGTACCTCACAGTCCATGCAAGGCCCCAAGCACATAGGATACTAACCATCTTTTTAACACAGTTGACATACTCATTGAAGACATGGTTAGTTACTTCAAGCTAAGAGTTTGGGGTGCTAACAAACATGGTATAATAGAAGATGGCCACCAGGAGGAGTGCACAATCGTATACGAACAAACTGCGACCTACTTGTTAAACTGCGATCTTAGGGGAATATTTACAAATCAACACAATTTTACTAAGAATCTGAGCGAATGAGAGCCATAAAGAAGCACGACAATAGAGCAACCCGAGATAGAGATACCTTGGGGAGGATTGTATCTTATTCTCTTGGTGCCTGATTGGTGCAGCACCTGGAGTAGCCCACATACGGAGAAGAGTGACTTCTACTGAGTGTATGCTGTTGGGCAATGAGAGTTATTAACATATAAACTAGACAAAGTATAGCTGAAGAAACAATATACTGATTTTTTTGAGGGAACTGTATACTGATGAATGATAGATACTTCAAACAGATGGCATGCCATGTCAGTGGATACTAGAAAACAGATGTGTTTCAGTGTGTGTGGATACCCGAATAGCCCTTGCCAACAAATAAAAAGCTACAGACAGAGTAAAGGCCAAAACTAAATGGGTGTAACACGTACCAAAAACGTATTAACTAAAAAACAGTGATCAATTCCATTAGATAGACATACATACCGCCGTGCCACATCACATAGAGGGAGACATAATTAGAAAGAGAGAAGCATCAGATAGAGAGGTACCTTCAGGAGGAGTGCAGCAGCTGCTGTTTGCGCCTTATTCATGCAGGACGGAGACGAGCGATCCGGTAAGCGAGGAATACAGGGGGTCCAGGAATGCTCACTTATACACTGAGACAATAAAAAATGATGCTTTACTGACAAAATGAAAAATACTTAATTGAGAGAAACTGAGAGACTGAGAGAATCACGCCGCCGTGCCATATCACATAGAGACATAATCAAGAAGAGAGAAGCATCAGATAGAGAGGTACCTTCAGGAGGAGTGCAATATCTGCTGTTTGCGCCTTCTTCATGCAGGACAAAGACGAGTGACTACGGCCGTAGGTCGGAGTGGATCCTGTAAACGAAGAATACAGGGAGTCCAGGAATGTAAACTGAGAGACTAAGACAATGAAATACGATGATAACTGACAAACTGAAAAATCATGTAGTAACAAAAAACTAAAGCGTAAGAACTTGGAAGAAACAGAGATTGGCAAACTGAACAACAGAGATTAACTAAAGGATAACTGAAGTAATGATCTAGAAATGAGATTTAACTCAAAAAAGGACAGAGATTAACTGAAGAATAAGTGATAGAGAATTATCTAGAAATGACGGAGAATGAGAGATAGAGAATGGGATAAGCAAATCAAACAGCTAGAAATGACGGAGAATGAGTGACAGAGAATGAAATAACAGAGAGATTGAGACAATGCCATAGACAATCAAACTGAGAAATTCAGAATCTGACAAAATAAGATAACTGAAGTAATGATAATAATGAGAACCTGACATGCTAAATGACATAAAAATGAAATCCCCAATCTGAAAAAAACTGATCAATAGGAATCTGAATAGGAATGCAAACTGAGGAAAAACTTAGAAACTGAAAAAAGATACTGAAACACTAAGTTATTGATGTCCAGAAATGCAAACTGAGCAAAAACTTAGAAAATTTAAAAATATACTGAAACACTAAGTTACTGAGAGACTTAACAAGTAATGAATCACTGAGAAAACTAAGTTATTCAAAGAGAAAAGAGTGACAAAATGACAATACTTAAAGACAATAAGTTACTGAAAAAATAAACTTCAGGGTGTCCTGGAATGCAAACTAAGGAAAAACTTAGAAAAATAAAAAATAAAATGCAACACTAAGTTAATGATAGACTAAACAAGTAATGAATCTGCATCACATGATGCTGGTAGTGGCGTTTCAGTCAATAAATACTGATCACATATTCTATTTTTGCAGGAAATAAATGCTGGCAGCGCAATGACACATGTTCATGATCAATTTGATGAATCAATATTTTTCAAGGTACAGGATTAAGATTGTTTAATGTATCCAAAATTAAAATGGACGATAACGCTTGCATAACACATCTGAAGTTCTGAACAATGCTTGCAGGAAGACTTTTCATACATGGCTTTACTAAATGGAGATATCGACATGAACTACTTATCATCAAATAGACATATGAAGGTACGAAAAAATACATAAAAAAATCTGAAGAATTATTATGTATAAAACCTCTTGTTCATACAGACAAAAATAAAAAATGCTGGCATGTAAATGCACTTTGCTTAACTGAAAGATATTACTGTCAGGCAAAAACATTCTTGGATGCTGAAGGACAATCTGCAAGTTCAACATGCGAAAACAGTACAAAGCATGAGGATTGAGGAGAATGAACACAATCCATGGAACTCAAGTTTATTTGATGACATGCAACTTGATGAGGTAAAAGTTACTATGAATGTTACAATCATATATACTACTACCTCCGTTTCAAGGAATAAGGCGCGCGCGTATTCCAAGACAAACTTTGACCATAAAAATTGAGCAACAAAATCTTGATTATATTATATGTAATTAGTATCGTTGGATTCGTATTGAAAAGAACTTTTTAATGATACCAATTTCATACAAACAATGTTTATCTATTTGAAGTAATTTTTGGTCAAACAAAAAGCACATAAAACGAGGGCGCCTTATTCTTTGAAACGGAGGTAGTACCATACTACTGCAAAAAACAAATCAATACAATGAGCATATAATTTCCTTGATAGGTTGTCGATGAAGATGAGCAACAAGAAGGGACAGATAACCAAGACTTTGACCATACATGGAATCTAGATGGAAAGAATAGTAACAATAGTGAAGATGGTGATGTTCGGAAAAAAGAACCCGACAGATCAGCTAGAAATGGTGAAGAACAAAATAAGAACATAACTGAGGAAGATGTGGATATATTCTTAGACAATGAAGAGCAAGGGACAAAGCAGAACAATGATCAGGGAACTGAAGCAGGATCTTCAACTGAATATGTAATGCCAGTTAAGGGGATGGAATTTAAATCAAGGGAGGAAGCTCAGAATTTCTTAAACATGTATTCTTATGTTGTTGGCTTCTCAATAGCTGTGGTGTCAGTCTACCGTACAACAAGCAAAAAAATGAATAATGAGATCACAAGGGCAACTATGAAGTGCAATAAACATGGACACAACACAAATGCTCAAAATGAACAGGTGGTGGTGCAGAGACAAACAATAATATTTGTTACAACTGATTGCAAAGTGGAGATGGTCATAAATGAGAAAAGGGGTATTTGGAAGATAAGTAACCTCATCCTTGAGCACAATCACCCCGCTTGAACAGGGGGTAGGTTCTTCGGGTCACATGCCTACATGACAAAGGAGGAGAAATCGATAATAAGAACGATGAAACTATGTAACATTCCTACAAGAAATATTGCCTCAGTTCTAGCACACATGAGGCAGTATGGAGCAGCTACCATACAACAAACGCAAGGCTAACAATTCATCGTGGATAGTGAAAGGAGCACATCTGGCAACCTCCAACCAATAACATACAACTTGCAGATAACCTTCAGAACACTGACCAAACTACATACTGAAATCAGACAATTCATCGTGGATACTGAAATGAGCACAGCTGGCTACATCAAAATCAAACACCACAAAAAATAAGGTGAAATTCAGAGCAATGACCAACCTATCAACCTACATAGCGCCCACAATACACAAGAAATCCTAGAAATCAAAATAGCACTGCAACACCAACACTTTACATTTGCAAAACCCATGTAATTTAATCAAGAGTACTAGAGTATCACAATTCCGAATGAAATGGTAACAAAGGGGCATGAGGCCAGCAAATGGAAACCATCTCAGTGATGGTAAGCTGGAGGTTAAACAAGACCGACATTGTTTGCTGGGTGGCGCGCCTCATCGTATTTCTTCACACGGTGTATCATCTTCACGAACGACATGAAAACAACAATCAAATCCTTGATAAACAAGCTGTCCCAACTACATTAAGGTGAAAATTGACACACCAAGCTACCTCCAAATCAAACAGCACAAAGACATATTAAGGTGAATTTCAGAGAACTAAACAAGCGACCCAAACTCAAATCCTAGACTCAAAGCATCACTAAACGAAAAGGACTCATCAATCAGCAATTCCAGCATGTGCTTGTACACACGCATGATATAAACCTGCATGATATTAACAAAAAACACAAAACAAAGGACAGTCATGTTTCACTACATCATGCTTGAGATCTAGCAACCCTATTCCAAGTGAAAACCCGCCACCAAAAATCTACAAAAAAAATAGCGAACGCATGATAAAGTAGGACAGAGAAATTACCCATCTCGCATCCCGTGAACTTGCCTTGCGCGCTCGAGATTCGCTGGCCTCTTCACAGATGCACGGTGAGGAGTACGAACATCGCCATTCCCCATCTCCGCTCCTACCTCCGCCGGCGACTGCGGCGTCAACCCACTCCCAGACAGCGGCCGAGCGTGTCGACAAGCACCATCAGCCCCCACCTCCGTCGGGCGAAGACGACGACACGCCCCATCAGCCGCCGGACGACGCCAGCGAGGACAGGGAGACGAGCAGCGGGGCGCGGGTGAAGCAACGCCGCTCTCCGCCATGGATGCGCCTCGGGGACGCCAGCGAGGACAGGGAGACGAGCAGCGGGGCGCGGGTGAAGCAACACCGCTCTCCGCCATGGATGCGCCTCGGCGACGCCAGTGAGGACAGCGAGACGGGGTGCCGGCGAGAATGAGTGGTGGGCGGAGACTCCTAACGGGAACAACTGCGCTACGAGCCTACAACAGACAAACTGAACCAACACTGCGCCATGATTCGGGAAAAAATCGTACGGTCCAAAAAGTAGATGTTTGCCAATTGAAAAACAGCTAGCTGTTTAATAGGAAATCTGTATTTTTATTGCGTAGATTTTAATTAATCAAGGTCATTGGTTATTTATTGTTTTAATAATATAATAGATAGATAGATAGATTCTACAGTATTTTTTTTTACGAAACACAGTACAATCAAAGACGCTCATACATACGCGCACACACTCACCCCTATGAACGCATACACGTACACCCTACCCCTATGAGCACCTCCAAGAGATTGCGTTGAAGAACTGATCCGATAGGTCTTGAGGTTGACGAAGTCACCACAGGCGTCTCGCTGTCGACGGAAACGTCGTCTCCCACTGAAGAATATTCCGCCTTTATGAGACACCAAAGTATTAAATCTGGAATTTGAACTCCGGTAGGCTGGAGGTACCACTGCCCTCCTAACCATGCAACCACCTGTTGGTTTTCGATTCTACAGTATCTCTAAAAGACCAACCAGGCCATCCAAAAGGGCACATCAATCTGATTCGTCCAATCGCGTGGCTACAGTAATTTCGAAGCTCCGCTTTTCACTTGAACCGTTGGATGCGGTAGTTCCATTTTTCACATGCCCGCTTCTCCTTATGGATGCATGCCGATTGGGCCCGAGGGCGTGCGGGGCCGCCGGTGGGAGGCAGCGAGGGCAGATCGCTCGCGTCGCCTTGCCTGGGAGGAATCCCTGCCACGGTGAAAACCCTAGCCCATTCCCCACCTCCGCCTCGTTCCTTCTCTCCTCCAATCCCTATCTCCTCTCGTCCTCCCCTCCTCTCGTATACTCTCGCTGCGGCGGCGGCGGCTGGACGCTCGCGCCCTCGATTTCGTCCTTGGTACTCCTTCGTGGAGTCCTCCTCCCCCTCCTGTCGTATGCTCTGTTGGTGCGGCGGCTGAAGGGAGAAAACAAGCGGCGGCGGCGGCGGCTGGCCCCGCGCGCGCCCTTGATTTCATCCAGCGGCGGATCCGCAGCTCCTCTCCAATCTGCAGCTCCTCTCGCTCGATGGGCCGACGTCGGGATGGATCCGGACGAGGACGGCCGCGGTCGTGGGCTGGAGGAGGTGCAGCAGGAGCACGGAGGAGGGCGGCAGCGACGCCTCGTCCTCTCCTCTTCCGCCGGCCTCGACGCCGTCTTCCGGCACAGCGACGGCAGGCAGCGGCTGGATTCTACGAGGAGGGAAAACATGTGCGGTGGTGGCTGACGGAGGACAGAGGATGGAGGAGGAAGAAGGACCTGTCTCGTCTTCAACCTCTGCGCGCTGCCGTCCCCGTACATGCTCGTCTCCGTCTGGTCCAGGTGAGATACTGCTCCTCACCAGGTGGGATACTGCTCCTCACCAACTGCACCTGTGACTGATTCTTTTCTTTTCCCATTAGTATTCACATCTAGCTTTCTTTTCCGCTTCTTCCATCTGGATTTCTGATTTCCTTGCTTTGATTTCAAGATGAGGCACAAGATTCATGCCCGGAGGCTGGATGCTACCGGGAGGGTAAAATCTTGATCAAATAGAAGAAGGGGAAATTCAACCAAGCCTGACGAGGTACATTGGGTGAGGTTATGAGATTATTTAGGCAATTTTGAACCCATCCTCTTGAAGGTTATGCTCTTCTGTTTGTTTGATTCATAAATGGGATGCATGTCGACTTGTTAAATCAAAACATAGGTTTTAATGATAGCAGACAGTGTTCATGGTTGATAAAAAAAACCTGCAGTGGTGTGTTTCTGTATCAATCATGCACTGAAAAGCATTATTTATCAAATATGATGGCTTGAGGTTTGCTATTGCATGGCATGATCCATGGTTTGAGACTTTGAGCCTTACATCTACGTACATAAAGCCATGGATGCTGACATTAACACATGCCGTTTCATAGCTCCTGCATATATATATGTTAACCGAATTGTTCCCTCTCTATGCCCATGATTCTTATCTGATTACTAGGGTCTCTAGCTTTATCTTGTTTTCTAATTAGAGCATGATACTGCTCTAATGTATTTCTTTTTTGCGATGACAATTAAATTACGGAGTCTGATTGTTATCATCTGAAGCAGTCAAGCATGTAATCTCAACAGAATATCATTAAAAGGTCATTGACCCAACAAAGTTAGCTTCGTTTGAACCATCCCCTTTTTCCACTATATATCTATCTTTTTCTGAATTTAACAATAGAACAACATCATATGTTAGATCAGCACAAGTGAATTGGAAATAATTTTATTCAGATTCTTGGTACCTGTAGTGTAAAGTTATTCCTTATAGGTTCGGGATTTGGAGACATAGTAATCTGGTTGGTGATGGATTTTTTTGTCTCCTAAGCTCCACACAATCTGTCCTCACCACCGTCAAACAGAAGTCGGCAATGGCTCAACTTTGGCGTGTTACAGCGACGAGCCGCCGGTGATGGTGTTTGGCACTCGGCGATGTGCCTCCTGATGCTCAAGGGTTCATGCTAACTTTTTTTTCTTGCTGAAGTTACAACCACTTCTGAATTAGCTAACATGAGCAAGCACTGCATTTACTGCATTGTTATCATGTGTTGTGCCGATCTTCCATAATTTTTATCCAAAGTATTGCCTTTCAAGTCTTTTTTGGATCTTCTGGTAGAAAGCATGGTGTCAATTACCTTGATTAGTGTTATTTATAATCTTTTCTGTTCTTAAATTTATATCATGCGGATAATTCAGATCAAGACACGCGTCGCTGGCATCGAGATCAAGTGAAGCTGCGCTGGAGCGATGGCGCATGTCTTGCCATGCACGGTCGCTCCTCTCCATGAATCCACAGTTGGCAGACTGGCATCACTTCTACCAGTGTTGTTGGTACAACAGGTCAACAGCTACAACTTCATGGCTTCTTTGAGGTTAAATTGCCTCCCTGTATAATGTTCTGAAATTTTCTGAAATTATTTTTGTAGATGAGTAAAAAGGAAAATTATGATGTTCATGCAAATATATTGCCTCTCTTCGCACTGTCTCTTGGGTTGTTTCTTGCTGTGTAGCTTTATTTGTGTTTCCTGAAGATAGGAGAGCGCCAACGACACTTGTGAGAGTGACATCAGCCAAATTGATACTTAATATGGAGAATTGAGTTAGTGAAGCTGTGTGGACATGGCGATGTGCCGATGTACACCTGGTTCCTAACCCCGTTCCGAAGGTACTTTGTCAAGATCTAGATGCTCGGGTTCACCGACACAATACCAATAGTACAGGACATGCTGCTTGCATCGCTGCTGACCCGCTCCTTTGATTTCCCGTCCATGTATGGATCAAGCACAAGAACTCATGGTTGAGTGTAAACTGGCACTGATGATTTACTGAATTCAATATAACGTGCCATTGATAACTTTTATATGCAAAATCATGCAAAGATAGTGCAGGTGTTTCTTTGTATCAATTTACCGGGGCGCAATTGATGCCTGTTAATGTGGTTCCGGTAAAGCCCGACAAGTTGTAGAAATTGTGAAATATTTGATATCAATGGACAATAGCAGAAAATAGGAAAACAAAATCTCATGGTAAAAATGGAGGGTGAACCTGTTAATCGAACTTTGATAGGATGAAAGATTCCGTAGAATATATAATTCTGGAAAATATAGAGGGATAAAAAATAAACGCTATATTAAATGTGTATATAGCAAGTAAAGACAAGAAAAATCACCAAAAATATAAATTTAAGCACCAAAATAATTTAGTAGTTAAATTACCGTCCTATATGTCAGCATCCGTTGGCATATTAATGCGCTTTTATTTGCACTTACTTAGGCATTTCCTGCTTTGGAAGAACGTGGTTAGTGGTTAGGGCTCATGTACTGATTCTGCTACCGCAACAAGTTTTTTCTGGCAAATTTAGAGGGATAAGAAATAAACTTCATATTTGATGTGCATATAGAAGTAAAGACACGTAAAATCACCAAAGATATAGATTTAAGCATGAAAATAAATTAATTGTTAAAATACCATCCTGTATGTTAGCGTCCATTAGCATATTACTAATATGCTTTCCACCGCACTGATTTAGATATTTCTCACATGTACTGGTTCTGCCATTTGCGATAGCGCAACGGATCATCTAGTTGAAACAGAGGTTGTAAAATAGGAGTAACTCCCGTTCCCTCGATTCACATTCCTTATCGCAAGAAGAAGAAAAGCCAGATTCCTCCGACCAAACATATAAGGGTTGTGCTAGGCGTCGGTCGACTGATTTTGGGATAAAAATCGGATGTGGCTGTCTGACTCGTCTTCACGTCTCGCCTCCCGCACCGCACGCTTAGACTACTCATAGTGGAGAATAACTAAGATGGTCACATCAACAATATGCAATGCCAACTAAGCATTTTGATGACATGGCATGTCATTAATTGATGAAAGAGAGGATAGTGGTAACTAACTACATTACCATCACATCCACTGGTAGAAAAAAGGCCTTCCGGACAGCCCCATTAGTCGCGGATATGCAAGAACCGCGACCAATGGGACCTTTAGTCGCGGCCCTTGTGGCGAACCGCGACCAAAGGCCTGGGCCAGGGTGCTCGGTAGCCAGTGGACGGGAGGGGCTTTAGTCGCTGGCAGGCCAACCGCGACTAAATGTCCTCGGCTGGCCCAAAGGCCTTTAGTCGCGGTTGGCTGGCCAACCGCGACTAAAGCCCTCCCTATATATACCACTCAGCCCACACACTTAGCCATTTGGTGCCACTTCTCTTCACAAACTTCACAAGGGGTGTAGGGTTTGCTTTTGGCTCCTCTTATGCACACAAGGTGTTTGATGAAATGTCCCAAGAGCATGAAACAAACATGATATGAAGTGTCGGAGCCACACTTGATCGAGCTTCCTCATTTATTTTTTCCTCCTCGATCGCGGTTAGCAACAACTTGAACCTTTCATATATATGTGTCATTGATAAAATATGCATATGTGTGTAGTTCATTGTTTAATTTGTATTTAGTTTAACAAATGCATGATGGTTAATTATATATTTTGTATTATAATAATGCAGATGAATCGGCAATGGATGTACGCTAGCCGACTCTCCGGCGAATTCACTACGGGTTTGAAAGATTTCCTCGTAGTGGCTAATGCGAACAAGCAGGGGGTTTTGTTATCTGTCCATGTGTTGACTGTAAGAATCAGAAGGGTTACTCTTCCTCAAGGGAAGTTCACCTGCACCTGATTCGGCATGGTTTCATGCCAAGCTATAATTGTTGGACCAAGCATGGAGAAAGAGGGGTTATAATGGAAGAAGATGAAGAAGGGGATGACATCGATGAGAGCTATCTTGATCATTTCGGTGATACTTTCATGGATGATGCTGAAGGTGGGGAAGGTGAAGGGGAAGGTGATCAAGAAGAGGCACGTGATGAGCCCGTTGATGATCTTGGTCGGACCATTGCTGATGCGGAGTCGCTGCGAAACTGAAAAGGAGAGGGAGAATTTGGATCGCATGTTAGAGGATCACAGAAAGGCGCTGTACCCCGGATGCGATGATGGTCTGAAAAAGCTGGGCTGCACACTAGATTTGCTGAAATGGAAGGCACAGGCAGGTGTAGCTGACTCGGCATTTGAAAACTTGCTGAAAATGTTGAAGAATATGTTTCCAAAGAATAACGAGTTGCCCGCCAGTACGTACGAAGCAAAGAAGGTTGTCTGCCCTCTAGGTTTAGAGGTTCTGAAGATACATGCATGCATCAACGACTGCATCCTCTATCGCGGTGAATACGAGAATTTGAATGAATGCCCGGTATGCACTGCATTGCGTTATAAGATCAGAGGCGATGACCCTGGTGACGATGTTGAGGGCCAGAAACCCAGGAAGAAGGTTCCCACCAAGGTGATGTGGTATGCTCCTATAATACCACGGTTGAAACGTCTGTTCAGGAACAAAGAGCATGCCAAGTTGTTGCGATGGCACAAAGAGGACCGTAAGTCGGACGGGGAGTTGAGACACCCCGCAGATGGAACACAATGGAGAAAGATCGACAGAGAGTTTAAAGATTTTGCAGCTGACGCAAGGAACATAAGATTTGGTCTAAGTACGGATGGCATGAATCCTTTTGGCGAGCAGAGCTCCAGCCATAGCACCTGGCCCGTGACTCTATGCATCTACAACCTTCCTCCTTGGTTGTGCATGAAGCGGAAGTTCATTATGATGCCAGTGCTCATCCAAGGTCCGAAGCAACCCGGCAACGACATTGATGTGTACCTAAGGCCATTAGTTGATGAACTTTTAACTGTGGGGAAGACCTGGTGTCCGTGTGTGGGATGAGCACAAAGAAGAGGAATTTGACCTACGAGCGTTGCTTTTCGTAACATCAACGATTGGCATGCTCTTAGTAACCTTTCAGTCAAATAAGGGATACAATGCATGCACGCACTGCTTACATGAGACTGACAGTGTACATTTGCCAAATTGTAAGAAGAACGTGTACCTTGGGCATCGTCGATTTCTTCCGAAAAATCATCCAGTAAAAAAGAAAGGCAAGCATTACAACGGCAAGGCAGATCACCGGCCGAAGCCTGCGGAACGCACTGGTGCTGAGGTATTTGATATGGTCAAGGATTTGAAAGTCATCTTTGGAAAGGGTCCTGGCGGACAATCAATTCCGAAGGGAGCTGACGGGCACGCACCCATGTGGAAGAAGAAATCTATATTCTGGGAGCTAGAATATTGGGAAGTCCTAGAAGTCCGCTCTGCAATCGACGTGATGCACGTTACGAAGAATATTTGCGTGAACCTCCTAAGCTTCTTGGGCGTGTATGGGAAGACAAATGATACAAAGGAAGCACGACAGGACCAGCAACGTTTGAAAGACCCTGATGACCGGCATCCGGAATGGTTTCAAGGTCGTGCCAGCTACGCTCTGACCAAAGAAGAGAAGGTCATCTTTTTTGAATGCCTGAGCAGTATGAAGGTCCCGTCTGGATTCTCGTCCAATATAAATGGAATAATAAACATGGCGGAGAAAAAGTTCCAAAACCTGAAGTCTCACGACTGCCACGTGATTATGACGCAATTGCTTCCGATTGCTTTGAGGGGGCTCCTGCCGGAAAATGTTCGAGTAGCCATTGTGAAGCTATGTGCATTCCTCAATGCAATCTCTCAGAAGGTAATCAATCCAGAAGTTCTACCACGGTTACAGAACGATGTGGTCCAATGTCTTGTCAGTTTCGAGTTGGTGTTCCCGCCATCCTTCTTCAACATTATGACGCACCTCCTGGTTCACCTAGTCGAAGAGATTTCCATTCTCGGTCCTGTATTTCTACACAATATGTTCCCCTTCGAGAGGTTCATGGGAATATTAAAGAAATATGTTCGTAACCGTGCTAGGCCAGAAGGAAGCATCGCCAAGGGCTATGGAAATGAGGAGGTAATTGAGTTTTGTGTTGACTTTGTTCTGACCTTAAGCCGATTGGTCTTCCTCGATCGCGCACGAGGGGAGACTAAGTGGAAAAGGCACGATCGGAAGGAAATCAACGATATGTATGGACGACCATTCTCTGACTGAAGCACACCACACAGTTCTGACCAATTCCAGCTCTGCAGAGTCCGGCCGTACCACCATAGCCGACGACCGGCCTCGTGGAAGTTCCCAGGAGGCAGACCGTCCTCCTCATACCTGGCGAGCGCCCTCTCACGCCGATTGATGAAGAAGACGTCCCAAGTATGCTGGTTATCGGGATGCCAGCGGGGATTCATCCGCTGCTCCGGCGTGAGGTCGAGGTAGTAGTGGTTCGTGATGGCCGCCCGGCGCGCAGTACCCTGAGGGACGGGAGGGACCGGCACGCCGCCGGCGCTTAGGCTCCAGCCGGCGGGGACGCGGTAGCCCGGTGGGCAAGGGTAGTTCGAGGCGCAAAGCTCCTCCACCTGCTGGTAGGTTAGAGTGGGTGCGGTGGAAGCCATGAGAGATTGATGAGAGATTGTAGAGATGTGATAATGCTGGCCAAGCCGGGCTACATATATGTAGTGAGAAATGGCGGGAAAAATGGGAGCGGGAAGACAGGAGGCGGGAAGAAAGTGGCGGGAAGAAAGTGGCGGGAAGAAAGTGGCGGGAAGAAAGTGGCGGGAAGAAAGGCGGGAAGAAAGAGGCGGGAAGAAATTGGCGGGAAGAAAGTGGCGGGAAGAAAGTGGCGGGAAGAAATTGGCGGGAAGAAAGAGGCGGGAAGAAAGAGGCGGGAAAGAACTGGCGGGAAGAAAGTGGCGGGAAATGAATTAGTTTTATTTTTCTGAGTTTTTTGATATATTATTTGTATTTTTAACATTTTGAATTGAATTAGTTTTGTTTTTCTGAATTTTTTGTTATATTATTTGTATTTTATGATTTTGAAATGAATTAGTTTTATTTTTCTGAATTTATTGATATATTATTTGTATTATTAATATTTTGGAATAAATTAGTTTTATTTTCCTGAATTTTTTGATATATTTTTTGTATTTTTAAGAATTTTGAAAATGAAAAGTATTATGAAAAAGACCTATATTTCGCGGAAACCTAAAACCGCGAAAAATGAGCTTTTCGCGGGGGGTCACCAACCGCGAAAAAGTAGCTTTTAGTCGCGGTTGGTGACCCCAACCGCGACTAAAGCTCAATGCCTATAAAACGTCGCGCGCCCGCGCGGTTCACTTCATCTTCTTCCTCTCGAACACGCCGACAGGCTGCGCCGATCGCCTCCTCCGCTGCCGCCGCGCGCCGTCGACTCCACGCGCCGCCGAACTCCTCGTCGCCCACGTCTGCGCCCTCCTACCGCCGCGTCCTCTCGTCGCCGTCGCGTCGTCGGCCTCCTCCGTACGTCAACCGCCCGTCGCCGTCCCTCCGCGCGCCGCCCTCTCCTCTGCCGCCGCGCGCTACACTCCACAACGCCGCGCGCTGGCGGCGGCCGCCGAGGCGCGCACACCACACGCGCCGCCGCCGCCGGCCGCGCACCTTTCGCCGACGCGCGGGCGCAGTACACGGGATCGAGGGGCGCACAGAGAGGGAGAGAAGGAAAAAGACGCCGCCAATTTTTTTTTTTGAGTTTTTTGTCTTTTTAATTTTAACTACTTAATTAACCAAAACTTTGGAATGTTATTAAGTAAAAATAAAAATATAATACTTTGGAATGTTAACTGAAAAATTGACTTAATAAAAAATCTCTCTCTTTTTTTACTTAACAAAAAATTAACTTAACTAAAATTTTGACTTAATAAAATTAAAACTTAACATATTATTATGACTTAATAAAATTTTGACTTAATATGACTTAAATTTTGACTTAATATGACTTAAAATTTTGAGACTTAAAAGAAGACTTAAAATTTGAGACTTAAAAATTTCAGACTTAAAATTTTAGACTTAAAATTTAAGACTTAAAATTAACTAAATAATTGAGACTTAAAATTTTGAGACTTAAAAAACTAAAAGAAGACTTAAAATTTGAGACTTAAAAATTTCAGACTTAAAATTTTAGACTTAAAATTTAAGACTTAAAATTAACTAAATAATTGAGACTTAAAATTTTGAGACTTAAAAAACTAAAAGAAGACTTATAATTTGAGACTTAAAATTTGAGACTTAAAATAGCTAGGGCGGGGGCGCGCGCCACACACGCACACATGCAATAGCTAGGGCGGCGCCCGCCGGCGCCCCGGCCCCTCCAATCTCTCCCGACGCACACACGCGCTCTTCCGCGACACCCTCTCCCACCCCTTCCAGCTCGCCGGCCCCCTCCTTTTGGCACCGCCCTTTCGCCACCGCCACCGCCCCCCTTCTGCACTTAATTAATTTGTTTTTACTACATGTTTTCAGGACTGACATATGGCGGACGATAGAGCTGACCCGATTCTGGACAACTATGATCTGGACGCTGAAGACCATATATTCGGCATCATAAAAGGCGATATTCCATATGTGCCGACCGGACAAGAAGAAGATGATATCTCTTCTTATCTGAACCTTGACGGTGAAGATGAAGGGCGCCGTCAGCAAGATGATGCCGAAGAAACGTCGATAAACGACGATCTTCAATTGGAAGTAGCAACCACCTCCGGCGCCGAGGTATATATATACATTGAGCCTCTGGTGATACAAACTAACTGATTTGAATAAATATGTGTGTACTAACGCGCGCGACTCTCTTTCTTATTTTAGCCCTCGGCCGGATCATCGAAACAATCGAGTACGTCGTCAAAGCGTGGCGCAACCAAGACGCTGAAACAAGGAGAAATATATACCATCGAGGTTATCGACAGTGCAACCGGCAAGCCGCTGGAGCCCGAGAAGAACGCCACCAAGTTTATCAACCAATGCGGAGCCGTTGTTAGAGACAACGTCTCGATCACCGTCCAGGAGTGGAATGAGCCAAAGAAGGCACGTCTTGGTTTCACCAGAACAAGACTCCGGATTTCAAAGGACAATATGAGAAAATGAAACATGATTGGCCAGAATTTGTGAAGCAAAAGAAATCGGAGCAGTTCCTTGAACTATCGAAAAAAATAAGGAAAATGCGGCTAAGAAGGAGTACAATCATATTATGGGGCCAGGAGGGTATCGCCTTTGGGAGCCTAGGTGGGAGAAGATGGAGAACGAGCTGAGGGCGCGAGGAATCCGTCCAGGTACGGAGGGATGGGACCCAAGGGCCAAAAGCTGGTGGTACGGGCATGGGGGATCGCTGAACCCGGAGACAGGAGAGTGTGTTTACCGGGGCAAAATAATTAAACCCACCGAAAAGCTTATTGAGGCAATGAGGGATGCTCAAGAGGGGAAGATCAAGTTCAACAGAGAGAACGACGCGCTGACGAAAGCCCTCGGGAATCCTGAACACGGAGGACGTGTACGAGGCATGGGGCACATTCCGTGGAAAATAGGGTTCCCCCAGAACGATGACCCGTACGGTTACAGAAGCCGTAAGAGAAAGATGGATCGGGATGCAGATGTTGTGGCGCGGTTGGCATCGGAAATGGATGTGATGAAGAAAACCGTGAGTGTACTAGTAGCCGAAAGAGATGCAGCTCGGGCGCAGCATGAAGATCATCCAATGGATCTCGGAAGCCAGGAGCAGAGAAGAAGCAGCGTGGCTTCCACGGAGGCCCCACCGGCTGGTGCACCGACGATCGAAATTACTGCACCGGAGCCTCTGGTGGTCGAAATTACTGCACCGGAGCCTCCTCGCTACCCCGTGGACGATATAAAGGAGATGAAAGCATGTCATCTGTATTATCCTATCGGGAACATGTCCATGAAGGTAGCCATCGGCAGTGCTTTACCACCTGGAGCACTCCACCACAACAACCCCATTCCAGATGGCTATGCTCGTGTCACGGTGGAGGACATAGTCCAAGGGTTTGAGGACCTGGACATTGACATTGCTACACCTGAAGGGGCGACAAGACTTGGAGATGTCAAGCGCCAGTTCATTCTATGGCAGAAGAAGTTTATCAAGTTTCCAGGCGAGGCGCCAAGGCAAACAAGTCCACCCCCTCCGGTGGTGGTGGCGGTGGTGGTGGTGGTGGTTCACCTACACCTCCGGCGGGTAAGCCGACGCCGCCCCCCAATTCACCTCCGGCGGGTAAGCAGACGCCGCCCCCAGTCCTCGTCCGGCGGGTGATCAGACGCCGCCCCCCAATCCACCTCCGGCGAAGAAGCAGAGGCAGTCTTGGGTTATTAACCCGGAGCCTTATGTACCTGCAACCACAAAGATACCAGAGCCATCACTAAAGCCTCTCACCCCGAGGCCTTGGGAACTTAGTGTGGAGCAAAATGCAGCGGTCGTGGCTGCTCAGCATGAGAAATGGCAGGCGGACTGCAAGAAGAAAAGAGAGCCCGAGCCCAAACAAGTATTTTCTGAGAAGGAAAAGAGCTGGGCTAAGTCATTTTTGAACACACCGTCCCAGGCCGCGAAGAATCTGCCTGACGACTATGAACGTGAACTTCGTAGTCAAGCACTCGCGGTCGGGGGGAAACAAGTTGCCCAGCTCGGGGAACAAAGTAAACAATCGATCGCCCCGCTCATAGTGAAAGCCGCCGGTCCGGACGATGCCCCTGATGTCATAGCAGCTGCGGCAGCACAGGGATTGACTGTAGCGAGAGCCAAAGAACAAGCGGCAGACTTAGGTCTGACTCTTCGTGCAGCGTTAGGCCTTGATGACGTGGCAATGAAGGACGTAGTATTTACATATGTGAAGAATGGTCCTCTCGTCGAGCCTGCGCAGGAAGAGGATCTACCTCGACAAATGACAGGTCTGCTAAATTGGTACAAGGCTTACATACAACTTAAAAATGCCAAAGACTATATTTATGCGGAAGTTAGACCTGAGCATCACTTCAAACATTACTATATAACAATTCATCGGAGTGAATTGTTCCAGCTGTTCAATCTGCGCGAGCTCGACAAATCTATCATCAGTTGCTATGTTCTGTAAGTGATTTATTAATTTCTACCCCATCTCGTTCATTGCCTGCACTATAAATATATATATTGTCCTAACTATCTTGTTGTGTACGCTATTATGCAGAATAAAGAAGCGGGAAATGCGAATAAGGCGCGTCCATGATGTTGGGTTCATTGACCCACAAATCGTTAATTCATATGTGTTAGAACACCACCCCAAAGACGTGGAGGATGACCTGTGGCGGTTTCTTATAAAACAGGAACTCAAAAGTGATATTCTATTTCCTTACCATTTTGGGTGAGTGTTTCTGTCTTGAGCACATTCTCTTTTGTTTACTCCATGCATGGTATGTGGCTAATCGATGAGTTATGCATGACTGTGCATGTATCGTGTCCGCAGGTTCCACTGGATTCTGCTAGTAATTCAAATTCAGAACTCCACAGTTCTCGTCCACGACTCTCTGAATATGGATCCGAAGCATTGGGCCGACATGAGAAAAATGATGCAAAAGTAACTATTTTCATTCGTTTGCGCTCTATATCGATCGGCCTTTTTCGTTCATCATTTCCTAATATCAAGTAACTAATTAATAACTCTCTTGTTCATTTAATTTTCCTTGCCTCGTAGGGTTTGGAGACGGTTCGTAGATCAAAAGGTCGGTGAATTCAAAAAAGAGCTACATTTTAAAAGGGCAAAGGCTGCGACCGGGGATATTCAGCCACCGGGGACCAATCTATGTGGATACTATGTTTGTGAGAGGATCCGGAGATACACCACTGAGCGGCAGCCGTCTGAGAACAACATCAGGAGGAATAACCTCCGGACGACGCTTACTCCAGAAGCTCGCTTCCGACCACTTCAAGAGGAACTAGCTGGATGGTTCGCGAGGGAAGTCATCGATCCTAGAGGAGAACACTATGTAGAGGACGTAGAACTTTATATGCACTAAATATGTATGGAAACTTGTTCAAAATTGTATATGGTCATCCGATATCGAATATATATTGTATATTCCTCTTGAATTCTTTTTGTTCTAATTTCAAATTTGTTTGAAATTGTACATTCATATGCATGTATGTAGTACGGTAGAATATGTGAAACTCCTTCAAAATTAAAACACAAAAGAAATAAAACAATACAAATTAAAAACAAACCAGATTTAGGGGGAGGGGGCTAAACCCTAAACCCTGCGGAGGCCTTTAGTCGCGGTTGGCGAGAAGAACCGCGACTAAAGGTCCTCCGCCCTGGCGCTCGCCTGCCGCCCACGTGGACGGGCCTTTAGTCGCGGTTCGTAAGGAACCGCGACTAAAGGGGGCCTTTAGTCGCGCCTAATTGGTCGCGGTTGCACAACCGCGACTAATGGCAGTTACCAACCGCGACCAAAGGCCATTTTTCTACCAGTGATCACACATTTTTTTAAATGACTCTACAAAGTAATAAATGTGGCATTCTATGTTACTACTCCTATGGTACTACCCACAATGGAGGTAGTAACATAGAGTAGTAACGTGTGCATGTTACTACCCAATGTTAGAGCATCTCCAGCCGTTCCCCCGCGAAAATCCGGATTTAACAAACGCCGGATTGGATGTAAAAAGGGCGTGGGGGGGGGGGGGGGGCAACCCGACTTTCGCCCATCAGCGGCGATAGATTCAAAATATTGTCTTCCCGCTACACAAAAGAATCGCCAATGTCCGGCGATCGGATCAACCACATCCCGACGATCGAAACTAGACGATTACAGGCTCATCGGCGGTCCCGTCCTGCGTAACGGCGTCTGGCGCGGCATCGGGCAGCATAGCATCGGCGTCTGGCGCGGCATCGGCTGGGTCAACATCGGCGTCTGCAGTTGTCGAAGCGGCGGGAGTAGACATCGAAGCGGAGGACGAAGGAGCCGACGGTGGCCGGAGGATTTCTTGGCGATGGGCGTCGTACCAAGCCCTCGTCTCCTCGTCCATGTTGGCGTCGTTGCCGCCGATCAGGAACGCCAGGTCGGTGTTCCTCTTCTTCGCCGCGGAGGTTTCCTTGAGCAAGGCAATCCGGACGCCCTGGTTGGCGAGCATCGCCTTCCACCGCACGTCGTGCTTGTCGTCCCTCCCGGCGGCGTGCGCCCTCGCGTCGGCCCAGCACTTGTCGAAGGACGCCTGCAACCTGTCGGCTGGATGGCCGGCCTTCTTCTGCTCTTTCAGCTTCTTCTGGCCGAGTTCGGGGCGGCCCGCCGTGCGGCAGGTGCCGGGGGTTGTACTGCTCGCCCTTGTTGTTGGCGAAATTCTTGCGCACCGCCTTCCACTTGTCGCAGTCCGCGATGCAGGCGAACACGTTGAGGTACTTGAACATCTGGCCGTCGTTGTCGTCCGCGTACATGTCGAACACCCGCCGAACCTGCAAAAACCGGCCAACGAATCTAGATTAAACCTCGGCGATGTAGGGTCGACGGAGGAGCCACGGCGAGTGGTTATACCTTTGCGTCAAAGTCCTCGCCGCTCACTGATACGCGTAGATGCACACGTCCGTTGGGAACCCCAAGTAGAAGGTATGATGCGTATAGAAGCAAGTTTCCCTCAGTATGAAACCAAGGTTTAATCGAACCAGTAGGAGCCAAGAAGCACGTTGAAGGTTGATGGTCGCGAAATGTGATGCGGCGCAACACCAGGGATTCCGGCGCCAACGCGGAACCTGCACAACACAACCAAGTACTTTGCCCCAACGAAAGTGAGGTTGTCAATCTCACCGGCTTGCTGTTACAAAGGATTAAACGTATCGAGTGGAAGATGTTTGCAAAGAAAACAGTAAAACAAGTAAATTGTATGCTATGTAAAGAATAGGACCGGGGTCCACAGTTCACTAGAGGTGTCTCTCCCATAAGATAAAAGCATGTTGGGTAAACAAATTACAGTCGGGCAATTGACAATAGAGAAAGGCATAACAATGCATATACATGATATGATAAATATAGTGAGATTTAATTGGGCATTACGACAAAGTACATAGACCGCCATCCAACTGCATCTATGCCTAAAAAGTCCACCTTCAGGTTATCATCCGAACCCCATTCGGTATTAAGTTGCTAAGCAACAACAGACAATTGCATTAAGTATGGTGCGTAATGTAATCAACAACTACATCCTTAGACATAGCATCAATGTTTTATCCCTAGTGGCAACAGCACATCACAATCTTAGAACCTACTGTCACGATCCCAGATTCAATGAAGGCATGAACCCACTATCGAGCATAAATACCCCCTCTTGGAGTTAAGAGCAAAAACTTGGCCAGAGCCTCTACTAATAACGGAGAGCATGCAAGATCATAAACAACACATAAACAATAGATTGATAATCACCATAACATAGTATTCTCTATCCATCGGATCCCGACAAACACAACATATAGAATTACAGATAGATGATCTTGATCATGTTAGGCAGCTCACAAGATCCAACAATGAAGCACAACAAGGAGAAGACGATCTAGCTGCTATGGACCCATGGTCCAGGGGTGAACTACTCACTCATCACTCCGGAGGCGACCATGGCGGTGTAGAGTCCTCCGGAGATGAATCCCCTCTCCGGCAGGGTGCCGGAGGCGATCTCCTGAATCCCCGAGATGGGATCGCGGCGGCGGCGTCTCTGGAAGGTTTTCCGTATCGTGGCTCTCGGTACTGGGGGTTTCGCGACGGCTTTAAGTAGGCGGAAGGTCAACGCGGGGGCCACACGAGGGGCCCAGGGGGTAGGTCGGCGCGGCCAGGCCTGGGCCACGCCGCCCTAGCCTCTGGCTGCCTCGTGGCCCCACTTCGTATCTCTTCGGTCTTCTGGAAGCTTCGTGCAAAAATAGGACTGGGCGAAAGTTTCGTCCAATTCCGAGAATATTTCCTTACTAGGATTTCTGAAACCAAAAACAGCGAAAACAGAATGGCTCTTCGGCATCTTGTTAATAGGTTAGTTCAGAAAATGCATAAATATGACATATAATGTGCATAAAACATGTAGGTATCATCAATAAAGTAGCATGGAACATAAGAAATTATCGATACGTTGGAGACGTATCAGCATCCCCAAGCTTAGTTCTGCTCGTCCCGAGCAGGTAAAACGATAACAAAGATAATTTCTGAAGTGACATGCCATCATAATCTTGATCATACTATTTGTAAACATATGTAATGAATGCAGCGATCAAAACAAAGGTAATGACATGAGTAAACAAGTGGATCATATGACAAAGACTTTTCATGAATAGTACTTCAAGACAAGCATCAATAAGTCTTGCATAAGAGTTAACTCATAAAGCAATAAATCAAAGTAAAGGTATTGAAGCAACACAAAGGAAGATTAAGTTTCAGCGGTTGCTTTCAACTTATAACATGTATATCTCATGGATATTGTCAACATAAAGTAATATAACAAGTGCAATATGCAAGTATGTAGGAATCAATGCACAGTTCACACAAGTGTTTGCTTCTTAAGGTGGAAGGAGATAGGTAAACTGACTCAACAATAAAAGTAAAAGAATGGTCCTTCAAGAGGAAAGCATCGATTGCTGTATTTGTGCTAGAGCTTTTTATTTTGAAAACATGAAACAATTTTGTCAACGGTAGTAATAAAGCATATGAGTTATGAAAATTATATCTTACAAGTTGCAAGCCTCATGCATAGTATACTAATAGTGCCCGCACCTCGTCCTACTTAGCTTGGACTACCGGATCTTTGCATGCCATGTTTCAACCAAGTGTCACAAAGGGGTACCTCCATGCCGCCTGTACAAAGGTCTAAGGAGAATGCTCGCATTTTGGATTTCTCGCTTTTGATTATTCTCAACTTAGACATCCATACCGGGACAACATGGACAACAGATAATGGACTCCTCTTAAATGCATAAGCATGTAGCAACAATTATTATTCTCATATGAGATTGAGGATATATGTCCAAAACTGAAACTTCAACCATGATTCATGGCTTTAGTTAGCGGCCCAATGTTCTTCTCTAACAATTTTGCATGCTCCAACCACTAAAATGATAGATCCTTCAGACAAGACGGACATGCATAGCAACTCACATGATATTCAACAATAGTTGATGGCGTTCCCCAGAAGCATGGTTATCGCACAACAAGCAACTTAATAAAAGATAAAGTGCATAAGTACATATTCAATACTACGATAGTTTTTAAGGCTATTTTGTCCCATGAGATATATATTGCAAAGGTGGATGATGGAATTTTAAAGGTAGCACTCAAGCAATTTACTTTGGAATGGCGGAGAAATACCATGTAGTAGGTATGTATGGTGGACACAAATGGCATAGTAGTTGGCTCAAGGATTTTGGATGCATGAGAAGTATTCCCTCTCGATACAAGGTTTAGGCTAGCAAGGTTATTTGAAGCAAACTCAAGGATGAACAAGTGCAGCAAAACTCACATAAAAGACATATTGTAAACATTATAAGACTCTACACCGTCTTCCTTGTTGTTCAAAACTCAAAACTAGATATTATCTAGACCTTAGAGAGACCAAATATGCAAATCAAATTTTAGCAAGCTCTATGTATTTCTTCATTAATGGGTGCAAAGCATATGATGCAAGAGCTTAAACATGAGCACAACAATTGCAAAGTATCACATTATCCAAGACATTTTAGAATTACTACATGTAGCATTTTCCAATTCCAACCATATAACAATTTAACGAAGAAGAAACTTAGCCTTGAACATTATGAGTAAAGCCTAAGGACACATGTGTCCATATGCAACAGCGGAGCGTGTCTCTCTCCCACAAAGTGAATGCTAGGATCCATTTTATTCAAACAAAAACAAAAACAAACCGACGCTCCAAGTAAAGAACACAAGATGTGATTGAATAAAAATATAGTTTCAGGGGAGGAACCTGATGATGTTGTCGATGAAGAAGGGGATGCCTTGGGCATCCCCAAGCTTAGACGCTTGAGTCTTCTTAAAATATGCAGGGGTGAACCACGGGGGCATCCCCAAGCTTAGAGCTTTCACTCCTCTTGATCATAGTATATCATTCTCCTCTCTTGACCCTGAAAACTTTCTTCACACCAAACTTCAAGCAAACTCATTAGAGGGTTAGTGCACAATTAATAATTCACTCATTCAGAGGTGACACAATCATTATTTTCACTTCTGGACATTGCATAATGCTACTGGACATTAGTGGATCAAAGAAATAAATCCAACATAGCAAAAGAGGCAATGCGAAATAAAAGGCAGAATCTGTCAAAAACAGAACAGTCCGTAAAGACGAATTTAAAGCTGGCACCAGACTTGCTCAAATGGAAAAACTCAAAACTAATGAAAGTTGCGTACATATCTGAGGATCACGCTCGTAAATTGGCAGATTTTTTCGAATTTTCTACAGAGAACTGTGCCCAGATTCGTGACAGACAGCAATGCTGTTTCTGCGCAGCGATCCCAAATATAACATCAACTTTGACATAGAAACTTTACTTGGCACAAAAACATGATAAGGAGAGGTTGCTACAGTAGTAAACAACTTCCAAGACTCAACAAAACAAAAAATTTCTGTAGGTAAAAACATGGGTTGTCTCCCATAAGCGCTTTTCTTTAACGCCTTTCAGCTAGGCGCAGAAAGTGCAAATCAAGTAACATCGAGAGTAGAAGCATCAACATCATAACTTGTTCTAATAATAGAATCAAAAGGCAACTTCATTCTCTTTCTAGGGAAGTGTTCCATACCTTTCTTGAGAGGAAATTGATATTTTATATTACCTTCCCTCATATCAATAGCACCAACGGTTCGAAGAAAAGGTCTTCCCAACACAATAGGACAAGATGCATTGCATTCGATATCCAAGACAACAAAATCAACGGGGACAAGGTTATTGTTAACCGTAATATGCACATTATCAATCCTCCCCAAAGGTTTCTTTTTAACATTATCGGCAAGATTAACATCCAAATAACAATTCTTCAATGGTGGCAAGTCAAGCATATCATAAATCTTTTTAGGCATAACAGAAATACTTGCACCAAGATCACATAAAGCATTACATTCAAAGTCATTGAATTTTATTTTAATGATGGGCTCCCAACCATCCTCTAACTTTCTAGGAATAGAAGTTTCAAGTTTTAGTTTCTCTTCTCTAGCTTTTATGAGAGCATTTGTAATATGTTTTGTAAAGGCTAAATTTATAGCACTAGCATTGGGACTTTTAGCAAGTTTTTGTAAGAACTTTATAACTTCAAAGATGTGGCAATCATCAAAATCTAAATCATTATGAGCTACAGCAATGGGATCATTGTTCCCAAGGTTGGAAAAAATTTCAGCAGTTTTATCACAAGCAGTTTCAGCAGTTTTAGCAATTTCAGGCAGTTTTGTTCGCTTTGCACTAGGAGTAGAAACATTGCCAACACCAATTATTTTACCATTGATAGTAGGAGGTGCAGCAACATGTGAAGAATTAACATTACTAGTGGTGGTGATAGTCCAAACTTTAGCTACATTATTCTCTTTAGCTAGTTTTTCATTTTCTTCTCTATCCCACCTAGCACGCAGTTCAGCCATTAATCTTATATTCTCATTAATTCTAACTTGGATGGCATTTTCTGTAGTAGTAATCTTATTATCAATATCATTATTAGGCATAACTTTTAATTTTAAAAGATTAACATCGGAGGCAAGTCTATCAACTCTAGAAGCGATAGTATCAATTTTATCAAGCTTTTCCTCAACAGATTTGTTAAAAGCAGTTTGTGTACTAATAAATTCTTTAAGCATGGCTTCAATACCAGAGGGTACACTCCTATTATTATTGTAAGAATTCCCATAAGAATTACCATAACCATTACCATTAGCAGAAGGATATGGCCTATAGTTATTACCAGAGTTGTTCCTATAAGCATTGTTGTTGAAATTATTATTTTTAATGAAATTCACATCAACATTTTCTTCTTGAGCAACCAATGAAGCTAAAGGAACATTATTTGGATCAACATTAGATCTACCATTCACAAGCATAGACATAATCACATCAATCTTATCACTCAAGGAAGAGGTTTCTTCAACAGAATTTACCTTCTTACCTTGTGGAGCTCTTTCCGTGTGCCATTCAGAGTAATTTATCATCATATCATCAAGAAGTTTTGTAGCCGCCCCAATGTGATGGACATAAAGGTACCTCCAGCAGCTGAATCCAATAAATTCCGCGAAGAAAAATTTAGTCCTGCATAGAAGGTTTGGATGATCATCCAAGTAGTCAGTCCATGGGTTGGGCAATTCTTTACCAAAGTTTTCATTCTCTCCCATGCTTGAGCAACATGTTCAGTATCTAATTGCTTAAAATTCATTATGCTACTTCTCAAAGATATAATTTTAGCGGGAGGATAATATCTACCAATAAAAGCATCCTTGCATTTAGTCCATGAATCAATACTATTCTTAGGCAAAGATAGCAACCAATCTTTAGCTCTTCCTCTTAATGAGAAAGGAAACACTTTCAATTTAATAATATCACTATCTACATCCTTATACTTTTGCATTTCACAAAGTTCAACAAAATTATTAAGATGGGCAGCATCATCAGAACTAGCACCAGAAAATTGATCTCTCATAACCAAATTCAGTAAAGCAGGTTTAATTTCAAAGAATTCTGCTGTAGTAGCAGGTGGAGCAATAGGTGTGCATAGGAAATCATTATTATTTGCATTTGTGAAGTCACACAACTTAGTATTTTCAGGGGTATTCATTTTAGCAACGGTAAATAAAACAAACTAGATAAAGTAAATGCAAGTAACTAATTTTTTTGTGTTTTTGATATAGAGAGCAAGACAGTAAATAAAGTAAAACTAGCAACTAATTTTTTTGTATTTTGATTTAGTGCAGCAAACAAAGTAGTAAATAAAATAAAGTAAGACAAAAACAAAGTAAAGAGATTGAGAAGTGGAGACTCCCCTTGCAGCGTGTCTTGATCTCCCCGGCAACGGCGCCAGAAATTTAGCTTGATACGCGTAGATGCACACGTCCGTTGGGAACCCCAAGTGGAAGGTATGATGCGTATAGAAGCAAGTTTCCCTCAGTATGAAACCAAGGTTTAATCGAACCAGTAGGAGCCAAGAAGCACGTTGAAGGTTGATGGTCGCGAAATGTGATGCGGCGCAACACCAGGGATTCCGGCGCCAACGCGGAACTGCACAACACAACCAAGTACTTTGCCCCAACGAAACAGTGAGGTTGTCAATCTCACCGGCTTGCTGTTACAAAGGATTAAACGTATCGAGTGGAAGATGTTTGCAAAGAAAACAGTAAAACAAGTAAATTGTATGCTATGTAAAGAATAGGACCGGGGTCCACAGTTCACTAGAGGTGTCTCTCCCATAAGATAAAAGCATGTTGGGTAAACAAATTACAGTCGGGCAATTGACAAATAGAGAAAGGCATAACAATGCATATACATGATATGATAAATATAGTGAGATTTAATTGGGCATTACGACAAAGTACATAGACCGCCATCCAACTGCATCTATGCCTAAAAAGTCCACCTTCAGGTTATCATCCGAACCCCATTCAGTATTAAGTTGCTAAGCAACAGAGACAATTGCATTAAGTATGGTGCGTAATGTAATCAACAACTACATCCTTAGACATAGCATCAATGTTTTATCCCTAGTGGCAACAACACATCACAACCTTAGAACCTACTGTCACGATCCCAGATTCAATGAAGGCATGAACCCACTATCGAGCATAAATACCCCCTCTTGGAGTTAAGAGCAAAAACTTGGCCAGAGCCTCTACTAATAACGGAGAGCATGCAAGATCATAAACAACACATAAACAATAGATTGATAATCACCATAACATAGTATTCTCTATCCATCGGATCCCGACAAACACAACATATAGAATTACAGATAGATGATCTTGATCATGTTAGGCAGCTCACAAGATCCAACAATGAAGCACAACAAGGAGAAGACGACCATCTAGCTACTGCTATGGACCCATGGTCCAGGGGTGAACTACTCACTCATCACTCCGGAGGCGACCATGGCGGTGTAGAGTCCTCCGGGAGATGAATCCCCTCTCCGGCAGGGTGCCGGAGGCGATCTCCTGAATCCCCCGAGATGGGATTCGCGGCGGCGGCGTCTCTGGAAGGTTTTCCGTATCGTGGCTCTCGGTACTGGGGGTTTCGCGACGGAGGCTTTAAGTAGGCGGAAGGTCAACGCGGGGGCCACACGAGGGGCCCAGGGGGTAGGTCGGCGCGGCCAGGGCCTGGGCCGCGCCGCCCTAGCCTCTGGCTGCCTCGTGGCCCCACTTCGTTATCTCTTCGGTCTTGGAAGCTTCGTGCAAAAATAGGACCCGGCGAAAGTTTCGTCCAATTCCGAGAATATTTCCTTACTAGGATTTCTGAAACCAAAAACAGCAGAAAACAGCAACTGGCTCTTCGGCATCTTGTTAATAGGTTAGTTCCAGAAAATGCATAAATCTTTACTATTAAATTGGAATAGGTGACTGCCTGGTGTCACACTTGGGCCAGTTTTTCATGGGCCTGAAGTCACAATTTTTGGTCAGTACATAGACAAAAATAATTTGCTCCAGCCTCCCGCCGAGAAAGTCACGATCCAAGTCGATGATTTCCTTCCGGCTCGGGCATGACGCACGGATTTGGTTGACTTTTTTTGCGACACATAGATTGGCTCAGCTGAGGTTTTCTACATATGGGCTAGCAACGGCAAACAAAAGAAACGATCGTTTGGTGCGATCAGAAAAGCGACGACTCCTACCACTTGGTGGAAAAAGGGCTTCGGTCGCGGTTCGCAGCGCCATTGGTCGCGGTTGCGCAACCGCGACCAAGCAAGCGCGACTAAAGCCCACCCCCTTTAGTCGCGGTTCCTTACGAACCGCGACTAAAGGCGCCTCCACGTGGCCGCCAGCACTCCTTCGGGCGGAGGACCTTTAGTCGCGGTTCTCCTGGCCAACCGCGACTAAAGGCCGCCGCAGGTTTAGGGTTTTAGCCCCCCCCTAAACCTGGTTTCTTTTTAGTTTGTATTGTTTTATTTTCTTTTCTGTTTTATTTTAATTTTGAAGGAGTTTCACATATTCTACGGTACTACATATACATGCATATGAACGTACAATTTCAAACAAATTTGAAATTAGAACCAAAAAGAATTCAAGAGGAATTGACAATATATATTCAATATCGATGACCATATACAATTTTGAACTAGTTTCCATACATATGATTTACTGCATATGAAGTTCTACATCCTCTACATAGTGTTCTCCACTAGGATCGATGACTTGCTTCGCGATCCATCCAGCTAGTTCCTCTTGAAGTGGTCGGAAGCGAGCTTCTAGACTAAGCGTCTTCCGAAGGTTATTCCTGCTAATGTTGTTCGGACACGAAATCCGCTCAGAGGTGTATCTCCGGATCATCTCACAAACATAGTATCCACATAGATTGGTCCCCTTTGGCTGAATATCTCCAGTCGCAGACACTACCCTTTTCCACTGTAGCTCTTTTTTGAATTCACCGACCTTTGTGTCTACGAACCGTGTCCAAACCCTACGAGGCAAAGAAAATTAAATGAACAAGAGAGTTATTAGTTACTTGATATTAGGAAATGAACAAAATAGGCCGATCGATATAGAGCGCAAGTGAATGAAAATATATAATTACTTCTGCATCATTTTTCTCAAGTCGGCCCAAAGCTTTGCATTCAGATTCAGAGAGTCGTGGATGAGAACTGTGGAGTCGTCAAATTGAATTACTAGCAGAATCCAGTGGAACCTGCGGACACGATACATGCACAGTCATGCATAATTAACTCATCGATTATAGTAAACAAAAGAGAATGTGCTCAAGATAGAAACACTCACCCAAAATGGTTAGGAAATAGAATATCACTTTTGAGTTCCTGACTTGAAAAAAACATCCACAGGTCGGCCTCCATGTCGGCGGGAAAATGTTGTAACACATATGAATTAACGATATGTGGGTCAATGAACTGTAACATCCCAGAAAAATACAACACAAAACAAACAAAGTTCCCTAGTTCCAAATTTTGGAACCAACAAAAACTTTTATTAAATTAAGATTGGTACATAATGATCTTGCTTAATTCTTGTGCTATTGCCATGATTGCTTGTTCCTAGTATTTGAAATAACCTTAAACCCTAAACCTCACCCCTCTTCTCATGATTCTAGTGAAAATAAAATAAAAGGAAATTAAATAGGAAAAAGGCATATGTGCCTATGGCTGCAATTATAAATATTTACCCTAAACCTTTTCACTTCACTTAAAGGATTGGAAAAGCTTTATAAAACTTATGTAGTACTTCTTAATTCATTTCTAGGGTGAAACCAAAAAGAATAAAAAGAAAACTAAAAATGCCATAGAGGCATATGAGAGCTAAATAGCAAATAGGTAAATTTAAGAAAACTAACCCTAGGACTTGTGTGAATGGTTGGATCACCTCCATATATCATTTCAACATTCAACAAAACCCATTTGGGCCAAACCAAGTCAAAGTAAAAATAAAATACCCCATATGCATATAAGTCTATGTGCCACATAGCCAATTCATCAAACTTTGACCTATGTCTTCAAACCTTGACCAAATGGTGTGACACCATCTCTAAACCTATTATAACACTAAATGGACACTAACCCATGTCCAAGTGAGGCAAGAACAACCCTAGTACAAGTTTATGAAAATTTGACACCTCATCTCTTATGTATTAAGGCCAAATTTGCAAATCTTTGAACAAGACCATTTGATTTAGTTTCAATGCTCTTAAAATGTTTTTAAACTCATAAGAACCACATTAGAGTCAACCAAAGTCAAATCAAATGGAGAGAATTCAAATAGGGAGAGAATTCCCAAAATTCACTCACATACACATATGCCAAAATGCAAATCCTTCACCAAGGCCAAATTTGCTTGCCCCATGGCTTCTAAAATACTTCAATATGATAAACTAACACAATTGCATCTTTGGATCATGAATCAAATCAAGAAAAATAAGGATTTCAACATACATGTGATAATGGTCATTTGGGTGAAAAATATTTTCTTCACCACTTTGCACCCCTGTAATTCTTAAAACCTAATCTAAACTTGGTCAACTATGACCATGTCATCCAAGACCACATGAAAGTCAACAACTTTCATGTTGACCATCTCTGCTAATGTTGACTAGGTTGACCAGTATAGAATTGACAAGTGGAGACTTTGAATTAATGTGAAGATGAGCACATTTTGGAATTCTTGTAAACATTCACCAAAATGAGCACCACCACCACCATTCCAACACACTAATTATATAAATGAACTCCACCAAAAAGAATTGCAAAATTCAAACATTTTCTTCATGCGGCCATTTCATCGAACACATGGCAGGCAACATTTCAGCTTTGGCAAACCCTCTTTACACACTGGATTTTTGCCTCAATCACTTTAACTTGGTGATCATCACCTCCTAGTACCATCCCTGCATCCCTCCCAGTACTTGCACCATCGATTAAAGGCATGGAGGAAGGCCTACAAGATGCTTGCCGTGCACCATGCCGGCCACCTCCACTCATTTTCTCCCTGGTCCTCCTACCCATTTCACCTTGCCAACCCGCTTCACTACACTCTACTGAGCAAGCTAGACAAGGTCTCTGGACAAAAGGAAACCTCCACGGCCCTAACTCGACATGATCACCGTGTCCAGTGCACGCCAGAGCGTGCACGGGCATGCCACTGGACGCCGCCAGTGCACGCCTCGCCTGGCACCTCTCGTCCTCCCCTCGTCTTGTCCTCGTGCACGCACACACTACACCGCACCCGAACCCTGTTAGACACGCCCGCTAGCTCGCGCCCGCCCCATCAACGCCGCCATGATCGACGACCTGCCGCGCCGGTACTGCCAGTACACCACCGTCGCCAGGACGCCACAGGCCATCATTTGGCGCGCCATCAAGCGCGCTAGCATCGCCTAGCCGTCGCCTACACAGCGCGCATCCTAGCCTGCCCCTTCGCGCGCCGTAGACGCCGCGCCATGGTCGACCCTTCCCAGCACCCCACGGCCACCATGCGATGCTATAAATAGCGACGATCGGCGCCTTCTCCCTGCATCCCATCCATTCCCCTCCTCTCACTGAGCGTTCCCCACCGATCAATTTCACCAGACCTCGCCGGAGCAGCCCCAATCGCAAGCTCACACCCGCCGGAGCTCGCAGACCATCGCCATCGATTGGAGCAGCCCCGAGCCTCGCCGCGGTACCAGGGTCTTCTACACCCTCGACAACCTCGCCTCGACCACCGCCCTCGACCGCCGGCGACCTCCTGCGCTCTCCGACCCCCTACCTCGCCGGCGCAGCACGCCCTTCTCCCCCGTCGACGACGACGACGCTCGACCGTCGATCGTCTGTCTGATCCAACGCCTCTCAGCAGGTACCGTTTCGCTGTTTATAAGTCGCTGACGCGTGGGACCCCCTGTCAGCTGGCCCGCTGCGTGGTGAACGTGAGTTGGGCCGGCCCAGTTTCATTTAAATTAGTTAGCCCGTGTTGTTTTCCCGCGCGGCCCAAGAATTCAAATTCGATTTAATCCATTTAGTTCAAATTCAATACTGGTGCCAACTTCAAAATTTAATAGTTTGAAATCTATTACACCAAATTTAACCAATTTTATATATTTGGAAACCTCATGAAATTATCTAAACAATGGCACTGGCCTCATGTCCAAATTCGAAATAAAATTTAAATGATAAAAATAATAAGGCAGGGACTTTTCTGACTTCAAATAAATATTAGAAATTATCTATAAATGATTTTAAGTTGATTCCAATTCTAATAAATCACTTTTGACATAATATAATTGATTATGCAAAAATATAGCAGGGTTGTTTTGCATGATCATAAACTAGAGTTAAATAATGGCTATGGAACCATTTCTAGTTCATTTAATAAATACACATAGAATTATTTAAATAGTATGAGGGCTTCTATCTCATTTAAATGGTGATCTTAAGTAAATTCAAATAGAGGTACTGACCTTGATCAAATAAGTCTCATGCTTGGTTAATTAGAGAGGTTAATCATTTAGATGATAGTGTAACTTATTTGAGGTATGGTTTCTCACATAAGTCATTAATCTAAATAGTTCAATGAGAATTAATCACACATGATTAATGACCCATAGGTTTATAGTTGAAAATACTTAATCATTCTCATAAGTAGTATTTAAATATTTCAAACCTACTTATTAAATTATATAATAGACTTTGGTCTCATTTAAATCTTACCTCAACCCCATTAATATGAAGTAGATCCCATGGTCAAGTAAAATTCACTTTTAATTAATTAATAATAGTAAACCATTACAAGGTGTTACTAAAATAGTATGAGGTGCTCACCTCATTTAAATTATCTTTCTCAAATAATAGGAAGTAATGTGTTGACCTTTAATTCCCTAAGCTCATACTTGCTCCCTTATAAATCTTAAAGCTAAATAATAATTAAATTAATTAAATCACATGAGATGATGAATCTCATTTAACTCACTTTCTCAAAATACTAGTGTGAAGTGTTGACTTTGGTCAACATGGGATCATCCCTGATTATTTTAAGAATATTAAATCAACTCAATAATAGTCCTTTAAATTAGTTACAAATATGTGTTAAATCATATGAGAGATACTCCTCTCATTTAAATCTTGTTCTCAAGTAATACAATATGAGGTAGTAAACATAATTCAAGTAACCTCACCTTAAATTATTTGGTGGTATTAAAACACTACCATGTTAGTATTAAATTACATGAGGTATGGGACCTCATTTAAATCATTTTCTCAAATGATAAGTATGAAGAGGTTGACTTTGGTCAACCTAGGTCATATAGTATTCATAAGAGAAATTAAATCTTAAGAAGATTCAATAAGAGGAAATTATTTTTCTATTATTAAATAAGGAAACCCTAGCATAATCTTGTAATAAATGTTAAGTAGTGATGCTAGATCATTGTGTGAGCCACTAAGGCTAATTAAGAGTGCTTAAGTATTGTTTGGTGATTGTATCCTCGTATTCGTTTATAGACGCTAGTACCGGAGACTATCAAGAGGAGGAAGTATTCTACCAAGAGGAAGAGGAAGAATACTTTGATCACTTCACCAATCAAGGCAAGCTAATACCTTTGCAAGCTAGTCTACTGCAAGCTAACATTCTTGCAAGCTGATATTAGCCTTACCCCCACAAGCAAGATAATACTCTTGCAAGCTAGTATTAATGCAAGCTAACCCTTGCTAAACACAAATGCTTAGCTCTACCAGAGCAAAGGCACCATCACACTTTACTACTATGTATTGCCTATCCCATGTTTTGAACTACTTTCACTTTGGCTTATTTATTTCAAAGTACTTTTGGATTTATGATTCAATTGGTCTAGAGTAGAACAATACTTGATTTAGATTGACACTCCTCAAAGCTAGATAGCACCCCTCATATAGTTGCTATTGCTAATCAATAAAAATTGGATTACTCTAGATGGGAACAGGTGACTTTGAAATGAAGTTGAAACCTTGGAATGATGGTTCATTCCATTGAATGACTTTGAAGGTAAATATGACCATGAGAAGATGGTGATTTTTGATATAAAACTGATGGTTGGGTTCGGATGCGATACCATTCCAATTTTGAAAGTACCCCCACAATACCCAAAATGGGTACGGGCTTAACTAGAAATTTATGTGCTTTAGTATGGGTTCCCTCTAAACAAGCGTCATAGGGGTTATGCCAAGGGCTGCCTCCGAAGCAATATGAGATATTGCGAATTGACGTGAATGAGGTGAATTGTCCGGCCCAAGCCCTGTGCAGTTCCCGGGTTAACAGGTTGGTTTTCACCGGGAGGCCAAGCTCATGGGGAGAGGTGCCTGTACTAGAGTATATAAGTGAAAGGTTATGGTTGGTAGTCCGCATACGGAGTATGATAAATCAGGGCCAGCTAACCCTGACGGATTATTGCAAATATTGTGGCACAAGTGTACGACCTCTGCAGAGTGTAGAACTATTCGAATAGCCGTGTCCACGGTTACGGACAATTGGAAAGGCCATACTGTTCCGTCATCAGACCATTTTCAAAAATGTGACATATGACTGGTGACTTGAAGTTGACCGGTGAATGGTGACTTTGAGTTGGACCACAACAGAGTTGTGGGAATGACACTATTGTTCCCACTTGAGATAGTCTATTTGATTCAAGCCTCTTTACTAAATGTTTATGAAATAAACTTGGCTTTATGCAAATAAACCTAGAGCTTAGTATCCCCTTATCATAATTAATAGTGCTTACACTAGTATTAGTTTGCGAGTACTTTAAAAGTACTCACGGCTTTGTCCCTGGCTATTCAAATGGCCAGACTATGAAGGTGAACAGCTGTACGAGGAAGATGGACAGCAGAACGTCTACGACAACTAGGACCGCTCCTGACGTCAACAATTGTTGTGGAACAGATGGACCACGACCGTTACTTCGCTTCCGCTATGTGTTTTGTAATAGGATCTCTAGATCCACTATGTTGTATTAAGACTGGATCAGGTGATCCTTTGTTGTAAGACGATCATGTGTTGTAATAAATGATGTGTTGTGATATCAAGCTATTATGTCTCGCAAAAACAATATTCCTGGGATTGCGAGGAATGGCATAATAGGCATCTGGACTTAAAAATCCGGGTGTTGACAAGTTGGTATCAGAGCCATTATTTGACCTTAGGAGACCCTAGTTAGAATGGACGTTCAGAAAAATGTTAGTTTCAAAAACAAATAAAGTGAGTATTTATGAAAAACTTATTCATTTTCTTCTCTACCAGATCTTCTTAAAAATAAGCTATGCATCTCCTTATAAATCCATTAAAATTTTGCCACACTTGTTCACATCTCTAACTTACTCATCCATTTCACTTTCAGATGGAGCCCTACGTCCAGACGGAGACCTACGATCTGGAAAACGGAGGAAGTCTGGTGTTTGAGCGCGACTTGTACCTAGTGTCCGAGAGGCTCGAACGCCCACCTCCCAAGTTCCACGGAGTCCGGATCCACAACACCCCCACTGGGGAACAACAGTGGATGATCACCGCTGACTTGAAGGGAAGCTCGGAACCTCCCATCTCGGAGAGGATCCTTTTCTCCTTCAAGGCATACAGCTGGGTGGACGGTCTTGCTCACGCCCTTCAGGAGGGACTTGCTCGGGTGTGTGGACAGAACATCGCCGCACTCCGGGGAAGCCGCTTCGCCCACTTCGCGAGGCACGACACCATGGGGGAACCCATGGCCCTCTCTTCGCACCCGGTGCTCAAGATCCATGTGCAGCATTTGGACTTTATGCTTCACGAGACCCGGAAGGATCTGGAGCTGACACGTGTTCACTCCCACCGTGCCCAGATGGCTTTGGCTCATCATGCTGACGCCATCAGGCTACTCGCCAAGGACCGCCGGTCACTCCGCCTGCAGCGCGCCAAGAATGTCGCTACTATCACCCGTCTTCGCGAGAAGATTCGCACCTTAGAGGTGACTGTCCGGACACAGCAGGACCAGATTCAGGAAATGGAGGAGGATGGAGAAGACATCCAAGGAGGCGATGACTTCCTGAGTGACGACAATGACTTTGAGGATGACGAGTTCACCGATGAGGAAGACTACGAGTTTCTGGAGGCTGCAGAGGATGGGATCATTCCCATCGATGTGGATGAAGACCCTGAGGAATAGTTTCACTAGCTTCACTTACGTAGGTGTGAGTTGTACCCCGCACCATGTATCGTAGTTTGTGGAAAAAGGGTTCTTAAAACCCTTAGTGCTTTAGCTTGTAATGTGTGATGTTTGTGTGAATAAATAAAATATGTGTTATGTTCATCCTGAAAATATCTTAAGTTTAAGTTTAAACTTAACTCAAAATAAGCCATAGAAAAATTCCCTCTTATCTCATGATATCTCTACATAATCAGATGGCCCCACCAAACCGCAACGCAAATCAGGATGCCATGATGCAACTCCTGCAGACAATGATGGCAGACCGGGAAGCCGAAAGAGCTGAACGCCAAGCAAACCTTGCTGCACTGCAACAAATAGCTCAGAACAATCAAGGTCATGGAAACCACGATCACCCTGGGTCAAAGCTGAAGAATTTCCAGAACACCAACCCTCCAATGTTCAGCAAAACCGAAGAGCCCCTCGATGCTGATGATTGGCTTCAGACCATAGAGAACAACCTTGAAGTTGCGGGAGTTGAAGCCGCAGAAAAAGTACTGTTTGCCACCCACTACCTGTCAGGACCTGCAAGAGCCTGGTGGACTAGTGCCCGTGCAATGAATACAGGACAGATGATGACATGGGAAGACTTCAAGCTGAAGTTCAGCAAGTACCATGTGCCCCAAGGATTAATCAAGAAAATGAGAGACGGAACTCAAGCAAGGAAGAATGTCCGTGGTGGAATACCGCGACAGGTTTCTCACTCTGTCAAGGTACGCCCCGGACGAGACCGACACTAATGAGAAAAGGAAGGAAAGATTTCTGAACGGATTACACGACGAAATGCAAACTGTGTTAGTGAATATTCCGTTCGCTGACCTCGAAGCCCTCGTAGACTCAGCCATACAGATGGAAGGAAAGCTGCATCAGGCCAATGAGAACCGCAAGCGCAAAATGATGAACCAGAGTGGACCCCACCATACCCAGAAGCACCACAATAACTCCTCTGGAGGATTCACCCCCAGAAACAACAGGCCACCTGCTCAGACTTATCGCCCCAACTACAGCAACAACCACGGAGGACCCCCGAAGCCCGGAGGCAACAACAATAACAACCGCAACCCCAACAGCCACAACAACAGTGGGAACAACACCAACACCAACACTGGCCAGAGAACTGGAAGTAATACCATCCCCGTCGCCCCGAAGGACAAGTCAACGGTAAACTGTTATGAATGTGGAGTTGTAGGCCACTTCTCCAAAGAATGCCCCAAGAAGCTTGCCAAGATTGCCTCCAACACCGCTGCACCTGCCCAGCAACAACGCCGCTTCGCAAGTAGAAGGAACCAGAACAACAACAACGGACGTTTCTACCACATGACTGCCACTGAAGCTCAGGAAGCACCCCAGACCCTGACAAGTATGCCTTCCTGTTAATCAAAATGCTCAATCTCTCTTAGGAACCTAACTCCTCTTAAAATCTCGGGACGAGATTTGTTTAAGGGGGAAGGGTTTGTAACATCCCAGAAAAATACAACACAAAACAAACAAAGTTCCCTAGTTCCAAATTTTGGAACCAACAAAAACTTTTATTAAATTAAGATTGGTACATAATGATCTTGCTTAATTCTGGTGCTATTGCCATGATTGCTTGTTCCTAGTATTTGAAATAACCTTAAACCCTAAACCTCACCCCTCTTCTCATGATTCTAGTGAAAATAAAATAAAAGGAAATTAAATAGGAAAAAGGCATATGTGCCTATGGCTACAATTATAAATATTTACCCTAAACCTTTTCACTTCACTTAAAGGATTGGAAAAGCTTTATAAAACTTATGTAGTACTTCTTAATTCATTTCTAGGGTGAAACCAAAAAGAATAAAAAGAAAACTAAAAATGCCATAGAGGCATATGAGAGCTAAATAGCAAATAGGTAAATTTAAGAAAACTAACCCTAGGACTTGTGTGAATGGTTGGATCACCTCCATATATCATTTCAACATTCAACAAAACCCATTTGGGCCAAACCAAGTCAAAGTAAAAATAAAATACCCCATATGCATATAAGCCTATGTGCCACATAGCCAATTCATCAAACTTTGACCTATGTCTTCAAACCTTGACCAAATGGTGTGACACCATCTCTAAACCTATTATAACACTAAATGGACCCTAACCCATGTCCAAGTGAGGCAAGAACAACCCTAGTACAAGTTTATGAAAATTTGACACCTCATCTCTTATGTATTAAGGCCAAATTTGCAAATCTTTGAACAAGACCATTTGATTTAGTTTCAATGCTCTTAAAATGTTTTTAAACTCATAAGAACCACATTAGAGTCAACCAAAGTCAAATCAAATGGAGAGAATTCAAATAGGGAGAGAATTCCCAAAATTCACTCACATACACATATGCCAAAATGCAAATCCTTCACCAAGGCCAAATTTGCTTGCCCCATGGCTTCTAAAATACTTCAATATGATAAACTAACACAATTGCATCTTTGGATCATGAATCAAATCAAGAAAAATAAGGATTTCAACATACATGTGATAATGGTCATTTGGGTGAAAAATATTTTCTTCACCACTTTGCACCCCTGTAATTCTTAAAACCTAATCTAAACTTGGTCAACTATGACCATGTCATCCAAGACCACATGAAAGTCAACAACTTTCATGTTGACCATCTCTGCTAATGTTGACTAGGTTGACCAGTATAGAATTGACAAGTGGAGACTTTGAATTAATGTGAAGATGAGCACATTTTGGAATTCTTGTAAACATTCACCAAAATGAGCACCACCACCACCATTCCAACACACTAATTATATAAATGAACTCCACCAAAAAGAATTGCAAAATTCAAACATTTTCTTCATGCGGCCATTTCATCGAACACATGGCAGGCAACATTTCAGCTTTGGCAAACCCTCTTTTACACACTGGATTTTTGCCTCAATCACTTTAACTTGGTGATCATCACCTCCTAGTACCATCCCTGCATCCCTCCCAGTACTTGCACCATCGATTAAAGGCATGGAGGAAGGCCTACAAGATGCTTGCCGTGCACCATGCCGGCCACCTCCACTCATTTTCTCCCTGGTCCTCCCCTACCCATTTCACCTTGCCAACCCGCTTCACTACACTCTACTGAGCAAGCTAGACAAGGTCTCTGGACAAAAGGAAACTCCACGCCCTAACGCGACGTGATCACCGCGTGTGGACACGCCAGAGCGTGCACCGGCGTGTCCCTGGACGCCGCAGTACACGTCCTCGCCTGGCACCTCTCGTCCTCCCCTCGTCTTGCCCTCGTGCACGCACACACTACTCCACACCCGAACCCTGTTAGACACGCCCGCTAGCTCGCGCCCGCCCCATCAACGCCGCCATGATCGACGACCTGCCGCGCCGGTACTGCCAGTACACCACCGTCGCCAGGACGCCACAGGCCATCATTTGGCGCGCCATCAAGCGCGCTAGCATCGCCTAGCCGTCGCCTACACGGCGCGCATCCTAGCCTGCCCCTTCGCGCGCCGTAGACGCCGCGCCATGGTCGACCCTTCCCAGCACCCCACGGCCACCATGCGATGCTATAAATAGCGACGATCGGCGCCTTCTCCCTGCATCCCATCCATTCCCCTCCTCTCACTGAGCCTTCCCCACCGATCAATTTCACCAGACCTCGCCGGAGCAGCCCCAATCGCAAGCTCACACCCGCCGGAGCTCGCAGACCATCGCCATCGATTGGAGCAGCCCCGAGCCTCGCCGCGGTACCAGGGTCTTCTACACCCTCGACAACCTCGCCTCGACCACCGCCCTCGACCGCCGGCGACCTCCTGCGCTCTCCGACCCCCTACCTCGCCGGCGCAGCACCCCCTTCTCCCCCGTCGACGACGACGACGCTCGACCGTCCGATCTTCGTCTGATCCAACGCCCCGCAGTCACAGGTACCGATTCGCTGTTTAAAGGCGCTGACGCGTGGGACCCCCTGTCAGCTGGCCCGCTGCGTGGTGGGCCCAGTTTCATTTAAATTAGTTAGCCCGTGTTGTTTTCCCGCGCGGCCCAAGAATTCAAATTCGATTTAATCCATTTAGTTCAAATTCAATACTGGTGCCAACTTCAAAATTTAATAGTTTGAAATCTACTACACCAAATTTAACCAATTTTATATATTTGGAAACCTCATGAAATTATCTAAACAATGGCACTGGCCTCATGTCCAAATTCGAAATAAAATTTAAATGATAAAAATAATAAGGCAGGGACTTTTCTGACTTCAAATAAATATTAGAAATTATCTATAAATGATTTTAAGTTGATTCCAATTCTAATAAATCACTTTTGACATAATATAATTGATTATGCAAAAATATAGCAGGGTTGTTTTGCATGATCATAAACTAGAGTTAAATAATGGCTATGGAACCATTTCTAGTTCATTTAATAAATACACATAGAATTATTTAAATAGTATGAGGGCTTCTCTCTCATTTAAATGGTGATCTTAAGTAAATTCAAATAGAGGTACTGACCTTGATCAAATAAGTCTCATGCTTGGTTAATTAGAGAGGTTAATCATTTAGATGATAGTGTAACTTATTTGAGGTATGGTTTCTCACATAAGTCATTAATCTAAATAGTTCAATGAGAATTAATCACACATAATTAATGACCCATAGGTTTATATTTGAAAATACTTAATCCTTCTCATAAGTAGTATTTAAATATTTCAAACCTACTTATTAAATTATATAATAGACTTTGGTCTCATTTAAATCTTACCTCAACCCCATTAATATGAAGTAGATCCCATGGTCAAGTAAAATTCACTTTTAATTAATTAATAATAGTAAACCATTACAAGGTGTTACTAAAATAGTATGAGGTGCTCACCTCATTTAAATTATCTTTCTCAAATAATAGGAAGTAATGTGTTGACCTTTAATTCCCTAAGCTCATACTTGCTCCCTTATAAATCTTAAAGCTAAATAATAATTAAATTAATTAAATCACATGAGATGATGAATCTCATTTAACTCACTTTCTCAAAATACTAAGTGTGAAGTGTTGACTTTGGTCAACATGGGATCATCCCTGATTATTTTAAGAATATTAAATCAACTCAATAATAGTCCTTTAAATTAGTTACAAATATGTGTTAAATCATATGAGAGATACTCCTCTCATTTAAATCTTGTTCTCAAGTAATACAATATGAGGTAGTAAACATAATTCAAGTAACCTCACCTTAAATTATTTGGTGGTATTAAAACACTACCATGTTAGTATTAAATTACATGAGGTATGGGACCTCATTTAAATCATTTTCTCAAATGATAAGTATGAAGAGGTTGACTTTGGTCAACCTAGGTCATATAGTATTCATAAGAGAAATTAAATCTTAAGAAGATTCAATAAGAGGAAATTATTTTTCTATTATTAAATAAGGAAACCCTAGCATAATCTTGTAATAAATGTTAAGTAGTGATGCTAGATCATTGTGTGAGCCACTAAGGCTAATTAAGAGTGCTTAAGTATTGTTTGGTGATTGTATCCTCGTATTCGTTTATAGACGCTAGTACCGGAGACTATCAAGAGGAGGAAGTATTCTACCAAGAGGAAGAGGAAGAATACTTTGATCACTTCACCAATCAAGGCAAGCTAATACCTTTGCAAGCTAGTCTACTGCAAGCTAACATTCTTGCAAGCTGATATTAGCCTTACCCCCACAAGCAAGATAATACTCTTGCAAGCTAGTATTAATGCAAGCTAACCCTTGCTAAACACAAATGCTTAGCTCTACCAGAGCAAAGGCACCATCACACTTTACTACTATGTATTGCCTATCCCATGTTTTGAACTACTTTCACTTTGGCTTATTTATTTCAAAGTACTTTTGGATTTATGATTCAATTGGTCTAGAGTAGAACAATACTTGATTTAGATTGACACTCCTCAAAGCTAGATAGCACCCCTCATATAGTTGCTATTGCTAATCAATAAAAATTGGATTACTCTAGATGGGAACAGGTGACTTTGAAATGAAGTTGAAACCTTGGAATGATGGTTCATTCCATTGAATGACTTTGAAGGTAAATATGACCATGAGAAGATGGTGATTTTTGATATAAAACTGATGGTTGGGTTCGGATGCGATACCATTCCAATTTTGAAAGTACCCCCACAATACCCAAAATGGGTACGGGCTTAACTAGAAATTTATGTGCTTTAGTATGGGTTCCCTCTAAACAAGCGTCATAGGGGTTATGCCAAGGGCTGCCTCCGAAGCAATATGAGATATTGCGAATTGACGTGAATGAGGTGAATTGTCCGGCCCAAGCCCTGTGTAGTTCCCGGGTTAACAGGTTGGTTTTCACCGGGAGGCCAAGCTCATGGGGAGAGGTGCCTGTACTAGAGTATATAAGTGAAAGGTTATGGTTGGTAGTCCGCATACGGAGTATGATAAATCAGGGCCAGTTAACCCTGACGGATTATTGCAAATATTGTGGCACAAGTGTACGACCTCTGCAGAGTGTAGAACTATTCGAATAGCCGTGTCCACGGTTACGGACAATTGGAAAGGCCATACTGTTCCGTCATCAGACCATTTTCAAAAATGTGACATATGACTGGTGACTTGAAGTTGACCGGTGAATGGTGACTTTGAGTTGGACCACAACAGAGTTGTGGGAATGACACTATTGTTCCCACTTGAGATAGTCTATTTGATTCAAGCATCTTTACTAAATGTTTATGAAATAAACTTGGCTTTATGCAAATAAACCTAGAGCTTAGTATCCCCTTATCATAATTAATAGTGCTTACACTAGTATTAGTTTGCGAGTACTTTAAAAGTACTCACGGCTTTGTCCCTGGCTATTCAAATGGCCAGACTATGAAGGTGAACAGCTGTACGAGGAAGATGGACAGCAGAACGTCTACGACAACTAGGACCGCTCCTGACGTCAACAGTTGCCTGTGGAACAGATGGACCACGACCGTTACTTCGCTTCCGCTATGTGTTTTGTAATAGGATCTCTAGATCCACTATGTTGTATTAAGACTGGATCAGGTGATCCTTTGTTGTAAGACGATCATGTGTTGTAATAAATGATGTGTTGTGATATCAAGCTATTATGTCTCGCAAAAACAATATTCCTGGGATTGCGAGGAATGGCATAATAGGCATATGGACTTAAAAATCCGGGTGTTGACATGAACCCAACATCATGGATGTTCCTTATTATGCATTCCCGCTTCTTCATTCTGCATACACAACAAGATAGTTAATTAGGACAATATATATATATATATATATATATATATATATATATATATATATATATATATATATATACGAGATGGGGTAGAAATAAATCACTTACAGAACGTAGCAACTGATGATAGATTTGTCGAGCTCGCGCAGATTGAAAAGCTGGAACAATTCACTCCGATGAATTTGTACATAGTAATGTTTGAAGTGATGCTCAGGTCTAACTTCCGCATAAATATAGTCTTTGGCGTTTTTTAATTTTATGTAAGCCTTGTACCAATTTAGCAGACCTGTCATTTGTGGAGGTAGATCCTTTTCCTGCGCAGGCTCGACGAGAGGCCCATTCGACACATATGTAATTACTACGTCCTTCATTGTTGCCTCATCAAGGCCTAACACTGCACGAAGAGTCAGACCTAAGTTGGCCGCTTGTTCTATGGCACTCGCTACAGTCAATCCCTGTCTTGCCGCAGCTGCTATGATTTCGGGGTCATCCGGACCGGCGGCTTTCACTATGAGAGGGGCGATGGATTGTTTACTCTGTTTCCCGAGCTGGGCAACTTGTTTCCCCTCTTTTTTACTTTCACTATGAGAGGCTTTCTTCTCCTGCTTCTCCGCCAACTCTTGCTTCTCCTTCAAGATGAATGCTTGCCTACGAAGTTCATGTGAATAGTAGTCAGGCAGATTCTTCGCGGCTTGGGACGGTTCGGTCAAAAATGACTTAGCCCACTTCTTTTGCTTGTCAGAATATACTGGCTTGGGCTCGGGCTCTCTTTTCTTCTTGCAGTCCGCCTGCCATTTCTCATGCTGAGCAGCCACGACCGCTGCATTTTCCTCCACACTAAGGTCATAAGGTCTCGGGGTGAGAGGCTTCAGTGATGGCTCCGGTATCTTTGTGGTCCTAGGTACATAAGGGTCCGGGTTAATAGTCCAGGACTGCTTCCTCTTCTTTGCCGGGGGCGGCTGCTTCTTCGCCGGAGGTGGACTGGGGGGCGGCGTCTGCTTACCCGCCGGAGGTGAATTGGGGGGCGGCGTCGGCTGACGTGAAGGAGGTGTAGGTGAACCACCACCATCGCCGCCGCCGCCGCCGCCACCACCACCGGAGGGGGGTGGACTTGTTCGCCTTGGCGCCTCGTCTGGAAACTTGATAAACTTCTTTTTCCAGAGAATAAACTGGCGCTTGACACCTCCAAGTCTTCTCTCCCCTTCGGGTGTAGCAATGTCAATCTCCAGGTCCTCAAACCCTGGGACTATTTCCTCCACCGTGACACGAGCATAGCCATCTGCAATGGGATTGTTGTGGTGGAGTGCTCCAGGCTCACATGGCAAAGCACTGCCGATGGCTACCTTCGTGGACATGTTCCCAGTAGGATAATGCAGATGACATTGTTTCATCTCCTTTACATCGTCCACGGGGTAGCGAGGAGGCTCCGGTGCAGTAATTTGGATCTCCGGTGCATCAGTAGCCGGCTGGACCTCCGTGGAAGCCACGCTGCTTCTCCGCTGCTGGCTTCCGAGATCCGCTGGATGATCTTCATGCGTCCCAGCTGCCGATCTCTCCTGTACTAGTATAGACAGGGTTTTCTTCATCTCATCGAGATCCGATGCCAACCGCGCCACAACATCGGCATCCCGATCCGACTTTCTCTTACGGCTTCTGTAACCGTACGGGTCATCGTCCTGGGAGAACCCTTCTTTCCACGTAATGTTCCCGGGCATGCCTCGTACACGTCCTCCGTGTTCAGGATTCCCGAGGGCTCTTGTCAGCGCGTCGTTCTCTCTGTTGAACTTGATCTTCCCCTCTTGAGCATCCCTCATTGCGTCAATAAGGGCTTGGGTGGGTTTAAACATTTTGTTCCCGTAAACACACGCCCCTGTCTCCGGGTCTAGCGTTCCCCCATGCCCGTACCACCAGCTTTTGGCCCTTCGGTCCCATCCCTCCGTACCTGGACGGATTCCTCGCCTCCTCAGCTCGTTCTCCATCTTCTCCCACTTAGGCTCCCAAAAGCGATACCCTCCTGGCCCCATAACATGATTGTACTCCTTCTTAGCCGCATTTTCCTTATTTTTTTCGATATTTCAATGAAATGCTCCGATTTCTTCTGCTTCACAAATTCTGGCCAATCATGTTCAAGTCTCTCATACTGTCCTTTGAATTCCGGAGTCTTGTTCTGGTTGACATAGTCACGGGCTAGATTCTGCTTGAATTTCCGGAATGTATCGGCCATCTTACCAAGAGCGAAGTGTTTGAGTAGCCTCCTCCTCTCCTTGTTTTCCTGAATCTTGTTACCCGCCTCATCGAATTTGTGGTATTCCGGAGGTAGGATGAAATGCTCCATAAGCTTTTGAAAGCAATCCTTTTTAGTTCTCTTGTCAACAAAAGTGAAACCAAGACGTGCCTTCTTTGGCTCATTCCACTCCTGGAGGGTGATCGAGATGTTGTCTCTAACAACGGCTCCGCATTGGTTGATAAACTTGGTGGCGTACTTCGGGGGCTCCAGCGGCCTGCCGGTTGCACTGTCGACAACCTCGATGGTATATGTTTCTCCTGGTTTGAGCGTCTTGGTTGCGCCACGCTTTGACGACGACGTACTCGATTTTTTCGACGATCCGGCCGAGGGCTAAAATAAGAAAGAGAGTCGCGCGTGTTAGTACACACATATTTATTCAAATCAGTAAGTTTGTATCACCAGAGGAAAAATGTATATATATATACCTCGGCGCCGGAGCTAGTTGCTACTTGCAATTGAAGATCGTCGTTGATCGACGTTTCTTCCCCATCATCTTGCTGACGGCCTTCATCTTGACCCTCAAGATTCAGATAAGAAGAAATATCCTCTTCATCTTGTTCGGTCGGCACATAAGGAATATCGCCTTTTATGATGCCAAATAGCTGTTCTTCAATTTCTGGATCATAGTTCTCCATAATCGGGTCAGCTCTATCGTCCGCCATATGTCAGTCCTGAAAACATGTAGTAAAAACTAAGTAATTGTGTATATGCCAGCATTAAAACAGGGCGGCGGTGGCGAAAGGGCGGTGGCGGTGCCGAGAGGACAACACAACATAACCCTCGCCGCCCCCTCTCGATCCCAAAAAAACACCGCGCGTATACGAGGGGCTCGCTAACGGAGGGAGGTGGCGGTGCCGAGGGGGAAGCCTAACGGCGTCGCTGCGGAGCTCTGTTCGATCGGCGGAGAAGAAGAATGGGGCGCGGCGGTTCGCGCGAGGGTACGGTGTATTTAATTAAGTCAAAATTGTTATGTCAAAATTATTAAGTAAAAATTGTGAAGTCAAAATTTTTAAGTCAAATTTATTAAGTCAAAATTTTGAAGTCTAAGTTTTAATTTTATTAAGTCAAAATTTTAGTTAAGTTACTTTTTTGTTAAGTAAAAAAGAAATGAGGGAGATTTTTTATTAAATCAATTTTTTATCCTCACAAAATTTTAGTTAAGTTACTTTTTTGTTAAGTAAAAAGAAATTTATAAGCTAGAATTTATCCTCACAAAAAATTTTATCCTCACAAAATGAGCTAGGAATTTATAATTAAATTTTTCATCGGCCGAGTATATTTTAAACACAAAATTAAAATTTTGTTAAATTTATAGAGTTAATGTTGTTATAAGATACAGATTTAATTTAAATTTTAGTTAAATCAAATATATAATTAAAATTTTATTAAGTTAAAAAAAATTGTGAGAGGGGCCGGCGGCGCACAAGACACGCGCGCGCCCCTCCCCGCCTCTCGTGTGCGCGCGAGCGAGGAGCTAGGGCGGCGGCGGTGTAGCGCGGCGGCGGAGGAGCTAGGGCGGCGCGCGCGCGGGCGCGGTCACAAGGGCGGCCAGAAGGGCGGCGGTCTACGTCGGAGAGAAGGCGGCCGGCGCGGCGCGCGAGAGAGAGAGAAGGACGACGACGCGCGAGACGACACGCGCGCGAGAGAGGAGGTCGACGGCGCGAGAAGAGGGCGGCGGGCGGCGGCGGCGTCCGTTGGCGCGGACGCGCGAGAAGAGGGCGCGGCGTCCGTTGGCGGCGGCCGACGGCGCGGCGTCGTCTTGCGAGAAATCGCAGAAGACGAGAAATGGAGGCGACGGTTCGGCAATGTATTTATAGCCCCCCTTTAGTCGCGGTGGAGGCGACCCGCGACTAAAGGGTACTTTAGTCGCGGTTGGTGTCCCCAACCGCGACCAGCCTTTTTTCGCGCCTTTTGCGGCCCGGGCCTTTAGTCGCGGTTGGTGAAACCAACCGCGACTAAAGGTCCTTTTCAAAATTTCTTTTCATTTTCAAAATGTTGGAAATACAAATAATATATCAAAAATCATAAAAATAAAACTAATTCAATTCAAAATGTTAGAAATACGAATAATATATCAAAAAATTCAGAAAAATAAAACTAATTCAATTCAAAATGTTAAAAATACAAATAATATATCAAAAAAATCATAAAAATAAAACCAATTCAATTCAAAATGTTAAAAATACAAATAATATATCAAAAAATTCAGAAAAATAAAACTAATTCATAAAAAAATCATAAAAATACAAATAATATACCAAAAAATTCAGAAAAATAAAACTAATTCAATTCAAAATCTTAAAAATACAAATTATATATCAAAAAAATCAGAAAAATAAAACAAATTCATTTCAATATGTTAAAAATACAAATTATATATCAAAAAAATCAGAAAAATAAAACAAATTCATTTCAATATGTTAAAAATACAAATTATATATCAAAAAATTCAGAAAAATAAAACCAATTCAATTCAAAATGTTAAAAATACAAATAATATATCAAAAAATTCATAAAAATAAAACTAATTCATTTCAAACACATCACGGGCATTTCTCTTCTTCCCGCCTCTTTCTTCCCGCCTCTTTCTTCCCGCCAATTTCTTCCCGCCTCTTTCTTCCCGCCTCTTTCTTCCCGCCAATTTCTTCCCGCCTCTTTCTTCCCCCCTCTTTCTTCCCGCCAATTTCTTCCCGCCAGCTCTTTCTTCCCGCCTCTTTCTTCCCGCCATTTCTCACTACATATATGTTGCCCGGCTTGGCCAGCATTATCACATCTCTCCAATCTCTCATCACTCTCTCATGGCTTCCACCGCACCCACTCTAACCTACCAGCAGGTGGAGGAGCTTTGCGCCTCGAACTACCCTTGCCCACCGGGCTACCGCGTCCCCGCCGGCTGGAGCCTAAGCGCCGGCGGCGTGCCGGTCCCTCCCCTCCCTCAGGGTACTGCGCGCCGGGCAGCCATCACGAACCACTACTACCTCGACCTCACGCCGGAGCAGCGGATGAATCCCCGCTGGCATCCCGATAACCAGCATACTTGGGACGCCTTCTTCATCAATCGGCGTGAGAGGGCGCTCGCCAGGTATGAGGAGGACGGTCTGCCTCCTGGGAACTTCCACGAGGCCGGCCGTCGGCTATGGTGGTACGGCCGGACTCTGCAGAGCGTCATGGACTACATCACGGCCGGCGATATCCCCCGCCTGCGCTACCCTCAGTTCGAGCCACGAGCGCCCGCCCGACGACAGCAGCGACGACGACGGCGGCAACTTAGAAGGCGACGACTACCAGTACAACGGCGGCGACTATGAAGACTACGAGTATGCATATTATACGCCTAGGCAGGAGTATGACTAAATCACTCCAAATTTCATGTATCATCAGTGCTATCTCTCGAATCAATCGAATCATTCGAAAATGGACACCAAACACATCACGGGCAATATAATTCACATGATCCATTCAACAAAGTTTGGTACAATAAATTATTACACATCATTTCTTCCCTTGTGTCCCTGCTTGCTTACGATTGGGCCGTATCCATGGAGCATCCTCATCATTTAACTTAATGCTTGGATCGGTGTTCACTTTGAAGGGCGGAATTTCACCAAACATATTATAATCTTCTGACATGTCTGTCTTGTCCTCCACTCCCACGATGTTTCTTTTCCCTGAAAGAACAATGTGGCGCTTTGGATCATCGCATGATGTACTGATCGTTTTCTTATCTTTCCGTTTCCTCGGTTTGCTACTCATGTCCTTGACATAGAAAACCTGAGCGACATCTTTCGCTAGGACGAATGGTTCGTCAAGGTAACCAAGATTGTTGAAATCCACCATTGTCATTCCGTATTGCTGGTCCACCTTTACCCCACCTCCTGTTAGCTTGAACCATTTGCACCGGAACAAAGGGACCTTGAAGGAGGGTCCATAGTCAAGTTCCCATATCTCCTCTATGTAACCATAATATGTGACCTTTTGCCCATTCTCGGTTGCTGCATCAAAGCGGACACCACTGTTTTGGTTGGTGCTCTTTTTATCTTGGGCGATCGTGTAAAATGTATTCCCATTTATCTCGTACCCTTGGAAAGTCGTTATAGTCGAAGATGGTGTCTTGGCCAACATGTACAGCTGATCTACAACCTCATTGTCACTCATGAAATGTTTTCTCAACCAACCGCCGAAAGTCTCCATGTGGGCCTTCCTAATCCAGGATTCAGGCTTCCCCGGGTTGTCTGAGCGTAAAATATTCTTGTGTTTCTCAAAGTACGGAGCCACCAAGCTGGAATTGGTCAGAACTGTGTGGTGTGCTTCAGTCAGAGAATGGCCGTCCATACATATCGTTGATTTCCTTCCGATCGTGCCTTTTCCACTTAGTCTCCCCTCGTGCCGCGATCGAGGAAGACCAATCGGCTTAAGGTCAGGAACAAAGTCAACACAAAACTCAATTACCTCCTCATTTCCATAGCCCTTGGCGATGCTTCCTTCTGGCCTAGCACGGTTACGAACATATTTCTTTAATACTCCCATGAACCTCTCGAAGGGGAACATATTGTGTAGAAATACAGGACCGAGAATGGAAATCTCTTCGACTAGGTGAACCAGGAGGTGCGTCATAATATCGAAGAAGGATGGCGGGAACACCAACTCGAAACTGACAAGACATTGGACCACATCGTTCTGTAACCGTGGTAGAACTTCTGGATTGATTACCTTCTGAGAGATTCCTTTCCTGTAGACAGTGTTGGGCCTCCAAGTGCAGAGGTTTGTAGAACAGCAGCAAGTTTTCCCTTAAGTGGATCACCCAAGGTTTATCGAACTCAGGGAGGAAGAGGTCAAAGATATCCCTCTCATGCAACCCTGCAACCACAAAGCAAGAAGTCTCTTGTGTCCCCAACACACCAAATAGGTGCACTAGTTCGGCGAAGAGATAGTGAAATACAGGTGGTATGAATATATATGAGCAGTAGCAACGGTGCCAGAAAATAGCTTGCTAGCGTGTAGTTGATGGTGGTAGTATTGCAGCAGTAGTAACACAAGAAACAGTAAACAAGCAGTAGTAACTCAGCAGTATTTAGGGACAAGGCCTAGGGATTAGACTTTCACTAGTGGACACTCTCAACATTGATCACATAACAGAATAGATAAATGCATACTCTACACTTTTGTTGGATGATGAACACATTGCGTAGGATTACACGAACCCTCAATGCCGGAGTTAACAAGCTCCACAATAATGCTCATGTTTAAGTAACCTTAAGTGTAAGATAGATCAAAAGACTAAACCAAGTACTAGCATAGCATGCACACTGTCACCTTCATGCATATGTAGGAGGAATAGATCACATCAATATTATCATAGCAATAGTTAACTTCGCAATCTACAAGAGATCATGATCATAGCATAAACCAAGTACTAACACGGTGCACGCACTGTCACCTTTGCACACATGCAGGAGGAATAAAACTACTTTAATAACACATCACTAGAGTAGCACATAGATAAATTGTGATACAAACACATTGCAATCATCAAGAGATATAAATAAGCACTTCACTACGCTCTTCAACAGTGAATAAGTACTTCGTGAAATATAGCCTAAGAGACCCACACGGTGCACACACTGTCACCTTTACACACGTGGGACAAGGAGTCTCCGGAGATCACATAAGTAAAACCCACTTGACTAGCATAATGACATCTAGATTACAAGCATCATCATATGAATCTCAATCATGTAAGGCAGCTCATGAGACTATTGTATTGAAGCACATAGGAGAGAGATGAACCACATAGCTACCGGTACAGCCCCGAGCCTCGATGGAGAACTACTCCCTCCTCATGGGAGCAGCAGCGGTGATGAAGATGGCGGTGGAGATGGCAGCGGTGTCGATGGAGGAGCCTTCCGGGGCACCGTCCGGCAGGTGCCGGAACAGAGACCGTCCCCCCGATCTTGGCTTCGCGATGGCGGCGGCTCTGGAACTTTTCTCGTATCGTGGCTCTCTCCGTAAGGGTTTCGATGCAGGGGCTTTATAGGCGAAGAGGCGGCGCAGAGGGCCGACGAGGCGGCGACACCATAGGGGGCGCGGGCCACCCCAGCCGCGCCGGCCTATGGTCCGTGGGCCCGTGGCCCCCTCTGGTCCTTCCCGGGTGTTCTGGAAGCTTCGTGGAAAAATAGGAACCTGGGCGTTGATTTCGTCCAATTCCGAGAATATTTCGTTACTAGGATTTCTGAAACCAAAAACAGCAGAAAACAGGAACGGCACTTCGGCATCTTGTTAATAGGTTAGTTCCAGAAAATGCGTAAATATGACATATAATGTGTATAAAACATGTAGATAACATCAATAATGTGGCATGGAACATAAGAAATTATCGATACGTTGGAGACGTATCAGCATCCCCAAGCTTAGTTCTGCTCGTCCCGCAGGTAAAACGATAACAAAGATAATTTCTGAAGTGACATGCCATCATAATCTTGATCATACTATTTGTAAACATATGTAATGAATGCAGCGATCAAAGCAAAGGTAATGACATGAGTAAACAACTGAATCATAAAGCAAAGACTTTTCATGAATAGTACTTCAAGACAAGCATCAATAAGTCTTGCATAAGAGTTAACTCGTAAAGCAATAAATCAAAGTAAAGGTGTTGAAGCAACACATAAGAAGATTAAGTTTCAGCGGTTGCTTTCAACTTGTAACATGTATATCTCATGGATATTGTCAACATAAAGTAATATAACAAGTGCAATATGCAAGTATGTAGGAATCAATGCACAGTTCACACAAGTGTTTGCTTCTTAAGGTGGAAGAGAAATAGGTGAACTGACTCAACATAAAAGTAAAAGGAAGGTCCTTCAAAGAGGAAAGCATTGATTGCTATATTTGTGCTAGAGCTTTGGTTTTGAAAACATAAAGAGAGCATAAAAGTAAAGTTTTGAGAGGTGTTTGTTGTTGTCAACGAATGGTAGTGGGCACTCTAACTACCTCATCAACCAGACTTTCAAGAGCGGCTCCCATGAAGGACGTTATCTCTACCAGCAAGGTAGATCATCCCTCTTCTCTTTTGTTTACACATGTACTTTAGTTTAGTTTTTCTTTATTTATGGATGACACTCCTCCCAACCTTTTGCTTACACAAGCCATGGCTAACCGAATCCTCGGGTGCCTTCCAACATTCACATACCATGGAGGAGTGTCTATTTGCAAAATTAAGTTGCTTACTGATGAATCAGAGCAAAACATGTGAAGAGAATTATTAATGAAAGTTAATTAATTGAGGCTGGGAACCTCATTGCCAGCTCTTTTTGCAAAATTATTGGATAAGCGGATGAAGCCACTAGTCCATTGTGAAAGTCTGTCAAAAAGTAAATGACAAGATCGAAAGATAAAACACCACATACTTCCTCATGAGCTATAAAACATTGACACAAATAAGAGGTAATAACTTTTGAATTGTTTAAAGGTAGCACTCAAGCAATTTACTTTGGAATGGCGGAGAAATACCATGTAGTAGGTAGGTATGGTGGACACAAATGGCATGAATATTGGCTCAAGTATTTTGGATGCATGAGAAGTATTCCCTCTCGATACAAGGTTTAGGCTAGCAAGGTTATTTGAAGCAAACTCAAGGATGAACAAGTGCAGCAAAACTCACATAAAAGACATATTGTAAACATTATAAGACTCTACACCGTCTTCCTTGTTGTTCAAACTCTTTACTAGAAATTATCTAGACCTTAGAGAGACCAATTATGCAAACCAAATTTTAGCAAGCTCTATGTATTTCTTCATTAATGGGTGCAAAGCATATGATGCAAGAGCTTAAACATGAGCACAACAATTGCCAAGTATCACATTATCCAAGACATTTTACCAATTACTACATGTAGCATTTTTCCAATTCCAACCATATAACAATTTAACGAAGAGGAAACTTCGCCATGAATATTATGAGCTAAGAACACATGTGTTCATACGAACCAGCGGAGCGTGTCTCTCTCCCACACAAGGATGAACTTTATTCAGAGAACTAAGATAACAAAACAAAAACAAAAATAAAAGCACACAGACGCTCCAAGTAAAATACATAGGATGTGACGGAATAAAAATATAGTTTCACTAGAAGAAACCTGATAAGTTGTCGATGAAGAAGGGGATGGCATCCCCAAGCTTAGATGCTTGAGTCTTCTTGAAATATGCAGGGATGAACCACGGGGCATCCCCAAGCTTAGACCTTTCACTCTTCTCGATCACATTATATCACCCTCTTCTATTGACCCTTGAAAACTTCCTTCACACAAACTTCAAGCAAACTCATTAGAGGGTTAGTGCATAATCAAAATTCACATGTTCAGAGGTGACACAAACATTCTTTTCACTTCTGGACATTGCATAAAGCTACTGGACATCAATGGATCAAAGAAATTCATCCAACATAGCAAAAGAGGCAATGCGAAATAAAAGGCAGAATCTGTCAAAAACAGAACAGTCCGTAAAGACGAATTTTAAGATGGCACCAGACTTGCTCAAATGGAAAAACTCAAAACTAATGAAAGTTGCGTACATATCTGAGGATCACGCTCGTAAATTGGCAGATTTTTTCGAATTTTCTACAGAGAACTGTGCCCAGATTCGTGACAGACAGCAATGCTGTTTCTGCGCAGCGATCCCAAATATAACATCAACTTTGACATAGAAACTTTACTTGGCACAAAAACATGATAAGGAGAGGTTGCTACAGTAGTAAACAACTTCTAAGACACAAATATAAAACAAAGTACTGTAGTAAAAAAACACATGGGTTATCTCCCAAGAAGTTCTTTCTTTATAGCCATTAAGATGGGCTCAGCAGTTTTAATGATGCACTCGCAAGAAATAGTAGTTGAAGCAAAAGAGAGCATCAAGAGGCAAATTCAAAACACATTTAAGTCTAACATGCTTCCTATGCATAAGAATCTTGTAAATAAACAAGTTCATGAAGAGCAAAGTAACAAGCATAGGAAGATAAAACAAGTGTAGCTTCAAAAATTTCAGCACATAGAGAGGTGTTTTAGTAACATGAATTTTTTTACAACCATATTTTCCTCTCTCATAATAACTTTCAGTAGCATCATGAGCAAACTCAACAATATAACTATCACATAAAGCATTCTTATCATGAGTCTCATGCATAAAATAATTACTACTCCCAACATAAGCATAATCAATTTTATTAGTTGTAGTGGGAGCAAATTCAACAAAGTAGCTATCAAATATAGGAGGTATATTGTAATCATAATCAAATTTATCCTCCATAACAGGTGGTAACAAAAGACTACTATCATTATAATCATCATAAATAGGAGGCAAAGTATCATCAAAGTAAATTTTCTCCTCAATGCTTGGGGGACTAAAAATATCATGCTCATCAAAGCCAGCTTCCCCAAGCTTAGAATTTTCCATATCATTAACAACAATGGTGTTCAAAGCATTCATATTAATATGTTCCATGGGTTTTTTAATTTTCGCATCAAACCATCCATGTCTTAAATCAGGAAATAGAATAAAAAGGTCATTGTTGTCCATTATGCCTAACTAGTGTAAACAAGAAACCAAATGTTGCAATTGCAGAGTCTAAAGGAAATAGCTTCGAGTACTTACAATGGCGCGGGAAAATAGCTTAGTAGCCGAGATCCGGAGTGTGAGTACCTTTTACCTTTCCTCCCCGGCAACGGCGCCAGAAAAGTGCTTGATGTCTACGTTCCCCCTCCTGTAGACAGTGTTGGGCCTCCAAGTGCAGAGGTTTGTAGAACAGCAAGTTTTCCCTTAAGTGGATCACCCAAGGTTTATCGAACTCAGGGAGGAAGAGGTCAAAGATATCCCTCTCATGCAACCCTGCAACCACAAAGCAAGAAGTCTCTTGTGTCCCCAACACACCAAATAGGTGCACTAGTTCGGCGAAGAGATAGTGAAATACAGGTGGTATGAATATATATGAGCAGTAGCAACGGTGCCAGAAAATAGCTTGCTGGCGTGTAGTTGATGGTGGTAGTATTGCAGCAGTAGTAACACAGTAAAACAGTAAACAAGCAGTAGTAACTCAGCAGTATTTAGGGACAAGGCCTAGGGATTAGACTTTCACTAGTGGACACTCTCAACATTGATCACATAACAGAATAGATAAATGCATACTCTACACTTTTGTTGGATGATGAACACATTGCGTAGGATTACACGAACCCTCAATGCCGGAGTTAACAAGCTCCACAATAATGCTCATGTTTAAGTAACCTTAAGTGTAAGATAGATCAAAAGACTAAACCAAGTACTAGCATAGCATGCACACTGTCACCTTCATGCATATGTAGGAGGAATAGATCACATCAATATTATCATAGCAATAGTTAACTTCGCAATCTACAAGAGATCATGATCATAGCATAAACCAAGTACTAACACGGTGCACGCACTGTCACCTTTGCACACATGCAGGAGGAATAAAACTACTTTAATAACACATCACTAGAGTAGCACATAGATAAATTGTGATACAAACACATTGCAATCATCAAGAGATATAAATAAGCACTTCACTACGCTCTTCAACAGTGAATAAGTACTTCGTGAAATATAGCCTAAGAGACCCACACGGTGCACACACTGTCACCTTTACACACGTGGGACAAGGAGTCTCCGGAGATCACATAAGTAAAACCCACTTGACTAGCATAATGACATCTAGATTACAAGCATCATCATATGAATCTCAATCATGTAAGGCAGCTCATGAGACTATTGTATTGAAGCACATAGGAGAGAGATGAACCACATAGCTACCGGTACAGCCCCGAGCCTCGATGGAGAACTACTCCCTCCTCATGGGAGCAGCAGCGGTGATGAAGATGGCGGTGGAGATGGCAGCGGTGTCGATGGAGGAGCCTTCCGGGGGCACTTCCCCGTCCGGCAGGGTGCCGGAACAGAGACTCCTGTCCCCAGATCTTGGCTTCGCGATGGCGGCTCTGGAACTTTTCTCGTATCGTGGCTCTCTCCGTAAGGGTTTCGATGCAGGGGCTTTATATAGGCGAAGAGGCGGCGCAGGAGGGCTGACGAGGCGGCGACACCATAGGGGGCGCGGCCACCCCGTGCCGCGCCGGTGGTGGCCCTGTGGCCCCCCTCTGGTCCTTCCCGGTGTTCTGGAAGCTTCGTGGAAAAATAGGAACCTGGGCGTTGATTTCGTCCAATTCCGAGAATATTTCGTTACTAGGATTTCTGAAACCAAAACAGCAGAAAACAGGAACTGGCACTTCGGCATCTTGTTAATAGGTTAGTTCCAGAAAATGCGTAAATATGACATATAATGTGTATAAAACATGTAGATAACATCAATAATGTGGCATGGAACATAAGAAATTATCGATACGTTGGAGACGTATCAATTACCTTCTGAGAGATTGCATTGAGGAATGCACATAGCTTCACAATGGCTACTCGAACATTTTCCGGCAGGAGCCCCCTCAAAGCAATCGGAAGCAATTGCGTCATAATCACGTGGCAGTCGTGAGACTTCAGGTTTTGGAACTTTTTCTCCGCCATGTTTATTATTCCCTTTATATTGGACGAGAATCCAGACGGGACCTTAATACTGCTCAGGCATTCAAAAAAGATGACCTTCTCTTCTTTGGTCAGAGCGTAGCTGGCACGACCTTGAAACCGTTCCGGATACAGGTCATCAGGGTCTTTCAAACTTTGCTGGTCCTGCCGTGCTTCCTTTGTATCATTTGACTTCCCATACACGCCCAAGAAGCTTAGGATGTTCACGCAAATATTCTTCGTAACGTGCATCACGTCGATTGCAGAGCGGACTTCTAGGACTTTCCAATATTCTAGCTCCCAGAATATAGATTTCTTCTTCCACATGGCTACGTGCCCGTCAGCTCCCTTCGGAACTGATTGTCCGCCAGGACCCTTTCCAAAGATGACTTTCAAATCCTTTACCATATCAAATACCTCAGCACCAGTGCGTTCCGCAGGCTTCGGCCGGTGATCTGCCTTGCCGTTGTAATGCTTGCCGCGCTTTCTTACGTTATGATTTTTGGGAAGAAATCGACGATGCCCCATGTACACGTTCTTCTTACAATTTGGCAAATGTACACTTTCAGTCTCATGTAAGCAGTGCGTGCATGCATTGTATCCCTTATTTGACTGTCCCGAAAGGTTACTAAGAGCAGGCCAATCGTTGATGGTTACGAAAAGCAACGCTCGTAGGTCAAATTCCTCTTCTTTGTGCTCATCCCACACACGGACACCAGGTCTGCCCCACAACTGTAAAAGTTCATCAACTAATGGCCTTAGGTACACATCGATGTCGTTGCCGGGTTGCTTCGGACCTTGATGAGCACTGGCATCATAATGAACTTCCGCTTCATGCACAACCAAGGAGGAAGGTTGTAGATGCATAGAGTCACGGGCCAGGTGCTATGGCTGGAGCTCTGCTCGCCAAAAGGATTCATGCCATCTGTACTTAGACCAAATCTTATGTTCCTTGCGTCAGCTGCAAAATCTTTAAACTCTCTGTCGATCTTTCTCCATTGCGTTCCATCTGCGGGGTGTCTCAACTCCCCGTCCGACTTACGGTCCTCTTTGTGCCATCTCAACAACTTGGCATGCTCTTTGTTCCTGAACAGACGTTTCAACCGTGGTATTATAGGAGCATACCACATCACCTTGGCGGGAACCTTCTTCCTGGGTTTCTGGCCCTCGACATCGTCACCAGGGTCATCGCCTCTGATCTTATAACGCAATGCAGTGCATACCGGGCATTCATTCAAATTCTCGTATTCACCGCGGTAGAGGATGCAGTCGTTGATGCATGCATGTATCTTCAGAACCTCTAAACCTAGAGGGCAGACAACCTTCTTTGCTTCATACGTACTGGAGGGCAACTCGTTATTCTTTGGAAACATATTCTTCAACATTTTCAGCAAGTTTTCAAATCCCGAGTCAGCTACACCTTCCTGTGCCTTCCATCTCAGCAAATCCAGTGTGCAGCCCAGCTTTTTCAGACCATTATCGCATCCTGGGTACAGCGACTTTTTGTGATCCTCTAACATGCGATCCAAATTCTCCCTCTCCTTTTCAGTTTCGCAGCGACTCCGTGCATCAGCAATGGTCCGACCAAGATCATCAGCGGGCTCATCACGTGCCTCTTCTTGATCACCTTCCCCTTCACCTTCCTCACCTTCAGCATCATCCATGAAAGTATCACCGAAATGATCAAGATAGCTCTCATCGATGTCATCTCCTTCTTCATCTTCTTCCATTATAACCCCTCTTTCTCCATGCTTGGTCCAACAATTATAGCTTGGCATGAAACCATGCCGAATCAGGTGCACGTGAACTTCCCTTGAGGAAGAGTAACCCTTCTGATTCTTACAGTTAACACATGGACAGATAACAAAACCCCCCTGCTTGTTCGCATTAGCCACTACGAGGAAATCTTGCAAACCCGTAGTGAATTCGCCGGAGAGTCGGCTAGCGTACATCCATTGCCGATTCATCTGCATTATTATAATACAAAATATATAATTAACCATCGCATATGCATTTGTTAAACTAATTAAATAGAAATTAAACAATGAACTACACACATATGCATATTTTATCAATGACACATATATATGAAAGGTTCAAGTGTTGTTGCTAACCGCGATCGAGGAGGAAAAAATAAATGAGGAAGCTCGATCAAGTGTGGCTCCGACACTTCATATCATGTTTGTTTCATGCTCTTGGGACATTTCATCAAACACCTTGTGTGCATAAGAAGAGCCAAAAGCAAACCTACACCCCCTTGTGAAGTTTGTGAAGAGAAGTGGGCACCAAATGGCTAAGTGCTGTGGGCTGGCTGGTATATATAGGGGAGGGGCTTTAGTCGCGGTTGGCCTGGCCAACCGCGACTGAAGGCCTTTGGGCCAGGCCTGAGGACATTTAGTCGCGGTTGGCCTGGCCAACCGCGACTAAAGCCCCTCCCGTCCACCAGCTGGCCACCGAGCGCGCTGGGCCCAGGCCTTTGGTCGCGGTTGGGCAACCGAGCCGCGACTAAAGGCCCCATTGGTCGCGGTTTTTGCATTTCCGCGACTAATGGGGCTGGACGGAAGGCCTTTTTTCTACCAGTGTACACATAACAGTCTTTGTTTCCGTATCGATGCGTGCAATTCAAGAGACAATTGACAGATTAGTCGGCTCCACCTCAGTTTGCTAGATGTTCTCGTGTATACATATACCTACGTGTGTGTACCCTCTCTGAGTAGTAGATGCTATGAGTCCGTGTTAGACTAGGACTACTAGCCGTGTGCAATTGTACATGTAAGTCTTTGCTAATTGCTATATATAGCTACGTGTTTGACTCTTATGTATAAACCGATCGATGGACGTGGTTGTAACCCAGAACTCGCACACATATATTCATGGATCTAGAACTCAAACACGGACGCTCAGGTCTTGTATAATGAGTATTACAAGGTAAGAGATATATCGAGTTGCTCGCTTTCACTGGGTGGGTTAGCGCTTGTGTTTTTTTGTCACTTCAAATTCAAGGGATTGCACATGATGTAAGATTTGTCATGTATGGATCATGGGAACTCTAAAACTTCTATATAATTTTATGAGTGAAGAATTAGAATAATTTTAAACATTATGGAATCATAGGAATGTCAAATGCCCTTGTCTAGCATCGGAGGATCATGATGCTCGAGGGTGTAGATGTCAATATGGTGTGTGGCGTAGTGTGTTCGCTTATCACACTGCAAGGGGTGGCCTCTAGGCCGCCAATCATGGTGTGCACCACCGATTTAGAATGGGTATCCGCCATGATTAATGTGAAGCAATGCTATAACTTTTGTAGTCGAGCATTTCCAATTATCTAAGATGTTTAATGAGAGAGGAGGGAGGCACCTTATGATTGATCCGCTGCAACGCGCGGGCACTTGGCTAGTATGACATATAATGTGCATAAAACATGTAGGTATCATCAATAAAGTAGCATGGAACATAAGAAATTATCGATACGTTGGAGACGTATCACTCACCGGCCGTTTGTCGATCTCCTCCTGTATGCCATGCCACTTGCTGCACGCCGCCTGAATGGAACATGGCAGTGGCCGGCGACGCCAGCGAGAAAGAAGGAGATCCGACCATACCTTCGGCAGGCCATGGCCCGGGGAATTGGGCGGTGGGCGGCTGGCTGAAGTTGATGGAGATCAGCCTCGCCTGTTCCTCCGCCGCCGCCGCTGCCACCCTCTTCGCGTTGCACTTCTTCACCCTATCCGCCCGGCCGCGAGTTTCGTTCCGCCGCCGCTCCACATCCGCCGCCCACTCCGCGTTTGAGATGCCCGGCGGCCTCGCCTTTGGCGCCCGCGGATTCCTTGCCTTCGGCGTGCCATCGACGGCAAGCTTCTTCGGCGGCATGGTGGTGGAAGGGAAGAGGAGGAGCTGCAACTGTGGGCGAGAATGGCGGTAGCTCCTCCGAATTTCGGTGGGGAAAATGGTTCTATGCGGCGCAATTTGGAGGGAAAACAAAATTAATGGAGGGAACTACTAGTTGTGACGCCGACAACGCTGGCCCGCTCGACGTTTCGCGCGTTTTTGTTTCGTCCGGAGTCCCCGACCAGGCCTCGGGAACCCGAAGATGGTCTGAGCTCTCCGGACGGATGAAAGGCCTAATCCGAATGAAATCGAGAAGCCGGGGCCGCGGCTGGGTTGATTTCGTCCATCCGGATGAAAAAAAACCGTCCTGAAAGCCTCGTCGAGGAGACGGCTGGGATGCTCTTACTCCCCTATGACTTGTCCTAGAAAAGACGTGACCATTTCTGTCCTAGGTCAAGCCCGCTAGACTAGCTAGTAATACATCACGTCTCGTGGTCTCGTGAATGGTCAGTGTTTGCTTTCACTCTTTTTCTAACAAAAATAAATGAAGCTAAGGTGTTTACAACAAAAAATAATCTTGACGAGGTGTTCATAACAATACTCCCTCTGTTTTGTCTTATTTAATCGACGCGGCATATACACATACACGTACCCAGCCTACTAGCTCTTCCCTTCCCAGCTCAAGTCAATTTATTAATTAACAATGATTATGACAAAAAATAGTTTCAACACTAATAATTATTAGTAATGATGTCCCTATCAAAAATATATTACAATAAATTATTAAAGTATTTACAACAATAATTATCACCAAATTCAACAAAAAATGCGTATTTACAATAAATTATTAAAGTATTTACAACAAATAATTATTAGCAAATTTACAAAAAAGGCATTTAAATCAAATCTGTAAAATATTTTCAACAAATTTAAGATTTTTTTTTGGGTTTTTACAACAAATTAGTAACAACAAATCAGCAACATATTGACAACAATAATTAGCAACAAAAAAACAACAAATAATTTGGGTGTTCACAACAAATAGCCAGCAACAGTTTTAACAAAAAACAAATTCCCATGCCAAAAGTATATTTACAACAAATTACAAATATATTTACAATAAAAATTAACAACAAACATAACACAAAAATATTACCGTACTATGGCCCCACACCTCCTTAGCGTGCATTAGTGGCTTTTTAGACGGAAGGTTCAAGATGAGGCCAACTTTAAATTAATAAAGCCTCAACCGGCAGAGTACATAGAACATAACACGAAACACACACCCTACAGGCGAATAGATACAAACATGAAAGTCTTGGCGGAGCACATCCACCATCGCACACATAAGGAGTCGCCCCCCAACACAACTCCGAACTATGCAAATAGGCTAAAGAAACAACATCAAAGATCAATACAGGTAGGACGAAGGCCGTCGTCGATCAATCCACGCGGTCCCTGATGCTGGCATGAAGTGTGCGAAGCATAACAATCGCCTGCTCCAGCGCCTCCCCTCCTAGCCACTGGCTTCTAGACCTGTAGCTAGATTAACATTTTATACAAACCATCAGCTGGCTGGGAGGGAAAGGTCCCTTTAATGGTAAACTTGTTCCTAATGTTCCACAAGGCCCAACATAAAGTCGTGCATCCAATCCAGAACACCCGCTTGGTTCGGCCTGATAGGTCATCAAGAAACCTATACGAGTCCGCAAAGCAAGTCGGCTTCCAGGAGCAATCTAGCAGCTCCCTAACCGCACTTCACATAAACTTAGCTAACGAACACAGAAAGAAGATGTGAGCGGTGTCCTCCGCCTCCGTACACAGGGCGCATCAACCCGTCGATGGACCACGTCTATGGTGTATGTTGTCGTTGGAAGGTAGGCACTTCCGTAGAAAGATACGAACTTTCATGGGGACATCCACCTTCCAAATGTCGCTTAAGTGTTTCCTGGGGGTCCCCTGACATAGTTTCTGGTATAAAGACTTAACCGAAAACTTCCCCGATGGTTCAAGCGCCCAGGAGATAACGTCCTGCCCTTTCGATAGATGGATACCCGTAACCCCTGACAGGATGGTGGTCAGATCGACCCGCTCACGAGCTCCCAGGCCGCGGCGGAAGTCAAGATGCCACCACTCGGCGGACAACAGCCGGCTACCGTGACGTGTCGGTCCGCCGCAATGCCGTAGAGGGTGGGATAACGGTCCTTCAAGGGCCCCTGCCCTTGCCATCAGTCGTCCCAGAAGCGGGTGGACGCCCCGTTCCGCACTTGGTATTTCACTCCCAGTGAAAACACCGATTTAACTTTTTGGATAGAGTTCCAGAATTGGGACCCCAGCCTGTGGGAGTCCACCAGGAGGTCCTTCGATCTGAGGTATTTGTTCTAGAGAATATCCGCCCAGAGCCCTTGCTCCCCAGCATAAAGCTTCCAGACCCACTTGGTCATGAGACAGATGTTCATGAGGCTCGTGTCGATGATACCTAGCCCCCCAAGGACTTCGGTTTACAGAGCGCTTCCCACCTAACCCAGTAGCACTTAGGGCATCTCTAACGGGGCGACGTAAACGGACGCTCATCGACCGTTTGCCTCCGCCGGGCCAAAAAAAGCGTCTGGTACCACCTCCAGCGGGGCGACGCAAAGTGACCGGGCCGTCCACGACGATGCAAACCTGGCCCAAATATGCGCCTCGGATGCGTCGAGGCGGACGTTGCATGGACGCGCAAAGCGTCCGCTCGTGTCTGGCGGATGTTTCGTCGGGCCCGCCTGGCAGCGACCTTGCGTCGATGCGTCTTCTCAAGCGCGCGCCGATCGGCGCCGCCGCTTCCGTCCGCACGCCACGTTAATGGCGATGCCTCGGCTGCCGAGCGGCCGCCGCCCACCTCCGCCATCGCAGTAATGACGATGCCACGCGTCCCGCGACCATCGCCTGCCTCCGTCCTATATAAAGAGGGCGCACGTTGATAACCCACAAGTATAGGGGATCGCAACAGTCTTCGAGGGAAGTAAAACCCAAATTTATTGATTCGACACAAGGGGAGACAAAGAATACTTATAAGCCTTAACAACTGAGTTGTTAATTCAGCTGCACCTGGAAAAGCACTAGTAACAGGGGTGATGTGAAAGCAGCAGTAATATGAGAGCAATAGTAACAGTAACACAGCAGCAGTAACAGTAACACAGAGAAAATGGCACCAGAAAATAGTTGATACTACTTCTAATGGCATATAGGACCGAGTGAGTATTTGATGATGAAAGATGGACCGGGGTTCCCAGCTATCTACACTAGTGGTAACTCTCCAATAACAAGTGTTGGGTGAACAAATTACAATTGGGCAATTGATAGGATTGAAATAGCATTAAGACAGAACATCAAGTCTATTAATCATGTAGGCATGTTTTCCATATATAGTCATACGTGCTCGCAATGAGAAACTTGCATAACATCTTTTGTCCTACCAGCCGGTGGCAGCCGGGCCTCAAGGGAAACTACTGGTAATTAAGGTACTCCTTTTAATAGAGCACCAGAGCAAAGCATTAACACTTGGTGAAAACATGTGATCCTCATATCTAAGCCTTCCCCTCCAGTTATCCCAGTTGCTGTCACTCTGGGGCCTCGGGTTCCGGACATAGACATGTGCAAACAACTTGTAGATACAATCTAAGCAATAATTATAGAGCTCAAATCTAAGATCATGCCACTCGTGCACTAGTGACAAGCATTAAACACAACAAGATTGCAGCAACAATAACTTCACAAACTTTATAGATAGACTGATCATAATGTAACAATTCATCGGATCCCAACAAACACAACACCGATTACATCAGATGGATCTCAATCATGTAAGGCAGCTCATGAGATCATTGTATTGAAGTACATGGGAGAGAGAGTACCAACTAGCTACTAGAACTCGTAGTCCATGGGGGAACTACTCACGGAGCATGATGGAGGCGGTGGAGTCGATGGAGAAGGCTCTGGGGGTCGATCCCTGATACGCGTAGATGCACACGTCCGTTGGGAACCCCAAGTGGAAGGTATGATGCGTATAGAAGCAAGTTTCCCTCAGTATGAAACCAAGGTTTAATCGAACCAGTAGGAGCCAAGAAGCACGTTGAAGGTTGATGGTCGCGAAATGTGATGCGGCGCAACACCAGGGATTCCGGCGCCAACGCGGAACCTGCACAACACAACCCAAGTACTTTGCCCCAACGAAACAGTGAGGTTGTCAATCTCACCGGCTTGCTGTAACAAAGGATTAAACGTATCGAGTGGAAGATGTTTGCAAAGAACACAGTAAAACGCAGTAGATTGTATGCTATGTAAAGAATAGGACCGGGGTCCACAGTTCACTAGAGGTGTCTCTCCCATAAGATAAAGCATGTTGGGTGAACAAATTACAGTCGGGCAATTGACAAATAGAGAAAGGCATAACAATGCATATACATGATATGATAAATATAGTGAGATTTAATTGGGCATTACGACAAAGTACATAGACCGCCATCCAACTGCATCTATGCCTAAAAAGTCCACCTTCAGGTTATCATCCGAACCCCATTCAGTATTAAGTTGCTAAGCAACAGACAATTGCATTAAGTATGGTGCGTAATGTAATCAACAACTACATCCTTAGACATAGCATCAATGTTTTATCCCTAGTGGCAACAGCACATCACAACCTTAGAACCTACTGTCACGATCCCAGATTCAATGAAGGCGTGAACCCACTATCGAGCATAAATACCCCTCTTGGAGTTAAGAGCAAAAACTTGGCCAGAGCCTCTACTAATAACGGAGAGCATGCAAGATCATAAACAACACATAAACAATAGATTGATAATCACCATAATCATAGTACTCTCTATCCATCGGATCCCGACAAACACAACATATAGTATTACAGATAGATGATCTTGATCATGTTAGGCAGCTCACAAGATCCAACAATGAAGCACAACAAGGAGAAGACGACCATCTAGCTACCGCTATGGACCCATGGTCCAGGGGTGAACTACTCACTCATCACTCCGGAGGCGACCATGGCGGTGTAGATTCCTCCGGGAGATGAATCCCTCTCCGGGGTGCCGGAGGCGATCTCCTGAATCCCCCGAGATGGGATTCGCGGCGGCGTCTCTGGAAGGTTTTCCGTATCGTGGCTCTCGGTACTGAGGGTTTCGCGACGGAGGCTTTAAGTAGGCGGAAGGTCAACGCGGGGGCCACACGAGGGCCCAAGGGGTAGGTCGGCGCGGCAGGGCCTGGGCCGCGCCGGCCTCCCCTCTGGCTGCCTCGTGGCCCCACTTCGTTATCTCTTCGGTCTTCTGGAAGCTTCGTGCAAAAATAGGACCCTGGGCGAAAGTTTCGTCCAATTCCGAGAATATTTCTTTACTAGGATTTCTGAAACCAAAAACAGCAGAAAACAGCAACTGGCTCTTCGGCATCTTGTTAATAGGTTAGTTCCAGAAAATGCATAAATATGACATATAATGTGCATAAAACATGTAGGTATCATCAATAAAGTAGCATGGAACATAAGAAATTATCGATACGTTGGAGACGTATCAGCATCCCCAAGCTTAGTTCTGCTCGTCCCGAGCAGGTAAAACGATAACAAAGATAATTTCTGAAGTGACATGCCATCATAATCTTGATCATACTATTTGTAAACATATGTAATGAATGCAGCGATCAAAACAAAGGTAATGACATGAGTAAACAAGTGAATCATATGACAAAGACTTTTCATGAATAGTACTTCAAGACAAGCATCAATAAGTCTTGCATAAGAGTTAACTCATAAAGCAATAAATCAAAGTAAAGGTGTTGAAGCAACACATAGGAAGATTAAGTTTCAGCGGTTGCTTTCAACTTATAACATGTATATCTCATGGATAGTGTCAATATAAAGTAATATAACAAGTGCAATATGCAAGTATGTAGGAATCAATGCACAGTTCACACAAGTGTTTGCTTCTTAAGGTGGAGGGAGATAGGTAAACTGACTCAACAATAAAAGTAAAAGAATGGTCCTTCAAAGAGGAAAGCATCGATTGCTGTATTTGTGCTAGAGCTTTTATTTTGAAAACATGAAACAATTTTGTCAACGGTAGTAATAAAGCATATGAGTTATGTAAATTATATCTTACAAGTTGCAAGCCTCATGCATAGTGTACTAATAGTGTCCGCACCTCGTCCTACTTAGCTTGGACTACCGGATCTTTGCATGCCATGTTTCAACCAAGTGTCACAAAGGGGTACCTCCATGCCGCCTGTACAAAGGTCTAAGGAGAATGCTCGCATTTTGGATTTCTCGCTTTTGATTATTCTCAACTTAGACATCCATACCGGGACAACATGGACAACAGATAATGGACTCCTCTTAAATGCATAAGCATGTAGCAACAATTATTATTCTCATATGAGATTGAGGATATATGTCCAAAACTGAAACTTCAACCATGATTCATGGCTTTAGTTAGCGGCCCAATGTTCTTCTCTAACAATTTTGCATGCTCCAACCACTAAAATGATAGATCCTTCAGACAAGACGGACATGCATAGCAACTCACATGATATTCAACAATAGTTGATGGCGTTCCCCAGAAGCATGGTTATCGCACAACAAGCAACTTAATAAAATATAAAGTGCATAAGTACATATTCAATACTACGATAGTTTTTAAGGCTATTTTGTCCCATGAGCTATATATTGCAAAGGTGAATGATGGAATTTTAAAGGTAGCACTCAAGCAATTTACTTTGGAATGGCGGAGAAATACCATGTAGTAGGTAGGTATGGTGGACACAAATGGCATAGTGGTTGGCTCAAGGATTTTGGATGCATGAGAAGTATTCCCTCTCGATACAAGGTTTAGGCTAGCAAGGTTATTTGAAGCAAACTCAAGGATGAACAAGTGCAGCAAAACTCACATAAAAGACACATTGTAAACATTATAAGACTCTACACCGTCTTCCTTGTTGTTCAAAACTCAATACTAGATATTATCTAGACCTTAGAGAGACCAAATATGCAAATCAAATTTTAGCAAGCTCTATGTATTTCTTCATTAATGGGTGCAAAGCATATGATGCAAGAGCTTAAACATGAGCACAACAATTGCCAAGTATCACATTATCCAAGACATTTTAGAATTACTACATGTAGCATTTTCCAATTCCAACCATATAACAATTTAACGAAGAAGAAACTTCGCCTTGAACATTATGAGTAAAGCCTAAGGACACATGTGTCCATATGCAACAGCGGAGCGTGTCTCTCTCCCACAAAGTGAATGCTAGGATCCATCTTATTCAAACAAAAACAAAAACAAAAACAAACCGACGCTCCAAGTAAAGAACACAAGATGTGATTGAATAAAAATATAGTTTCAGGGGAGGAACCTGATGATGTTGCCGATGAAGAAGGGGATGCCTTGGGCATCCCCAAGCTTAGACGCTTGAGTCTTATTAAAATATGCAGGGGTGAACCACGGGGGCATCCCCAAGCTTAGAGCTTTCAATCCTCTTGATCATAGTATATCATTCTCCTCTCTTGACCCTTGAAAACTTCCTTCACACCAAACTTCAAGCAAACTCATTAGAGGGTTAGTGCACAATTAATAATTCTCACATTCAGAGGTGGCACAATCATTCTTTACACTTCTGGACATTGCATAAAGCTACTGGACATTAATGGATCAAAGAAATAAATCCAACATAGCAAAAGAGGCAATGCGAAATAAAAGGCAGAATCTGTCAAAAACAGAACAGTCCGTAAAGACGAATTTAAAGCTGGCACTAGACTTGCTCAAATGGAAAAACTCAAAATTAATGAAAGTTGCGTACATATCTGAGGATCACGCTCGTAAATTGGAAGATTTTTTCGAATTTTGTACAGAGAACTGTGCCCAGATTCGTGACAGACAGCAATGCTGTTTCTGCGCAGCGATCCCAAATATAACATCAACTTTGACATAGAAACTTTACTTGGCACAAAAACATGATAAGGAGAGGTTGCTACAGTAGTAAACAACTTCCAAGACTCAATAAAACAAAAAATTGCTGTAGGTAAAAACATGGGTTGTCTCCCATAAGCGCTTTTCTTTAACGCCTTTCAGCTAGGCGCAGAAAGTGCAAATCAAGTAACATCGAGAGTAGAAGCATCAACATCATAGCTTGTTCTAATAATAGAATCAAAAGACAACTTCATTCTCTTTCTAGGGAAGTGTTCCATACCTTTCTTGAGAGGAAATTGATATTTAATATTACCTTCGCTCATATCAATAACAGCACCAACGGTTCGAAGAAAAGGTCTTCCCAACACAATTGGACAAGATGCATTGCATTCGATATCCAAGACAACAAAATCAACGGGGACAAGGTTATTGTTAACCGTAATATGCACATTATCAATCCTCCCCAAAGGTTTCTTTTTAACATTATCGGCAAGATTAACATCCAAATAACAATTCTTCAATGGTGACAAGTCAAGCATATCATAAATCTTTTTAGGCATAACAGAAATACTTGCACCAAGATCACATAAAGCATTACATTCAAAGTCATTGAATTTCATTTTAATAATGGGCTCCCAACCATCTTCTAACTTTCTAGGAATAGAAGTTTCAAGTTTTAGTTTCTCTTCTCTAGCTTTTATGAGAGCATTTGTAATATGTTTTGTAAAGGCTAAATTTATAGCACTAGCATTAGGACTTTTAGCAAGTTTTTGTAAGAACTTTATAACTTCAGAGATGTGGCAATCATCAAAATCTAAATCATTATGAGCTACAGCAATGGGATCATTGTTCCCAAGGTTGGAAAAAATTTCAGCAGTTTTATCACAAGCAGTTTCAGCAGTTTTAGCAATTTCAGGCAGTTTTGTTCGCTTTGCACTAGGAGTAGAAACATTGCCAACACCAATTATATTACCATTGATAGTAGGAGGTGCAGCAACATGTGAAGAATTAGCATTACTAGTGGTGGTAATAGTCCAAACTTTAGCTACATTATTCTCTTTAGCTAGTTTTTCATTTTCTTCTCTATCCCACCTAGCACGCAATTCAGCCATTAATCTTATATTCTCATTAATTCTAACTTGGATGGCATTTGCTGTAGTAGTAATCTTACTATCAATATCATCAGGTTTAGCAGCCATTTTATTAATTAAAGAAGATTGTGATGCAGACATGTATGAGATTCGGGTTTCAGCATTTGAAATTTTAGTTTGCAGACCAGAAATCTCCCTATTCAAGTTTTCAAGTTGATTTCCTATATTTTTCAACAAGGTAGATTGTTCATTCATAGTTCTAGTAAACAATTGATTTTGCTCATATTGTGATTGCATAAAGTTTTTAGTGGATCTTTCAATTTCTAGCATCCTTTCCTCATATCTACCATAATCATTACCACTAGCAGGATATGGCCTATAGTTATTACCAGAGTTGTTCCTATAAGCATTGTTGTTGACATTATTATTTTTAATGAAATTCACATCAACATTTTCTTCTTGAGCAACCAATGAAGCTAAAGGAACATTATTTGGATCAACATTAGATCTACCATTCACAAGCATAGACATAATCACATCAATCTTATCACTCAAGGAAGAGGTTTCCTCAACAGAATTTACCTTCTTACCTTGTGGAGCTCTTTCCGTGTGCCATTCAGAGTAATTTATCATCATATCATCAAGAAGTTTTGTAGCCGCCCCAATGTGATGGACATAAAGGTACCTCCAGCAGCTGAATCCAATAAATTCCGCGAAGAAAAATTTAGTCCTGCATAGAAGGTTTGGATGATCATCCAAGTAGTCAGTCCATGGGTTGGGCAATTCTTTACCAAAGTTTTCATTCTCTCCCATGCTTGAGCAACATGTTCAGTATCTAATTGCTTAAAATTCATTATGCTACTTCTCAAAGATATAATTTTAGCGGGAGGATAATATCTACCAATAAAAGCATCCTTGCATTTAGTCCATGAATCAATACTATTCTTAGGCAAAGATAGCAACCAATCTTTAGCTCTTCCTCTTAATGAGAAAGGAAACACTTTCAATTTAATAATATCACCATCTACATCTTTATACTTTTGCATTTCACAAAGTTCAACAAAATTATTGAGATGGGCAGCAGCATCATCAGAACTAGCACCAGAAAATTGATCTCTCATAACCAAATTCAGTAAAGCAGGTTTAATTTCAAAGAATTCTGCTGTAGTAGCAGGTGGAGCAATAGGTGTGCATAGGAAATCATTATTATTTGCATTTGTGAAGTCACACAACTTAGTATTTTCAGGGGTATTCATTTTAGCAACAGTAAATAAAACAAACTAGATAAAGTAAATGCAAGTAACTAATTTTTTTGTGTTTTTGATATAGAGAGCAAGACAGTAAATAAAGTAAAACTAGCAACTAATTTTTTTGTGTTTTGATTTAGTGCAGCAAACAAAGTAGTAAATAAAGCAAGACAAAAACAAAGTAAAGAGATTGAGAAGTGGAGACTCCCCTTGCAAGCGTGTCTTGATCTCCCCGGCAACGGGCAAATTTACTTGTCATGCAGTTGACGGGAGTTATAAATCTTCGTGGTGTAACTTTTCTTCGTATCCGGCAACGGCGCCAGAAATTTAGCTTGATACGCGTAGATGCACACGTCCGTTGGGAACCCCAAGTGGAAGGTATGATGCGTATAGAAGCAAGTTTCCCTCAGTATGAAACCAAGGTTTAATCGAACCAGTAGGAGCCAAGAAGCACGTTGAAGGTTGATGGTCGCGAAATGTGATGCGGCGCAACACCAGGGATTCCGGCGCCAACGCTGAACCTGCACAACACAACCCAATTACTTTGCCCCAACGAAACAGTGAGGTTGTCAATCTCACCGGCTTGCTGTAACAAAGGATTAAACGTACGAGTGGAAGATGTTTGCAAAGAAAATAGTAAACACAATTGCAGTAGATTGTATGCTATGTAAAGAATAGGACCGGGGTCCACAGTTCACTAGAGGTGTCTCTCCCATAAGATAAAGCATGTTGGGTGAACAAAGTCGGGCAATTGACAAATAGAGAAAGGCATAACAATGCATATACATGATATGATAAATATAGTGAGATTTAATTGGGCATTACGACAAAGTACATAGACCGCCATCCAACCGCATCTATGCCTAAAAAGTCCACCTTCAGGTTATCATCCGAACCCCATTCAGTATTAAGTTGCTAAGCAACAGACAATTGCATTAAGTATGGTGCGTAATGTAATCAACAACTACATCCTTAGACATAGCATCAATGTTTTATCCCTAGTGGCAACAGCACATCACAACCTTAGAACCTACTGTCACGATCCCAGATTCAATGAAGGCGTGAACCCACTATCGAGCATAAATACTCCCTCTTGAAGTTAAGAGCAAAAACTTGGCCAGAGCCTCTACTAATAACGGAGAGCATGCAAGATCATAAACAACACATAAACAATAGATTGATAATCACCATAATCATAGTACTCTCTATCCATCGGATCCCGACAAACACAACATATAGTATTACATATAGATGATCTTGATCATGTTAGGCAGCTCACAAGATCCAACAATGAAGCACAACAAGGAGAAGACGACCATCTAGCTACTGCTATGGACCCATGGTCCAGGGGTGAACTACTCACTCATCACTCCGGAGGCGACCATGGCGGTGTAGAGTCCTCCGGGAGATGAATCCCCTCTCCGGCAGGGTGCCGGAGGCGATCTCCGAATCCCCCGAGATGGGATTCGGCGGCGGCCTCTGGAAGGTTTTCCATCGTGGCTCCTGCACGGGGGTTTCGCGACGGAGGCTTTAAGCAGGCGGAAGGTCAACGCGGGGGCCACACGAGGGCCCAGGGGTAGGTCGGCGCGGCCAGGGCCCGCCGCCGGCCTCCCTCTGGCTGCCTCGTGGCCCCACTTCGTTATCTCTTCGGTCTTCTGGAAGCTTCGTGCAAAAATAGGACCCTGGGCGAAAGTTTCGTCCACCCGAGAATATTTTTTACTAGGATTTCTGAAACCAAACAGCAGAAAACAGCAACCGGCTCTTCGCATCTTGTTAATAGGTTAGTTCCAGAAAATGCATAAATATGACATATAATGTGCATAAAACATGTAGGTATCATCAATAAAGTAGCATGGAACATAAGAAATTATCGATACGTTGGAGACGTATCAATCCTCGTCCGGCAGGGTGCCGAACAGAACTTCTGACCCCGAAACTAGGTTTCGCGATGGCGGCGGCGCTCCGGGAGTCTTTCTGGAATATGATCTGTTTTTTCGGGCGTCGTGGGGGAATAAATAGGCAAAGGGGCGATGTCGGTGGAGTCCCGAGGTGGGCTCCCACACCCGGCGCGCCGGGGCCCGGCCGCCCCGCCCTATGGTCCGGAGGCCGTGGGCCTCCCCCGGCTTGCCTTTCTCGTCGTGTCCCTCGGAAAATAAGAGGTTTGGCTTTTGTTTCGTCGATTCCGAGAATATTGCCCGAACAGCTTTTCTGGAACCAAAAACAGCAGAAACATGAACTGGCACTTCGGCATCTTGTTAATAGGTTAGTCGCAGAAAATGCATAAAAAATTATAAAGTGTGAGCAAAACATGTAGGTATTGTCATAAAACTAGCATGGAACATAAGAAATTATAGATACGTTGGAGACGTATCAAGCATCCCCAAGCTTAGTTCCTTTCCTCGAGTAGGTAAACGATAAAAAGAATAATTTCTGAAGTGACATGCTACCAACATAATCTTGATCAATACTATTGTAAAGCATATGAGATGAATGAAGTGACCCAAAGCAATGGTCTATAGTTTGCTAACAAAAAGATAATGACTAAACAACTGAATCATATAGCAAAAACTTTTCGTGAATAGTACTTTCAAGACAAGCATCAAAAAGTCTTGCATAAGAGTTAACTCATAAAGCAATAGATTCTTAATAAGAGGTTTTGAAGCAACACAAAGGAAGATTTAAGTTTCAGCAATTGCTTTCAACTTCAACATGCATATCTCATGGATATTTGTCAACACAAAGTAATATAATAAGTGCAATAAGCAAGTATGTAAGAATCAATGCACACAGTTGACACAAGTGTTTGCTTCTAAGATAGAAAGAAGTAGGTAAACTGACTCAACATAAAGTAAAAGAAAGGCCCTTCGCAGAGGGAAGCAGGGATTAAATCATGTGCTAGAGCTTTTAAAGTTTTTGAAATCATATAGAGAGCATAAAAATAAAGTGTTGAGAGGTGTTTGTTGTTGTCAACGAATGGTAGTGGGCACTCTAACCCCTTGTCAAACAGACTTTCAAAGAGCGGCGCACATGAAGGACGTTATCTCTACCAGCAAGGTAGATCATCCCTCTTCTCTTTTGTTTACACATGTATTTTAGTTTTATTTATAGATGACACTCCTCCCAACCTTTGGCTTTCACAAGCCATGGCTAATCGAATCTCGGGTGCCTTCCAACATTTCACATACCATGGAGGAGTGTCTATTGCAAAATTAAGTTGCTTACTGATAAATCAGGGCAAAACATGTGAAGAGAATTATTAATGAAAGTTAATTAATTGGGGTTGGGCACCCCGTTGCCAGCTCTTTTTGCAAAATTATTGGATAAGCGGATGTATATGCCACTAGTCCATTGGTGAAAGTCTGCCCAACAAGATTGAAAGATAAAACACCACATACTTCCTCATGAGCTATAAAACATTGACACAAATAAGGAGTAATAAAGTTTTGAATTGTTTAAAGGTAGCACATGAAGTATTTACTTGGAATGGCAGAAAATACCACATAATAGGTAGTTATGGTGGACACAAATGGCATAGGTTTTGGCTCAAGGATTTGGATGCACGAGAAGCATTCCCTCTCAGTAGAAGGCTTTGGCTAGCAAGGTTGTTTGAAGCAAACACAAGTATAAACCGATATAGCAAAACTTACATAAGAACATATTGCAAGCATTATAAGACTCTACACTGTCTTCCTTGTTGCTCAAACACTTTTACCAGAAAATATCTAGACCTTAGAGAGACCAATCATGCAAACCAAATTTCAACAAGCTCTACGGTAGTTCTCCACTAATAGGTTTAAACTACATGATGCAAGAGCTTAAACATGATCTACTTGAGAGCTCAAAACAATTTCCAAGTATCAAATTATTCAAGACAATATGAAGCATTTTCTGTTTCCACCCAAATAACAATAAGTGCTGCGGCTTTCAGCTTTCGCCATGAATATTAAGTCAAACGAAGAACACAAGTGTTCAAATGAAAAAGCGGAGCGTGTCTATCTCCCACACAAGGATTGCTAGGATCCGAATTTATTCAAACACAAACAAAATAAAAGCACACAGACGCTCCAAGTAAAGCACATATGATGTGGAAGAATTAAAATATAGTTTCACTAGAGATGACCTGATAAGTTGTTGATGAAGAAGGGGATGCCTTGGGCATCCCCAAGCTTAGACGCTTGAGTCTTCTTGAAATATGCTTGGGTGACCCACGGGGGCATCCCCAAGCTTAGGCTCTTCACTCTTCTTGATCACATTATATCACCCTTCTCTCTTGACCCTTGAAAACTTCCTTCACACCAAACTTCTCATAAACTTCATTAGAGGGGTTAGTACTCAAAAACTTTAATCCACTTTAGTTATGTAGTGACACATTGCAAGAACTCAATAAAACATTAGCTACATCTCTCCACGTCTAGAAAGCCTTACTTAAAGTCCACAAGAGACAATGCAAAAAACAGAGATAGAATCTGTCAAAACAGAACAACCAGTAAACATGAATTTTTTCGAGGTACTTCCGTTGCTCAAATCAGAAAACTCAAAACTAATGAAAGTTGCGTACATATCTGAGGATAACGCATGAATTTTTTCAGAATTTTTAGATTCTTCTACAGAGAGAAAAACTCAAATTCGTGACAGCTAAAAATCTGTTTCTGCGCAGAAATCCAAATCTAGTATCAACTTTCTATTAGAGACTTTACTTGGCACAACAATGCGATAAAATAAAGATACAAAGGAGTAGTTACAGAAGTAAGCAAACTCCTTGACTCAAATAAAAGAAAAATTACAGAAATAAAACAATGGGTTGTCTCCCATAAGCGCTTTTCTTTAACGCCTTTCAGCTAGGCGCAGAAGATTTTAATGATGCTCACATGAAAATAGAAAATGAAGCAAAAGGAGCATCAAGAAGCAAATTCAAAACACATTTAAGTCTAACCCACTTCCTATGCATAAGAATCTTGCACACAAATAAATTCAAAAAGAACAAAGTGAGAAGCATAGGAAGATAAAACAAGAGTAACTTCAAAATTTTCAGCATGTAAGAGGTGTTTTAGTACCATGAAAATTTCTACAACCATATTTTCCTCTCTCATAATAATTTCCAGTAGCATCATGAACAAACTCAACAATATAACTATCACATACAGCATGCTTTTCATGATCTACAAACACATAATTTTTATCAAGCTCGAAAATAATGGGATTAAAACTTTCAAACTGTAACATCCCAGAAAATACCACACAAAACAAACAAAGTTCCCTAGTTCCAAATTTTGGAACCAACAAAAACTTTTATTAAATTAAGATTGGTACATAATGATCTTGCTTAATTCTTGTGCTATTGCCATGATTGCTTGTTCCTAGTATTTGAAATAACCTTAAACCCTAAACCTCACCCCTCTTCTCATCATTCTAGTGAAAATAAAATAAAAGGAAATTAAATAAGAAAAAGGCATATGTGCCTATGGCTACCATTATAAATATTTACCCTAGACCTTTTCACTTTATTTAAAAGATTGGAAAAGCTTTGTAAACCTTATATAGCACTTCTTAAATCATTGCCAAGTTGAAACTAAAAATAATATAAAGAAATTAAAAATGCCATAGAGGCATATGAGAGCTAAATAGCAAATATGTGAATTTAAGAAAACTAACCCTAGGACTTGTGTGAATGGTTGGATCACCTCCATATATCATTTCAACATTCAACAAAACCAATTCAAACCAAGTCAAAATAAAAATAAAATACCACATATGCATAAAAGCATATGTGACACATGGGCATTTCACCAAACATTGACCTATGTCCCTAAACCATGACCAAATGGTGTGAAACCCTTTCTAAACCTATTATAACACTAAATGGACCCTAACCCATGTCCAAGTGAGGCAAGAACAACCCTAGTACAAGTTATGAAAATTGGACACCTCATTACTTATGTGTTAAGGCCAAATTTGCAAATCTTTGAACAAGACCATTTGATTTAGTTTCAATGCTCTTAAAATGTTTCTAAACTCATAAGAACCACATTAGAATCAACCAAAGTCAAATCAAATGGAGAGAAATCAAATAGGGAGAGAATTCCCAAAATTCACTCACATACACATATGCCAAAATGCAAATCCTCCACCAAGGCCAAAATTGCTTGCCCCATTGCTTCTAAAATACTTCAATATGATAAACTAACACAATTGCATCATTGGATCAAGAATCAAATCAAAAGAAATCAAGAAATCAACATACATGTGATAATGGTCATTTTGTCACTTTATAAAATGTTCCCCACTTTACCCCTCTGCATTTCTCAAATCCTAAACTAAACTTGGTCAACTATGACCATGTCATCCAAGACCATGTCAAGGTCAACAACTTTCATGTTGACCATCTCTGCTAATGTTGACTAGGTTGACCAGAAAGACAGGGACAAGTGGAGACTTTAAATCTATGTGAAGATGACCCCATTTTGGAATTCTTGTAAACCTTGACCAAATTGACCACCACCACCACCATTCAATCACAATTATTATATAAATAAGCTCCACCAAAAAGAATTGCAAAAATCCAAATAAAAGTTCATGCGGCCATTTAGTCGAACACCTTGCAGGCATGGTTCATATATGTGCACACATGCTATTGTCCAGTGGGTTTTGGCCTAAACCACCTCTAACTTGTGATGATCATCACCTCTCTACATCCCTGCATCCCTACATGTCCTTGCCTTGGTCGATTAAAGTGAATGGAGCACATTTCTTCACCATGCCGTGCACCATGCCACCCCATTGCCACTCATTCTCTCTGGCCTTCCCCTCTCACCTACACCATGTCACAGAGCTCCCCTAGCACACAAGGACGACGCCTGTACCCTCCCTGGATCGAAACGGGCACGATACTGGCCAAACGAAGCGTGCCCAGACGCGCCCGAACCGTGCCAGCGCACGCGGTGAGCGCGGTGACCACGCCCTGGACGCCGCCAGTACACCAAGTGCTCGAACGCCCCCGTCCTTCTCTGGCCAGGCTACCACCACGTTGAGCACCTACTGCCCGCCCTCTACCCGCTAGACACGCCCCCAGGCCTGCCCCTGCACCGTCGACGTCGCCATGATCGCCGACCTGCCGCCACGGTACTGCAAGGACATCACCGTCGCCAGGGCGCCACAGGCCATCATTTGGAGCGCCATCAAGCGCGCTAGCACCGCCTAGACGTCGCCTACACGATGCTCGCCCTAGCTTGCCCCTTCGCGTCCTGGAACGACCTCACCGTCGTCGACCCTTCCCAGCACACCGCGGCCACCACGCGACGCTATAAATAGAGACGATCGGCGCCTTCTCTCTGCATCCCATCCACTCCCCTCCTCTCACTGAGCCTTCCCCACCGATCAATTTCACCAGACCTCGCCGGAGCAGCCCCAATCGCAAGCTCCTACCCGCCGGAGCTCGCAGACCATCGCCATCGATTGGAGCAGCCCCGAGCCTCGCCATTGTACCAGGAGCTTCTTCTGCCTCGCCAACGTCGCCTCGAACCTCGCCATCAACCTCCGGCGACCCACAGCGCCCTCCGACCCCCTAGGTACGCCGCCAGCACGCCGGCATCTCGTCGGAGACGACGAAGCCCCTCGACCGTGCGATCAGGTTCTGATCGGACGGATCACGTCGCTCGTACCGCTTCGCGCGGTTAAGAGGCACTGACGGGTGGCTCCCACCTCGTCAGGCGGCCCGCGCACACGGGCTGTGTGCTGGGCCGTGTTACTCTGTTTATTCCATTCGGCCCGTTAGATTTTCCCGCGTGGCCCATTAATTCAAATTCGATTTAATCCATTTAGTTCAAATTCAATACTAGTGCCAACTTCAAATTTAAATAGTTTAAATTCTACTAAACCAAATTTAGCAAATTTTATATATTTAGAAAGCTCATGAAATTGTCTAAACAATGGCACTGGCCTCATGTCCAAATTCGAAATAAAATTTAAATGATAAAAATAACAAGGCAGGGACTTTTCTGACTTCAAATAAATATTAGAAATTATCTAGAAATGATTTTAAGTTGATTCCAACTCTAATAAATCACATTTGACATAATATAATTGTTTATGCAAAAATATAGCATGGTTGTTTTGCATGATCATGGACTAGAGTTAAATAATGGCTATGGAACCATTTCTAGAATATTTAATACACACACATGAACTTATTTAAATAGTATTAGGGTTTCTCTCTCATTTAAATTGTGATCTTAGGTAATTCAAAAATAGGTACTGACCTTGATCAAATAAGTCTCATGCTTGGTTAATTAGAAAGGTTAATCATTTAGATGATAGTTTAACTTATATGAGATATATCCTCTCACATAAACCCTTAGTCCAAATAGTTCAATAAGAATGAATAACACATAATTAATGACCCATAGGTTTATAATTGAAAATACTTAATCCTTCTCATAAGTAGTATTTAAATATTTCAAACCTATTTATTGAATCATATAATAGACTTTGGTCTCATTTAAATCTTACCTCAACCAAATGAATATAAAGTAGATCCCATGGTCAATTAAAATTCACTTCTAATTAATTAATAATATTAAAACATTACAAGGTGTTACTAAAATAGTATGAGGTGCTCACCTCATTTAAATTATCTTTCTCAAATAAAATGAAGTAATGTATTGACCTTTAAATTCCTAGGCTCATACTTGCTCCCTTATAAATCTTAAATCTAAATAATATTTAAATTAATTAAATCACATGAGATGATGAATCTCATTTAACTCACTTTCTCAAAATACTAAGTGTGAAGTGTTGACCTTGGTCAACATGGGATCATCCCTGGTTATTTTAAGAATATTAAAACACCTCAATAATAGTCCTTTAAATTGTTACACTATGTGTTAAATCATATGAGAGATACCCCTCTCATTTAAATCTTGTTCTCAAGTAATCCAATATGAGGTAGTGATCATAGTCTATATAACCTCATATTAAATTATTTGATGGCATTAAATCACTACCATGTTAGTATTAAATTGCATGAGGTATGGAACCTCATTTAAATCATTTTCTTAAATGATAAGTATGAAGAGGTTGACTTTAGTCAACCTAGGTCATATATTATTCATAAGAGAAATTAAATCTTAAGAAGATTCAATGAGAGGAAATTATTTTCTCACAAACTAAAGAGAAACCCTAACTCCATTTTCAATGAGAGGAAATTATTTTCCTATTATTAAATAAGGAAACCCTAGCATAATCTTGTGATAAATATTAAGTAGTGATGCTAGATCATTGTGTGAGCCACTAAGGCTAATTAAGAGTACTTAAGTATTGTTTGGTGATTGTATCCTCGTATTCGTTTATAGACGCTAGTACCGGAGACTATCAAGAGGAGGAGGTATTCTACCAAGAGGAAGAAGAAGAATACTTTGATCACTTCACCAATCAAGGCAAGCTATTACCCCTACAAGCAAGATAATACTCTTGCAAGCTAATATTAATATTACCCCTACAGGCAAGCTAACATTCTTGCAAGCTAGACTGATGCAAGCTAATAAACTTGCTAACCATCAGGGTGCAAAGCTCTACCAGAGCAAGGCATCATTACATTTTACTTTCTGATCCTATCCCAAGATTTTACTTTACAAGCTTTAATGCTTTTGGTTTATCAAAGTTTACTTTTTGATTCATGATTCACTTGGTCTAGAGTAGAACAATACTTGATTTAGATTGGCACCACTCAAAGCTAGATAGCACCCCTCATATAGTTGCTATTGCTAATCAATTTAAAATTGACTACTCTAGATGGGAACATGTGACTTTGAAATGAAGTTGAAACCTTGGAATGATGCTCATTCCATTGAATGACTTTGAAGGTGAATATGACCAAGAGAAGATGGTGATTTTTGATATAAAACTGATGGTTGGGTTCGGATGCGATACCATTCCAATTTTGAAAGTACCCCCACAATACCCAAAATGGGTACGGGCTTAACTAGAAATTTATGTGCTTTAGTATGGGTTCCCTCTAAACAAACGTCATAGGGGTTATGCCAAGGGCTGCCTCCGAAGCAATATGAGATATTGCGAAATGACGTGATTGAGGTGAATTGTCCGGCCCAAGCCCTGTGCAGTTCCCGGGTTAACAGTTGGTTTTCACCGGGAGGCCAAGCTCATGGGGAGAGGTGCCTGTACTAGAGTATATAAGTGAAAGGTTATGGTTGGTAGTCCGCATACGGAGTATGATAAATCAGGGCCAGTTAACCCTGACGGATTATTGCAAATATTGTGGCACAAGTGTACGACCTCTGCAGAGTGTAGAACTATTCGAATAGCCGTGTCCACGGTTACGGACGATTGGAAAGGCCATACTGTTCCGTCATCAGACCATTTTCAAAAATGTGACATATGACTGGTGACTTGCTGATGCAAGTTGACTGGTGACTTGCTGTTGCAAGTTGAATGGTGATTTGGGATTGAATCACAACTGAGTTGTGGGAATGACACTAATGTTCCCACTTGAGATAGTCTATTTGATTCAAGCATCTTTACTAAATGTTTATGAAATAAACTCGGCTTTATGCAAATAAACCTAGAGCTTAGTATCCCTTTACCACAATTGATAGTGCTTACACTAGTATTAGTTTGCGAGTACTTTAAAAGTACTCATGGCTTGTCCCTGGCTATTCAAATGGCCAGACTATGAAGGTGAACAGCTGTACGAGGAAGATGGACAGCAGAACGTCTACGACAACTAGGACCGCTCCTGACGTCAACAGTTGCCTGTGGACAGATGGACCACGACCGCTACTTCGCTTCCGCTATGTGTTTTGTAATAGGATCTCTAGATCCACTATGTTGTATTAAGACTGGATCATGTGATCCTTTGTTGTAAGACGATTATGGGTTGTAATAAATGATGTGTTGTGATATCAAGCTATTATGTCTCGCAAAAACAATATTCCTGGGATTGCGATGAATGGCATAATAGGCATCTGGACTTAAAAATCCGGGTGTTTACAAGTTGGTATCAGAGCCATTGTTTGACCTTAGGAGACCCTAGTTAGAATGGACGTTCGGAAAATTTTAGTTTCTAAAACAAATGAAGGAAGTATTTGTGAAAAACTTATTCATTTTCTTCTCTACCAGATCTTCTTAAAAATAAGCCATGCATCTCCTTATAAATCCATTTAAAATTTTGCCACACTTGTTCACATCTCTAACTTACTCATCCATTTCACTTTCAGATGGAGCCCTACGTCCAGACGGAGACCTACGATCTGGAAAACGGAGGAAGTCTGGTGTTTGAGCGTGACTTGTACCTAGTGTCCGAGAAGCTCGAACGCCCACCTCCCCAGTTCCACGGAGTCCGGATCCACAACACCCCCGCTGGGGAACAGCAGTGGATGATCACCGCTGATTTGAAGGGAAGCTCGGAACCTCCCATCTCGGAGAGGATCCTTTTCTCCTTCAAGGCCTACAGCTGGATGGACGGTCTTGCTCACGCCCTTCAGGAGGGACTTGCTCGGGTGTGTGGACAGAACATCGCCGCACTCCGGGGAAGCCGCTTCGCCCACTTCGCGAGACACGACACCATGGGGGAACCCATGGCACTCTCTTCGCACCCGGTGCTCAAGATCCATGTGCAGCATTTGGACTTTATGCTTCATGAGACCCGGAAGGATCTGGAGTTGACACGTGTCCACTCCCACCGTGCCCAGATGGCTTTGGCTCATCATGCCGACGCCATCAGGCTACTCGCCAAGGACCGCAGTCACTTCGCCTGCAGCGCGCCAAGAATGTCGCTACTATCACCCGTCTTCGCGAGAAGATTCGCACCTTAGAGGTGACTGTCCGGACACAGCAGGACCAGATCCAGGAGATGGAGGAGGATGGAGAAGACATCCAAGGAGGCGATGACTTCCTGAGTGACGACAACGACTTTGAGGATGACGAGTTCACCGATGAGGAAGACTACGAGTTTCTGGAGGCTGCAGAGGATGGGATCATTCCCATCGATGTAGATGAAGACCCTGAGGAATAGTTTCACTAGCTTCACTTACGTAGGTGTGAGTTGTATCCCGCACCATGTATCGTAGATTGTGGAAGAAGGGTTCTTAAAACCCTTAGTGCTTTAGCTTGTAATGTGTGATGTTTGTTGTGAATAAATAAAATAGGTGTTATGTTCATCCTGAAAATATCTTAAGTTTAAGTTTAAACTTAACTTAAAATAAGCCATAGAAAATTCCCTCTTACCTCATGATATATCTACATAATCAGATGGCCCCACCAAACCGCAATGCCACCCAGGATGCCATGACGCAACTACTGCAAACAATGATGGCAGACCGGGAAGCCGAAAGAGCTGAACGCCAAGCAAACCTTGCTGCCCTACAACAGATAGCTCAGAACAATCAAGGCCATGGAAACCAAAATCACCCTGGGTCAAAGCTGAAGAATTTCCAAAACACCAACCCTCCGATGTTCAACAAAACCGAAGAACCCCTCGATGCTGATGACTGGCTTCAGACAATAGAGAACAACCTTGAAGTTGCGGGAGTTGAAGCCGCAGAAAAAGTACTGTTTGCCACCCACTACCTGTCAGGACCTGCAAGAGCCTGGTGGACTAGTGCCCGTGCAATGAATGCAGGACAGATGATGACATGGGAAGACTTCAAACTGAAGTTCAGCAAGTACCATGTGCCCCAAGGATTAATCAAGAAAATGAGAGACGAGTTCCGTGAACTCAAGCAAGGAAGAATGTCCGTGGTGGAATACCGCGACAGGTTTCTCAGTCAAGGTACGCCCCGGACGAGACCGACACCAATGAGAAAAGAAAGGAAAGATTCTGAACGGACTGCACGACGAGATGCAAACGGTGTTAGTGAATATCCCGTCGTCGACTCGAAGCCCTCGTAGACTCAGCCATACAGATGGAAGGAAAGCTGCATCAGGCCAATGAGAACCGCAAACGCAATGATGAACCAGAGTGGACCCCACCATACCCGTAAGCACCGCAATAACTCCTCTGGAGGATTCACCCCAGAAACAACCGGCCACCTGCTCAGACTTATCGCCCCAACTACAGCAACAACAACGGAGGACCTCCAAAGCTAGGAGGAAACAACTATAACAACCGCAACCCCAACAACCACCACAACAATGGGAACAACACCAACACTGGCCAGAGGACTGGAAGTAATGCCATCCCCATCGCCCCGAAGGACAAGTCCACTGTAAACTGTTATGAATGTGGAGTTGTGGGCCACTTTTCCAAAGAATGCCCCAAGAAGCTTGCCAAGACTACCGCCAACACAGCTGCACCTGTCCAGCAACAGCGCCGCTTCGGTAGAAGGAACCAGAACAACAACAACAAAGTTTCTACCACATGATGCCAAGCCCAGGAAGCACCCCAGACCCCGACAAGTATGCCTTCCTGTTAATCAAATGCTCAATCTCTCTTAGGAACCTAACTCCTCTTAAAATCTCGGGACAAGATTTGTTTAAGGGGGAAGGGTTTGTAACATCCCAGAAAATACAACACAAAACAAACAAAGTTCCCTAGTTCCAAATTTTGGAACCAACAAAAACTTTTATTAAATTAAGATTGGTACATAATGATCTTGCTTAATTCTTGTGCTATTGCCATGATTGCTTGTTCCTAGTATTTGAAATAACCTTAAACCCTAAACCTCACCCCTCTTCTCATGATTCTAGTGAAAATAAAATAAAAGGAAATTAAATAAGAAAAAGGCATATGTGCCTATGGCTACCATTATAAATATTTACCCTAGACCTTTTCACTTTATTTAAAAGATTGGAAAAGCTTTGTAAACCTTATATAGCACTTCTTAAATCATTGCCAAGTTGAAACTAAAAATAATATAAAGAAATTAAAAATGCCATAGAGGCATATGAGAGCTAAATAGCAAATATGTGAATTTAAGAAAACTAACCCTAGGACTTGTGTGAATGGTTGGATCACCTCCATATATCATTTCAACATTCAACAAAACCAATTGGGTCAAACCAAGTCAAAATAAAAATAAAATACCACATATGCATAAAAGCATATGTGACACATGGGCATTTCACCAAACATTGACCTATGTCCCTAAACCATGACCAAATGGTGTGAAACCCTTTCTAAACCTATTATAACACTAAATGGACCCTAACCCATGTCCAAGTGAGGCAAGAACAACCCTAGTACAAGTTATGAAAATTGGACACCTCATTACTTATGTGTTAAGGCCAAATTTGCAAATCTTTGAGCAAGACCATTTGATTTAGTTTCAATGCTCTTAAAATGTTTCTAAACTCATAAGAACCACATTAGAATCAACCAAAGTCAAATCAAATGGAGAGAAATCAAATAGGGAGAGAATTCCCAAAATTCACTCACATACACATATGCCAAAATGCAAATCCTCCACCAAGGCCAAAATTGCTTGCCCCATTGTTTCTAAAATACTTCAATATGATAAACTAACACAATTGCATCATTGGATCAAGAATCAAATCAAAAGAAATCAAGAAATCAACATACATGTGATAATGGTCATTTTGTCACTTTATAAAATGTTCCCCACTTTACCCCTCTGCATTTCTCAAATCCTAAACTAAACTTGGTCAACTATGACCATGTCATCCAAGACCATGTCAAGGTCAACAACTTTCATGTTGACCATCTCTGCTAATGTTGACTAGGTTGACCAGAAAGACAGGGACAAGTGGAGACTTTAAATCTATGTGAAGATGACCCCATTTTGGAATTCTTGTAAACCTTGACCAAATTGACCACCACCACCACCATTCAATCACAATTATTATATAAATAAGCTCCACCAAAAAGAATTGCAAAAATCCAAATAAAAGTTCATGCGGCCATTTAGTCGAACACCTTGCAGGCATGGTTCATATATGTGCACACATGCTATTGTCCAGTGGGTTTTGGCCTAAACCACCTCTAACTTGTGATGATCATCACCTCTCTACATCCCTGCATCCCTACATGTCCTTGCCTTGGTCGATTAAAGTGAATGGAGCACTATTTCTTCACCATGCCGTGCACCATGCCACCCCATTGCCACTCATTCTCTCTGGCCTTCCCCTCTCACCTACACCATGTCACAGAGCTCCCCTAGCACACAAGGACGACGCCTGTACCCTCCCTGGATCGAAACGGGCACGATACTGGCCAAACGAAGCGTGCCCAGACGCGCCCGAACCGTGCCAGCGCACGCGGTGAGCGCGGTGACCACGCCCTGGACGCCGCCAGTACACCAAGCGCTCGAGCGCCCTCGTCCTTCTCTGGCCAAGCTACCATCGCGTTGAGCACCTACTCCCCGCCCTCTACACGCTAGACAAACCCCCAGGCCTGCCCCTGCACCGTCGACGTCGCCATGATCGCCGACCTGCCGCCACGGTACTGCAAGGACATCACCGTCGCCAGGGCGCCACAGGCCATCATTTGGAGCGCCATCAAGCGCGCTAGCACCGCCTAGACGTCGCCTACACGCTGCTCGCCCTAGCTTGCCCCTTCGCGTCCTGGAACGACCTCACCGTCGTCGACCCTTCTCAGCACACCACGGCCACCATGCGACGCTATAAATAGAGACGATCGGCGCCTTCTCTTTGCATCCCATCCACTCCCCTCCTCTCACTGAGCCTTCTCCACCGATCAATTTCACCAGACCTCGTCGGAGCAGCCCCAATCGCAAGCTCCTACCCGCCGGAGCTCGCAGACCATCGCCATCGATTGGAGCAGCCCCGAGCCTCGCCATTGTACCAGGAGCTTCTTCTGCCTCGCCAACGTCGCCTCGAACCTCGCCATCAACCTCCGGCGACCCACAGCGCCCTCCGACCCCCTAGGTACGCCGCCAGCACGCCGGCATCTCGTCGGAGACGACGAAGCCCCTCGACCGTGCGATCAGGTTCTGATCGGACGGATCACGTCACTCGTACCGCTTCGCTTGGTTAAGAGGCACTGACGGGTGGCTCCCACCTCGTCAGGCGGCCCGCGCACACGGGCTGTGTGCTGGGCCGTGTTACTCTGTTTAATTCCATTCGGCCCATTTCGTTTTCCCGCGTGGCCCATTAATTCAAATTCGATTTAATCCATTTAGTTCAAATTCAATACTAGTGCCAACTTCAAATTTAAATAGTTTAAATTCTACTAAACCAAATTTAGCAAATTTTATATATTTAGAAAGCCCATGAAATTATCTAAACAATGGCACTGGCCTCATGTCCAAATTCGAAATAAAATTTAAATGATAAAAATAACAAGGTAGGGACTTTTCTGACTTCAAATAAATATTAGAAATTATCTAGAAATAATTTTAAGTTGATTCCAACTCTAATAAATCACATTTGACATAATATAATTGTTTATGCAAAAATATAGCATGGTTGTTTTGCATGATCATGGACTAGAGTTAAATAATGGCTATGGAACCATTTCTAGAATATTTAATACACACACATAAACTTATTCAAGTAGTATGAGGGCTTCTCTCTCATTTAAATTGTGATCTTAGGTAATTCAAAAATAGGTACTGACCTTGATCAAATAAGTCTCATGCTTGGTTAATTAGAGAAGTTAATCATGTAGATGATAGTTTAACTTATATGAGATATATCCTCTCACATAAACCATTAGTCCAAATAGTTCAATAAGAATTAATAACACATAATTAATGAACCATAGGTTTATATTTGAAAATACTTAATCCTTCTCATAAGTAGTATTTAAATATTTCAAACCTATTTATTGAATCATATAATAGACTTTGGTCTCATTTAAATCTTACCTCAACCAAATTAATATAAAGTAGATCCCATGGTCAATTAAAATTCACTTCTAATTAATTAATAATATTAAAACATTACAAGGTGTTACTAAAATAGTATGAGGTGCTCACCTCATTTAAATCATCTTTCTCAAATAATAGGAAGTAATGTATTGACCTTTAATTTCCTAGGCTCATACTTGCTCCCTTATAAATCTTAAATCTAAATAATATTTAAATTAATTAAATCACATGAGATGATGAATCTCATTTAACTCACTTTCTCAAAATACTAAGTGTGAAGTGTTGACCTTGGTCAACATGGGATCATCCCTGGTTATTTTAAGAATATTAAAACACCTCAATAATAGTCCTTTAAATTGTTACACTATGTGTTAAATCATATGAGAGATACCTCTCTCATTTAAATCTTGTTCTCAAGTAATCCAATATGAGGTAGTGATCATAGTCTATATAACCTCATATTAAATTATTTGATGGCATTAAATCACTACCATGTTAGTATTAAATTGCATGAGGTATGGAACCTCATTTAAATCATTTTCTTAAATGATAAGTATGAAGAGGTTGACTTTAGTCAACCTAGGTCATATATTATTCATAAGAGAAATTAAATCTTAAGAAGATTCAATGAGAGGAAATTATTTTCTCACAAACTAAAGAGAAACCCTAACTCCATTTTCAATGAGAGGAAATTATTTTCCTATTATTAAATAAGGAAACCCTAGCATAATCTTGTGATAAATGTTAAGTAGTGATGCTAGATCATTGTGTGAGCCACTAAGGCTACTTAAGAGTACTTAAGTATTGTTTGGTGATTGTATCCTCGTATTCGTTTATAGACGCTAGTACCGGAGACTATCAAGAGGAGGAGGTATTCTACCAAGAGGAAGAAGAAGAATACTTTGATCACTTCACCAATCAAGGCAAGCTATTACCCCTACAAGCAAGATAATACTCTTGCAAGCTAATATTGATATTACCCCTACAAGCAAGCTAACATTCTTGCAAGCTAGACTAATGCAAGCTAATAAACTTGCTAACCATCAGGGTGCAAAGCTCTACCAGAGCAAGGCATCATTACCTTTTTACTTTATGATCCTATCCCAAGATTTTACTTTACAAGCTTTAATGCTTTTGGTTTATCAAAGTTTACTTTTTGATTCATGATTTACTTGGTCTAGAGTAGAACAATACTTGATTTAGATTGGCACCACTCAAAGCTAGATAGCACCCCTCATATAGTTGCTATTGCTAATCAATTTAAAATTGACTACTCTAGATGGGAACATGTGACTTTGAAATGAAGTTGAAACCTTGGAATGATGCTCATTCCATTGAATGACTTTGAAGGTGAATATGACCAAGAGAAGATGGTGATTTTTGATATAAAACTGATGGTTGGGTTCGGATGCGATACCATTCCAATTTTGAAAGTACCCCCACAATACCCAAAATGGGTACGGGCTTAACTAGAAATTTATGTGCTTTAGTATGGGTTCCCTCTAAACAAACGTCATAGGGGTTATGCCAAGGGCTGCCTCCGAAGCAATATGAGATATTGCGAAATGACGTGATTGAGGTGAATTGTCCGGCCCAAGCCCTGTGCAGTTCCCGGGTTAACAGTTGGTTTTCACCGGGAGGCCAAGCTCATGGGGAGAGGTGCCTGTACTAGAGTATATAAGTGAAAGGTTATGGTTGGTAGTCCGCATACGGAGTATGATAAATCAGGGCCAGTTAACCCTGACGGATTATTGCAAATATTGTGGCACAAGTGTACGACCTCTGCAGAGTGTAGAACTATTCGAATAGCCGTGTCCACGGTTACGGACGATTGGAAAGGCCATACTGTTCCGTCATCAGACCATTTTCAAAAATGTGACATATGACTGGTGACTTGCTGATGCAAGTTGACTGGTGACTTGCTGTTGCAAGTTGAATGGTGATTTGGGATTGAATCACAACTGAGTTGTGGGAATGACACTAATGTTCCCACTTGAGATAGTCTATTTGATTCAAGCATCTTTACTAAATGTTTATGAAATAAACTCGGCTTTATGCAAATAAACCTAGAGCTTAGTATCCCCTTACTACAATTGATAGTGCTTACACTAGTATTAGTTTGCGAGTACTTTAAAAGTACTCATGGCTTGTCCCTGGCTATTCAAATGGCCAGACTATGAAGGTGAACAGTTGTACGAGGAAGATGGACAGCAGAACGTCTACGACAACTAGGACCGCTCCTGACGTCAACAGTTGCTTGTGGAACGATGGACCACGACCGTTACTTTTCCGCTATGTGTTTTGTAATAGGATCTCTAGATCCACTATGTTGTATTAAGACTGGATCATGTGATCCTTTGTTGTAAGACGATTATGGGTTGTAATAAATGGTGTGTTGTGATATCAAGCTATTATGTCTCGCAAAAACAATATTCCTGGGATTGCGATGAATGGCATAATAGGCATCTGGACTTAAAAATCCGGGTGTTTACACAAACCCACTTTTATCAATAATATAACAAGATGATTGATCAATCTCAAAAGATATGGGACTCCTAAATAAAGTCAAGACCTCTCCAATCCCATTTTCATTAGTAGTACAATTAATATTATCAAGTAACATAGGACCATCATCTAGAGCTTTATCATAAACATTTGCTAAGCAAAACTCTTTAGTACCATGCATTTCGATATCAGGCACAAACAAAGCATTATCATAAAATTTATCAAAATAGCATGGATTATCATAGATAACAGTAGCATAATTATTCTCACAAGTTTTACTCATAGGGAATATTTCAAGAGAATCCACATGAATATAACATTCATCCTCCTTTGGTAAGCATGGAGGGCAATCAAATAGTGTAAGAGATAAAGAGTTACTCTCATTAGAAGGTTGGCATGGGTAGCTAATCAATTCTTCCTCCTTTTGTTCATCACTCTCCTCCTCTTTTTCATCCAATGAGCTTTCATGTTCATCAATTTCTTCTTTCACAGGTTCCTGCAAATTGTGAGTGCATTCTTGTGCATGAATGAGTCTCTCTTTATAATCAATGATATAAGGATTATTGCTGTAATGTTCTATGCAATAATCAAGGATAGAAGAGACATAATCTGTAAGGTCCTTATAAGCAACACAGGTTTCATAATTTTTAGACATGAAGGATTCTATTTTAGAAGCTCCCATAAATAAAATTGTTCTACTTCTTCGAACCCAAGATGAATATAGTTATTCCAATGATAGTTCACAATTAAAACTTCTTCACTAAAGCCACATTGGAATTTAAGATGTTTAGTATCCTATTTAGAGCAACAATTTATATCATGGCGTTTAAGCAAGATTTTAGCAATTGTATTCAATTTTTCTATAACGGCACTCATGACTTTACCCTTTCTTGATTCTCTAAATTCATATATAATTCTATAAGCTCCATACAGGTTATGGGTTCTTCCATAATAACAGTTTTTAATTTTTTGGTTTTTCAAATTTTTATGGATTTTCGGGTATATAAGAAAAAATAAAACAAGACAAAAACAAACTAGACAAAAGTAAACTAAGCAAAATAATACTAGACAGAAATAAACTAAGCACAAATAAACTAGACAAAAGTAAACTAAGAAAAACAAAATAAAATAAAAACAGAGAGAGCGGTAGAGTGTACTCCCCAGGTGAACTTATGAGTATAGCTATGCTCCCCGGCAACGGCGCCAGAAAATAGTCTTGATAACCCACAAGTATAGGGGATCGCAACAGTCTTCGAGGGAAGTAAAACCCAAATTTATTGATTCGACACAAGGGGAGACAAAGAATACTTATAAGCCTTAACAAGTGAGTTGTGAATTCAGCTGCACCTGGAAAAGCACTAGTAACAGGGGTGATGTGAAAGCAGCGTAATATGAGAGCAATAGTAACAGTAACAAGCTAAGTAACACAGAACAATGGCACCAGAAAATAGTTGATACTACTTCTAATGGCATATAGGACCGAGTGAGTATTTGATGATGAAAGATGGACCGGGGTTCCCAGCTATCTAAACTAGTGGTAACTCTCCAATAACAAGTGTTGGGTGAACAAATTACAGTTGGGCAATTGATAGGATTGAAATAGCATTAAGACATAACATCAAGTCTATTAATCATGTAGACATGTTTTCCATATATAGTCATATGTGCTCGCAATGAGAAACTTGCATAACATCTTTTGTCCTACCAGCCGGTGGCAGCCGGGCCTCAAGGGAAACTACTGATAATTAAGGTACTCCTTTTAATAGAGCACCGGAGCAAAGCATTAACACTTGGTGAAAACATGTGATCCTCATATCCAAACCTTCCCCTCCAGTTATCCCAGTTGCTGTCACTTTGGGGCCTCGGGTTCGGACATAGACATGTGCAAACAACTTGTAGATACAATCTAAGCAATAATTATAGAGCTCAAATCTAAGATCATGCCACTCATGCACTAGTGACAAGCATTAAACACAACAAGATTGCAACAACAATAACTTCACAAACTTTATAGATAGACTGATCATAATGTAACAATTCATCGGATCCCAACAAACACAACACCGATTACATCAGATGGGTCTCAATCATGTAAGGCAGCTCATGAGATCATTGTATTGAAGTACATGGGAGAGAGAGTACCAACTAGCTACTGCTAGAACCCGTAGTCCATGGGGAACTACTCACGGAGCATGATGGAGGCGGTGGAGTCGATGGAGAAGGCTCCGGGGTCGATCCCCGTCCCGGCAGGTGCCGAAACAGGAACTTCTGACCCCCAAAACTAGGTTTCGCGATGGCGGCGGCGCTCCGGGAGTCTTTCTGGAATATGATCTATTTTTTTCAGGTTTTCGCGTCGTGGGGGAATAAATAGGCAAATGGGCGATGTCGGTGGAGTCCCGAGGTGGGCTCCCCCACCCGCGCGCTGGGGCCTGGCCGCGCGCCTATGGTGGAGGCCGTGGGCCTCCCCCTGGCCCTTCTGGCTCCGTGTGTCCCTCGGAAAAATAAGAGGTTTGGCTTTTGTTTCGTCGAATTCCGAGAATATTGCCCGAACAGCTTTTCTGGAACCAAAAAACAGAGAAAACAGGCGGCACTTCGGCATCTTGTTAATAGGTTAGTCCCGGAAAATGCATAAAAACATTATAAAGTGTGAGCAAAACATGTAGGTATTGTTATAAAACTAGCATGGAACATCAGAAATTATAGATACGTTGGAGACGTATCACACGTTCTTCTTTCTCATCCACTCCTCCAAACAAACCCCAGCCACCACAAGCTGCACCGTAGCACCGCCTAGCTCTTCCTGCGATGCAGCCAGGCCCGCAAGGAAATCCATGGCGGGTCCTGGTGGCCGGCGAGGCAGTCGAGGCCGCGGGCCTGGGCGCCCCCGGGGCCGGGGCAGGAGGACCGCTGCTTCGAGTCCTCCTCCGCATCGACGACGACCCACTCGGCATTCAGCGGTGATACGTCTCAAACGTATCTATAATTTCTTATGTTCTATGCTAGTTTTATGACAATACTCACATGTTTTATATACACTTTACATCATTTTGATGCATTTTCCGGCACTAACTTATTAACAAGATGTCGCGTCGGTTCTGTTTTGCTGTTTTTGGTTTCAGAAATCCTACACGAAATATTCTCGGAATTGGACGAAACAAAAGCCCACGGTCTTATTTTGCACGGAGCCTTCCAGAAGTCCGAAGAGGAGACGAAGAGGGGCGACGAGGAGGCCACACCATAGGGGGCGCGGCCCCACCCCTGGCCGCGCCGCCATATGGGGTGGGCCCCTCGAGCGTTGGGACTCTCCCCTTCGCCTATTTATTCCTTCCGCCGCGAAAACCCTATCACCGAGAGCCACGATACGAGAAAAGTTACTGTGACGCTGCCACCGCCAATCCCATCTCGGGGGATTCAGGAGATCGCCTCCGGCACCCTGCCGGAGAGGGGAATCATCACCGGAGGGCTCTACATCACCATGCCCGCCTCCGGATCGATGCGTGAGTAGTTCATCCTTGGACTATGGGTCCATAGCAGTAGCTAGATGGTTGTCTTCTCCTCTTGTGCTATCATGTTTAGATCTTGTGAGCTGCCTATCATGATCAAGATCATCTATTTGTAATGCTACATGTTGTGTTTGTTGGGATCCGATGAATATGGAATACTATGTCAAGTTGATTAATTGATCTATCATATATGTGTTGTTTATGTTCTTGCATGCTCTCCGTTGCTAGTAGAGGCTCTGGCCAAGTTGATACTTGTGACTCCAAGAGGGAGTATTTATGCTCGATACTGGGTTCATGCCTCCATTGAATCTGGGACAGTGACAGAAAGTTCTAAGGTTATGGATGTCCTGTTGCCACTAGGGAGCTTTGTCTAAGGATATTTGTGTTGATTACATTACGCACAGTACTTAATGCAATTGTCTGTTGTTTGCAACTTAATACTGGAAGGGTGCGGATGCTAACCCGAAGGTGGACTTTTTAGGCATAGATGCATGCTGGATAGCGGTCTATGTTATTTGTCGTAATGCCCTAAGTAAATCTCATAGTAGTCATCATGATATGTATGTGCATTGTTATGTCCTCTCTATTTGTCAATTCGTAATTTGTTCACCCAACATGCTATTTATCTTATTGGAGAGACACCACTAGTGAACTGTGGACCCCGGTCCATTATTTTACATCTGAAATACAATCTACTGCAATCTCTGTTCTCTGTTTTTCTTCGCAAACAAACATCATTCTCCACACCATACGTTTAATCCTTTGTTTACAGCAAGCCGGTGAGATTGACAACCTCACTGTTAAGTTGGGGCAAAGTATTTTAATTGTGTTGTGCAGGTTCCACGTTGGCCGGAATCCCTGGTGCCGCCGCACCACTCCTCCACCAACAACCTTCACGTGGCCTTCATCTCCTACTGGTTCGATAACCTTGGTTTCTTTCTGAAAATGTGCTGTGCGCATCACACCTTCCTCTTGGGGTTCCCAACAGACGTGTGCATCACGCGCCATCAAGACTATTTTCGGCGCCGTTGCCGGGAGATCAAGACACGCTGCAAGGGAGTCTCTCACATCCAATCTCTTTACTTTGTTTATTGTCTTGCTTTACTTTATTTTATTTTCTGTCTTGTTTGCTTTCTATATATCAAAAAACAAAAAATTAGTTACTTGTTTTACTTTACTTAATTTAGTTTGCTTTACTTGTTTTTATTACTGTTAAAATAAATACTCCTGAGAACACTAAGTTGTGTGATTTCACTAGCACCAATAATAATGATTTTATATGCACTCCTATTGCGCCACCTGCTACTACAACATAATTTTATGAAATTAAACCTGCTTTACTGAATCTTGTTATGAGAGAGCAATTTTCTGGTGTTAGTACTGATGATGCTGCCCATCTTAATAATTTTGTTGAACTTTGTGAAATGCAAAAGTATAAGGATGTAGATGGAGACATTATAAAACTGAAATTGTTTCCTTTCTCCTTAAGAGGAAGAGCTAAAGATTGGTTGTTATCTTTGCCTAAGAATAGTATTGATTCATGGACTAAATGTAAAGATGCTTTCATTGGTAGATATTATCCTCCTGCTAAAATTATATCTTTGAGAAGTAGCATTACGAATTTTAAGAAATTGGATAATGAACATGTTGCCCAAGCATGGGAAAGAATGAAATCTTTGGTGAAGAATTGCCCTACCCATGGACTAACTACTTGGATGATCATCCAAACCTTCTATGCAGGATTAAAATTTTCTTCGAGGAACCTATTGGATTCAGCTGGAGGTACTTTTATGTCCATCACTTTGGGTGCCGCAACAAAGCTTCTTGATGATATGATGATCAACTACTCTGAATGGCACACTGAAAGGACTCCTCAAGGTAAGAAGGTAAATTCTGAAGAAACCTCCTCCTTGAGTGATAAGATTGATGTTATTATGTCTATGCTTGTTAATGGTAGATCTAATGTTGATCCTAATAATGTTCCTTTAGCTTCATTGGTTGCTCAAGACGAGCATGTTGATGTGAACTTTATTAAAAATAATAATTTCAACAACAATGCTTATAGGAATAATTTTGGTAACAACAACTATAGGCCATATCCTTCTAATAATGGTAATGGTAATGGTAATTCTTACAACAATAGTAGAAGTGTACCCTCGTCTTGAAGTCATGCTTAAAGAATTCATTAGTACAAACTGCTTTTAATAAAACTGTTGAAGAAAAGCTTGGTAAAATTGATGTTCTTACTTCTAAGGTTGATAGTCTTGCTTCTGATGTTGATTTTTTAAAATTTAAAGTAATGCCTAATGAAGAAAAGAACTAAGTCATTTGCTACAGCAAACACTATACAAGTTCGAATTAATGACAATATTAGATTGATGGCTGAATTGCATGCTAGGTGGGAAAGAGAAGAAAAACTTGCTAAAAAGAATAATGTAGCTAAAGTTTGGACTATTACCACCACTAGTAATGTTGATGCTTCACATGTTGCTAAACCTCGTACTATCAATGGTAAAACAATTGGTGTTGGCAATGTTTCTACTCCTAGTACAAAGCGTGCAAAATTGCCTGAAACTGCTGAAACTGTTTATGATAAAAGTGCTGAAATTTTTCAGAATGCTGTAGATCATAATGGTTTAGATTTTGATAGTTGTCATATTTCTGAAGTTATTAAGTTCTTACAAAAACTTGCTAGAAGTCCGAATGCTAGTGCTATAAATTTAGCCTTTACAAAACATATTACAAATGCTCTCATTAAAGCTAGGGAAGAGAAATTAAAACTTGAAGCTTCTATCCCTAGGAAGTTAGAAGATGGTTGGGAGCCCATCATTAAGATGAAGGTCAATGATTTTGATTGTAATGCTTTATGTGATCTTGGTGCAAGTATTTCTGTTATGCCTAAGAAACTTTATGATATGCTTGACTTGCCACCATTGAAAAATTGTTATTTGGATGTTAATCTTGCTGATAATTCTATAAAGAGACCTTTGGGGAGGATTGATAATGTTCACATAACGGTTAACAATAATCTTGTCCCCGTGGATTTTGTTGTCTTGGATATTGAATGCAATACATCTTGTCCTATTATTTTGGGAAGACCCTTTCTTCGAACCGTTGGTGCTATTATTGATATGAAAGAAGGAAATATTAAGTATCAATTCCCTCTCAAGAAAGGTATGGAACACTTCCTAGAAAGAGAATGAAGTTGTCTTTTGATTCTATTATTAGAACAAATTATGATGTTGATGCTTCATCTCTTGATGTTACTTGATTTACACTTTCTGCGCCTAGCTGAAAGGCGTTAAAGAAAAGCACTTCTTGGGAGATAACCCATGATATACTACTGTTTTGTTGTGTCTTGGAAGTTGTTACTACTGTAGCAACCTCTCCTTACCATATTGTTGTGCCAAGTAAGGTCTTTGATAGAAAAGTTGATACTAGATTTGGATTCTGGCAGAAACAGATTTTTACTGCAATTTGAGTAGATCTCTCTGTAGAAAACTCGTAAAATTCTGAAAAAATTCATGCGTGATCCTCAGATATGTACGCAACTTCCATTCAATTTGAGATTTTTCATATGAGCCTGTTAAGTGCCTCGAAAAAATTCGTCTTTACGGACTGTTCTGTTTTGACAGATTGCGTTTTATTTCGCATTGCCCCTTTTGCTGTGTTGAGTGGATTTCTTTGTTCCATTAACTTTCAGTAGCCTTGGGTAATGTCCAGAAGTGTTAAGAATGATTGTGTCCTCTCTGAACATGTGAATTTTTGATTATGTACTGACACTCTAATGAGTTTGTTTTGAGTTTGGTGTGGAGGAAGTTTTCAAGGGTCAAGAGAGGAGGATGATATAATATGATCAAGAAGAGTGAAAAGTCTAAGCTTGGGGATGCCCCGTGGTTCCCCGCATATTTCAAGAAGGTTCAAGCATCTAAGCTTGGGATGCCCAAGGCATCCCCTTCTTCATCGACAACTTATCAGGTCACCTCTAGTGAAACTATATTTTTATTCCGTCACATCTTATGTTCTTTACTTGGAGCGTCTGTTTGTTTTTGTTTTGTTTTTATTTGAATAAAATCGGATCCTAGCATTCCTTGTGTTGGAGAAAGACACGCTCCGCTTTTTCATATGAACGCTGGTGTTCTTAGCTTTACTTTAATATTCATGGCGAAGGTTGAAAACCGCTTCGTTGATTGCTATTTGGTTGGAAACAGAAAATGCTTCATGTGGTAAATGGTATATGGTCTTGAATAATTTGATACTTGGCAATTGTTTTGAGCTCTCATAGATCATGTTTAAGCTTTTGCATCATGTAGTTTAAACCTATTAGTGGAGAACTACCGTAGAGCTTGTTGAAATTTGGATTGCATGATTGATCTCTCTAAGGTCTAGATATTTTCCGGTAAAAGTGTTTGAGCAACAAAGGAAGTGTAGAGTCTTATAATACTTGCAATATGTTCTTATGTAAGTTTTGCTGTACTTCATACTTGTGTTTGCTTCAAACAACCTTGCTAGCCAAAGCCTTGTACTGAGAGGGAATGCTTCTCGTGCATCCAAAACCTTGAGCCAAAACTTATGCCATTTGTGTCCACCATAACTACCTACTATGTGGTATTTCTCTGCCATTCCAAGTAAATTGCGTGTGTGCTACCTTTAAAATTTCATTCCTTGTCTTTGCAATACATAGCTCATGGGAAAATAGCTTAAAAACTATTGTGGTAATGAATATGTTGCTATGTATCTTAGTTCTTATAAGTTGCTTGTTGAGCGGTAACCATGTTTCTGGGGACGCCATCAACTTTTTACTTTGTTGAATATCATGTGAGTTGCTATGCATGTTCGTCTTGTCTGAAGTAAGGGAGATTTATCATGATTAAATGGTTTGAGTATGCATATTGTTAGAGAAGAACATTGGGCCGCCAACCAAAGCCATGTATCATGGTGGAAGTTTCGGTTTGGATATTAATCCTCAATCTCTTATGAGAATATTATTTGTTGAATGCTTAAAGCATTAAAGTGGAGTCCATTATCTGTTTTCTATGTTGTCCCGGTATGGGTGTCCTTAAGTTGAGATCTATCAAAATCGAGAAATCAAATGCGATTTATCTCCTTGGACCTTTGTACAGGTGGCATAGAGGTACCCCTTTGTGACACTTGGTTGAAACATATGTAATTCAATGATAATCCATGGAAGTCCGAGCTAATTAGGACAAGGTGCGGGCACTATTGGTATTCGATGCATGAGGCTTGCAACTTATAGGAGGTTTTGTGCATAACACATATGAATTATTAGTACCGTTGACAAAATTGTTTTCATGATTTCAAAATAAAAAGCTCTAGCATATGAGTAATCCATGCTTCCCTCTGCGAAGAGCCTTTCTTTTACTTTATGTTGAGTCAGTTTACCTATTTCTTTCTATCTTAGAAGCAAACAGTTGTGTCAACTGTGTGCATTGATTCTTACATGTTTACTTAATGCACTTGTTATATTACTTTATGTTGACAATTATCCATGAGATATACATGTTACAAGTTGAAAGCAATTGCTGAAACTTAATCATCCTTTGTGTTGCTTCAAAACCTTCTATTAAAAATCTATTGCTTTATGAGCTAACTCTTATGCAATACTTATTGATGCTTGTCTTGAAAGTACTATTCATGAAAAGTCTTTGCTATATGATTCGTTGTTTAGTCATTATCTTTACCATTGCTTTGAATCACTTCATTCATCTCATATGCTTTACAATAGTATTGATCAAGATTATGATAGTAGCATGTCACTTGAAATTATCCTTGTTATCGTTTACCTACTCGAGGCTGAGTAGGAACTAAGCTGGGGATGCTTGATACGTCTCAAACGTATCTATAATTTCTTATGTTCAATGCTAGTTTTATGACAATACTCACATGTTTTATACACACTTTACATCATTTTGATGCATTTTTCGACACTAACCTATTAACAAGATGCCGAAGCGCGGTTCCTATTTTCTGCTGTTTTTGGTTTCAGAAATCCTACACATGAAATATTCTCTAATTGGACGAAACAAAAGCCCACGATCTTATTTTGCAGCCTTCAGTCCGAAGAGGGAGACGAAGAGGGGCGACAAGGCGGCCACACCATAGGGCGGCCCCACCCCCGCCGCGCCGCCATATGGGGTGGGCCTCGAGCGTCCCCGACTCTGCCACTTCGCCTATTTATTCCTTCCGTCGTGAAAACCCTATCACCGAGAGCCACGATACGAGAAAAGTTACTGTGCCGCCGCCGCCGCCAATCCCATCTCGGGGGATTCAGGAGATCGCCTCCGGCACCCGCCGAGAGGGAATCATCACCGAGGGCTCTACATCACCATGCCCGCCTCCGGACTGATGCGTGAGTGAGTAGTTCATACTTGGACTATGGGTCCATAGCATAGGCTAGATGATTGTCTTCTTCTCTTGTGCTATCATGTTTAGATCTTGTGAGCTGCCTATCATGATCAAGATCATCTATTTGTAATGCTACATGTTGTGTTTGTTGGGATCCGATGAATATGGAATACTATGTCAAGTTGATTAATTGATCTATCATATATGTGTTGTTTATGTTCTTGCATGCTCTCGCGTTGCTAGTAGAGGCTCTGGCCAAGTTGATACTTGTGACTCCATGAGGGAGTATTTATGCTCGATAGTGGGTTCATGCCTCCATTGAATCTGGGACAGTGACAGAAAGTTCTAAGGTTATGGATGTGCTGTTGCCACTAGGGAGCGTTGTCTAAGGATATTTGTGTTGATTACATTACGCACAGTACTTAATGCAATTGTCTGTTGTTTGCAACTTAATACGGAAGGTGTGCGGATGCTAACCCGAAGGTGGACTTTTTAGGCATAGATGCATGCTGATAGCGGTCTATGTTATTTGTCGTAATGCTCTAAGTAAATCTCATAGTAGTCATCATGATATGTATGTGCATTGTTATGCCCTCTCTATCTGTCAATTGCCGAACTGTAATTTGTTCACCCAACATGCTATTTATCTTATTGGAGAGACACCACTAGTGAACTGTGGACCCCGGTCCATTCTTTTACATCTGAAATACAATCTACTGCAATCTCTGTTTTACTGTTCTTTGCAAACAAACACCATTCTCCACACCATACGTTTAATCCTTTGTTTACAGCAAGCCGGTGAGATTGACAACCTCACTGTTAAGTTGGGGCAAAGTATTTTGATTGTGTTGTGCGGGTTCCACGTTGGCGCCGGAATCCCTGGTGTTGCCGCACTACACTCCTCCACCAACAACCTTCACGTGGCCTTCATCTCCTACTGGTTCGATAACCTTGGTTTCTTTCTGAGGGAAAACTTACTGCTGTGCGCATCACACCTTCCTCTTGGGGTTCCCAACGGACGTGTGCATCACGCGCCATCAAGCGGCTCCCGGACAAGATCGCTGAGTTTGTCGATGGTGTCGAGCCGGCGTACTTGCAGCTACGGGAGGCCAGCTGCAACTTCTGCCGGTGGACTGTCGAGGTCTTGTTCGACGGGCAGGGCAAGATGTACCAGCACACGGGGTGGGACAAGTTCGCCCGCGACTTCGCACTCGAGCCCGGCTACCAGCCCACCTTCCTCTACGAGGGGGATGGCGAGATGATCGTCAAGGTGTTCGACGATACAGCCTGCCGCAGACACTACCACACCGGTGAATCCGGCTCGGACACCGATAGTTAGAACTTAGAGTGTTCTTTCTTTGCAACGAATATGGCTACGGGCCAGCTGAAGCCAGTAGTGAAGGTTTCTGGTTATTTTTCCTCGAAAGAACCAACAAGGGTACCGTCACCAGCTGGATTTTCCAGTTTGGATGACTGGGAGTGCCTGAGAGTGTTCTTTCTTGGCAGCGAACATACGGAATCAACACAACTGGTTTTCCTTTTTTTATAATGTTTTTATTTGTGTCAACCATGGTTCAAACTATGTATTAGTTTGTGTAAACCATGTTCCCAATTATGTATTAGTTTGTGTAAAACCATGTTCCAATATGTAATGTTTGGAACTATGTTTAGATGGAGAAGAGGAAAAAAAAAAACAAGTACTACCTCTGTCCATAAATAGATGCCAAAAGTTTATTGAAATTGGAATGTATCTAGCCACGATTTAGTGTATAGATACATCCGAATTTGAAAAATCTTTGACATCTATTTATGGACGGAGGGAGTACAAAAAAATGCGTCGCCCCGCTGGAGCCACCCCAGACGCAAACGGACGCGCGGACAAAAACGATCATTTTCACGTCCGCGAAACGACGCAAACGGATGCTCGTGGACAATAAAATGCGTCGCCCTGTTGGAAATGCCCTTAGCTGTGGATGTGTGCTGGTCTAGAAGCTAGGCCTCCAAAACATGCATGCTTTGCTTGTAGGGAAAAAAGAAGCTAGCCAAAGTCAGCCGAAGAGCCTGGCACTTCGTAGGGGTTAGCTCATGTGTCATGTCCTCTCCTTTTTTTTTTTAGCAAAATGTGTCATGTCCTCTCCTAAGATCTACTACATGCAAACCACATGCGCCATGGCCCATGGGCCATGGCCTTGTGTTCATAAGCGAAGCAGTAAGTTGTCAGCTGGTGTGGGGTCCATTCACGTAAGAAGCAACTAGGGAACTGGCAAGTGCAAACAGAACAAGAAAAGCGCGTAGGTCCGGATGGAAAATCATCGTGTGCTGCCCAAGATTTTAAATAGTGCGCTATTTCATTTAGCGAGGACCTTCTCCAAACGCTATGCACGCTAAAATAGCGTTTTTCCAAAAGACATGCAAATGTTAAGGATTTCGGCAACTAAAATCTTGTCCAGCAGACTAATTACATAACCAGATCGTTCAAAGTAGATTCCCGGGACCAAATTAAAGACAATATTTTTTAACACATACTAACATTATGATTTAAGAGCCAAGGAGGCAACAACAGAGGTGACTGCGAAGTATCCGACATCCGAGCCGGAGAAAGTAGCCGACGAAACCTGTGGGAGGAAGCAACGGACGCAACTTCATGCTGGAAGAGGCAGCCGCCGCCGTCGCTTCCGTGGGGAACTGCTAAATTAAGATTTAGGCTAGGTTTTGCCGTATATACGTGCTTTAGGTATTTAGCTTTGGTACGAAAATTGTACTTTTGGGCCGATGGGTTGGCATGCAGTTTTGGACCTTTGGTTTTTTGCAGCCAAACGTTTTAGCGCCGCTAGGTGTTATGCGTTTTAGCCCGATTTAGCACGATTTAGCATGTTGTTTCGTGTTTAGCACTGTAGCGATCATTTTCTGTCAAATGTAGCGTGTACGGTCCGAATCCGCTATTGCACGCTAAAACCGATGAAATTACGCGCTATTTAAAACCTTGGTGCTGCTTGGGACGACCGATCTTTTTCAGCCGATCGGTCGCCGGATATTAAGCCTTTCCCAACATATAAACCCGTCCCATGAACTCCCGGAGATGTAGGATCGTCCGCGTCGGTCGGTCGTTCCCCAACCGAAGCACTGCTTCACAGCTACTGGCATATTCCTGTCCCATTTCCATCATATCTCGAGCCTTCGCCATCCGCCATTCGTCCTTCTCGCGCAAATCAGGAGCTAGTTTTTTCGCCCATCGTCGGACGGTCGCTTCTACCTCCCGCCGCCGCAGAGGTGTCGCCTTAGGGGGTACGCGCGTGCTTCTGCTCTTGTTTGGATGGTCATTTATTCATTGGCTAAATCCAAGGCCAAAAATAAAAATGATCCTCGCCCCTTTTGATTTTAGCCCGGTGAATTCGCCTGACATTCAAAGCTGGAGAGGGGATTTTGATCTCCGCCGCGTCGACACGCGGAAGATGATTCGGTTGCATCGAGGAGGCCTGTGCCTGAGGACAGTAATGCGGGATTATTCTTGGTAGTCGATGTAAATATAAACAACTGTTGGGATTCAAAGGACCTCATTCATTTTGAAGACTAAAAATCCACACATTGGCCTCAGTCCCTACTCCATACAGATTGGTAAGAAAGTTGAATCAAAATCCATGCCCATCCGGAATTGATTTGGTTTATATATATCTGAACCAGCCCCTATCAGCTAGCTTGTCTAAGCTGATTAATTGTTTTATGCTATCGCTGAATGGTTTCAGGTTGATCTTCTGTAGTTCTATATGAACTTGGCACTTTCATTGGTATTGCAACTAAATTAGTTTTCAGTACTTTCCTAGAACCATCCAGCCTCGATCAGTTCGTGCTGTTTGCGGCTGATTGCTAGCATCTTTTTCCTTGGCAATGAGCGAAGATTTGCACCTACTGATTGGATGGTATGTTATAGGGCTGACCAAATACCAGTGCTGGTGGATCCGGCAGTTGTTTGCCTGTAGACCACATGAATCCTGCAACGACATATGTTTTGACTTTAAAAAACCAGTTGAAGTGTAGCTTCTTATATACCATGTTAGTGCATTGAAAGTAGTTTTTTTTTTCTAAACCATTGTTTTTATTGACTACTTTCTTTCCTCCACCTTTTGGTATAGCATTATAGGAATCAAGTGGCTTTCTCCTTGGGTGTACTGATTGTTTCCAATTTTAACAGGCATGATGACTGAAGACTATGACAGTTGCCATGATGTTGACACTGATGAGCTGGTTATTTCCATGAGGAATGATTTAAATCATTTCATGTCACATGCCGAGGATCGCGGAAGAGGAAACAGGTGCTGCCTGATATGTAAAATAGTTCATCGCATTCGCCAAATTGATATTAATGCATACGAGCCGAGTGTTCTCTCAATTGGCCCTTATCACCATTCAGAATTGCCACTTCTAGGCATGGAAACGGAGAAGTGGATATGTCTAGACTATTTTCTTAAATTAAACACTGAAGTTGGCTTGCGCGAGTATCTGAGCTTGATTTCTAGACTGGAGAAAGAAGCAAGAGGCTATTACACTGAGGAGATAAACATGGATAGCAGAAATTTCCTGCAGATGCTTCTGCTTGATAGCTGCTTTATTCTCGTGTACCTCGGTGGTGTGAACGCACGAGGAGCTTCTCTTGATGGTGTACAATTGAAGGAAGATGTGATGTGCGAGAAGAATGGAGAAGCAACAGACTTAAGCCACACAAATGAAGTCTGCTGCCAAAGTGTGAGTGGGCACTCAGCATTGGACATTGAACTAAATCAAATTGGTAAAGAGACTCAGGATAGCCATAACCAGGGGAACTATGGTGCTACTGTAGAATGGTATAACAGTTCTGCTGTCTATGACCTACTTTTGCTTGAGAATCAGATTCCCTTCTTCATTGTCAAGACAATTTATAAGTACTGCTCACGTAATGTAGCAAATACTTCGTTACTTGCAAATAACATTTCTAAATTTATGGAAGGCGTACTTTACCATTTCCCGAAGGCAGTACCTGAGATGGATAGGCCAGAAAATTTCTACCATCTGCTACACCTGTGTCATACATACCTGAAACCTACTAGCAAGCTGGAGGACGACCATCATAGGTATTCTGCAAAGTCTCACTGCTTCCACTTTATATTTGATATTAGCTGCAAGATCTTCGGTTTTGAACGGGAGCAAAGCACATACCATGAGCTAGATTGGTTAAATTCAGTGCAGCACTTCAATCGGTGGCGTAGAGCAGTGAACTATCATGAAGCAGGAATGCGTTTCCAGAAAAGGGAGTTTGATGAAGACAATCCCCATTCCCTACTGGACATTAGATTCAGAAAAGGTCTCATGGAAATGCCATGTTTGCCAATCGATGATAAGTCTTCTTTGCTTTTCAGAAACCTTGTAGCTTTTGAGCAGACATGTCCTCAAGTTGGGGATGGCATCACTGCATATGTTGTGCTCCTGTCCCAGCTTGCTAGTACAGCTGCTGATGTTGCTCTTCTTGCTCAGAAAGGAATTATAGTGCACCAGTTGGAAAGTGACGAGGATGTGTCAACTCTCTTCACCAAGCTTTTTCAGTATGTGGCATTCGACTTCAATGGTGAACACCACCTGAAATCCTTATGCTGTGCCATGGAAGCACACTACCAAAGCCGTATTAATAGGTGGATGGCATGGCTTTGGCATAATCATTTCAGCAATCCGTGGGTAGGTTTTGCTGCAATAGCTTCGGCTTTCATAATTTTGTGCAGTATTATGCAAACTGTTCTTGCTTTCTTGTCATACATGGGATGAAGTAACAACTTCATATTTATAAGTTAGTAAATACGCATTCAGTTTTCTGATTTTGCTGTAACAAAGAGAGCTTCACAACGTCCTTGCAAAGATAAAGAGTTCTATAAGGGGCTTGCAGGGCACCGACATATCCAATGCAAATCCCATATATTTATCATTGAACTGCTCATGATTTGAACTTTACTTTGCCCATAATATATCGGCAACTACTGAAAGTTGATTATACCTCTTGTCAAAGAAACCCACCCAATGATTTATGGACGGTTACATAAATCTAGCAATACTGTAGTCTTACATGACAAACACAAAAAAAAATCAATAGTATATGAGCACGCCCATTGTTAAGTATAATGAGAGCGGTGTTTTGGCGCATGGGAGCATATGCTCCATCTATTTTAAAATGCATGTTACACATATTTTGAAATTTAAAAAAAAATTGAAATGAAAATTCGCATGAACATCTCACGCTCACAAGGTTGTTTCATGAAAAATCGACTTGTCGTGTGGCATGTGTAGAAAAGACAAATTTCAATGCTAAAAATAAGGCTTTTCAGAAGATAATTTTTCTCTTTTTACATAGATCACACAAAATATTGTTTTTCGCGAAACTTGACGAACATACATATATTATGGTGATGTACATATATACTCCCTCCGTCCCAAAATGTAAGGCGCCTAAGGATTAGTCAAAAGTCAATGTTTTTTAAGTTTGACCAAGTTTATATACAAAAAAATATAAACATTTACAGTACTAAATCAACATGAATAGATATACCATAAAGTATATATTTTAATATGACCATTCGATATTGTGGATGTAAATATAGTTTTCTAAATATTTGGTCAAAGTTAGTAAAGTTTGACTTTTGACCAATCCTTAGACGTCTTACATTTTGGGACGGAGGGAGTACTTTTTTTCAAAAAAAATTGATATTTAAAAATATAATTTTTTGGTAGAGTAAGCATATGCATCCGGGAGACAAATTCAATTTCCGAAGTTTTCTCGGTAAATACTTACCTACTTATATAGATACATTTTTTTGTCATCTCAGGCAATATTTGGATTGCCGTATGAGATTATGTGCAACATATTGTTGCTTACAATGGTGATATCTTAGCAGCACCACGTAGGATAAATGATAAGTGGAGAAAAGAGAAAGTTTTAAAAGGGTTTGTCTTCTCTTAGTTAAGAGATGATCTCTTAGCAACATCTCCCTGCCACAAATTTAGGGATGCCTAGTCAGTAGAGATAAGACTAAAAAACAATCTATTATACATCATGTCTTATTATTATATCTAGATTACATAATGAGATTAAGATAAGACAATCTTATCAACCGCACATGCCCTAACACAAGACCGGGCTTCTCTCATTGAACTAGGTGAACTCTCACCATTGTACGTCACTTTTCTTTAATCTTTTTTTTTTGCTTTTTTCCAAATATAAAACACATTTCTGGCCCCGTGTCGCTATGCCCTTGACATAGGGATATCATATTGAGTCCTCAAGATTGGTTATCCGTACGGATCCAGGAGGGAGTATGTGAAACCCAGGAAGCCCATAAGCATTCTAAAGCACAAGAACTAGATAAAATAGGCAAGTAATAGCCCGTAAAGGGGAATCGACATTGTAATTTGTAACCGACTTGAATTGGCCTCCGGGACCTAGCCTACTATATAAAGGCTAGGAGAAGCTGTCGGGGAGGGCACCCCAATACTCAGTTGCGTAAAACAGTCGATGTAACCCTAGTTGTTCTCGCGAATTTGCCCACCATCAATATACGTAGGATACCTTGTTTGTCTGACCAGTCGACAAAACCACTAGTGCCCCCTTTTCTCTAAAAACTCAAGTCCATAATAATGGACATTGCCGAGATTAACTCTTATCAGCCCCCGCCCCCTTCTGTCGCTGCCTTCTCACCACCGCTCAAGGATGCGGTCATGCACTCATGCTAACCCCGTGACGCGGATGGTGGCGGTGGGTCCCCTCGTGTGGAGCTCTCTCCCTAGCAGTTCTAGACTTCTAGTGGAAGACGGATTTCTTCCTCGATGGGCGATGGCACGGCGGTGATCTCTCATGGCATCGTTGTGGTCTAGGTGGTGTGGCAACGTGTGCTACCCCACCCCCTCCCTGAAGCCTTGTTTGGTGGTAGTGGTACCAAACAAGGCCTCATGGGGCGTGGTGACGTGTCTAGCATTTTGGAGATTTCCAGTGACGTCTTGCAGTGGCAGTCTCTACCGACTTCCCAACGGACTTCGCTGCCGCAGAGTGCTTGTGCAGCAAGGCATGGGGAGTTGTGCGATCCGACCTAGAGCCTCCAAATCTAGGGCATTCTGTGGCTTGCAGGGCTAGCGAGCCTTGGTCAGGATCCCTTTGGTGAGCTAATCAGTGGTGTTGGCAAGCACGACAAACTAGGTAGCCGCCAATTTGGGGAGGTGCAACTGTCGGTGAAAGCCGAGTTTTGACTTCGGCCATGGTTGGCGATAGCCGCGTTTCATTGCGTCGTTACCTTATCAAAGGCATCATTGTTGTAGTTGTCGACTCCCAGCTCGGGTTGCTTCGGAAAAATCCTAGAGATAACTCTCCTCGATCGGGCAATGGCAATGCTCGGTGTTGTTATCCCTCGTGGGGGCATCGTTTTGGAGTTTGTGTTGGCTGGAGGGACTTGTGGTTGGAGGCCACTGAAGAGTGTGTTGCAATTTGTGCGACCCCATTGCTATTGGTGAGTGGAGCCGAGTCACACCATGCCCTTTATCAAGAACTATCCAATGTCCGAGATTTGGGTCCTTGTCTATTTCCGGCCACAAAGAGATGAAGTTGGAGTTGTGTGCCGCGTGGTGGCATGAAGGAAACAATGCCAAAATGAATGGTTGTACTGGTGGGTCGACCTCCTAGTGTCCTGTGGATTCCTGTTAGTGCAAGGTTTTCAACTCTCTTCCGTGAGAAGCTCATCGTCGAAATCGGTGATGCCTACTCCTTGATGCGGTTGGTCGACTATATTGTATGGGCCGTCATGAGTTTTAGTGTCATTTGCAGCTAGGTCCGTGTCAATGGTGGTCAAGGTGTAGTTACTGTTGTTGGTTTGAGGAGTGATTCAGTGACGACGATGACGCTCAGTGGCAACCACAACGGCTGTTTTTGTTCTGATGAATTGTGCGTGTTTCTTATGGGTGACTAAGTGGGATGGCCCCAGACGGGTTTGCCCTTACACGCCCCTCCCGGGCTTACCACTACCCATAGCTTTATAGGTACATGTGTTTTTCCATGCGTGACAGGGTAAACAAGTTCCCTCGGTTAACAGTAACCGCATTAACTTGAGCAGCACATACCTTAAACAATAATAATGTATCTCTACTAATAAGTTACGGATCGATGGTGTTGGTAGATAAAAAAACCGAAGAAATTTTCGTCGTAAAAAAAGCCGGGTTACCTCAAAAAAACCAATCGTTTTTCGTGTGTTACCGTCAGCCAGGAAGGTGTGTCCGTGTGAGAAACAAGTCCGGCCAGGAGACTCCTGCTACAATCAGTTAGAGCATCTCCACTCGTTTGCCCTCCCCACGCCGAAATCCGGGAAAATTTACGTCCGGATTGGACGTAAATTTGGCGTTTCCCAGCCGCGATCTCAGGCGAAGACGGCGATCTAAATTTGAAAAACGGAAATTTTACAAACTACGGCATAAAACGGTCGAATTTAGACTAAATTTAATGATATTTACTATATAGAGGGCGATGTTCATACATAGAGGACCAAATTCGACTATATTTCGAATTCAGCTAGGGGAATACAACTGTAAATATTAAAACACGGCGCTCTACGTGCCGAAATGGCGGTAGAACACCGTGTAGTCCATGTCGCCGTCGCCGCCATCGTCGTCGGAGCTGTCGTCATTGAACTGCGGCGGCGCCGAAGCCCCCTGGCTGCTGCCTTGGCCGGCGTCTCCCTAATCAAACCAGACTTAGCAATGTCTTTTAATTCCGCCGGCACGGAATCAATAGGATTCGATACTGCACAGTCACGGCTGAATTGATCGATCTACTAGAAGTGCAGAACGAGAACGACAATGGGGAACAGAAGGCGTGCGGCCGCGGTGGTTGAGCAACGCCCAGAACGGGCCGAGCCGAGGACCCCGGCCATAAGGAGGCAGCACGGCGGAGCGGCGACGGGAAGAGAGAGCTGAGCGATAGAAGCGAGAGGAGAGGGAGGTGTCAGGGTAGTCGATCTACCCTCCCCTCAGTCCCCTGTCTCCTAATAATCCGGAGAGACACCTTCTGCCCGGCTGGACAACGAGTGGCAGCACTGGGGCAACGTGCCTGCTGGCGTAAAGGAGATCGGGGAGGGATGCGGAGGACCGGGAGTTGGCGCGCGTGGCCGGGATGCGTCATCCCCGACGCCGGCCAGCGAAGGATGCAATGGAGTTATGAAAAGTAGGATGTGGCGGTGGATGTTTTGGTTATTGAATATGCTGCTTGCCTGCTTGGATGTTGCTGCTCTTGTCCTCGCATCGAATTAGCCCAGATCCCGCTCGAGTCCAGGCTAGAGGAGGCTTGGCCGCGACCCGCGACCAAGTGGAGGTCCCAGATGGGGCGACACCGCGCCACAATCTCTTCGGCACGGGGGCAGCACCGCTGGCTCGGTTGCCGCTCGAATGACTACGGTGATGGCTAGAATACAGAACGGCCCCGCACGAACCGAGCCTCCCGCGCTGCTTCTGGGCGTGCTCCCCCGATGCCCCTGGATGCTGCGTGGCTATTGACGTCTACGAGTCGCGGCCACCGTGTTTGTGATGTGCGAGTCCAAGGTCGCCGGTGGTTTGCAAGCTTGCAGCTGAGCTGCCATTCGTGCTCAGGAGCACCCTGCATCATCTGAATGCCGCGGAGACGCTCTATGGGCTATTCAGAGCCACACCTGCACTGCCGTTCCAGACACATGCTGGAGTTGACCGTGGGTGGGGGAGTTCAGTCGATGTGCAACCTCAGAAGATCAAGATATGGGTAACGAGAAAACAACTTTTGCCTCTCCTGATATGCCATTTTCTACTGGAGTAGATCAAGATCAAGATATGTGTGTACTCTATGGGCTATTTAAAGATCAAGATGCACATTATGTTTGTATTTAAAGTCTCTCCATATCAGAGGCATATGTGTGTACTTTAAATAGCTTTTGCCTTGATCAAGTAGCTTCAAAGTACACAGATATGCCTCTCCTGATATGCCATTTTCTTTGCCTTCATTACTCTAGAAAAAGGGCTTCATCATTATGTTTGTATTTAAAGTCATTTACCTTTTTTTTGCTGTAGTCCTTGATTCCTCTTCTCCATGTGAAATTGAAAGGCAGCAAAGTGCCAAGGTCCGGTTTGAGGTACATGCCCTAGTACTCTCCATCTGAATTAATTTTTTCCTCAAGCATGCACCCAACTGGGTTTTCTGCATGTTGAGGTTTTATATTTGTAATATGCATTTATTTTGTACGCTTTGAGTGTAATTCCTACTATTTGTTCTTCTGGCACGTAGATTTGATATAACGTTTTAGGTTTTATGTTACTGTATTTTAGGTTCATTATCCTTGCGATTTATTAAGAGCAAACTGGTGTCAAACAATGGCAGCTTTGCTGATATGATCTCTGCTTCTGAATCGTGAAATGAGATTACTAACAAAAAGAAGCTTCTCCACTAAACTTGCCCTCAAGAACTCAAGAACCTACTCACTTTGCAGATAGAATTTCTACCAGCAAATACTCCAAAAAAGAAGACATCCCTTGCACACATACATCAACACAAGAAAAGTCCCATAGAACATAGCTTAATATTGTTGGAGTTAACCTTGTTGAATAGGTTTAGTGTCATGTTTATTTCAAGTTGCATTAGTGCCGACTATGTTCTTGTAGTGAGAAGTGATATGCATGCATGGTACAATCGGCAGAGAGCTTAGCACAGAGATAGAGAGTGCATAGCAAGTGAGCTGGATTTGTAGCCATTAGTTGAGTATATGTGTACACATGCTATTAGAATTAGTCTAGTGATTTAGTTTAGCTACATGCACCGTATATTGTGGAGTACCAGGAGCTAACTCACCGAGAAGATGGACGTTGGAGCTAGAAGCGGGTGCATATATGTTGCCAGGGCCGAGCCGGCATAATCCGGGGCCCCGTGCGAACCTCTAAATTGGCCCCCTATCTTTACAAGAAAATTCAAATTATTCAACAAATATAATATATATGTCTTAATATCTTGTACGAGAATTGGATATAAATTAAGAATCATACCTATTCAACTCCACGTTGCATAATGTTTATTTGAACAACATCATTCTTTTAGGGTCCTTCGAGATAAATTACCGATGGTATTAGTCGACTCCTTCGAGACGCTCTAGAAGGTCGAGGATGTCGCGAACGAGACGTTGCGACGACGCCTGCTAGAGGACACGGCGGCGCACAGAGCTCTAGACGCCGCGCGGCGGGCGGTGGAGAAGCAGACGAGGGAGAAACGCAATAACGGGGCCAGGCCGTCGGGCAGCAAGTAGCTTAAGGCTTGTATCGAGTGTAGTTTGTAGTACATTATGTTTTTTTAAATATTATTGAAAAACAAAAAATGGATCGCCCGCTGAAAACACGTCCAAACGCAAACGGACGCGCGGTCAAAGTATGTCCGCGGAACGACGGAAATGAACACGCGCAACCACTTCTGAGCGTCCGATATGCATGGTCCCGTTGGAGATGTCCTAAGGCGAGGACGGTTCGATGGCAGAGGCTGCCTGCTAGAGTGCTATGGCTTGATTCAGGTGGATTGGGCCTCGCTCGCTTGACGTTCAGGATTAATTCACGAAGAGTCTATGCATGCGCGTCCTGCTGTCCAGCTAGCGTTCGGTGATCCAAAGCGCGAAGGTCAAGGTAAGTCTCCTCATTTTTTTACTCCTTTTGTTTTCTATACAAGTATACATGCCGATGTAGAAATTTGGGGCCCCTAAAATCCTGGGGCCCTGTGCAGCTCGCACACACTGCACATGTGGCTGCCCGGGCCTGTATGTTGCCGTTGTGGACTAGTTCCTCATGGTTGATATGGAGATCGACTTGGTAGTGCTCAACGTGTGTGCGTGTGTGTAGCTAGTGGAGTAAAAATAGGATCATGGAGTTATCTGTCCCTGGCCGTGCGAGTGTATGTGCTATAAAAGCAATTGTAATCAACAGAGTTATTTAAGTTAAAAGAAAAGGAAAATGTAGCACTTGTGGCTGCCAAGGAGAGTCATGGCAAAGCTTTCTTCTTCCTTGGCATATGCATGTGTTGAGTGTGTTTTTCTGTCCAGTGTGTACTCGCGTGAGTCTTCTTCATCCTTACTTGAGAGGTAGGAGAGAAGAAGAAGAGGGAGCTGAATGTGGCAGCTCTTACATTTGGTATCAGAGCCTCGTGCGGCGAGGTCGAGTCTCCATCGTCGTCGAGCTGCGCCATGACGACAGAGAAAGGTATGCTGCTCGGTAAGTTGCGTCACCGGCGGAAGGAGGTGATGGCCAAGGCGTGGAGGCCATTGCCATGAAGAGTTCATCGTCCATGTCCGAGTCATCGACAAGGTGCGTCATCGGCGGCAACATGGAGGCGTGTCAACGGCAAGTTGCGACACCGGTGGCTAACATGGAGGCAAGTCGTTGGCGAGCTGCGACACCAGCGGCAAACATGTGGCTGCGAGCGTGTCACGGCGGTGCGCTCATGGTGAATGCATAGGAGGTGCGTCTCTCGGTGAGGCCAACGGCGACGACAGCAATCAGCGTGTCAAGATGGCATTGGCGGCCATCTGCGAGGTGCACCGACGTCATCGACAACCATGGGCTTCAAGAGAGAATTAAAAGACAACAAGGTTAAGGAGGTGATTGTTGGAGTTAACCTTCTTGTATAGGTTTAGTGTCATGTTTATTTCAAGTTGCATTAGTGCCGACTATGTTCTTGTAGTGAGACTGAGAAGTGATATGCATGCATGGTACAATCGGCAGAGAGCTTAGCACAGAGATATTGAGTGCATAGCAAGTGAGCTGGATTTGTAGCCATTAGTTGAGTATATGCGTAGACATGCTATTAGAATTAGTCTAGTGATTTAGTTTAGCTACATGCACCGTATATTGTGAAGTACCAGGAGCTAACTCACCGAGAAGATGGACGTTGGAGCTAGAAGCGGGTGCATATATGTTGCCGTTGTGGACTAGTTCCTCATGGTGTTGATCTAGAGATCGGCTTGGTAGTGCTCAACGTATGTGCGTGTGTGTAGCTAGTGGAGTAAAAATAGGATCAGGGAGTTATCTGCCGGCGTGTGTATGTGCTATAAAAGCATTTGTAATCAGCTGAGTTATTTAAGTTGAAGAAAAGGAAAATGTAGCACTTGTGGCTGCTAAGGAGAGTCACGGCAAAGCTTTCTTCTTTCTTGGCATATGCATGTGTTGAGTATGTTTTTGTGTCCAGTGTGTACTTGAGTGAGTCTTCTTCATCCTTATTTGAGAGGTAGGAGAAAAGAAGAAGAGGAAGCTGCATGTGGCAGCTCTTACAAATATATTGCTTGACGTCTTTTATTTCGAAGTTAACAGTCGACATGCTTACAGATCAACATGCCCTTGCGATAGGACGTTATTTTGCACATGCTCTCCTAGCAAAGCCTTTCTTCCTTGCTAGTGTCCCCGCTTGCGCGTACAACCTTCGAAGCACAAGGTGGATGCCAGACAGGATGGTTAATCGTCCCCACAACAGCAAATCCCTTCGACTCGGCGAAACCATCCTTTTGCCCTAGTTAATATCGAAAGAGGCAGGAAAAAAAAACTCGTTTGCTCAGAGAAGTATATCATCAAATCAAGGTGCATAAGTGACTCTGCAACGTGGAGCTAAACTGTACCATTCATGCTGCTCGAATGGTTTTCTTCGGTGAGGCCTGCTGGAACATCTCTCCCAGCAGCAGCCGAAGAGATCACGAGCAGCAGCATGGCCGCGAGGAGAACCACTCTGTTGTTCTTCATCGTTTCGATTATGTGCACAATGGAGCAGGTCCTTCTTCACAATTTATATCCGATCAATGCGAGTTCATTCAATACTACGGAGGGCTCGGCAGAAGCATTTAGCAAACTGTAAACGTTCGTCTCTTTGTAGGGCCTATGGTAGCTATATAGAACGTTGCACGGCATAGCATGTCAGGTTTAAGAATCAAAATCTCCACCTGCCGGGAAGCACATTCGGTGCAAATTACTAGCTAGACTTGTTAAATTTACTTGCATAACTGTGGGAGGTGCCAGCCAACTTACCAAAACCGCAGGGCATCTCCAGCGACGCGAATCAAACGGACACTGAGCAACCGTTTGCGTCCGCCGGGCCAAAAAATGCGTCTGGTACCACCTCCAACGGGGCGACGCAAATTGACCGGGCCGTCCGCGGCGACGCAAACCTGGCTCAAATATGCGTCTCGGATGCGTCTTTGCGGACGCTGCGCGGACGCGCAAAGTGTCCGCTCGCGTCTGGCGGACGCTTCGTCTGGCCCGTCTGACAGTGACCCAGCGTCGATGCGTCTTCTCGCCAGATGCGGCGACGGCATCGCTTCGGCGATCTGCGGACGTAAATGGCGATACCTCGCGCAGCGCATGCGGCGTCGCCTACCTCTGCGCACGAAGTAATGACGATGTCCGCGGCCGCATCCATCACCCTGCCTCCGATCTATATAAACAGGGCGCGAGCATCTCATCTCCTCCCCACAAACCCTAGCCGCCGCATAACCTCCACCGTAGCGCCGCTGCAGCTCAGCCTCCACCGGAGCCACCATGAGCAGCGCCGGCCGCGGCCAGGCTGCCGCGCCTCCACCTCCACCTCCCACTCCACCTCCCCGGCCTCGAGCTCCGATGACAGCACCGACCTCCTCGACCCAGTCAGGGATGCCGATGCCCTGGCTGAAGCGGAGAAGGAAGCAGAGGAGGAGCGGGCGGCCCATGCGGCGGTCGACGCCGAGCTGGAACAGCGCGGGGTGGCGGCCGCCGCAGAGGACTCCGACTCCGACATATCATGGTCTTCCGCTGACCCTGATGCGCCTACCCCGGGGGAGAGGGCGGCGGAGCAGAGAGCTATAGTCGAGTCCTTTGAGACGCTAAAGAACGACGCCGCCAACGCGAGGCTGCAGCAGTGCTTGCAAGAGGACGCGGCGGCGCACCGAGCCATAGCAGCCGCACGGGAGCGGCGGAGAAGCACGCGATGGAGAGCAACGATGGGGCCGGGCCGTCCGGAAGCAAGTAGTCTAGGCTTCTAGAACTACTTTGTATAAATTCTATGCTTTCAAATGTACTACTTTATTTTCTTTCAAATATGTTGCAAATCTAAAAAAGGATCGTCCCGGTGGGAGCACACCTAGACGCAAACGGACGCGCGAACAAAATATATCCGCGGGGCGACGAAAACGGATGCTCGCGACCACTTTTGAACGTCCGAAATGCGTCGCCCCGTTGGAGATGCCCTAAGAGAAACTAGCTAGAGGAGTGACCTCATCACACTTGCTCATAGGGCACGTTTTGTTTTCTCCACGAGTACGCTTACGGAAAGACGAGGGAGATTTTATAATTTGCCACATATTACTTAGGCCATATGACAAGGTGTGAGACTAAAGTTTAGTTCCACATTTCAATTTGAGAGAGAGAGTTGGAGCGGTATATAAGGTAGGTTGTTCTAGTCCTTTTCCCCTCATTCTGTCCCTGAGAGCCAACCCTAACCGCCGCCGACCGCCCGCGCCGCGCTGACCAACCGCCTGAGCCCGCGTCGCCGCCGACCGCCCGCGCCATCTTCCCCGCCCGCGCCCGCGTCGCCGCCGATCGCCCCTGATCGGTAAATGTGTTGTCCATGTAGATTTACTTTGTTGTATATTTGATTTACTATGTAGTAGATTTAATTTTTTGTATATTTGATTTGTTTGCTACTATGTAGTTTTAATTTGTTGTATATTTGATTTTTTTGCTACTATGTAGATTTAATTTGTTGTATATTTGAATTTTTTGCCACTATGTAGATTTAATTTGTTGTATATTTGATTTGTTTGCTACTATATGTAGATTTTGTATGATACTAGCACTATGTCGACGCGTTGCTGGCTATCATTTATCAAGAGGCTTCAACGCATCATGTAGAGCACATGGACTTTCAATTGAGCCGGGGTTTGGTGGACAAACTCGAGTAATTTCTATACATCCATTCAGCTTGTCTAGAGAGTTCCTGCTTTTAATATTGGATAAATAGTTATGAATTTGTTTCGTATCGTAGCCTGGTCTATGCCTAATCTAGTTCGAAATTTTATGTTTCGTGAACGGTTCTTTAACAGTTTCGCTATGTATTTTCTCAATGAAATAAGCAGCTAGTTCTGCCGTTTTGTGGCTAATCTAGTTGCAACGGGTGAGAATAAAATTTGGAAGACAAATTGATGTGGCCTAAATTTTGCTCTAAATGGATAAACCATCGTAACCTTGGCCAACAAAACTTCAAATAAAGAAATTGACTCTATATATCAAGTTGAAGATCTCTCAAAAAAATAATCACTTCTTCGATTTGCACTTACATTGTGATCGACACTACAATTGTCACTCTCCAAATTTCAAAAATTGACATTTATTGATTTATTATAAGTATGAAGATACAACATGATTTTAGGTTGCCAAAACCAACCCCAACTATGCCGATTTTTTGTCGGATAGTCCATTATGATTTGATAAGATGTACCTTGTATTTGTCCCGGATGCTATTGTCCACCGCATTTTTATACAGATTTCAGTCTGTTTCAAGATGCAATTATGATCCTAATAAGCCAGATTTGTCAGATCGGAGGAAACCTTGGTCCTCACCTTTCCCCGTCTACAGTAGAGAAAGGCGATTTTGTGAACCCCCAGCTATATCCTCCTCGCCGCTGTCCATCTGCTCGATTCCTTGCCCTCCGGCGGCCGCTACGGCGCGGGAGGACGGGGAATCCACAGATCATGGCGTGTACATAGCGTAGGATTAGGTTGGGTGCTAGCCGGCAGCGCTAAGGAGGTGGCGGCGTGGCCGGAGTGGCTTTTGTGGTCGGTGTTCCTCTTCTCCGTTGGTGGTGCTTCAGTGGAGTTATGTGGCAGATCTGTTGGCCTCTTAGTGCTCGCGGCTCTCTGGAGCGGTGGAGCGCGTTTGTCCCTCACCGGAGTCCGAGAGATGGCGGATCCGGGTGTTGAAGATTTTTGAAGGCGTTGGTGATGTTGACCACGGCGTTGGAGTTGACGGTGCAAGGTGGAGGCTCTTCGGAGTTCGAGATTCGACGACTTCCCATCTGCAGAGGGCCACCTCCGAACCAAGGTCAAAGGGAGGTGCAGCGGCGGCGCGCCATCGGCACGGCTTGCTCATCGTTGATGAAGACGGGTTCCTGATGGACTTACTTGTAATTTTGCTATTTGTGCTAGATCTTTCTGTAAGAACTGTGGTTTAATATTATCAACTCCTCTTTCGCAAAAAGAAAATGTCAGATCCAATTAGCAAAGCATGCTGTCTATTTTTTTTTGATAAAATGAATATATTAATATCAAGAAGATACCAATTACTCCCAGCCTCTGCAACAACGCACCACCCTAATGGCACTACGGATGCACACAACCAAAAAAGGAAAAGAAAACTAAGAAACAAAAGTCCCGCTACAGTATCTCGGGCCTAACAATAGCAATACATCCACCACCATGACAACACCTGAATTACAGACTCTCCAAAAAACAGCCTTCAAGAGGAACGATTGCTCAAACACCGTCGTCGCCCGATCAAAGATCTTAGGTTTTCACCAAGATTGTCCACGCTCTCAAAACAATGCCTCCACCAAGGTGCCGGGCACAATCGGTTAAGGCCAGGTGATACGTCCCAAGCGTGTCTATAATTTCTTATGTTCCATGCTACTTTTATGATGATACTCACATGTTTTATACACATTATATGTAGTTATTATGCATTTTCCGGCACTAACCTATTAACAAGATGCCGAAAGAGCCGATTCTGTTTTTCTGCCATTTTTGGTTTCAGAAATCCTAGTAAGAAATATTCTCGGAATTGGACGAAATCAACGCCCGGGGGCCTATTTTTCCACGAGCTTCCATAAGACCGAAGAGGAAGGAAGTGGGGCCACGAGGCGCCGCCACACTAGGGCGCGCGGCCCAAGCCTGGCGCGCCGGCCCTAGCGTGTGGGGCCCTGTCAGGCTCCCCCGCGTTGCCCTTCCGCCTACTCAAAGTCTTCGTCGCGAAACCCCCGGTACGAGAGCCACGATACGGAAAACCTTCCGGAGGACGCGCCGCCGCCAATCCCATCTCGGGGGATTCGGAGATCGCCTCGGCACCCGGCGAGGGGAATTATCTCCAGGAGGACTCTTCATCATGATCGCCTCCGGAGTGATGAGTGAGTAGTTCACCCCTGGACTATGGGTCCATAGCAGTAGCTAGATGGTCGTCTTCTCCTTATGTGCTTCATTGTTGGATCTTGTGAGCTGCCTAACATGATCAAGATCATCTATCTGTAATACTATATGTTGTGTTTGGTCGGGATCCGATGGATTGAGAATACTATGTTATGGTGATTATCAATCTATTACCTATGTGTTGTTTATGATCTTGCATGCTCTCCGTTATTAGTAGGGCTCTGGCCAATCCAGAGGGGTATTTATGCTCGATAGTGAGTTCATGCCTCCATTAAATGCGGGATAGTGACAGTTCTAAGGTTGTGGATGTCTTTGTTGCCACTGGGATAAAGCATTGATCTATGTCCAGGATGTAGTTGTTGATTGCATTACGCACCATACTTAATGCAATTGTCTATTGTTTGCAACTTAATACGGAAGGATTCGGATGATAACCAAACTAACCATAGGCATGATGCAGCTGGATGCTCTATGTACTTTGTCGTAATGTGATTAAATCTCACTATATTTATCATATCTGTATGTGCATTGTCATGCCCTCTCTATTTGTCAATTGCATTGTAATTTGTTCACCAACATGTTATTTATCTTATGGGAGAGACACCTCTGAACTGTGGACCCGGTCCTATTCTTTACATAGCATACAATCTCTGATTGTTCTTTCTGTTTTCTTTGCAAACAATCATCTTCCACACAATACGGTTAATCCTTTGTTACAGCAAGCCGGTGAGATTGACAACCTCACTATTACGTTGAGGAAAATGCTTTGGTTGTGTTGTGCGGGTTCCACGTTAGCGCTGGAATCCCAGTGTTGCGCCGCATTACATTTTGCCGCCATCAACCTTCAGATGCTTGACTCTTGGTCGATTAAACCTTGGTTTTCTAGAGAGAAGCTTGCTGCTGTGCGCATCACACCTTCCTCTTGGGGTTCCCAACGGACGTGTCAACTACAGCATCAAGGACCTTGAGTTTCCTAAAGGTAGGACTTCTGCGCTTCACCGTGTTCGCCCCCTTCCAAACCGCTGCTTGTCAAGCGGGAACAAGCAAGCCCCTCAACAGCGCGGAGACTTGAACCTCCTTAGCTAAGTCCCCTCCGGCCTTCAAATAATTCTCTTCGTCCGACTTTCATCATGGATCCATAGTCACTTGATGTCAACACAGAAAAAGAGCTTCGCGCTGCTCCCTCCGAACCAAACGGTCGGAATAAACGCATGGGTGCGCACGGCCGAATACCACCGATCCAGCAAACTCCAGGCAAACTGTGCTGTTACATTCGCGGCGGAGCCTTCCGGAACTCACCCTCGGCCAGATCAAGAGGGGCCTCGGTGGGTCTTCCTCTTCGCACAAGAGGCCCTAGGACCGCCGCCTTTATTCAGGAGGACCCCCCACGCCGACCATCCGCTGGCCAACCCGACCAAGAAGGCCGGTGGCAAACGCAGCCGGACCCCGCACCCATCCGGGTCCGCGCGCCCAGTCCGTGATCCAGAACTTGAGGAGGAGCAGCAGATCGCCCCATCACCACCCGCCGGCGCGTGCCGGCGAGGAAGAAGGGAGGATCGCGCCGAGGATCCAGGGCCGCGCCGCCGCCCAATCCGCCTGCCGGCGGAGCGCGGCGAAGGAGGAGGAGAGGCCGCGCCGCCATGGTTCCATGGCCGCGCCGCCGCCCCATCATCGCCCGCCCGGCGAGGCCGCGCCGAAGACGTGATGAGATGGCCGCGCCGCCATCAATCGCCGAGATCCAGGATCATCCCCCCGGCGCGGAGGCATGCCTCCTACCGCCGCCCCAGGGGACCGTGCGTGGATCCCCGCCGCCCCCATCACCGACCGCGCCAGGCTTCGCCGGCGGCAGCCTCAGGGACGGAGAGGAGGGAGGAGGAGGGGGGTAGGGAAGGCGGCGGCGGGGGGTTAGGCGGCATGCTGTCTAAATAGTCAAATTAGTCCGGTTCAGTCGACAAGCATTATGCTTAGTGTATGTTCTCCTGATATTTCCCAGCACACACGATTGTGTTAGGAAAAAAAATGAGAAACCCATTACAGGAGTATAAATGCACGAAGGTTGTATCCAGCTTAGTCTGAACATTGGAAGCAAAACTCGAACTGTGTGAAGGCATCAAACTGGAGTCACGTGCTCAAGGTTCACCAATACGAAGGAAAGAATAAGAAAATAGTTTTTCTTTGCCAGATTGGAGAAAACCATTACGGGAATATACATTCAGAGAGGCGGAGAGTGATGGCACATCACGCGATGCCGCCGTAGCCCCTGATGAATCATCTAGCACCGTCTACCCAGGCTGCGTGTTGGGGAAGGAGTGATGGGTGGCCGGCCGCAGAAGATAGGCAATCAGTACAGAGCTCCACCGGGATCTGATGACTCCCTCGATGAGGCCGTCGTTGCCTTCCTCCAAAGAACCGGGACAAACTTCCAGCGAACAACAATCTCAGGCACATTAGCGAAATCGATGATCTGGGAGAGTCGGATTCCGTTAAAACTCTAGAATCATCAAGAGTCCTTTTAGGCAATGGCTTCGGTTTTGCTACCGATCCGATCGCTAGATAGCTGGTTTTTTTTTCTTCTTTATGAGGTCTGATTTGATCCTCAGACTATTTGTTTTTGCGAAAATTGTGGGTTTTGGAGCGTCGTCAAACTCATCGACCTTTGGCCCAAGAAAGAAACTCTCTGGCTCGTTTGTGACATCAGACGGTCACCTATTCCAATTTAATAGTAAAAATTAATGGCCGATGTTTAGTTTTTTTTTGGCAGTGATCATGAAATGGTGTCAGCGAGCTTTGTCATATGCACAAATACAAATATTGTGCACCGTACTTGGCTCGCCTACCCCATCCTTGTGATTTATATGTCCAATGTAAATATGAGGCATTATTTGAAGTTCATTTTAAATCGCTAGCTAGTATTTTTTGTCATATGGCCAATGATTAGTTCTTTTGGCGGTGATCATGGGGTGGTGTCAGCGAGCCTTGTCATATGCACATATACAAATCTTGTGCATCATACTTGGCTCGCTGAACCCATCCATGTGGTTTTCTGGGTCCAATATAAATATGAGGCCTTATTTAAAGTTAATTTTTGTGTTCAATTGATTTGTATTCTATAGTATGCTATAATTGTTAACATAATCCAACCTTGGTTTTTTGGAAGCGGTGTGCAGACTGTGAACAATATAGGTGCAAGGATAAAAAGTTTTATATTATTTTCAAGGAGGATTATAAAACTATGTCGGTATGTTTTAGTCTAATTAGTTAGTTTGTCCATATATATAGTTGCATTGCCTTGTATCTTTGATCTAATTGTTGTTTCTTCCATAATTGTGTTTAGGGTATCCCATGTAGCGCAAGGTGTGACTTCATGGAGCATATACATAGATACATTAACCATTTGGAAACGTTTGAAGTTGTCATCCAGCAGAACACACTGCCCACAACGGACATGATCTTTGTTGTCGAAGTCACCAATGAGGCGAATCGAACATACTTCCACATGCGTAGTTGGAAGGAGATGATAGAATGCTACGGGATGGAGCCCGGAACTAACTTATATTTCTACTTGGATGGTTTATACATGGAGACCTTCTTTCACTACGAACTGCGGGACGATGCCTCCTCATCTGATAATGAGTTCCACGACCCGAGGGATTCCGACGGGTCGTTGTTCATTACCCACCCGCGGAGCCGGAGCCAGAGGAGTGATTTGGTCACTTGGCTATTGCGCTCATTGTATACAATGACTTGGTCACAAGCTTGCTAGGCTTTAGCTAGTGTAATGATAGGATCTATATATTATGCTCAATGCATGTAATGACTTGATAACTTGCGATGACTATGTAGGGTTATTAATGATTTGATCACTTGGCTAGTATATATTTGTGTATCTACTACTACAACCTGCTGTGTAAATCAGGGGATAGGCCAGAAGCAATATGCATCGACATAGATGCGAAATACTAGTCGCGTGTCTTCCTGTGCGCTGCCAGTAAACTTAGTGAAAGCGGCCATCCCGCGCACGCGACCGGTACTGGAAGTACTCGTCGCGTGCCCGACCAGCACGCGACTAGTAGCTAATACCACTGGCGAGTTACCAGTCGCGGGCCGTCACCCGCGGCTAATAGCCCAAATTGGCACGCGACTGGTAGGATTTTTTCTACTAGTGGTTCTCGAAACTTGAACTGCTATAGCGCCTTCTTGGCAAACCTGAGGGTGATCTTTCTCCTGCTCAGGAGGAAGGTTACAAGAAAGTCAATGCCATGTTTAAGACAGCTCTCTTCAGTATTCTTGCGGACAACATTATTGACCCGTACGTTACTTTTTATCATGGTAAGGATACGTGGGATGCACTCGAGGCCAAATTTAGGGTCTCGGATGCTGGCACAGAGTTGTATGTCATGAAACAATACTATGACAACAAGATGATTGGTTGGCGCTCCGTTGTTGAGCAAGCTCATGAGATACAGTCACTTGCCAAAGAACTTGAGCATTTAATGTACCTTACCGAGCAAGCTCATGAGATACAGTCACTTTCCAAAGAACTTGAGCAGTTTAATGTACCTTACGGGACAAGTTTGTGGGATTCTTTGAAAGCTTACTTACAATTGTATCTTGTACTGCGGTGGAGGAGCCATTTTTCCAGCTGACGTGGCACTCCTTGAATATTTTCAAAGGAGTGGGCTCTTTATTTTTGTACTCGTCTCCTTGAAATAATTGATGACTGCAAGATCACATATCAATTGTAGCTAGTTTCGAAATAAGAGTATCGAACCACGAGGAGCTACTAGTAATGACCTTGATATCCCCTGTTACTATTTATCTAAAATTACTTAAAGTTGTCTCGAATCTCAAGTGAAGGATTTAAATTGAAAAGGGTTTTGTAATATGCTTTTAGAGAGTAAATAACTAAAATTGAAGAATATAAATGCAACTAGAGATTGTGTTTGGACTGCGATAAGGCTAAGATGTTCTCAGGGGTTGTTCTTTCCACCACTAGTATTAACTAAAGACACAAACTAGATAACTCATATCTTAGCTCTCGATGTATGTAGGAAAGGCTCGAATTGGAATATGTATCTCATAACATATCCCTGAGTAACCACTGCAATGACCTTCGTCAAGCCACCTATTGATCCATTACAATCAAGGGATTACCCCATGGTTACTTGTTAAGCTTGTGAGTCCCTTCTTATCCCCTTTTCCATGCAATAGTGCACCGAACACGGGATGTCACTTCCCGCCGTATATACTACCACACTTCCAAGAGTAGTTCACTCACGTGACCCTTAGGCAAATATTACATGGTCGACATCATGCAACATCACAAGAGTAATTTAACATACAATCATAGTGCAAAGGTATACATCATCCTAATTCATGTAATAGTACCACTAGCATTTCTCCATCTCCCCCAAGAACGGGATGAACTACTCACACATGGAGACAATCAAGAACACCATCATAAACTTGCGAAAAGGAATAACAGTATGAATCCAAGTATGAACCCACAATGGTAATGGAGATTACAATATAATGGAATGGAGAGGATGAAGACGGTGATTCGTTGTGGATGATGATGAAGGTGATGATGCCTTGTCCTCCAATGATCCGGCTAGCAACGTGCATGAGGCCCCTTCTTGATCTCCCCTTCAGATCTCTTCTGGGGTGGTGTCCTCATGTTTTTGGTCGCGTCTCAACTCTGATCCCAGAGCCGTCTGCTGGAGGTGAAAGTATTTGACGAGGCGGTGCCTCCGGTGGGTGGTACAGGCAGGCCCTGCCCGTACCGATGTCTGTTAAACTCCCTGGAAGTTTTCCTCGCATTGTCCTTTCGCCCAGGCGCATTATTAAGTGCAAAAATGATTTCTATCACGTCAAAATGCCAGAAAATGACAATTTTCATTGATATTTCATTATGGACTTATTATTTTAGGATCCTGTGTAGACAAGCATAAAAGGGCGCGGTAGCACGATGAAATAAAAAAATCCTAAAACTACTTGATGATAACTTGATGAAATAGTGACACAAAAACATGCTAAAAATGAACTCATCAACTTCCCCAAGCTTAGACTCTTGCACATTCCCGAGCAAGATACGAGCTTAATGGACAGAGTCATCTTTGTTCATGAAGGGAGAGTCGTTAAAACAAATGAGGCATTTTTCAAGAAAAAGGGTTATAACATCGTATGTAAAACTAGAGCATGAATGAAATCATACTATTCTCAAAATCAAATAAATTAAAGGCCTCCACACCTTTCAAGTTTTGATAAAAGACAAGTAGATTAATTTATCTAAATATCATAAAATCATGAAGTTAGCTTTGTTAATGGATCTTTCTAGTAACTCTTTTTTCTTTTCGTTCTTCTTTCTTTTACTTCTCTTTACTTCTAGTTTTATCTTTTTCACACGAAGGAAACTTTGTAAGTAATTTTCCTATATCTTATCAAAGTTGTCTGGTATGGAGGACCATAAAATCATTATCATGATGCAAGTACAATTATACTCATCCTAATTCATACATCTAATGCAATAATCATAATTCAATCATACTTCATATAGGATAATGACTCAAGATTCATTGGATAAAAATCATTCTCTTTCCAAGGGAAATACATGATATAATAATGCAACAAGCTTTTATTCTAAGATGCATGGCTAAAGACAAATTTGTTAAAAACTAGTAAGCGAGTTTGCAAGGCTCAGGATGATCTCCCCAAGCTTATAATCAAGCCAGCCAGGATCACACAGCTCCTTTGATATACCTATTCCTCCTCTGAAGCGGAGGATGCTTCACTGACAGTATCTTCCCTCTTCAAATTGCAAGCGTGTGCTATACACACAAAATGAGTAGCCAACTCTGTGATGTCATCATGCGGATTCTAGATTACTTTGAAAAGCAACTTCCTGTCATCGGCCATCTCAAGAACAACTTTAGTCAAGGTTTCGACTCTCTGATTGATGTCTTCGACACTTTTCTCAAGGTCTTTACTCATCAACCAATAAGAGTCAACCCCCTCACTCATAGTTTCAACACATACTTTAGAAACCTTTTCAAGGGATATGATCCTTTCTTCAATTTCTTCATGTTGCTCCCTCTCTTTTATAGGGGTTTGCTTAGAAGAAAATTGGAGAGAAGATCTATGGAGATTATACCTGTAAGGGTTCAGAGTAGGAACCTCCTTCTTCACTGGTTTGTGGGATTCTTCTTCCTTCTTTCACCCAAATTTGTTTGATGTGAAGGGGCTGCATGTATTTTGTGGGAGTAGATTGAAACTTATCAAGAAATTTGAGTGGGAAGAATTGAATCTCAGAAAAACCATAATTGTTCAAGAGAGAATAGATTGAAAAATGGAAATTAGGAAAAGAAAACTCTAAATAGGTGGGCCTTCCCGTGGCACCGACATACGGTACGGGAGGGTTTGCCCCATACCTTCTGCCCGTATTGGTGCAATCGGCAAGTTCTCCTCGTTTTTTTTTTGGAGAAACACAATCAATATCGATTGAAATCAGCAAAAGTTACTGTAAGTTTACCGGCCATCAGTACGGGAAGATGCGCCCGTACCATCCGGTCGTACCAACTCGAAGGAAAAACGAAAGACGACTGAAGAAATTCTCGTCAAATCATCCATAAGTACTTCTACAAGAAATTTGATTAAGATTGTAGAGACACTTATCGAAAGTATTATTGTAAACAAAAAAATCATCCATAAGTACTTCTACAATGTTTTCAACAAATTTTTCAATGATTTTCAAAACACATTCTTGAAAGGTTGCAGCAGCATTACAAAGGCGAATGGTATTAACTTATAGGCATAAGTACCATATGGGCAAGTAAAAGTTGTTTTCTCTTGGTCTTCAGGTTGGACAGGGATTTGGGTATACCCTGAATAACTGATGCGTGCAGTTGACACACGTCCGTTGGGAACCCCAAGAGGAAGGTGTGATGCAGACAGTAGCAAGTTTTCCCTCAGAAAGAAACCAAGGTTTATCGAACCAGGAGGAGCCAAGAAGCACGTTGAAGGTTGATGGCGGCAAGTATAGTGCGGCGCAACACCAGGGATTCCGGCGCCAACGTGGAACACAACACAACCAAAGTACTTTGCCCCAACGTAACGATGAGGTTGTCAATCTCCTTGAAGCTGTGGTGAACAAAGGATTAACCGTATTGTGTGGAAGATGATTGTTTGAACAGTAAAGAACAAGTATTGCAGTAGATTGTATTTCAGATGTAAAAGAATGGACCGGGGTCCACAGTTCACTAGTGGTGTCTCTCCCATAAGATAAATAGCATGTTGGGTGAACAAATTACAGTTGGGCAATTGATAAATAAAGAAGGCATAACAATGCACATACATATATCATGATGAGTACTATGAGATTTAATCAGGGCATTACGACAAAGTACATAGACCGCCATCCAGCATGCATCTATGCCTAAAAAGTCCACTTTCAGATTATCATCCGAACCCCTTCCGGTATTAAGTTGCAAGCAACAGACAATTGCATTAAGTATGGTGCGTAATGTAATCAACACAAATATCCTTAGACAAAGCATCGATGCTTTATCCCTAGTGGCAACAACACATCCACAACCTTAGAACTTTCTGTCACTGTCCCAGATTTAATGGAGGCATGAACCCACTATCGAGCATAAATACTCCCTCTTGGAGTCACAAGTATCAACTTGGCCGAGCCTCTACTAGCAACGGAGAGCATGCAAGAACATAAACAACTCATATATGATAGATTGATAATCAACTTGACATAGTATTCAATATCCATCGGATCCCAACAAACACAACATGTAGGATTACAAATAAACGATCTTGATCATGATAGGCAGCTCAAAAGATCGAGCATGATAGCACAAGTGAGAAGATGACCATCTAGCTACTCTATGGACCCATGGTCCGGGGTGAACTACTCACACATCAATCCGGAGGCGATCATGGCGATGAAGAGTCCTCCGGGAGATGATTCCCCTCTCCGGCAGGAGTGCCGGAGGGATCTCCTGAATCCCAGAGATGGGATTGGCGGCGGCTGCGTCTGAAGGTTTTCCGTATCGTGGCTCTCGGTACGGGGGTTTGCGCAGAAGACTTTAAGTAGGCGGAAGGGTGGTCGGGGGCGTCACGAGGGCCCACACAACGGGCCGCGTGGCGGGGGCCGAGGCCGCGCCGCTGGCGTGTCGTCGCCTCGTGGCCCCGCCGTTTCCTCTTCGGACTTCTGGAAGCTTCGTGGAAAAATAGGCCCCTGGGCGTTGATTTCGTCCAATTCAAGAATATTCCTTACTAGGATTTCTGAAACCAAAAACAGCAGAAAACAGGAACTGGCACTTCGGCATCTCGTCAATAGGTTAGTTCAGGAAAATGCATAATAATGACATATAATGTGTATAAAACATGTGAGTATCATCATAAAAGTAGCATGGAACATAAGAAATTATAGATACGTTTGGGACGTATCAAGCATCCCCAAGCTTAGTTCCTACTCGCCCTCGAGTAGGTAAACGATAACAAAGATAATTTTGAAGTGACATGCTATCATAATCTTGATCAATACTATTGTAAAGCACATGAGATGAATGCAGCGATTCGAAGCAATGATGAAGATAATGAGTAAACAAATGAATCATATAACAAGACTTTTCATGAATAATACTTTCAAGACAAGCATCAATAAGTCTTGCATAAGAGTTAACTCATAAGCAATAAATTCTTAGTAGAAAGCTTTGAAACAACACAAAGGAAGATATAAGTTTCAGCGGTTGCTTTCAACTTCAACATGTATATCTCATGGATAATTGTCAACACAAAGTAATATAACAAGTGCAATAGGTAAACATGTAAGAATCAATGCACAGTTTACACAAGTGTTTGCTTCTAAGATAGAAAGAATAGGTAAACTGACTCAACAATAAAGTAGAAGAATGGCCCTTCGCAGAGGGAAGCATGGATTACTATTTTTGTGCTAGAGCTTTTCATTTTGAAAACAAGAAACAATTTTGTCACCGGTAGTAATAAATCATATGAGTTATGTATAAGATATCTTATAAGTTGCAAGCCTCATGCATAGTATACTAATAGTGCTCGCACCTTGTCCTAATTAGCTTGGATTAACACGGATTATCATTGCATAACATATGTTTCAACCAAGTGTCACAAAGGGAGGGTAGGTTCGCTGATTTGTCTAAGGAGAAGGTTCGCATTGGATTTCTCGCTTTTGATCATTCTCAACTTAGACACCCATACCGGGACAACATAGACAACAGATAATGGACTCCTCTTTTAATGCTTAAGCATTCAACAACAGTTAATATTCTCATAAGAGATTGAGGTTTTATGTCCAAACTGAAACTTCCACCATGATTCATGGTTTTAGTTAGCGGCCCAATGTTCTTCTCTAACAATATGCATACCAAACCATTTGATCATGAAAATCTCCCTTACTTCAGACAAGACGAACATGCATAGCAACTCACATGATATTCAACAAGGTAAAAGTTGATGGCGTCCCCAGAAACATGGTTACCACACAACAAGCAACTTATTAAGAAATAAGACACATAAGTACATATTCTTCACCACAATAGTTTTTAAGGCTATTTGTCCCATGAGCTATATATTGCAAAGGCAAAGAATAGAATTTAAAGGTAGCACTCAAGTAATGTACTTTGGAATGGCGGAGAAATACCATGTAGTAGGTAGGTATGGTGGACACAAATGGCATGGATTTTGGCTCAAGGATTTGGATGCACGAGAAGAATCCCTCTCAATACAAGGTTTAGGCTAGCAAGGTTATTTGAAGCAAACTCAAGTATAAAACGGTGCAGCAAGACTCACATATAAACATATTGTAAGCATTATAAGACTTTACATCGTCTCCTTGTTGTTCAAACACCTCAACCAGAAAATATCTAGACTTAGAGAGACCAATCATGCAAACCAAATTTTAACAAGCTCTATGTAGTTATTCATTAATAGGTGCAAGGTACATGATGCAAGAGCTTAAACATGATCTATATGAGCACAACAATTGCCAAGTATCACATTATTCAAGACATTATACCAATTACCACATGCGGCATTTTCCGTTTCCAACCATATATCAATGAATGAGGTAGTTCAACTTTCGCAATGAACATTAAAGATAAAGCTAAGAACACATGTGTTCATACGAAACAGCGGAGCGTAATATCTCCAATATAAAGAATGCTAGGATCCGACTTTATTCAAACAAAACAAAAACTAAAGCAAACAGACACGCTCCAAGCAAAGCACATAAGATGTGACGGAATAAAAATATAGTTTCACTAGAAGGAACCTGATAATGTTGTCGATGAAGAAGGGGATGCCTTGGGCATCCCCAAGCTTAGATGCTTGAGTCTTCTTGAAATATGCAGAGATGAACCACGGGGGCATCCCCAAGCTCAGAGCTTTCACTCTCCTTGATCATATTGTATCATCCTCCTCTCTTGATCCTTGAAAACTTCCTCCACACCAAACTCGAAACAAACTCATTAAGGGGTTAGTGCATAATTGAAAACTCATATATTCGGAGGTGACATAATCATTCTTAACACTTCTGGACATTGCACAAAGCTACTGAAAGTTAATGGAACAAAGAAATCCATCGAACATAGCAAAACAGGCAATGCGAAATAAAAGGCAGAATCTGTCAAAACAGACAGTCCGTAAAGCGAATTTTCTGAGGCATAGTTACCTACAGAGAATTCTGCCCAGATTCGTGACAGCAAGAAATCTGTTTCTGCGCAGTAATCCAAATCTAGTATTGACTTTACTATCAAAGACTTTACTTGGCACAACAATGCAATAAAATAAAGATAAGGAGAGGTTGCTACAGTAGTAACAACTTCCAAGACTCAAATGTAAAACAAAAGTACTGTAGTAAAACATGGGTTGTCTCCCATAAGCGCTTTTCTTTAACGCCTTTCAGCTAGGCGCAGAAAGTGTGAATCAAGTATTATCAAGAGATGAAGCATCGACATCATAATTTGTTCTAATAATAGAATCATAAGGTAACTTCATTCTTTTTCTAGGGAAGTGTTCCATACCTTTCTTGAGAGGAAATTGATATTTAATATTACCTTCCTTCATATCAATAGTAGCACCAACAGTTCGAAGAAAAGGTCTTCCCAATATAATGGGACAAGATGCATTGCATTCAATATCCAAGACAACAAAATCAACGGGGACAAGGTTATTGTTAACCATAATACGAACATTATCAATCCTCCCCAAAGGTTTCTTTGTAGCATTATCAGCAAGATTAACATCCAAATAACAATTTTTCAATGGTGGCAAGTCAAGCATATCATAGAGTTTCTTAGGCATAACAGAAATACTTGCACCAAGATCACATAAAGCATTACAATCAAAATCATTGACCTCATCTTAATGATGGGCTCCCAACCATCTTCTAACTTTCTAGGAATAGAAGTTTCAAGTTTTAGTTTCTCTTCTCTAGCTTTTATGAGAGCATTTGTAATATGTTTTGTAAAGGCCAAATTTATAGCACTAGCATTAGGACTTCTAGCAAGTTTTTGTAAGAACTTTATAACTTCAGAGATGTTACAATCATCAAAATCTAAACCATTATGATCTACAGCAATGGGATCATTGTCCCCAATGTTGGAAAAAATTTCAGCAGTTTTATCCCAAGCAGTTTCAGCAGTTTTAGCAATTTCAGGTAGTTTTGCACTAGGAGTAGAAACATTGCCAACACCAATTATTTTACCATTGATAGTAGGAGGTGTAGCAACATGTGAATCATTATCATTACTAGTGGTGGTAATAGTCCAAACTTTAGCTACATTATTCTCTTTAGCTAGTTTTTCATTTTCTTCTCTATCCCACCTAGCACGCAATTCAGCCATCAATCTTATATTCTCATTAATTCTAACTTGGATGGCATTTGCTGTAGTAGCAATTTTATTATCAATATCCTTATTAGGCATAACTTTCAATTTTAAAAGATCAACATCAGAGGCAAGTCTATCAACCTTAGAAGCAAGAATATCAATTTTATCAAGCTTTTCTTCAACAGATTTGTGTACTAATAAATTCTTTAAGCATGGCTTCAAGACCAGGGGGTACACTCCTATTATTGTTGTAAGAATTCTCATAAGAATTACCATAACCATTACCATTAGCAGAAGGATATGGCCTATAGTTATTAATTGTTCCTATAAGCATTGTTGTTGAAATTATTACTTTTAATGAAGTTCACATCAACATTTTCTTCTTGAGCAACCAATGAAGCTAAAGGAACATTATTTGGATCAACATTAGATCTACCATTCACAAGCATAGACATAATCACATCAATCTTATCACTCAAGGAGGAGGTTTCTTCAACAGAATTTACCTTCTTACCTTGTGGAGCTCTTTCCGTGTGCCATTCGGAGTAATTTATCATCATATCATCAAGAAGTTTTGCCCCCAAAGTGATGGACATAAAGGTACCTCCAGCAGCTGAATCCAATAGGTTCCACGAAGAAAAATTCAGTCCTGCATAAAAGGTTTGGATGATCATCCAAGTAGTTAGTCCATGGGTTGGGCAATTCTTTACCAAAGATTTCATTCTCTCCCATGCTTGAGCAACATGTTCATTATCTAATTGCTTGAAATTCATTATGCTACTTCTCAAAGATATAATTTTAGCGGGAGGATAATATCTACCAATGAAAGCATCCTTACATTTAGTCCATGAATCAATACTATTCTTAGGCAAAGATAGCAACCAATCTTTAGCTCTTCCTCTCGAGAAAGGAAACAATTTCAATTTTATAATATCAATTATCTACATCCTTGGTATATCATTTCATATACCAACAAAATTATTAAGAAGGCAGCACATCATCGTAACTAACACTAGAAAATTGCCTTCCATAACAAGATTCCCAGCAGTTTAATTTCAAAGAATTTCATTGTAGTAGCAAGGTGGAGCAATAGGTGTGCATAGGAAATCATTATTATTTGCATTTGTGAAGTCACACAATTTAGTATTTTCAGGGGTATTCATTTTAGCAAAGGTAAATAAAACAAACTAGATAAAGTAAATGCAAATAACTAATTTTTTTTGTGTTTTTGATATAGAGAGCAAGACAATAAATAAAGTAAAGCTAGCAACTAATTTTTTTGTGTTTTGTTTAGGTGCAGCAAACAAAGTAGTAAATAAAATAAACAAAGTAAAGAGATTGAGTGTGGGAGACTCCCCTTGCAGCGTGTCTTGATCTCCCCGGCAACGGCGCCAGAAAAAATCCTTGATGCGTGCAGTTGACACACGTCCGTTGGGAACCCCAAGAGGAAGGTGTGATGCGTACAACAGCATTCCTCAGAAAGAAACCAAGGTTTATCGAACTAGAGGAGCCAAGAAGCACGTTGAAGGCCATTATGCGGTGTAGTGCGGCACAACACCAGGGATTCCGGCGCTAACGTGGAACCTGTACAACACAACCAAAGTACTTGGCCCCAACGAAACAGTGAGGTTGTCAATCTCACTGCTTTCTCAGGAACAAAGGATTAACCGCATTGTGTGGAATATGATTGTTTCATGGCTAATCGTTAAAGAACAAGCATTGCAGATTGTATTTCAGACATAAAGAATAGACCTCGTCCACAGCCTTCACTAGCTGTTCCTCCCATAAGATAAATAGCATGTTGGGTGAACAAATTATAGTTGGGCAAGACAAATAAAGAAGGCATAACAATGCACATACATATATCATGATGAGTACCATGTAGATGATCAGAGACACGACGCACATAATCTATTATTCAGTTGATGGACTACAAATGCAACCACTTCAGCTATCATCCCAACCTGCCGGCATACTATGTCATGAATGTAAATCAACACAATATCCTTGTGGTAAAAGATCGATAATATGAGCCCTTTAGTGGGCACAAATTCACACAACCTTAGAACTTTCACCGTCCGCATTTAATGGAGGCATGAACCCACTACCGAGCATAAATACTCCCTCTTAGTTACAAGTATCAACTTGGCCATAGCCTCTACTAGCAACGGAGAGCATGCAAGAACATAAACAACTCATATATGATAGATTGATAATCAACTTGACATAGTATTCAATATCCATCGGATCCCAACAAACACAACATGTAGGATTACAAATAAACGATCTTGATCATGATAGGCAGCTCACAAGATCGAGCATGATAGCACAATTAGGAGAAGACGACCATCTAGCTACCGCTATGGACCCATGGTCCATGGGTGAACTACCACACATCAATCCGAGGCGATCACAGGATGAAGAGTCCCTCCTAGAGATTCCCCTCTCCTACAGGTGCCGAGGCGATCTCCCGAATCCCCGAGATGGGATTGGCGGTGGCGGGTCTCCGGAAGGTTTTCCGTATCGTGGTTCTCGGTCAGAGGGTTTCGCGACGAAGACTTTCGGGGTAGAGGTTTAGCTATAGGTCAGGGGCGTCGTTCTAGGACCCACACAGGCCGCGGCCAGGGCCTGCCGCGTGATACGTCTCCGACGTATCGATAATTTCTTATGTTCTATGCCACTATTGATGATACCTACATGCTTTATGCACATTATATGTCATATTTATGCATTTTCCGGAACTAAACTATTAACAAGATGCCGAAGCGCTGTCAAGTCACTGCTTTTGGTTTCAGAAACTCTAGTAAGGAAATATTCTTAATTGGACGAAATCTTCATTTGTGGTCCTATTTTTGCACGAAGCTCTAAGACCGAAGAGATAATCTAGTGGGGCCACGAGGCGGCTGCATGATAGGCGGCGCCAAGCCCCTGGGCCGCGCCACTCGTCCCTCAAGCCCTCGTGTGGCCCCCCGGATCACCCTTCCGCCTACTAGCCTCCTCCGTCGCGAGCAAACCTCAAGACGAGAGCCACGACACGAAACTCCAGAGACGCGCCGCTAATCCCATCTCTGGGATCGAGATCGCTTCCCGCACTTCGTCGTGAGAGGGACTAGTCCTGGGAGGACTCCTACACCGCATGCACGCTCTCCGAGTGATGAGTGAGTAGTCCACCGACCATGGGTCCATAGCAAGAGCTAGATGGTCGCCTTCCTTGCTGTGCTTCATTGCTGGATCTTGTGAGCTGCTCAACATGATCAAGATCATCTATCTGGACTTCTATATGTTGTGTTTGTCGGATCCGATGGATAGAGAATACTATGATTATGGTGATTATCAATCTATTGTTTATGTGTGCTGTTTATGATCTTGCATGCTTTCCGTTATTAGTAGAGGCTCTGGCCAATTTTTACTTGTAACTTCAAGAGGGAGTATTTATGCTCTATAGTAGTGGGTTCATGCCTTCATTGACACCTGGGACATGACAGAAAGTTCTAAGGTTGTGATGTGCTGTTGCCACTAGGATAAAACATTGATTCTATGTCTAAGGATGTAGTTACCGATTACACACGCACTACTTAGTTCTAAATTATCTGCTGCTTAGCAACTTAATAACGTAATGGGGTTCGATGATAACTCAAGGTGGACTTTAGGAAGAGATGCAGCTGATTTAATGTCTATGTACTTTGTCGTAATGCCCAATTAAATCTCACTATATTTATCATATCATGTATATGCATTGTTATGCCCTTCTATTTGTCAATTGCCCGACCGTAATTGTTTACCCAACATGCTTTATCTTATGGGAGAGACACCTCTAGTGAACCGTGGACCTCGGTCCTATTCTTTACATAGCATACACTCTACTGCAATGTGTTTTACTATTTTCTTTGCAAACATCTTCCACTCGTTAATACTTTGTTACAGCAAGCCGGTGAGATTGAGAACCCTCACTGCTTCGTTGGGGCAAAGTACTGCTGTGTTGTGTGTTCCACGTTGGCGTCGAATCCCCTGGTGTTGCGCCATCACATTTCGCCACCATCAACCTTCAACGTGCTTCGGCTCCTCCCGGTTCGATTAAACCTTGTTTCTTTCGAGGAAAACTTGCCACCGTGCGCATCATACTTCTGGGGGTTCCCAACCACGTGTACATTTACGCGTATCAAGCCTGTTTTCTGGCGCCGTTGCTGGGAGATCAAGAATGGTCAAGGGAGTCTCCACTTCTCAATCTCTTTTACTTTGTTTTTGTCTTGCTTTATTTTATTTATTACTTTGTTTGCTGCACCTAAACAAAACACACAAAAATTAGTTGCTAGTTTTACTTTATTTACCGTCTTGCTCTCTATATCAAAAACACAAAAAATTACTTGCATTTACTTTATCTAGTTTGTTTTATTTACCGTTGCTAAAATGAATACCCCTGAAAATACTAAGTTGTGTGACTTTACAAATGCAAATAATAATGATTTCCTATGCACACCTATTGCTCCACCTGCTACTACAGCAGAATTTTTTGAAATTAAACCTGCTTTACTAAATCTTGTCATGAGAGATCAATTTTCTGGTGTTAGTTCTGATGATGCTGCTGCCCATCTCAATAATTTTGTTGAACTTTGTGAAATGCAAAAGTATAAAGATGTAGATGGTGATATTATTAAATTGAAAGTATTTCCTTTCTCATGGAAGAGCTAAAGATTGGTTGCTATCTTTGCCTAAGAATAGTATTGATTCATGACAAATGCAAGGATGCTTTTATTGGTAGATATTATCCTCCCGCTAAAATTATATCTTTGAGAAGTAGCATAATGAATTTTAAGCAATTAGATACTGAACATGTTGCTCAAGCATGGGAGAGAATGAAAACTTTGGTAAAGAATTGCCAACCCATGGACTGACTACTTGGATGATCATCCAAACCTTCTATGCAGGACTAAATTTTTCTTCACGGAATTTATTGGATTCAGCTGCTGGAGGTACCTTTATGTCCATCACATTGGGGGCGGCTACAAAACTTCTTGATGATATGATGATAAATTACTCTGAGTGCACACTGAAAGAGCTCCACAAGGTAAGAAGGTAAATTCTGTTGAAGAAACCTCTTCCTTGAGTGATAAGATTGATGTGATTATGTCTATGCTTGTGAATGGTAGATCTAATGTTGATCCAAATAATGTTCCTTTAGCTTCATTTGTTGCTCAAGAAGAAAATGTTGATGTGAATTTCATTAAAAATAATAATTTCAACAACAATGCTTATAGGAACATCTGGTAATAACTATAGGCCATATCCTTCTGCTAATGGTAATGGTTATGGTAATTCTTATGGGAATTCTTACAACAATAATAGGAGTGTACCCCTGGTCTTGAAGCCATGCTTAAAGAATTTATTAGTACACAAACTGCTTTTAACAAAACTGTTGAGGAAAAGCTTGATAAAATTGATACTATTGCTTCTAGAGTTGATAGACTTGCCTCTGATGTTAATCTTTTAAAATTGAAAGTTATGCCTAATAATGATATTGATAATAAGATTACTACCACAGCAAATGCCATCCAAGTTAGAATTAATGAGAATATAAGATTAATGGCTGAATTGCGTGGTTAGGTGGGATAGAGAAGAAAATGAAAAACTAGCTAAAGAGAATAATGTAGCTAAAGTTTGGTTACCACCACTAGTAATGCTAATTCTTCACATGTTGCTGCACCTCCTACTATCAACAGGTCAATTGGTGTTATAATGTTTCTACCCTAGTGCAAAGCGAACAAAACTGTCTGAAATTGCTAAAACTGCTGAAACTGCTTGTGATAAAACTGCTGAAATTTTTTCCAACCTTGGGAACAATGATCCCATTGCTATAGCTCATAATGATTTAGATTTTGATGATTGCCACATCTCTGAAGTTATAAAGTTCTTACAAAAACTTGCTAAAAGTCCTAATGCTAGTGCTATAAACTTAGCCTTTACAAAACATATTACAAATGCTCTTATAAAAGCTAGAGAAGAGAAACTAAAACTTGAAACTTCTATTCCTAGAAAGTTAGAAGATGGTTGGGAGCCCATCATTAAAATGAAATTCAATGACTTTGAATGTAATGCTTTATGTGATCTTGGTGCAAGTATTTTTGTTATGCCTAAAAAGATTTATGATATGCTTGACTTGCCACCATTGAAGAATTGTTATTTGGATGTTAATCTTGCC